>CM060565.1:60050616-61304909 GCA_030625065.1 Alectoris magna | reverse complement strand
AACCCTAACCCTAACCCTAACCCTAACCCTAACCCTAACCCTAACCCTAACCCTAACCCTAACCCTAACCCTAACCCTAACCCTAACCCTAACCCTAACCCTAACCCTAACCCTAACCCTAACCCTAACCCTAACCCTAACCCTAACCCTAACCCTAACCCTAACCCTAACCCTAACCCTAACCCTAACCCTAACCCTAACCCTAACCCTAACCCTAACCCTAACCCTAACCCTAACCCTAACCCTAACCCTAACCCTAACCCTAACCCTAACCCTAACCCTAACCCTAACCCTAACCCTAACCCTAACCCTAACCCTAACCCTAACCCTAACCCTAACCCTAACCCTAACCCTAACCCTAACCCTAACCCTAACCCTAACCCTAACCCTAACCCTAACCCTAACCCTAACCCTAACCCTAACCCTAACCCTAACCCTAACCCTAACCCTAACCCTAACCCTAACCCTAACCCTAACCCTAACCCTAACCCTAACCCTAACCCTAACCCTAACCCTAACCCTAACCCTAACCCTAACCCTAACCCTAACCCTAACCCTAACCCTAACCCTAACCCTAACCCTAACCCTAACCCTAACCCTAACCCTAACCCTAACCCTAACCCTAACCCTAACCCTAACCCTAACCCTAACCCTAACCCTAACCCTAACCCTAACCCTAACCCTAACCCTAACCCTAACCCTAACCCTAACCCTAACCCTAACCCTAACCCTAACCCTAACCCTAACCTCCTAACCCTAACCCTAACCCTAACCCTAACCCTAACCCTAACCCTAACCCTAACCCTAACCCTAACCCTAACCCTAACCCTAACCCTAACCCTAACCCTAACCCTAACCCTAACCCTAACCCTAACCCTAACCCTAACCCTAACCCTAACCCTAACCCTAACCCTAACCCTAACCCTAACCCTAACCCTAACCCTAACCCTAACCCTAACCCTAACCCTAACCCTAACCCTAACCCTAACCCTAACCCTAACCCTAACCCTAACCCTAACCCTAACCCTAACCCTAACCCTAACCCTAACCCTAACCCTAACCCTAACCCTAACCCTAACCCTAACCCTAACCCTAACCCTAACCCTAACCCTAACCCTAACCCTAACCCTAACCCTAACCCTAACCCTAACCCTAACCCTAACCCTAACCCTAACCCTAACCCTAACCCTAACCCTAACCCTAACCCTAACCCTAACCCTAACCCTAACCCTAACCCTAACCCTAACCCTAACCCTAACCCTAACCCTAACCCTAACCCTAACCCTAACCCTAACCCTAACCCTAACCCTAACCCTAACCCTAACCCTAACCCTAACCCTAACCCTAACCCTAACCCTAACCCTAACCCTAACCCTAACCCTAACCCTAACCCTAACCCTAACCCTAACCCTAACCCTAACCCTAACCCTAACCCTAACCCTAACCCTAACCCTAACCCTAACCCTAACCCTAACCCTAACCCTAACCCTAACCCTAACCCTAACCCTAACCCTAACCCTAACCCTAACCCTAACCCTAACCCTAACCCTAACCCTAACCCTAACCCTAACCCTAACCCTAACCCTAACCCTAACCCTAACCCTAACCCTAACCCTAACCCTAACCCTAACCCTAACCCTAACCCTAACCCTAACCCTAACCCTAACCCTAACCCTAACCCTAACCCTAACCCTAACCCTAACCCTAACCCTAACCCTAACCCTAACCCTAACCCTAACCCTAACCCTAACCCTAACCCTAACCCTAACCCTAACCCTAACCCTAACCCTAACCCTAACCCTAACCCTAACCCTAACCCTAACCCTAACCCTAACCCTAACCCTAACCCTAACCCTAACCCTAACCCTAACCCTAACCCTAACCCTAACCCTAACCCTAACCCTAACCCTAACCCTAACCCTAACCCTAACCCTAACCCTAACCCTAACCCTAACCCTAACCCTAACCCTAACCCTAACCCTAACCCTAACCCTAACCCTAACCCTAACCCTAACCCTAACCCTAACCCTAACCCTAACCCTAACCCTAACCCTAACCCTAACCCTAACCCTAACCCTAACCCTAACCCTAACCCTAACCCTAACCCTAACCCTAACCCTAACCCTAACCCTAACCCTAACCCTAACCCTAACCCTAACCCTAACCCTAACCCTAACCCTAACCCTAACCCTAACCCTAACCCTAACCCTAACCCTAACCCTAACCCTAACCCTAACCCTAACCCTAACCCTAACCCTAACCCTAACCCTAACCCTAACCCTAACCCTAACCCTAACCCTAACCCTAACCCTAACCCTAACCCTAACCCTAACCCTAACCCTAACCCTAACCCTAACCCTAACCCTAACCCTAACCCTAACCCTAACCCTAACCCTAACCCTAACCCTAACCCTAACCCTAACCCTAACCCTAACCCTAACCCTAACCCTAACCCTAACCCTAACCCTAACCCTAACCCTAACCCTAACCCTAACCCTAACCCTAACCCTAACCCTAACCCTAACCCTAACCCTAACCCTAACCCTAACCCTAACCCTAACCCTAACCCTAACCCTAACCCTAACCCTAACCCTAACCCTAACCCTAACCCTAACCCTAACCCTAACCCTAACCCTAACCCTAACCCTAACCCTAACCCTAACCCTAACCCTAACCCTAACCCTAACCCTAACCCTAACCCTAACCCTAACCCTAACCCTAACCCTAACCCTAACCCTAACCCTAACCCTAACCCTAACCCTAACCCTAACCCTAACCCTAACCCTAACCCTAACCCTAACCCTAACCCTAACCCTAACCCTAACCCTAACCCTAACCCTAACCCTAACCCTAACCCTAACCCTAACCCTAACCCTAACCCTAACCCTAACCCTAACCCTAACCCTAACCCTAACCCTAACCCTAACCCTAACCCTAACCCTAACCCTAACCCTAACCCTAACCCTAACCCTAACCCTAACCCTAACCCTAACCCTAACCCTAACCCTAACCCTAACCCTAACCCTAACCCTAACCCTAACCCTAACCCTAACCCTAACCCTAACCCTAACCCTAACCCTAACCCTAACCCTAACCCTAACCCTAACCCTAACCCTAACCCTAACCCTAACCCTAACCCTAACCCTAACCCTAACCCTAACCCTAACCCTAACCCTAACCCTAACCCTAACCCTAACCCTAACCCTAACCCTAACCCTAACCCTAACCCTAACCCTAACCCTAACCCTAACCCTAACCCTAACCCTAACCCTAACCCTAACCCTAACCCTAACCCTAACCCTAACCCTAACCCTAACCCTAACCCTAACCCTAACCCTAACCCTAACCCTAACCCTAACCCTAACCCTAACCCTAACCCTAACCCTAACCCTAACCCTAACCCTAACCCTAACCCTAACCCTAACCCTAACCCTAACCCTAACCCTAACCCTAACCCTAACCCTAACCCTAACCCTAACCCTAACCCTAACCCTAACCCTAACCCTAACCCTAACCCTAACCCTAACCCTAACCCTAACCCTAACCCTAACCCTAACCCTAACCCTAACCCTAACCCTAACCCTAACCCTAACCCTAACCCTAACCCTAACCCTAACCCTAACCCTAACCCTAACCCTAACCCTAACCCTAACCCTAACCCTAACCCTAACCCTAACCCTAACCCTAACCCTAACCCTAACCCTAACCCTAACCCTAACCCTAACCCTAACCCTAACCCTAACCCTAACCCTAACCCTAACCCTAACCCTAACCCTAACCCTAACCCTAACCCTAACCCTAACCCTAACCCTAACCCTAACCCTAACCCTAACCCTAACCCTAACCCTAACCCTAACCCTAACCCTAACCCTAACCCTAACCCTAACCCTAACCCTAACCCTAACCCTAACCCTAACCCTAACCCTAACCCTAACCCTAACCCTAACCCTAACCCTAACCCTAACCCTAACCCTAACCCTAACCCTAACCCTAACCCTAACCCTAACCCTAACCCTAACCCTAACCCTAACCCTAACCCTAACCCTAACCCTAACCCTAACCCTAACCCTAACCCTAACCCTAACCCTAACCCTAACCCTAACCCTAACCCTAACCCTAACCCTAACCCTAACCCTAACCCTAACCCTAACCCTAACCCTAACCCTAACCCTAACCCTAACCCTAACCCTAACCCTAACCCTAACCCTAACCCTAACCCTAACCCTAACCCTAACCCTAACCCTAACCCTAACCCTAACCCTAACCCTAACCCTAACCCTAACCCTAACCCTAACCCTAACCCTAACCCTAACCCTAACCCTAACCCTAACCCTAACCCTAACCCTAACCCTAACCCTAACCCTAACCCTAACCCTAACCCTAACCCTAACCCTAACCCTAACCCTAACCCTAACCCTAACCCTAACCCTAACCCTAACCCTAACCCTAACCCTAACCCTAACCCTAACCCTAACCCTAACCCTAACCCTAACCCTAACCCTAACCCTAACCCTAACCCTAACCCTAACCCTAACCCTAACCCTAACCCTAACCCTAACCCTAACCCTAACCCTAACCCTAACCCTAACCCTAACCCTAACCCTAACCCTAACCCTAACCCTAACCCTAACCCTAACCCTAACCCTAACCCTAACCCTAACCCTAACCCTAACCCTAACCCTAACCCTAACCCTAACCCTAACCCTAACCCTAACCCTAACCCTAACCCTAACCCTAACCCTAACCCTAACCCTAACCCTAACCCTAACCCTAACCCTAACCCTAACCCTAACCCTAACCCTAACCCTAACCCTAACCCTAACCCTAACCCTAACCCTAACCCTAACCCTAACCCTAACCCTAACCCTAACCCTAACCCTAACCCTAACCCTAACCCTAACCCTAACCCTAACCCTAACCCTAACCCTAACCCTAACCCTAACCCTAACCCTAACCCTAACCCTAACCCTAACCCTAACCCTAACCCTAACCCTAACCCTAACCCTAACCCTAACCCTAACCCTAACCCTAACCCTAACCCTAACCCTAACCCTAACCCTAACCCTAACCCTAACCCTAACCCTAACCCTAACCCTAACCCTAACCCTAACCCTAACCCTAACCCTAACCCTAACCCTAACCCTAACCCTAACCCTAACCCTAACCCTAACCCTAACCCTAACCCTAACCCTAACCCTAACCCTAACCCTAACCCTAACCCTAACCCTAACCCTAACCCTAACCCTAACCCTAACCCTAACCCTAACCCTAACCCTAACCCTAACCCTAACCCTAACCCTAACCCTAACCCTAACCCTAACCCTAACCCTAACCCTAACCCTAACCCTAACCCTAACCCTAACCCTAACCCTAACCCTAACCCTAACCCTAACCCTAACCCTAACCCTAACCCTAACCCTAACCCTAACCCTAACCCTAACCCTAACCCTAACCCTAACCCTAACCCTAACCCTAACCCTAACCCTAACCCTAACCCTAACCCTAACCCTAACCCTAACCCTAACCCTAACCCTAACCCTAACCCTAACCCTAACCCTAACCCTAACCCTAACCCTAACCCTAACCCTAACCCTAACCCTAACCCTAACCCTAACCCTAACCCTAACCCTAACCCTAACCCTAACCCTAACCCTAACCCTAACCCTAACCCTAACCCTAACCCTAACCCTAACCCTAACCCTAACCCTAACCCTAACCCTAACCCTAACCCTAACCCTAACCCTAACCCTAACCCTAACCCTAACCCTAACCCTAACCCTAACCCTAACCCTAACCCTAACCCTAACCCTAACCCTAACCCTAACCCTAACCCTAACCCTAACCCTAACCCTAACCCTAACCCTAACCCTAACCCTAACCCTAACCCTAACCCTAACCCTAACCCTAACCCTAACCCTAACCCTAACCCTAACCCTAACCCTAACCCTAACCCTAACCCTAACCCTAACCCTAACCCTAACCCTAACCCTAACCCTAACCCTAACCCTAACCCTAACCCTAACCCTAACCCTAACCCTAACCCTAACCCTAACCCTAACCCTAACCCTAACCCTAACCCTAACCCTAACCCTAACCCTAACCCTAACCCTAACCCTAACCCTAACCCTAACCCTAACCCTAACCCTAACCCTAACCCTAACCCTAACCCTAACCCTAACCCTAACCCTAACCCTAACCCTAACCCTAACCCTAACCCTAACCCTAACCCTAACCCTAACCCTAACCCTAACCCTAACCCTAACCCTAACCCTAACCCTAACCCTAACCCTAACCCTAACCCTAACCCTAACCCTAACCCTAACCCTAACCCTAACCCTAACCCTAACCCTAACCCTAACCCTAACCCTAACCCTAACCCTAACCCTAACCCTAACCCTAACCCTAACCCTAACCCTAACCCTAACCCTAACCCTAACCCTAACCCTAACCCTAACCCTAACCCTAACCCTAACCCTAACCCTAACCCTAACCCTAACCCTAACCCTAACCCTAACCCTAACCCTAACCCTAACCCTAACCCTAACCCTAACCCTAACCCTAACCCTAACCCTAACCCTAACCCTAACCCTAACCCTAACCCTAACCCTAACCCTAACCCTAACCCTAACCCTAACCCTAACCCTAACCCTAACCCTAACCCTAACCCTAACCCTAACCCTAACCCTAACCCTAACCCTAACCCTAACCCTAACCCTAACCCTAACCCTAACCCTAACCCTAACCCTAACCCTAACCCTAACCCTAACCCTAACCCTAACCCTAACCCTAACCCTAACCCTAACCCTAACCCTAACCCTAACCCTAACCCTAACCCTAACCCTAACCCTAACCCTAACCCTAACCCTAACCCTAACCCTAACCCTAACCCTAACCCTAACCCTAACCCTAACCCTAACCCTAACCCTAACCCTAACCCTAACCCTAACCCTAACCCTAACCCTAACCCTAACCCTAACCCTAACCCTAACCCTAACCCTAACCCTAACCCTAACCCTAACCCTAACCCTAACCCTAACCCTAACCCTAACCCTAACCCTAACCCTAACCCTAACCCTAACCCTAACCCTAACCCTAACCCTAACCCTAACCCTAACCCTAACCCTAACCCTAACCCTAACCCTAACCCTAACCCTAACCCTAACCCTAACCCTAACCCTAACCCTAACCCTAACCCTAACCCTAACCCTAACCCTAACCCTAACCCTAACCCTAACCCTAACCCTAACCCTAACCCTAACCCTAACCCTAACCCTAACCCTAACCCTAACCCTAACCCTAACCCTAACCCTAACCCTAACCCTAACCCTAACCCTAACCCTAACCCTAACCCTAACCCTAACCCTAACCCTAACCCTAACCCTAACCCTAACCCTAACCCTAACCCTAACCCTAACCCTAACCCTAACCCTAACCCTAACCCTAACCCTAACCCTAACCCTAACCCTAACCCTAACCCTAACCCTAACCCTAACCCTAACCCTAACCCTAACCCTAACCCTAACCCTAACCCTAACCCTAACCCTAACCCTAACCCTAACCCTAACCCTAACCCTAACCCTAACCCTAACCCTAACCCTAACCCTAACCCTAACCCTAACCCTAACCCTAACCCTAACCCTAACCCTAACCCTAACCCTAACCCTAACCCTAACCCTAACCCTAACCCTAACCCTAACCCTAACCCTAACCCTAACCCTAACCCTAACCCTAACCCTAACCCTAACCCTAACCCTAACCCTAACCCTAACCCTAACCCTAACCCTAACCCTAACCCTAACCCTAACCCTAACCCTAACCCTAACCCTAACCCTAACCCTAACCCTAACCCTAACCCTAACCCTAACCCTAACCCTAACCCTAACCCTAACCCTAACCCTAACCCTAACCCTAACCCTAACCCTAACCCTAACCCTAACCCTAACCCTAACCCTAACCCTAACCCTAACCCTAACCCTAACCCTAACCCTAACCCTAACCCTAACCCTAACCCTAACCCTAACCCTAACCCTAACCCTAACCCTAACCCTAACCCTAACCCTAACCCTAACCCTAACCCTAACCCTAACCCTAACCCTAACCCTAACCCTAACCCTAACCCTAACCCTAACCCTAACCCTAACCCTAACCCTAACCCTAACCCTAACCCTAACCCTAACCCTAACCCTAACCCTAACCCTAACCCTAACCCTAACCCTAACCCTAACCCTAACCCTAACCCTAACCCTAACCCTAACCCTAACCCTAACCCTAACCCTAACCCTAACCCTAACCCTAACCCTAACCCTAACCCTAACCCTAACCCTAACCCTAACCCTAACCCTAACCCTAACCCTAACCCTAACCCTAACCCTAACCCTAACCCTAACCCTAACCCTAACCCTAACCCTAACCCTAACCCTAACCCTAACCCTAACCCTAACCCTAACCCTAACCCTAACCCTAACCCTAACCCTAACCCTAACCCTAACCCTAACCCTAACCCTAACCCTAACCCTAACCCTAACCCTAACCCTAACCCTAACCCTAACCCTAACCCTAACCCTAACCCTAACCCTAACCCTAACCCTAACCCTAACCCTAACCCTAACCCTAACCCTAACCCTAACCCTAACCCTAACCCTAACCCTAACCCTAACCCTAACCCTAACCCTAACCCTAACCCTAACCCTAACCCTAACCCTAACCCTAACCCTAACCCTAACCCTAACCCTAACCCTAACCCTAACCCTAACCCTAACCCTAACCCTAACCCTAACCCTAACCCTAACCCTAACCCTAACCCTAACCCTAACCCTAACCCTAACCCTAACCCTAACCCTAACCCTAACCCTAACCCTAACCCTAACCCTAACCCTAACCCTAACCCTAACCCTAACCCTAACCCTAACCCTAACCCTAACCCTAACCCTAACCCTAACCCTAACCCTAACCCTAACCCTAACCCTAACCCTAACCCTAACCCTAACCCTAACCCTAACCCTAACCCTAACCCTAACCCTAACCCTAACCCTAACCCTAACCCTAACCCTAACCCTAACCCTAACCCTAACCCTAACCCTAACCCTAACCCTAACCCTAACCCTAACCCTAACCCTAACCCTAACCCTAACCCTAACCCTAACCCTAACCCTAACCCTAACCCTAACCCTAACCCTAACCCTAACCCTAACCCTAACCCTAACCCTAACCCTAACCCTAACCCTAACCCTAACCCTAACCCTAACCCTAACCCTAACCCTAACCCTAACCCTAACCCTAACCCTAACCCTAACCCTAACCCTAACCCTAACCCTAACCCTAACCCTAACCCTAACCCTAACCCTAACCCTAACCCTAACCCTAACCCTAACCCTAACCCTAACCCTAACCCTAACCCTAACCCTAACCCTAACCCTAACCCTAACCCTAACCCTAACCCTAACCCTAACCCTAACCCTAACCCTAACCCTAACCCTAACCCTAACCCTAACCCTAACCCTAACCCTAACCCTAACCCTAACCCTAACCCTAACCCTAACCCTAACCCTAACCCTAACCCTAACCCTAACCCTAACCCTAACCCTAACCCTAACCCTAACCCTAACCCTAACCCTAACCCTAACCCTAACCCTAACCCTAACCCTAACCCTAACCCTAACCCTAACCCTAACCCTAACCCTAACCCTAACCCTAACCCTAACCCTAACCCTAACCCTAACCCTAACCCTAACCCTAACCCTAACCCTAACCCTAACCCTAACCCTAACCCTAACCCTAACCCTAACCCTAACCCTAACCCTAACCCTAACCCTAACCCTAACCCTAACCCTAACCCTAACCCTAACCCTAACCCTAACCCTAACCCTAACCCTAACCCTAACCCTAACCCTAACCCTAACCCTAACCCTAACCCTAACCCTAACCCTAACCCTAACCCTAACCCTAACCCTAACCCTAACCCTAACCCTAACCCTAACCCTAACCCTAACCCTAACCCTAACCCTAACCCTAACCCTAACCCTAACCCTAACCCTAACCCTAACCCTAACCCTAACCCTAACCCTAACCCTAACCCTAACCCTAACCCTAACCCTAACCCTAACCCTAACCCTAACCCTAACCCTAACCCTAACCCTAACCCTAACCCTAACCCTAACCCTAACCCTAACCCTAACCCTAACCCTAACCCTAACCCTAACCCTAACCCTAACCCTAACCCTAACCCTAACCCTAACCCTAACCCTAACCCTAACCCTAACCCTAACCCTAACCCTAACCCTAACCCTAACCCTAACCCTAACCCTAACCCTAACCCTAACCCTAACCCTAACCCTAACCCTAACCCTAACCCTAACCCTAACCCTAACCCTAACCCTAACCCTAACCCTAACCCTAACCCTAACCCTAACCCTAACCCTAACCCTAACCCTAACCCTAACCCTAACCCTAACCCTAACCCTAACCCTAACCCTAACCCTAACCCTAACCCTAACCCTAACCCTAACCCTAACCCTAACCCTAACCCTAACCCTAACCCTAACCCTAACCCTAACCCTAACCCTAACCCTAACCCTAACCCTAACCCTAACCCTAACCCTAACCCTAACCCTAACCCTAACCCTAACCCTAACCCTAACCCTAACCCTAACCCTAACCCTAACCCTAACCCTAACCCTAACCCTAACCCTAACCCTAACCCTAACCCTAACCCTAACCCTAACCCTAACCCTAACCCTAACCCTAACCCTAACCCTAACCCTAACCCTAACCCTAACCCTAACCCTAACCCTAACCCTAACCCTAACCCTAACCCTAACCCTAACCCTAACCCTAACCCTAACCCTAACCCTAACCCTAACCCTAACCCTAACCCTAACCCTAACCCTAACCCTAACCCTAACCCTAACCCTAACCCTAACCCTAACCCTAACCCTAACCCTAACCCTAACCCTAACCCTAACCCTAACCCTAACCCTAACCCTAACCCTAACCCTAACCCTAACCCTAACCCTAACCCTAACCCTAACCCTAACCCTAACCCTAACCCTAACCCTAACCCTAACCCTAACCCTAACCCTAACCCTAACCCTAACCCTAACCCTAACCCTAACCCTAACCCTAACCCTAACCCTAACCCTAACCCTAACCCTAACCCTAACCCTAACCCTAACCCTAACCCTAACCCTAACCCTAACCCTAACCCTAACCCTAACCCTAACCCTAACCCTAACCCTAACCCTAACCCTAACCCTAACCCTAACCCTAACCCTAACCCTAACCCTAACCCTAACCCTAACCCTAACCCTAACCCTAACCCTAACCCTAACCCTAACCCTAACCCTAACCCTAACCCTAACCCTAACCCTAACCCTAACCCTAACCCTAACCCTAACCCTAACCCTAACCCTAACCCTAACCCTAACCCTAACCCTAACCCTAACCCTAACCCTAACCCTAACCCTAACCCTAACCCTAACCCTAACCCTAACCCTAACCCTAACCCTAACCCTAACCCTAACCCTAACCCTAACCCTAACCCTAACCCTAACCCTAACCCTAACCCTAACCCTAACCCTAACCCTAACCCTAACCCTAACCCTAACCCTAACCCTAACCCTAACCCTAACCCTAACCCTAACCCTAACCCTAACCCTAACCCTAACCCTAACCCTAACCCTAACCCTAACCCTAACCCTAACCCTAACCCTAACCCTAACCCTAACCCTAACCCTAACCCTAACCCTAACCCTAACCCTAACCCTAACCCTAACCCTAACCCTAACCCTAACCCTAACCCTAACCCTAACCCTAACCCTAACCCTAACCCTAACCCTAACCCTAACCCTAACCCTAACCCTAACCCTAACCCTAACCCTAACCCTAACCCTAACCCTAACCCTAACCCTAACCCTAACCCTAACCCTAACCCTAACCCTAACCCTAACCCTAACCCTAACCCTAACCCTAACCCTAACCCTAACCCTAACCCTAACCCTAACCCTAACCCTAACCCTAACCCTAACCCTAACCCTAACCCTAACCCTAACCCTAACCCTAACCCTAACCCTAACCCTAACCCTAACCCTAACCCTAACCCTAACCCTAACCCTAACCCTAACCCTAACCCTAACCCTAACCCTAACCCTAACCCTAACCCTAACCCTAACCCTAACCCTAACCCTAACCCTAACCCTAACCCTAACCCTAACCCTAACCCTAACCCTAACCCTAACCCTAACCCTAACCCTAACCCTAACCCTAACCCTAACCCTAACCCTAACCCTAACCCTAACCCTAACCCTAACCCTAACCCTAACCCTAACCCTAACCCTAACCCTAACCCTAACCCTAACCCTAACCCTAACCCTAACCCTAACCCTAACCCTAACCCTAACCCTAACCCTAACCCTAACCCTAACCCTAACCCTAACCCTAACCCTAACCCTAACCCTAACCCTAACCCTAACCCTAACCCTAACCCTAACCCTAACCCTAACCCTAACCCTAACCCTAACCCTAACCCTAACCCTAACCCTAACCCTAACCCTAACCCTAACCCTAACCCTAACCCTAACCCTAACCCTAACCCTAACCCTAACCCTAACCCTAACCCTAACCCTAACCCTAACCCTAACCCTAACCCTAACCCTAACCCTAACCCTAACCCTAACCCTAACCCTAACCCTAACCCTAACCCTAACCCTAACCCTAACCCTAACCCTAACCCTAACCCTAACCCTAACCCTAACCCTAACCCTAACCCTAACCCTAACCCTAACCCTAACCCTAACCCTAACCCTAACCCTAACCCTAACCCTAACCCTAACCCTAACCCTAACCCTAACCCTAACCCTAACCCTAACCCTAACCCTAACCCTAACCCTAACCCTAACCCTAACCCTAACCCTAACCCTAACCCTAACCCTAACCCTAACCCTAACCCTAACCCTAACCCTAACCCTAACCCTAACCCTAACCCTAACCCTAACCCTAACCCTAACCCTAACCCTAACCCTAACCCTAACCCTAACCCTAACCCTAACCCTAACCCTAACCCTAACCCTAACCCTAACCCTAACCCTAACCCTAACCCTAACCCTAACCCTAACCCTAACCCTAACCCTAACCCTAACCCTAACCCTAACCCTAACCCTAACCCTAACCCTAACCCTAACCCTAACCCTAACCCTAACCCTAACCCTAACCCTAACCCTAACCCTAACCCTAACCCTAACCCTAACCCTAACCCTAACCCTAACCCTAACCCTAACCCTAACCCTAACCCTAACCCTAACCCTAACCCTAACCCTAACCCTAACCCTAACCCTAACCCTAACCCTAACCCTAACCCTAACCCTAACCCTAACCCTAACCCTAACCCTAACCCTAACCCTAACCCTAACCCTAACCCTAACCCTAACCCTAACCCTAACCCTAACCCTAACCCTAACCCTAACCCTAACCCTAACCCTAACCCTAACCCTAACCCTAACCCTAACCCTAACCCTAACCCTAACCCTAACCCTAACCCTAACCCTAACCCTAACCCTAACCCTAACCCTAACCCTAACCCTAACCCTAACCCTAACCCTAACCCTAACCCTAACCCTAACCCTAACCCTAACCCTAACCCTAACCCTAACCCTAACCCTAACCCTAACCCTAACCCTAACCCTAACCCTAACCCTAACCCTAACCCTAACCCTAACCCTAACCCTAACCCTAACCCTAACCCTAACCCTAACCCTAACCCTAACCCTAACCCTAACCCTAACCCTAACCCTAACCCTAACCCTAACCCTAACCCTAACCCTAACCCTAACCCTAACCCTAACCCTAACCCTAACCCTAACCCTAACCCTAACCCTAACCCTAACCCTAACCCTAACCCTAACCCTAACCCTAACCCTAACCCTAACCCTAACCCTAACCCTAACCCTAACCCTAACCCTAACCCTAACCCTAACCCTAACCCTAACCCTAACCCTAACCCTAACCCTAACCCTAACCCTAACCCTAACCCTAACCCTAACCCTAACCCTAACCCTAACCCTAACCCTAACCCTAACCCTAACCCTAACCCTAACCCTAACCCTAACCCTAACCCTAACCCTAACCCTAACCCTAACCCTAACCCTAACCCTAACCCTAACCCTAACCCTAACCCTAACCCTAACCCTAACCCTAACCCTAACCCTAACCCTAACCCTAACCCTAACCCTAACCCTAACCCTAACCCTAACCCTAACCCTAACCCTAACCCTAACCCTAACCCTAACCCTAACCCTAACCCTAACCCTAACCCTAACCCTAACCCTAACCCTAACCCTAACCCTAACCCTAACCCTAACCCTAACCCTAACCCTAACCCTAACCCTAACCCTAACCCTAACCCTAACCCTAACCCTAACCCTAACCCTAACCCTAACCCTAACCCTAACCCTAACCCTAACCCTAACCCTAACCCTAACCCTAACCCTAACCCTAACCCTAACCCTAACCCTAACCCTAACCCTAACCCTAACCCTAACCCTAACCCTAACCCTAACCCTAACCCTAACCCTAACCCTAACCCTAACCCTAACCCTAACCCTAACCCTAACCCTAACCCTAACCCTAACCCTAACCCTAACCCTAACCCTAACCCTAACCCTAACCCTAACCCTAACCCTAACCCTAACCCTAACCCTAACCCTAACCCTAACCCTAACCCTAACCCTAACCCTAACCCTAACCCTAACCCTAACCCTAACCCTAACCCTAACCCTAACCCTAACCCTAACCCTAACCCTAACCCTAACCCTAACCCTAACCCTAACCCTAACCCTAACCCTAACCCTAACCCTAACCCTAACCCTAACCCTAACCCTAACCCTAACCCTAACCCTAACCCTAACCCTAACCCTAACCCTAACCCTAACCCTAACCCTAACCCTAACCCTAACCCTAACCCTAACCCTAACCCTAACCCTAACCCTAACCCTAACCCTAACCCTAACCCTAACCCTAACCCTAACCCTAACCCTAACCCTAACCCTAACCCTAACCCTAACCCTAACCCTAACCCTAACCCTAACCCTAACCCTAACCCTAACCCTAACCCTAACCCTAACCCTAACCCTAACCCTAACCCTAACCCTAACCCTAACCCTAACCCTAACCCTAACCCTAACCCTAACCCTAACCCTAACCCTAACCCTAACCCTAACCCTAACCCTAACCCTAACCCTAACCCTAACCCTAACCCTAACCCTAACCCTAACCCTAACCCTAACCCTAACCCTAACCCTAACCCTAACCCTAACCCTAACCCTAACCCTAACCCTAACCCTAACCCTAACCCTAACCCTAACCCTAACCCTAACCCTAACCCTAACCCTAACCCTAACCCTAACCCTAACCCTAACCCTAACCCTAACCCTAACCCTAACCCTAACCCTAACCCTAACCCTAACCCTAACCCTAACCCTAACCCTAACCCTAACCCTAACCCTAACCCTAACCCTAACCCTAACCCTAACCCTAACCCTAACCCTAACCCTAACCCTAACCCTAACCCTAACCCTAACCCTAACCCTAACCCTAACCCTAACCCTAACCCTAACCCTAACCCTAACCCTAACCCTAACCCTAACCCTAACCCTAACCCTAACCCTAACCCTAACCCTAACCCTAACCCTAACCCTAACCCTAACCCTAACCCTAACCCTAACCCTAACCCTAACCCTAACCCTAACCCTAACCCTAACCCTAACCCTAACCCTAACCCTAACCCTAACCCTAACCCTAACCCTAACCCTAACCCTAACCCTAACCCTAACCCTAACCCTAACCCTAACCCTAACCCTAACCCTAACCCTAACCCTAACCCTAACCCTAACCCTAACCCTAACCCTAACCCTAACCCTAACCCTAACCCTAACCCTAACCCTAACCCTAACCCTAACCCTAACCCTAACCCTAACCCTAACCCTAACCCTAACCCTAACCCTAACCCTAACCCTAACCCTAACCCTAACCCTAACCCTAACCCTAACCCTAACCCTAACCCTAACCCTAACCCTAACCCTAACCCTAACCCTAACCCTAACCCTAACCCTAACCCTAACCCTAACCCTAACCCTAACCCTAACCCTAACCCTAACCCTAACCCTAACCCTAACCCTAACCCTAACCCTAACCCTAACCCTAACCCTAACCCTAACCCTAACCCTAACCCTAACCCTAACCCTAACCCTAACCCTAACCCTAACCCTAACCCTAACCCTAACCCTAACCCTAACCCTAACCCTAACCCTAACCCTAACCCTAACCCTAACCCTAACCCTAACCCTAACCCTAACCCTAACCCTAACCCTAACCCTAACCCTAACCCTAACCCTAACCCTAACCCTAACCCTAACCCTAACCCTAACCCTAACCCTAACCCTAACCCTAACCCTAACCCTAACCCTAACCCTAACCCTAACCCTAACCCTAACCCTAACCCTAACCCTAACCCTAACCCTAACCCTAACCCTAACCCTAACCCTAACCCTAACCCTAACCCTAACCCTAACCCTAACCCTAACCCTAACCCTAACCCTAACCCTAACCCTAACCCTAACCCTAACCCTAACCCTAACCCTAACCCTAACCCTAACCCTAACCCTAACCCTAACCCTAACCCTAACCCTAACCCTAACCCTAACCCTAACCCTAACCCTAACCCTAACCCTAACCCTAACCCTAACCCTAACCCTAACCCTAACCCTAACCCTAACCCTAACCCTAACCCTAACCCTAACCCTAACCCTAACCCTAACCCTAACCCTAACCCTAACCCTAACCCTAACCCTAACCCTAACCCTAACCCTAACCCTAACCCTAACCCTAACCCTAACCCTAACCCTAACCCTAACCCTAACCCTAACCCTAACCCTAACCCTAACCCTAACCCTAACCCTAACCCTAACCCTAACCCTAACCCTAACCCTAACCCTAACCCTAACCCTAACCCTAACCCTAACCCTAACCCTAACCCTAACCCTAACCCTAACCCTAACCCTAACCCTAACCCTAACCCTAACCCTAACCCTAACCCTAACCCTAACCCTAACCCTAACCCTAACCCTAACCCTAACCCTAACCCTAACCCTAACCCTAACCCTAACCCTAACCCTAACCCTAACCCTAACCCTAACCCTAACCCTAACCCTAACCCTAACCCTAACCCTAACCCTAACCCTAACCCTAACCCTAACCCTAACCCTAACCCTAACCCTAACCCTAACCCTAACCCTAACCCTAACCCTAACCCTAACCCTAACCCTAACCCTAACCCTAACCCTAACCCTAACCCTAACCCTAACCCTAACCCTAACCCTAACCCTAACCCTAACCCTAACCCTAACCCTAACCCTAACCCTAACCCTAACCCTAACCCTAACCCTAACCCTAACCCTAACCCTAACCCTAACCCTAACCCTAACCCTAACCCTAACCCTAACCCTAACCCTAACCCTAACCCTAACCCTAACCCTAACCCTAACCCTAACCCTAACCCTAACCCTAACCCTAACCCTAACCCTAACCCTAACCCTAACCCTAACCCTAACCCTAACCCTAACCCTAACCCTAACCCTAACCCTAACCCTAACCCTAACCCTAACCCTAACCCTAACCCTAACCCTAACCCTAACCCTAACCCTAACCCTAACCCTAACCCTAACCCTAACCCTAACCCTAACCCTAACCCTAACCCTAACCCTAACCCTAACCCTAACCCTAACCCTAACCCTAACCCTAACCCTAACCCTAACCCTAACCCTAACCCTAACCCTAACCCTAACCCTAACCCTAACCCTAACCCTAACCCTAACCCTAACCCTAACCCTAACCCTAACCCTAACCCTAACCCTAACCCTAACCCTAACCCTAACCCTAACCCTAACCCTAACCCTAACCCTAACCCTAACCCTAACCCTAACCCTAACCCTAACCCTAACCCTAACCCTAACCCTAACCCTAACCCTAACCCTAACCCTAACCCTAACCCTAACCCTAACCCTAACCCTAACCCTAACCCTAACCCTAACCCTAACCCTAACCCTAACCCTAACCCTAACCCTAACCCTAACCCTAACCCTAACCCTAACCCTAACCCTAACCCTAACCCTAACCCTAACCCTCAGCGACAACTTGGCCTCACCGGCAACCACACTGACCTCAGCGACAACTTGGCCTCACCGGCAACCACACTGACCTCAGCGACAACTTGGCCTCACCGGCAACCGCACTGACCTCAGCGACAACTTGGCCTCACCGGCAACCGCACTGACCTCAGCGACAACTTGGCCTCACCGGCAACCGCACTGACCTCAGCGACAACTTGGCCTCACCGGCAACCGCACTGACCGCCACGACAACTTGGCCTCACCGGCAACCGCACTGACCTCAGCGACAACTTGGCCTCACCGGCAACCGCACTGACCTCAGCGACAACTTGGCCTCACCGGCAACCGCACTGACCTCAGCGACAACTTGGCCTCACCGGCAACCGCACTGACCTCAGCGACAACTTGGCCTCACCGGCAACCGCACTGACCGCCACGACAACTTGGCCTCACCGGCAACCGCACTGACCTCAGCGACAACTTGGCCTCACCGGCAACCGCACTGACCTCAGCGACAACTTGGCCTCACCGGCAACCGCACTGACCGCCACGACAACTTGGCCTCACCGGCAACCGCACTGACCTCAGCGACAACTTGGCCTCACCGGCAACCGCACTGACCTCAGCGACAACTTGGCCTCACCGGCAACCACACTGACTGCCACGACAACTTGGCCTCACCGGCAACCGCACTGACCGCCACGACAACTTGGCCTCACCGGCAACCGCACTGACCTCAGCGACAACTTGGCCTCACCGGCAACCGCACTGACCTCAGCGACAACTTGGCCTCACCGGCAACCGCACTGACCTCAGCGACAACTTGGCCTCACCGGCAACCGCACTGACCTCAGCGACAACTTGGCCTCACCGGCAACCGCACTGACTTCACTGAAAACCTAGATCCACCAACAAGGTGATCAACTACACCAAGAACGTAGGTTCACCAACAGCCAGACTTACTACACCGACAGCCTAAGCCGCTTCGCTTACAGCCCCGCTAGGCCTACCTCCCCCCACACCTACCTGTCACACCTACCTTACAGTGCGCTCCGACTCCCGATGCTAACAGTGCAAAACACACCACAGTTACATTGTGCCATTGTTTGTTTATTACAGCTCTGCATCCAGAAGATATGGCTCATGCATGTATACACACACACTACACCAACAATTGCATGATAACAGTTACAGCATGCATACGCATATTCAGTACAATACCAAGACATGGTTTACAGGCACATGATCCCCATATTCAGAACATTCCACAAGAGTTTACAAGCAAGGCATCCTGATAGTCAGCACAGTGTACAAGGCAGTTTACAGGCAAGGCATCCACATATTGAATACATTGCACAACACCGTTTACAGGCGCAACATCCCCACGGTCAGCACAGTACACGAGGCATTTTACAAGCAAGGCATCCACATATTGAATACATTGCACAACACCGTTTACAGGCGCAACATCCCCACGGTCAGCACAGTACACGAGGCATTTTACAAGCAAGGCATCCACATATTGAATACATTGCACAACACCGTTTACAGGCGCAACATCCCCACGGTCAGCACAGTACACGAGGCATTTTACAAGCAAGGCATCCACATATTGAATACATTGCACAACACCGTTTACAGGCGCAACATCCCCACATTGAGTACATTGCACAATGCAGTTGACAGACATAGCATCCCCATATTCAATACATTACACAGTACAATTGTAAGCAAGGCAAAGCTAAAACCAATTTTGATAATGTAAAAAGACTGCATGCACTGAAATCAGCGCAACGGTCAAAATGGCCGCAAAGGGGCACGAGTCTCAGACTGGCCGGGAAGGAACGCCGATCGCCTCCGACGGCCCTCGGGCCTTGCTTACGGGGTTGGGTTAGCCCTAAGGTACAAACGAGTGAGCTAGCCCAACCCCGTAAGCAAGGCAAAGCTAAAGCCAATGTGGCTCACATTAATTGACTCCAAGGCTAAAGCCAATTTGGTTGAGATCAATTGACTCCAAGGCTAAAGCCAATTTGGTTGAGATTAATTGACTCCAAGGCTAAAGCCAATTTGCCTGACATGAATTGATTCCAAAGCTAAAGCCAATTTCATGGAGACTAATGGACTCCAATGCTAAAACCAATTGTGCTGACATGAATGGACTCCGGTGTGAAAGCCAATTCAGTTAAGATCAATGGACTCCAGTGGTAAAGCCAATAGGGCTCATTCGAGATGACTGGGCGACACCGAAATGGGCGCGACGCTCGGAACGGCCGCAAAGGGGCGCGAGTCTCAGACTGGCCGGAAGGAAGGCAAATCGCCTCTGACGGCCCTTGGGCCTTGCTTACGGGGTTGGGTTAGCCCTAAGGTACAAACGAGTGAGCTAGCCCAACCCCGTAAGCAAGGCAAAGCTAAAGCCAATGTGGCTCACATATAAATTGATTCCAAAGCTAAAGCCAATTTGGTTGAGATCAATTGACTCCAAGGCTAAAGCCAATTTGGTTGAGATTAATTGACTCCAAGGCTAAAGCCAATTTGCCTGACATTAATTGACTCCAAGGCTAAAGCCAATTTGGTGGAGATTAATGGACTCCAATGCTAAAACCAATTGGGTTGACATGAATGGACTCCGGTGCGAAAGCCAATTCAGTTAAGATCAATGGACTCCAGTGGTAAAGCCAATAGGGCTCATTCGAGATGACTGGGCGACACCGAAATGGGCGCGACGCTCGGAACGGCCGCAAAGGGGCGCGAGTCTCAGACTGGCCGGAAGGAAGGCAAATCGCCTCTGACGGCCCTTGGGCCTTGCTTACGGGGTTGGGTTAGCCCTAAGGTACAAACGAGTGAGCTAGCCCAACCCCGTAAGCAAGGCAAAGCTAAAGCCAATGTGGCTCACATATAAATTGACTCCAAAGCTAAAACCAATTTGGTTGAGATTAATTGACTCCAAGGCTAAAGCCAATTTGCCTGACATTAATTGATTCCAAAGCTAAAGCCAATTTCATGGAGACTAATGGACTCCAATGCTAAAGCCAATTGGGTTGACATGAATGGACTCCGGTGCGAAAGCCAATTCAGTTAAGATCAATGGACTCCAGTGGTAAAGCCAATAGGGCTGATTCGAGACGACTGGGCGACGCCAAAATCGGCGCGACGCTCCGAATGGCCGCAAAGGGGCGCGAGTCTCAGACTGGCCGGAAGGAAGGCAAATCGCCTCTGACGGCCCTTGGGCCTTGCTTACGGGGTTGGGTTAGCCCTAAGGTACAAACGAGTGAGCTAGCCCAACCCCGTAAGCAAGGCAAAGCTAAAGCCAATATGGCTCACATATAAACTGATTCCAAAGCTAAAGCCAACTTGGCTGAGATTGATTCCACACCTAAAGCCAATTTGATGGAGATTAATGGACTCCAGTGCTAAAGCCAATTGAGTACAAATAGATTGACTGCAAACCTAAAGCCAATCACATTGACATAAATTGACTCCAAAACTAAAACCAATGGGGTTGAGTTAAATAGAGTGCGCGCACTGAAATCAGCGCAATTCTCAAATAGGCCACAAAGGAGCGCGAGTCTCAAACTGGCTGGAAGGAGCACAAATGGTCTCTGTCCGTCTACAGCCTGTCAGTAATCGGGTTGAGTAATCCCTACTAGCGAACTCAAAGCAAAGGTGACGTGACCCTGCCGGCGAGACAAAACCTTTGATGTGGTCTCCCGTGAAAGTCTCGGTAAGATGGCACCCGGGTACGTGGACAGGTAGGCTGTTTCCTAGATGAACCGCTAGCTAAATGGCCCGGCCAGCTGACTGATGCTGAATCCTGTTATGTGCGACTGCCGTGCTGTCCTCGCTGCTCTGCCAGCCTCTCCTGTCCAAAACCTTTATTAAGCACCTGCGTGATGGCATGGAGCGCACTCTCAGTAACTTTGCTCAGGACGCTAGGTCAGAATGTAACATCGATCGGCCTGGAAATAAAAGGGCGCTAAGGAAGGATGAGGGACGGTTGGATCGCCGGGCTGGGGCCGACGTGAGGAACTACCGTGACGCTGACTGCCCTGTCCCGCACGTTGCCTGCGACAACCTCTGACGGAGGTACGGACTTGTGGCGGACACGGGGGAACGCTACAGGGAAGAAACGGACCGGGGAATGTGGATAAAACCTTCGCTGAACCGAGCTGGCGGTGAGTGTGGCAGGCCGGGAAAGCTGATGACGTCCCGTGTCAGGGTCATCCACACAGGAAACATTGAAGACATCTTGACCTGTAACACAGAGAGACGGTTTAGAAAGAAATACCAATAATTCTAGGACTGCCGAGACCCAAACGGCTTTCGCTGGAAGCCCGCCCCTGAGAAAACTGCGAGCGAAGCAACACCCTGACAAACGACTAAAGGTCTGCGCTGTTTAACATGGAACTTGAACAAATGCTCTTAGGACTACCTTAAGGTTAGACATGGCTTTAGCGCCCCATTGTAGGGTAGGTACAGAATTAATTTGAATAGTTAACACAGTTATCTATACAGTCACAGTTGCAATTACCACAACATTTCAGGTCCACAGATTAGGGTGGGGTGAAACAATTAGCTTTATTACAATTACATTCAGAGTGAACAAAACACAATGCAAAAGGCAAATAAAAGAGCAAAAGGGAAGGCAAAATCCTGAGGGAAGGAAACATCAAAGGCAAAGGTGACGCAAAGGCGTGAAAAACACCCAGCGGGAAACCTTGGCGTGAGCCAGGCTGCAGACAAAGCCGCAGAGAACGCAAAAACAAAGACCGAACAGAACGCCGCAGGGAACGGTTAAACGGAGAGCAAGGCATGAGAGAATGCTGCAAGGAATGCCGAAACAGAGTGTGAGACACAATAAAACGCCACAGGAAAAGCCAAAACAGACAGCTACGCACAAGAGAATGCCCCAGGAAATGCCAAAAGAGAGGGCAAGACTCAAAAGGATACCAAAAATGGCAAGACCTAAGAGGACACTGCAGGGAACGCCAAACCGGAGCGTGAGGCTCAATATGATGCCGCAGGGAATGCCAAAACAGACAGCAAGACACGAGACGATGCCAAAATGGAGGGCAAGGCCCAAGACGGTGCCACGGGGAATGCCAAAATGGAGACCGAGGCACAAGAGAACGCCGCACGGAATGCCAAAATGGAAGGCGAGGCACAAGGCGAAGCCAAAAAAGGCAAGGCGCAAGAGAACACCAGAGCAAACGCCAAAATGGAGAAAAAGGCTCAAAAGAATACTGCAGAGAACGCCAAAATGGAGAGCAAAGCACAACGTAGCACCACAGAGAATGCCAAAATGAAGACCGAGGCACAAGAGAACACCAAAACGGAGGACAATGCACAAGAGAATGCTGCAGGGAACGCCAAAACACAGGGCAAGGGACAAGGCGAAGCCAAAAAAGGCAAGGCGCAAGAGAACACCTGAGCAAACGCCAAAACGGAGGAAAAGGTGCAAAAGAGTACTGCAGGGAACGCCAAAACGGAGAGCAAAGCACAACAGAACGCCGCACGGAATGCCAAAATGCAGGGCAAGGCACAAGAGAACGCCGCACGGAATGCCAAAATGGAAGGCGAGGCACAAGGCGAAGCCAAAAAAGGCAAGGCACAAGAGAACACCTGAGCAAACACCAAAACGGAGGAAAAGGCGCAAAAAAATACTGCAGGGAACGCCAAAACGGAGAGCAAAGCACAACAGAACGCCGCACGGAATGCCAAAATGCAGTGTGAGGCACAAGAGAACACCACAGGGAACTCCAAAATAGAGGGCAAGGCACAACAGAATACCAAAATGGAGGATGATGCACAAGAGAACGCCGCAGGGAACGCCAAAATGGAGAACGAGGAACAAGAGAACGCCAAAACGGAGGACAATGCACAAGAGAATGCTGCAGGGAACTCGAAAACAGAGGGCAAGGCACATGGCGATGCCGAAAAGGGCAAAGCCCAAGAGAACACCACAGCACAAAAAAAGAGGAAAAGGCTCAAGAGAACACAGCAGAGAATGCCAAATGGAGAGCGAGGCACAATAGAACACCCCAGGTAACGCTACAACAGATGACTAGGCTCAAGAGAACACCGCTTCAGATGCCAAAACATGGGACGAGGCCCTGGGGAACGCCAAAATGGACAGCAAGGCGCAAGAGAACGCCACAAGAAATGCCAAAACAGAGACAAAAGACAACGCTACAAGAAATGCCCAGGCAAGGACAAAGGGCAGAACCAAGGAGAACACAAAAGGACAAGAGCAGACAACCCACAGGGCACCCTGAAGTGCAGAAATGAGCTCTGAAACGCTACCTTGGGTCTCAATAAGGAACGGGAAAAAATTGGCAGGTGTGTGCTGCCCTTACCTGCTGGGTAGATAGTTACCAATCAGCAAAGCTCGGTTCCGGGGCGCTCGAGGAAATGCGGATTTCTCTTCCTCGCCGCTCTCACGAACAGCCGCGCATCTCTCCGTGCGTTTCTTACGGCGCTCGGGAGCGCCGCGGCTCTCTGCTGGCACCTGTTGAACACGATATGATAATGAAGACACTGCCCCGCATCTGTGGTGGCTGCACCCTGTGAACATCACACTAACGGTGATGCAAATGAGCATTAGGAATATAATTAATACTATTTAAGAGTTTAAACTTGCGCATACTTTAACAATTGTATTCCATACTACAGTTAGGATTAAGGTTACTTTCACAGAAAACACAGGGCACCAATGTCTATTGCAGCATTTAGTGTAACAGACACTCTTAATATCAGGCCGAGGGTTATGTTTACAGATACACTGCAGGTGACCGTATTCATCACTAGAGCTCCCATTAAGCTAGCGGAGTGGGTCAAGATGAACAACATTAACGCTGCCTCCCGGCAAATCCCAGAGAGCCAAAGGCAAAGGCAAGCAGAACGCCCGCAGAAAGCCACAGCAAAAGAAAAGCAAAGCAAGCAACCAAGGCTAAGGCAAGGGCAAAAACAAGGAAAAGAGCCAAGGAAAGACCAAGGGAAAGCAAAGGCAACGTGAGTGTGGCAAGGAAGACCAGGATCAGAGACCAAAGGGAAGGCAGCACAAAAAGCCAAAGGAAAGGCCAAGAGAACACAACAGAAAAAGCCAAAAAGTAAGGACAAAGCAAATGCTGAATGGAATGCAGCACGGAGGCCAAAGACGGGGTGGCACCAGAGGCTCAAGACAGGGCAGCACCGGACGCCTGCTGGAATGGCCAAGAGAAGACCACAAGGAACACAAAAAAGGAGGGCAAGGCACCAACAAATGCTGCATGGAACACTGAAACAGAGGGCAAAGCCCAAGAGAATGCTTACTGTAACACCGAAAAGGACTGCAAGGCATGAAAGAATGCCACAAGGAACACCGTAACAGAGGACAAGGCAAAAGAGAACGCTGCATCGAACACCGAAACGAACGGCAAGGCAAAAGAGAATGCTGCATCGAACACCGAAACAAACGGCAAGGCAAAAGAGAATGCCTCAAGGAACACCGTAATGGAGGGCAAGGCAAGAGACAATGCTGCAGGGAACACCGAAACGGATGGCAAGGCCGAAGACGACGCCAGAAGGAACGCCAAAATGGAGGGCAAAGCCCAAGCAAACATCGCAGGAAGCATCAAAATGGAGGACAAGGCCCGATAGAACGCTGCCCGGAACGCCAAAACCGAGACCGAAGAGCAAGCTGCAGGAAATGCCCCAGAGACAGCAGAGGGCATAGACAAAGAGAACACAGAAGGCCGAGAACAGACAGCCCAGAAGGCACCCTGAAGTGTGGAAACCAGCACTGGAATTCTACCTTGGATCTCAATAAGGAACGGGAAAAAATTAGCAGGTGTGTGCTGCCCTTACCTGCTGGGTAGATAGTTACCAATCAGCAAAGCTCGGTTCCGGGGCGCTCGAGGAAATGCGGATTTCTCTTCCTCGCCGCTCTCACGAACAGCCGCGCATCTCTCCGTGCGTTTCTTACGGCGCTCGGGAGCGCCGCGGCTCTCTGCTGGCACCTGCTGAACACGATATGATAATGAAGACACTGCCCCGCATCTGTGGTGGCTGCACCCTGTGAACATCACACTAACGGTGATGCAAATGAGCATTAGGAATATAATTAATACTATTTAAGAGTTTAAACTTGCACATACTTTAACAATTGTATTCCATACTACAGTTAGGATTAAGGTTACTTTCACAGAAAACACAGGGCACCAATGTCTATTGCAGCATTTAGTGTAACAGACACTCTTAATATCAGGCCGAGGGTTATGTTTACAGATACACTGCAGGTGACCGTATTCATCACTAGAGCTCCCATTAAGCTAGCGGAGTGGGTCAAGATGAACAACATTAACGCTGCCTCCCGGCAAATCCCAGAGAGCCAAAGGCAAAGGCAAGCAGAACGCCCGCAGAAAGCCACAGCAAAAGAAAAGCAAAGCAAGCAACCAAGGCTAAGGCAAGGGCAAAAACAAGGAAAAGAGCCAAGGAAAGACCAAGGGAAAGCAAGGGCAATGTGAGTGTGGCAAGGAAGACCAGGATCAGAGACCAAAGGGAAGGCAGCACAAAAAGCCAAAGGAAAGGCCAAGAGAACACAACAGAAAAAGCCAAAAAGTAAGGACAAAGCAAATGCTGAATGGAATGCAGCACGGAGGCCAAAGACGGGGTGGCACCAGAGGCTCAAGACAGGGCAGCACCGGACGCCTGCTGAAATGGCCAAGAGAAGACCACAAGGAACACAAAAAAGGAGGGCAAGGCACCAACAAATGCCGCACGGAACACTGAAACGGAGGGCAAAGCCCAAGAGAATGCTGCCTGGAACACCGAAATGGACAGCATGGCATAAAAGAATGCCACAAGGAACACCATAACGGAGGGCAAACTAAAAGAGAATGCTGCATCGAACACCGAAACAAACGGCAAGGCAAAAGAGAATGCCTCAAGGAACACCGTAATGGAGGGCAAGGCATAAAAGAATGCCACAAGGAACACCGTAACAGAGGACAAGGCAAAAGAGAATGCTGCATCGAACACCGAAACAAACGGCAAGGCAAAAGAGAATGCCTCAAGGAACACCGTAATGGAGGGCAAGGCAAGAGACAATGCTGCAGGGAACACCGAAACGGATGGCAAGGCCGAAGACGACGCCAGAAGGAACGCCAAAATGGAGGGCAAAGCCCAAGCAAACATCGCAGGAAGCATCAAAATGGAGGACAAGGCCCGATAGAACGCTGCCCGGAACGCCAAAACCGAGACCGAAGAGCAAGCTGCAGGAAATGCCCCAGAGACAGCAGAGGGCACAGACAAAGAGAACACAGAAGGCCGAGAACAGACAGCCCAGAAGGCACCCTGAAGTGTGGAAACCAGCACTGGAATTCTACCTTGGATCTCAATAAGGAACGGGAAAAAATTGGCAGGTGTGTGCTGCCCTTACCTGCTGGGTAGATAGTTACCAATCAGCAAAACTCGGTTACCGGGGCGCTCGAGGAAATGCGGATTTCTCTTCCTCGCCGCTCTCACGAACAGCCGCGCATCTCTCCGTGCGTTTCTTACGGCGCTCGGGAGCGCCGCGGCTCTCTGCTGGCACCTGTTGAACACGATATGATAATTAAGACACTGCCCCGCATCTGTGGTGGCTGCACCCTGTGAACATCACACTAACGGTGATGCAAATGAGCATTAGGAATATAATTAATACTATTTAAGAGTTTAAACTTGCGCATACTTTAACAATTGTATTCCATACTACAGTTAGGATTAAGGTTACTTTCACAGAAAACACAGGGCACCAATGTCTATTGCAGCATTTAGTGTAACAGACACTCTTAATATCAGGCCGAGGGTTATGTTTACAGATACACTGCAGGTGACCGTATTCATCACTAGAGCTCCCATTAAGCTAGCGGAGTGGGTCAAGATGAACAACATTAACGCTGCCTCCCGGCAAATCCCAGAGAGCCAAAGGCAAAGGCAAGCAGAACGCCCGCAGAAAGCCACAGCAAAAGAAAAGCAAAGCAAGCAACCAAGGCTAAGGCAAGGGCAAAAACAAGGAAAAGAGCCAAGGAAAGACCAAGGGAAAGCAAAGGCAACGTGAGTGTGGCAAGGAAGACCAGGATCAGAGACCTAAGGGAAGGCAGCACGGAAGGCCAAAAGGAAAGGCCAAGAGAACGCAACAGAAAAAGCCAAAAAGTAAGGACAAAGCAAATGCTGAATGGAAAGCGGCACGGGAGGCCACAGATGGGGTGGCACGAGAGGCCTAGGGGAAAGGCCAAGAGAACTCCACAAGGAACAAGGAAACGAAGGGAAGGCACCAGAGAAGGCCGCGGGGAGCACCGAAACAAAGGGCAAAGCATGAGAGAATGCCACAAGGAACGCTGAAACAAAGGGCAAGGCACCAGAGAATGTCACACGGAACACCCAAACTGAGACCAAAGAGAAAGCTGCAGGAAACACCCAGGCAGCTGCAAAGGGTACAGGCAAGGACAGTACAGAAGGACGAGAACATATGGCTAGTAGGGCACCCCAAAGTGCAGAAATGAGCTCTGGAACATCACCTTGGGCCTGAATAAGGAATGCGTAAAAATTGGCAGGTGTCTGCTGCCCTTACCTGCTGGGTAGACAGTTACCAGTCAGCAAAGCTGAGTTCCGGGGCCTTCGAGGAAATGCAGATTTCTGTTCTTCACCATTCCCATGAAGAGCCGTGCACCTCTTCGTGCGGTTGTTCCGGTACTCGGAAGCGCGGGGGTCTCCGCTGGCACCTGTTGAACACTATACAATAATGAAGACACTGCCCTGCATGGGCAGGTTACAATGTTTTTCACAAATATGTACTGCAGCACTCCTTTCTCAGAGCAGCATGGCCTTTCAACTCCCTGAAATTCACATCGCCTTTCACCTCCGCCCCCCCCCCCCCCCCCCCCCCCCCCCCCGCTACGGGTACGGTAACCAACCACGGGACCGTGCTTCCCAGAGCCTCGGCCAGCCTGGCCTCGAACATCTCTGGGGATGGGGCGTCTCCAGCCTCCTCGGGAAACCTGTTCCGCTCTCCTTCCTTCGCCCCCAAAATAAATGACTGCAACCCTGAAATAAAGAAGGGATCGTTCACCCCGTTCCGAGGGCTCACCCCATGCTCTGAAAAAAGCAGACTCCAGATACAGCTCCTGCTCCTTCTGCTACCGGTCCTTAAATGCAGTTGAGAGCCCCCCAAAAAGGGAATACCTGCAGTTGAGAAGCCACAAAAAGGGGGAAGATCTCACTCCAGTAATCAAAATTGATTACCCCGTTCCAAAGACAAACACTCACCTTGCACCCCAAAGGAAGCGGTCTCTGGAGAGAGACGTGGCCTAATCGGTTTACAGACCTCGAAAGTGGTCAGAATCCCCCAGAAAGCAGAAATCGCTCTCCCCGATGTTCCCAAAGAGGCACTCCCCAGGTACTGATGCTGCCCCCTACGGTTCCCAGCCCTTAAATATGATCAAGGAGGGGGTGGAGCCAGGCTCAGCCCTATCCGGTCCCGTAGGTGAATTGCTTCCACCTGTGCTCGTGGGGCTGGCCACGCCCCTCACCAGGTGTTCAATCACTGCTTCGGACTGTTACGTAACGGTTCCCATACAGGCCTGAAGACAAAAAAAAGAAGAATAACCAGCAGGCGATTAGATCTGCCTGTCTGGGAAGGGGAGGTTTATCAATGGATGAGAAATGACAGCACACGTATTTTGAAAGGGGAGCACAGATTTCATTACCTGACGCTGCGGTGACGTCGTTGGGGTGCTGTAGTCGAAACCCTAAGTCGTGGCTCGAAACAACGATTGGGCGGGGACAAACCGGGAGAGCTCAGGTGTGTGCAATGAACCTGATTGAGAGGAGGGGTGGATCCTGGCTCCGCCTCCTTCCAGTCCTCATTTAAGGGTTGTCAGTGGAAGCGAGGGGGTTTTGCTGGAGATCCCTGCTTGCATGAAGTCTTCCAACGTTAAGGACACTTTGTTCTTTGTTTCTGCTTTCACGGTGCTGCGTTTGAGTGAGTCCTTGCTTACGGGGGTCTAGGACTTTGCTTCTCCGCTATCGCTTCTACGTTTTCCATCGTGTTACGGCATTATAGCAAGTAATGCTGTTGGTGCGACATTGTGGAGAGATGTGGGGGAGTGACACCGTGGAGTGACAGTGGGCTATCGCTGGGGATGACATCGAGAAGTGACCCTGCGGTGACATTGTTGAGGTAAAGCTGGGGGGTCACACTGTACTAACAGTGTACTAACTGTACTAACTAACTGTACTAACACTGTACTAACAACTGAGACGATGCTGGGGTTTCACTGGGGGGTGACCTCAGGGATCGGTGCTAGGATTACATTGTTGGGGAGATGCTTGGATGACGCTGGGTCGATGTTGCGCAGTAACGCTACGGGGTAATGTTGGGGTATCTCTGGTGGATGACAAGAAAGAGTGATATTGTTGGGGCGGGTTAAGTGGTTGGGGACGTTCTGTGAGGCGACACTGCTACGATGCGGGGGGTGATGCTGAGGGCCTGTTGTCGGTGGGTGATGCTGCGGTATCGCTGGGGCTCGTATCAGGGAGAGACGCTGGGCTAACGTTACTGGAGCGACGCTGAAGGGTGATGTTGGGGGAGACGTTGGGTTGACACAGGAGTGATTTGGGGTATTGTTTGCGGTTGACATCAGGGAGCATTGCTGCGATGACGTTGTGATGACACAGGGTTGATGCTGGGAGGTGACGCAGGAGTAATGTTGGGGTGACGCTGGGGTGATGTTGGAAGGTGATTTGGAATATCGCTGGGGTTCAACATCAAGGTCTGACCCTGAGGGATGACGTTGTAGAGACACTGAGGGTCGATAATGCTGTGACGCTGCGGTGATACCGTGGCGATGGTGCAGAGGGATCTTTGGGGGGGGTGGATGTTGAGGTATCGCTGGGGGGTGACATTGGGGTGACGTTTGGGAGTGAAGCTGTGTAAAAACTTGGAGGTTTTGCTGGTGTTACGCATAAAGGAGACATGCTGGGGGGCGATGCTGAGAGGGGACGTGGTGAGGCGATGTTGGGGTATCGCCGAGGGAGGAATCGGTGAACGACGCTGGGCTGGTGCTAATGGGGTGACGCCGGAGAGGTGCTGGGTGGTGATGCTGGGCTGTCGCTTGCGGTGACGTCGGGCAGCGACGATGGGCGGTGACGCTATTGGGATGACGCTGCGGTAACGTTAGGAAGTGACATTGTTGGAGGGTGGTGTTGGGGTGTGACTGAGGGGGTCACGTCAGGGGGCGATACCAGGGTGAGAGAAAGAAAAAGAACTGAAAAAAGGAAAAGAAAAATGCTGTGAAAATAGAAAAGAATTAGAAGAAGAAAAAGTATTAGAAGTAGTAAAAGAATTTGAAATAAAAAAAGAGAGAATCGGAAAAAGAAAATGAAAAGAAACAGGATTAGAAAAACAAATGGAAAAAGAACTGGAAATATAATGACAATGGAGAAGGAAAAACAAAAATAAATGCAAAAAGAGAAAAAATACAAAAAGAAAAAGGATTGGAATAAAAAATATTTAGAAAAAGAATTGGAAAATGAAATAGAAAATTAAGAGAGATTAATTAGAAAAAGGAAAACACTTAGAAAAAGAAATAGGAACAGAATCAGAAAATTAATTAGCAAAAATATTAGAGAATTAATTAGAAACAGAACTAGAAATAGAAAAGGAAATAGGAACAGAAAGAGCAAATTGATTACGAAAATATTAGAAATTAATTTTTCACGCTTTTATAATTTTAAGTTCCTGGTATTCCACATCGTAACATGAGGTACTGCGCTGGCAGTTAAAGTGTTAATGCTCCGGTTCAAGGTACCTGTCTGGAAGAGAAGAACTACGTTCCCCAGGGGGCCTTTGCGGTCAGAGAGGAGGTAGAACTCCTGACAAGGTCACCTGATCGGGCCTTTCTCTTCGGTGCTCTTCTCCTTCGCCTCTCCTCGCTGCTGCGCGTCCTGACTGCGCGCATCTCTTCAGTGTTAGCGTAAGGCCTACAGCTTTCGGGTACTCTCATATTTGATTTGTTAGCTTCAGTTCTAACTATATTGTAATATAGTATTGTCGAACGTTCCAAAACCAAATTTAGTAAATTAGTTTGTCTCTCCTCAGATTGTTGCCTCTGTTTTTAAATACTCTGGGGTCCCTGTTTCCTTTTTCCAGAGGTGCCGACTGTGCAAAATCCCTCCACCCCAATACTCGTTGAACGAGGACGAAGCGGCCCGTAAACCGTTGACATAATCAGAAAAAAGACAATAATTAGAAATAGAAAAGGAAAGGGGAACAGAATCAGCAAATTAATAAGAAAAAACACCAGAGAATTCATCAGAAAAAAGGAAAAAAATTAGAAAAAGAAACAGAAACAGAATTAGCAAAGAAATTACAAAAAATATTAGACAATAAATTAGAAAAAAGAAAAGAATCAGAAAAAAAAAAGAAATGGGAACAGAATTGGCAAATTATTTGGAAAAAAAATATTATAGAACGAAATAGAAAAACTAGAAGAAATAAAAATAGAAAAAGAAAAATGGAACAGAATAAGCAAATAAATTAGGAAAAAACACTAGAGAATAAATTAAAAAAAAGGTAAAGATTTACAAATAGAAAAATAAATAGCAACAAAAGCAGCAAATAAATTAGAAAGATATTTGAGAATTAATTAGAAAAAGGAACAAAAAAACAGAAAAAGAATTAGAATTGATTACAGAGGCGGCGAATTATTAGAGAATTAGACAAGGAGAAATATTAGAACATTAGAAACGGAGAATTATTACAATAAGAGGCAACAAATTATTACAGAATGAGAGGCAGAAAATTATTACGATTAGAGGCAGAGAACTATTGCAGAATGAGAGGCAGGGAATTATTATAGAATGAGAGGCAGGGAAATATTAGTGAATTAGATGCAGCAAATTATCAGAGAATGTGACACTGACAATAATTACAATGAGAGGCAGCGAATTATGAGACAACGGGAGGCAGGCAAATAATAGAGAATGAGAGGGAGATAATTATTACGGAATAAGAATCATAGAATCCGCACGGTTGGAAAAGACCCGTAAGATCATCCAGTCCAACCATCTGACTATCACCGATATTTCCCTACTAAACGATGTCCCTTAGTGCAGCATCTAAATGGTTCTTGAGCACCTCCGGGGACGATGACTCAACCACCTCCCTGAGCAGCCCATTTCAGTGCCTGACCGCTCTGTTGGAAAAAAAATTTTCTTAATGTCCAACCTGAATCTCCCCTGGTACAACTTGAGCCATTCCCTCTTGTCCTATTGCTACTGATACGGGAGAAGAGGCCGACTCCCACCTCTGCACAACCTCCTATTGCACAGTTGTAGAGAGCAACAAGGTCTCCCCTGATCCTCCTCTTCTCCAGACTAAATGATCCCATTTCCCTCAGCCGTTCCTCATAAGACTTGTGCTCCGGACCTCCTACAGATTTGTTGCCCTTCTCTGAACGTGCTCCAGGGCAACACTCAATCTATCAGAATGTAAAATTATATGGTTTTCCAGTGTGAAATGACAGCTTATATTAAGGAAATAATTTTCTAATACTGTTCTAAGAGCAACATTTTCAGAAAATTTAGCAAAATAATTTTCTAAAACATTTTAACTTCAGTTCTTTTCTCGCCCAGGTGACAAATCATACAGAAGCAGCAAACAATGAGAGAATGGGAGGCATCGAGTTATGAGAGAAAGGGTGGCATTGAGTCATGAGAGAAGGAGATGCAGACAAATATTAGATAATTAGAGGCAGCAAATTATTACAGAATTAGAGGCAGGGAAATATTAGAAAATTAGAGGAAGCCAATTATTACAATTAGAGGCAGCGAATTATGAGAGAATGACAGTCAGGAAACTATGAGGGAATGGGAGGGAGATAACTGTTTGAGAATGAGTGGCAGAGAATTATTTGAGAATGGTTGGCTGAGAAATATTACAGAATTAGAGGCAGTAAATTATTAGGGAATGAGATGCAGAGAAATATTAGAGAATTAGAGGAGGTGAATAATTACAATTAGGGGCAGTGAATTATGAGAGGATGACAGGCAGGAAATTATGAGGGAATGCGAGGGATATAATTATTGGAGAATGAGCGGCAGAGAATCGTTAGAGAATAAGAGGCAGTGAACTATTACAGAATGAGAGGCAGGATATTAATGGAGAGCAGGAGGCAGCGAATTAGCAGAGAGTGGGAGGCAGTGAATTATGAGAGAATTAGACACAGAGAATTATTACAGAATTAGTGACAGTGAATAATTACAAATAGAGGCACCAAATTATTAGAGAATGAGATGCAGCAAATTATTACAGAATGACAGACAGAGAATTATTACAGAATGACTGACAGAGAATTATGAGAGAATTAGAGGCAGAGAATTACCACAATTAGGGGCAGCAAATTATAAGAGAATGAGAAGGAGATGATTATTAGAGAACGACAGGCAGATACTTGCTACAGAATGAGAGGCAGCAAGTTATGGGAGAATGGGCGGCTGCAAATTATGAGAGAATCGGAGGCAGTGAAGTATTAGAGAATGAGACACGGGAAATTATGAGAGAAGGAGAGGCGCTGAATTATGAGAGAATGAGAGGCAGTGAATTACTAGAGAATGAGAGGCGTTGAATTATGTGAGAAAATGAGGCAGTGGACTATAAGAGAATGGGAAGCAGTGAGTTACGAGGGAATGGCAGGCAGCGAATTATTAGAGAATGACTGGCAGAGAATCGTTACAGAATGAGAGGCCACGAATTTTGATAGAAAAAGAGGCAACGAACTACGAGACAATGGGAGGCAGTGAATTATTGGCGAATAAGACACAGCAAATTAAGACAGAATGAGAGGCAGCAATTCTGAGAGAAGGAGAGGCGTTGAATTCTGAGAGAACAGGAAGCAGCGAGTTACGAGAGAATGGGAGGCAGGAAAAAGTGAGAGAGTGACTGGCAGAGAATTTGGAGGGAACGAGCGGCAGACAAATACGAGAGAATTACTGGCATAGTATGAGAGAATGAATGGTGGAGAAATATTACAATATTACAGACTGAGATTTAGTCAAGAATGAGATGCAGAGAAATATTAGAGAAATAGTGGCAGCGAATTCTTAGAGACTTAGTGGCAGGGAATTATCGGAAAGTTAATGTAAGCTTATTATTACGTTTAGAGTCAATGAATTAGTAGGGAACGAGAAGCGCTGAATTATGAGAGAATGAGAGGCGCTGAATTATGAGAGAATAAAACACAAAATTATGAAAGAATGAGAGGGAGATGAATAATTCTCTGCCACTCATATTCTAATAATTATGAGAATGAGAGACAGAGGATTATCAGCGTATGACATGAAGCAAAATACTAGACAATTAGGGGCAGCAAATTTTTACAATTAGGGGCAGCGGATCAGGAGAGAATGGGAGGCAGCGAATTACGAGAGAATGAGATGCAGTGAAGTAAGAGAATGAGGGTCGTTGAATTATGAGAGAATGAGACGCTGCAAATTTTAAGAGAATGACAGGCAGTGAATTACGAGAAAATGAGCGGCAGAGAATTATTCGAGTATGATCGTCAGAGTAATAGCAGAGAATTAGAGGCAGCAAATTATTAGAGAATTAGTGGGAGCGAATTATGAGAGAATTGGAGGCTGTAAACTATAAGAGAATGAGAGGATGAGGATTATTAGAGAATGGAAGATGGTGAATCAGGGGAGTTTGAGAATCAGGAAATCAGGAGAGAATGAGAGGCGCTGAATTAGGAGAGAATGAGAGGCAGCAAATTAGGAGACAATGACAGGCAGAGACTCACGAGAGAATGGGAGGCAGCGAATGAGGAGAGAATGGGTGGTAGTAAACTATGAGGGAATTAGACAAAGAGAATGATTACAGAATTAGTGGCAGAGAGTAATTACAATTAGAGGCAGAGAATTATTAGAGGTGAAATACAGAGGGAATGGAACACAGACATTTATTAGAGAACAAGAGGCAGAGAATTATTAGAGAATGAGAGAGAGAGGGCTATTAGAGAATGACATGAAGAGAATTATGAGAGAATTAGAGGAAGTGAATAAATACAATTGGGGCAGCGAATTATGAGAGAATGAGAAGGAGATAATTATTAGAGAACGACTGGCAGAAAATAGAGAATGGGAGGCCGCAGATTACGATAGAATAAGAGGCAGCAAACTATGAGAGAATGGGAGGCAGTGAATTATTAGAGAATGAGACACGGCAAATTAAGAGAGCATGTGAGGCGGTGAATTCTAAGAGAACCGGAGGCAGCAAATTAGGAGAGAATGAGTGGCAGAGAATTTGGAGGGAATGAGTGGCAGAGAAATATTAGAATATTACAAACAGTGAATTAGTCAAGAATGAGATGCAGAGAAATATTAGAGAAATAGTGGCAGCAAATTCTTAGAGACTTAGTGGCAGAGAATTAATGGAAAGTTAATGTAAGCTTATTATTACAATTAGAGTCTGCGAATTACGAGAGAATGAAAGGTGCTGAATTTTAAGAGAATAAGACACCGAATTATGAAAGAATGGGAGGGAGATAATTATTAGATAATTATTAGAGAATGAGTGGCAGAGAATTGTTAGAGAATGAGAGACAGAGGATTATTAGGGTACGACATGAAGAGAAATACTAGACAATTAGGGGCCACGAATTAGGAGAGAATGGGAGGCAGTGAATTATGAGTGGCTGCGAATTTTTAGAGATTGACAGGCAGTGAATTATGAGACAATAAATAGCAGAGAATTATTCCAGTATGATTGGCAGAGTAATCATAGAGAATTAGAGGTAGCGAATTATTAGAGAATTAGTGGCAAAGAATTATTAGGATATTAGAGGAAACTAATTGTCACAATTAGTGGCGGAGAACTTGTACAGATTGGGAGGCAGCAAATTATGAGAGAATGAGAGGCACAGGATTATGAGAGAATGGGAGGAAGCGAAGTTTGAAAACATGGGAGGCAGTGAATTAGTAGGGAATGAGATGCAGAGAAATATTAGAGAATGAGAGGCAGTAATTTATGAGAGAATGACAGGCTGCAAATTTTTAAAGATTGACAGGCAGTGAATTACGAGAGAATGAGCGGCAGAGAATTCTTCGAGTATGATTGGCAGAGAAAGATTAGAGAATGAGAGGCAAGGAATTATTAGAGAATTACTGGCAAAGAATTATTAGGATATTAGAAGAAGCTAATTGTCACAATTAGTGGTGGAGAATTAGTACCGAATGGGAGGCAGTGAATTATGAGAGAATTTCAGGTAGAGAAATATTAGATAATGAGATGTAGAGAAATAATAGAGAATTTGAGGCAGTGAATGATTAGAGAATTAGTGGTAAAGAATTATTAGGATATGAAAAGAAGCGAATTATTACAATGAGAGTCAGAGAATTAGGACAGAACGGGAGGCAGTGTAGTATGAGAGAAGGAGAGGCCGTGAATTATTACAAATATACGCAGTGAATTACAGGAGAATGTGAGGCAGGGAAAGATTGGAGTGTGAGAAGGAACGATTTATGAGAGCAGGAGAGGCAGAGAATTGTTAGAGAATAAGTGGCAGAGCATTCTAACAAATAGAGGCATAGAACTATTAGAGAATTGTGGTGTGCGAACTATTAGAGAATGAGAGGCAGAAAATGAGGAGTGAAGGAGAGACGGAATTATTGGAGAATGAGAGGGAGATAATTTATAGAGAACGAGTGCCAGAGAATTATTAGGGAATAAGGGGCACCAGATTATTTGAGAATGGGAGGCAACAAATTAAGAGAGAATGGGAGGCAGCGACTTAGGAGAGAATGGGAGGCAGCAAATTAGGAGAGAAGGGAGGCAACGAATTAGGAGAGAATGGGAGGCAGCGAATTATGACAGAATTATGCAGAGAGAATTATTACAGAATTAGTGGTAGAGAATAATTACAATTAGAGGCAGAGAATTATTAGAGGGTGAGAGACACAGGGTTATTAGAGAACGACATGCAGAGAAATACTGGAGAATTAGAGGCAGCAAATAAACACAATTGGGGCAGCAAATTATTAGAGAATTAGTGGGAGCGAATTATGAGAGAATTGGAGGCTGTAAACTATAAGAGGATGAGAGGATGAGGATTATTAGAGAATGGGAGATGGTGAATCAGGGGAGTTTGAGAATCAGGAAATCAGGAGAGAATGAGAGGCAGTAAATTAGGAGAGAATGACAGGCAGAGACATATGAGTGAATACAGGCAGTGAATGAGGAGAGAATGAGTGGTAGTAAGGTAGGAGGGAATCTGACAAAGAGAATGATTACAGAATTAGTGGCAGAGAGTAATTACATTTAGAGGCAGAGAATTATTACAGGTGAAATACAGAGAATTATTACAGAATAAGAGAGAGAGGGTTATTAGAGAATGACATGAAGAGAATTATGACAGAATTAGAGGAAGTGAATAAATACAATTCGGGCAGCGAATTATGAGAGAATGAGAAGGAGATAATTATTAGAGAACGACTGGCAGAGAATAGTTTGAGAATGGGAGACCGCAGATTACGATAGAATAAGAGGCAGCGAACTATGAGAGAATGGGAGGCAGTGAATTTTTAGAGAACGAGACACAGCAAATTAAGAGAGCATGTGAGGCGGTGAATTCTGAGAGAATGGGAGACAGCAAAATAGGAGAGAATGAGTGGCAGAGAAATATTAGAATATTACAGACAGTGAATTAGTCGAGAATGAGATGCAGAGAAATATTGGAGAAATAGTGGCAGGGAATTCATAGAGACTTAGTGGCAGGGAATTATCGGGAAGTTAGTGTAAGCTTATTATTACAATTAGAGTCTGTGCATTATGAGAGAATGATAGGCGCTGAACTATAGTAAGACACCGAATTAGGAAAGAATGGGAGGGAGATAATTATTAGAGAATGAGTGGCAGAGAATTGTTAGAGAATGAGAGACAGAGGATTATTAGGGTATGACATGAAGGGAAATACTAGACAATTAGGGGCAGCGAATTATGAGAGAATGGGAGACAGTGAATTATTAGATAATCACAGAATCACAGAATTGTAGGGGTTGGAAGGGACCTCCAGAGATCATCGAGTCCAACCCCCCTGCCAAAGCAGGTTCCCTACAGCAGGTCGCACAGCTCGGCGTCCAGGCGGGTCTTGAAGAGCTCCAGAGAAGGAGACTCCACAACCCCCCTGGGCAGCCTGTTCCAGTGCTCCGTCACCCTCACCGTAAAGAAGTTCTTGCGCACATTCGTGCGGAACTTCCTATGCCCCAGCTTCATCCCATTTCCCCTTGTCCTGTCCGCACGCGCTACTGGGAAGAGTCTGGCCTCACCACTATGGCCCCCACACCTCAGGTATTTATAAACCTGGATCAAATCGCCTCTCAGCCTTCTTTCCTCAAGGCTAAACAGACCCAGTTCACTCAACCTTTCCTCACAGGGGAGATGCTCCAAGCCCTTCACCATCTTTGTGGCCCTCCGCTGGACTCTTTCCAAGAGATCCCTGTCTTTTTTTTGCTGGGGAGCCCAGAACTGGACACAGTACTCCAGATGAGGCCTTACCAGGGCAGAGTAGAGGGGGAGGATCACCTCCCTCAATCTGCTGGCAACGCTCTTTTTTATACACCCCGGTATGCCATTGGCCTTGTTGGCCACGAGGGCACACTGCTGGCTCATGGCCAACCTGTTGTCCACCAGGACGTCCAGGTCCCTCTCTGCAGAGATTCTCTCCAGCAGGTCATCCCCCAACCTGTACTGGTGCATGCAATTATTTCTTCCTAGGTGCGAGACTCTACACTTGCTTTTGTTAAACCTCATCTGGTTTCTTCCCGCCCAGGTTTCTTCCAGCCTGTCCAGGTCTCGCTGAAAGGCAGCACAGCCTTCAGGCGTGTCAGCCAATCCTCCCAACTTCGTATCATCGGCAAACTTGCTGAGAGTGGCCACTATCCCCTCATCAAGGTCGTTGATGAAGATGCTGAACAAGACCGGACCCAGCACAGACCCGTGGGGAATAATGAGATAATGAGTTGTAGAGAAATATTAGAGAATTAGAGGCAGTGAAGTAGTAAAGAATTAGTGGCAAAGAATTATTAGGATATGAGAAGAAGCGAATTATTACAATGAGAGTCAGAGAATTAGGACAGAATGGGAGGCAGTGTAGTATGAGAGAAGGAGAGGCCGTGAATTATTACAAATATAGGCAGTGAATTACAGGAGAATGAGAGGCAGCAAAGTACTAGAGAATGTGAGGCAGGGAAAGATTGGAGTGTGAGAAGGAACGATTTATGAGAGCAGGAGAGGCAGCGAATTGTTAGAGAATAAGTGGCAGAGCATTCTAACAAATAGAGGCATAGAACTATTAGAGAATTGTGGTGTGCGAACTATGAGAGAATGGGAGGCAGCGAATTATGACAGAATTATGCAGAGAGAATTATTACAGAATTAGTGGTAGAGAATAATTACAATTAGAGGCAGAGAATTATTAGAGGGTGAGAGACACAGGGTTATTAGAGAACGACATGCAGAGAAATACTGGAGAATTAGAGGCAGCAAATAAATACAATTAGGGTCAGCAAATTATGAGAGAATGAGAAGGAGATAATTATTAGAGAATGACTGGCGGAGAACTGTTACAGTATGAGAGGCCACGATTTTTGATAGAATAAGAGGCAGTGAATTATTAGATAATGAGATGTAGAGAAATATTAGAGAATTAGAAGCAGTGAACTATTAGAGAATGAGAGGCAAAGAATTACTAGAATATGAGAGGAAGCTAATTATTGCAATACGAGGCTGGCAATTAGTAGAGAATGGGAGGCAGGGAATTATTACAATTAGAGGCAGCGAATTACTGGAGAATGAGAGGCAGCGAAGGATTGGAGTATGAGAAGCAACAACTTACTAGAGAATGTGAGGCAGAGATAGGTTACAGTGAGAGGCAGTGAATTATTAGAGAATTAGTGGCAGAGAATTCTTTCAGCAAGCGGTAGCGCATTATGAGCGAATGGGAGGAAGTAAATTATAATAGAATTAGTGGCAGGAAAGTATAAGAGAATGAGTTGCAGTGACTTATGAGAGAATACAGGCAGCAAATTATGAGAGAATGGGAGGCAGCGAATTATGAGAGAATTAGACATAGAGAATTATTACAGAATTAATAAGATTAATTACAATTAGAGGCAGCAAATTATTAGAGAATCAGAGACAGAGAATTATTAGAGAATGGGAGATAGAGCGTTACTAGAGAACGACATGAAGAGAATTATTAGAGAATTAGAGGCAGCGATTTATTACATCTAGGGGCAGCGAATTATGAGAGAATGAGAAGGAGATAATTATTAGAGAATGACCGGCAGAGAATAGTTTGAGAATGGGAGGCTGCAGATTACAATAGAATAAGAGGCAGCGAACTATGAATGAATGGGAAGCAGTGAATTGTTAGAGAATGAGACACAGGAAATTAAGTGACAGTGAGAGGCATTGAATTCTGAGAGCATGAGAGGCAGCAAAATATGAGAGAACAAGAGGCAGAGAATTTGGAGGGAATGAGTGGCAGAGAAATGTTAGAATATTACTGGAAGTGAAATTGTCAAGAATGAGATGCAGAGAAATATTAGAGAGAGAAATAGTGGCAGGGAATTCTTAGAGACTTAGTGGCAGAGAATTATCAGAAAATTAGTGTAAGCTTATTATTACGTTTAGAGTCAATGAATTAGTAGGGAACGAGAGGCGTTGAATTATGAGAGAATGAGAGGCGCTGAATTATGAGAGAATAAAACACAAAATTATGAAAGAATGAGAGGGAGATATATAATTCTCTGCCACTCATATTCTAATAATTATGAGAATGAGAGACAGGATTATCAGTGTATGACATGAAGCAAAATACTAGACAATTAGGGGCAGCAAATTTTTACAATTAGGGGCAGCGGATCAGGAGAGAATGGGAGGCAGTGAATTATGAGAGAATGAGATGCAGTGAAGTAAGAGAATGAGAGGCTTCAAATTTTAAGAGAATGACAGGCAGTGAATTACGAGAGAATGAGCGGCAGAGAATTATTCGATTATGATCATCAGAGTAATAGCAGAGAATTAGAGGCAGCAAATTATTAGAGAATGAGAGACAGAGAATTGTTAGCGATTGAGAGACGGAGGGTTATTAGAGAAGCTAATTGTCACAATTAGTGGTGGAGAACTAGTACCGAATGGGAGGCAGCGAATTATGAGAGAATTACAGGCAGCGAAATATTAGAGAATTAGCAGCAGCAAATTATTACAATTAGGGGCAGCGAATTACGAGAGAATTACAGGCAGAGAAATATTAGATAATGAGATGTAGAGAAATAATAGAGAATTTGAAGCACTGAATTATTAGAGAAATAATTGAGGCAAAGAATTATTAGGATATGAGAAGAAGCGAATTATTACAATGAGAGTCAGAGAATTAGGACAGAACGGGAGGCAGTGTAGTATGAGAGAAGGAGAGGCCGTGAATTATTACAAATATAGGCAGTGAATTACAGGAGAATGTGAGGCAGCAAAGTACTAGAGAATGTCAGGCAGGGAAAGATTGGAGTATGAGAAGGAACGAATTATGAGAACATGAGAGGCGGCAAATTTTATAGAGAATGGGTGGGAGAGAATTCTAGCAAACAGAGGCATAGAATTATTAGAGAATTCCGGTCAGCGAACTATTAGAGAATGAGAGGCAGAAAATGAGGAGTGAAGGAGAGACAGGGAATTATTAGAGAATGAGAGGGAGATAAGTACTAGAGAATGTGAGGCAGGGAAAGATTGGAGTGTGACAAGGAATGAATTATGAGAGCAGGAGAGGCAGCGAATTGTTAGAGAATAAGTGGCAGAGCATTCTAACAAATAGAGGCATAGAACTATTAGAGAATTGTGGTGTGCGAACTATTAGAGAATGAGAGGCAGAAAATGAGGAGTGAAGGAGAGACGGAATTATTGGAGAATGAGAGGGAGATAATTTATAGAGAACGAGTGCCAGAGAATTATTAGGGAATAAGGGGCACCAGATTATTTGAGAATGGGAGGCAACGAATTAAGAGAGAATGGGAGGCAGCAAATTAGGAGAGAAGGGAGGCAGTGAATTAGGAGAGAATGGGAGGCAGCGAATTATGACAGAATTATGCAGAGAGAATTATTACAGAATTAGTGGTAGAGAATAATTACAATTAGAGGCAGAGAATTATTAGAGGGTGAGAGACACAGGGTTATTAGAGAACGACATGCAGAGAAATATTGGAGAATTAGAGGCAGCAAATAAATAGAATTGGGGTCGCAAAGTATGAGAAAATGAGAAGGAGATAATTATTAGAGAATGACTGGCGGAGAATTGTTACAGAATGAGAGGCCATGAATTTTGATAGAATAAGAGGCAGTGAACTATGAGAGAATGGGAGGCAGTGAATTATTAGATAATGACATGTAGAGAAATATTAGAGAATTAGAGGCAGTGAATTATTAGAGAATGAGAGGCAAAGAATTACTAGAATATTAGAGGAAGCTAATTATTACAATACGAGGCTGGCAATTAGTAGAGAATGGGAGGCAGGGAATTATTACAATTAGAGGCAGCGAATTACAGGAGAACGAGAGGCATCGAAGGATTGGAGTATGAGAAGCAACAACTTACTAGAGAATGTGAGGCAGAGATAGATTACAGTGAGAGGCAGTGAATTATTAGGGAATCAGTGGCAGAGAATTCTTTCAACAAGAGGTAGCGGATTATGAGCGAATGGGAGGCAGTAAATTATAACAGAATGAGTGGCAGGAAACTATAAGAGTATGATTTGCAGCGACTTATGAGAGAATACAGGCAGCAAATTATGAGAGAATGGGAGGCAGTGAATTATGAGAGAATTAGACATAGAGAATTATTACAGAATTAGTTAGAATAAATACAATTACAGGCAGCAAATTATTATAGAATTACATGAAGAGAATTATTAGAGAATGTGAGACAGAGGGTTATTAGAGAATGACATGAAGAGAATTATTAGAGAATTAGAGGCAGCGAATTATTACATCTAGGGGCAGCGAATTATGAGAGAATGAGAAGGAGATAATTATTAGAGAACGACTGGCAGAGAATAGTTTGAGAATGGGAGGCCGAGAATTATGATGGAATAAGAGGCAGCGAACTATGAGAGAATGGGAAGCAGTGAATTATTAGAGAATGAGACACAGGAAATCAAGTGACATTGAGAGGCATTGAATTCTAAGAGCATGAGAGGCAGCAAAATATGAGAGAATGAGAATCAGAGAATTTGGAGGGAATGAGTGGTAGATAAATATTAGAATATTACTGAAAGTGAAATTGTCAAGAATGAGATGCAGAGAAATATTAGAGAAATAGTGGCAGCGAAGTCTTAGAGAATCAGTGGCAGAGACTTATTGGGAAATTAGTGTAAGCTTATTATTACAATTAGAGTCAATGAATTAGTAGGGAATGAGAGGTGATGAATTACGAGAGAAGAAGACACAGAATTACGAAAGAATGGGAGGGAGATAATTATTAGAGAATGAGTGGCAGGGAATTATTAGAGAATGAGAGACAGAGGATTATCAGCGTATGACATGAAGCAAAATACTAGACAATTAAGGGCAGTGAAGTGTTACAATTAGGGGCAGTGAATTAGGAGAGGATGGGAGGCTGTGAATTAGGCCAGAATGAGAGGCGTTGAATTATTCAAGAATGATTGGCAGAGTAAGATTAGAGAATTAGAGGCAGTGAAGTATTAGTTAATTAGTGGCAAAGAATTATTAGGATATTAGAAGAAGCGAATTAGCACAATGAGAGTCGGAGAATTAGTAGAGAATGGGAGGCATTGTATGATGAGAGGAGAGGCAGCTAATTACTACAAATATAGGCAGCAATTTACAGGAGAATGAGAGGCAGCGAATTATGAGAGAATGCGAGGCAGATAATTAGGAGAGAGAATGAGACACGGGAAATCATGAGAGAACGAGAGCCATTGAATTATGAGAGAATGAGAGGCAGTGAATTATTACAGAATGAGAGGCAGAAAATTATGGGAGAACTGGAGGCATTGCACTTCAACACTATGAGAGCCGTTGAACTATAGTTGTATGAGAGGCGTTGAAGTATGAGAGTATGAGACGGAGCAAATTTTGAGAGAATGGTAGGCAGAGAAGTATTAGATAATGAGATGTAGAGAAATATTAGAGAATTAGTGGCAAAGAATTATTAGGATATTAGAGGAAGTGAATTATTACAATGAGAGTCAGAGAATTAGTAGAGAATGGGAGGCAGCAAATTAAGAGAGAATGTGAGGCAGCGCATTATGAGAGAATGCGAGGGAGATCATTATGAGAGAATGAGTGGCAGAGAATTGCTACAGAATAAGTGAAGAGGATTATTGCAGAATAAAAGGCAGCAAATTATTAGAGAATGAGAGGCAGCGAAGCAAATTATGAGAGAATGAGAGGCAGCGACTTGTGAGAGAATGAGAGGCAGGAAATTATTTGAGAATGAGAGGCAGGAAATTATTTGAGAATGAGTGGCAGAGAATTGTTAGAGAACGAGAGGCAGAGGATTCTTAGAGAATTGGAGGCAACGAATTGTAAGATAATGGGAGGCAGAGAATCATTAGACAATGAAATTCAGGGAGTTAGAGAACGAGAGGCAGGAAATTAAGTACAAGAGAATGAGAGGCATTGAATTATGAGAGAATTTGAGGGAGATAATTAATAGAGGAGAGACAGGGAATTATTAGAGAATGAGAGGGAGATAATTAATAAAGAATGAGTGGCAGAGAGGTATTAGAGAATAAGAGGCAGCAGATTATGAGAGAATGAGTGGCAGTGAATAATGAGAGAATGGGAGGCAGCAAATTATAAGAAAATGAGAGGCGTTGAATTATGAGAAAACGAGACTCAGTGAATGAAGAGAAAAAGGGAGGGTGTGAATTGAGAGTGAATGAGAGGCACTGAATTATTACAATGTGAGGCAGCGAATTAGTAGAGAATGAGAGGCAGGGAATGTTTGGAGAACGGGAAGCAACGAATTGTTAGAGGAAGAGATACATTACAATGAGAGGCAGTGAATTATGAGAGCATGACTGGCTGCAAATTATGAGAGAATGGAATGCAGAAAAAAGTTATTAGAGAGTGAGACACTGCAAATTGTGAGAATCATAGAATCACAGAATTACTCAGGTTGGAAAAGACCTCGAAGATCATCAAGTCCAACCGCAGCCTAAGCATGGCACCCTAACTCTAACAACCCTCTGCTAAATCATATCTCTGAGCACCACATCCAAACAGCTGTTAAACACATCCAGGGACTGTGACTCAACCACCTCCCTGGGAAGCCTAATCCAGTGTTTAACCACCCTTTCTGGAAAGAAGTGTTTCCTAACATCCAACCTAAACCTACCTTGGTGCAACTTGAGGCCATTTCCCCTTCTCTTCTCACCCGTCACCAGTGAGAAGTGACTTGCCCCTCTCTCTCTGTAAGCTCCTGTCAGATACTGGAAGAGAGCAATCGGGTATCCACTCAGCCTCCTTTTCCCCAGACAAAACAGCCCCAGCTCCCTCAGCCTCTCCTCATAGGTCTGGTTTTCCAAGGCCTTCACAAGCCTCGTTGCCCTTCTCTTGACCTGCTCCAGTACCTCCACGTCCTTTCTGTACTGAGGTGCCCAAAACTGAACACAGTACTCGAGGCGAGGCCTCAACAATGCCAACTACATGGGCAGGATGCCTTCGCTTTTCCTGCTCACCACCCCATTCGTGATACATGCCAGGATGCCATTGGCCTTCTTGGCCACCTGGGCACACAGCTGGCTCATTTTCAGCCAACTGCCTGAGGTGTGGCTGAAAAGTTACCTGATGGAAAGGAGCCTTGGTGTACTGATGGACAGTACTCACCTCAAGTACTGTGTTCAGTTTTGGGCACCTCAGTACAGAAAGGACTTGGAGGTACTGGAGCAGGTCAAGAGAAGGGCAGCGAGGTTTGTAAAGGGCTTGGAAAATCAGCCCTATGAGGACAGGCTGAGGGAGCTGTAGCTGTTTAGTCTGGGGAATGGGGGGCTGAGGGGATACCCGATTGCTCTCTTGCAGTACCTGAAAGGTGCTTCCAGTGAAAGCGGGGCAGGTCTCTTCTCACTGGTGACAGGTGATGAGAGAAGGGGAAATGGCCTCAAGTTGCACCAAGGTAGGTTTAGGTTGGATGTTAGGAAACACTTCTTTCCAGAAAGGGTGGTTAAACATTGGAATAGGCTCTCCCCAGGGAGGTGGTGGAGTCACAGTCCCTGGATGTGTTTGGATGTGATGCTTGGAGATATGATTTAGCAGAGTGTTGTTAGGGTACTATGGTTAGGCTGCGGTTGGACTTGATGATCTTCGAGGTCTCTTCCAACCTGAGTGATTCTATGATTTTATGATTCAATGACTCTGTCCATCAGCACACCAAGGTCCCTTTCCAACAGGCAGCTTTCCACCCACTCCTCCCCAAGCCTGTAGGGTTGCCTGGGGTTGTTGTGACCAAAATGCATGACCCGACACTTGGCCCTATTGAAACTCATGGCGTTAACCTTGGCCCATCGATCCAGCCTTTCCAGGTCCCTCTGCAGTGCCCTTCTCCGCTCTGGCAGATCAACACTCCCTCCCAACTCGGTGTCGTCTGCGAATTTACTGAGGGTGCACTCAATCCCCTCAACATCAGAATGATGGGTGTTGAATTATGAGAGAATGAGAGACAGCAAATTATGAGAGAATGCGAGGGAGATAATTATGAGAGAATGAGTGGCGGAGAATTGCGACAGAATAAGTGGCAGAGGATTATTGGCAAATAAAAGGCAGCAAATTATTAGGGAATGAGAGGCAGTGAATTATGAGAGAATGGGAGGGAGCGACTTGTGAGAGAATGAGAGGCAGGAAATTATGAGAGATTGTGAGGGAGATAATTAATGGAGAATGAGTGACAGAGAACTGTTAAAGAATTAGTGGAAGAGTAGTGTTAGACAATAAAAGGCAGAGGATTATTTGACAATGGGAGGCAGTGAATTATGACAACGAGAGGCAGCAAATTGTAAGAGAGTGAGATGCAGCAAATTAATTAGAAGAGAATGAGGCGTTGAATTATGAGTGAATGAGAGACAGCAAATTATGAGAGAATGAGAGGGAGATAATTAATGGAGAATGCGTGGCAGAGAATTGGTAGAGAGTAAGGATTATTGAGAGTAAGGATTATTATAAGGATTAATGGGACGCAGCGAATTATGAGAAAATGGGAGGCAGCAAACTATAAGAGAATGAGAGGCAGTGCATTATGAGAGAATTAGTGGCACAGAAATACTACAACTAGAGGCAGAGAATTATTAGAGAATGTGAAGCAGTAAATATTAGAGTATGAGAAACAACGAATTTTTAGAGAATGAGAGGCAGAGATCGATTACAGTGAGAGGCAACGAATCACAAGAGAAAGAGAGGAAGCAAATTATTAGAGAATTAGTGGCAGAGAATTCTTACAACAAGAGGTAGCAAATTATGAGAGAATGGGAGACGCTGAATTAAGAGAGAATGAGGGGCAGTGAATTAGGAGAGAATGGAGGACAGTGAACTATTAGATAATGAGATGTAGAGAAATACTAGAGAATTAGAGGAAAAGAATTATTAGGATATTAGAAGAAGCTAATAATTACAATGAGAGTCAGAGAATTAGTAGAGAATGGGAGGCATTGTATGATGAGAGAAGGAGAGGCAGCTAATTACTCCAAATATAGACAGCAAATTACAGGAGAGTGAGAGGCAGCGCAGTATGAGAGAATGCGAGGGAGATAATTATGAGAGAATGAGTGGCAGAGAATTGCTACAGAATAAATGAAGAGGATAATTGGAGAATAAAAGGCAGCGAAGTATTAGAGAATGCGAGGCAGTGAATTATGAGAGAATGGGAGGGAGCAAACTGCGAGAGAATGAGAGGCAGCAAATGATGAGAGCTTATGAGGGAGATAATTATTTGAGAATGAATGGCTGAAAATTGTTAGAGAATGAGAGGCAGAGGATTCTTAGAGAACTGGAGGCAGCAAATTTTAAGATATTGACAGGCAGCGAATTATTAGACAACGGAAGTCAGTAAGTTAGAGAATGAGAGGTAGCAAATTTTGAGAGAATTAGAGGGAGATAATAAGTAGAGAACTAATGGAAGGGAAGTGTTAGAGAATAAGAGGCAGAGGATTATTTGAGAACGGGAGGCAGCAAGTTATGAGAAAGAGAGGCAGCAAATTATAAGAGTGTGATGCAGCAAATTCATTATAAGAGAATGAGAGGCAGCAAATTATGAGAGAATGAGAGGGAGATAATAGGGAATGCGTGGCAGACAATTGTTAGAGAATAAGAGGATTATTTGAGAATGGGAGGCAGCGAATTATGAGGTAATGAGTGGCAGCAAATTATAAGAGAACGAGAGGCAGTGCAATATGAGAGAATCAGAGGCAGAAAATTATTAGAGAATGTGAAGCAGCAAAAGATTGGAGTATGAGAAGCAACGAATTTTTAGAGAATGAGAGGCAGCGATTTGTTTGAGAATTAGTAGCAGAGAACTCTTACAAATAGAGGCAGAGGATTATTAGAGAATTACAGTGTGCGAATGGTTAGAGAATGAGAGGCCAAGAACTATGAGAGAATGAGAGGCGGAGAATTAGGTGCGAATGAGAGACAGGGAATTAATAGAGAATGAGACAGAGATAATAATTAGAGAATGAGTTGGAGAGATTTACTAGAGATTGGGAGGGAACAGATTAGGAGAGAATGGGAGGAAGCAAATTGTTAGAGAATTAGCGGCAGGAAATTATAAGAGAATGAGAGGCACTGAATTATGAGAGAATGAGAGGGAGCGAATTATAATTTACAGCCTCCAAGTCTCTCATAAGAGAATGAGAGGATGAGGATTATTAGAGAATGGGAGATGCTGAATCAGGAGAGTTTGAGAATCGGGAACTCAGGAGAGAATGAAAGGCGCTGAATTAGGAGAGAATGAGAGGCAGTAAATTAGGAGAGAATGACAGGCAGAGACATATGAGTGAATACAGGCAGTGAATGAGGAGAGAATGAGTGGTAGTAAGGTAGGAGGGAATTTGACAAAGAGAATGATTACAGAATTAGTGGCAGAGAGTAATTACAATTAGAGGCAGAGAATTATTAGAGGTGAAATACAGAGAATTATTAGAGAAAGGAAGACAGATTTATTAGAGAACAAGAGGCAGAGAATTATTAGAGAATGAGAGAGAGGGGGTTATTAGAGAATGACATGAAGAGAATTATGACAGAATTAGAGGAAGTGAATTAATACAATTGGGGCAGCAAATTACGAGAGAATGAGAAGGAGATAATTATTAGAGAATGACTGGCAGAAAATAGTTTGAGAATGGGAGGCCGCAGATTACGATAGAATAAGAGGCAGCGAACTATGAGAGAATGGGAGGCAGTGAATTTTTAGAGAACGAGACACAGCAAATTAAGAGAGCATGTGAGGCGGTGAATTCTGAGAGAATGGGAGGCAGCAAAATAGGAGAGAATGAGTGGCAGAGAAATATTAGAATATCACAGACAGTGAATTAGTCGAGAATGAGATGCAGAGAAATATTGGAGAAATAGTGGCAGGGAATTCATAGAGACTTAGTGGCAGAGAATTATCGGGAAATTAGTGTAAGCTTATTATTACAATTAGAGTCAATGAATTAGTAGGGAATGAGAGGCGCTGAATTATGAGAGAATAAGACACAGAATTATGAAAGACTGGAAGGGAGATAATTATTAGAGAATGAGTGTCAGAGAAGTATTCAAGAATGAGAGACCGAGGATTATCAGCGTATGATATGAAGCGAAATACTAGACAACTAGGGCAGTGAATTTTTACAATTAGGGGCAGCGAATTAGGAGAGAATGGGAGGCAGTGAATTATGAGAGAATGAGAGGCTGCGAATTTTTAGAGACTGACAGTCAGTGAATTATGAGAGAATGAGAGGCAGAGAATTATTCAAGAATGACTGGCAGAGTAAGATTAGAGAATTAGAGGCAGTGAATTACAAGAGAATTAGTGGCAAAGAATTATTAGGATATTAGAAGAAGCAAATTATTACAATGAGAGTAAGAGAATTAGTAGAGAATGGGAGGCAGTGTATTATGAGAGAAGGTGAGGCAGCAAATTACAGGAGAATGAGAGGCAGCGAATTATGAGAGAATGCGAGGGAGATAATCATGAGAGAATGAGTGGCAGAGAATTGCTACAGAATAAATGAAGAGGATTATTGGAGAAACAAAGGCAGTAAATGAAAGAGATAATTATGAGAGAATGAGTGGCAGAGAATTGCTACAGAATAAGTAAGTGAAGAGGAATAGTGCAGAATAAAAGGCAGCGAATTATTTGAGAATGAGAGGCAGCGAAGCGAATTATGAGAGAATAGGAGGCAGGAAATGATGAGAGATTGTGAGGGAGATAATTATTCGAGAATGAGTGGCAGAGAATTGTTAGAGAATGAGAGGCAGACGATTCTTAGAGAATTGGAGGCAACGAGTTATGAGAGAATGGAAGGCAGCAAATTAAGAGAGAATGAGAGGGAGATAATTAATAGAGAATGCATGGCAGAGAATAGTTAGAGTATAAATGGCAGCTAATTATTAGAGAAGGAGAGTCTGCAAATCTGGAGTGAATAGGAGGTCGTGAATTTGGAGAGATCGGGAGGTAGCGAATTACTAGACAATGAGAGACAGAGGGTTATTAGAGAACGACATTCAGAGAGATATTAGAGAATTAGAGACAGCAAATTATTACAATCAGCAGCGAATTGTGAGAGAATGAGAGGCAGTGAATTACGGGATCATGAGAGGGAGGTTATTAGAGGACGAGTGGCAGGGAATTGTTATAGAATTAGAGGCAGATGGTTAAGACAGAATGGGAGGCAGGGAATTAGGAGAGACTTAGTGGCAAAGAATTATTAGGATATTAGAGGCGGCGAATTATTCCAAGGAAAGGCAGAGAATGAGTAGGGAATGGGAGGCAGCGGATGATGGGAATGAGAGGCAGGAATTGATGAGAGAAGGAGAGGCAGCGAATGATTACGGTTAGTGGCAGCAAATGAGAGGAGAATGAGAGGCAGGGAAAGATTGGAGAATGAGAAGGAACGAATTGCTAGATAATGAGAGGCAAAGAAATATTACAATGAGAGGCAGCGAGTTATTAGAGAACGAGAGGCTGCACATTATGACAATGATTTGTAGAACGGCATTAATATTAGAGGCAGCCATTTTGAGAATCATTAGAGAATTAGAGATACAGAATTGTAGAGGAAGAATTTGGAGGGATAGAAATTGTTATAGGCAGAAAATTAATAGATTATTGGTATGGATTGAGAAGGATTAGGGGTAAAGGTTGAGAATGATTTGAGATGGAGAATTAGATCAACAATTAATAGAGAATTAGAGCCAGAGAACTGTTTGTTAGAGGCAGAGACAGAGAATTAGGGAGAATTAGGCCGGGAGTTCATAGAGAACTAGAAATACAGAAAGAGAGAGAGAGATTCTTAGAGAGAGGGAATTATTACTGGTAGAGGACTATTAGTATTAGTGGTTGAGCATGAGAGAGAATTATTAAAGATGGCTTTGTTAGAGAAGTGGAGATGGAGAGAATGAGATTTATTAGAGACGGAGCATTATTAGCGATAGAGCGTTTTAGAGCGTTAAAGATGGAGAGCTCTTAGAGAATGTGAGAGTAGACTGACAACTCTTAGAGATGGAGAACTGCTACAGGTGGAGATGGAGAAATCCTGGAGTTAGGGAATGATGAGAGAGAGAGAGGGAATTCAAGGCGGAATTTAAGAGAGAGAGGGAGAGAATGAAGGACAGAGATGGAGGCCAAGATGTTTTGGAGCCTACCTCAGCTTTGTCCATCTCCTTGGGCCGTATGCAGCAGGCTGCATTGGGGGCAGCGCAGCTCCTTGGCTGCTTTGCCTCGCTCTTCCCACCCAGGTCCTCCATCCAGCCCTCCCGCTGCCAACCGGTGGCCAGAACCTTCTGCACAACACAGAGCAAGCAAGAAATCATCGTCAAGCGAAGCCACGACACCAACTCGGCCCTCCCCAAGCGGGAGCGCTCAGCCAACCAACCCCACAGAGCCGCCGCCCCCAGGCACAGACCCTTCCTCTGTGGCTGCCGGCCCTTCCAGGAGCTCAGGAAGGGGGGTCTGACTCCACCCGGGAAACGAACAGGATAAAGAAGTGGACAGAGAACAAGAAAAAGTACTTAAAGCAATAGGGGAATGAGAGGCAGCAAATGATGAGAGAAGGAGAGGCAGCGAATTTTTAGACAGTTAGACGCAGAGAAATATTAGAGAAGGAGAGGAGGCGAATGATATGAAAATGAGAGGCAGCCAAACGTCATAAATAGAGGCAGAGAATTATGAGATAATTAGAAGCAGAACATTATTGCAGTTGGAGGCAGAGAATTATTTGAGAACGAGAGGAAGCCAATCATTAGAGATTAAGAATCAGCGAATTATTACAGTTAGAGGCTGCGAATTATTAGACAATGAGGGGCAGCGAATGATGAGAGAATGAGAGGCAGAGAATTATTCAAGTATTAAAGGCAGAGAATTATTGCAATTAGACGCAGGGAATTATTGGAAAATAAAGGGAGGCGGCCAAGGACCAGCCAGTGGGAGGTGGGAAATGAGAGGCGGCAGACAATTGGCCAACGGGAGGCGGAGAACTGTCAGCCAATGGGAGGTGCTAAATGAGAGGCAGGAAACAACTAGCCAATGAGAGGCAGCAAACGAGAGGCAGCAAACGATTAGCTAATGGGAGGAGGTAAACAATTAACCAGTGAGAAGCGGCAAACTATTAGCCAATGGGAGGCGCATAACTGTCAGCCAATGAGAGGCGGCAAACGACGAGCCAATGGGAGGTGGATAAAAAAAGAACTGGCCAAAGACCGAATAAAGGAAATGAGCTGGACAGAGAACTGAAAGGGGAGAAGAACGACAGAAAGAACTGCACAAAGAGCTGGACAAAGTGCTGGACAGGAAAGGAACTGGACCAAGAACTGGACCAAGAACTCAACAGGGAAAAGGAGTGGACAAAGAATGGAACAAAACCTGGACCAAACACGGACAAGAAACTGGACCCAAAGACACAAAGGAAAAGGACCGGACAAAGAACCGCACCAAGAATTGGACACAGAGAATTAAAAAACAACTGGCCCAAGACATGGAGCGAGAAGCAGACCAAGAACCCAACACTGAAAAGAACTGGACCAAGAATGGAACAAAAACCTGGACAAAAATCAACTGGACAAAGAACCAAAGCATGACAAGTAGGGGACAAAGAACTGGACAAAGAGCTTCTAAAGGAAAAGAGCTGCACCAGGACCTGGACCAAGAGCTGGACCAAAAGCCCCCGAAGGAACAGCACCGAACAGCGTGAAGAGACACGGAAAAGGAAAGGGGGAAAGGAAAGGAAAAGGAAAGGGGGAAAGGAAAGGAAAAGGAAAGGAGGGGGGCAAAAAGGGGGACACGAGGGGGACACAGAACTTAACAAAGGAAAAGAAGTGGAGAAAGAATGGAACCGAAACCTGGACAGCCAAATGGACAAAGATCTTATAAAGGAAAAGAGCTGGACTGAGACCCCCTGAAGGAACAGCATCCAACAGCGTGAAGAGGCAGGGAAAAGGAAACAGGAAAAGAAAAGGGAAAGGAATTGGACAAAGAGAGGCGAAAAAGGAAATAAAAAAGAAAAGGATTGGACCAAAATTGGACCAAACTTGGGGACATGGGGGCAGAAAGAGGAGACTGACTGACTTGGGTGGCGGAAACAGGGGAGCAGACTTGGGGGGCAGAGAGAGAGGGGAGGATTTCGGGGGCACAAAGAGAGGACTTGGGGGACAGAGAGAGAGAGGAGAGCACTTGAAGGGCAGAAAGAGTGGAGAGACCCTGGGGGCTGAAAGAGAGGAGAGGACTTGGTGGTCAGAAAGCGAGCACTTGGTGGGCACAAAGAGAGCAGAGGACTTGGGAGGCAGAAGGAGGGGAGGGGACTTGGGGGGCCGAAAAGGGGAGGAGACATGGGGGGCAGAAAGAGACGTGCTGGGGCAGGAGGAGAGGAGAGCAGTCGGGGGGCAGAAAGAGAGGAGGGGGCTTCAGGCTTGAGGGGAAGAAAGGAAGGAGATGAATTGGGGGGCAGAAAGGGAGGAAACAACTTGTGGGGCAGAAACGGAGGAGAGGACTTGGGGGGTGGAAACGGAGGACTGAGTTGGGGGGCTGTAGAGTTGTAATTACACAAGGTTGTATCGCTGTAACCGTACAGGGCGTAATAGATGGATAGCCAGAGGTTAGATAGGAATAACTCACCAAGGCTGAGGCTCACAGTGAAGATGGCCGCTCGCCACAAGGAACTCCACACAGGAGCAAACTCCAACAGAGATGCTGCCTTAGTGCTGCTCAGCCCTTCCGTGGCATTTGGAGAGGTGGAGTCAAGCTCCACCCCTTCCGGGAGCACAGCTGAATTGCCTTCACCTGTGCTCCTGCAGCTGAGCCGTCCCTTGCCTCAGATGGTCAGTCCCAGCTTCAGGCTGTCAGTAACAGTTCCCCACACACAGCTCGGCGTCCAGGCGGGGCTGGAATATCTCCAGAGCAGGAGACTCCACAACCCCCCTGGGCAGCCTGTTCCAGTGCTCCGTCACCCTCACCCTAAACAAGTTCCTGCTCACATGAAGGCCCAACTCCCTACGCTCCACTTTCTGCCCGGTGCCCCAGCACAGGTTCCCCTACACCATGTGTGCATTACAGCCAGCAGCTGTCTGCCTGAGGTGCCAGGTGACGACAAAGAAGGAAACACAACACTCAGTGCTGACCTTTTCAGCCCTCGAAGCTGCTGTGTGCAGACGCCCATCCACAAAGTGCACAACGACGCAGAAAGAAGGAGAGCGCTTGGGAGGCAGAAAGAGAAGAGAAGGCTTGGGGGTCAGAAAGCTGACAGAAGGGGACTCGGGGGGCACGAAGCAGAGAGGAGGCGACTTGGGGGGCAGAAAAAGAGGGGAGCATTGGTTGGGGATGCTGTAGGATATCCGGCCGCTGCTGCCGGATCTCTCTGGGTCAAAATACACCCACCTACCAGAAGATGGCTCAGTCGTTACCAACGGATCAACCCGCAACACCGACGCGACGGTCATCTGGTGTGACAGCGGGCAACGGTATTGCCACGTGAGGAACACGGCGTGCCCAGCCTCCAGCACATCATCGTCTTCAGTCGTGCTGTGGAACCAAAGGCTGCCGCTGAGTTTCAAGGCGCCTTCGAGCCCCAAACCTTCTCAGAGGGCCCTCGCAACTGGAAAACGCTTCCTGACGCACAGGACGAGAGTTCAGTGCCGCCTCCATCCATCCGAGCACTCAGCACTGAAGGCAGCCAGCAAACAGAGAGCTCGGGAAGTCGGAGCACACCAAACCTTCAGAACAGGCCAAGCGAAGCCTCCACGCTTCTGTTTGACCTCCAGCTCAGCCACACTGCTGCGGGAATTGCCATTCCCAATTCTGAGCCTCACTGAACGTGAGCAGATGAGTTCGCTCCGGGGCCCCAAAACAAAAGAGCAACGGGAAAAGAACTGAACCAAGAAAGAGCAATGAGAAACTACCATGGAAATGGATTGGGCACAGGGAAACCAACAGGGAGAGGAAAAGGACAAAAAGGGGACAAAAAGGGGACAAAAAGGGGACAAAAAGGGGACAAAAAGGGGACAAAAAGGGGACAAAAAGGGGACAAAAAGGGGACAAAAAGGGGACAAAAAGGGGACAAAAAGGGGACAAAAAGGGGACAAAAAGGGGACAAAAAGGGGACAAAAAGGGGACAAAAAGGGGACAAAAAGGGGACAAAAAGGGGACAAAAAGGGGACAAAAAGGGGACAAAAAGGGGACAAAAAGGGGACAAAAAGGGGACAAAAAGGGGACAAAAAGGGGACAAAAAGGGGACAAAAAGGGGACAAAAAGGGGACAAAAAGGGGACAAAAAGGGGACAAAAAGGGGACAAAAAGGGGACAAAAAGGGGACAAAAAGGGGACAAAAAGGGGACAAAAAGGGGACAAAAAGGGGACAAAAAGGGGACAAAAAGGGGACAAAAAGGGGACAAAAAGGGGACAAAAAGGGGACAAAAAGGGGACAAAAAGGGGACAAAAAGGGGACAAAAAGGGGACAAAAAGGGGACAAAAAGGGGACAAAAAGGGGACAAAAAGGGGACAAAAAGGGGACAAAAAGGGGACAAAAAGGGGACAAAAAGGGGACAAAAAGGGGACAAAAAGGGGACAAAAAGGGGACAAAAAGGGGACAAAAAGGGGACAAAAAGGGGACAAAAAGGGGACAAAAAGGGGACAAAAAGGGGACAAAAAGGGGACAAAAAGGGGACAAAAACGGGAAAAAAGGTGGATCACAAACTGGACAACAAATACAGGAAGGCAAAGAACCGGACCAAGAACTGGAGCAGGAACTGCATAAGGAAAAGAAGTGGCCAAAGATCTTGGAAAGGGAAAGACCTGGACAGAGAACTGAAAGGGGAGAAGAACGACAGAAAGAACTGCACAAAGAGCTGGACAAAGTGCTGGACAGGAAAGGAACTGGACCAAGAACTGGACCAAGAACTCAACAGGGAAAAGGAGTGGACAACGAATGGAACAAAACCTGGACCAAACACGGACAAGAAACTGGACCCAAAGACACAAAGGAAAAGGACCGGACAAAGAACCGCACCAAGAATTGGACACAGAGAATTAAAAAACAACTGGCCCAAGACATGGAGCGAGAAGCAGACCAAGAACCCAACACTGAAAAGAACTGGACCAAGAATGGAACAAAAACCTGGACAAAAATCAACTGGAAAAAAAACCAAAGCATGACAAGTAGGGGACAAAGAACTGGACAAAGAGCTTCTAAAGGAAAAGAGCTGCACCAGGACCTGGACCAAGAGCTGGACCAAGAGCCCCCGAAGGAACAGCACCGAACAGCGTGAAGAGACACGGAAAAGGAAAGGGGGAAAGGAAAGGAAAAGGAGAGGGGGAAAGGAAAGGAAAAGGAAAGGAGGGGGGCAAGAGGGGGGCAAAAAGGGGGACACGAGGGGGACACAGAACTTAACAAAGGAAAAGAAGTGGAGAAAGAATGGAACCGAAACCTGGACAGCCAAATGGACAAAGATCTTATAAAGGAAAAGAGCTGGACTGAGACCCCCTGAAGGAACAGCATCCAACAGCGTGAAGAGGCAGGGAAAAGGAAACAGGAAAAGAAAAGGGAAAGGAATTGGACAAAGAGAGGCGAAAAAGGAAATAAAAAAGAAAAGGATTGGACCAAAATTGGACCAAACTTGGGGACTTGGGGGCAGAGAGAGAGGGGAGCACTTGGGGGGCAGAGAGAGAGGGGAGCACAAAGTGGGCAAAAGGAGAGGGGAGGACATGGGGGGCAGAACGAGAGGACTTGGGGAGCACAAAGAGAGGACTTGGGGGACAGAGAGAGAGGAGAGCACTTGAAGGGCAGAAAGAGTGGAGAGACCCTGGGGGCAGAAAGAGAGGAGGGGGCTTCAGGGGACGAAAGAAAGGAGATGAATTGGGGGGCAGAAAGGGAGGAAACAACTTGTGGGGCAGAAGGAGATAGGAGGACTTGGGGGGCAGAGGGAGGGGAGAGGAGACTTGGGGGGCAGAAAGAAAGGAGAGGACTTGAGGGGAAAAAGAGATCAGAGCACTTGGGCAGCAGAGAGACAAGAGGTGATTTGGAGGGCAGAGACAGAAAAGGGAACCTGGAGGGCAGGAGGAAAGCACTTGGGGGGCGGAAAGCCAACCCAGAAAGAGGGAACTTGGGGGGCTGAAAGGGAGCATTGACTGACTTGGCGGGTGGAAAAGGAGGACTAATGGACTTGGGGGGCAGAAACAGAATAGGGGACTTGGGGGGAGGAAGGCCAAGGAAGAAAGAGGGGACTTGTGGGGCAGAAAGGAAGAAAGAAAGAGGGGACTTGGTGGGCGGAAAGCCCAGAAAGAAAGCGGGGACTTGGGGGGATGAAAGCCGAGAAAGAAAGAGGGGACTTGGGGGGCAGAAAGCCAAGAAAGAAAGAGGGGACTTGGGCGGCAAAAAGCAAGAAAGAAAGAGGGGACTTGGGAGGCGGAGAGCCAAGAAAGAAAGAGGGGATGTGGGGGGCGGAAAGCCCTGAAAGAGGGGACTTGAGGGGCAGAAACGGAGGAGAGGACTTGGGGGGTGGAAACGGAGGACTGAGTTGGGGGGCTGTAGAGTTGTAATTACACAAGGTTGTATCGCTGTAACCGTACAGGGCGTAATAGATGGATAGCCAGAGGTTAGATAGGAATAACTCACCAAGGCTGAGGCTCACAGTGAAGATGGCCGCTCGCCACAAGGAACTCCACACAGGAGCAAACTCCAACAGAGATGCTGCCTTAGTGCTGCTCAGCCCTTCCGTGGCATTTGGAGAGGTGGAGTCAAGCTCCACCCCTTCCGGGAGCACAGCTGAATTGCCTTCACCTGTGCTCCCGCAGCTGAGCCGTCCCTTGCCTCAGATGGTCAGTCCCAGCTTCAGGCTGTCAGTAACAGTTCCCCACACACAGCTCGGCGTCCAGGCGGGGCTGGAATATCTCCAGAGCAGGAGACTCCACAACCCCCCTGGGCAGCCTGTTCCAGTGCTCCGTCACCCTCACCCTAAACAAGTTCCTGCTCACATGAAGGCCCAACTCCCTACGCTCCACTTTCTGCCCGGTGCCCCAGCACAGGTTCCCCTACACCATGTGTGCATTACAGCCAGCAGCTGTCTGCCTGAGGTGCCAGGTGACGACAAAGAAGGAAACACAACACTCAGTGCTGACCTTTTCAGCCCTCGAAGCTGCTGTGTGCAGACGCCCATCCACAAAGTGCACAATGACGCAGAAAGAAGGAGAGCGCTTGGGAGGCAGAAAGAGAAGAGAAGGCTTGGGGGTCAGAAAGCTGACAGAAGGGGACTCGGGGGGCACGAAGCAGAGAGGAGGCGACTTGGGGGGCAGAAAAAGAGGGGGGCTCCTGAAGGGCAGAAAGAGAGGAGAGGACGTGGGGGGCGATAAGCAAAGAAAGAGGGAACCTGTGGGGCGGGAAGCCGAGAAAGAAAGAGGGGACTTGGAGGGCGGAAAGAGCGGAGGGGACTTGGGGGGTGGGAAGAGAGGAAAGGAATTGGAATGAGAAGAAGAGAAAAATAAAGTAGAAGAATTGGAAAAATGAACACAAGTCGGAAAAGACAAGGAAAAGGAAATACAAAGCAATGGGAATTGGGAAAAGAATTGGAATAAGGAAAGTCGAGGGGGAGGGGCCTCGGCCAGCGGGAGGGGCCTCGGCCAGCGGGAGGGGCCTCGGCCAGCGGGAGGGGCCTCGGCCAGCGGGAGGGGCCTCGGCCAGCGGGAGGGGCCTCGGCCAGCGGGAGGGGCCTCGGCCAGCGGGAGGGGCCTCGGCCAGCGGGAGGGGCCTCGGCCAGCGGGAGGGGCCTCGGCCAGCGGGAGGGGCCTCGGCCAGCGGGAGGGGCCTCGGCCAGCGGGAGGGGCCTCGGCCAGCGGGAGGGGCCTCGGCCAGCGGGAGGGGCCTCGGCCAGCGGGAGGGGCCTCGGCCAGCGGGAGGGGCCTCGGCCAGCGGGAGAAATGGAGATAGAAACAGAAACTCTACTTACAATTAGAATCACCGAATTTGTAGGGAATGAGAGGCGTTGAATTCTGAGGGAATGAGACACAGAATGATGAAAGAATGGGAGGGAGATAATTGTTAGAGAATGAGTGGCAGAGAATTGTTAGAGAATGAGAGACAGAGGATTATCAGCGTATGACATGAAGCGAAATACTAGACAATTAGGGGCAGTGAAGTGTTACAATTAGGGGCAGTGAATTAGGAGAGAACGGGAGACAGTGAATTGTTAGATAATGAGATGTAGAGAAATATTAGAGAATTAGTGGCAAAGAATTACTAGGATATTAGAAGAAGCAAATTATTACAATGAGAGTCAGAGAATTAGTAGAGAATGGGAGGCAGCAAATTAAGAGAGAATGAGAGGCAGCGCAGTATGAGAGAATGCGAGGGAGATCATTATGAGAGAATGAGCGGCAGAGAATTGCTACAGAATAAGCAAGTGAAGAGGAATAGTGGAGAATAAAAGGCAGCGAATTATTTGAGAATGAGAGGCAGCGAAGCGAATTACGAGAGAATGGGAGGCAGGAAACGATGAGAGATTGTGAGGGAGATAACTACTTGAGAACGAGTGGCAGAGAATTGCTACAGAACGAGAGGCAGAGGGTTGTAAGATAATGGGAGGCAGCGAATTATTAGACAATGAAAGTCAGCGAGTTAGAGAACGAGAGGCAGGAAATGATAAGAGAATGAGAGGCAGCAAATTAACTATAAGAGAATGAGAGGCGTTGAATTATGAGAGAATGAGAGGGAGAGAATTAATAGAGAATGCGTGGCAGAGAATTGCTAGAGAATAAGAGGATTATTTGAGAATGGGAGGCAGCGAATGATGAGGTAATGAGTGGCAGCAAACTACAAGAGAACGAGAGGCAGTGCATTATGAGAGTATAGGGGGCAGAAAATTAGGAGAGAATCAGTGGCAGAGAATGATGAGAGACTGGGAGGCAGCGAACGATGAGGGAGTTAGACAAAGAGAATTATTACAGAACTAGTGGCAGAGAATAATAGCAATGAGAGGCAGCAAATGATTAGAGATGAAAGACAGAGAATTATTAGAGAACGGAAGAGAAAGAATAATTAGAGAACGAGAGACAGAATTATTAGAGAATGAGAGACAGGGTTATTACAATTAGGGTCAGCGAATTATGAGAGAATGAGAAGGAGATAATCATTAGAGAATGACTGGCAGAGAACTGTTAGAGAGTGGGAGACTGCGAATTCTGATAGAATAAGAGGCAGCGAACTATGAGAGAATGGGAGGCTGGGAATTATGAGAGAATGAGTGGCAGAGAATTATTAGAGAATGAGATGCAGTGAAATATCAGAGAATTAGAGAGAGCGAATTATTACAGAATGAGTGGCAAAGAGTTAACAGAGTGTTAGAGGAAGCTAAGTTTTATCATTAGAGTCAGCGTATGATGAGAGAACGAGAGGCAGCGAATTACAGGAGAATGAGAGGTAGAGAATGTTTCAAGAACGAGAAGCAATGAATAACTGGAGAAAGAGAGGCAGAGATACATTGCAGTGGGCGGCAGTGCGTTATGGGAGAATGAGAGGGAGCGAATGATGAGAGAATAAAAGGCAGCGAATTAGAATAGAACAAGAGGGAGATAATTATAGAATAAGAGACAGAGGATTTTTAGAGAATAAGAGGCAGAGGATTATTAGACAATGGGATGCTGCTAATTATAAGAAAATGAGAGGCGTTGAATTCGTAGACAATGAGAGGGAGCGCATTGTGAGAGAATGAGAGGCAGCGAATGACGGGATCATGAGAGGGAGGTTATTAGAGGACGAGTGGCAGGGAATTGTTATAGAATTAGAGGCAGATGGTTAAGACAGAATGGGAGGCAGGGAATTAGGAGAGACTTAGTGGCAAAGAATTATTAGGATATTAGAGGCGGCGAATTATTCCAAGGAAAGGCAGAGAATGAGTAGGGAATGGGAGGCAGCGGATGATGGGAATGAGAGGCGGGAATTGATGAGAGAAGGAGAGGCAGCGAATGATTACGGTTAGTGGCAGCAAATGAGAGGAGAATGAGAGGCAGGGAAAGATTGGAGAATGAGAAGGAACGAATTGCTAGATAATGAGAGGCAGAGAAATATTACAATGAGAGGCAGCGAGTTATTAGAGAACGAGAGGCTGCACATTATGACAATGATTTGTAGAACGGCATTAATATTAGAGGCAGCCATTTTGAGAATCATTAGAGAATTAGAGATACAGAATTGTAGAGGAAGAATTTGGAGGGATAGAAATTGTTATAGGCAGAAAATTAATAGATTATTGGTATGGATTGAGAAGGATTAGGGGTAAAGGTTGAGAATGATTTGAGATGGAGAATTAGATCAACAATTAATAGAGAATTAGAGCCAGAGAACTGTTTGTTAGAGGCAGAGACAGAGAATTAGGCCGGGAGTTCATAGAGAACTAGAAATACAGAAAGAGAGAGAGAGATTCTTAGAGAGAGGGAATTATTACTGGTAGAGGACTATTAGTATTAGTGGTTGAGCATGAGAGAGAATTATTAAAGATGGCTTTGTTAGAGAAGTGGAGATGGAGAGGGAGAGAATGAGATTTATTAGAGACGGAGCATTATTAGCGATAGAGCGTTATTAGAGCGTTAAAGATGGGGAGCTCTTAGAGAATGTGAGAGTAGACTGAAAACTCTTAGAGATGGAGAACTGCTACAGGTGGAGATGGAGAAATCCTGGAGTTAGGGAATGATGAGAGAGAGAGGGAATTCAAGGCGGAATTTAAGAGAGGGAGAGAGAGGGAGAGAATGAAGGACAGAGATGGAGGCCAAGATGTTTTGGAGCCTACCTCAGCTTTGTCCATCTCCTTGGGCCGAGAGCAGCAGGCCACGTTTGGGTCATTGAAACTCCAACGAGGCATTGGTGGACAGCATGGAAAACAAGCAGAGAGAAGAGAAACGTGGCATGACGGCCAGAAGCAGCACCAAAGCCAAGGAGAAGAGAACCAACCCACGTTGGGTGGCAGCGACAGGGGGGACTGCCAGCCATCAGCACCGGGGAGCCCGAAGGCAGCTGGTCCATGGACAGCTGTGACGTGCGGAAATCAAACTCCGTAAGCACAAAGTAGTTCTAAAGCAGGTATGTTTAATGAGCGATGCGCACACACCCTGGTGCAAGGGGGATAGCTCCGCCTCGCTTGCACACCGCTGGGAGAAAGCGTGCTACAGGTATAGGCTGAACTAAGACAGAATCAGTTGTCGGCAGGAATTCGGATCCATATCCATGACGTTCCTGAGACCCCGTGAGCATGCGGTCCCTCCCCCGTTGCGCGTGCGGAGTGAGTCGTGGGGGTGGTCGTGGGATGAAGGCTCATCGTCTTCCTCACTGTCAACTTTCGACCCAGGGGGAGGGGCACCCCTCAGACTGGTTCCAGCTTGCCCTGTGGACATCCAATCACCTCACTGTTCTCGGGCTGTTGCACCCTTGTCTTTATGGCCTTCATCCGCCTTGTTATTCCAGACACGGTGTCTGCAAGCCCCATTCTTCTAACAGCTTCCACATCAACCAGCTTTTCACTACCCCTGTCCCAGTTTCTGTGAAGTTCCTTTCTCTCCTTTACCGTGGGTGCCTTCTTTCACCTTTCAAAAGAACAATAAAAATGAGAAGTATTGGATAAAGAAACGGACAAAGATCATATAAAGGAAAAGAGCTGGACTGAGACCCCCTGAATCAACAGCACCGAACAGCGTGAAGAGACACGGAAAAGGAAAGGGGGAAAGGAAAGGAAAAGGAAAGGAGGGGGCCAAAAGGGGGGCCAAAGAAAATAAAAAGGAAAAGAAGTGGAGAAAGAATGGAACCAAAACCTGGCCAGCAAAATGGACAAAGATCTTATAAAGGAAAAGAGCTGGACTGGGACCCCCTGAAGGAACAGCATCCAACAGCATGAAGAGGCAGGGAAAAGGAAACAGGAAAAGGAAAGGGAAGGGAATTGGACAAAGAGAGGCGAAAAAGGAAATAAAAAAGAAAAGGATCGGACCAAAATAGGACCAAACTTGGGGACTTGAAGGGCAGAAAGAGGAGAGAGCACTTGGGGGGCGGAAAGAGAAGAGTTTGGGGGCAGAAAGAGAAGGGAGGAGTTGGGGGGCCTGAAGAGAGGAGAGCGACTGTGGGGCTGGAAGAGAGGAGAGCACTTGGGGGGCAGAATGAGAGTAGTTATGGGGCAGAACGAGAGGAGAGGAGTTGGGGGGAACAAAGAGAGGAGAGTGCTTGGGGGGCAGAAATGAAGTTTTGGGGGGGCAAAAAGGGTTCTGAACAGAATCCCCAAAAGGGCCCGAATAGGAAATGAACAGGAAAAGAACGGAACCAAGAAAGAGCAATGAGAAACTCCCATGGAAATGGATTTTACCAAGAAAAGGATTGGACCAAAATTGGACAAAACTTGGGGACTTGGGGGGCAGAAAGAGAAGAGAGCACTGGGGGGGCAGAAAGAGAGGACGGGAGCTGGGGGCAGAAAGAGAGGAGAGCACTTGAGGGGCAGAAAGAGGGGACTGACTGACGTGAGGGTCGGAAAGCGAGGACTGACTGATTTGGGGGGCGGAAAGGGAGGCGAGGACGGACTTGGGGGGCAGAACGGGAGGAGTGACTCACTTGGGGGTGGAAAAGGAGCAGTGACGGAGTTGGGGGGCAGAAAGGGAGGACTGAAGGACTTGGGGGGCAGAAAGGGGGAGTGACTGAGTTGGGGGGCGGAAAGGGAGGACTGACTCACTTGGGGGGCCACGTGAGTAACTACCATGGAAATGGATTGGGCACAGGGAAACCAACAGGGAGAGGAAAAGGAGAAGAATTGGACAAGAATAGGAGGGAGAAAAATAATAAATAGGAGGGAGAAAAATAATAAATAGGAGGGAGAAAAATAATAAATAGGAGGGAGAAAAATAATAAATAGGAGGGAGAAAAATAATAAATAGGAGGGAGAAAAATAATAAATAGGAGGGAGAAAAATAATAAATAGGAGGGAGAAAAATAGGAGAAAAAGCAAGGCAAAGACTGAGATGGGGAGGTGGAAAGGGACCACTTGGGGGGAGAAGCAGAGGACTTGGGGGGCAGAAAAAGGGGAGGGAACTTGGGACGAAAGAAATGAAACGACTTGGGGGGACAGAAACTGGAGAGAGCACTTGGGGGGAGGAAAGCCAAGAAAGAAGGAGGGGACTTGGGGGGCTGAAAGGAAGAAAGAATGTGGGGACTTGGGGGTGGAAACAAGAAAGAAAGAGGGGACTTGGGGAGCTGAAAGGAAGAAAGAAAGAGAGGACTTGGGGGGTGGAAAGCAGAGAAGGAAGAGGGGACTTGGGGGGCAGAAAATGAGGTCAGGACATGGGGGGTAAAAGGAGAGGAGAGGACTTGAGGTCAGTAGGAAAGGAGGAGAGTTGGGGGGCAGAAACAGAGGACTTGGGGGGCAGAAGGAGATGACGAGACTGCAGGGGCAGAAAGAGAGGAGGGCAATTGGGCGACAGGAAGAGAGGAAACAGGTTGTGGGGCAGAAATAGATGTGAGGACTTGGGGGGCAGAAGAAGAGGGGACTTGGAGGGCAGCGGGAGAGAAGAGGACATGGGGGCAGAATGTGGGGAGAGGACATGGGGGGCAGAAAGAGTGAAGGGGACTTGGGGGTGGAAAGAACGAAAGAGGGGACTTGGGGGGCAGAAAAAAGGGAAAGGAAGAGGGGGCTTGGGGGGCGGAAAGCCGAGAATAAAAGGCGGGAAAAGAACAGGACAAGAAAGTGGATCACAAACTGGACAACAAATACAGGAAGGCAAAGAACCGGACCAAGAACTGCAGCAGGAACTGCATAAGGAAAAGAAGTGGCCAAAGATCTTGGAAAGGGAAAGACCTGGACAGAGAACTGAAAGGGGAGAAGAACGACAGAAAGAACTGCACAAAGAGCTGGACAAAGTGCTGGACAGGAAAGGAACTGGACCAAGAACTGGACCAAGAACTCAACAGGGAAAAGGAGTGGACAAAGAATGGAACAAAACCTGGACCAAACACGGACAAGAAACTGGACCCAAAGACACAAAGGAAAAGGACCGGACAAAGAACCGCACCAAGAATTGGACACAGAGAATTAAAAAACAACTGGCCCAAGACATGGAGCGAGAAGCAGACCAAGAACCCAACACTGAAAAGAACTGGACCAAGAATGGAACAAAAACCTGGACAAAAATCAACTGGACAAAGAACCAAAGCATGACAAGTAGGGGACAAAGAACTGGACAAAGAGCTTCTAAAGGAAAAGAGCTGCACCAGGACCTGGACCAAGAGCTGGACCAAGAGCCCCCGAAGGAACAGCACCGAACAGCGTGAAGAGACACGGAAAAGGAAAGGGGGAAAGGAAAGGAAAAGGAAAGGGGGAAAGGAAAGGAAAAGGAAAGGAGGGGGGCAAGAGGGGGGCAAAAAGGGGGACACGAGGGGTGCAAAAAGGGAGACACGAGGGGGACACAGAACTTAACAAAGGAAAAGAAGTGGAGAAAGAATGGAACCGAAACCTGGACAGCCAAATGGACAAAGATCTTATAAAGGAAAAGAGCTGGACTGAGACCCCCTGAAGGAACAGCATCCAACAGCGTGAAGAGGCAGGGAAAAGGAAACAGGAAAAGAAAAGGGAAAGGAATTGGACAAAGAGAGGCGAAAAAGGAAATAAAAAAGAAAAGGATTGGACCAAAATTGGACCAAACTTGGGGACTTGGGGGCAGAGAGAGAGGGGAGCACTTGGGGGGCAAAAGGAGAGGGGAGGACATGGGGGGCAGAACGAGAGGACTTGGGGAGCACAAAGAGAGGACTTGGGGGACAGAGAGAGAGGAGAGCACTTGAAGGGCAGAAAGAGTGGAGAGACCCTGGGGGCAGAAAGAGAGGAGGGGGCTTCAGGGGACGAAAGAAAGGAGATGAATTGGGGGGCAGAAAGGGAGGAAACAACTTGTGGGGCAGAAGGAGATAGGAGGACTTGGGGGGCAGAGGGAGGGGAGAGGAGACTTGGGGGGCAGAAAGAAAGGAGAGGACTTGAGGGGAAAAAGAGATCAGAGCACTTGGGCAGCAGAGAGACAAGAGGTGATTTGGAGGGCAGAGACAGAAAAGGGAACCTGGAGGGCAGGAGGAAAGCACTTGGGGGGCGGAAAGCCAACCCAGAAAGAGGGAACTTGGGGGGCTGAAAGGGAGCATTGACTGACTTGGCGGGTGGAAAAGAAGGACTAATGGCCTTGGGGGGCAGAAACAGAATAGGGGACTTGGGGGGAGGAAGGCCAAGGAAGAAAGAGGGGACTTGTGGGGCAAAAAGGAAGAAAGAAAGAGGGGACTAGGTGGGCGGAAAGCCCAGAAAGAAAGCGGGGACTTGGGGGGATGAAAGCCGAGAAAGAAAGAGGGGACTTGGGGGGCAGAAAGCCGAGAAAGAAAGAGGGGACTTGGGGGGCAGAAAGCAAGAAAGAAAGAGGGGACTTGGGGGGCAAAAAGCAAGAATAAAATAGGGGACTTGGGGGGCAAAAAGCAAGCAAGAAAGAGGGAATTTGGGAGGCAGAAAGCAAGAATGAGGGGACGTGAGGGGCTGAAAAGAGAAAAAGAAAGAGGGGACTTGGGGGGCAAAAAGCAAAAAAAGAAAGAGGGGACTCGGGGGAGAGAAAGCAAAGGACAAAAGAGGGGACTTGGGGGGCAGAGAGCCAAGAAAGAAAGAGGGGACGTGGGGGGCGGAAAGCCCTGAAAGAGGGGACTTGAGGGGCAGAAACGGAGGAGAGGACTTGGGGGGTGGAAACGGAGGACTGAGTTGGGGGGCTGTAGAGTTGTAATTACACAAGGTTATATCGCTGTAATCGTACAGGGCGTAATAGATGGATAGCCAGAGGTTAGATAGGAATAACTCACCAAGGCTGAGGCTCACAGTGAAGATGGCCGCTCGCCACAAGGAACTCCACACAGGAGCAAACTCCAACAGAGATGCTGCCTTAGTGCTGCTCAGCCCTTCCGTGGCATTTGGAGAGGTGGAGTCAAGCTCCACCCCTTCCGGGAGCACAGCTGAATTGCCTTCACCTGTGCTCCCGCAGCTGAGCCGTCCCTTGCCTCAGATGGTCAGTCCCAGCTTCAGGCTGTCAGTAACAGTTCCCCACACACAGCTCGGCGTCCAGGCGGGGCTGGAATATCTCCAGAGCAGGAGACTCCACAACCCCCCTGGGCAGCCTGTTCCAGTGCTCCGTCACCCTCACCCTAAACAAGTTCCTGCTCACATGAAGGCCCAACTCCCTACGCTCCACTTTCTGCCCGGTGCCCCAGCACAGGTTCCCCTACACCATGTGTGCATTACAGCCAGCAGCTGTCTGCCTGAGGTGCCAGGTGACGACAAAGAAGGAAACACAACACTCAGTGCTGACCTTTTCAGCCCTCGAAGCTGCTGTGTGCAGACGCCCATCCACAAAGTGCACAACGACGCAGAAAGAAGGAGAGCGCTTGGGAGGCAGAAAGAGAAGAGAAGGCTTGGGGGTCAGAAAGCTGACAGAAGGGGACTCGGGGGGCACGAAGCAGAGAGGAGGCGACTTGGGGGGCAGAAAAAGAGGGGAGCATTGGTTGGGGATGCTGTAGGATATCCGGCCGCTGCTGCCGGATCTCTCTGGGTCAAAATACACCCACCTACCAGAAGATGGCTCAGTCGTTACCAACGGATCAACCCGCAACACCGACGCGACGGTCATCTGGTGTGACAGCGGGCAACGGTATTGCCACGTGAGGAACACGGCGTGCCCAGCCTCCAGCACATCATCGTCTTCAGTCGTGCTGTGGAACCAAAGGCTGCCGCTGAGTTTCAAGGCGCCTTCGAGCCCCAAACCTTCTCAGAGGGCCCTCGCAACTGGAAAACGCTTCCTGACGCACAGGACGAGAGTTCAGTGCCGCCTCCATCCATCCGAGCACTCAGCACTGAAGGCAGCCAGCAAACAGAGAGCTCGGGAAGTCGGAGCACACCAAACCTTCAGAACAGGCCAAGCGAAGCCTCCACGCTTCTGTTTGACCTCCAGCTCAGCCACACTGCTGCGGGAATTGCCATTCCCAATTCTGAGCCTCACTGAACGTGAGCAGATGAGTTCGCTCCGGGGCCCCAAAACAACAGAGCAACGGGAAAAGAACTGAACCAAGAAAGAGCAATGAGAAACTACCATGGAAATGGATTGGGCACAGGGAAACCAACAGGGAGAGGAAAAGGACAAAAACGGGACAAAAACGGGACAAAAACGGGACAAAAACGGGACAAAAACGGGACAAAAACGGGACAAAAACGGGACAAAAACGGGACAAAAACGGGACAAAAACGGGACAAAAACGGGACAAAAACGGGACAAAAACGGGACAAAAACGGGACAAAAACGGGACAAAAACGGGACAAAAACGGGACAAAAACGGGACAAGAAAGTGGATCACAAACGGGACAAGAAAGTGGATCACAAACGGGACAAGAAAGTGGATCACAAACGGGACAAGAAAGTGGATCACAAACTGGACAACAAATACAGGAAGGCAAAGAACCGGACCAAGAACTGGAGCAGGAACTGCATAAGGAAAAGAAGTGGCCAAAGATCTTGGAAAGGGAAAGACCTGGACAGAGAACTGAAAGGGGAGAAGAACGACAGAAAGAACTGCACAAAGAGCTGGACAAAGTGCTGGACAGGAAAGGAACTGGACCAAGAACTGGACCAAGAACTCAACAGGGAAAAGGAGTGGACAACGAATGGAACAAAACCTGGACCAAACACGGACAAGAAACTGGACCCAAAGACACAAAGGAAAAGGACCGGACAAAGAACCGCACCAAGAATTGGACACAGAGAATTAAAAAACAACTGGCCCAAGACATGGAGCGAGAAGCAGACCAAGAACCCAACACTGAAAAGAACTGGACCAAGAATGGAACAAAAACCTGGACAAAAATCAACTGGACAAAGAACCAAAGCATGACAAGTAGGGGACAAAGAACTGGACAAAGAGCTTCTAAAGGAAAAGAGCTGCACCAGGACCTGGACCAAGAGCTGGACCAAGAGCCCCCGAAGGAACAGCACCGAACAGCGTGAAGAGACACGGAAAAGGAAAGGGGGAAAGGAAAGGAAAAGGAAAGGAGGGGGGCAAGAGGGGGGCAAAAAGGGGGACACGAGGGGGACACAGAACTTAACAAAGGAAAAGAAGTGGAGAAAGAATGGAACCGAAACCTGGACAGCCAAATGGACAAAGATCTTATAAAGGAAAAGAGCTGGACTGAGACCCCCTGAAGGAACAGCATCCAACAGCGTGAAGAGGCAGGGAAAAGGAAACAGGAAAAGAAAAGGGAAAGGAATTGGACAAAGAGAGGCGAAAAAGGAAATAAAAAAGAAAAGGATTGGACCAAAATTGGACCAAACTTGGGGACTTGGGGGCAGAGAGAGAGGGGAGCACTTGGGGGGCAGAGAGAGAGGGGAGCACAAAGTGGGCAAAAGGAGAGGGGAGGACATGGGGGGCAGAACGAGAGGACTTGGGGAGCACAAAGAGAGGACTTGGGGGACAGAGAGAGAGGAGAGCACTTGAAGGGCAGAAAGAGTGGAGAGACCCTGGGGGCAGAAAGAGAGGAGGGGGCTTCAGGGGACGAAAGAAAGGAGATGAATTGGGGGGCAGAAAGAGAGGAAACAACTTGTGGGGCAGAAGGAGATAGGAGGACTTGGGGGGCAGAGGGAGGGGAGAGGAGACTTGGGGGGCAGAAAGAAAGGAGAGGACTTGAGGGGAAAAAGAGATCAGAGCACTTGGGCAGCAGAGAGACAAGAGGTAATTTGGAGGGCAGAGACAGAAAAGGGAACCTGGAGGGCAGGAGGAAAGCACTTGGGGGGTGGAAAGCCAACCCAGAAAGAGGGAACTTGGGGGGCTGAAAGGGAGCATAGACTGACTTGGCGGGTGGAAAAGGAGGACTAATGGACTTGGGGGGCAGAAACAGAATAGGGGACTTGGGGGGAGGAAGGCCAAGGAAGAAAGAGGGGACTTGTGGGGCAGAAAGGAAGAAAGAAAGAGGGGACTAGGTGGGCAGAAAGCAAGAAAGAAAGCGGGGACTTGGGGGGATGAAAGCCGAGAAAGAAAGAGGGGACTTGGGGGGCAGAAAGCCGAGAAAGAAAGAGGGGACTTGGGGGGCAAAAAGCAAGAATAAAATAGGGGACTTGGGGGGCAAAAAGCAAGCAAGAAAGAGGGAATTTGGGAGGCAGAAAGCAAGAATGAGGGGACGTGAGGGGCTGAAAAGAGAAAAAGAAAGAGGGGACTTGGGGGGCAAAAAGCAAAAAAAGAAAGAGGGGACTCGGGGGAGAGAAAGCAAAGGACAAAAGAGGGGACTTGGGGGGCAGAGAGCCAAGAAAGAAAGAGGGGACGTGGGGGGCGGAAAGCCCTGAAAGAGGGGACTTGAGGGGCAGAAACGGAGGAGAGGACTTGGGGGGTGGAAACGGAGGACTGAGTTGGGGGGCTGTAGAGTTGTAATTACACAAGGTTGTATCGCTGTAACCGTACAGGGCGTAATAGATGGATAGCCAGAGGTTAGATAGGAATAACTCACCAAGGCTGAGGCTCACAGTGAAGATGGCCGCTCGCCACAAGGAACTCCACACAGGAGCAAACTCCAACAGAGATGCTGCCTTAGTGCTGCTCAGCCCTTCCGTGGCATTTGGAGAGGTGGAGTCAAGCTCCACCCCTTCCGGGAGCACAGCTGAATTGCCTTCACCTGTGCTCCCGCAGCTGAGCCGTCCCTTGCCTCAGATGGTCAGTCCCAGCTTCAGGCTGTCAGTAACAGTTCCCCACACACAGCTCGGCGTCCAGGCGGGGCTGGAATATCTCCAGAGCAGGAGACTCCACAACCCCCCTGGGCAGCCTGTTCCAGTGCTCCGTCACCCTCACCCTAAACAAGTTCCTGCTCACATGAAGGCCCAACTCCCTACGCTCCACTTTCTGCCCGGTGCCCCAGCACAGGTTCCCCTACACCATGTGTGTATTACAGCCAGCAGCTGTCTGCCTGAGGTGCCAGGTGACGACAAAGAAGGAAACACAACACTCAGTGCTGACCTTTTCAGCCCTCGAAGCTGCTGTGTGCAGACGCCCATCCACAAAGTGCACAACGACGCAGAAAGAAGGAGAGCGCTTGGGAGGCAGAAAGAGAAGAGAAGGCTTGGGGGTCAGAAAGCTGACAGAAGGGGACTCGGGGGGCACGAAGCAGAGAGGAGGCAACTTGGGGGGCAGAAAAAGAGGGGAGCATTGGTTGGGGATGCTGTAGGATATCCGGACGCTGCTGCCGGATCTCTCTGGGTCAAAATACACCCACCTACCAGAAGATGGCTCAGTCGTTACCAACGGATCAACCCGCAACACCGACGCGACGGTCATCTGGTGTGACAGCGGGCAACGGTATTGCCACGTGAGGAACACGGCGTGCCCAGCCTCCAGCACATCATCGTCTTCAGTCGTGCTGTGGAACCAAAGGCTGCCGCTGAGTTTCAAGGCGCCTTCGAGCCCCAAACCTTCTCAGAGGGCCCTCGCAACTGGAAAACGCTTCCTGACGCACAGGACGAGAGTTCAGTGCCGCCTCCATCCATCCGAGCACTCAGCACTGAAGGCAGCCAGCAAACAGAGAGCTCGGGAAGTCGGAGCACACCAAACCTTCAGAACAGGCCAAGCGAAGCCTCCACGCTTCTGTTTGACCTCCAGCTCAGCCACACTGCTGCGGGAATTGCCATTCCCAATTCTGAGCCTCACTGAACGTGAGCAGATGAGTTCGCTCCGGGGCCCCAAAACAAAAGAGCAACGGGAAAAGAACTGAACCAAGAAAGAGCAATGAGAAACTACCATGGAAATGGATTGGGCACAGGGAAACCAACAGGGAGAGGAAAAGGACAAAAAGGGGACCAAAAGGGGACCAAAAGGGGACCAAAAGGGGACCAAAAGGGGACCAAAAGGGGACCAAAAGGGGACCAAAAGGGGACCAAAAGGGGACCAAAAGGGGACAAGAAAGTGGATCACAAACTGGACAACAAATACAGGAAGGCAAAGAACCGGACCAAGAACTGGAGCAGGAACTGCATAAGGAAAAGAAGTGGCCAAAGATCTTGGAAAGGGAAAGACCTGGACAGAGAACTGAAAGGGGAGAAGAACGACAGAAAGAACTGCACAAAGAGCTGGACAAAGTGCTGGACAGGAAAGGAACTGGACCAAGAACTGGACCAAGAACTCAACAGGGAAAAGGAGTGGACAACGAATGGAACAAAACCTGGACCAAACACGGACAAGAAACTGGACCCAAAGACACAAAGGAAAAGGACCGGACAAAGAACCGCACCAAGAATTGGACACAGAGAATTAAAAAACAACTGGCCCAAGACATGGAGCGAGAAGCAGACCAAGAACCCAACACTGAAAAGAACTGGACCAAGAATGGAACAAAAACCTGGACAAAAATCAACTGGACAAAGAACCAAAGCATGACAAGTAGGGGACAAAGAACTGGACAAAGAGCTTCTAAAGGAAAAGAGCTGCACCAGGACCTGGACCAAGAGCTGGACCAAGAGCCCCCGAAGGAACAGCACCGAACAGCGTGAAGAGACACGGAAAAGGAAAGGGGGAAAGGAAAGGAAAAGGAGAGGGGGAAAGGAAAGGAAAAGGAAAGGAGGGGGGCAAGAGGGGGGCAAAAAGGGGGACACGAGGGGGACACAGAACTTAACAAAGGAAAAGAAGTGGAGAAAGAATGGAACCGAAACCTGGACAGCCAAATGGACAAAGATCTTATAAAGGAAAAGAGCTGGACTGAGACCCCCTGAAGGAACAGCATCCAACAGCGTGAAGAGGCAGGGAAAAGGAAACAGGAAAAGAAAAGGGAAAGGAATTGGACAAAGAGAGGCGAAAAAGGAAATAAAAAAGAAAAGGATTGGACCAAAATTGGACCAAACTTGGGGACTTGGGGGCAGAGAGAGAGGGGAGCACTTGGGGGGCAGAGAGAGAGGGGAGCACAAAGTGGGCAAAAGGAGAGGGGAGGACATGGGGGGCAGAACGAGAGGACTTGGGGAGCACAAAGAGAGGACTTGGGGGACAGAGAGAGAGGAGAGCACTTGAAGGGCAGAAAGAGTGGAGAGACCCTGGGGGCAGAAAGAGAGGAGGGGGCTTCAGGGGACGAAAGAAAGGAGATGAATTGGGGGGCAGAAAGGGAGGAAACAACTTGTGGGGCAGAAGGAGATAGGAGGACTTGGGGGGCAGAGGGAGGGGAGAGGAGACTTGGGGGGCAGAAAGAAAGGAGAGGACTTGAGGGGAAAAAGAGATCAGAGCACTTGGGCAGCAGAGAGACAAGAGGTAATTTGGAGGGCAGAGACAGAAAAGGGAACCTGGAGGGCAGGAGGAAAGCACTTGGGGGGTGGAAAGCCAACCCAGAAAGAGGGAACTTGGGGGGCTGAAAGGGAGCATTGACTGACTTGGCGGGTGGAAAAGGAGGACTAATGGACTTGGGGGGCAGAAACAGAATAGGGGACTTGGGGGGAGGAAGGCCAAGGAAGAAAGAGGGGACTTGTGGGGCAGAAAGGAAGAAAGAAAGAGGGGACTAGGTGGGCAGAAAGCAAGAAAGAAAGCGGGGACTTGGGGGGATGAAAGCCGAGAAAGAAAGAGGGGACTTGGGGGGCAGAAAGCCGAGAAAGAAAGAGGGGACTTGGGGGGCAGAAAGCAAGAAAGAAAGAGGGGACTTGGGGGGCAAAAAGCAAGAATAAAATAGGGGACTTGGGGGGCAAAAAGCAAGCAAGAAAGAGGGAATTTGGGAGGCAGAAAGCAAGAATGAGGGGACGTGAGGGGCTGAAAAGAGAAAAAGAAAGAGGGGACTTGGGGGGCAAAAAGCAAAAAAAGAAAGAGGGGACTCGGGGGAGAGAAAGCAAAGGACAAAAGAGGGGACTTGGGGGGCAGAGAGCCAAGAAAGAAAGAGGGGACGTGGGGGGCGGAAAGCCCTGAAAGAGGGGACTTGAGGGGCAGAAACGGAGGAGAGGACTTGGGGGGTGGAAACGGAGGACTGAGTTGGGGGGCTGTAGAGTTGTAATTACACAAGGTTGTATCGCTGTAACCGTACAGGGCGTAATAGATGGATAGCCAGAGGTTAGATAGGAATAACTCACCAAGGCTGAGGCTCACAGTGAAGATGGCCGCTCGCCACAAGGAACTCCACACAGGAGCAAACTCCAACAGAGATGCTGCCTTAGTGCTGCTCAGCCCTTCCGTGGCATTTGGAGAGGTGGAGTCAAGCTCCACCCCTTCCGGGAGCACAGCTGAATTGCCTTCACCTGTGCTCCCGCAGCTGAGCCGTCCCTTGCCTCAGATGGTCAGTCCCAGCTTCAGGCTGTCAGTAACAGTTCCCCACACACAGCTCGGCGTCCAGGCGGGGCTGGAATATCTCCAGAGCAGGAGACTCCACAACCCCCCTGGGCAGCCTGTTCCAGTGCTCCGTCACCCTCACCCTAAACAAGTTCCTGCTCACATGAAGGCCCAACTCCCTACGCTCCACTTTCTGCCCGGTGCCCCAGCACAGGTTCCCCTACACCATGTGTGCATTACAGCCAGCAGCTGTCTGCCTGAGGTGCCAGGTGACGACAAAGAAGGAAACACAACACTCAGTGCTGACCTTTTCAGCCCTCGAAGCTGCTGTGTGCAGACGCCCATCCACAAAGTGCACAACGACGCAGAAAGAAGGAGAGCGCTTGGGAGGCAGAAAGAGAAGAGAAGGCTTGGGGGTCAGAAAGCTGACAGAAGGGGACTCGGGGGGCACGAAGCAGAGAGGAGGCAACTTGGGGGGCAGAAAAAGAGGGGAGCATTGGTTGGGGATGCTGTAGGATATCCGGACGCTGCTGCCGGATCTCTCTGGGTCAAAATACACCCACCTACCAGAAGATGGCTCAGTCGTTACCAACGGATCAACCCGCAACACCGACGCGACGGTCATCTGGTGTGACAGCGGGCAACGGTATTGCCACGTGAGGAACACGGCGTGCCCAGCCTCCAGCACATCATCGTCTTCAGTCGTGCTGTGGAACCAAAGGCTGCCGCTGAGTTTCAAGGCGCCTTCGAGCCCCAAACCTTCTCAGAGGGCCCTCGCAACTGGAAAACGCTTCCTGACGCACAGGACGAGAGTTCAGTGCCGCCTCCATCCATCCGAGCACTCAGCACTGAAGGCAGCCAGCAAACAGAGAGCTCGGGAAGTCGGAGCACACCAAACCTTCAGAACAGGCCAAGCGAAGCCTCCACGCTTCTGTTTGACCTCCAGCTCAGCCACACTGCTGCGGGAATTGCCATTCCCAATTCTGAGCCTCACTGAACGTGAGCAGATGAGTTCGCTCCGGGGCCCCAAAACAAAAGAGCAACGGGAAAAGAACTGAACCAAGAAAGAGCAATGAGAAACTACCATGGAAATGGATTGGGCACAGGGAAACCAACAGGGAGAGGAAAAGGACAAAAACGGGACAAAAACGGGACAAAAACGGGACAAAAACGGGACAAAAACGGGACAAAAACGGGACAAAAACGGGACAAAAACGGGACAAAAACGGGACAAAAACGGGACAAGAAAGTGGATCACAAACGGGACAAGAAAGTGGATCACAAACGGGACAAGAAAGTGGATCACAAACGGGACAAGAAAGTGGATCACAAACTGGACAACAAATACAGGAAGGCAAAGAACCGGACCAAGAACTGGAGCAGGAACTGCATAAGGAAAAGAAGTGGCCAAAGATCTTGGAAAGGGAAAGACCTGGACAGAGAACTGAAAGGGGAGAAGAACGACAGAAAGAACTGCACAAAGAGCTGGACAAAGTGCTGGACAGGAAAGGAACTGGACCAAGAACTGGACCAAGAACTCAACAGGGAAAAGGAGTGGACAACGAATGGAACAAAACCTGGACCAAACACGGACAAGAAACTGGACCCAAAGACACAAAGGAAAAGGACCGGACAAAGAACCGCACCAAGAATTGGACACAGAGAATTAAAAAACAACTGGCCCAAGACATGGAGCGAGAAGCAGACCAAGAACCCAACACTGAAAAGAACTGGACCAAGAATGGAACAAAAACCTGGACAAAAATCAACTGGACAAAGAACCAAAGCATGACAAGTAGGGGACAAAGAACTGGACAAAGAGCTTCTAAAGGAAAAGAGCTGCACCAGGACCTGGACCAAGAGCTGGACCAAGAGCCCCCGAAGGAACAGCACCGAACAGCGTGAAGAGACACGGAAAAGGAAAGGGGGAAAGGAAAGGAAAAGGAAAGGAGGGGGGCAAGAGGGGGGCAAAAAGGGGGACACGAGGGGGACACAGAACTTAACAAAGGAAAAGAAGTGGAGAAAGAATGGAACCGAAACCTGGACAGCCAAATGGACAAAGATCTTATAAAGGAAAAGAGCTGGACTGAGACCCCCTGAAGGAACAGCATCCAACAGCGTGAAGAGGCAGGGAAAAGGAAACAGGAAAAGAAAAGGGAAAGGAATTGGACAAAGAGAGGCGAAAAAGGAAATAAAAAAGAAAAGGATTGGACCAAAATTGGACCAAACTTGGGGACTTGGGGGCAGAGAGAGAGGGGAGCACTTGGGGGGCAGAGAGAGAGGGGAGCACAAAGTGGGCAAAAGGAGAGGGGAGGACATGGGGGGCAGAACGAGAGGACTTGGGGAGCACAAAGAGAGGACTTGGGGGACAGAGAGAGAGGAGAGCACTTGAAGGGCAGAAAGAGTGGAGAGACCCTGGGGGCAGAAAGAGAGGAGGGGGCTTCAGGGGACGAAAGAAAGGAGATGAATTGGGGGGCAGAAAGGGAGGAAACAACTTGTGGGGCAGAAGGAGATAGGAGGACTTGGGGGGCAGAGGGAGGGGAGAGGAGACTTGGGGGGCAGAAAGAAAGGAGAGGACTTGAGGGGAAAAAGAGATCAGAGCACTTGGGCAGCAGAGAGACAAGAGGTAATTTGGAGGGCAGAGACAGAAAAGGGAACCTGGAGGGCAGGAGGAAAGCACTTGGGGGGTGGAAAGCCAACCCAGAAAGAGGGAACTTGGGGGGCTGAAAGGGAGCATTGACTGACTTGGCGGGTGGAAAAGGAGGACTAATGGACTTGGGGGGCAGAAACAGAATAGGGGACTTGGGGGGAGGAAGGCCAAGGAAGAAAGAGGGGACTTGTGGGGCAGAAAGGAAGAAAGAAAGAGGGGACTAGGTGGGCAGAAAGCAAGAAAGAAAGCGGGGACTTGGGGGGATGAAAGCCGAGAAAGAAAGAGGGGACTTGGGGGGCAGAAAGCCGAGAAAGAAAGAGGGGACTTGGGGGGCAAAAAGCAAGAATAAAATAGGGGACTTGGGGGGCAAAAAGCAAGCAAGAAAGAGGGAATTTGGGAGGCAGAAAGCAAGAATGAGGGGACGTGAGGGGCTGAAAAGAGAAAAAGAAAGAGGGGACTTGGGGGGCAAAAAGCAAAAAAAGAAAGAGGGGACTCGGGGGAGAGAAAGCAAAGGACAAAAGAGGGGACTTGGGGGGCAGAGAGCCAAGAAAGAAAGAGGGGACGTGGGGGGCGGAAAGCCCTGAAAGAGGGGACTTGAGGGGCAGAAACGGAGGAGAGGACTTGGGGGGTGGAAACGGAGGACTGAGTTGGGGGGCTGTAGAGTTGTAATTACACAAGGTTGTATCGCTGTAACCGTACAGGGCGTAATAGATGGATAGCCAGAGGTTAGATAGGAATAACTCACCAAGGCTGAGGCTCACAGTGAAGATGGCCGCTCGCCACAAGGAACTCCACACAGGAGCAAACTCCAACAGAGATGCTGCCTTAGTGCTGCTCAGCCCTTCCGTGGCATTTGGAGAGGTGGAGTCAAGCTCCACCCCTTCCGGGAGCACAGCTGAATTGCCTTCACCTGTGCTCCCGCAGCTGAGCCGTCCCTTGCCTCAGATGGTCAGTCCCAGCTTCAGGCTGTCAGTAACAGTTCCCCACACACAGCTCGGCGTCCAGGCGGGGCTGGAATATCTCCAGAGCAGGAGACTCCACAACCCCCCTGGGCAGCCTGTTCCAGTGCTCCGTCACCCTCACCCTAAACAAGTTCCTGCTCACATGAAGGCCCAACTCCCTACGCTCCACTTTCTGCCCGGTGCCCCAGCACAGGTTCCCCTACACCATGTGTGCATTACAGCCAGCAGCTGTCTGCCTGAGGTGCCAGGTGACGACAAAGAAGGAAACACAACACTCAGTGCTGACCTTTTCAGCCCTCGAAGCTGCTGTGTGCAGACGCCCATCCACAAAGTGCACAACGACGCAGAAAGAAGGAGAGCGCTTGGGAGGCAGAAAGAGAAGAGAAGGCTTGGGGGTCAGAAAGCTGACAGAAGGGGACTCGGGGGGCACGAAGCAGAGAGGAGGCGACTTGGGGGGCAGAAAAAGAGGGGAGCATTGGTTGGGGATGCTGTAGGATATCCGGACGCTGCTGCCGGATCTCTCTGGGTCAAAATACACCCACCTACCAGAAGATGGCTCAGTCGTTACCAACGGATCAACCCGCAACACCGACGCGACGGTCATCTGGTGTGACAGCGGGCAACGGTATTGCCACGTGAGGAACACGGCGTGCCCAGCCTCCAGCACATCATCGTCTTCAGTCGTGCTGTGGAACCAAAGGCTGCCGCTGAGTTTCAAGGCGCCTTCGAGCCCCAAACCTTCTCAGAGGGCCCTCGCAACTGGAAAACGCTTCCTGACGCACAGGACGAGAGTTCAGTGCCGCCTCCATCCATCCGAGCACTCAGCACTGAAGGCAGCCAGCAAACAGAGAGCTCGGGAAGTCGGAGCACACCAAACCTTCAGAACAGGCCAAGCGAAGCCTCCACGCTTCTGTTTGACCTCCAGCTCAGCCACACTGCTGCGGGAATTGCCATTCCCAATTCTGAGCCTCACTGAACGTGAGCAGATGAGTTCGCTCCGGGGCCCCAAAACAAAAGAGCAACGGGAAAAGAACTGAACCAAGAAAGAGCAATGAGAAACTACCATGGAAATGGATTGGGCACAGGGAAACCAACAGGGAGAGGAAAAGGACAAAAACGGGACAAAAACGGGACAAAAACGGGACAAAAACGGGACAAAAACGGGACAAAAACGGGACAAAAACGGGACAAGAACGGGACAAAAACGGGACAAAAACGGGACAAAAACGGGACAAAAACGGGACAAAAACGGGACAAAAACGGGACAAAAACGGGACAAAAACGGGACAAAAACGGGACAAGAAAGTGGATCACAAACGGGACAAGAAAGTGGATCACAAACGGGACAAGAAAGTGGATCACAAACGGGACAAGAAAGTGGATCACAAACGGGACAAGAAAGTGGATCACAAACGGGACAAGAAAGTGGATCACAAACGGGACAAGAAAGTGGATCACAAACGGGACAAGAAAGTGGATCACAAACTGGACAACAAATACAGGAAGGCAAAGAACCGGACCAAGAACTGGAGCAGGAACTGCATAAGGAAAAGAAGTGGCCAAAGATCTTGGAAAGGGAAAGACCTGGACAGAGAACTGAAAGGGGAGAAGAACGACAGAAAGAACTGCACAAAGAGCTGGACAAAGTGCTGGACAGGAAAGGAACTGGACCAAGAACTGGACCAAGAACTCAACAGGGAAAAGGAGTGGACAACGAATGGAACAAAACCTGGACCAAACACGGACAAGAAACTGGACCCAAAGACACAAAGGAAAAGGACCGGACAAAGAACCGCACCAAGAATTGGACACAGAGAATTAAAAAACAACTGGCCCAAGACATGGAGCGAGAAGCAGACCAAGAACCCAACACTGAAAAGAACTGGACCAAGAATGGAACAAAAACCTGGACAAAAATCAACTGGACAAAGAACCAAAGCATGACAAGTAGGGGACAAAGAACTGGACAAAGAGCTTCTAAAGGAAAAGAGCTGCACCAGGACCTGGACCAAGAGCTGGACCAAGAGCCCCCGAAGGAACAGCACCGAACAGCGTGAAGAGACACGGAAAAGGAAAGGGGGAAAGGAAAGGAAAAGGAAAGAAGGGGGGCAAGAGGGGGGCAAAAAGGGGGACACGAGGGGGACACAGAACTTAACAAAGGAAAAGAAGTGGAGAAAGAATGGAACCGAAACCTGGACAGCCAAATGGACAAAGATCTTATAAAGGAAAAGAGCTGGACTGAGACCCCCTGAAGGAACAGCATCCAACAGCGTGAAGAGGCAGGGAAAAGGAAACAGGAAAAGAAAAGGGAAAGGAATTGGACAAAGAGAGGCGAAAAAGGAAATAAAAAAGAAAAGGATTGGACCAAAATTGGACCAAACTTGGGGACTTGGGGGCAGAGAGAGAGGGGAGCACTTGGGGGGCAGAGAGAGAGGGGAGCACAAAGTGGGCAAAAGGAGAGGGGAGGACATGGGGGGCAGAACGAGAGGACTTGGGGAGCACAAAGAGAGGACTTGGGGGACAGAGAGAGAGGAGAGCACTTGAAGGGCAGTAAGAGTGGAGAGACCCTGGGGGCAGAAAGAGAGGAGGGGGCTTCAGGGGACGAAAGAAAGGAGATGAATTGGGGGGCAGAAAGGGAGGAAACAACTTGTGGGGCAGAAGGAGATAGGAGGACTTGGGGGGCAGAGGGAGGGGAGAGGAGACTTGGGGGGCAGAAAGAAAGGAGAGGACTTGAGGGGAAAAAGAGATCAGAGCACTTGGGCAGCAGAGAGACAAGAGGTGATTTGGAGGGCAGAGACAGAAAAGGGAACCTGGAGGGCAGGAGGAAAGCACTTGGGGGGCGGAAAGCCAACCCAGAAAGAGGGAACTTGGGGGGCTGAAAGGGAGCATTGACTGACTTGGCGGGTGGAAAAGGAGGACTAATGGACTTGGGGGGCAGAAACAGAATAGGGGACTTGGGGGGAGGAAGGCCAAGGAAGAAAGAGGGGACTTGTGGGGCAGAAAGGAAGAAAGAAAGAGGGGACTTGGTGGGCGGAAAGCCCAGAAAGAAAGCGGGGACTTGGGGGGATGAAAGCCGAGAAAGAAAGAGGGGACTTGGGGGGCAGAAAGCCGAGAAAGAAAGAGGGGACTTGGGGGGCAAAAAGCAAGAATAAAATAGGGGACTTGGGGGGCAAAAAGCAAGCAAGAAAGAGGGAATTTGGGAGGCAGAAAGCAAGAATGAGGGGACGTGAGGGGCTGAAAAGAGAAAAAGAAAGAGGGGACTTGGGGGGCAAAAAGCAAAAAAAGAAAGAGGGGACTCGGGGGAGAGAAAGCAAAGGACAAAAGAGGGGACTTGGGGGGCAGAGAGCCAAGAAAGAAAGAGGGGACGTGGGGGGCGGAAAGCCCTGAAAGAGGGGACTTGAGGGGCAGAAACGGAGGAGAGGACTTGGGGGGTGGAAACGGAGGACTGAGTTGGGGGGCTGTAGAGTTGTAATTACACAAGGTTGTATCGCTGTAACCGTACAGGGCGTAATAGATGGATAGCCAGAGGTTAGATAGGAATAACTCACCAAGGCTGAGGCTCACAGTGAAGATGGCCGCTCGCCACAAGGAACTCCACACAGGAGCAAACTCCAACAGAGATGCTGCCTTAGTGCTGCTCAGCCCTTTCGTGGCATTTGGAGAGGTGGAGTCAAGCTCCACCCCTTCCGGGAGCACAGCTGAATTGCCTTCACCTGTGCTCCCGCAGCTGAGCCGTCCCTTGCCTCAGATGGTCAGTCCCAGCTTCAGGCTGTCAGTAACAGTTCCCCACACACAGCTCGGCGTCCAGGCGGGGCTGGAATATCTCCAGAGCAGGAGACTCCACAACCCCCCTGGGCAGCCTGTTCCAGTGCTCCGTCACCCTCACCCTAAACAAGTTCCTGCTCACATGAAGGCCCAACTCCCTACGCTCCACTTTCTGCCCGGTGCCCCAGCACAGGTTCCCCTACACCATGTGTGCATTACAGCCAGCAGCTGTCTGCCTGAGGTGCCAGGTGACGACAAAGAAGGAAACACAACACTCAGTGCTGACCTTTTCAGCCCTCGAAGCTGCTGTGTGCAGACGCCCATCCACAAAGTGCACAACGACGCAGAAAGAAGGAGAGCGCTTGGGAGGCAGAAAGAGAAGAGAAGGCTTGGGGGTCAGAAAGCTGACAGAAGGGGACTCGGGGGGCACGAAGCAGAGAGGAGGCGACTTGGGGGGCAGAAAAAGAGGGGAGCATTGGTTGGGGATGCTGTAGGATATCCGGACGCTGCTGCCGGATCTCTCTGGGTCAAAATACACCCACCTACCAGAAGATGGCTCAGTCGTTACCAACGGATCAACCCGCAACACCGACGCGACGGTCATCTGGTGTGACAGCGGGCAACGGTATTGCCACGTGAGGAACACGGCGTGCCCAGCCTCCAGCACATCATCGTCTTCAGTCGTGCTGTGGAACCAAAGGCTGCCGCTGAGTTTCAAGGCGCCTTCGAGCCCCAAACCTTCTCAGAGGGCCCTCGCAACTGGAAAACGCTTCCTGACGCACAGGACGAGAGTTCAGTGCCGCCTCCATCCATCCGAGCACTCAGCACTGAAGGCAGCCAGCAAACAGAGAGCTCGGGAAGTCGGAGCACACCAAACCTTCAGAACAGGCCAAGCGAAGCCTCCACGCTTCTGTTTGACCTCCAGCTCAGCCACACTGCTGCGGGAATTGCCATTCCCAATTCTGAGCCTCACTGAACGTGAGCAGATGAGTTCGCTCCGGGGCCCCAAAACAAAAGAGCAACGGGAAAAGAACTGAACCAAGAAAGAGCAATGAGAAACTACCATGGAAATGGATTGGGCACAGGGAAACCAACAGGGAGAGGAAAAGGACAAAAACGGGACAAAAACGGGACAAAAACGGGACAAAAACGGGACAAAAACGGGACAAAAACGGGACAAAAACGGGACAAAAACGGGACAAAAACGGGACAAAAACGGGACAAAAACGGGACAAAAACGGGACAAAAACGGGACAAAAACGGGACAAAAACGGGACAAAAACGGGACAAAAACGGGACAAAAACGGGACAAGAAAGTGGATCACAAACGGGACAAGAAAGTGGATCACAAACGGGACAAGAAAGTGGATCACAAACGGGACAAGAAAGTGGATCACAAACGGGACAAGAAAGTGGATCACAAACGGGACAAGAAAGTGGATCACAAACTGGACAACAAATACAGGAAGGCAAAGAACCGGACCAAGAACTGCAGCAGGAACTGCATAAGGAAAAGAAGTGGCCAAAGATCTTGGAAAGGGAAAGACCTGGACAGAGAACTGAAAGGGGAGAAGAACGACAGAAAGAACTGCACAAAGAGCTGGACAAAGTGCTGGACAGGAAAGGAACTGGACCAAGAACTGGACCAAGAACTCAACAGGGAAAAGGAGTGGACAACGAATGGAACAAAACCTGGACCAAACACGGACAAGAAACTGGACCCAAAGACACAAAGGAAAAGGACCGGACAAAGAACCGCACCAAGAATTGGACACAGAGAATTAAAAAACAACTGGCCCAAGACATGGAGCGAGAAGCAGACCAAGAACCCAACACTGAAAAGAACTGGACCAAGAATGGAACAAAAACCTGGACAAAAATCATCTGAACAAAGAACCAAAGCATGACAAGTAGGGGACAAAGAACTGGACAAAGAGCTTCTAAAGGAAAAGAGCTGCACCAGGACCTGGACCAAGAGCTGGACCAAGAGCCCCCGAAGGAACAGCACCGAACAGCGTGAAGAGACACGGAAAAGGAAAGGGGGAAAGGAAAGGAAAAGGAAAGGAGGGGGGCAAGAGGGGGGCAAAAAGGGGGACACGAGGGGGACACAGAACTTAACAAAGGAAAAGAAGTGGAGAAAGAATGGAACCGAAACCTGGACAGCCAAATGGACAAAGATCTTATAAAGGAAAAGAGCTGGACTGAGACCCCCTGAAGGAACAGCATCCAACAGCGTGAAGAGGCAGGGAAAAGGAAACAGGAAAAGAAAAGGGAAAGGAATTGGACAAAGAGAGGCGAAAAAGGAAATAAAAAAGAAAAGGATTGGACCAAAATTGGACCAAACTTGGGGACTTGGGGGCAGAGAGAGAGGGGAGCACTTGGGGGGCAGAGAGAGAGGGGAGCACAAAGTGGGCAAAAGGAGAGGGGAGGACATGGGGGGCAGAACGAGAGGACTTGGGGAGCACAAAGAGAGGACTTGGGGGACAGAGAGAGAGGAGAGCACTTGAAGGGCAGAAAGAGTGGAGAGACCCTGGGGGCAGAAAGAGAGGAGGGGGCTTCAGGGGACGAAAGAAAGGAGATGAATTGGGGGGCAGAAAGGGAGGAAACAACTTGTGGGGCAGAAGGAGATAGGAGGACTTGGGGGGCAGAGGGAGGGGAGAGGAGACTTGGGGGGCAGAAAGAAAGGAGAGGACTTGAGGGGAAAAAGAGATCAGAGCACTTGGGCAGCAGAGAGACAAGAGGTAATTTGGAGGGCAGAGACAGAAAAGGGAACCTGGAGGGCAGGAGGAAAGCACTTGGGGGGTGGAAAGCCAACCCAGAAAGAGGGAACTTGGGGGGCTGAAAGGGAGCATTGACTGACTTGGCGGGTGGAAAAGGAGGACTAATGGACTTGGGGGGCAGAAACAGAATAGGGGACTTGGGGGGAGGAAGGCCAAGGAAGAAAGAGGGGACTTGTGGGGCAGAAAGGAAGAAAGAAAGAGGGGACTAGGTGGGCAGAAAGCAAGAAAGAAAGCGGGGACTTGGGGGGATGAAAGCCGAGAAAGAAAGAGGGGACTTGGGGGGCAGAAAGCCGAGAAAGAAAGAGGGGACTTGGGGGGCAGAAAGCAAGAAAGAAAGAGGGGACTTGGGGGGCAAAAAGCAAGAATAAAATAGGGGACTTGGGGGGCAAAAAGCAAGCAAGAAAGAGGGAATTTGGGAGGCAGAAAGCAAGAATGAGGGGACGTGAGGGGCTGAAAAGAGAAAAAGAAAGAGGGGACTTGGGGGGCAAAAAGCAAAAAAAGAAAGAGGGGACTCGGGGGAGAGAAAGCAAAGGACAAAAGAGGGGACTTGGGGGGCAGAGAGCCAAGAAAGAAAGAGGGGACGTGGGGGGCGGAAAGCCCTGAAAGAGGGGACTTGAGGGGCAGAAACGGAGGAGAGGACTTGGGGGGTGGAAACGGAGGACTGAGTTGGGGGGCTGTAGAGTTGTAATTACACAAGGTTGTATCGCTGTAACCGTACAGGGCGTAATAGATGGATAGCCAGAGGTTAGATAGGAATAACTCACCAAGGCTGAGGCTCACAGTGAAGATGGCCGCTCGCCACAAGGAACTCCACACAGGAGCAAACTCCAACAGAGATGCTGCCTTAGTGCTGCTCAGCCCTTCCGTGGCATTTGGAGAGGTGGAGTCAAGCTCCACCCCTTCCGGGAGCACAGCTGAATTGCCTTCACCTGTGCTCCCGCAGCTGAGCCGTCCCTTGCCTCAGATGGTCAGTCCCAGCTTCAGGCTGTCAGTAACAGTTCCCCACACACAGCTCGGCGTCCAGGCGGGGCTGGAATATCTCCAGAGCAGGAGACTCCACAACCCCCCTGGGCAGCCTGTTCCAGTGCTCCGTCACCCTCACCCTAAACAAGTTCCTGCTCACATGAAGGCCCAACTCCCTACGCTCCACTTTCTGCCCGGTGCCCCAGCACAGGTTCCCCTACACCATGTGTGCATTACAGCCAGCAGCTGTCTGCCTGAGGTGCCAGGTGACGACAAAGAAGGAAACACAACACTCAGTGCTGACCTTTTCAGCCCTCGAAGCTGCTGTGTGCAGACGCCCATCCACAAAGTGCACAACGACGCAGAAAGAAGGAGAGCGCTTGGGAGGCAGAAAGAGAAGAGAAGGCTTGGGGGTCAGAAAGCTGACAGAAGGGGACTCGGGGGGCACGAAGCAGAGAGGAGGCAACTTGGGGGGCAGAAAAAGAGGGGAGCATTGGTTGGGGATGCTGTAGGATATCCGGACGCTGCTGCCGGATCTCTCTGGGTCAAAATACACCCACCTACCAGAAGATGGCTCAGTCGTTACCAACGGATCAACCCGCAACACCGACGCGACGGTCATCTGGTGTGACAGCGGGCAACGGTATTGCCACGTGAGGAACACGGCGTGCCCAGCCTCCAGCACATCATCGTCTTCAGTCGTGCTGTGGAACCAAAGGCTGCCGCTGAGTTTCAAGGCGCCTTCGAGCCCCAAACCTTCTCAGAGGGCCCTCGCAACTGGAAAACGCTTCCTGACGCACAGGACGAGAGTTCAGTGCCGCCTCCATCCATCCGAGCACTCAGCACTGAAGGCAGCCAGCAAACAGAGAGCTCGGGAAGTCGGAGCACACCAAACCTTCAGAACAGGCCAAGCGAAGCCTCCACGCTTCTGTTTGACCTCCAGCTCAGCCACACTGCTGCGGGAATTGCCATTCCCAATTCTGAGCCTCACTGAACGTGAGCAGATGAGTTCGCTCCGGGGCCCCAAAACAAAAGAGCAACGGGAAAAGAACTGAACCAAGAAAGAGCAATGAGAAACTACCATGGAAATGGATTGGGCACAGGGAAACCAACAGGGAGAGGAAAAGGACAAAAACGGGACAAAAACGGGACAAAAACGGGACAAAAACGGGACAAAAACGGGACAAAAACGGGACAAAAACGGGACAAAAACGGGACAAAAACGGGACAAAAACGGGACAAAAACGGGACAAAAACGGGACAAAAACGGGACAAAAACGGGACAAAAACGGGACAAAAACGGGACAAAAACGGGACAAAAACGGGACAAAAACGGGACAAAAACGGGACAAAAACGGGACAAAAACGGGACAAGAAAGTGGATCACAAACGGGACAAGAAAGTGGATCACAAACGGGACAAGAAAGTGGATCACAAACGGGACAAGAAAGTGGATCACAAACGGGACAAGAAAGTGGATCACAAACGGGACAAGAAAGTGGATCACAAACGGGACAAGAAAGTGGATCACAAACGGGACAAGAAAGTGGATCACAAACGGGACAAGAAAGTGGATCACAAACGGGACAAGAAAGTGGATCACAAACTGGACAACAAATACAGGAAGGCAAAGAACCGGACCAAGAACTGGAGCAGGAACTGCATAAGGAAAAGAAGTGGCCAAAGATCTTGGAAAGGGAAAGACCTGGACAGAGAACTGAAAGGGGAGAAGAACGACAGAAAGAACTGCACAAAGAGCTGGACAAAGTGCTGGACAGGAAAGGAACTGGACCAAGAACTGGACCAAGAACTCAACAGGGAAAAGGAGTGGACAACGAATGGAACAAAACCTGGACCAAACACGGACAAGAAACTGGACCCAAAGACACAAAGGAAAAGGACCGGACAAAGAACCGCACCAAGAATTGGACACAGAGAATTAAAAAACAACTGGCCCAAGACATGGAGCGAGAAGCAGACCAAGAACCCAACACTGAAAAGAACTGGACCAAGAATGGAACAAAAACCTGGACAAAAATCAACTGGACAAAGAACCAAAGCATGACAAGTAGGGGACAAAGAACTGGACAAAGAGCTTCTAAAGGAAAAGAGCTGCACCAGGACCTGGACCAAGAGCTGGACCAAGAGCCCCCGAAGGAACAGCACCGAACAGCGTGAAGAGACACGGAAAAGGAAAGGGGGAAAGGAAAGGAAAAGGAAAGGAGGGGGGCAAGAGGGGGGCAAAAAGGGGGACACGAGGGGGACACAGAACTTAACAAAGGAAAAGAAGTGGAGAAAGAATGGAACCGAAACCTGGACAGCCAAATGGACAAAGATCTTATAAAGGAAAAGAGCTGGACTGAGACCCCCTGAAGGAACAGCATCCAACAGCGTGAAGAGGCAGGGAAAAGGAAACAGGAAAAGAAAAGGGAAAGGAATTGGACAAAGAGAGGCGAAAAAGGAAATAAAAAAGAAAAGGATTGGACCAAAATTGGACCAAACTTGGGGACTTGGGGGCAGAGAGAGAGGGGAGCACTTGGGGGGCAGAGAGAGAGGGGAGCACAAAGTGGGCAAAAGGAGAGGGGAGGACATGGGGGGCAGAACGAGAGGACTTGGGGAGCACAAAGAGAGGACTTGGGGGACAGAGAGAGAGGAGAGCACTTGAAGGGCAGAAAGAGTGGAGAGACCCTGGGGGCAGAAAGAGAGGAGGGGGCTTCAGGGGACGAAAGAAAGGAGATGAATTGGGGGGCAGAAAGGGAGGAAACAACTTGTGGGGCAGAAGGAGATAGGAGGACTTGGGGGGCAGAGGGAGGGGAGAGGAGACTTGGGGGGCAGAAAGAAAGGAGAGGACTTGAGGGGAAAAAGAGATCAGAGCACTTGGGCAGCAGAGAGACAAGAGGTAATTTGGAGGGCAGAGACAGAAAAGGGAACCTGGAGGGCAGGAGGAAAGCACTTGGGGGGTGGAAAGCCAACCCAGAAAGAGGGAACTTGGGGGGCTGAAAGGGAGCATTGACTGACTTGGCGGGTGGAAAAGGAGGACTAATGGACTTGGGGGGCAGAAACAGAATAGGGGACTTGGGGGGAGGAAGGCCAAGGAAGAAAGAGGGGACTTGTGGGGCAGAAAGGAAGAAAGAAAGAGGGGACTAGGTGGGCAGAAAGCAAGAAAGAAAGCGGGGACTTGGGGGGATGAAAGCCGAGAAAGAAAGAGGGGACTTGGGGGGCAGAAAGCCGAGAAAGAAAGAGGGGACTTGGGGGGCAAAAAGCAAGAATAAAATAGGGGACTTGGGGGGCAAAAAGCAAGCAAGAAAGAGGGAATTTGGGAGGCAGAAAGCAAGAATGAGGGGACGTGAGGGGCTGAAAAGAGAAAAAGAAAGAGGGGACTTGGGGGGCAAAAAGCAAAAAAAGAAAGAGGGGACTCGGGGGAGAGAAAGCAAAGGACAAAAGAGGGGACTTGGGGGGCAGAGAGCCAAGAAAGAAAGAGGGGACGTGGGGGGCGGAAAGCCCTGAAAGAGGGGACTTGAGGGGCAGAAACGGAGGAGAGGACTTGGGGGGTGGAAACGGAGGACTGAGTTGGGGGGCTGTAGAGTTGTAATTACACAAGGTTGTATCACTGTAACCGTACAGGGCGTAATAGATGGATAGCCAGAGGTTAGATAGGAATAACTCACCAAGGCTGAGGCTCACAGTGAAGATGGCCGCTCGCCACAAGGAACTCCACACAGGAGCAAACTCCAACAGAGATGCTGCCTTAGTGCTGCTCAGCCCTTCCGTGGCATTTGGAGAGGTGGAGTCAAGCTCCACCCCTTCCGGGAGCACAGCTGAATTGCCTTCACCTGTGCTCCCGCAGCTGAGCCGTCCCTTGCCTCAGATGGTCAGTCCCAGCTTCAGGCTGTCAGTAACAGTTCCCCACACACAGCTCGGCGTCCAGGCGGGGCTGGAATATCTCCAGAGCAGGAGACTCCACAACCCCCCTGGGCAGCCTGTTCCAGTGCTCCGTCACCCTCACCCTAAACAAGTTCCTGCTCACATGAAGGCCCAACTCCCTACGCTCCACTTTCTGCCCGGTGCCCCAGCACAGGTTCCCCTACACCATGTGTGCATTACAGCCAGCAGCTGTCTGCCTGAGGTGCCAGGTGACGACAAAGAAGGAAACACAACACTCAGTGCTGACCTTTTCAGCCCTCGAAGCTGCTGTGTGCAGACGCCCATCCACAAAGTGCACAACGACGCAGAAAGAAGGAGAGCGCTTGGGAGGCAGAAAGAGAAGAGAAGGCTTGGGGGTCAGAAAGCTGACAGAAGGGGACTCGGGGGGCACGAAGCAGAGAGGAGGCGACTTGGGGGGCAGAAAAAGAGGGGAGCATTGGTTGGGGATGCTGTAGGATATCCGGACGCTGCTGCCGGATCTCTCTGGGTCAAAATACACCCACCTACCAGAAGATGGCTCAGTCGTTACCAACGGATCAACCCGCAACACCGACGCGACGGTCATCTGGTGTGACAGCGGGCAACGGTATTGCCACGTGAGGAACACGGCGTGCCCAGCCTCCAGCACATCATCGTCTTCAGTCGTGCTGTGGAACCAAAGGCTGCCGCTGAGTTTCAAGGCGCCTTCGAGCCCCAAACCTTCTCAGAGGGCCCTCGCAACTGGAAAACGCTTCCTGACGCACAGGACGAGAGTTCAGTGCCGCCTCCATCCATCCGAGCACTCAGCACTGAAGGCAGCCAGCAAACAGAGAGCTCGGGAAGTCGGAGCACACCAAACCTTCAGAACAGGCCAAGCGAAGCCTCCACGCTTCTGTTTGACCTCCAGCTCAGCCACACTGCTGCGGGAATTGCCATTCCCAATTCTGAGCCTCACTGAACGTGAGCAGATGAGTTCGCTCCGGGGCCCCAAAACAAAAGAGCAACGGGAAAAGAACTGAACCAAGAAAGAGCAATGAGAAACTACCATGGAAATGGATTGGGCACAGGGAAACCAACAGGGAGAGGAAAAGGACAAAAACGGGACAAAAACGGGACAAAAACGGGACAAAAACGGGACAAAAACGGGACAAAAACGGGACAAAAACGGGACAAAAACGGGACAAAAACGGGACAAAAACGGGACAAAAACGGGACAAGAAAGTGGATCACAAACGGGACAAGAAAGTGGATCACAAACGGGACAAGAAAGTGGATCACAAACGGGACAAGAAAGTGGATCACAAACGGGACAAGAAAGTGGATCACAAACGGGACAAGAAAGTGGATCACAAACGGGACAAGAAAGTGGATCACAAACGGGACAAGAAAGTGGATCACAAACGGGACAAGAAAGTGGATCACAAACTGGACAACAAATACAGGAAGGCAAAGAACCGGACCAAGAACTGGAGCAGGAACTGCATAAGGAAAAGAAGTGGCCAAAGATCTTGGAAAGGGAAAGACCTGGACAGAGAACTGAAAGGGGAGAAGAACGACAGAAAGAACTGCACAAAGAGCTGGACAAAGTGCTGGACAGGAAAGGAACTGGACCAAGAACTGGACCAAGAACTCAACAGGGAAAAGGAGTGGACAACGAATGGAACAAAACCTGGACCAAACACGGACAAGAAACTGGACCCAAAGACACAAAGGAAAAGGACCGGACAAAGAACCGCACCAAGAATTGGACACAGAGAATTAAAAAACAACTGGCCCAAGACATGGAGCGAGAAGCAGACCAAGAACCCAACACTGAAAAGAACTGGACCAAGAATGGAACAAAAACCTGGACAAAAATCAACTGGACAAAGAACCAAAGCATGACAAGTAGGGGACAAAGAACTGGACAAAGAGCTTCTAAAGGAAAAGAGCTGCACCAGGACCTGGACCAAGAGCTGGACCAAGAGCCCCCGAAGGAACAGCACCGAACAGCGTGAAGAGACACGGAAAAGGAAAGGGGGAAAGGAAAGGAAAAGGAAAGGAGGGGGGCAAGAGGGGGGCAAAAAGGGGGACACGAGGGGGACACAGAACTTAACAAAGGAAAAGAAGTGGAGAAAGAATGGAACCGAAACCTGGACAGCCAAATGGACAAAGATCTTATAAAGGAAAAGAGCTGGACTGAGACCCCCTGAAGGAACAGCATCCAACAGCGTGAAGAGGCAGGGAAAAGGAAACAGGAAAAGAAAAGGGAAAGGAATTGGACAAAGAGAGGCGAAAAAGGAAATAAAAAAGAAAAGGATTGGACCAAAATTGGACCAAACTTGGGGACTTGGGGGCAGAGAGAGAGGGGAGCACTTGGGGGGCAGAGAGAGAGGGGAGCACAAAGTGGGCAAAAGGAGAGGGGAGGACATGGGGGGCAGAACGAGAGGACTTGGGGAGCACAAAGAGAGGACTTGGGGGACAGAGAGAGAGGAGAGCACTTGAAGGGCAGTAAGAGTGGAGAGACCCTGGGGGCAGAAAGAGAGGAGGGGGCTTCAGGGGACGAAAGAAAGGAGATGAATTGGGGGGCAGAAAGGGAGGAAACAACTTGTGGGGCAGAAGGAGATAGGAGGACTTGGGGGGCAGAGGGAGGGGAGAGGAGACTTGGGGGGCAGAAAGAAAGGAGAGGACTTGAGGGGAAAAAGAGATCAGAGCACTTGGGCAGCAGAGAGACAAGAGGTGATTTGGAGGGCAGAGACAGAAAAGGGAACCTGGAGGGCAGGAGGAAAGCACTTGGGGGGCGGAAAGCCAACCCAGAAAGAGGGAACTTGGGGGGCTGAAAGGGAGCATTGACTGACTTGGCGGGTGGAAAAGGAGGACTAATGGACTTGGGGGGCAGAAACAGAATAGGGGACTTGGGGGGAGGAAGGCCAAGGAAGAAAGAGGGGACTTGTGGGGCAGAAAGGAAGAAAGAAAGAGGGGACTTGGTGGGCGGAAAGCCCAGAAAGAAAGCGGGGACTTGGGGGGATGAAAGCCGAGAAAGAAAGAGGGGACTTGGGGGGCAGAAAGCCGAGAAAGAAAGAGGGGACTTGGGGGGCAAAAAGCAAGAATAAAATAGGGGACTTGGGGGGCAAAAAGCAAGCAAGAAAGAGGGAATTTGGGAGGCAGAAAGCAAGAATGAGGGGACGTGAGGGGCTGAAAAGAGAAAAAGAAAGAGGGGACTTGGGGGGCAAAAAGCAAAAAAAGAAAGAGGGGACTCGGGGGAGAGAAAGCAAAGGACAAAAGAGGGGACTTGGGGGGCAGAGAGCCAAGAAAGAAAGAGGGGACGTGGGGGGCGGAAAGCCCTGAAAGAGGGGACTTGAGGGGCAGAAACGGAGGAGAGGACTTGGGGGGTGGAAACGGAGGACTGAGTTGGGGGGCTGTAGAGTTGTAATTACACAAGGTTGTATCGCTGTAATCGTACAGGGCGTAATAGATGGATAGCCAGAGGTTAGATAGGAATAACTCACCAAGGCTGAGGCTCACAGTGAAGATGGCCGCTCGCCACAAGGAACTCCACACAGGAGCAAACTCCAACAGAGATGCTGCCTTAGTGCTGCTCAGCCCTTCCGTGGCATTTGGAGAGGTGGAGTCAAGCTCCACCCCTTCCGGGAGCACAGCTGAATTGCCTTCACCTGTGCTCCCGCAGCTGAGCCGTCCCTTGCCTCAGATGGTCAGTCCCAGCTTCAGGCTGTCAGTAACAGTTCCCCACACACAGCTCGGCGTCCAGGCGGGGCTGGAATATCTCCAGAGCAGGAGACTCCACAACCCCCCTGGGCAGCCTGTTCCAGTGCTCCGTCACCCTCACCCTAAACAAGTTCCTGCTCACATGAAGGCCCAACTCCCTACGCTCCACTTTCTGCCCGGTGCCCCAGCACAGGTTCCCCTACACCATGTGTGCATTACAGCCAGCAGCTGTCTGCCTGAGGTGCCAGGTGACGACAAAGAAGGAAACACAACACTCAGTGCTGACCTTTTCAGCCCTCGAAGCTGCTGTGTGCAGACGCCCATCCACAAAGTGCACAACGACGCAGAAAGAAGGAGAGCGCTTGGGAGGCAGAAAGAGAAGAGAAGGCTTGGGGGTCAGAAAGCTGACAGAAGGGGACTCGGGGGGCACGAAGCAGAGAGGAGGCAACTTGGGGGGCAGAAAAAGAGGGGAGCATTGGTTGGGGATGCTGTAGGATATCCGGACGCTGCTGCCGGATCTCTCTGGGTCAAAATACACCCACCTACCAGAAGATGGCTCAGTCGTTACCAACGGATCAACCCGCAACACCGACGCGACGGTCATCTGGTGTGACAGCGGGCAACGGTATTGCCACGTGAGGAACACGGCGTGCCCAGCCTCCAGCACATCATCGTCTTCAGTCGTGCTGTGGAACCAAAGGCTGCCGCTGAGTTTCAAGGCGCCTTCGAGCCCCAAACCTTCTCAGAGGGCCCTCGCAACTGGAAAACGCTTCCTGACGCACAGGACGAGAGTTCAGTGCCGCCTCCATCCATCCGAGCACTCAGCACTGAAGGCAGCCAGCAAACAGAGAGCTCGGGAAGTCGGAGCACACCAAACCTTCAGAACAGGCCAAGCGAAGCCTCCACGCTTCTGTTTGACCTCCAGCTCAGCCACACTGCTGCGGGAATTGCCATTCCCAATTCTGAGCCTCACTGAACGTGAGCAGATGAGTTCGCTCCGGGGCCCCAAAACAAAAGAGCAACGGGAAAAGAACTGAACCAAGAAAGAGCAATGAGAAACTACCATGGAAATGGATTGGGCACAGGGAAACCAACAGGGAGAGGAAAAAGGGGACAAAAAGGGGACAAAAAGGGGACAAAAAGGGGACAAAAAGGGGACAAAAAGGGGACAAAAAGGGGACAAAAAGGGGACAAAAAGGGGACAAAAAGGGGACAAAAAGGGGACAAAAAGGGGACAAAAAGGGGACAAAAAGGGGACAAAAAGGGGACAAAAAGGGGACAAAAAGGGGACAAAAAGGGGACAAAAAGGGGACAAAAAGGGGACAAAAAGGGGACAAAAAGGGGACAAAAAGGGGACAAAAAGGGGACAAAAAGGGGACAAAAAGGGGACAAAAAGGGGACAAAAAGGGGACAAAAAGGGGACAAAAAGGGGACAAAAAGGGGACAAAAAGGGGACAAAAAGGGGACAAAAAGGGGACAAAAAGGGGACAAAAAGGGGACAAAAAGGGGACAAAAAGGGGACAAAAAGGGGACAAAAAGGGGACAAAAAGGGGACAAAAAGGGGACAAAAAGGGGACAAAAAGGGGACAAAAAGGGGACAAAAAGGGGACAAAAAGGGGACAAAAAGGGGACAAAAAGGGGACAAAAAGGGGACAAAAAGGGGACAAAAAGGGGACAAAAAGGGGACAAAAAGGGGACAAAAAGGGGACAAAAAGGGGACAAAAAGGGGACAAAAAGGGGACAAAAAGGGGACAAAAAGGGGACAAAAAGGGGACAAAAAGGGGACAAAAAGGGGACAAAAAGGGGACAAAAAGGGGACAAAAAGGGGACAAAAAGGGGACAAAAAGGGGACAAAAAGGGGACAAAAAGGGGACAAAAAGGGGACAAAAAGGGGACAAAAAGGGGACAAAAAGGGGACAAAAAGGGGACAAAAAGGGGACAAAAAGGGGACAAAAAGGGGACAAAAAGGGGACAAAAAGGGGACAAAAAGGGGACAAAAAGGGGACAAAAAGGGGACAAAAAGGGGACAAAAAGGGGACAAAAAGGGGACAAAAAGGGGACAAAAAGGGGACAAAAAGGGGACAAAAAGGGGACAAAAAGGGGACAAAAAGGGGACAAAAAGGGGACAAAAAGGGGACAAAAAGGGGACAAAAAGGGGACAAAAAGGGGACAAAAAGGGGACAAAAAGGGGACAAAAAGGGGACAAAAAGGGGACAAAAAGGGGACAAAAAGGGGACAAAAAGGGGACAAAAAGGGGACAAAAAGGGGACAAAAAGGGGACAAAAAGGGGACAAAAAGGGGACAAAAAGGGGACAAAAAGGGGACAAAAAGGGGACAAAAAGGGGACAAAAAGGGGACAAAAAGGGGACAAAAAGGGGACAAAAAGGGGACAAAAAGGGGACAAAAAGGGGACAAAAAGGGGACAAAAAGGGGACAAAAACGGGACAAAAACGGGACAAAAACGGGACAAAAACGGGACAAGAAAGTGGATCACAAACTGGACAACAAATACAGGAAGGCAAAGAACCGGACCAAGAACTGGAGCAGGAACTGCATAAGGAAAAGAAGTGGCCAAAGATCTTGGAAAGGGAAAGACCTGGACAGAGAACTGAAAGGGGAGAAGAACGACAGAAAGAACTGCACAAAGAGCTGGACAAAGTGCTGGACAGGAAAGGAACTGGACCAAGAACTGGACCAAGAACTCAACAGGGAAAAGGAGTGGACAACGAATGGAACAAAACCTGGACCAAACACGGACAAGAAACTGGACCCAAAGACACAAAGGAAAAGGACCGGACAAAGAACCGCACCAAGAATTGGACACAGAGAATTAAAAAACAACTGGCCCAAGACATGGAGCGAGAAGCAGACCAAGAACCCAACACTGAAAAGAACTGGACCAAGAATGGAACAAAAACCTGGACAAAAATCAACTGGACAAAGAACCAAAGCATGACAAGTAGGGGACAAAGAACTGGACAAAGAGCTTCTAAAGGAAAAGAGCTGCACCAGGACCTGGACCAAGAGCTGGACCAAGAGCCCCCGAAGGAACAGCACCGAACAGCGTGAAGAGACACGGAAAAGGAAAGGGGGAAAGGAAAGGAAAAGGAAAGAAGGGGGGCAAGAGGGGGGCAAAAAGGGGGACACGAGGGGGACACAGAACTTAACAAAGGAAAAGAAGTGGAGAAAGAATGGAACCGAAACCTGGACAGCCAAATGGACAAAGATCTTATAAAGGAAAAGAGCTGGACTGAGACCCCCTGAAGGAACAGCATCCAACAGCGTGAAGAGGCAGGGAAAAGGAAACAGGAAAAGAAAAGGGAAAGGAATTGGACAAAGAGAGGCGAAAAAGGAAATAAAAAAGAAAAGGATTGGACCAAAATTGGACCAAACTTGGGGACTTGGGGGCAGAGAGAGAGGGGAGCACTTGGGGGGCAGAGAGAGAGGGGAGCACAAAGTGGGCAAAAGGAGAGGGGAGGACATGGGGGGCAGAACGAGAGGACTTGGGGAGCACAAAGAGAGGACTTGGGGGACAGAGAGAGAGGAGAGCACTTGAAGGGCAGTAAGAGTGGAGAGACCCTGGGGGCAGAAAGAGAGGAGGGGGCTTCAGGGGACGAAAGAAAGGAGATGAATTGGGGGGCAGAAAGGGAGGAAACAACTTGTGGGGCAGAAGGAGATAGGAGGACTTGGGGGGCAGAGGGAGGGGAGAGGAGACTTGGGGGGCAGAAAGAAAGGAGAGGACTTGAGGGGAAAAAGAGATCAGAGCACTTGGGCAGCAGAGAGACAAGAGGTGATTTGGAGGGCAGAGACAGAAAAGGGAACCTGGAGGGCAGGAGGAAAGCACTTGGGGGGCGGAAAGCCAACCCAGAAAGAGGGAACTTGGGGGGCTGAAAGGGAGCATTGACTGACTTGGCGGGTGGAAAAGGAGGACTAATGGACTTGGGGGGCAGAAACAGAATAGGGGACTTGGGGGGAGGAAGGCCAAGGAAGAAAGAGGGGACTTGTGGGGCAGAAAGGAAGAAAGAAAGAGGGGACTTGGTGGGCGGAAAGCCCAGAAAGAAAGCGGGGACTTGGGGGGATGAAAGCCGAGAAAGAAAGAGGGGACTTGGGGGGCAGAAAGCCGAGAAAGAAAGAGGGGACTTGGGGGGCAGAAAGCAAGAAAGAAAGAGGGGACTTAGGGGGCAAAAAGCAAGCAAGAAAGAGGGAATTTGGGAGGCAGAAAGCAAGAATGAGGGGACGTGAGGGGCTGAAAAGAGAAAAAGAAAGAGGGGACTTGGGGGGCAAAAAGCAAAAAAAGAAAGAGGGGACTCGGGGGAGAGAAAGCAAAGGACAAAAGAGGGGACTTGGGGGGCAGAGAGCCAAGAAAGAAAGAGGGGACGTGGGGGGCGGAAAGCCCTGAAAGAGGGGACTTGAGGGGCAGAAACGGAGGAGAGGACTTGGGGGGTGGAAACGGAGGACTGAGTTGGGGGGCTGTAGAGTTGTAATTACACAAGGTTGTATCGCTGTAATCGTACAGGGCGTAATAGATGGATAGCCAGAGGTTAGATAGGAATAACTCACCAAGGCTGAGGCTCACAGTGAAGATGGCCGCTCGCCACAAGGAACTCCACACAGGAGCAAACTCCAACAGAGATGCTGCCTTAGTGCTGCTCAGCCCTTCCGTGGCATTTGGAGAGGTGGAGTCAAGCTCCACCCCTTCCGGGAGCACAGCTGAATTGCCTTCACCTGTGCTCCTGCAGCTGAGCCGTCCCTTGCCTCAGATGGTCAGTCCCAGCTTCAGGCTGTCAGTAACAGTTCCCCACACACAGCTCGGCGTCCAGGCGGGGCTGGAATATCTCCAGAGCAGGAGACTCCACAACCCCCCTGGGCAGCCTGTTCCAGTGCTCCGTCACCCTCACCCTAAACAAGTTCCTGCTCACATGAAGGCCCAACTCCCTACGCTCCACTTTCTGCCCGGTGCCCCAGCACAGGTTCCCCTACACCATGTGTGCATTACAGCCAGCAGCTGTCTGCCTGAGGTGCCAGGTGACGACAAAGAAGGAAACACAACACTCAGTGCTGACCTTTTCAGCCCTCGAAGCTGCTGTGTGCAGACGCCCATCCACAAAGTGCACAACGACGCAGAAAGAAGGAGAGCGCTTGGGAGGCAGAAAGAGAAGAGAAGGCTTGGGGGTCAGAAAGCTGACAGAAGGGGACTCGGGGGGCACGAAACAGAGAGGAGGCAACTTGGGGGGCAGAAAAAGAGGGGAGCATTGGTTGGGGATGCTGTAGGATATCCGGACGCTGCTGCCGGATCTCTCTGGGTCAAAATACACCCACCTACCAGAAGATGGCTCAGTCGTTACCAACGGATCAACCCGCAACACCGACGCGACGGTCATCTGGTGTGACAGCGGGCAACGGTATTGCCACGTGAGGAACACGGCGTGCCCAGCCTCCAGCACATCATCGTCTTCAGTCGTGCTGTGGAACCAAAGGCTGCCGCTGAGTTTCAAGGCGCCTTCGAGCCCCAAACCTTCTCAGAGGGCCCTCGCAACTGGAAAACGCTTCCTGACGCACAGGACGAGAGTTCAGTGCCGCCTCCATCCATCCGAGCACTCAGCACTGAAGGCAGCCAGCAAACAGAGAGCTCGGGAAGTCGGAGCACACCAAACCTTCAGAACAGGCCAAGCGAAGCCTCCACGCTTCTGTTTGACCTCCAGCTCAGCCACACTGCTGCGGGAATTGCCATTCCCAATTCTGAGCCTCACTGAACGTGAGCAGATGAGTTCGCTCCGGGGCCCCAAAACAAAAGAGCAACGGGAAAAGAACTGAACCAAGAAAGAGCAATGAGAAACTACCATGGAAATGGATTGGGCACAGGGAAACCAACAGGGAGAGGAAAAGGACAAAAACGGGACAAAAACGGGACAAAAACGGGACAAAAACGGGACAAAAACGGGACAAAAACGGGACAAAAACGGGACAAAAACGGGACAAAAACGGGACAAAAACGGGACAAAAACGGGACAAAAACGGGACAAAAACGGGACAAAAACGGGACAAAAACGGGACAAAAACGGGACAAAAACGGGACAAAAACGGGACAAAAACGGGACAAAAACGGGACAAAAAGGGGACAAAAAGGGGACAAAAAGGGGACAAAAAGGGGACAAAAACGGGACAAAAACGGGACAAAAACGGGACAAAAACGGGACAAAAACGGGACAAAAACGGGACAAAAACGGGACAAAAACGGGACAAGAAAGTGGATCACAAACTGGGCAACAAATACAGGAAGGCAAAGAACCGGACCAAGAACTGGAGCAGGAACTGCATAAGGAAAAGAAGTGGCCAAAGATCTTGGAAAGGGAAAGACCTGGACAGAGAACTGAAAGGGGAGAAGAACGACAGAAAGAACTGCACAAAGAGCTGGACAAAGTGCTGGACAGGAAAGGAACTGGACCAAGAACTGGACCAAGAACTCAACAGGGAAAAGGAGTGGACAACGAATGGAACAAAACCTGGACCAAACACGGACAAGAAACTGGACCCAAAGACACAAAGGAAAAGGACCGGACAAAGAACCGCACCAAGAATTGGACACAGAGAATTAAAAAACAACTGGCCCAAGACATGGAGCGAGAAGCAGACCAAGAACCCAACACTGAAAAGAACTGGACCAAGAATGGAACAAAAACCTGGACAAAAATCAACTGGACAAAGAACCAAAGCATGACAAGTAGGGGACAAAGAACTGGACAAAGAGCTTCTAAAGGAAAAGAGCTGCACCAGGACCTGGACCAAGAGCTGGACCAAGAGCCCCCGAAGGAACAGCACCGAACAGCGTGAAGAGACACGGAAAAGGAAAGGGGGAAAGGAAAGGAAAAGGAAAGGAGGGGGGCAAGAGGGGGGCAAAAAGGGGGACACGAGGGGGACACAGAACTTAACAAAGGAAAAGAAGTGGAGAAAGAATGGAACCGAAACCTGGACAGCCAAATGGACAAAGATCTTATAAAGGAAAAGAGCTGGACTGAGACCCCCTGAAGGAACAGCATCCAACAGCGTGAAGAGGCAGGGAAAAGGAAACAGGAAAAGAAAAGGGAAAGGAATTGGACAAAGAGAGGCGAAAAAGGAAATAAAAAAGAAAAGGATTGGACCAAAATTGGACCAAACTTGGGGACTTGGGGGCAGAGAGAGAGGGGAGCACTTGGGGGGCAGAGAGAGAGGGGAGCACAAAGTGGGCAAAAGGAGAGGGGAGGACATGGGGGGCAGAACGAGAGGACTTGGGGAGCACAAAGAGAGGACTTGGGGGACAGAGAGAGAGGAGAGCACTTGAAGGGCAGAAAGAGTGGAGAGACCCTGGGGGCAGAAAGAGAGGAGGGGGCTTCAGGGGACGAAAGAAAGGAGATGAATTGGGGGGCAGAAAGGGAGGAAACAACTTGTGGGGCAGAAGGAGATAGGAGGACTTGGGGGGCAGAGGGAGGGGAGAGGAGACTTGGGGGGCAGAAAGAAAGGAGAGGACTTGAGGGGAAAAAGAGATCAGAGCACTTGGGCAGCAGAGAGACAAGAGGTAATTTGGAGGGCAGAGACAGAAAAGGGAACCTGGAGGGCAGGAGGAAAGCACTTGGGGGGTGGAAAGCCAACCCAGAAAGAGGGAACTTGGGGGGCTGAAAGGGAGCATAGACTGACTTGGCGGGTGGAAAAGGAGGACTAATGGACTTGGGGGGCAGAAACAGAATAGGGGACTTGGGGGGAGGAAGGCCAAGGAAGAAAGAGGGGACTTGTGGGGCAGAAAGGAAGAAAGAAAGAGGGGACTAGGTGGGCAGAAAGCAAGAAAGAAAGCGGGGACTTGGGGGGATGAAAGCCGAGAAAGAAAGAGGGGACTTGGGGGGCAAAAAGCAAGAATAAAATAGGGGACTTGGGGGGCAAAAAGCAAGCAAGAAAGAGGGAATTTGGGAGGCAGAAAGCAAGAATGAGGGGACGTGAGGGGCTGAAAAGAGAAAAAGAAAGAGGGGACTTGGGGGGCAAAAAGCAAAAAAAGAAAGAGGGGACTCGGGGGAGAGAAAGCAAAGGACAAAAGAGGGGACTTGGGGGGCAGAGAGCCAAGAAAGAAAGAGGGGACGTGGGGGGCGGAAAGCCCTGAAAGAGGGGACTTGAGGGGCAGAAACGGAGGAGAGGACTTGGGGGGTGGAAACGGAGGACTGAGTTGGGGGGCTGTAGAGTTGTAATTACACAAGGTTGTATCGCTGTAATCGTACAGGGCGTAATAGATGGATAGCCAGAGGTTAGATAGGAATAACTCACCAAGGCTGAGGCTCACAGTGAAGATGGCCGCTCGCCACAAGGAACTCCACACAGGAGCAAACTCCAACAGAGATGCTGCCTTAGTGCTGCTCAGCCCTTCCGTGGCATTTGGAGAGGCGGAGTCAAGCTCCACCCCTTCCGGGAGCACAGCTGAATTGCCTTCACCTGTGCTCCCGCAGCTGAGCCGTCCCTTGCCTCAGATGGTCAGTCCCAGCTTCAGGCTGTCAGTAACAGTTCCCCACACACAGCTCGGCGTCCAGGCGGGGCTGGAATATCTCCAGAGCAGGAGACTCCACAACCCCCCTGGGCAGCCTGTTCCAGTGCTCCGTCACCCTCACCCTAAACAAGTTCCTGCTCACATGAAGGCCCAACTCCCTACGCTCCACTTTCTGCCCGGTGCCCCAGCACAGGTTCCCCTACACCATGTGTGTATTACAGCCAGCAGCTGTCTGCCTGAGGTGCCAGGTGACGACAAAGAAGGAAACACAACACTCAGTGCTGACCTTTTCAGCCCTCGAAGCTGCTGTGTGCAGACGCCCATCCACAAAGTGCACAACGACGCAGAAAGAAGGAGAGCGCTTGGGAGGCAGAAAGAGAAGAGAAGGCTTGGGGGTCAGAAAGCTGACAGAAGGGGACTCGGGGGGCACGAAGCAGAGAGGAGGCAACTTGGGGGGCAGAAAAAGAGGGGAGCATTGGTTGGGGATGCTGTAGGATATCCGGACGCTGCTGCCGGATCTCTCTGGGTCAAAATACACCCACCTACCAGAAGATGGCTCAGTCGTTACCAACGGATCAACCCGCAACACCGACGCGACGGTCATCTGGTGTGACAGCGGGCAACGGTATTGCCACGTGAGGAACACGGCGTGCCCAGCCTCCAGCACATCATCGTCTTCAGTCGTGCTGTGGAACCAAAGGCTGCCGCTGAGTTTCAAGGCGCCTTCGAGCCCCAAACCTTCTCAGAGGGCCCTCGCAACTGGAAAACGCTTCCTGACGCACAGGACGAGAGTTCAGTGCCGCCTCCATCCATCCGAGCACTCAGCACTGAAGGCAGCCAGCAAACAGAGAGCTCGGGAAGTCGGAGCACACCAAACCTTCAGAACAGGCCAAGCGAAGCCTCCACGCTTCTGTTTGACCTCCAGCTCAGCCACACTGCTGCGGGAATTGCCATTCCCAATTCTGAGCCTCACTGAACGTGAGCAGATGAGTTCGCTCCGGGGCCCCAAAACAAAAGAGCAACGGGAAAAGAACTGAACCAAGAAAGAGCAATGAGAAACTACCATGGAAATGGATTGGGCACAGGGAAACCAACAGGGAGAGGAAAAGGACAAAAACGGGACAAAAACGGGACAAAAACGGGACAAAAACGGGACAAAAACGGGACAAAAACGGGACAAAAACGGGACAAAAACGGGACAAAAACGGGACAAAAACGGGACAAAAACGGGACAAAAACGGGACAAAAACGGGACAAAAACGGGACAAAAACGGGACAAAAACGGGACAAAAACGGGACAAAAACGGGACAAAAACGGGACAAAAACGGGACAAAAACGGGACAAAAAGGGGACAAAAACGGGACAAAAAGGGGACAAAAACGGGACAAAAACGGGACAAAAACGGGACAAAAACGGGACAAAAACGGGACAAAAACGGGACAAAAACGGGACAAGAAAGTGGATCACAAACTGGGCAACAAATACAGGAAGGCAAAGAACCGGACCAAGAACTGGAGCAGGAACTGCATAAGGAAAAGAAGTGGCCAAAGATCTTGGAAAGGGAAAGACCTGGACAGAGAACTGAAAGGGGAGAAGAACGACAGAAAGAACTGCACAAAGAGCTGGACAAAGTGCTGGACAGGAAAGGAACTGGACCAAGAACTGGACCAAGAACTCAACAGGGAAAAGGAGTGGACAACGAATGGAACAAAACCTGGACCAAACACGGACAAGAAACTGGACCCAAAGACACAAAGGAAAAGGACCGGACAAAGAACCGCACCAAGAATTGGACACAGAGAATTAAAAAACAACTGGCCCAAGACATGGAGCGAGAAGCAGACCAAGAACCCAACACTGAAAAGAACTGGACCAAGAATGGAACAAAAACCTGGACAAAAATCAACTGAACAAAGAACCAAAGCATGACAAGTAGGGGACAAAGAACTGGACAAAGAGCTTCTAAAGGAAAAGAGCTGCACCAGGACCTGGACCAAGAGCTGGACCAAGAGCCCCCGAAGGAACAGCACCGAACAGCGTGAAGAGACACGGAAAAGGAAAGGGGGAAAGGAAAGGAAAAGGAAAGGAGGGGGGCAAGAGGGGGGCAAAAAGGGGGACACGAGGGGGACACAGAACTTAACAAAGGAAAAGAAGTGGAGAAAGAATGGAACCGAAACCTGGACAGCCAAATGGACAAAGATCTTATAAAGGAAAAGAGCTGGACTGAGACCCCCTGAAGGAACAGCATCCAACAGCGTGAAGAGGCAGGGAAAAGGAAACAGGAAAAGAAAAGGGAAAGGAATTGGACAAAGAGAGGCGAAAAAGGAAATAAAAAAGAAAAGGATTGGACCAAAATTGGACCAAACTTGGGGACTTGGGGGCAGAGAGAGAGGGGAGCACTTGGGGGGCAGAGAGAGAGGGGAGCACAAAGTGGGCAAAAGGAGAGGGGAGGACATGGGGGGCAGAACGAGAGGACTTGGGGAGCACAAAGAGAGGACTTGGGGGACAGAGAGAGAGGAGAGCACTTGAAGGGCAGTAAGAGTGGAGAGACCCTGGGGGCAGAAAGAGAGGAGGGGGCTTCAGGGGACGAAAGAAAGGAGATGAATTGGGGGGCAGAAAGGGAGGAAACAACTTGTGGGGCAGAAGGAGATAGGAGGACTTGGGGGGCAGAGGGAGGGGAGAGGAGACTTGGGGGGCAGAAAGAAAGGAGAGGACTTGAGGGGAAAAAGAGATCAGAGCACTTGGGCAGCAGAGAGACAAGAGGTGATTTGGAGGGCAGAGACAGAAAAGGGAACCTGGAGGGCAGGAGGAAAGCACTTGGGGGGCGGAAAGCCAACCCAGAAAGAGGGAACTTGGGGGGCTGAAAGGGAGCATTGACTGACTTGGCGGGTGGAAAAGGAGGACTAATGGACTTGGGGGGCAGAAACAGAATAGGGGACTTGGGGGGAGGAAGGCCAAGGAAGAAAGAGGGGACTTGTGGGGCAGAAAGGAAGAAAGAAAGAGGGGACTAGGTGGGCAGAAAGCAAGAAAGAAAGCGGGGACTTGGGGGGATGAAAGCCGAGAAAGAAAGAGGGGACTTGGGGGGCAGAAAGCCGAGAAAGAAAGAGGGGACTTGGGGGGCAGAAAGCAAGAAAGAAAGAGGGGACTTGGGGGGCAAAAAGCAAGAATAAAATAGGGGACTTGGGGGGCAAAAAGCAAGCAAGAAAGAGGGAATTTGGGAGGCAGAAAGCAAGAATGAGGGGACGTGAGGGGCTGAAAAGAGAAAAAGAAAGAGGGGACTTGGGGGGCAAAAAGCAAAAAAAGAAAGAGGGGACTCGGGGGAGAGAAAGCAAAGGACAAAAGAGGGGACTTGGGGGGCAGAGAGCCAAGAAAGAAAGAGGGGACGTGGGGGGCGGAAAGCCCTGAAAGAGGGGACTTGAGGGGCAGAAACGGAGGAGAGGACTTGGGGGGTGGAAACGGAGGACTGAGTTGGGGGGCTGTAGAGTTGTAATTACACAAGGTTGTATCGCTGTAATCGTACAGGGCGTAATAGATGGATAGCCAGAGGTTAGATAGGAATAACTCACCAAGGCTGAGGCTCACAGTGAAGATGGCCGCTCGCCACAAGGAACTCCACACAGGAGCAAACTCCAACAGAGATGCTGCCTTAGTGCTGCTCAGCCCTTCCGTGGCATTTGGAGAGGTGGAGTCAAGCTCCACCCCTTCCGGGAGCACAGCTGAATTGCCTTCACCTGTGCTCCCGCAGCTGAGCCGTCCCTTGCCTCAGATGGTCAGTCCCAGCTTCAGGCTGTCAGTAACAGTTCCCCACACACAGCTCGGCGTCCAGGCGGGGCTGGAATATCTCCAGAGCAGGAGACTCCACAACCCCCCTGGGCAGCCTGTTCCAGTGCTCCGTCACCCTCACCCTAAACAAGTTCCTGCTCACATGAAGGCCCAACTCCCTACGCTCCACTTTCTGCCCGGTGCCCCAGCACAGGTTCCCCTACACCATGTGTGCATTACAGCCAGCAGCTGTCTGCCTGAGGTGCCAGGTGACGACAAAGAAGGAAACACAACACTCAGTGCTGACCTTTTCAGCCCTCGAAGCTGCTGTGTGCAGACGCCCATCCACAAAGTGCACAACGACGCAGAAAGAAGGAGAGCGCTTGGGAGGCAGAAAGAGAAGAGAAGGCTTGGGGGTCAGAAAGCTGACAGAAGGGGACTCGGGGGGCACGAAGCAGAGAGGAGGCAACTTGGGGGGCAGAAAAAGAGGGGAGCATTGGTTGGGGATGCTGTAGGATATCCGGACGCTGCTGCCGGATCTCTCTGGGTCAAAATACACCCACCTACCAGAAGATGGCTCAGTCGTTACCAACGGATCAACCCGCAACACCGACGCGACGGTCATCTGGTGTGACAGCGGGCAACGGTATTGCCACGTGAGGAACACGGCGTGCCCAGCCTCCAGCACATCATCGTCTTCAGTCGTGCTGTGGAACCAAAGGCTGCCGCTGAGTTTCAAGGCGCCTTCGAGCCCCAAACCTTCTCAGAGGGCCCTCGCAACTGGAAAACGCTTCCTGACGCACAGGACGAGAGTTCAGTGCCGCCTCCATCCATCCGAGCACTCAGCACTGAAGGCAGCCAGCAAACAGAGAGCTCGGGAAGTCGGAGCACACCAAAGCTTCAGAACAGGCCAAGCGAAGCCTCCACGCTTCTGTTTGACCTCCAGCTCAGCCACACTGCTGCGGGAATTGCCATTCCCAATTCTGAGCCTCACTGAACGTGAGCAGATGAGTTCGCTCCGGGGCCCCAAAACAAAAGAGCAACGGGAAAAGAACTGAACCAAGAAAGAGCAATGAGAAACTACCATGGAAATGGATTGGGCACAGGGAAACCAACAGGGAGAGGAAAAGGACAAAAACGGGACAAAAACGGGACAAAAACGGGACAAAAACGGGACAAAAACGGGACAAAAACGGGACAAAAACGGGACAAAAACGGGACAAAAACGGGACAAAAACGGGACAAAAACGGGACAAAAACGGGACAAAAACGGGACAAAAACGGGACAAAAACGGGACAAAAACGGGACAAAAACGGGACAAAAACGGGACAAAAACGGGACAAAAACGGGACAAAAACGGGACAAAAACGGGACAAAAACGGGACAAAAACGGGACAAAAACGGGACAAAAACGGGACAAAAACGGGACAAAAACGGGACAAAAACGGGACAAAAACGGGACAAAAACGGGACAAAAACGGGACAAAAACGGGACAAGAAAGTGGATCACAAACTGGGCAACAAATACAGGAAGGCAAAGAACCGGACCAAGAACTGGAGCAGGAACTGCATAAGGAAAAGAAGTGGCCAAAGATCTTGGAAAGGGAAAGACCTGGACAGAGAACTGAAAGGGGAGAAGAACGACAGAAAGAACTGCACAAAGAGCTGGACAAAGTGCTGGACAGGAAAGGAACTGGACCAAGAACTGGACCAAGAACTCAACAGGGAAAAGGAGTGGACAACGAATGGAACAAAACCTGGACCAAACACGGACAAGAAACTGGACCCAAAGACACAAAGGAAAAGGACCGGACAAAGAACCGCACCAAGAATTGGACACAGAGAATTAAAAAACAACTGGCCCAAGACATGGAGCGAGAAGCAGACCAAGAACCCAACACTGAAAAGAACTGGACCAAGAATGGAACAAAAACCTGGACAAAAATCAACTGGACAAAGAACCAAAGCATGACAAGTAGGGGACAAAGAACTGGACAAAGAGCTTCTAAAGGAAAAGAGCTGCACCAGGACCTGGACCAAGAGCTGGACCAAGAGCCCCCGAAGGAACAGCACCGAACAGCGTGAAGAGACACGGAAAAGGAAAGGGGGAAAGGAAAGGAAAAGGAAAGGAGGGGGGCAAGAGGGGGGCAAAAAGGGGGACACGAGGGGGACACAGAACTTAACAAAGGAAAAGAAGTGGAGAAAGAATGGAACCGAAACCTGGACAGCCAAATGGACAAAGATCTTATAAAGGAAAAGAGCTGGACTGAGACCCCCTGAAGGAACAGCATCCAACAGCGTGAAGAGGCAGGGAAAAGGAAACAGGAAAAGAAAAGGGAAAGGAATTGGACAAAGAGAGGCGAAAAAGGAAATAAAAAAGAAAAGGATTGGACCAAAATTGGACCAAACTTGGGGACTTGGGGGCAGAGAGAGAGGGGAGCACTTGGGGGGCAGAGAGAGAGGGGAGCACAAAGTGGGCAAAAGGAGAGGGGAGGACATGGGGGGCAGAACGAGAGGACTTGGGGAGCACAAAGAGAGGACTTGGGGGACAGAGAGAGAGGAGAGCACTTGAAGGGCAGAAAGAGTGGAGAGACCCTGGGGGCAGAAAGAGAGGAGGGGGCTTCAGGGGACGAAAGAAAGGAGATGAATTGGGGGGCAGAAAGGGAGGAAACAACTTGTGGGGCAGAAGGAGATAGGAGGACTTGGGGGGCAGAGGGAGGGGAGAGGAGACTTGGGGGGCAGAAAGAAAGGAGAGGACTTGAGGGGAAAAAGAGATCAGAGCACTTGGGCAGCAGAGAGACAAGAGGTAATTTGGAGGGCAGAGACAGAAAAGGGAACCTGGAGGGCAGGAGGAAAGCACTTGGGGGGTGGAAAGCCAACCCAGAAAGAGGGAACTTGGGGGGCTGAAAGGGAGCATAGACTGACTTGGCGGGTGGAAAAGGAGGACTAATGGACTTGGGGGGCAGAAACAGAATAGGGGACTTGGGGGGAGGAAGGCCAAGGAAGAAAGAGGGGACTTGTGGGGCAGAAAGGAAGAAAGAAAGAGGGGACTAGGTGGGCAGAAAGCAAGAAAGAAAGCGGGGACTTGGGGGGATGAAAGCCGAGAAAGAAAGAGGGGACTTGGGGGGCAGAAAGCAAGAAAGAAAGAGGGGACTTGGGGGGCAAAAAGCAAGAATAAAATAGGGGACTTGGGGGGCAAAAAGCAAGCAAGAAAGAGGGAATTTGGGAGGCAGAAAGCAAGAATGAGGGGACGTGAGGGGCTGAAAAGAGAAAAAGAAAGAGGGGACTTGGGGGGCAAAAAGCAAAAAAAGAAAGAGGGGACTCGGGGGAGAGAAAGCAAAGGACAAAAGAGGGGACTTGGGGGGCAGAGAGCCAAGAAAGAAAGAGGGGACGTGGGGGGCGGAAAGCCCTGAAAGAGGGGACTTGAGGGGCAGAAACGGAGGAGAGGACTTGGGGGGTGGAAACGGAGGACTGAGTTGGGGGGCTGTAGAGTTGTAATTACACAAGGTTGTATCGCTGTAATCGTACAGGGCGTAATAGATGGATAGCCAGAGGTTAGATAGGAATAACTCACCAAGGCTGAGGCTCACAGTGAAGATGGCCGCTCGCCACAAGGAACTCCACACAGGAGCAAACTCCAACAGAGATGCTGCCTTAGTGCTGCTCAGCCCTTCCGTGGCATTTGGAGAGGTGGAGTCAAGCTCCACCCCTTCCGGGAGCACAGCTGAATTGCCTTCACCTGTGCTCCCGCAGCTGAGCCGTCCCTTGCCTCAGATGGTCAGTCCCAGCTTCAGGCTGTCAGTAACAGTTCCCCACACACAGCTCGGCGTCCAGGCGGGGCTGGAATATCTCCAGAGCAGGAGACTCCACAACCCCCCTGGGCAGCCTGTTCCAGTGCTCCGTCACCCTCACCCTAAACAAGTTCCTGCTCACATGAAGGCCCAACTCCCTACGCTCCACTTTCTGCCCGGTGCCCCAGCACAGGTTCCCCTACACCATGTGTGCATTACAGCCAGCAGCTGTCTGCCTGAGGTGCCAGGTGACGACAAAGAAGGAAACACAACACTCAGTGCTGACCTTTTCAGCCCTCGAAGCTGCTGTGTGCAGACGCCCATCCACAAAGTGCACAACGACGCAGAAAGAAGGAGAGCGCTTGGGAGGCAGAAAGAGAAGAGAAGGCTTGGGGGTCAGAAAGCTGACAGAAGGGGACTCGGGGGGCACGAAGCAGAGAGGAGGCAACTTGGGGGGCAGAAAAAGAGGGGAGCATTGGTTGGGGATGCTGTAGGATATCCGGACGCTGCTGCCGGATCTCTCTGGGTCAAAATACACCCACCTACCAGAAGATGGCTCAGTCGTTACCAACGGATCAACCCGCAACACCGACGCGACGGTCATCTGGTGTGACAGCGGGCAACGGTATTGCCACGTGAGGAACACGGCGTGCCCAGCCTCCAGCACATCATCGTCTTCAGTCGTGCTGTGGAACCAAAGGCTGCCGCTGAGTTTCAAGGCGCCTTCGAGCCCCAAACCTTCTCAGAGGGCCCTCGCAACTGGAAAACGCTTCCTGACGCACAGGACGAGAGTTCAGTGCCGCCTCCATCCATCCGAGCACTCAGCACTGAAGGCAGCCAGCAAACAGAGAGCTCGGGAAGTCGGAGCACACCAAAGCTTCAGAACAGGCCAAGCGAAGCCTCCACGCTTCTGTTTGACCTCCAGCTCAGCCACACTGCTGCGGGAATTGCCATTCCCAATTCTGAGCCTCACTGAACGTGAGCAGATGAGTTCGCTCCGGGGCCCCAAAACAAAAGAGCAACGGGAAAAGAACTGAACCAAGAAAGAGCAATGAGAAACTACCATGGAAATGGATTGGGCACAGGGAAACCAACAGGGAGAGGAAAAGGACAAAAACGGGACAAAAACGGGACAAAAACGGGACAAAAACGGGACAAAAACGGGACAAAAACGGGACAAAAACGGGACAAAAACGGGACAAAAACGGGACAAAAACGGGACAAAAACGGGACAAAAACGGGACAAAAACGGGACAAAAACGGGACAAAAACGGGACAAAAACGGGACAAAAACGGGACAAAAACGGGACAAAAACGGGACAAAAACGGGACAAAAACGGGACAAAAACGGGACAAAAACGGGACAAAAACGGGACAAAAACGGGACAAAAACGGGACAAAAACGGGACAAAAACGGGACAAAAACGGGACAAAAACGGGACAAAAACGGGACAAAAACGGGACAAAAACGGGACAAAAACGGGACAAAAACGGGACAAAAACGGGACAAAAACGGGACAAAAACGGGACAAAAACGGGACAAAAACGGGACAAAAACGGGACAAAAACGGGACAAAAACGGGACAAAAACGGGACAAAAACGGGACAAAAACGGGACAAAAACGGGACAAAAACGGGACAAAAACGGGACAAAAACGGGACAAAAACGGGACAAAAACGGGACAAGAAAGTGGATCACAAACTGGACAACAAATACAGGAAGGCAAAGAACCGGACCAAGAACTGGAGCAGGAACTGCATAAGGAAAAGAAGTGGCCAAAGATCTTGGAAAGGGAAAGACCTGGACAGAGAACTGAAAGGGGAGAAGAACGACAGAAAGAACTGCACAAAGAGCTGGACAGGAAAGGAACTGGACCAAGAACTGGACCAAGAACTCAACAGGGAAAAGGAGTGGACAACGAATGGAACAAAACCTGGACCAAACACGGACAAGAAACTGGACCCAAAGACACAAAGGAAAAGGACCGGACAAAGAACCGCACCAAGAATTGGACACAGAGAATTAAAAAACAACTGGCCCAAGACATGGAGCGAGAAGCAGACCAAGAACCCAACACTGAAAAGAACTGGACCAAGAATGGAACAAAAACCTGGACAAAAATCAACTGGACAAAGAACCAAAGCATGACAAGTAGGGGACAAAGAACTGGACAAAGAGCTTCTAAAGGAAAAGAGCTGCACCAGGACCTGGACCAAGAGCTGGACCAAGAGCCCCCGAAGGAACAGCACCGAACAGCGTGAAGAGACACGGAAAAGGAAAGGGGGAAAGGAAAGGAAAAGGAAAGAAGGGGGGCAAGAGGGGGGCAAAAAGGGGGACACGAGGGGGACACAGAACTTAACAAAGGAAAAGAAGTGGAGAAAGAATGGAACCGAAACCTGGACAGCCAAATGGACAAAGATCTTATAAAGGAAAAGAGCTGGACTGAGACCCCCTGAAGGAACAGCATCCAACAGCGTGAAGAGGCAGGGAAAAGGAAACAGGAAAAGAAAAGGGAAAGGAATTGGACAAAGAGAGGCGAAAAAGGAAATAAAAAAGAAAAGGATTGGACCAAAATTGGACCAAACTTGGGGACTTGGGGGCAGAGAGAGAGGGGAGCACTTGGGGGGCAGAGAGAGAGGGGAGCACAAAGTGGGCAAAAGGAGAGGGGAGGACATGGGGGGCAGAACGAGAGGACTTGGGGAGCACAAAGAGAGGACTTGGGGGACAGAGAGAGAGGAGAGCACTTGAAGGGCAGAAAGAGTGGAGAGACCCTGGGGGCAGAAAGAGAGGAGGGGGCTTCAGGGGACGAAAGAAAGGAGATGAATTGGGGGGCAGAAAGGGAGGAAACAACTTGTGGGGCAGAAGGAGATAGGAGGACTTGGGGGGCAGAGGGAGGGGAGAGGAGACTTGGGGGGCAGAAAGAAAGGAGAGGACTTGAGGGGAAAAAGAGATCAGAGCACTTGGGCAGCAGAGAGACAAGAGGTAATTTGGAGGGCAGAGACAGAAAAGGGAACCTGGAGGGCAGGAGGAAAGCACTTGGGGGGTGGAAAGCCAACCCAGAAAGAGGGAACTTGGGGGGCTGAAAGGGAGCATAGACTGACTTGGCGGGTGGAAAAGGAGGACTAATGGACTTGGGGGGCAGAAACAGAATAGGGGACTTGGGGGGAGGAAGGCCAAGGAAGAAAGAGGGGACTTGTGGGGCAGAAAGGAAGAAAGAAAGAGGGGACTAGGTGGGCAGAAAGCAAGAAAGAAAGCGGGGACTTGGGGGGATGAAAGCCGAGAAAGAAAGAGGGGACTTGGGGGGCAGAAAGCCGAGAAAGAAAGAGGGTACTTGGGGGGCAAAAAGCAAGAATAAAATAGGGGACTTGGGGGGCAAAAAGCAAGCAAGAAAGAGGGAATTTGGGAGGCAGAAAGCAAGAATGAGGGGACGTGAGGGGCTGAAAAGAGAAAAAGAAAGAGGGGACTTGGGGGGCAAAAAGCAAAAAAAGAAAGAGGGGACTCGGGGGAGAGAAAGCAAAGGACAAAAGAGGGGACTTGGGGGGCAGAGAGCCAAGAAAGAAAGAGGGGACGTGGGGGGCGGAAAGCCCTGAAAGAGGGGACTTGAGGGGCAGAAACGGAGGAGAGGACTTGGGGGGTGGAAACGGAGGACTGAGTTGGGGGGCTGTAGAGTTGTAATTACACAAGGTTGTATCGCTGTAATCGTACAGGGCGTAATAGATGGATAGCCAGAGGTTAGATAGGAATAACTCACCAAGGCTGAGGCTCACAGTGAAGATGGCCGCTCGCCACAAGGAACTCCACACAGGAGCAAACTCCAACAGAGATGCTGCCTTAGTGCTGCTCAGCCCTTCCGTGGCATTTGGAGAGGTGGAGTCAAGCTCCACCCCTTCCGGGAGCACAGCTGAATTGCCTTCACCTGTGCTCCCGCAGCTGAGCCGTCCCTTGCCTCAGATGGTCAGTCCCAGCTTCAGGCTGTCAGTAACAGTTCCCCACACACAGCTCGGCGTCCAGGCGGGGCTGGAATATCTCCAGAGCAGGAGACTCCACAACCCCCCTGGGCAGCCTGTTCCAGTGCTCCGTCACCCTCACCCTAAACAAGTTCCTGCTCACATGAAGGCCCAACTCCCTACGCTCCACTTTCTGCCCGGTGCCCCAGCACAGGTTCCCCTACACCATGTGTGTATTACAGCCAGCAGCTGTCTGCCTGAGGTGCCAGGTGACGACAAAGAAGGAAACACAACACTCAGTGCTGACCTTTTCAGCCCTCGAAGCTGCTGTGTGCAGACGCCCATCCACAAAGTGCACAACGACGCAGAAAGAAGGAGAGCGCTTGGGAGGCAGAAAGAGAAGAGAAGGCTTGGGGGTCAGAAAGCTGACAGAAGGGGACTCGGGGGGCACGAAGCAGAGAGGAGGCAACTTGGGGGGCAGAAAAAGAGGGGAGCATTGGTTGGGGATGCTGTAGGATATCCGGACGCTGCTGCCGGATCTCTCTGGGTCAAAATACACCCACCTACCAGAAGATGGCTCAGTCGTTACCAACGGATCAACCCGCAACACCGACGCGACGGTCATCTGGTGTGACAGCGGGCAACGGTATTGCCACGTGAGGAACACGGCGTGCCCAGCCTCCAGCACATCATCGTCTTCAGTCGTGCTGTGGAACCAAAGGCTGCCGCTGAGTTTCAAGGCGCCTTCGAGCCCCAAACCTTCTCAGAGGGCCCTCGCAACTGGAAAACGCTTCCTGACGCACAGGACGAGAGTTCAGTGCCGCCTCCATCCATCCGAGCACTCAGCACTGAAGGCAGCCAGCAAACAGAGAGCTCGGGAAGTCGGAGCACACCAAACCTTCAGAACAGGCCAAGCGAAGCCTCCACGCTTCTGTTTGACCTCCAGCTCAGCCACACTGCTGCGGGAATTGCCATTCCCAATTCTGAGCCTCACTGAACGTGAGCAGATGAGTTCGCTCCGGGGCCCCAAAACAAAAGAGCAACGGGAAAAGAACTGAACCAAGAAAGAGCAATGAGAAACTACCATGGAAATGGATTGGGCACAGGGAAACCAACAGGGAGAGGAAAAGGACAAAAAGGGGACAAAAAGGGGACCAAAAGGGGACCAAAAGGGGACCAAAACGGGACCAAAACGGGACAAGAAAGTGGATCACAAACGGGACAAGAAAGTGGATCACAAACGGGACAAGAAAGTGGATCACAAACGGGACAAGAAAGTGGATCACAAACGGGACAAGAAAGTGGATCACAAACGGGACAAGAAAGTGGATCACAAACGGGACAAGAAAGTGGATCACAAACTGGACAACAAATACAGGAAGGCAAAGAACCGGACCAAGAACTGGAGCAGGAACTGCATAAGGAAAAGAAGTGGCCAAAGATCTTGGAAAGGGAAAGACCTGGACAGAGAACTGAAAGGGGAGAAGAACGACAGAAAGAACTGCACAAAGAGCTGGACAAAGTGCTGGACAGGAAAGGAACTGGACCAAGAACTGGACCAAGAACTCAACAGGGAAAAGGAGTGGACAACGAATGGAACAAAACCTGGACCAAACACGGACAAGAAACTGGACCCAAAGACACAAAGGAAAAGGACCGGACAAAGAACCGCACCAAGAATTGGACACAGAGAATTAAAAAACAACTGGCCCAAGACATGGAGCGAGAAGCAGACCAAGAACCCAACACTGAAAAGAACTGGACCAAGAATGGAACAAAAACCTGGACAAAAATCAACTGGACAAAGAACCAAAGCATGACAAGTAGGGGACAAAGAACTGGACAAAGAGCTTCTAAAGGAAAAGAGCTGCACCAGGACCTGGACCAAGAGCTGGACCAAGAGCCCCCGAAGGAACAGCACCGAACAGCGTGAAGAGACACGGAAAAGGAAAGGGGGAAAGGAAAGGAAAGGAAAAGGAAAGGAGGAAAGGAAAGGAAAAGGAAAGGAGGGGGGCAAGAGGGGGGCAAAAAGGGGGACACGAGGGGTGCAAAAAGGGAGACACGAGGGGGACACAGAACTTAACAAAGGAAAAGAAGTGGAGAAAGAATGGAACCGAAACCTGGACAGCCAAATGGACAAAGATCTTATAAAGGAAAAGAGCTGGACTGAGACCCCCTGAAGGAACAGCATCCAACAGCGTGAAGAGGCAGGGAAAAGGAAACAGGAAAAGAAAAGGGAAAGGAATTGGACAAAGAGAGGCGAAAAAGGAAATAAAAAAGAAAAGGATTGGACCAAAATTGGACCAAACTTGGGGACTTGGGGGCAGAGAGAGAGGGGAGCACTTGGGGGGCAGAGAGAGAGGGGAGCACAAAGTGGGCAAAAGGAGAGGGGAGGACATGGGGGGCAGAACGAGAGGACTTGGGGAGCACAAAGAGAGGACTTGGGGGACAGAGAGAGAGGAGAGCACTTGAAGGGCAGAAAGAGTGGAGAGACCCTGGGGGCAGAAAGAGAGGAGGGGGCTTCAGGGGACGAAAGAAAGGAGATGAATTGGGGGGCAGAAAGGGAGGAAACAACTTGTGGGGCAGAAGGAGATAGGAGGACTTGGGGGGCAGAGGGAGGGGAGAGGAGACTTGGGGGGCAGAAAGAAAGGAGAGGACTTGAGGGGAAAAAGAGATCAGAGCACTTGGGCAGCAGAGAGACAAGAGGTGATTTGGAGGGCAGAGACAGAAAAGGGAACCTGGAGGGCAGGAGGAAAGCACTTGGGGGGCGGAAAGCCAACCCAGAAAGAGGGAACTTGGGGGGCTGAAAGGGAGCATAGACTGACTTGGCGGGTGGAAAAGGAGGACTAATGGACTTGGGGGGCAGAAACAGAATAGGGGACTTGGGGGGAGGAAGGCCAAGGAAGAAAGAGGGGACTTGTGGGGCAGAAAGGAAGAAAGAAAGAGGGGACTTGGTGGGCGGAAAGCCCAGAAAGAAAGCGGGGACTTGGGGGGATGAAAGCCGAGAAAGAAAGAGGGGACTTGGGGGGCAGAAAGCCAAGAAAGAAAGAGGGGACTTGGGCGGCAAAAAGCAAGAAAGAAAGAGGGGACTTGGGAGGCGGAGAGCCAAGAAAGAAAGAGGGGATGTGGGGGGCGGAAAGCCCTGAAAGAGGGGACTTGAGGGGCAGAAACGGAGGAGAGGACTTGGGGGGTGGAAACGGAGGACTGAGTTGGGGGGCTGTAGAGTTGTAATTACACAAGGTTGTATCGCTGTAATCGTACAGGGCGTAATAGATGGATAGCCAGAGGTTAGATAGGAATAACTCACCAAGGCTGAGGCTCACAGTGAAGATGGCCGCTCGCCACAAGGAACTCCACACAGGAGCAAACTCCAACAGAGATGCTGCCTTAGTGCTGCTCAGCCCTTCCGTGGCATTTGGAGAGGTGGAGTCAAGCTCCACCCCTTCCGGGAGCACAGCTGAATTGCCTTCACCTGTGCTCCCGCAGCTGAGCCGTCCCTTGCCTCAGATGGTCAGTCCCAGCTTCAGGCTGTCAGTAACAGTTCCCCACACACAGCTCGGCGTCCAGGCGGGGCTGGAATATCTCCAGAGCAGGAGACTCCACAACCCCCCTGGGCAGCCTGTTCCAGTGCTCCGTCACCCTCACCCTAAACAAGTTCCTGCTCACATGAAGGCCCAACTCCCTACGCTCCACTTTCTGCCCGGTGCCCCAGCACAGGTTCCCCTACACCATGTGTGCATTACAGCCAGCAGCTGTCTGCCTGAGGTGCCAGGTGACGACAAAGAAGGAAACACAACACTCAGTGCTGACCTTTTCAGCCCTCGAAGCTGCTGTGTGCAGACGCCCATCCACAAAGTGCACAACGACGCAGAAAGAAGGAGAGCGCTTGGGAGGCAGAAAGAGAAGAGAAGGCTTGGGGGTCAGAAAGCTGACAGAAGGGGACTCGGGGGGCACGAAGCAGAGAGGAGGCAACTTGGGGGGCAGAAAAAGAGGGGAGCATTGGTTGGGGATGCTGTAGGATATCCGGACGCTGCTGCCGGATCTCTCTGGGTCAAAATACACCCACCTACCAGAAGATGGCTCAGTCGTTACCAACGGATCAACCCGCAACACCGACGCGACGGTCATCTGGTGTGACAGCGGGCAACGGTATTGCCACGTGAGGAACACGGCGTGCCCAGCCTCCAGCACATCATCGTCTTCAGTCGTGCTGTGGAACCAAAGGCTGCCGCTGAGTTTCAAGGCGCCTTCGAGCCCCAAACCTTCTCAGAGGGCCCTCGCAACTGGAAAACGCTTCCTGACGCACAGGACGAGAGTTCAGTGCCGCCTCCATCCATCCGAGCACTCAGCACTGAAGGCAGCCAGCAAACAGAGAGCTCGGGAAGTCGGAGCACACCAAACCTTCAGAACAGGCCAAGCGAAGCCTCCACGCTTCTGTTTGACCTCCAGCTCAGCCACACTGCTGCGGGAATTGCCATTCCCAATTCTGAGCCTCACTGAACGTGAGCAGATGAGTTCGCTCCGGGGCCCCAAAACAAAAGAGCAACGGGAAAAGAACTGAACCAAGAAAGAGCAATGAGAAACTACCATGGAAATGGATTGGGCACAGGGAAACCAACAGGGAGAGGAAAAAGGGGACAAAAAGGGGACAAAAAGGGGACAAAAAGGGGACAAAAAGGGGACAAAAAGGGGACAAAAAGGGGACAAAAAGGGGACAAAAAGGGGACAAAAAGGGGACAAAAAGGGGACAAAAAGGGGACAAAAAGGGGACAAAAAGGGGACAAAAAGGGGACAAAAAGGGGACAAAAAGGGGACAAAAAGGGGACAAAAAGGGGACAAAAAGGGGACAAAAAGGGGACAAAAAGGGGACAAAAAGGGGACAAAAAGGGGACAAAAAGGGGACAAAAAGGGGACAAAAAGGGGACAAAAAGGGGACAAAAAGGGGACAAAAAGGGGACAAAAAGGGGACAAAAAGGGGACAAAAAGGGGACAAAAAGGGGACAAAAAGGGGACAAAAAGGGGACAAAAAGGGGACAAAAAGGGGACAAAAAGGGGACAAAAAGGGGACAAAAAGGGGACAAAAAGGGGACAAAAAGGGGACAAAAAGGGGACAAAAAGGGGACAAAAAGGGGACAAAAAGGGGACAAAAAGGGGACAAAAAGGGGACAAAAAGGGGACAAAAAGGGGACAAAAAGGGGACAAAAAGGGGACAAAAAGGGGACAAAAAGGGGACAAAAAGGGGACAAAAAGGGGACAAAAAGGGGACAAAAAGGGGACAAAAAGGGGACAAAAAGGGGACAAAAAGGGGACAAAAAGGGGACAAAAAGGGGACAAAAAGGGGACAAAAAGGGGACAAAAAGGGGACAAAAAGGGGACAAAAAGGGGACAAAAAGGGGACAAAAAGGGGACAAAAAGGGGACAAAAAGGGGACAAAAAGGGGACAAAAAGGGGACAAAAAGGGGACAAAAAGGGGACAAAAAGGGGACAAAAAGGGGACAAAAAGGGGACAAAAAGGGGACAAAAAGGGGACAAAAAGGGGACAAAAAGGGGACAAAAAGGGGACAAAAAGGGGACAAAAAGGGGACAAAAAGGGGACAAAAAGGGGACAAAAAGGGGACAAAAAGGGGACAAAAAGGGGACAAAAAGGGGACAAAAAGGGGACAAAAAGGGGACAAAAAGGGGACAAAAAGGGGACAAAAAGGGGACAAAAAGGGGACAAAAAGGGGACAAAAAGGGGACAAAAAGGGGACAAAAAGGGGACAAAAAGGGGACAAAAAGGGGACAAAAAGGGGACAAAAAGGGGACAAAAAGGGGACAAAAAGGGGACAAAAAGGGGACAAAAAGGGGACAAAAAGGGGACAAAAAGGGGACAAAAAGGGGACAAAAAGGGGACAAAACGGGGACAAAACGGGGACAAAACGGGGACAAAACGGGGACAAAACGGGGACAAAACGGGGACAAAACGGGGACAAAACGGGGACAAAACGGGGACAAAACGGGGACAAAACGGGGACAAAACGGGGACAAAACGGGGACAAAACGGGGACAAAACGGGGACAAAACGGGGACAAAACGGGGACAAAAACGGGACAAAAACGGGACAAAAACGGGACAAAAACGGGACAAAAACGGGACAAAAACGGGACAAAAACGGGACAAGAAAGTGGATCACAAACGGGACAAGAAAGTGGATCACAAACGGGACAAGAAAGTGGATCACAAACGGGACAAGAAAGTGGATCACAAACGGGACAAGAAAGTGGATCACAAACGGGACAAGAAAGTGGATCACAAACTGGACAACAAATACAGGAAGGCAAAGAACCGGACCAAGAACTGCAGCAGGAACTGCATAAGGAAAAGAAGTGGCCAAAGATCTTGGAAAGGGAAAGACCTGGACAGAGAACTGAAAGGGGAGAAGAACGACAGAAAGAACTGCACAAAGAGCTGGACAGGAAAGGAACTGGACCAAGAACTGGACCAAGAACTCAACAGGGAAAAGGAGTGGACAACGAATGGAACAAAACCTGGACCAAACACGGACAAGAAACTGGACCCAAAGACACAAAGGAAAAGGACCGGACAAAGAACCGCACCAAGAATTGGACACAGAGAATTAAAAAACAACTGGCCCAAGACATGGAGCGAGAAGCAGACCAAGAACCCAACACTGAAAAGAACTGGACCAAGAATGGAACAAAAACCTGGACAAAAATCAACTGGACAAAGAACCAAAGCATGACAAGTAGGGGACAAAGAACTGGACAAAGAGCTTCTAAAGGAAAAGAGCTGCACCAGGACCTGGACCAAGAGCTGGACCAAGAGCCCCCGAAGGAACAGCACCGAACAGCGTGAAGAGACACGGAAAAGGAAAGGGGGAAAGGAAAGGAAAAGGAAAGGAGGGGGGCAAGAGGGGGGCAAAAAGGGGGACACGAGGGGGACACAGAACTTAACAAAGGAAAAGAAGTGGAGAAAGAATGGAACCGAAACCTGGACAGCCAAATGGACAAAGATCTTATAAAGGAAAAGAGCTGGACTGAGACCCCCTGAAGGAACAGCATCCAACAGCGTGAAGAGGCAGGGAAAAGGAAACAGGAAAAGAAAAGGGAAAGGAATTGGACAAAGAGAGGCGAAAAAGGAAATAAAAAAGAAAAGGATTGGACCAAAATTGGACCAAACTTGGGGACTTGGGGGCAGAGAGAGAGGGGAGCACTTGGGGGGCAGAGAGAGAGGGGAGCACAAAGTGGGCAAAAGGAGAGGGGAGGACATGGGGGGCAGAACGAGAGGACTTGGGGAGCACAAAGAGAGGACTTGGGGGACAGAGAGAGAGGAGAGCACTTGAAGGGCAGAAAGAGTGGAGAGACCCTGGGGGCAGAAAGAGAGGAGGGGGCTTCAGGGGACGAAAGAAAGGAGATGAATTGGGGGGCAGAAAGGGAGGAAACAACTTGTGGGGCAGAAGGAGATAGGAGGACTTGGGGGGCAGAGGGAGGGGAGAGGAGACTTGGGGGGCAGAAAGAAAGGAGAGGACTTGAGGGGAAAAAGAGATCAGAGCACTTGGGCAGCAGAGAGACAAGAGGTGATTTGGAGGGCAGAGACAGAAAAGGGAACCTGGAGGGCAGGAGGAAAGCACTTGGGGGGTGGAAAGCCAACCCAGAAAGAGGGAACTTGGGGGGCTGAAAGGGAGCATAGACTGACTTGGCGGGTGGAAAAGGAGGACTAATGGACTTGGGGGGCAGAAACAGAATAGGGGACTTGGGGGGAGGAAGGCCAAGGAAGAAAGAGGGGACTTGTGGGGCAGAAAGGAAGAAAGAAAGAGGGGACTAGGTGGGCAGAAAGCAAGAAAGAAAGCGGGGACTTGGGGGGATGAAAGCCGAGAAAGAAAGAGGGGACTTGGGGGGCAAAAAGCAAGAATAAAATAGGGGACTTGGGAAGCAAAAAGCAAGCAAGAAAGAGGGAATTTGGGAGGCAGAAAGCAAGAATGAGGGGACGTGAGGGGCTGAAAAGAGAAAAAGAAAGAGGGGACTTGGGGGGCAAAAAGCAAAAAAAGAAAGAGGGGACTCGGGGGAGAGAAAGCAAAGGACAAAAGAGGGGACTTGGGGGGCAGAGAGCCAAGAAAGAAAGAGGGGACGTGGGGGGCGGAAAGCCCTGAAAGAGGGGACTTGAGGGGCAGAAACGGAGGAGAGGACTTGGGGGGTGGAAACGGAGGACTGAGTTGGGGGGCTGTAGAGTTGTAATTACACAAGGTTGTATCGCTGTAACCGTACAGGGCGTAATAGATGGATAGCCAGAGGTTAGATAGGAATAACTCACCAAGGCTGAGGCTCACAGTGAAGATGGCCGCTCGCCACAAGGAACTCCACACAGGAGCAAACTCCAACAGAGATGCTGCCTTAGTGCTGCTCAGCCCTTCCGTGGCATTTGGAGAGGTGGAGTCAAGCTCCACCCCTTCCGGGAGCACAGCTGAATTGCCTTCACCTGTGCTCCCGCAGCTGAGCCGTCCCTTGCCTCAGATGGTCAGTCCCAGCTTCAGGCTGTCAGTAACAGTTCCCCACACACAGCTCGGCGTCCAGGCGGGGCTGGAATATCTCCAGAGCAGGAGACTCCACAACCCCCCTGGGCAGCCTGTTCCAGTGCTCCGTCACCCTCACCCTAAACAAGTTCCTGCTCACATGAAGGCCCAACTCCCTACGCTCCACTTTCTGCCCGGTGCCCCAGCACAGGTTCCCCTACACCATGTGTGTATTACAGCCAGCAGCTGTCTGCCTGAGGTGCCAGGTGACGACAAAGAAGGAAACACAACACTCAGTGCTGACCTTTTCAGCCCTCGAAGCTGCTGTGTGCAGACGCCCATCCACAAAGTGCACAACGACGCAGAAAGAAGGAGAGCGCTTGGGAGGCAGAAAGAGAAGAGAAGGCTTGGGGGTCAGAAAGCTGACAGAAGGGGACTCGGGGGGCACGAAGCAGAGAGGAGGCAACTTGGGGGGCAGAAAAAGAGGGGAGCATTGGTTGGGGATGCTGTAGGATATCCGGACGCTGCTGCCGGATCTCTCTGGGTCAAAATACACCCACCTACCAGAAGATGGCTCAGTCGTTACCAACGGATCAACCCGCAACACCGACGCGACGGTCATCTGGTGTGACAGCGGGCAACGGTATTGCCACGTGAGGAACACGGCGTGCCCAGCCTCCAGCACATCATCGTCTTCAGTCGTGCTGTGGAACCAAAGGCTGCCGCTGAGTTTCAAGGCGCCTTCGAGCCCCAAACCTTCTCAGAGGGCCCTCGCAACTGGAAAACGCTTCCTGACGCACAGGACGAGAGTTCAGTGCCGCCTCCATCCATCCGAGCACTCAGCACTGAAGGCAGCCAGCAAACAGAGAGCTCGGGAAGTCGGAGCACACCAAACCTTCAGAACAGGCCAAGCGAAGCCTCCACGCTTCTGTTTGACCTCCAGCTCAGCCACACTGCTGCGGGAATTGCCATTCCCAATTCTGAGCCTCACTGAACGTGAGCAGATGAGTTCGCTCCGGGGCCCCAAAACAAAAGAGCAACGGGAAAAGAACTGAACCAAGAAAGAGCAATGAGAAACTACCATGGAAATGGATTGGGCACAGGGAAACCAACAGGGAGAGGAAAAGGACAAAAACGGGACAAAAACGGGACAAAAACGGGACAAAAACGGGACAAAAACGGGACAAAAACGGGACAAAAACGGGACAAAAACGGGACAAAAACGGGACAAAAACGGGACAAAAACGGGACAAAAACGGGACAAAAACGGGACAAAAACGGGACAAAAACGGGACAAAAACGGGACAAAAACGGGACAAAAACGGGACAAAAACGGGACAAAAACGGGACAAAAACGGGACAAAAACGGGACAAAAACGGGACAAAAACGGGACAAAAACGGGACAAAAACGGGACAAAAACGGGACAAAAACGGGACAAAAACGGGACAAAAACGGGACAAAAACGGGACAAAAACGGGACAAAAACGGGACAAAAACGGGACAAAAACGGGACAAAAACGGGACAAAAACGGGACAAAAACGGGACAAAAACGGGACAAAAACGGGACAAAAACGGGACAAAAACGGGACAAAAACGGGACAAAAACGGGACAAAAACGGGACAAAAACGGGACAAAAACGGGACAAAAACGGGACAAAAACGGGACAAAAACGGGACAAAAACGGGACAAAAACGGGACAAAAACGGGACAAAAACGGGACAAAAACGGGACAAGAAAGTGGATCACAAACTGGACAACAAATACAGGAAGGCAAAGAACCGGACCAAGAACTGGAGCAGGAACTGCATAAGGAAAAGAAGTGGCCAAAGATCTTGGAAAGGGAAAGACCTGGACAGAGAACTGAAAGGGGAGAAGAACGACAGAAAGAACTGCACAAAGAGCTGGACAGGAAAGGAACTGGACCAAGAACTGGACCAAGAACTCAACAGGGAAAAGGAGTGGACAACGAATGGAACAAAACCTGGACCAAACACGGACAAGAAACTGGACCCAAAGACACAAAGGAAAAGGACCGGACAAAGAACCGCACCAAGAATTGGACACAGAGAATTAAAAAACAACTGGCCCAAGACATGGAGCGAGAAGCAGACCAAGAACCCAACACTGAAAAGAACTGGACCAAGAATGGAACAAAAACCTGGACAAAAATCATCTGAACAAAGAACCAAAGCATGACAAGTAGGGGACAAAGAACTGGACAAAGAGCTTCTAAAGGAAAAGAGCTGCACCAGGACCTGGACCAAGAGCTGGACCAAGAGCCCCCGAAGGAACAGCACCGAACAGCGTGAAGAGACACGGAAAAGGAAAGGGGGAAAGGAAAGGAAAAGGAAAGGAGGGGGGCAAGAGGGGGGCAAAAAGGGGGACACGAGGGGGACACAGAACTTAACAAAGGAAAAGAAGTGGAGAAAGAATGGAACCGAAACCTGGACAGCCAAATGGACAAAGATCTTATAAAGGAAAAGAGCTGGACTGAGACCCCCTGAAGGAACAGCATCCAACAGCGTGAAGAGGCAGGGAAAAGGAAACAGGAAAAGAAAAGGGAAAGGAATTGGACAAAGAGAGGCGAAAAAGGAAATAAAAAAGAAAAGGATTGGACCAAAATTGGACCAAACTTGGGGACTTGGGGGCAGAGAGAGAGGGGAGCACTTGGGGGGCAGAGAGAGAGGGGAGCACAAAGTGGGCAAAAGGAGAGGGGAGGACATGGGGGGCAGAACGAGAGGACTTGGGGAGCACAAAGAGAGGACTTGGGGGACAGAGAGAGAGGAGAGCACTTGAAGGGCAGAAAGAGTGGAGAGACCCTGGGGGCAGAAAGAGAGGAGGGGGCTTCAGGGGACGAAAGAAAGGAGATGAATTGGGGGGCAGAAAGGGAGGAAACAACTTGTGGGGCAGAAGGAGATAGGAGGACTTGGGGGGCAGAGGGAGGGGAGAGGAGACTTGGGGGGCAGAAAGAAAGGAGAGGACTTGAGGGGAAAAAGAGATCAGAGCACTTGGGCAGCAGAGAGACAAGAGGTAATTTGGAGGGCAGAGACAGAAAAGGGAACCTGGAGGGCAGGAGGAAAGCACTTGGGGGGTGGAAAGCCAACCCAGAAAGAGGGAACTTGGGGGGCTGAAAGGGAGCATAGACTGACTTGGCGGGTGGAAAAGGAGGACTAATGGACTTGGGGGGCAGAAACAGAATAGGGGACTTGGGGGGAGGAAGGCCAAGGAAGAAAGAGGGGACTTGTGGGGCAGAAAGGAAGAAAGAAAGAGGGGACTAGGTGGGCAGAAAGCAAGAAAGAAAGCGGGGACTTGGGGGGATGAAAGCCGAGAAAGAAAGAGGGGACTTGGGGGGCAGAAAGCCGAGAAAGAAAGAGGGTACTTGGGGGGCAAAAAGCAAGAATAAAATAGGGGACTTGGGGGGCAAAAAGCAAGCAAGAAAGAGGGAATTTGGGAGGCAGAAAGCAAGAATGAGGGGACGTGAGGGGCTGAAAAGAGAAAAAGAAAGAGGGGACTTGGGGGGCAAAAAGCAAAAAAAGAAAGAGGGGACTCGGGGGAGAGAAAGCAAAGGACAAAAGAGGGGACTTGGGGGGCAGAGAGCCAAGAAAGAAAGAGGGGACGTGGGGGGCGGAAAGCCCTGAAAGAGGGGACTTGAGGGGCAGAAACGGAGGAGAGGACTTGGGGGGTGGAAACGGAGGACTGAGTTGGGGGGCTGTAGAGTTGTAATTACACAAGGTTGTATCGCTGTAATCGTACAGGGCGTAATAGATGGATAGCCAGAGGTTAGATAGGAATAACTCACCAAGGCTGAGGCTCACAGTGAAGATGGCCGCTCGCCACAAGGAACTCCACACAGGAGCAAACTCCAACAGAGATGCTGCCTTAGTGCTGCTCAGCCCTTCCGTGGCATTTGGAGAGGTGGAGTCAAGCTCCACCCCTTCCGGGAGCACAGCTGAATTGCCTTCACCTGTGCTCCCGCAGCTGAGCCGTCCCTTGCCTCAGATGGTCAGTCCCAGCTTCAGGCTGTCAGTAACAGTTCCCCACACACAGCTCGGCGTCCAGGCGGGGCTGGAATATCTCCAGAGCAGGAGACTCCACAACCCCCCTGGGCAGCCTGTTCCAGTGCTCCGTCACCCTCACCCTAAACAAGTTCCTGCTCACATGAAGGCCCAACTCCCTACGCTCCACTTTCTGCCCGGTGCCCCAGCACAGGTTCCCCTACACCATGTGTGTATTACAGCCAGCAGCTGTCTGCCTGAGGTGCCAGGTGACGACAAAGAAGGAAACACAACACTCAGTGCTGACCTTTTCAGCCCTCGAAGCTGCTGTGTGCAGACGCCCATCCACAAAGTGCACAACGACGCAGAAAGAAGGAGAGCGCTTGGGAGGCAGAAAGAGAAGAGAAGGCTTGGGGGTCAGAAAGCTGACAGAAGGGGACTCGGGGGGCACGAAGCAGAGAGGAGGCAACTTGGGGGGCAGAAAAAGAGGGGAGCATTGGTTGGGGATGCTGTAGGATATCCGGACGCTGCTGCCGGATCTCTCTGGGTCAAAATACACCCACCTACCAGAAGATGGCTCAGTCGTTACCAACGGATCAACCCGCAACACCGACGCGACGGTCATCTGGTGTGACAGCGGGCAACGGTATTGCCACGTGAGGAACACGGCGTGCCCAGCCTCCAGCACATCATCGTCTTCAGTCGTGCTGTGGAACCAAAGGCTGCCGCTGAGTTTCAAGGCGCCTTCGAGCCCCAAACCTTCTCAGAGGGCCCTCGCAACTGGAAAACGCTTCCTGACGCACAGGACGAGAGTTCAGTGCCGCCTCCATCCATCCGAGCACTCAGCACTGAAGGCAGCCAGCAAACAGAGAGCTCGGGAAGTCGGAGCACACCAAACCTTCAGAACAGGCCAAGCGAAGCCTCCACGCTTCTGTTTGACCTCCAGCTCAGCCACACTGCTGCGGGAATTGCCATTCCCAATTCTGAGCCTCACTGAACGTGAGCAGATGAGTTCGCTCCGGGGCCCCAAAACAAAAGAGCAACGGGAAAAGAACTGAACCAAGAAAGAGCAATGAGAAACTACCATGGAAATGGATTGGGCACAGGGAAACCAACAGGGAGAGGAAAAAGGGGACAAAAAGGGGACAAAAAGGGGACAAAAAGGGGACAAAAAGGGGACAAAAAGGGGACAAAAAGGGGACAAAAAGGGGACAAAAAGGGGACAAAAAGGGGACCAAAAGGGGACCAAAAGGGGACCAAAAGGGGACCAAAAGGGGACCAAAAGGGGACCAAAAGGGGACCAAAACGGGACAAGAAAGTGGATCACAAACGGGACAAGAAAGTGGATCACAAACGGGACAAGAAAGTGGATCACAAACTGGACAACAAATACAGGAAGGCAAAGAACCGGACCAAGAACTGGAGCAGGAACTGCATAAGGAAAAGAAGTGGCCAAAGATCTTGGAAAGGGAAAGACCTGGACAGAGAACTGAAAGGGGAGAAGAACGACAGAAAGAACTGCACAAAGAGCTGGACAAAGTGCTGGACAGGAAAGGAACTGGACCAAGAACTGGACCAAGAACTCAACAGGGAAAAGGAGTGGACAACGAATGGAACAAAACCTGGACCAAACACGGACAAGAAACTGGACCCAAAGACACAAAGGAAAAGGACCGGACAAAGAACCGCACCAAGAATTGGACACAGAGAATTAAAAAACAACTGGCCCAAGACATGGAGCGAGAAGCAGACCAAGAACCCAACACTGAAAAGAACTGGACCAAGAATGGAACAAAAACCTGGACAAAAATCAACTGGACAAAGAACCAAAGCATGACAAGTAGGGGACAAAGAACTGGACAAAGAGCTTCTAAAGGAAAAGAGCTGCACCAGGACCTGGACCAAGAGCTGGACCAAGAGCCCCCGAAGGAACAGCACCGAACAGCGTGAAGAGACACGGAAAAGGAAAGGGGGAAAGGAAAGGAAAAGGAAAGGAGGGGGGCAAGAGGGGGGCAAAAAGGGGACACAGAACTTAACAAAGGAAAAGAAGTGGAGAAAGAATGGAACCGAAACCTGGACAGCCAAATGGACAAAGATCTTATAAAGGAAAAGAGCTGGACTGAGACCCCCTGAAGGAACAGCATCCAACAGCGTGAAGAGGCAGGGAAAAGGAAACAGGAAAAGAAAAGGGAAAGGAATTGGACAAAGAGAGGCGAAAAAGGAAATAAAAAAGAAAAGGATTGGACCAAAATTGGACCAAACTTGGGGACTTGGGGGCAGAGAGAGAGGGGAGCACTTGGGGGGCAGAGAGAGAGGGGAGCACAAAGTGGGCAAAAGGAGAGGGGAGGACATGGGGGGCAGAACGAGAGGACTTGGGGAGCACAAAGAGAGGACTTGGGGGACAGAGAGAGAGGAGAGCACTTGAAGGGCAGAAAGAGTGGAGAGACCCTGGGGGCAGAAAGAGAGGAGGGGGCTTCAGGGGACGAAAGAAAGGAGATGAATTGGGGGGCAGAAAGGGAGGAAACAACTTGTGGGGCAGAAGGAGATAGGAGGACTTGGGGGGCAGAGGGAGGGGAGAGGAGACTTGGGGGGCAGAAAGAAAGGAGAGGACTTGAGGGGAAAAAGAGATCAGAGCACTTGGGCAGCAGAGAGACAAGAGGTGATTTGGAGGGCAGAGACAGAAAAGGGAACCTGGAGGGCAGGAGGAAAGCACTTGGGGGGCGGAAAGCCAACCCAGAAAGAGGGAACTTGGGGGGCTGAAAGGGAGCATAGACTGACTTGGCGGGTGGAAAAGGAGGACTAATGGACTTGGGGGGCAGAAACAGAATAGGGGACTTGGGGGGAGGAAGGCCAAGGAAGAAAGAGGGGACTTGTGGGGCAGAAAGGAAGAAAGAAAGAGGGGACTAGGTGGGCAGAAAGCAAGAAAGAAAGCGGGGACTTGGGGGGATGAAAGCCGAGAAAGAAAGAGGGGACTTGGGGGGCAAAAAGCAAGAATAAAATAGGGGACTTGGGAAGCAAAAAGCAAGCAAGAAAGAGGGAATTTGGGAGGCAGAAAGCAAGAATGAGGGGACGTGAGGGGCTGAAAAGAGAAAAAGAAAGAGGGGACTTGGGGGGCAAAAAGCAAAAAAAGAAAGAGGGGACTCGGGGGAGAGAAAGCAAAGGACAAAAGAGGGGACTTGGGGGGCAGAGAGCCAAGAAAGAAAGAGGGGACGTGGGGGGCGGAAAGCCCTGAAAGAGGGGACTTGAGGGGCAGAAACGGAGGAGAGGACTTGGGGGGTGGAAACGGAGGACTGAGTTGGGGGGCTGTAGAGTTGTAATTACACAAGGTTGTATCGCTGTAATCGTACAGGGCGTAATAGATGGATAGCCAGAGGTTAGATAGGAATAACTCACCAAGGCTGAGGCTCACAGTGAAGATGGCCGCTCGCCACAAGGAACTCCACACAGGAGCAAACTCCAACAGAGATGCTGCCTTAGTGCTGCTCAGCCCTTCCGTGGCATTTGGAGAGGTGGAGTCAAGCTCCACCCCTTCCGGGAGCACAGCTGAATTGCCTTCACCTGTGCTCCCGCAGCTGAGCCGTCCCTTGCCTCAGATGGTCAGTCCCAGCTTCAGGCTGTCAGTAACAGTTCCCCACACACAGCTCGGCGTCCAGGCGGGGCTGGAATATCTCCAGAGCAGGAGACTCCACAACCCCCCTGGGCAGCCTGTTCCAGTGCTCCGTCACCCTCACCCTAAACAAGTTCCTGCTCACATGAAGGCCCAACTCCCTACGCTCCACTTTCTGCCCGGTGCCCCAGCACAGGTTCCCCTACACCATGTGTGCATTACAGCCAGCAGCTGTCTGCCTGAGGTGCCAGGTGACGACAAAGAAGGAAACACAACACTCAGTGCTGACCTTTTCAGCCCTCGAAGCTGCTGTGTGCAGACGCCCATCCACAAAGTGCACAATGACGCAGAAAGAAGGAGAGCGCTTGGGAGGCAGAAAGAGAAGAGAAGGCTTGGGGGTCAGAAAGCTGACAGAAGGGGACTCGGGGGGCACGAAGCAGAGAGGAGGCGACTTGGGGGGCAGAAAAAGAGGGGAGCATTGGTTGGGGATGCTGTAGGATATCCGGACGCTGCTGCCGGATCTCTCTGGGTCAAAATACACCCACCTACCAGAAGATGGCTCAGTCGTTACCAACGGATCAACCCGCAACACCGACGCGACGGTCATCTGGTGTGACAGCGGGCAACGGTATTGCCACGTGAGGAACACGGCGTGCCCAGCCTCCAGCACATCATCGTCTTCAGTCGTGCTGTGGAACCAAAGGCTGCCGCTGAGTTTCAAGGCGCCTTCGAGCCCCAAACCTTCTCAGAGGGCCCTCGCAACTGGAAAACGCTTCCTGACGCACAGGACGAGAGTTCAGTGCCGCCTCCATCCATCCGAGCACTCAGCACTGAAGGCAGCCAGCAAACAGAGAGCTCGGGAAGTCGGAGCACACCAAACCTTCAGAACAGGCCAAGCGAAGCCTCCACGCTTCTGTTTGACCTCCAGCTCAGCCACACTGCTGCGGGAATTGCCATTCCCAATTCTGAGCCTCACTGAACGTGAGCAGATGAGTTCGCTCCGGGGCCCCAAAACAAAAGAGCAACGGGAAAAGAACTGAACCAAGAAAGAGCAATGAGAAACTACCATGGAAATGGATTGGGCACAGGGAAACCAACAGGGAGAGGAAAAAGGGGACAAAAAGGGGACAAAAAGGGGACAAAAAGGGGACAAAAAGGGGACAAAAAGGGGACAAAAAGGGGACAAAAAGGGGACAAAAAGGGGACAAAAAGGGGACAAAAAGGGGACAAAAAGGGGACAAAAAGGGGACAAAAAGGGGACAAAAAGGGGACAAAAAGGGGACAAAAAGGGGACAAAAAGGGGACAAAAAGGGGACAAAAAGGGGACAAAAAGGGGACAAAAAGGGGACAAAAAGGGGACAAAAAGGGGACAAAAAGGGGACAAAAAGGGGACAAAAAGGGGACAAAAAGGGGACAAAAAGGGGACAAAAAGGGGACAAAAAGGGGACAAAAAGGGGACAAAAAGGGGACAAAAAGGGGACAAAAAGGGGACAAAAAGGGGACAAAAAGGGGACAAAAAGGGGACAAAAAGGGGACAAAAAGGGGACAAAAAGGGGACAAAAAGGGGACAAAAAGGGGACAAAAAGGGGACAAAAAGGGGACAAAAAGGGGACAAAAAGGGGACAAAAAGGGGACAAAAAGGGGACAAAAAGGGGACAAAAAGGGGACAAAAAGGGGACAAAAAGGGGACAAAAAGGGGACAAAAAGGGGACAAAAAGGGGACAAAAAGGGGACAAAAAGGGGACAAAAAGGGGACAAAAAGGGGACAAAAAGGGGACAAAAAGGGGACAAAAAGGGGACAAAAAGGGGACAAAAAGGGGACAAAAAGGGGACAAAAAGGGGACAAAAAGGGGACAAAAAGGGGACAAAAAGGGGACAAAAAGGGGACAAAAAGGGGACAAAAAGGGGACAAAAAGGGGACAAAAAGGGGACAAAAAGGGGACAAAAAGGGGACAAAAAGGGGACAAAAAGGGGACAAAAAGGGGACAAAAAGGGGACAAAAAGGGGACAAAAAGGGGACAAAAAGGGGACAAAAAGGGGACAAAAAGGGGACAAAAAGGGGACAAAAAGGGGACAAAAAGGGGACAAAAAGGGGACAAAAAGGGGACAAAAAGGGGACAAAAAGGGGACAAAAAGGGGACAAAAAGGGGACAAAAAGGGGACAAAAAGGGGACAAAAAGGGGACAAAAAGGGGACAAAAAGGGGACAAAAAGGGGACAAAAAGGGGACAAAAAGGGGACAAAAAGGGGACAAAAAGGGGACAAAAAGGGGACAAAAAGGGGACAAAAAGGGGACAAAAAGGGGACAAAAAGGGGACAAAAAGGGGACAAAAAGGGGACAAAAAGGGGACAAAAAGGGGACAAAAAGGGGACAAAAAGGGGACAAAAAGGGGACAAAAAGGGGACAAAAAGGGGACAAAAAGGGGACAAAAAGGGGACAAAAAGGGGACAAAAAGGGGACAAAAAGGGGACAAAAAGGGGACAAAAAGGGGACAAAAAGGGGACAAAAAGGGGACAAAAAGGGGACAAAAAGGGGACAAAAAGGGGACAAAAAGGGGACAAAAAGGGGACAAAAAGGGGACAAAAAGGGGACAAAAAGGGGACAAAAAGGGGACAAAAAGGGGACAAAAAGGGGACAAAAAGGGGACAAAAAGGGGACAAAAAGGGGACAAAAAGGGGACAAAAAGGGGACAAAAAGGGGACAAAAAGGGGACAAAAAGGGGACAAAAAGGGGACAAAAAGGGGACAAAAAGGGGACAAAAAGGGGACAAAAAGGGGACAAAAAGGGGACAAAAAGGGGACAAAAAGGGGACAAAAAGGGGACAAAAAGGGGACAAAAAGGGGACAAAAAGGGGACAAAACGGGGACAAAACGGGGACAAAACGGGGACAAAACGGGGACAAAACGGGGACAAAACGGGGACAAAACGGGGACAAAACGGGGACAAAACGGGGACAAAAACGGGACAAAAACGGGACAAAAACGGGACAAAAACGGGACAAAAACGGGACAAAAACGGGACAAAAACGGGACAAAAACGGGACAAAAACGGGACAAAAACGGGACAAAAACGGGACAAAAACGGGACAAAAACGGGACAAAAACTGGACAAAAACGGGACAAAAACGGGACAAAAACGGGACAAGAAAGTGGATCACAAACGGGACAAGAAAGTGGATCACAAACGGGACAAGAAAGTGGATCACAAACGGGACAAGAAAGTGGATCACAAACGGGACAAGAAAGTGGATCACAAACGGGACAAGAAAGTGGATCACAAACTGGACAACAAATACAGGAAGGCAAAGAACCGGACCAAGAACTGCAGCAGGAACTGCATAAGGAAAAGAAGTGGCCAAAGATCTTGGAAAGGGAAAGACCTGGACAGAGAACTGAAAGGGGAGAAGAACGACAGAAAGAACTGCACAAAGAGCTGGACAGGAAAGGAACTGGACCAAGAACTGGACCAAGAACTCAACAGGGAAAAGGAGTGGACAACGAATGGAACAAAACCTGGACCAAACACGGACAAGAAACTGGACCCAAAGACACAAAGGAAAAGGACCGGACAAAGAACCGCACCAAGAATTGGACACAGAGAATTAAAAAACAACTGGCCCAAGACATGGAGCGAGAAGCAGACCAAGAACCCAACACTGAAAAGAACTGGACCAAGAATGGAACAAAAACCTGGACAAAAATCAACTGGACAAAGAACCAAAGCATGACAAGTAGGGGACAAAGAACTGGACAAAGAGCTTCTAAAGGAAAAGAGCTGCACCAGGACCTGGACCAAGAGCTGGACCAAGAGCCCCCGAAGGAACAGCACCGAACAGCGTGAAGAGACACGGAAAAGGAAAGGGGGAAAGGAAAGGAAAAGGAAAGGAGGGGGGCAAGAGGGGGGCAAAAAGGGGGACACGAGGGGGACACAGAACTTAACAAAGGAAAAGAAGTGGAGAAAGAATGGAACCGAAACCTGGACAGCCAAATGGACAAAGATCTTATAAAGGAAAAGAGCTGGACTGAGACCCCCTGAAGGAACAGCATCCAACAGCGTGAAGAGGCAGGGAAAAGGAAACAGGAAAAGAAAAGGGAAAGGAATTGGACAAAGAGAGGCGAAAAAGGAAATAAAAAAGAAAAGGATTGGACCAAAATTGGACCAAACTTGGGGACTTGGGGGCAGAGAGAGAGGGGAGCACTTGGGGGGCAGAGAGAGAGGGGAGCACAAAGTGGGCAAAAGGAGAGGGGAGGACATGGGGGGCAGAACGAGAGGACTTGGGGAGCACAAAGAGAGGACTTGGGGGACAGAGAGAGAGGAGAGCACTTGAAGGGCAGAAAGAGTGGAGAGACCCTGGGGGCAGAAAGAGAGGAGGGGGCTTCAGGGGACGAAAGAAAGGAGATGAATTGGGGGGCAGAAAGGGAGGAAACAACTTGTGGGGCAGAAGGAGATAGGAGGACTTGGGGGGCAGAGGGAGGGGAGAGGAGACTTGGGGGGCAGAAAGAAAGGAGAGGACTTGAGGGGAAAAAGAGATCAGAGCACTTGGGCAGCAGAGAGACAAGAGGTGATTTGGAGGGCAGAGACAGAAAAGGGAACCTGGAGGGCAGGAGGAAAGCACTTGGGGGGTGGAAAGCCAACCCAGAAAGAGGGAACTTGGGGGGCTGAAAGGGAGCATAGACTGACTTGGCGGGTGGAAAAGGAGGACTAATGGACTTGGGGGGCAGAAACAGAATAGGGGACTTGGGGGGAGGAAGGCCAAGGAAGAAAGAGGGGACTTGTGGGGCAGAAAGGAAGAAAGAAAGAGGGGACTAGGTGGGCAGAAAGCAAGAAAGAAAGCGGGGACTTGGGGGGATGAAAGCCGAGAAAGAAAGAGGGGACTTGGGGGGCAAAAAGCAAGAATAAAATAGGGGACTTGGGAAGCAAAAAGCAAGCAAGAAAGAGGGAATTTGGGAGGCAGAAAGCAAGAATGAGGGGACGTGAGGGGCTGAAAAGAGAAAAAGAAAGAGGGGACTTGGGGGGCAAAAAGCAAAAAAAGAAAGAGGGGACTCGGGGGAGAGAAAGCAAAGGACAAAAGAGGGGACTTGGGGGGCAGAGAGCCAAGAAAGAAAGAGGGGACGTGGGGGGCGGAAAGCCCTGAAAGAGGGGACTTGAGGGGCAGAAACGGAGGAGAGGACTTGGGGGGTGGAAACGGAGGACTGAGTTGGGGGGCTGTAGAGTTGTAATTACACAAGGTTGTATCGCTGTAACCGTACAGGCGTAATAGATGGATAGCCAGAGGTTAGATAGGAATAACTCACCAAGGCTGAGGCTCACAGTGAAGATGGCCGCTCGCCACAAGGAACTCCACACAGGAGCAAACTCCAACAGAGATGCTGCCTTAGTGCTGCTCAGCCCTTCCGTGGCATTTGGAGAGGTGGAGTCAAGCTCCACCCCTTCCGGGAGCACAGCTGAATTGCCTTCACCTGTGCTCCCGCAGCTGAGCCGTCCCTTGCCTCAGATGGTCAGTCCCAGCTTCAGGCTGTCAGTAACAGTTCCCCACACACAGCTCGGCGTCCAGGCGGGGGCTGGAATATCTCCAGAGCAGGAGACTCCACAACCCCCCTGGGCAGCCTGTTCCAGTGCTCCGTCACCCTCACCCTAAACAAGTTCCTGCTCACATGAAGGCCCAACTCCCTACGCTCCACTTTCTGCCCGGTGCCCCAGCACAGGTTCCCCTACACCATGTGTGCATTACAGCCAGCAGCTGTCTGCCTGAGGTGCCAGGTGACGACAAAGAAGGAAACACAACACTCAGTGCTGACCTTTTCAGCCCTCGAAGCTGCTGTGTGCAGACGCCCATCCACAAAGTGCACAACGACGCAGAAAGAAGGAGAGCGCTTGGGAGGCAGAAAGAGAAGAGAAGGCTTGGGGGTCAGAAAGCTGACAGAAGGGGACTCGGGGGGCACGAAGCAGAGAGGAGGCAACTTGGGGGGCAGAAAAAGAGGGGAGCATTGGTTGGGGATGCTGTAGGATATCCGGACGCTGCTGCCGGATCTCTCTGGGTCAAAATACACCCACCTACCAGAAGATGGCTCAGTCGTTACCAACGGATCAACCCGCAACACCGACGCGACGGTCATCTGGTGTGACAGCGGGCAACGGTATTGCCACGTGAGGAACACGGCGTGCCCAGCCTCCAGCACATCATCGTCTTCAGTCGTGCTGTGGAACCAAAGGCTGCCGCTGAGTTTCAAGGCGCCTTCGAGCCCCAAACCTTCTCAGAGGGCCCTCGCAACTGGAAAACGCTTCCTGACGCACAGGACGAGAGTTCAGTGCCGCCTCCATCCATCCGAGCACTCAGCACTGAAGGCAGCCAGCAAACAGAGAGCTCGGGAAGTCGGAGCACACCAAACCTTCAGAACAGGCCAAGCGAAGCCTCCACGCTTCTGTTTGACCTCCAGCTCAGCCACACTGCTGCGGGAATTGCCATTCCCAATTCTGAGCCTCACTGAACGTGAGCAGATGAGTTCGCTCCGGGGCCCCAAAACAAAAGAGCAACGGGAAAAGAACTGAACCAAGAAAGAGCAATGAGAAACTACCATGGAAATGGATTGGGCACAGGGAAACCAACAGGGAGAGGAAAAGGACAAAAGGGGGACAAAAGGGGGACAAAAGGGGGACAAAAGGGGGACAAAAGGGGGACAAAAGGGGGACAAAAGGGGGACAAAAGGGGGACAAAAGGGGGACAAAAGGGGGACAAAAGGGGGACAAAAGGGGGACAAAAGGGGGACAAAAGGGGGACAAAAGGGGGACAAAAGGGGGACAAAAGGGGGACAAAAGGGGGACAAAAGGGGGACAAAAGGGGGACAAAAGGGGGACAAAAGGGGGACAAAAGGGGGACAAAAGGGGGACAAAAGGGGGACAAAAGGGGGACAAAAGGGGGACAAAAGGGGGACAAAAGGGGGACAAAAGGGGGACAAAAGGGGGACAAAAGGGGGACAAAAGGGGGACAAAAGGGGGACAAAAGGGGGACAAAAGGGGGACAAAAGGGGGACAAAAGGGGGACAAAAGGGGGACAAAAGGGGGACAAAAGGGGGACAAAAGGGGGACAAAAGGGGGACAAAAGGGGGACAAAAGGGGGACAAAAGGGGGACAAAAGGGGGACAAAAGGGGGACAAAAGGGGGACAAAAGGGGGACAAAAGGGGGACAAAAGGGGGACAAAAGGGGGACAAAAGGGGGACAAAAGGGGGACAAAAGGGGGACAAAAGGGGGACAAAAGGGGGACAAAAGGGGGACAAAAGGGGGACAAAAGGGGGACAAAAGGGGGACAAAAGGGGGACAAAAGGGGGACAAAAGGGGGACAAAAGGGGGACAAAAGGGGGACAAAAGGGGGACAAAAGGGGGACAAAAGGGGGACAAAAGGGGGACAAAAGGGGGACAAAAGGGGGACAAAAGGGGGACAAAAGGGGGACAAAAGGGGGACAAAAGGGGGACAAAAGGGGGACAAAAGGGGGACAAAAGGGGGACAAAAGGGGGACAAAAGGGGGACAAAAGGGGGACAAAAGGGGGACAAAAGGGGGACAAAAGGGGGACAAAAGGGGGACAAAAGGGGGACAAAAGGGGGACAAAAGGGGGACAAAAGGGGGACAAAAGGGGGACAAAAGGGGGACAAAAGGGGGACAAAAGGGGGACAAAAGGGGGACAAAAGGGGGACAAAAGGGGGACAAAAGGGGGACAAAAGGGGGACAAAAGGGGGACAAAAGGGGGACAAAAGGGGGACAAAAGGGGGACAAAAGGGGGACAAAAGGGGGACAAAAGGGGGACAAAAGGGGGACAAAAGGGGGACAAAAGGGGGACAAAAGGGGGACAAAAGGGGGACAAAAGGGGGACAAAAGGGGGACAAAAGGGGGACAAAAGGGGGACAAAAGGGGGACAAAAGGGGGACAAAAGGGGGACAAAAGGGGGACAAAAGGGGGACAAAAGGGGGACAAAAGGGGGACAAAAGGGGGACAAAAGGGGGACAAAAGGGGGACAAAAGGGGGACAAAAGGGGGACAAAAGGGGGACAAAAGGGGGACAAAAGGGGGACAAAAGGGGGACAAAAGGGGGACAAAAGGGGGACAAAAGGGGGACAAAAGGGGGACAAAAGGGGGACAAAAGGGGGACAAAAGGGGGGACAAAAGGGGGACAAAAGGGGGACAAAAAGGGGGACAAAAGGGGGACAAAAGGGGGACAAAAGGGGGACAAAAGGGGGACAAAAGGGGGACAAAAGGGGGACAAAAGGGGGACAAAAGGGGGACAAAAGGGGGACAAAAGGGGGACAAAAGGGGGACAAAAGGGGGACAAAAGGGGGACAAAAGGGGGACAAAAGGGGGGACAAAAGGGGGACAAAAGGGGGACAAAAGGGGGACAAAAGGGGGACAAAAGGGGGACAAAAGGGGGACAAAAGGGGACAAAAGGGGGACAAAAGGGGGACAAAAGGGGGACAAAAGGGGGACAAAAGGGGGACAAAAGGGGGACAAAAGGGGGACAAAAGGGGGACAAAAAGGGGGACAAAAGGGGGACAAAAGGGGGACAAAAGGGGACAAAAGGGGGACAAAAGGGGGACAAAAGGGGACAAAAGGGGGACAAAAGGGGGGACAAAAGGGGGACAAAAGGGGGACAAAAGGGGGACAAAAGGGGGACAAAAGGGGGACAAAAGGGGGACAAAAGGGGGACAAAAGGGGGACAAAAGGGGGACAAAAGGGGGACAAAAGGGGGACAAAAGGGGACAAAAGGGGGACAAAAGGGGGACAAAAGGGGGACAAAAGGGGGACAAAAGGGGGACAAAAGGGGGACAAAAGGGGGACAAAAGGGGGACAAAAGGGGGACAAAAGGGGGACAAAAGGGGGACAAAAGGGGGACAAAAGGGGGACAAAAGGGGGACAAAAGGGGGACAAAAGGGGGACAAAAGGGGGACAAAAGGGGGACAAAAGGGGGACAAAAGGGGGACAAAAGGGGGACAAAAGGGGGACAAAAGGGGGACAAAAGGGGGACAAAAGGGGGACAAAAGGGGGACAAAAGGGGGACAAAAGGGGGACAAAAGGGGGACAAAAGGGGGACAAAAGGGGACAAAAGGGGGACAAAAGGGGGACAAAAGGGGGACAAAAGGGGGACAAAAGGGGGACAAAAGGGGGGACAAAAGGGGGACAAAAGGGGGACAAAAGGGGGACAAAAGGGGGACAAAAGGGGGACAAAAGGGGACAAAAGGGGGACAAAAGGGGGACAAAAGGGGGACAAAAGGGGGACAAAAGGGGGACAAAAGGGGGACAAAAGGGGACCAAAAGGGGACCAAAAGGGGACCAAAAGGGGACCAAAAGGGGACCAAAAGGGGACCAAAAGGGGACAAGAAAGTGGATCACAAACGGACAAGAAAGTGGATCACAAACTGGACAACAAATACAGGAAGGCAAAGAACCGGACCAAGAACTGGAGCAGGAACTGCATAAGGAAAAGAAGTGGCCAAAGATCTTGGAAAGGGAAAGACCTGGACAGAGAACTGAAAGGGAGAAGAACGACAGAAAGAACTGCACAAAGAGCTGGACAAAGTGCTGGACAGGAAAGGAACTGGACCAAGAACTGGACCAAGAACTCAACAGGGAAAAGGAGTGGACAACGAATGGAACAAAACCTGGACCAAACACGGACAAGAAACTGGACCCAAAGACACAAGGAAAAGGACCGGACAAAGAACCGCACCAAGAATTGGACACAGAGAATTAAAAAACAACTGGCCCAAGACATGGAGCGAGAAGCAGACCAAGAACCCAACACTGAAAAGAACTGGACCAAGAATGGAACAAAAACCTGGACAAAAATCAACTGGACAAAGAACCAAAGCATGACAAGTAGGGACAAAGAACTGGACAAAGAGCTTCTAAGGAAAAGAGCTGCACCAGGACCTGGACCAAGAGCTGGACCAAGAGCCCCCGAAGGAACAGCACCGAACAGCGTGAAGAGACACGGAAAAGGAAAGGGGGAAGGAAAGGAAAAGGAAAGGAGGGGGGCAAGAGGGGGGCAAAAAGGGGGACACGAGGGGGACACAGAACTTAACAAAGGAAAAGAAGTGGAGAAAGAATGGAACCGAAACCTGGACAGCCAAATGGACAAAGATCTTATAAAGGAAAAGAGCTGGACTGAGACCCCCTGAAGGAACAGCATCCAACAGCGTGAAGAGGCAGGGAAAAGGAAACAGGAAAAGAAAAGGGAAAGGAATTGGACAAAGAGAGGCGAAAAAGGAAATAAAAAAGAAAAGGATTGGACCAAAATTGGACCAAACTTGGGGACTTGGGGGCAGAGAGAGAGGGGAGCACAAAGTGGGCAAAAGGAGAGGGGAGGACATGGGGGGCAGAACGAGAGGACTTGGGGAGCACAAAGAGAGGACTTGGGGGACAGAGAGAGAGGAGAGCACTTGAAGGGCAGAAAGAGTGGAGAGACCCTGGGGGCAGAAAGAGAGGAGGGGGCTTCAGGGGACGAAAGAAAGGAGATGAATTGGGGGGCAGAAAGGGAGGAAACAACTTGTGGGGCAGAAGGAGATAGGAGGACTTGGGGGGCAGAGGGAGGGGAGAGGAGACTTGGGGGGCAGAAAGAAAGGAGAGGACTTGAGGGGAAAAAGAGATCAGAGCACTTGGGCAGCAGAGAGACAAGAGGTAATTTGGAGGGCAGAGACAGAAAAGGGAACCTGGAGGGCAGGAGGAAAGCACTTGGGGGGTGGAAAGCCAACCCAGAAAGAGGGAACTTGGGGGGCTGAAAGGGAGCATAGACTGACTTGGCGGGTGGAAAAGGAGGACTAATGGACTTGGGGGGCAGAAACAGAATAGGGGACTTGGGGGGAGGAAGGCCAAGGAAGAAAGAGGGGACTTGTGGGGCAGAAAGGAAGAAAGAAAGAGGGGACTAGGTGGGCAGAAAGCAAGAAAGAAAGCGGGGACTTGGGGGGATGAAAGCCGAGAAAGAAAGAGGGGACTTGGGGGGCAGAAAGCCAAGAAAGAAAGAGGGGACTTGGGCGGCAAAAAGCAAGAAAGAAAGAGGGGACTTGGGAGGCGGAGAGCCAAGAAAGAAAGAGGGGATGTGGGGGGCGGAAAGCCCTGAAAGAGGGGACTTGAGGGGCAGAAACGGAGGAGAGGACTTGGGGGGTGGAAACGGAGGACTGAGTTGGGGGGCTGTAGAGTTGTAATTACACAAGGTTGTATCGCTGTAATCGTACAGGGCGTAATAGATGGATAGCCAGAGGTTAGATAGGAATAACTCACCAAGGCTGAGGCTCACAGTGAAGATGGCCGCTCGCCACAAGGAACTCCACACAGGAGCAAACTCCAACAGAGATGCTGCCTTAGTGCTGCTCAGCCCTTCCGTGGCATTTGGAGAGGCGGAGTCAAGCTCCACCCCTTCCGGGAGCACAGCTGAATTGCCTTCACCTGTGCTCCCGCAGCTGAGCCGTCCCTTGCCTCAGATGGTCAGTCCCAGCTTCAGGCTGTCAGTAACAGTTCCCCACACACAGCTCGGCGTCCAGGCGGGGCTGGAATATCTCCAGAGCAGGAGACTCCACAACCCCCCTGGGCAGCCTGTTCCAGTGCTCCGTCACCCTCACCCTAAACAAGTTCCTGCTCACATGAAGGCCCAACTCCCTACGCTCCACTTTCTGCCCGGTGCCCCAGCACAGGTTCCCCTACACCATGTGTGCATTACAGCCAGCAGCTGTCTGCCTGAGGTGCCAGGTGACGACAAAGAAGGAAACACAACACTCAGTGCTGACCTTTTCAGCCCTCGAAGCTGCTGTGTGCAGACGCCCATCCACAAAGTGCACAACGACGCAGAAAGAAGGAGAGCGCTTGGGAGGCAGAAAGAGAAGAGAAGGCTTGGGGGTCAGAAAGCTGACAGAAGGGGACTCGGGGGGCACGAAGCAGAGAGGAGGCAACTTGGGGGGCAGAAAAAGAGGGGAGCATTGGTTGGGGATGCTGTAGGATATCCGGACGCTGCTGCCGGATCTCTCTGGGTCAAAATACACCCACCTACCAGAAGATGGCTCAGTCGTTACCAACGGATCAACCCGCAACACCGACGCGACGGTCATCTGGTGTGACAGCGGGCAACGGTATTGCCACGTGAGGAACACGGCGTGCCCAGCCTCCAGCACATCATCGTCTTCAGTCGTGCTGTGGAACCAAAGGCTGCCGCTGAGTTTCAAGGCGCCTTCGAGCCCCAAACCTTCTCAGAGGGCCCTCGCAACTGGAAAACGCTTCCTGACGCACAGGACGAGAGTTCAGTGCCGCCTCCATCCATCCGAGCACTCAGCACTGAAGGCAGCCAGCAAACAGAGAGCTCGGGAAGTCGGAGCACACCAAACCTTCAGAACAGGCCAAGCGAAGCCTCCACGCTTCTGTTTGACCTCCAGCTCAGCCACACTGCTGCGGGAATTGCCATTCCCAATTCTGAGCCTCACTGAACGTGAGCAGATGAGTTCGCTCCGGGGCCCCAAAACAAAAGAGCAACGGGAAAAGAACTGAACCAAGAAAGAGCAATGAGAAACTACCATGGAAATGGATTGGGCACAGGGAAACCAACAGGGAGAGGAAAAGGACAAAAAGGGGACAAAAGGGGGACAAAAAGGGGGACAAAAAGGGGGACAAAAAGGGGGACAAAAAGGGGGACAAAAAGGGGGACAAAAAGGGGGACAAAAAAGGGGGACAAAAAGGGGGACAAAAAGGGGGACAAAAAGGGGGACAAAAAGGGGGACAAAAAGGGGGACAAAAAGGGGGACAAAAAGGGGGACAAAAAGGGGGACAAAAAGGGGGACAAAAAGGGGGACAAAAAGGGGGACAAAAAGGGGGACAAAAAGGGGGACAAAAAGGGGGACAAAAAGGGGGACAAAAAGGGGGACAAAAAGGGGGACAAAAAGGGGGACAAAAAGGGGGACAAAAAGGGGGACAAAAAGGGGGACAAAAAGGGGGACAAAAAGGGGGACAAAAAGGGGGACAAAAAGGGGGACAAAAAGGGGGACAAAAAGGGGGACAAAAAGGGGGACAAAAAGGGGGACAAAAAGGGGGACAAAAAGGGGGACAAAAAGGGGGACAAAAAGGGGGACAAAAAGGGGGACAAAAAGGGGGACAAAAAGGGGGACAAAAAGGGGGACAAAAAGGGGGACAAAAAGGGGGACAAAAAGGGGGACAAAAAGGGGGACAAAAAGGGGGACAAAAAGGGGGACAAAAAGGGGGACAAAAAGGGGGACAAAAAGGGGGACAAAAAGGGGGACAAAAAGGGGGACAAAAAGGGGGACAAAAAGGGGGACAAAAAGGGGGACAAAAAGGGGACAAAAAGGGGGACAAAAAGGGGGACAAAAAGGGGGACAAAAAGGGGGACAAAAAGGGGGACAAAAAGGGGGACAAAAAGGGGGACAAAAAGGGGGACAAAAAGGGGGACAAAAAGGGGGACAAAAAGGGGGACAAAAAGGGGGACAAAAAGGGGGACAAAAAGGGGGACAAAAAGGGGGACAAAAAGGGGGACAAAAAGGGGGACAAAAAGGGGGACAAAAAGGGGGACAAAAAGGGGGACAAAAAGGGGGACAAAAAGGGGGACAAAAAGGGGGACAAAAAGGGGGACAAAAAGGGGGACAAAAAGGGGGACAAAAAGGGGGACAAAAAGGGGGACAAAAAGGGGGACAAAAAGGGGGACAAAAAGGGGGACAAAAAGGGGGACAAAAAGGGGGACAAAAAGGGGGACAAAAAGGGGGACAAAAAGGGGGACAAAAAGGGGGACAAAAAGGGGGACAAAAAGGGGGACAAAAAGGGGGACAAAAAGGGGGACAAAAAGGGGGGACAAAAAGGGGGACAAAAAGGGGGACAAAAAGGGGGACAAAAAGGGGGACAAAAAGGGGGACAAAAAGGGGGACAAAAAGGGGGACAAAAAGGGGGACAAAAAGGGGGACAAAAAGGGGGACAAAAAGGGGGACAAAAAGGGGGACAAAAAGGGGGACAAAAAGGGGGACAAAAAGGGGGACAAAAAGGGGGACAAAAAGGGGGACAAAAAGGGGGACAAAAAGGGGGACAAAAAGGGGGACAAAAAGGGGGACAAAAAGGGGGACAAAAAGGGGGACAAAAAGGGGGACAAAAAGGGGGACAAAAAGGGGGACAAAAAGGGGACAAAAAGGGGGACAAAAAGGGGGACAAAAAGGGGGACAAAAAGGGGGACAAAAAGGGGGACAAAAAGGGGGACAAAAAGGGGGACAAAAAGGGGGACAAAAAGGGGGACAAAAAGGGGGACAAAAAGGGGGACAAAAAGGGGGACAAAAAGGGGGACAAAAAGGGGGACAAAAAGGGGGACAAAAAGGGGGACAAAAAGGGGGACAAAAAGGGGGACAAAAAGGGGGACAAAAAGGGGGACAAAAAGGGGGACAAAAAGGGGGACAAAAAGGGGGACAAAAAGGGGGACAAAAAGGGGGACAAAAAGGGGGACAAAAAGGGGGACAAAAAGGGGGACAAAAAGGGGGACAAAAAGGGGGACAAAAAGGGGGACAAAAAGGGGGACAAAAAGGGGGACAAAAAGGGGGACAAAAAGGGGGACAAAAAGGGGGACAAAAAGGGGGACAAAAAGGGGGACAAAAAGGGGGACAAAAAGGGGACAAAAAGGGGACAAAAAGGGGACAAAAAGGGGACAAAAAGGGGACAAAAAGGGGACAAAAAGGGGACAAAAAGGGGACAAAAAGGGGACAAAAAGGGGACAAAAAGGGGACAAAAAGGGGACAAAAAGGGGACAAAAAGGGGACAAAAAGGGGACCAAAAGGGGACCAAAAGGGGACCAAAAGGGGACCAAAAGGGGACAAAAAGGGGACAAAAAGGGGACAAAAAGGGGACAAAAAGGGGACAAGAAAGTGGATCACAAACTGGACAACAAATACAGGAAGGCAAAGAACCGGACCAAGAACTGGAGCAGGAACTGCATAAGGAAAAGAAGTGGCCAAAGATCTTGGAAAGGGAAAGACCTGGACAGAGAACTGAAAGGGGAGAAGAACGACAGAAAGAACTGCACAAAGAGCTGGACAAAGTGCTGGACAGGAAAGGAACTGGACCAAGAACTGGACCAAGAACTCAACAGGGAAAAGGAGTGGACAACGAATGGAACAAAACCTGGACCAAACACGGACAAGAAACTGGACCCAAAGACACAAAGGAAAAGGACCGGACAAAGAACCGCACCAAGAATTGGACACAGAGAATTAAAAAACAACTGGCCCAAGACATGGAGCGAGAAGCAGACCAAGAACCCAACACTGAAAAGAACTGGACCAAGAATGGAACAAAAACCTGGACAAAAATCAACTGGACAAAGAACCAAAGCATGACAAGTAGGGGACAAAGAACTGGACAAAGAGCTTCTAAAGGAAAAGAGCTGCACCAGGACCTGGACCAAGAGCTGGACCAAGAGCCCCCGAAGGAACAGCACCGAACAGCGTGAAGAGACACGGAAAAGGAAAGGGGGAAAGGAAAGGAAAAGGAAAGGAGGGGGGCAAGAGGGGGGCAAAAAGGGGGACACGAGGGGGACACAGAACTTAACAAAGGAAAAGAAGTGGAGAAAGAATGGAACCGAAACCTGGACAGCCAAATGGACAAAGATCTTATAAAGGAAAAGAGCTGGACTGAGACCCCCTGAAGGAACAGCATCCAACAGCGTGAAGAGGCAGGGAAAAGGAAACAGGAAAAGAAAAGGGAAAGGAATTGGACAAAGAGAGGCGAAAAAGGAAATAAAAAAGAAAAGGATTGGACCAAAATTGGACCAAACTTGGGGACTTGGGGGCAGAGAGAGAGGGGAGCACAAAGTGGGCAAAAGGAGAGGGGAGGACATGGGGGGCAGAACGAGAGGACTTGGGGAGCACAAAGAGAGGACTTGGGGGACAGAGAGAGAGGAGAGCACTTGAAGGGCAGAAAGAGTGGAGAGACCCTGGGGGCAGAAAGAGAGGAGGGGGCTTCAGGGGACGAAAGAAAGGAGATGAATTGGGGGGCAGAAAGGGAGGAAACAACTTGTGGGGCAGAAGGAGATAGGAGGACTTGGGGGGCAGAGGGAGGGGAGAGGAGACTTGGGGGGCAGAAAGAAAGGAGAGGACTTGAGGGGAAAAAGAGATCAGAGCACTTGGGCAGCAGAGAGACAAGAGGTAATTTGGAGGGCAGAGACAGAAAAGGGAACCTGGAGGGCAGGAGGAAAGCACTTGGGGGGCGGAAAGCCAACCCAGAAAGAGGGAACTTGGGGGGCTGAAAGGGAGCATAGACTGACTTGGCGGGTGGAAAAGGAGGACTAATGGACTTGGGGGGCAGAAACAGAATAGGGGACTTGGGGGGAGGAAGGCCAAGGAAGAAAGAGGGGACTTGTGGGGCAGAAAGGAAGAAAGAAAGAGGGGACTAGGTGGGCAGAAAGCAAGAAAGAAAGCGGGGACTTGGGGGGATGAAAGCCGAGAAAGAAAGAGGGGACTTGGGGGGCAAAAAGCAAGAATAAAATAGGGGACTTGGGGGGCAAAAAGCAAGCAAGAAAGAGGGAATTTGGGAGGCAGAAAGCAAGAATGAGGGGACGTGAGGGGCTGAAAAGAGAAAAAGAAAGAGGGGACTTGGGGGGCAAAAAGCAAAAAAAGAAAGAGGGGACTCGGGGGAGAGAAAGCAAAGGACAAAAGAGGGGACTTGGGGGGCAGAGAGCCAAGAAAGAAAGAGGGGACGTGGGGGGCGGAAAGCCCTGAAAGAGGGGACTTGAGGGGCAGAAACGGAGGAGAGGACTTGGGGGGTGGAAACGGAGGACTGAGTTGGGGGGCTGTAGAGTTGTAATTACACAAGGTTGTATCGCTGTAACCGTACAGGGCGTAATAGATGGATAGCCAGAGGTTAGATAGGAATAACTCACCAAGGCTGAGGCTCACAGTGAAGATGGCCGCTCGCCACAAGGAACTCCACACAGGAGCAAACTCCAACAGAGATGCTGCCTTAGTGCTGCTCAGCCCTTCCGTGGCATTTGGAGAGGTGGAGTCAAGCTCCACCCCTTCCGGGAGCACAGCTGAATTGCCTTCACCTGTGCTCCCGCAGCTGAGCCGTCCCTTGCCTCAGATGGTCAGTCCCAGCTTCAGGCTGTCAGTAACAGTTCCCCACACACAGCTCGGCGTCCAGGCGGGGCTGGAATATCTCCAGAGCAGGAGACTCCACAACCCCCCTGGGCAGCCTGTTCCAGTGCTCCGTCACCCTCACCCTAAACAAGTTCCTGCTCACATGAAGGCCCAACTCCCTACGCTCCACTTTCTGCCCGGTCCCTTTGTCCTTTCTCCACACGCTGCCAAAAAGAGTCTGCCCTCGCCACTCGGTCCCCCACCCCTCAGACATGGATGGGCCTGGATCAGCTCCCCTCTCGGCCTTCTCGTCTTAAGGCTGAACAGACCCAGTTCACTTAGTTGTTCCTCACAGGCGAGATGCTCCAGGCCCTTCACCATCTTTGTGGCCCTCCGCTGGGATCCCTGTTTTTTTTATACTGGGGAGCCCAGAACTGGACACAGCACTCCAGACGAGGCCTCACCAGGGCAGAGCAGAGGGGGAGGATCACCTCCCTTGACCTGCTGGCCACGCTCTTTTTTATACACCCCAGAACGCCATTGGCCCTTTTGGCCACGAGGGCACAGTGCTGGCTCATGGCCAACCTGTCGTCCACCAGGACGCCCAGGTCCCTCTCTGCGGAGCTCCTCTCCAGCAGGTCATCCCCCAGCCTGTACTGGTGCATGCAATTCTTCCTCCCTAGGTGCGAGACACTACCCTTGCTTTTGTTCAACCTCATCCCGTTTCCTACCGCCCAGCTCTCCGGCCCGTCCGGGTCTCGCTGAATGGCAGCACAGCCTTCAGGCACGTCAGCCAACCCTCCCAGCTTCGGATCGTCGGCCAACTTGCTGAGGGTGCCCACCGTCCCCTCCCCGAGGTCGCTGAGGAAACCGTGTGTGCAAATCCAACTCGGTAGCCCGGGCGATCCAGAGCAGCTGCGTCGATTCCAGCACCGCGCACGGCGCCGGGTGCAAGGGGGATCGCTGCTCCTCACTCGCACAGCCACGCAGAGAAGCCTTGCGTTTTCAACAGCCAAGCTCGGCCGTCTTCGGCAGAGTTCGTTTGCATCCTCGTTTGCGTATCCCGTCCTTTATCCGCCGAGCCCTTTGCGTCACGTCCCTCCTCCCGGCGCGTGCGTTGCGGCCTCCTCCGGTGGTGGCTGGATGAAGGCTCGGCGTCTTCCTCCCCGCCTGGCGGTCGTTCTGGGATGAAGCCGGCGCTCTTCGGCATCGCGTCCTTCCGAGCTCGGTCCCGCTGGAGAGCGCCGCCCTTCTGTGGCGCGCCTCTGCCATCCCTTCTCGCGGTTGTTCCCCTCGCCGTTGGGTCCCTTCTTGGCTGACGGGAGACAGCTTTCCTCTCGGGGCAGCTCACGGCAGCGCTGCCCTGCGCTAACAGAAAGCTACGCTGATCCAACTCGCTGATCCACTGCTTCCTCGGGGAACAAAAGGCAAGGAAAGCAAGCGCTGCCAAAAGAGAAAAGGAAGAGGGGACTCGGGGGGCGGAAGGAGAGCAGACGACTTGGGGGGAAGAAAGAGACGACTTGGGGGGCAGAGAGAGATGAGAGCACTTGGGGGGCTTAGAGAGAAGAGGTGATTTGGGGGACAGAGAGAGAAGAGGGGACCTGCGGGGGCAGAAGGAGAGGAGAGCGCTTGGGGGGCGGAAAGCAACGAGGGGACTTGGGGGGCTGAAAGAAGAGAAAGATGGTGGGGATTCCGGGGGCTGAAAGAGGGGAGAAGATTTGGGGTGTAGAAAGAGAAGAGATTTGGGGGACAGAAAGAGAAGAGGGGACTCGGCAGAAAGGAAAGAAAGAAAGAGGGGAGTTTGGGGGCGGAGAAGAAATAGGGGATTTGGGGGGCAGGAAGAGAGGACAGCACATGGGGGCAGAAAGAGATGAAGGGACTTGGGGGGCAGAGAGAGGAGAGCATTTTAGGGCAGAGAGAGTGTTCAGACAAACTTGGGGGCGGAAAGGAAGGAGTGGCTCACTTGGGGGGCAGTACCAGCGGAAGGGAGTCGGGGGGCAGAAAACCAAGAAAGAAAGAGGGGACTTGGGGGGCAGAAGGAGAGAAGGGGACTTGGGGGGCAGAATGTGAGGACTTGGGGACAGAAGGAGTGGAGGGGAGTTGGGGGGCAGATGGAGAGGAGGTGAGCTGGGGGGCAGAGAGGGAGTTGGGGGGCAGAAGGACAGGAGGGGAGCTGGGCAGCGGAAGGAAAGAAGAAGACTTGGGGGCAGAAGGAGACGAGAGGATGTGGGGGGCAGAAAGGCAGGAGAGCACTTGGGGGGCAGAAGGAGAGGAGGGGACTTGGAGGGAAGAACGAGAGGATAGCACTTGTGGGGCAGAAGGAGAGTGAGGAGACTTGGGGGGCAGAAAGAAAGGAGAGGAATTGGCCGGCAGAAAGAGATCAGAGCACTTGTGGGGCAGAGAGAAAAGTGGTGATTTGGGGGGCAGAGACAGAAAAGGGGACCTGGAGGGCAGAAGGAGAGGAGAGCACTTGGGGGGCGGAAAGCCAACCGAGAAAGAGGGGACTTGGGGGGCTGAAAGCCTGGAGAGGAGTTGGGGGGCAGAAAGAGAAGAGAGGAGAGGACTTGGGGGGCAGAAAGGGACCACTGACTCACTTGGGGGGCGGGAAAGGGGGGAGCGGCTCAACTGGGGGGGAAGGAGAGAAGAGCACTTGGGGGGTGAAAGGCCAAGAAAGAAAGAGGGGACTTGGGGGGCAGAAAGCAGAGAAAGAAAGAGGGGACTTGGGGGGCAGGAAGAGAAGGGAACACTTCAGGGTCAGAAAGAGATGACATGTGGGGCAAAAAGGGAGGAGGGGACTTGGGGGGCAGGAAGTAAGAACAGAAGAGGGGACTTGGGGGGCAGAAAGACTGGAGAGGACTTGAGGGGCAGAAAGAGAAGAGAGGAGTTGGGGGGCACAAAGAGAGGAGCGCACTTGGGGGGCAGAAAGCGAGGCAAAGACTGAGATGGGGAGTGGAAAGGGACCGCTTGGGGGGAGAAGCAGAGGACTTGGGGGGCAGAAAAAGGGGAGGGAACTTGGGACGAAAGAAATGAAACGACCTGGGGGGCAGAAACGGGAGAGAGCACTTGGGGGGCAGAAAGCCAAGAAAGAAGGAGGGGACTTGGGGGGCTGAAAGGCAAGAAAGAAAGAGGGGACTTGGGGGGCAGAAAGGAAGAAAGAAACAGAGGACTTGGGGGGCGGAAAGCAGAGAAGGAAGAGGGGACTTGGGGGGCAGAAACAAGAAAGAAAGAGGGGACTTGGGGGGCAGAAAGGAAAGAAGGAAAGAGGGGACTTGGGGGGCAGAAACAGAGGAGGGGACGGGGAGGAGAAGAGAAGAGAGCACTTGGGGGGCAGAAGGAGAGGTCAAGACTTGGGGGATAAGAGGAGAGGACTTGAGGTCAGTAGGAGAGGAGGGGAGATGGGGGGCAGAAATAGAGGACTTGGGGGGCACAAAGTCAAGGAAGCAAGAGGGGACTTGGGGGGCAGAGAGCACAGAAACAAAGAGGGGACTTGGGGGGCAGAAACGGAGGAGGGCACTTGGGGGCCGAAAGAGAGGAGGGCGCTTGGGGGGCAGAACGAGAGAAGGGGATTTTGGGGGCAGAACGAGAGGAGAGGAGTTGGGGGGCACAGAGAAGAGAGCACTTGGGAGCACTTGGGGGGCAGAAAGAGAGGAGGGGACTTGGGAGGTAGAAAGGGAGGAGATGAATTGGGGGGCAGGAAGAGAGGAGTTGGGGGGCAGAAAGAAAGAGGGGACTTGGGGGGCTGAAAGCAGAGAAAGAAAGAGGGGACTTGGGGGGCTGAAAGGTAGCGTGGACATGGGGGTAGAAAGGGACTTAAGGGGCAGAACGAGAGGACGGGACTTGGGGGGCAGAAGGAGAGAAGGGGACTTGGGGGGCGGATGGAGAGGAAGGGAGTTGCGGGGCGGATGGAGAGAAGAAGACTTGGGGGCAGAAGGAAACGAGAGGACGTGGGGGGCAGAAAGGCAGGAGAGCACTTGGGGGGCAGGAGAGATGAGGACTTGGGGGGCAGAAAGAGAGGAGGGGGCTTCGGGGGAAGAAAGGAAGGAGAGGAATTGGGGGGCAGAAAGGGAGGAAAACTTGTGGGGCAGAAGGAGACGTGAGGACTTGGGGGGCAGAAGGAGTGGAGGGGACTTGGGGGGCAGGAAGAGAGGAGAGCATTTGGGGGGCAGAAAGAGAAGAGAAGGCTTGGGGGTCAGAAAGCAGACTGAAGGGGCCTTGTGGGGCACAAAGCAGAGAGGAGAGCGCTTGGGGGGCCAAAAAGAGGAGGTGACTTGGGGGGCCGAAAGAGAGGAGCAGTCTGTGGGGTAGCCAAAAGAGAGGAGTGGACAACGACAGCAAGGCGAGGACTGACTTGGGGGGCGGAAAGGGAGGGACGGAACCGGGGGGCAGAAAGAGAGCACTTGGGGGGAGAAGCAGAGGGCTTGGGGGGCAGAAAGAGGGGAGGGAACTTGGGACGAAAGAGACGAAGCCACTTGGGGGGCGGAAAGGGAAGAGAGCACTTGGGGGGCAGAAGGAGAATAGCGGGTTTGGGGGGCAGGAGAAGAAACGACTTGGGGGGCAGGAAGAGAAGGGAGCACTTGGGGGGCAGAGAGAGACGTGTTTGGAGGCAGAAAGAGAACGGAGGAGTTGGGGGGCAGAAGGAGAAGAGTTGGGGGTCACAAAGGAGAGCGCTTGGGGGGCACAAAGGAAAGAAAGAGGGGAGTTGGGGGGGTGGAAAGGCAGGACTGGCTCACTTGGGGGGCAGAATGAGACGACTTGGGGGGCAGAAAGAAAGCAAGAAAGAAAGAGGGGACTTGGGGGGCAGAGAGCTGAGAGGTTACTCGGGGGACACAAAGAGTAGAGAGCACTTTGTGGGCAGAAAGAGAAGAGCGGATTGGGGGGGCAGAAGGAGAAGAAACGACTTGGGGGGCAGAGAGAGAAGAGTTGGGGGTCACAAAGAGAGGAGAGCGCTTGGGGGGCAGAAAGGAGAAGACTTGGGGGGCAGAAAGAGAGGTGGGGAAGCAGGGAGAAGGAGAGGAGGAGACTGTGGGGGCAGAAAGAAAGGAGAGCACTTGGGGGGCAGGAGGAGAGGTGAGGACTTGGGGGGCAAAAGTACAGGAGGGGACTTGGGGGGCAGAAGGAGGGGAGAGGACTTTGGGACGAAGAATGTGATCACTTGGGGGGCAGAAAGACAGGAAAGGACTTGTGGGGCAAAAAGAAGAGAGGACTTGGAGGGCAGAAAGAGAGGAGAGCGCTTCGGGGGCAGAGAGAGAGGTCAGGACTTGGGGGGCAGAGGGAAAGGAGGGGACTTGGGGGGCAGAAAGGTAGTGTGGCCATGGGGGTAGAAAGGGACTTACGGGGCAGAAGGAGAGGACGGGACTTGGGGGGCAGAATGTGAGGACTTGGGGGGCAGATGGAGAGGAAGTGAGCTGGGGGGCAGAAAAATCCATGCAGCTGGAAATGGGTTGGGAAGGGGATAAAGGGTTGAAGGGGGACAGGAAAAGGGCTGGGGGGAGCAGGAAATGGGTCAGAAAGCAGCAGGAAAAGGGCTGGGGGGGGCAGGAAATGGGTTGAGAAGGGGAAAAAGGGTTGAGGGGGGATAGGAAAAGGGTTGGGAAAGAAGGAAACGGTGGAGGGGAGCAGGAAAAGGGTCGGAGAGAGGAAAAAGAGTTGGGGAGGAGCAGGAAACAGGTTGGAAAGGGGAAAAAGGGTCAGGGAAGCAGGAAATGGGAAGGGGGGGAAGCCTGAAAAAGGTTGGGAAGAAGAAAAAGGGTCGGGGGGAGCAGGAAATGGGTCGGAAAGTAGCAGGAAAAGGGTCAGGGAAGGGGAAAAAGGGTCAGGGGAGAGCAGGGAAAGGGCCGGGGAAAAAGGAAACGGGACAATGGAAGCAGAAAAAGGGTCAGGAAGGGGAAAAAGGTCAGGGGAAAAGGAAAACGGAAGGAGGGAGCAGGAAATGGGTTGAAAAAGGAAAAAAGGGTCAGGGGAGCAGGAAATAGGTTGGGGGGGCAGAAAAAGGATTGGGAAGGGAAAAAGGGTTGGAGGAGAACAGAAAACGGGTCGGGGAGAGCAGGAAAAACGCTGGGGGGGCAGGAAACGGGTTGGGGAAAAAAGGAAAAGGGCCGGGGGGGCAGGAAACGTATCGGGGGGGGGGGGAAGGTTCGGGTGACCAGGAAACGGGTTGGAAGTAAAGGAACCAAAGCTGAGCCCAGCCCAAAAGACACCAACAGACCTTGATGAACCCAAGTCCCGTTCCGGTACCGGTTCCGCCCAGCCCCCCACCCCGCTGAAGCCACTGCTTCGGTATCAACCTGAACCGGCACCGACAGCGTCAGAACACCGAACGGAACCCAAAAGGTTCGGAATCGCCGGAACCGAGCCGTTACCGCAACTCCCCGCTTCCAGACCGAGACGGAACCGGCAGCCCGACGACGGGCTCGAACCCGACCCGCTCCATCATTAACAGCTCGTTAACGAGCCCGGCCGGCACACCTTATGAGGCATCCGATTGGGCGGGGGCGATGATTGACAGCCGGGCGAGTAGGCGGTGCGATCGAGCAGGGGGCGGGACTGGGCGGAACCAGAGCCGGCGCCGAACTCATTTAAGGCTGGGCGGCGGCGCCGGGAGGACTCTACGAGGCTTTCTCCGCGCGGCCCGTCCTGCCCCTTGCCGTCGCGGGAGGCGGCAGCGGGGATTCGGGCTGCGCCGAGGCCGGACTCCGTCCCGCTCGGCGTCGAAGGGTCGCGGGGCCGGACGGGCGGAGGTGCGGCGGGTGCGGAGCTCGGCGTGCCGGCCCCGGCAGCTCCCGGCCGCGTAGCGGCGCGGCATCGCGGCGGAGCGGTAAGGTTCGGGCCGCGGGGCCGCGGAAGCCCGGGGCGGGGAGGGGTGCGCGGTGCCGGGCGGGCGGGGGGCGGCCCGGACGTCCGGAGGAGGTCCGGGAAGCGCCGGGGGAAAGGGGGCGGCTCGGCCGGCGGCACTTTGGGAACCGGGACTGAGGTGATTGGCGCGTGTAGGTCTGCTGCGGGAAGGAGGGGCTGTCGTCGTCCCGGCCTCCCGCGGTCCCCCCTTTCGTAGTCCCGATGGCTGGGACGCGTTCCCTGCCGCGGTCACTCAGAAGGCGTCGGAGCCGAAGGCGTGGGGGCTGATGCGATGCTGAGCGCGCTGGAAGCGGCGGGGGCAGAGCGAAGCGCAGGCGGCGGGGAGCCGTTAGCGACTGGGGGGGTCCCGCCTTCCCCACAGGCTCGCAGGAGGACGAGATGGCGCTGGCCCCCTCGGCCCCACCCGAAGCGACCGCCTCGAGGATGAAGGCGGGCGACGCGGACCGCGAGCGGCCGGACCTTGATGGTACGCTGAGCGTCCCTCACGGGGCGTCCTTACCCGGCTCGAGGCTTACGTCCTGCGCTGCGAGCCTCCAGGGACAGCGGGGCCGGGGGCTCGGCGGGCTCGGCGGAGGAAGGCAGCGCGGCGTGCCGTGCGACTGCTAAGAGCAGCGGGGCAAGGTGAGCGGGCTGCGGAGGCCGTGGCGCGAGCCGTGCGGGGTGGCGGCACGGGCGGCACCCCTCGCTGCCCCGCCGTGCGGCGCCTGCGGCGCTCGGACGCGGGTAGCGCCGGGCTCCGTCCCGGGCGGTGCGACGCCGCCACGGTGCCGCCGCGGAACCCGCCCGCGCCTCGCGGATTGGGCCCGGGTGGGAGAGGGCTTGCGGGCAGCCGACCCGGCCGGGGCCGCCCGTCCCTGGCTGAGCCACCGGCGGGGGGGGCCGCCGCGTGGGCCTGGGCAGGAGAAGCCCGAGCGGCCGCGGAGCTCTCGTGAGCCGGGGCGGACGCTCGGGGCCCCGCCGTGCTTCGAGGCGGACCCGCGGCCGGCGCACCGGGTCCAGTGGGTGAGGTGGGACAGCGGTGAGACGCTGACTATGGATCAGGTTATTACGGTGCTGCTTCGCGTTCGTGAGCTTTATTGCGGCAGAGATGTTCCTTCTGAGAAGGACGCCGCTGCGGTTGTTCCCCGATTGGAACGGGAGGGGGGGGTTAAGGCTCCCGATGCAATTCTTGCCCCTCAGCAGCGGGGCGGTGCCACCTCTGCGCTTGCGCCACTCAAACGCCGACCTCGTTGCCATTTGTCTCCCGCTCTGGGCAGAGCGCCCTCCCTGCTCCGCAGCCCCTCCACCTACAGCAGCTCCCTCTGAAGGCTCTGCTCTTACAGAGGGAACAGCAGCTCTTACCTCCACAGATGTACGGAGCCGGGCCGCGTGCCGTGAAGAGCGCAGGCAGCAGCAGGTGCCGTTCCGCCCGCTGGGCCTCTGAGGTGCGCCAGGTTACCAAAGCAGACTCGGCTCAGCCATTAAGCCAGCTTGCGCGTCGTCTTACACGGCCTTAGCAGGTTGGTCGTCATGGTTACAGCCGCGCGCCTTCGCTCAGACCAGGAGAACACGGAGGGACGGGGCTGGGACGGGGCTGGGACGGGGGGAGCAGGCCGAGGGCTTCTAAATGGTGTGGATGCTGAAATGCTCACGAGTAAGTTATGCATGTATGTGTTGGGAAAGGATGCGTGTGAGGACCTGCTGCGACTGCTCGCTGCCCGCAGCACTGCCAACATCAGCCCTCGCTCAAACGCCCGTGTGTGACTTCGCCAGCATCGTAGGCCGCGACTGCAATTCCTCAGCTCGTTACTTTGCATCAGCTGCTGCAGCCCGGCTACGCCTTCAGTCACGACGTGTCGCCCATCTCCGCCGGGATGAGCCTTCTGCTGGGAAGGAATGATGGCAACACGGTCATCTACGCCCGCTGTGAGACGCATCCGGGACAGCGGGCAGGAAACGTGAGTGGCTGTTCACCACGACACGGCAGGGGTACGGCAGACGCACGGCAGACGCACGGCAGACACACGGCATCCTGCAGCGAGTGAAGGAGGGCGGAGGACGCCGCTGGTGGGAGTCGCTTCTGGGATGGTCCCCAACTGCAACCGGAGCTCGTAATGCTGCACTCCATGCGGCTTCGATCATCGCAGCATTAACAATGAGATGTTCACGACTGATAATTGTGTTATCTGTTCGGGTTAGGCGCGTACGGGCACGTGTGACTAAACTTGAGAGCAAAATAAATGATTCTTGACATCCCTCTGGATGAGGCGATAAGGATATAGACAATGAGATCATGGCTAAGATTGTAAGGGATAGGGCTGTAGGCGCCAGGGCTGTAGGCGGTAAGGCTGTAGGCGGTAAGGCTGTAGGCGGTAAGCGATGCTCGCGCTGTTACGGGACAGGCGTCACCGAGCACAGGGAGGGGAGCTGTGGCAGCAGGCGGCAGCGAGGACTGGGGCTGTGACGAGGTAGGATCCCCCAGCTCGGTGTGGAAGGCTTGCTGTGTGCATAAGGGCTGTACAGACACACACGTGTGTGCCGTGCTTTAATAAAGTGCCATTCTCTCCGCCACCATGCTGCTGTCACCTCGGGAAGTGGCCAAGCCAGGGAACGCCAGCGGGGCTGCACGGTCGGAAATACGACGCCTTTCCCCTTCATTCCCCCCCCATCCCCTTTATGCCCCCTTTCGCCCTCTATTCCCCCCCCTTCCCCCATGATGCCCCCCCTTTTCCCCCTTTATTCCCCGTTTCCCATTTATCCCCCCGTCCTGCTTTATTGCCCCGCCTTTCCCCCTCTATTCCCCCCTTTCCCCTTTATTCCCCACTTTTCCCCCTTTATCCCCCCCTTTCCTCCTTTATTGTCCCCCAACCCCTCTATTACCCTTCTCCCATTATTCCCCCCCTTCTCCCTTTATCCCCCCCCGACCCTTTATTGCCCCCCCTTTCCCCATTATCTGCACCCATTCACCATTATCCTCGCCCTTTCCCCTTTATTGCCCCCCCTCGACCCCTTTATTCTCCCCCCTTCAATCCTTTATTTCCCCCCTTCCCCCATTATGCCCCCCCTTCCCCTTTATCCCCCCCTTTACTCCTTTATCCCCCCCATCCCCTTTATCACGGCCCTTTCCCCTTTATTACCCCCCATCGACCCTCTATCCTCCCCGTTTCCCCTTAAATCCCCCCTTCCCCCTTTATGCCCCCCATGTCCCCTTTATGCCCCCCTTCGCCCTTTATCCCCCCCTTTATTCCCCCACTACCCACCTATGCCCCCCACTTCCCCCATTATTCCCCCCCCTTTCAATTTTATCCCAGCCCATTCCCCTTTATTCCCCCCTCGACCCTTCATTCCCCCCCATGTCCCCTTTATGCCCCACTTCCCTCTTCATTCCCCCCCGCTGACCCTTTATTTCTCCCCCTTCCACCTTTATCCCCCCCCCTTTCCCCTATTTTCCCTCTACCCACTTTTATTCCACCACCCTGGACCCTTTTATTCCCCCCTTCCCCCATTATGCCCCCCCTTTCCTCCTTTATCCCCCCCCATCCCCTTTATCACCGCCCTTTCCCCTTTATTACCCCCCATCGACCCTCTATCCCCCCGTTTCCCCTTAAATCCCCCCTTCCCCCTTTATGCCCCCCCATATCCCCTTTATGCCCCCCTTCCCCCTTTATCCCCCCACTTCCCCCCCGTCCCCCTTTCCCCCTTTATCACCCCCCATTCCCCTCTATCCCCCCCTTTCCCCTTAAATCCCCCCCTCGACCCTTTATCCCCCCCTCTTCCCCCTCTCTTCCCCCCCTTTTCCCTTTATGCCCTTTTCCCCCTTCATTCCCCCCCCTTCTCCCTCTACGTCCCCGTCGACCCTTTATTCCCCCCCCCGCCTTTATGCCCCCCATTCCCCTTTGTCCCCCCCTTTCCTCCTTTACTGCCCCCCATCCCCTTTATCCCTTGCCCATCCCCTTTATCTCTTGCCCATCCCACCTATCCCCCCCTTTCCCCTCTATCCCCCCCCTCGACCCATTTATTGCCCCCCTTTCCACCTTTATTGTCCCCCCATCACCATTATGCCCCCTCACCCCTTTATCCCCCACCCATCCCCTTTATCACCCCTCTTTCCCCTTAAATCCCCCCTCCCTTTTCTTCCCCCCCTTCAATGCCCCCCTATTCCCCTTCAATGCCCCCCCTTCCCCTTTATCGCCCCCCTTCTCCCTCCATGCCCCCGTCGACCCTTTATTCCAACCCCCTTTCCCCTTTATTCCCCCCATGTGCCTTTATGCCCACCCCTTCTCCTTTATTCCCCGCCCATCCCCATTATCACCCCTCGACCCTTTATTCCCCCCCTTTCCCCTTAAATCCCCCCCACGACCCTTTATGCCCCCACTTCCCCCTTTATCCCCCCCACTTCCCCCTTTCTTCCCCCCCCTTTCCCCTTTATCTTCTCCCTTTATCCCCCCCTTTCTTCCTTTATGCCCCCCATCCCCTTTATCACCCCCCTTCCCCTTTAATTCCCCATCGACCCTCTATCCCCCCCGTTTCCCCTTAAATCCCCTCCTCGACCCTTTATGCCCCCCTTCGCCCTTTATCCCCCCCTTCCCCCTCTATGCCCAGCACTTCCCGCATTATGCCCCCCACTTCCTCCATTATTCCCCCCCCCTTTCCCCTTTATCCCAGCCCATTCCCCTTTATTCCCCCCTCGACCCTTTATTCCCCCCCCATGTCCCCTTTATTCCCCCCCGTCCCCTTCAATTCCTTTCCCCTTTATCGCCCCCCTTCCCCTTTATCGCCCCCCTTCCCCTTCCCCTTATTACCCTTTATGCCCCCACCTTCCCCCTTTCTGCCCCCCCGTTTCTGCCCCCCCATGTCCACTTTATGCCCCTCTTTGCCCTTTATCCCCCCCTTTACCCTTTATTCTCCCACTTCCCCCTCTATGCCCCCCACTTCCCCCATTATTCCCCCTCTTTCTCCTTTATCCCAGCCCATTCCCCTTTATGCCCCCCTTCCCCCTTCATTCCCCCCATCGAACCTTTATTCCCCCACCCTTCCCCATCTGTGCCCCCCCCTTTCGCCTTTATGCCCCCCATTCCCCTTTATCTCCCCCTTTCCTCCTTTATCGCCCCCCCTTCCCCTTTACTGCCCCCCCATACCCTCTATCCCCCCCCGACCCTTTTATTACCCTCCCCTTTCCTCCTTTATTGCCCCCCCATCACCTTCACTGGCCCCCCTTCCCCTTAATCCCCCGCCCGTCCCCTTTATCACCCCTCTTTCCCCTTTATTCCCCCCCCTTTCCCCGTAAATCCCCCACTCGACCCTTTATGCCCCCCCCCCCTTTATCCCACCCACTTCCCCCTCTCTTCCCCCCCCTTTCCCCTGTATGCCCTCTTCCCCCTTTATGGCCCTCCTTTCTTCCCCCCCCTTTCCCCTTTCTTCCCCACATTCCCCTTTCTCTTCCCCCTTTATCCCCCCGTTCCCCCTCTGTCCCCCCCCTTTCCCATCTATTCCCCCCCTTCCCCCTTCAATGCCCCCCATTTCCCCCTTTATGCCCCGCCATCCCTTTTATCACCCCCCTTCCCCTTTAATTCCCCCTGTCGACCCTCTACCCCCCCTTCCCCTCTATCCCCGTTTCCCCTTAAATCCCCTCGTTGACCCTTTATGCCCCCAACTTCCCCCTTTATGTCCCCCACTTTATGCCCCCCATGTCCCCTTTATCCCCCCTTCATTCCCCCACTTCCCATCTATGCCCCCCACTTCCCCCATTATTCCCCCCTTTCCCCTCTATTCCCCCCCTTCCCCCTTTATCCCCCCACTTACTCCTTTATTGCCCCCCTTTCCCCTTTATTCCCCCCTGTCGACCCTCTATTCCCCCCCTTTCCCCTTAAATCCCCCCTCAACCCTTTATGCCCCCCCTTGCCCCTTTATCCCCCCCACTTTCCCCTCTCTTCCCCCTCTCTTTCCCCTCACTTCCCCCCCTTTTCCCTTTATTCCCTTTTCCCCCTTTATGCCCCCCCTTCCCTCTTTATCCCCCCGTTCCCCCTCTGTCCCACCCTTTCCCCTCTATTCCCCCCTTCCCCCTTCAATTCCCCCCCTTTTCGCCCTTTATCCCCCTTTTCCTCCTTTATTGCCCCCCCATCCCCTCTATTCCCCTTCACCCTTTATCCCCCCCCATCCCCTTTATCCCCCCCATTCCCCCCTTTATGCCCCCCCCTTTCCTCCTTTATTACCCCCCCATCCCCTTTATCACCCGTTTCCCCTTTAATACCCCCTGTCGACCCTCTATCCCCCCCTTCCCCTCTATCCCGTTTCCCCTTAAATCCCCCCCCAACCCTTTATGCCCCTACCTTCGCCATTTCTGCCCCCCCGTTTATGCCCCCCTTCCCCCTTTATGCCCCCCCATGTCCACTTTCTGTCCCCCTTCCCCCTCTCTCCCCGCCTTTACCCTTTATTCCCCCACTTCCCCCTCTATGCCCCCCACTTCCCCCATTATTCCCCCTCTTTCTCCTTTATTCCCCCCTTCCCCCTTTATTCCCCCCCTCAACCCTCTATTCCCCCCCCATGTCCCCTATATGCCCCCCTTCCCCCTTCATCCCCCATCGAACCATTATTCCCCCACCTATCCCTATCTATGCACCCCCCTTCTCCCTCCATGCCCCCGTCGACCCTTTATTCCAACCCCCTTTCCCCTTTATTCCCCCCATGTGCCTTTATGCCCCCCCCTTCTCCTTTATTCCCCGCCCATCCCCATTATCACCCCTCGACCCTTTATTCCCCCCTTTCCCCTTAAATCCCCCCCACGACCCTTTATGCCCCCACTTCCCCCTTTCTTCCCCCCCCTTTCCCCTTTATCTTCTCCCTTTATCCCCCCCTTTCTTCCTTTATGCCCCCCATCCCCTTTATCACCCCCCTTCCCCTTTAATTCCCCATCGACCCTCTATCCCCCCCGTTTCCCCTTAAATCCCCTCCTCGACCCTTTATGCCCCCCTTCGCCCTTTATCCCCCCCTTCCCCCTCTATGCCCAGCACTTCCCGCATTATGCCCCCCACTTCCTCCATTATTCCCCCCCCCTTTCCCCTTTATCCCAGCCCATTCCCCTTTATTCCCCCCTCGACCCTTTATTCCCCCCCCCATGTCCCCTTTATTCCCCCCCGTCCCCTTCAATTCCTTTCCCCTTTATCGCCCCCCTTCCCCTTTATCGCCCCCCTTCCCCTTTATCGCCCCCCTTCCCCTTTATCGCCCCCCTTCCCCTTTAATCCCCCATCGACCCTCTATCCCCCCTTCCCCTCTATCCCCCCGTTTCCCCTTAAATCCCCACCTCGACCCTTTACGCCCCCCATGTCCCCTTTATGCCCCCCTTCGCTCTTTATCCCCCCCCTTTATTCCCCCACTTCCCATCTATGCCCCCCACTTCCCCCATTATTCCCCCCCCTTTCCCCTTTATCCCCCGCCCATCCCCTTTATCACCCCCCTTTCCCCTTTATTCCCCCCCTCAACACTTTATTCCCACCCCTTCCCCCACTAACCCCCCCGCCTTTCCCCTTAAATCCCCCGAGCCTTTATGCCCCCCCCCTCCCCCTTTATGCCCCCCCCATTTCCCCTTTATGCCCCCCTTTCCCCTCTATTCCCTTTATCCCCTCCCCGGACCCTTTTTTTCCCCCCCCTTCCCTCTTGATCCTCCTCTATTCCCCCCCTTCCCCCTTTACCCCCCCACTTCCTCCTTTATTGCCCACCCATCACCTTTATTGCCCCCCTTCCCCTTTATGGCCCCCACATCCCCTTTATTCCCCCCTGTCGACCCTCTATCCCCCCCCCTTTCCCCTTAAATCCCCCCTCAACCCTTTATGCCCCCCCTTCCCCCTCTGTCCCACCCTTTCCCCTCTATTCCCCCCTTTTCCCCCTTTATCCCCCCTTACCTCCTTTATTGCCCCCCCATCCCCTCTATTCCCCTTCTCCCTTTATTCCCTCCCTTCTCCCTTTATCCCCCCCATCCCCTTTATGCCCCCCCTTCACCTTTATCCCCCCTTTTCCTCCTTTATTGCCCCCCCATCCCCTTTATCACCCCCCCCTTTCCCCTTTAATCCCCCGTCGACCCTCTATCCCCCCCTTCCCCTCTATCCCCCCATTTCCCCTTAAATCCGCCCCTCGACCCTTTATGCCCCTTCCCCCTTTCTGCCCCCCTTCCCCCTCTATCCCCCCCTTTACCCTTTATTCCCCCACTTCCCCCATTATTCCCCCTCTTTCTCCTTTATCCCAGCCCATTCCCCTTTATGCCCCCCTTCCTTCCCCCCATCGAACCTTTATTCCCCCCCCCTTCCCGCTTTATTGCCCCCCCTTCCCCTTTATTCCCCCCCTTCTGCCTTCAATTCCCCCCCGTCACCTTCAATTTCCCCACTTTCCCCTTTATCCCCCCCTTTCCTCCTTTATTGCCCCCCTTCCCCTTTATTCCCTGCCCATCCCCTTTATTCCCCCCCTCGATCCTTTATTCCCACCCCTTCCTCCACTATCCCCCCCCTTTCCCCTTAAATCCCCCCACCCTTTATGCCCCCCCTACCCCCTTTATGCCCCCCCCTTTCCCGTCTATTCCCCCTTCTCCCTTTTATCACCCCTTCCCCCTTTATCCCCCCCTCGACCCTTTTTCCACCCCCCTTCCCCCTTTATCCTCCTCTATTCCCCCCCCCTTACCTCTCTATTCCCCCCACTTCCCCCATTATGCCCCCTTTCCCCTGTATCCCCCCCCTTCCTCCTTTATTGCCCCCCCATCCCCTTTATCACCCCCCTTTCCCTTTATTCCCCCCTGTCGACCCTCTATTCTCCCCTTCCCCTCTATTCCCCCCTTCCCCCTTAAATCCCCCCTCAACCCTTTATTGCCCCCCCTTCCCCCTTTATCCCCCGTTCCCCCTCTGTCCCACCCTTTCCCCTCTATTCCCCCCTTCCCCCTTCAATTCCCCACCCTTTCCCCTTTATGCCCCCCCTTTTCCCCCTTTATCCCCCCTTACCTCCTTTATTGCCCCCTCATCCCCTCTATCCCCCTTCTCCCTTTATTATCCCCCTTCTCTCTTTATCCCTCCCCATCCCCTTTATCCCCCCCATTGCCCCCCCTTCACCTTTATCCCCCCCTTTCCTCCTTTATCACCCCCCTTTCCCCTATAATCCCCCCTGTCGACCCTCTATCCCCCCATTTCCCCTTAAATCCCCCCTCAACCCTTTATGCCCCCACCTTCCCCCTTTCTGCCCCCCCGTTTCTGCCCCCCCATGTCCACTTTATGCCCCTCTTTGCCCTTTATCCCCCCCTTTACCCTTTATTCTCCCACTTCCCCCTCTATGCCCCCCACTTCCCCCATTATTCCCCCTCTTTCTCCTTTATCCCAGCCCATTCCCCTTTATGCCCCCCTTCCCCCTTCATTCCCCCCATCCAACCTTTATTCCCCCACCCTTCCCCATCTATGCCCCCCCTTTCACCTTTATGCCCCCCATTCCCCTTTATCTCCCCCTTTCCTCCTTTATCGCCCCCCCTTCCCCTTTACTGCCCCCCCATACCCTCTATCCCCCCCCGACCCTTTTATTACCCTCCCCTTTCCTCCTTTATTGCCCCCCCATCACCTTCACTGGCCCCCCTTCCCCTTAATCCCCCGCCCGTCCCCTTTATCACCCCTCTTTCCCCTTTATTCCCCCCCCTTTCCCCGTAAATCCCCCACTCGACCCTTTATGCCCCCCCCCCCTTTATCCCACCCACTTCCCCCTCTCTTCCCCCCCCTTTCCCCTGTATGCCCTCTTCCCCCTTTATGGCCCTCCTTTCTTCCCCCCCCTTTCCCCTTTCTTCCCCACATTCCCCTTTCTCTTCCCCCTTTATCCCCCCGTTCCCCCTCTGTCCCCCCCCTTTCCCATCTATTCCCCCCCTTCCCCCTTCAATGCCCCCCATTTCCCCCTTTATGCCCCGCCATCCCTTTTATCACCCCCCTTCCCCTTTAATTCCCCCTGTCGACCCTCTACCCCCCCTTCCCCTCTATCCCCGTTTCCCCTTAAATCCCCTCGTTGACCCTTTATGCCCCCAACTTCCCCCTTTATGTCCCCCACTTTATGCCCCCCATGTCCCCTTTATCCCCCCTTCATTCCCCCACTTCCCATCTATGCCCCCCACTTCCCCCATTATTCCCCCCTTTCCCCTCTATTCCCCCCCTTCCCCCTTTATCCCCCCACTTACTCCTTTATTGCCCCCCTTTCCCCTTTATTCCCCCCTGTCGACCCTCTATTCCCCCCCTTTCCCCTTAAATCCCCCCTCAACCCTTTATGCCCCCCCTTGCCCCTTTATCCCCCCCACTTTCCCCTCTCTTCCCCCTCTCTTTCCCCTCACTTCCCCCCCTTTTCCCTTTATTCCCTTTTCCCCCTTTATGCCCCCCCTTCCCTCTTTATCCCCCCGTTCCCCCTCTGTCCCACCCTTTCCCCTCTATTCCCCCCTTCCCCCTTCAATTCCCCCCCCCTTTTCGCCCTTTATCCCCCTTTTCCTCCTTTATTGCCCCCCCATCCCCTCTATTCCCCTTCACCCTTTATCCCCCCCATCCCCTTTATCCCCCCCATTCTCCCCTTTATGCCCCCCCCTTTCCTCCTTTATTACCCCCCCATCCCCTTTATCACCCGTTTCCCCTTTAATACCCCCTGTCGACCCTCTATCCCCCCCTTCCCCTCTATCCCGTTTCCCCTTAAATCCCCCCCCAACCCTTTATGCCCCTACCTTCGCCCTTTCTGCCCCCCCGTTTATGCCCCCCTTCCCCCTTTATGCCCCCCCATGTCCACTTTCTGTCCCCCTTCCCCCTCTCTCCCCGCCTTTACCCTTTATTCCCCCACTTCCCCCTCTATGCCCCCCACTTCCCCCATTATTCCCCCTCTTTCTCCTTTATTCCCCCCCCAACCCTCTATTCCCCCCCCATGTCCCCTATATGCCCCCCTTCCCCCTTCATCCCCCATCGAACCATTATTCCCCCACCTATCCCTATCTATGCACCCCCCTTCTCCCTCCATGCCCCCGTCGACCCTTTATTCCAACCCCCTTTCCCCTTTATTCCCCCCATGTGCCTTTATGCCCCCCCCTTCTCCTTTATTCCCCGCCCATCCCCATTATCACCCCTCGACCCTTTATTCCCCCCCTTTCCCCTTTATCCCCCCCACTTCCCCCTTTCTTCCCCCCCTTTCCCCTTTATCTTCTCCCTTTTCCCCCCCTTTCTTTCTTTATGCCCCTCATCCCCTTTATCACCCCCCTTTGCCTTTATCCCCCCCATCCCCTTTATCACCCCCCTTCCCCTTTAATTCCCCATCGACCCTCTATCCCCCCCGTTTCCCCTTAAATCCCCTCCTCGACCCTTTATGCCCCCCTTCGCCCTTTATCCCCCCCTTCCCCCTCTATGCCCAGCACTTCCCACATTATGCCCCCCACTTCCTCCATTTTTCCCCCCCTTTCCCCTTTATCCCAGCCCATTCCCCTTTATTCCCCCCCCTTTGCCCCTTTATTCCCCCCTTCCGCCTTCAATCCCCCCGTCCCCTTCAATTCCTTTCCCCTTTATCCCCCCCTTTCCTCCTTTATTGCCCCCCCTTCCCCTTTATTGCCCCCCCTTCCCCTTTATTGCCCCCCCTTCCCCTTTATTGCCCCCCCTTCCCCTTTATTGCCCCCCCTTCCCCTTTATTGCCCCCCCTTCCCCTTTATTGCCCCCCCTTCCCCTTTATTGCCCCCCCTTCCCCTTTATTGCCCCCCCTTCCCCTTTATTGCCCCCCCTTCCCCTTTATCCCCCGCCCATCCCCTTTATCACCCCCCTTTCCCCTTTATTCCCCCCCTCGACCCTTTATTCCCCCCCTTCCCCACTATCCCCACCCCTTCCCCCACTCTCCCCCCCGACCCTTTATGCCCCCACCTTTCCCCTTTATGTCCCCCTTTTATGACCCCCTTCCCCCTTCATCCCCCCCACTTCCCCCCCTTCCGTCTCTATTCCCCCTTTCCCCTTTATTTTCCCCCTTCCCCACCTATGCTCCCCACTTCCCGCGTTATTCCCCCCCTTTCCCCTGTCCCCCCCTTTCCCTGTATTCCCCCCATCCCCTTTATCCCCCGCTCCATCGCCTTTCTCAACCCCTTTCCCCTTAAATTCCTCCTCGACCTTTTATGCCCCCCCATGCCCCCTTTATGCCCCCCTTTCCTGCTTTACTGCCCCCCTTCCCCTTTATTGCCCCCCCCATCCCCTTATAATCACCCCCCTTTCCCCTTCATTCCCCCCCGTTGACCCATTATGCCCCCCCTTCCCCATTATTGCCCCCCCATCCTCTTTATCACCCCCTTTTCCCCTTTATTCCCCCCCTTCTCCTCTATACCCCCCCTTTATCCCCCCACTTCCCTCTCTATTCCCCCCCTTCCCCCTTCATGCCCCCCGTTCTCCTTTATCCCCTGCCTTCCTCCTTTATTGCCCCCCCATTTCGCTTTTATGCCCCCTTCCCCCTTTATCCCCCCCTTTACACTCTATTCCTCCCCTTCCCCCTACATTCCCCACATCCCCTTCGATTCCCCCCTTTCCCCTTCATTCCCCCCTTTCCCCTTCATTCCCCCCCTTTTCCCCTTAATTTCCCCCTCTTCCCCATTTCATTCCCCCCCCTTCCCCCTCTATTCCTGCCCCACACCCTTTCTTCCCCCCCGTCCCCTTTATCCCCCCCCCTTTCACCCTCTATTCTCCTTTCTTCCCCCCCTTTTATCCTCGTTCCCCCCACTTCCCCCATTATGCCCCCCTTTCCCCTCTATTCCCCCCCTTCTCCCTTTATCCCCCCCATCCCCCCCCTTTCCCCCCTTATGCCCCCCTTCCCCCTTTATGCCCCCCCTTCCCCCTTCAATTCCCCCCTTTCCCCCTTATTTCCCCCTTTTCCCCCTTTATCCCCCGTTTCCTCCGTTATTACCCCCCATCCCCTCTATTCCCGTTCTCCCTTTTCCCCCCCATTCCCCCCCCCTTTCCCCCTTATCCCCCCCTTTCCTCCTTTATTGCCCCCCATCCCCTTTATCACCCCCCTTTCCCCTTTAATCCCCCATCGACCCTCTATCCCCCCTTCCCCTCTATCCCCCCGTTTCCCCTTAAATCCCCACCTCGACCCTTTGTGCCCCCCATGTCCCCTTTATGCCCCCCTTCGCTCTTTATCTCCCCCCTTTATTCCCCCACTTCCCATCTATGCCCCCCACTTCCCCCATTATTCCCCCCCCTTTCCCCTTTATCCCCCGCCCATCCCCTTTATCACCCCCCTTCCCCCTTTATGCCCCCCATGTCCCCTTTATGCCCCCCTTCGCTCTTTATCTCCCCCCTTTATTCCCCCTCTTCCCATCTATGCCCCCCACTTCCCCCATTATTCCCCCCCCTTTCCCCTTTATCCCAGTCCATTCCCCTTTATTCCCCTCTCAACCCTTCATTCCCCCCATGACCCCTTTATGCCCCCCTTCCCCCTTCATTCCCCCCGTCGACCCTTTATTCCCCCCCTTTTTCTTTTATTCCCCCCCTTCCGCCTTCATTCCCCCCATCCCCATCAATTCCCCCCCTTTCCTCCTTTATTGCCCCCCCTTTCCCTTTATCCCCCCATCCCCTTTATCACCCCCCTTTCCCCTTAAATCCCCCCTCAACCCTTTATGCCCCCCCTTGCCCCTTTATCCCCCCCACTTTCCCCTCACTTCCCCCCCTTTTCCCTTTATTCCCTTTTCCCCCTTTATGCCCCCCCTTCCCTCTTTATCCCCCCGTTCCCCCTCTGTCCCACCCTTTCCCCTCTATTCCCCCCTTCCCCCTTCAATTCCCCCTTTTCCCCCTTTATCCCCCCTTTCCTCCTTTATTGCCCCCCATCCCCTTTAATCCCCCATCGACCCTCTATCCTCCCCCTTCCCCTCTATTCCCCCGTTTCTCCTTAAATCCCCCCCCAACCCTTTATGCCCCTACCTTCGCCATTTCTGCCCCCCGTTTATGCCCCCCCATGTCCACTTCCTGCCCCCCTTCCTCCTCTATCCCCCCCTTTACCCTTTATTCCCCCACTTCCCCCTCTATGCCCCCCACTTCCCCCATTATTCCCTCTCTTTTTCCTTTACCCCCGCCCATTCCCCTTTATTCCCCCCCTCGACCCTTTATTCCCCCCCCATGTCCCCTTTATTGCCCCCCTTCCCCCTTCATTCCCCTCTCGAACCTTTATTCCCCCACCCTTCCCCCTTAATGCCTCCCTTCTCCCTCTATGCCCCCCTTCCCCTTTATCCCCCCCTCGACCCTTTATTCCCCCCCTTCCCCCTTTATCCTTCTCTACTCTCCCCCTTACCTCTCTATTCCCCCCACTTCCCCCACTATGCCCCCTTCCCCCTTCATCCCCCCCCTTCCTCCTTTATTGCCCCCCCATCCCCTTTATCACCCCCCTTTCCCTTTATTCCCCCCTGTCGACCCTCTATTCTCCCCTTCCCCTCTATTCCCCCCTTTCCCCTTAAATCCCCCTCAACCCTTTATTGCCCCCCCTTCCCCCTTTATCCCCCGTTCCCCCTCTGTCCCACCCTTTCCCCTCTATTCCCCCCTTCCCCCTTCAATTCCCCACCCTTTCCCGTTTATGCCCCCCCTTTTCCCCCTTTATCCCCCCTTACCTCCTTTATTGCCCCTCATCCCCTCTATCCCCCTTCTCCCTTTATTATCCCCCTTCTCTCTTTATCCCTCCCCATCCCCTTTATCCCCCCCATTGCCCCCCCTTCACCTTTATCCCCCCCTTTCCTCCTTTATCACCCCCCTTTCCCCTATAATCCCCCCTGTCGACCCTCTATCCCCCCATTTCCCCTTAAATCCCCCCTCAACCCTTTATGCCCCCACCTTCCCCCTTTCTGCCCCCCCGTTTCTGCCCCCCCATGTCCACTTTATGCCCCTCTTTGCCCTTTATCCCCCCCTTTACCCTTTATTCTCCCACTTCCCCTCTATGCCCCCCACTTCCCCCATTATTCCCCCTCTTTCTCCTTTATCCCAGCCCATTCCCCTTTATGCCCCCCTTCCCCCTTCATTCCCCCCATCCAACCTTTATTCCCCCACCCTTCCCCATCTATGCCCCCCCTTTCACCTTTATGCCCCCCATTCCCCTTTATCTCCCCCTTTCCTCCTTTATCGCCCCCCCTTCCCCTTTACTGCCCCCCCATACCCTCTATCCCCCCCCGACCCTTTTATTACCCTCCCCTTTCCTCCTTTATTGCCCCCCCATCACCTTCACTGGCCCCCCTTCCCCTTAATCCCCCGCCCGTCCCCTTTATCACCCCTCTTTCCCCTTTATTCCCCCCCCTTTCCCCGTAAATCCCCCACTCGACCCTTTATGCCCCCCCCCCCTTTATCCCACCCACTTCCCCCTCTCTTCCCCCCCCTTTCCCCTGTATGCCCTCTTCCCCCTTTATGGCCCTCCTTTCTTCCCCCCCCTTTCCCCTTTCTTCCCCACATTCCCCTTTCTCTTCCCCCTTTATCCCCCCGTTCCCCCTCTGTCCCCCCCCTTTCCCATCTATTCCCCCCCTTCCCCCTTCAATGCCCCCCATTTCCCCCTTTATGCCCCGCCATCCCTTTTATCACCCCCCTTCCCCTTTAATTCCCCCTGTCGACCCTCTACCCCCCCTTCCCCTCTATCCCCGTTTCCCCTTAAATCCCCTCGTTGACCCTTTATGCCCCCAACTTCCCCCTTTATGTCCCCCACTTTATGCCCCCCATGTCCCCTTTATCCCCCCTTCATTCCCCCACTTCCCATCTATGCCCCCCACTTCCCCCATTATTCCCCCCTTTCCCCTCTATTCCCCCCCTTCCCCCTTTATCCCCCCACTTACTCCTTTATTGCCCCCCTTTCCCCTTTATTCCCCCCTGTCGACCCTCTATTCCCCCCCTTTCCCCTTAAATCCCCCCTCAACCCTTTATGCCCCCCCTTGCCCCTTTATCCCCCCCACTTTCCCCTCTCTTCCCCCTCTCTTTCCCCTCACTTCCCCCCCTTTTCCCTTTATTCCCTTTTCCCCCTTTATGCCCCCCCTTCCCTCTTTATCCCCCCGTTCCCCCTCTGTCCCACCCTTTCCCCTCTATTCCCCCCTTCCCCCTTCAATTCCCCCCCCCTTTTCGCCCTTTATCCCCCTTTTCCTCCTTTATTGCCCCCCCATCCCCTCTATTCCCCTTCACCCTTTATCCCCCCCATCCCCTTTATCCCCCCCATTCTCCCCTTTATGCCCCCCCCTTTCCTCCTTTATTACCCCCCCATCCCCTTTATCACCCGTTTCCCCTTTAATACCCCCTGTCGACCCTCTATCCCCCCCTTCCCCTCTATCCCGTTTCCCCTTAAATCCCCCCCCAACCCTTTATGCCCCTACCTTCGCCCTTTCTGCCCCCCCGTTTATGCCCCCCTTCCCCCTTTATGCCCCCCCATGTCCACTTTCTGTCCCCCTTCCCCCTCTCTCCCCGCCTTTACCCTTTATTCCCCCACTTCCCCCTCTATGCCCCCCACTTCCCCCATTATTCCCCCTCTTTCTCCTTTATTCCCCCCCCAACCCTCTATTCCCCCCCCATGTCCCCTATATGCCCCCCTTCCCCCTTCATCCCCCATCGAACCATTATTCCCCCACCTATCCCTATCTATGCACCCCCCTTCTCCCTCCATGCCCCCGTCGACCCTTTATTCCAACCCCCTTTCCCCTTTATTCCCCCCATGTGCCTTTATGCCCCCCCCTTCTCCTTTATTCCCCGCCCATCCCCATTATCACCCCTCGACCCTTTATTCCCCCCCTTTCCCCTTTATCCCCCCCACTTCCCCCTTTCTTCCCCCCCTTTCCCCTTTATCTTCTCCCTTTATCCCCCCCTTTCTTTCTTTATGCCCCTCATCCCCTTTATCACCCCCCTTTGCCTTTATCCCCCCCATCCCCTTTATCACCCCCCTTCCCCTTTAATTCCCCATCGACCCTCTATCCCCCCCTTCCCCTCTATCCCCCCGTTTCCCCTTAAATCCCCTCCTCGACCCTTTATGCCCCCCTTCGCCCTTTATCCCCCCTTCCCCCTCTATGCCCAGCACTTCCCACATTATGCCCCCCACTTCCTCCATTTTTCCCCCCCTTTCCCCTTTATCCCAGCCCATTCCCCTTTATTCCCCCCCCTTTGCCCCTTTATTCCCCCCTTCCGCCTTCAATCCCCCCGTCCCCTTCAATTCCTTTCCCCTTTATCCCCCCCTTTCCTCCTTTATTGCCCCCCCTTCCCCTTTATTGCCCCCCTTCCCCTTTATTGCCCCCCCTTCCCCTTTATTGCCCCCCCTTCCCCTTTATTGCCCCCCCTTCCCCTTTATTGCCCCCCCTTCCCCTTTATTGCCCCCCCTTCCCCTTTATTGCCCCCCCTTCCCCTTTATTGCCCCCCCATCCCCTTATAATCACCCCCCTTTCCCCTTCATTCCCCCCCGTTGACCCATTATGCCCCCCCTTCCCCATTATTGCCCCCCCATCCTCTTTATCACCCCCTTTTCCCCTTTATTCCCCCCCTTCTCCTCTATACCCCCCCTTTATCCCCCCACTTCCCTCTCTATTCCCCCCCTTCCCCCTTCATGCCCCCCGTTCTCCTTTATCCCCTGCCTTCCTCCTTTATTGCCCCCCCATTTCGCTTTTATGCCCCCTTCCCCCTTTATCCCCCCCTTTACACTCTATTCCTCCCCTTCCCCCTACATTCCCCACATCCCCTTCGATTCCCCCCCTTTCCCCTTCATTCCCCCCCTTTCCCCTTCATTCCCCCCCTTTTCCCCTTAATTTCCCCCTCTTCCCCATTTCATTCCCCCCCCTTCCCCCTCTATTCCTGCCCCACACCCTTTCTTCCCCCCCCGTCCCCTTTATCCCCCCCCCTTTCACCCTCTATTCTCCTTTCTTCCCCCCCTTTTATCCTTCGTTCCCCCCACTTCCCCCATTATGCCCCCCTTTCCCCTCTATTCCCCCCCTTCTCCCTTTATCCCCCCCATCCCCCCCCTTTCCCCCCTTATGCCCCCCTTCCCCCTTTATGCCCCCCCTTCCCCCTTCAATTCCCCCCTTTCCCCCTTATTTCCCCCTTTTCCCCCTTTATCCCCCGTTTCCTCCGTTATTACCCCCCATCCCCTCTATTCCCGTTCTCCCTTTTCCCCCCCATTCCCCCCCCCTTTCCCCCTTATCCCCCCCTTTCCTCCTTTATTGCCCCCCATCCCCTTTATCACCCCCCTTTCCCCTTTAATCCCCCATCGACCCTCTATCCCCCCTTCCCCTCTATCCCCCCGTTTCCCCTTAAATCCCCACCTCGACCCTTTGTGCCCCCCATGTCCCCTTTATGCCCCCCTTCGCTCTTTATCTCCCCCCTTTATTCCCCCACTTCCCATCTATGCCCCCCACTTCCCCCATTATTCCCCCCCCTTTCCCCTTTATCCCCCGCCCATCCCCTTTATCACCCCCCTTCCCCCTTTATGCCCCCCATGTCCCCTTTATGCCCCCCTTCGCTCTTTATCTCCCCCCTTTATTCCCCCTCTTCCCATCTATGCCCCCCACTTCCCCCATTATTCCCCCCCCTTTATCCCAGCCCATTCCCCTTTATTCCCCTCTCAACCCTTCATTCCCCCCATGACCCCTTTATGCCCCCCTTCCCCCTTCATTCCCCCCGTCGACCCTTTATTCCCCCCCTTTTTCTTTTATTCCCCCCCTTCCGCCTTCATTCCCCCCATCCCCATCAATTCCCCCCCTTTCCTCCTTTATTGCCCCCCCTTTCCCTTTATCCCCCCATCCCCTTTATCACCCCCCTTTCCCCTTAAATCCCCCCTCAACCCTTTATGCCCCCCCTTGCCCCTTTATCCCCCCCACTTTCCCCTCACTTCCCCCCCTTTTCCCTTTATTCCCTTTTCCCCCTTTATGCCCCCCCTTCCCTCTTTATCCCCCCGTTCCCCCTCTGTCCCACCCTTTCCCCTCTATTCCCCCCTTCCCCCTTCAATTCCCCCCTTTTCCCCCTTTATCCCCCCTTTCCTCCTTTATTGCCCCCCATCCCCTTTAATCCCCCATCGACCCTCTATCCTCCCCCTTCCCCTCTATTCCCCCGTTTCTCCTTAAATCCCCCCCCAACCCTTTATGCCCCTACCTTCGCCATTTCTGCCCCCCGTTTATGCCCCCCCATGTCCACTTCCTGCCCCCCTTCCTCCTCTATCCCCCCCTTTACCCTTTATTCCCCCACTTCCCCCTCTATGCCCCCCACTTCCCCCATTATTCCCTCTCTTTTTCCTTTACCCCCGCCCATTCCCCTTTATTCCCCCCCTCGACCCTTTATTCCCCCCCCATGTCCCCTTTATTGCCCCCCTTCCCCCTTCATTCCCCTCTCGAACCTTTATTCCCCCACCCTTCCCCCTTAATGCCTCCCTTCTCCCTCTATGCCCCCCTTCCCCTTTATCCCCCCCTCGACCCTTTATTCCCCCCCTTCCCCCTTTATCCTTCTCTATTCTCCCCCTTACCTCTCTATTCCCCCCACTTCCCCCACTATGCCCCCTTCCCCCTTCATCCCCCCACTTCCTCCTTTATTGCCCCCCCATCCCCTTTATCAGCCCCCTTTCCCCATTATTCCCCCCCTCAACCCTTTTATTCCCCCCATTCACTTTTTATTCCCCCCGTTGACCCTTTATGCCCCCGCTTCCCCCATTATGCCCCCCCTTTTCCCCCTTTATCCCCCCTTACCTCCTTTATTGCCCCCCATCACCTTAATTGCCCCCCATCCCCTTTATCACTGCCCTTTCCCCTTAAATCCCCCCCTCGACCCTCTATGCCCCCACCTTTCCCCTTTATGTCCCCCCTTTATGACCCCCTTCCCCCTTTATCCCCCCCACTTCCCCCCCTTCCGTCTCTATTCCCCCTTTCCCCTTTATTTTCCCCCTTCCCCACCTATGCTCCCCACTTCCCGCGTTATTCCCCCCCCTTTCCCCTCTGTCCCCCCCTTTCCCTGTATTCCCCCCATCCCCTTTATCCCCCGCTCCATCGCCTTTCTCAACCCCTTTCCCCTTAAATTCCTCCTCGACCTTTTATGCCCCCCCATGCCCCCTTTATGCCCCCCTTTCCTGCTTTACTGCCCCCCTTCCCCTTTATTGCCCCCCCATCCCCTTATAATCACCCCCCTTTCCCCTTCATTCCCCCCCGTTGACCCATTATGCCCCCCCTTCCCCATTATTGCCCCCCCATCCTCTTTATCACCCCCTTTTCCCCTTTATTCCCCCCCCTTCTCCTCTATACCCCCCCTTTCCCCTTATATCCCCCCTTCCCCCTTTATCCCCCCACTTCCCTCTCTATTCCCCCCCTTCCCCCTTCATGCCCCCCGTTCTCCTTTATCCCCTGCCTTCCTCCTTTATTGCCCCCCCATTTCGCTTTTATGCCCCCTTCCCCCTTTATCCCCCCCTTTACACTCTATTCCTCCCCTTCCCCCTACATTCCCCACATCCCCTTCGATTCCCCCCCTTTCCCCTTCATTCCCCCCCTTTCCCCTTCATTCCCCCCCTTTTCCCCTTAATTTCCCCCTCTTCCCCATTTCATTCCCCCCCCTTCCCCCTCTATTCCTGCCCCACACCCTTTCTTCCCCCCCCGTCCCCTTTATCCCCCCCCCCTTTCACCCTCTATTCTCCTTTCTTCCCCCCCTTTTATCCTTCGTTCCCCCCACTTCCCCCATTATGCCCCCCTTTCCCCTCTATGTCCCCCCTTCCCCTTTATTCCCCCCCTTTCCCCTTTATCCCCCCACATTCCCTCTACTCCCCCCCATCCCTTTTATTCACCCCCCTTCCCCCTTTTCTTCCCTATCCCCACTACCGTCCACGAGCAGAGCCGCCGAACGCCGCCCCCCCCACACTCCCACAGCCTCCGCCCCCCGCCGCTCGACAGCGCCGCGGCTCTCTGCTGCCGCCCGGTGGTCGCCGCGCGGTACTGCAGGAACTGCCCACACGCCCGCCGCACGGGAGCGCCGCTGACGCGAGCACGCGCCGAGCAACGTGGCTGCGCCCTGCGGGAGCGGCTGCTTACCTGCAGAGCGCGGCGAGGCGCCTGGAGCCGTGAGGCGCCGCCACGTGAAGGAGCTCGGCGGTCGGGGCTGGGACGGGCCGGGACCGGTGGAAAAGCCGCCGTTCAGCAGCTCCTCGGAAAGCCGGCGGGACGCCGCTCGGGGTGGCCGCGGAGCCGCTCCGTGCCGGTACCGGGAGGCTGCGGTGCCCGGGGACGGCTCCACGCCGCTTCCGCTACCGCGAAACTCCGAGCCGCTCGCGTTGCACCCCTGCCGAGAGCGCTTTTAAACGGCTGGGGGGCGCCTACCGGTCCGCCGCGTCGACGGGCTCGTTGGATGCCCGTCCGAAAATCCGCGCGCTCCGTACGTCTTCGAGCGCATGCGTCTTGCCGGCTGGAGGGCTTCTCACCATAGAGATTGGCGGATTCGCTGCGCAGAGCGGTCGAAACTCAGACCGGCCACTTCCGCATCCAGGTGCGCCTGCGTCGCGCCGCCTGCAGTACCGAATTCTCCTCCGTAGGCGGCAGCACCGAGCAGCGCCGCGCTACTGCGCTTGCGCGGTCCCGGGCGGGCAGCTGCCGGTCACGCGCAGCTCTGAGCCAATCGGGTACCGGGACGGCCGCAGGGGCCGCCGGGAGCAAAACCCGTCAGTGCCCGGGGCGGGCTCGGGAGAAAAACCGCCCGAGGAAACAGGCAGCGGGCACCTCCTTAGTCGGGAAGAGGGGCGCGTAATCGCCGAGCCGGCGATCCAAGGGTGGGCTGCTCGCCCGCTCCTAAGTGCGCCTTTTCCTACGGGCTATTTATACTCGGTTGCGCGCATGCGCAAAAGCGTCCGGAGGACTTAGGACCACAGAGATGGGCGGACTCGCTACGCAGAGCGGCAACATCCGGGCGCCACTTCCGCCTGCCTGCGAGCAGCAAACATACACGCCTGCACTACCGCCGACTGGCCACGCGGGGGCACCACAGACCGCCGAAACAACGCCTCTCGCCGCATCGACGCGGAGCCTCACCGCGGTCGCATGCCGGCCGTTCTCTCTCCTGCTGGTACTACGAGGCATGGTAGCAGGTGCGAAGTGCTTATGCAAATCTGTAAATAAATAAATAACCAGCTAATGATGTTGTCTTGCTTTCCTTATTTACCTATTTACTTGGCCAGCATCTGAGGTAATGAAAAAAGCTGCTATCAATCACTTGGATAGATTCCTGCAGTGAAGCCAAGAATGTCTCGTAACGATGAACAGAGCAACACACAACAGCCAGACATCTCTCAGAACAAACAGTTACGAGACCTGCAGTCCAGCGTTACCTATTTACTCCATAGGTGTCACTGTGGGAGACCTGACATTGTCCCCACCAAGGGCTTTCAGAAACTCTGCTGGGGAACAAACGTGTAACTGAACGAACAATAGATGCCCAGTAACTCTTACACGTGAGGGTGATGTGACAGACGCTGCTGCTGGAGGGAAGAGGGATATAAAACTACTAACCTTCAGAGTGGATTCTCCACGAGCGATTCTCACAACCGAAATCAGACGAGGAACTGGACTGCATTTAATGAGAGCGAGTGCTATTCTCACAAGTTGAAGGTAGAGGTTGTGGGCTTTTTTTGTTTGTTTTGTTTGCTACGGGACGAACACGTGCTACCTCGGCAGGAACAAACACAGATACAGAGGTCAAACAAAGTGGTCACAGAGTGCAAAGCATAAATTTCACTTGCAAACGTTTCAGTTACAGCTCTGGAGAAAGATTTTTTTCACTGCTCTCCTGTAAACACGACCAGCGTTATGCTGAATCATCACACCACATGTTTCACATTCTCAGTTCTCCAAATCCCAGGACAAATGGGAAGAGTCTCCTACTCAGGCATGCTGAAATTCATGTTGCCTCCTGTCAGTTCACAAGGAATTGATAATACAATGCGATATATAATATGAACGCTAACATAAAGACATATGACATACTTCCTATTGTGCTGTTTCCAAAACACCGAATCATATGATGATACGATAGGTACAGATTCCTCAAACATGTTTTTCCTCTCTGCAGTTCCGCCCGAGGAGAGTTTATGGCTCATATATCACAAAGAGAAGCAAATTATATACAGAGACTCTTTGGGAGAAGGAAATGCCTTTAGATCATCTGGAAAATGAGAAGCAGGTAATTACGTGGGGCGAGTCCTTGTGTTGTACATAACCAGTCAGTAAGCGTGCCATAGGGAGCAGCTGACGGGGTTCAAACAGAATCAAGGGATTTCATACCTGGGTGCAAGCGATGGATGGTCGCTGTTTCTCCAGACAGCTCATTCTGGAGTTGAACTGCTGATGAACGAGGCAGTCTGGACAGCAGACCTGAAGCTTCTCCATCAGCTTCTCATCGGCCAGCCACAACTGCTCCCAGCTGCATGCGGCCGGGACTCTGGATTAGCATTACGGTAGGAAGAAGAGCCAGAAACGGATAACGTAGATGCAAGAAACGGGATGTTGTGCGGCACCTTCTGTGCTGTGCTCAGGAGAGGCCTACAAGTTGCCTTCCAGTAAAAGCAGCACCACGGTCCCGTACCCCTGTACCAACAGAACACATCTTCTGCAACAACAAAGAGATTCTGACATCCACAGGTACGCAGCGCGTAGTTTGTTAACGTTACTATAAGGTTGCATTAAGGACTGAAACGGCGGCAACGTCAACCTTGGAGAAAACGAATGCATGCTCTGCCTGCCGCTCCTCCCGGGACAGTCGTGTCAATCTGCGCAAACTCAGCCGGTTCATCCCTCCTCCCTCTTCGGTGAGACGGTCACGACAGTAACGACAGCTCCTTCTCACCCAGCATCTCACCCGTCCGCGGCCACTGCCTTCCAGAAGCAGAAACAGCAGTGCGTTGAAAGCAGGCGTGCTTATCTTCCATTATTTTTGGTTATCAGTATTCCACGTAAGCTCACGCAGCGCACCAGAAGCTACGGAGTTAACGCTCCAGCTCTGGGTGCCTGTCCAAGCAGAGAGGAGCCCAGCTGTTTGCTGCTCTGTTACTGCTTCTGCTCAGAGGAGAAGACAAAAGCTGCTTGCGGGTCACACCCCCTTTGTGTTCCCCCGGCTCACCCCCACCGCCGCTGTCGTATTTCCTCATTTTATTTGTTTTATCAGCTCCAACTCCACTCATATGGCATTATGTTGAGTTGGGACGTGTCACCTTGCATTCTGATGGGTTATTTAGTAAACGAGTTTGTTTCTCCTCATATCATTGCTGACGTTTCATCTTTACGCCCATCTCCCTGTCCTTCCCCCTTTCCTCTTCCCCAGGGCGTGGGTCTGCGGGTCCCCCCACCCCGCCAGTCAAAGAACCGGGTCAAAGCAGCCCTTAAAGTGTGGGCACCCAGATACAAATATTACTGCAAGGAAATACATACACAGAGCTTCCTTCCTCCAAGCAAGAGAAGGAACACCTGAGAATCCAATGAACTAACGTGAGAACTACCTGAGCACAGCGCATCCTACAAATGGAGAACATTTTACGGTTAACTTTTTATTTTCCCCTGCATTTTGTTTGTGGGTTTTTTTTAAATTATTTTTAAAATAAAGACCTGCGTTCACAAGGCGGCCTCCATTTCCTACAATGCAAGATTGTGACAAGAAGGCACCCACAGCACAAAAGAATTCTCCCCAGAGATTTTTCTTCCCCTACGGTTTCCATTCTACTTGCAGTAACCTTGAGTTCATTGCCCTGGCAGATCTATCTGCCGTCCCCCCGCTGCCGTTACTCTCCTTCAGACTTCTGCCAACTCCTGCTGGCCTGCCTTTGCAGACCTTACAGCGACTGCATACAGCCCAGCACGTGAGCGCAAGGCACCCAGGGCACGGCTGGTATCCCCGTGACCTACCGCGTCAGTAACGGCTGTAAGGAAACTTGGCAACACAACGAGGCCCATTCCCTGGGCAGCCAAGGCCTTAAGAGACTCAGCAAATGTAAGAGAACAGCAGCAAGGCAACGTGTGAGTGCACACAAGCACTTCATTGTATCTATACATAAAACACAAAAGCCCAATTAAAAAAGAAGACAACTTTCTGTATATCCATCTTTTTAGTATGGAGGATCCAGCTGTGCAGCACACGGCGCCTGACAACACACACATTTTGCACGCCTAGTCCTACCTGAACATGCAGAATGCCACAGGTCCCGAGGAGAGTGGAGCCACCAAGCAAGACCCTCATAGTACACATCAGCTGTACATAATAGCCGTGGGATATCTGAACAACTGTGGCAGTCAGGTGAAGACCCCGGCAACTGGAAAAAAGCAACATCGCATCCATTTTTAAGAAGGGTAAAAAGGATGACCCCAGAAATTACCAACCTCTCAGTCTCACCTCTGTGCCAGGAAGACCGTGGAGCAGATGCTCCAAGAAGCGACGGTAAGGTACAGAAAAGAAACGGAGGCGATAAGGGAGAACCAGCATGGCTTCACCAGGGGCAAGTCCTGCTTGACCTACCTAGCGGCCTTCTGTGATGGCATCCCTGCATCAGCGGACGAGGGAAGAGCCACTGATGCCATCTGTCTGGACTTCAGTAAGGCCTTCGACACAGTAGCCCACACCATCCTTCTCTCCCAATTGGAAAGAGATGGATTTGAACAGGTAGACTGCTTGATGGAAGATGACCTGGCTGCAGGATCAAATCCAGAGAGTGGCGGTCACTGGCTCCGCGTCTGGATGGAGGTGAGCGGTGAGAGGCATCCTCCTGGGGTGCTGGGTCCGGTACTCTTCAGTCTTCAGCAGAGACGTTGTCAGCGGGGTCAGGTGCAGCCTCAGCAAGTTTGCTGATGACACCAAGCTGAGGGGTGCGGTTGACATGCGTGAGGGACGGGATGCCATCCAGAGGGACCTAGACAGGCCTGAGCAGCGGGGCCAGGGGAACCTCCCGCTGTTCAACAAATCCATGCGCAAGGTCTTGCACCTGGGTCAAGGCGACCTCTACAACTAACACAAGCCAGGGCATGAAAGGATAGAGCACAGCCCTGCCAAAAAGGAGCCAGGGGTACTTAGGGATGGGAAGCGGGACATGAGCCAGCACTGTGCCCTCCCAACCCGGAAAGCCAACCGTATCCTGGGCTGCGTCAAAGGAAATGTGGCCAGCAGGGCAAGAGAGGTGATCCTGCCCCTCTGCTCTGCGCTGGTGAGGCCTCATCTGGAGTACTTCATCCAGATGTGGAGTCCTCGGCACAGGAGAGACACGGACCTGTTGGAGAGTACCCAGAGGAGGAGGCCGCAAAAACGATCCAAGGGATGGAACCTCTCCTGCGAGGACGGGCTGGGAGAGCTGGGGCTGTGCAGCCTGGAGAAGGCTCCAAGGAGACCTCACAGCCACCTACCAGTACCTGAACGGGACCTACAGCAGAGCTGGGGAGGGACTTCTTATAAGGGCAGGTCGCGACAGGACGAAGGAAAATGGTTTTAGACTGAAAGAGGGTAGATTTGGACTAGATATCTGGAAGAAATCCTTTACTGTGAGGGTGGTGAGACACCGGAACACACTGCCCAGCAAGGCTGCAGATGCCCCCCTTTTCCTGGAAGCATTCAAGGCCAGGCTGGATGGGGCTGTGAGCAACCTGGCCTAGAGGGAGGTGTCCCTGCCTACAGCAGGGGGTGGGAACCAGATGATCCTAATGGCCCCTTCCAACCCAAAGCATTCTGTGATCATTATTTGTCACAATTAAGGGCACTTTAGGAGCTTTATTGACTTCTGACAGTTGGGGTTTGGAAAAGAAAAAAAAAATGCACACCACATGAGGGCTTACTTCATTTAATAGTCTGCATTTCCAATATCTGAAAGGAAAATCCTAAGGGCGAATGCAAGGGTATACAGCTATTACCGACGGAGGCAGCGCACACAGGCTTCTCAATATCTTTTCTGGGGTGTCATATAAAAAAAGATCAAGCCTAAGATTTCTCATCCAGAAGTCCTCGATGGGCCGGCACAGAAGGAACCTGACGCGCTTTGTACGTTGTCTGAGGACCACAGCTTACAGTTACCGACGTCTTCCGGTCTCACGGGATGGGGCAGAGGCACGATTCATTTCTTCTCCGCATCCCTCCAAAGAGCTTCTCTCATATCTGCGGCAAAGGAAAACAAAGAGCTTACTGTAACACGAGCCATCGCACACAGCTACGCTAAGCGAGTTTGCTGTTACAGGAGGAGCAGCACCTACGGTAACAACTGAAACGCAGCGCTGCACAACACGCAAACGTGAGACTAACGGGACAAAACCACGGCCCAGTACCTGCAGCAATGGCAGCTGTCCGCCCACGGGCCGTGCATTTCACAACACCCTTCACTGCTCTCCTTCAGCTGAGGATATTCTATGATTCTGTCTCAAAGGAACAAATAAACGGCATGCCCACAAAAGCTTCTGCGGGAGACGCTTAATGGGAAAACACCAACAAAAAAGCCATCCAAAAGCAGCGAACAGCAGTTGATCCGGTGGTGTTAGCAGGGTACCAACAACGTATTTCAAACGGTCGTGTCCTTCACCCTTTTCGTTGAAAAAAGAATCTCTGCCACTACCGAGCATTAACTTCTGTCATGTTTGGACCAGGACAACTGGGAAATAACACCTCAAGCCCCTGTTACCAAGGGGGAGAGGCAGCCAAAAGGGAGCGGGGCTGTTATTTTCCCTCATGAACTCAGGGATACGCCCAGACGCTCTGCAGGAGCACACTTGGAAAGAAGAGCTAGCTAAGTCACGATGTTATTCAACCCCACCTGTGGAACAAAGTGTCTTTGCGCTCGCTAATTGCCTCGGATGTCATTTGCCGTCAATGCTGTAATAAGACGCGTGAACTGCAAGATTAAAACGATGCAAGCCTCAGCAGGAAAAAAACCCATCTACGGGAGTAAATAGATTTCCTTTCAACAACCTACTGACGTTTTTCATACTAAAAAAAAAACCGACACCACAAACCCATACAAACAACCCTTGGGATGCTCAGCATCAGAACCTTCCCATCCAACTTGAGGCAGAACGAGCACTTACCATAAGCGTCTTCATCTGGCTCTCCATTCTAGCAGAGTAGCGCCCCAACGCCGGCCGGTACGCACTGCAGCCCAGTTGCTCACGCCCGTTTACTGCAACCTGGTCTGATGCTCTCACAGAGATCAACGAAAAATCCACCTTTTCTTTGAAAAAAAATAAACAAAACAAACCATGGTGAGGAAGAGCAGATGAATAAATCGACAATTAAGAGCTCGTAACCTATATGCAGACCGAGACAAAGTCCGATGCGGCGCTGCACTGATCACACTTCCTTCACAGCAACAACGGACGCTCCCTTAACAAGGAACAAACCTGGTATCAGCAGAAATAATTCAGTCCTCCACAGCCCCAGTGACGCCGGAGTCATCAACAGAAAGGGCAAGCTGAATGCCCACACAAGCTTTACGGCCGTACAACGTTTACCTTTTTTAACTCTGTACTACAGATGCATTTAAGTGGGAAAAAAACCAAAAAGCAACCAGTGTCTGCATTCAGTCGCCTAACAGGAAATAGCTCAAGAGGCCAGTTTTACACAGCTTTGCATTCCTTTCGCATCTTACCAAGAGCAACGGGGCTGCCCCTGCCGGCAAATACCCTGCAGGTTTCGCTGATGATCGAGTGAGTTTTCTGCAGTAACCCGGCGTGAGACAGACGGCAAGCCACGGCAACGCCCGCAGCACAGCGCCTGCGCAGTCCTGCGCCCGAGGGGACACAGAAGGCCTTCGAGCGGTGAACGAGCACGTGGGGGCTTCTGCGGGAAACAGACCCTGCTTTACGAGGCTCTCTTTCTAGGAATAAAAGGACCTTTCCTACAGCGCCTTTGCTACGTGCTATTCATGCCGGGCAGCCGGTTTTCACAGAAACGTTTTAAACCGCCAAGGAACATCCCTAATGCCGTTTCTCTCACCAAAGGGAGCCTGGGACGTTAGTTAATGGAAGATCGCGGGTCCGCTTCGTGTAAATCGTGCACCCAAACCGCGAACGGCAACTACAGGCAGGACGCTCAAAACGACGCATCTGACAAAAGCGCAACGCTCACCTCTCTGAAGCGTCTTCCAGTACTTCCAGCAGTTTGGCAGCCAAACCCAGCCGCCGGAATTCCGGAGCGACGGCGAGCGCGGAGACGGGGCCGTGCCGCTCCTCTCCAGGCACACGGCCTGCCGCTTCACCCGTCACTGCAAACACAGCGCCAGCACAGCAGCGCCTCCGGGACAGCGTGCTGTGGCTACGCACCTTCACGGAAGAGCAAGGCTACGATAAGCAGCCTGCGGCTGAACCAGGGGCATCTACATCGCCGCTCTCACCGTTCGGCAGCTCCGTACGGCCGCGGGTCACGCAGCGCGGCTTCGCTGAAAGAAAAACCGGGTACCTGGAAGGCCGCTTTTCTGTCCGGATGCGGAGTTCCGTCGGAACGACCCCCGGCCTTACGACTCCCGGCGGCGGCGCCTGCACGCCGACAGACCCGACCCCGACGCCGCAGCCCCAGGCTCCCTCCGGTCCCGCCCTCCCCGCACGCGTCCCCACGCGGCCGCCCTCGCCCCCCGCTCACCGTAACCCACGAGCTCCCCGCCCGGTGCCTCCGCCACGATAAAGCATTCGGGCCGGCGTGCCGGGTACCGCAGGTAAAAGGGAACGCCTTACCGCGGCCCCCAGTTAAGGAGCACGGCGTCAAGGGCGGCGCCCCCCGAGGTCTCCCCCGAAGGGCCGGCGGCACGGGAAGGACGCGGTCTCCGTCGGCGGGTCAAGGTCGCCGCGGGGAGAAAGCAACGCTCGGCGCGAGCCCGGCCCGCCCCGCCCGGGGACGGACCCCGGGGCGCACGGAGGGCGGAGGCTCACGCGCTGTCGAAGCGGAAGAGCTCGTCGCGGGCGAAGGCGCGGAGCGAGGTCACGGCGGCAGGTCACGGCGGCAGGTCACGGCGGCAGGTCGCGGCGGCAGGTCGCGGCGGCAGGTCACGGCCGCCAGGTCACGGCCGCCAGGTCACGGCCGCCAGGTCACGGCCGCCAGGTCACGGCCGCCAGGTCACGGCCGCCAGGTCACGGCCGCCAGGTCACGGCCGCCAGGTCACGGCGGCGGCGCTGCTGCTGGCGCTGCCCCGGAAGCGCCGGCGGCGCGCGGGGCCCTTCCGGCGCGGGAAGGCGGTGCCGCCGCGGGGCCCGCTCCGCTGCCGCGGCTGAGGCGCGGGGTGTCGGCTCCGCCTTTCCGACCGGACTCGAAGAAGAGCGGATCGCAGCGGGAGCCGGGTAGTCTCCGTCAGGCAGTGCGACGCCGGCCCCTTACCGGCACCGGGGAGATGGCGGCCGCCCCGTGCCGTCCCGTCGCGGCGGTCCCCGCCCGGACGCGCATCCCTCGCCGTCACGGCCGCCGCCACTGGAGGAAAAGCAGATCTGCCACGACACTTAATTACGAGCACCAGTATTTAACTGCGTGACCGCACCGTACTTGATGACTCGCGCCCGTACGCTGCTGGCCGATGGTTTCGCACACATCGCATACGGAGAGACTGAGGGCCGCGATGGCCGCAGCTCCTGAGCAGAGGCCGGGGGTCGTTTCACTCTGGACCCAGAACCCAATGGCAGCAAGGCAGCAAAACGATACAGCCTCCACTCGGCACTGCTCAGGGACGGGACAAGAAACAACAGGTAGAACCTGGAATACAGAATGCTCCATGTCAACATACAATTCTTCTTTTTCTTCTTTTTTTTCTTTTTTTAAATTTAAATTAAAAAAAAACAGAGAGAAAATGGTGAAACCAGTAGCATAGGTCACCCAGAGAAGCTGCAAAGCGTCCCTCCACAACTGAGGATATTCTGTATCCGACCATACTTGTTCCTGAGCAACCTGCTCCAGTTAACCCTGCTTTAAAAGGGGAACGGAGAGGCTGCAGGACTCCAGCCTGGATGAGCGGACAGTGAGGCGCGTGGAGAACTGGCTGACTGGCAGAGTGCAGAGGGTCGTCAGTGGCGGTGCAGTGTTCGGCTGGAGGCCTGTAACTAGTGGCGTCCCCCAGGGGTCTGTGCTGGGTCCGGTCTTGTTCAGCATCTTCATCAGCGACCTTGATGAGGGGACAGTGGGCACCCTCAGCAAGTTTGCTGATGATCCGAAGCTGGGAGGGTTGGCTGACACGCCTGAAGGCTGTGCTGCCATTCAGCGAGACCGGGCCGGAGAGCTGGGCGGTAGGAAACGGGATGAGGTTGAACAAAAGCAAGGGTAGTGTCTCGCACCTAGGGAGGAAGAATTGCATGCACCAGTACAGGCTGGGGGATGACCTGCTGGAGAGGAGCTCCGCAGAGAGGGACCTGGGCGTCCTGGTGGACGACAGGTTGTCCATGAGCCAGCACTGTGCCCTCGTGGCCAAAAGGGCCAATGGCGTTCTGGGGTGTATAAAAAAGAGCGTGGCCAGCAGGTCAAGGGAGGTGATCCTCCCCCTCTACTCTGCCCTGGTGAGGCCTCGTCTGGAGTGCTGTGTCCAGTTCTGGGCTCCCCAGTATAAAAAAAACAGGGATCCCAGCGGAGGGCCACAAAGATGGTGAAGGGCCTGGAGCATCTCGCCTGTGAGGAACAACTAAGTGAACTGGGTCTGTTCAGCCTTGAGAAAAGAAGGCTGAGAGGGGATTTGATCCAGGTTTATAAATACCTGAGGTGTGGGGGCCATAGTGGTGAGGCCGGACTCTTTTCAGTAGTGCGTGGGGACAGGACAAGGGGAAATGGGACGAAGCTAGGGCATAGGAAGTTCCGCACGAATGTGCGCAAGAACTTCTTTACGGTGAGGTGACGGAGCACTGGAACAGGCTGCCCAGGGGGGTTGTGGAGTCTCCTTCTCTGGAGATATTCAAGACCCGCCTGGACGCCGAGCTGTGTGACCGGCTGTAGGGAACCTGCTTTGGCAGGGGAGTTGGACTCGATGAGCTCTGGAGGTCCCTTCCAAGCCCTACAATTTTGTGATCCAACACTTCCACAGCTGTCATGTCTGGAACCCAGATCTCTACCCTTTCAACTCTAGTCTACATTACATGCTAAATGACTTTGAACACTTCACTTTTCTGTTCTTTAGAGTTCAAACTCACTAAAAGCTTACACCACTCCACCTCTTCTGTTCCAGCATTTCTCTAGATCTGCTGTGCTAAACACTTGTCCAGAGATAACAGCGTCAAGCCTGAAGTGACTTCATCATAATGAAAGCTGCAAAAGAGTCACAAGTATGGGCAAGTTTCAGAGCAGAAGCCTAACAACGCAAAAGATGAACTGGAATACTATTAACAGTGCAGCTCAATGCAGGGCAGCAACTTGGAAGACACGGTTGGCGCGCGCACACACACCAACTATCTCAACTGTACAATCTCAACTGTGCAATGGAAAGACATGCCTTTATCCAGTCCCTCACTACCACCAAAAGCATAAGCAGCTGCAGAGCCCCAGGATATGCACTTGGTAAGCATCTCCACTTGAGCGATGCTGTGGGAAAAGGGAGACGTTCAGGAAACCACAGCCTTAAGGACTCTTAAGACAACTCTGAAAACCCCACCTTTTTGCCTCACCAACCCCTACAGTTCTTAAATGGCCCTGGGGTTATATGAAGTATTGCACTCTGCTGCTTATCACCACCAGCCCGACGGCATCCACACATGAACCTGTACCACTGGCCCTGCTGGGTGCACCTGGACTCGCTAAGAACCAGGTCCACTTGAGTACAGCTAGGAACAGTAATTAGGTGGGGGAGTGGGCACGTGATAAGCTTTACAAACCCCCAAAGGAAAACAATTAGGTCACACACTTACTCAGGGATTTGCCCCCTCCCCACAACAAACTGTAACAATGACCTTTACAGATACAAGACGCCCGGGGCTTACCCAGTGTCAGAGGTATTTGGGGATTTGCTAGCAGCACCTAGGGTCTCTGAGCAGCTTTGAATCTCCACTGTTCCCTATACCTCCAAAACCAGGGAGAGAATGCAGTGCAGGCACAAGACAGCATCAACAGACAAACGTATGCTTGCACAGACACCTGCATAAGCTCACAAATACACGCATACACAAGTGTTGTTGCAGTCGTATGCTCCTATGGACAGAGATCTCACAGCACAGATACGGAGGATGACAATCCTGTCTGCTCTCAGCCTCTGCCCTTCTATAAGCTACCAGTACCCGCAGGAATGTTCTGTGTTGCATGGCAAAGCTCTCCTTTGGGGATAAAGGTGCGGCCATCTTCCCAATCAATGCATTCAGACACCACCTGCTTTTTACCGACTCCACCATACCTTACAGCGTTGCTCCTTCAATCACTGTGGAGCGGCAGAACCTTAGAGGGAAAACCTGACCCGGATTTGTTCTTGGAACTGCAGCTTTAGATCGCTCAACTCCACGAAACGGCACTTGACAAAAGGACAAAAAGGAATAGTTTTAAAATAACCTTCGGATCATCAAGCTACTAGGCTATCAAAACTCATGCTTGCATGCGCATACTAAATACTGTCCACTTCGCTAGGTGATGCTTTACTACGCTAAAGCAACTAACTCTAAAAAGATTCAATATTTACCTTCCACTATACACCTTAATTCACTTTCTACAGAAATGAGTTACAAGCATTTTTGTGCATTCCTGTAGTAAGCTCGTTAACTAAGTGCCTAGGCTGGCTGTGTTAGTCATCGGACGGCAGTAAGGCCCGCAGGGGGCCTCTTCACCTTGAGACCACGACAACACATTTCCTGAGGATAAGGAAGAGGAGGAAGGAAGACCAAACGTGGAAAGGACAGTCCGTGTCACACACCCATTGGGCAGGAAAAGTAACTTTGTGATATCAGAAAAGATATAAGAGCGTGTTGCTTGCAATAAATGCCATTTGCTGCTCATCATATTGATGTCTTAAATAGCGTGCGAATGGTCCGGGACGGGGCGCGGGGCCGGGCGCTGGGTCCGAGGGCTGTCAGGCCACTGCACGCCGGGCAGACTGGTACCTGGGTTGCCAGAACGGAGGCAACAAGTGGTGCCCCGTGTGAGGCGCGGGGGCCGCTCTGGATCGTGCTTTGGAGACGGCCGGCTGCGTGACGGACGCAGGATCCCACGGCGGAAGAGCCGGAGGGGCTGATCTCCCTGGGCAAACATGGAATCCGTCATTAAGGTATTGCTTTACGCTTGTAAGACTTACTGCGGCAAAGATGTTCCTTCTAAGAAGGACACTGCTGCAGTTATTTCCCGATTGGAACGGGAGGGGGAGGTTAAAGCTCCCGATGGAATTCCTGCCCATCGGCAGTGGGGTATTACCACCTCTGCGCTTGCGCAGCATGCGATGAGCGCCCAGAAAGGCGTCGAACTTAAAACTCGGAGATTGCTTTTAGGGGCCCTTAAAGCAGCCAGGGAGGAAGGGAAGTCATCCGAGCGGGCACGGGCACTCCTGGGTCTTATTACAGGGGAGGGTGCGTCTGCCCCCACGGCTGGGGGAGAGCGCAGGCGTGCTCAGCTCACTGATTGGTCCGAAGTTAAAGAGGCGGTTGAGAAAAGGGGGCTAAGATCGCCCCTGGCCTTAAAGGCACTGCAGGGTCTCACAGCGCCAGGCCGTGTGCTCATGGGTACGGTACTTAAGCCGGTACGATATACGCTTTGTATAGCAGGGGTGGAGTCGGGACAACAGTGACCGGTCTCCTCGTCCTCAGGGAAAAGCCTTCGGTTCCTTGTTGGCGGAGGAGGGGCCGTTCGCGCCCGGCATTGCGGCCGATCCTGTGCCGGCACCGACTCCTTCTGCCCTGGCTGCTCCTCCCGCTCTGCACCCAACCCTTGTGTGCAGTTCAGGCGTAACCTAAACTGTCTGGGTTGTTGTCTGCTGTGTACTTTAGAAACAGATCAAATATAAATTAAGCAGAATTTGACGTCGCTAATGCTGGAATCTGTGGGAATCGTTCTTTTATGTGATGCTATCAGCCTATCAATTAGCTTTTCTTAATTGGCAAAGACGAAACCTGAGAAGAAATCCCAAGCGAAGGGGATGACCCCGTATGACAGAATGATTACTTCTCCTTCAGCCCACTAATCAGGATTTCTCAGATAGAATCCCGCATCAGTTGAGACAAAGGCTCGCACTAAGAGAGTTGGTCTCAGTAGCTTATTTGTTTGTAAGCAGGCGTTCCACTTGGCTCTGTATCACGCGCTGGCCACGCGGATGCGGTGTACAAATGGAAAATATCCTGCGGACTCTGAGAGCAATAAAAGCAGGGGAGAATCTGTGATGGCTGAGAGAGGTACAGTGCGCTTGGAAGCAGGGGACGCCCTGCCGGCACTGCCTGTCGCATCCGCCGCAAACACACTGGCTGCCCTCCAGCGGAGTAGTGTTGGGTAGCTAAGAGGAGGGCAGGGAATCTCTGTGATCCACGACAGCGCTCAGGTAGTGTATTTTGTAAAGAAGAGATTCGACAGAACATATACGAGCATAATTTTGTCCCTCACGTCAAGCAGTTTGCAACGGATATCTAACTGATTCTCCACAGTACATCAAATTTCCACGCCTAGTCCCTTTGACTTAAAAACCTGCCTATTTTCCTTGATTTTCATCTCAGCTCTACCCTGCGTTCTCCCATCTTTCATTCCCAAAGTAATCTGAGACAACAAATACGTACAGTCTTTAACAGCATCTGTCCTAGAGTTCAACAAAGGAGGAGAAAAGTGGATCTTGCCAGCGTGCCGAGTGCAGCAGCATGCAGCTGAGCTCTCCTTTCATCCGGAAAGAGGCGAGCTGGGACAGCCACCGATGTAAAATGCCTCTTTCTGACTACAGAAGACGATGAAGGAGAAAGAAAGAAGCAGGGTGTGCCTAAAAACACCTTGAAAAATGACACCTGAGCTGCTACCGATGTACGCGCGTACCGCGGGACGACGGCGTGAATCACTTACCTCACAGCTCCTCTGCGGGGAAAGAAACACGGAACACAGAGCAAAATGGGTTCGATGGTCTGAGGCAAAAGCGCAGGGGGAGCGCAGCAGCAGCAGCGTGGCCGGCCTTGGGCAGCAAGCAGGGGCAGCGACAGAGTAAGTCCAGAAAGAAGCTGCAGGGTAAGCCCGGGAGGAAGCAGCAGGTCTCAGGTAGCAGGCCCAGGAGAGTCCGTCGGCATGCGGCCGTTCCGTAGCGAGGGATGCGATGGCAGACCCCTCTTCATCACGTCGTGGGAGAGCAGCAGCAGAGCGGCCGGCATTCACTCCCACTCGCTGCACGTTTCTGACGACCAGAAATACATGACAGCCTCTCTTCATGCGTGAATTACCTAGGAAATTGGTTGGCTGATCAGCAGCTCGTGCACATACGTCTGAGCCTGCTCCCTTTGTAGAAGTAATAGCCGTCTTATCATTAGCAATCGCAAACGCTACCAAACCTGTAAAGCCATTATTTAGCTTACCTTTATTTATTAAGTAGGATTTTTAATTAAAACTACTTGAATACTGGTCTTGTTATACAGCTACGTAACGGAATTAAGATGAAAAAGAGTCAATTCAGGCTTTATTTGGCGAGTATAAATTAGTTCTATTAATCATCATTACTTAACACATTCTGTTTTGAAAATGATAGTTAAATTAATAGAGACCTGAACCAAAGAACCTCAGGTTTATTTGGTTTTAAGGTAAAGAACCTAAATTAGAAACTGCCTCATCTGTCCAGGAAGACAGAAACCTGACAGCTCTAACAGGGCACAAATGAGCAGAGCAGCTCAGCTACGTGCCTTCACACATAGATTAAGCAGGGGTGGAATTGTTTTCTTTGGAGGATCTGGTACAATGCCACACTTTGGTTCTTGGAGAAGAACGATGTTGATAACACACCGACACTTACAGTTGCTGCTGGGAAGCACTGCACAGAGCCAAGGCCATCCCAGCGTGTCCGTGAAGGGCTAGAGGGGAGGTCCAAGGAGCTCGGAGGGACCAGAGTCAGGACCGCTCTCTCCAACTGGCCACGGGGTTATGCCATACCACGTGACATCACGCAGCGGCGCTCATGGCTGGAACGAAAGAATGGTTACTGATCCACTGAGGGAATATATATGCGCCTTTTCTGGTAAAAAAACAACAACAACGACATTGTCAGTACATGGAGGCATCCTTGTGAGGTCTTTTTTCCTTTTTTTTTTTTTTTTTCCCCAACATAATTCAAGTAATTTCTAAAATACATACATTTATAATCTGTAAATTGAACAGAAGTTTCCGCTCAAGCAAAAAAACATAAGTTTCTGACCAGTACTCTTTGAGACATAACCATGAAGGACAGGCATCTCATTAGATGCACACCACCCTCTTGGTGCAAGGTTAGAATCCTCATACTGCTGTAATCGGCAGTATTTAAGCCATGCCAAGAAAATACATGAAATATTCTCACGCCAAACACAGGTAGTAGGTTAATTTACCCATCCCTATTTTACATTCATCCCAAATCATTACCTGGATTATTCTAAAAACCACTGGTGCGAAGGTAAGCAAGGATTCCCCATTGTCATCTCCAAGATGTCAAACTTAATCACGGGGAAAATGAGCAGCAGCCTACATCCTGTATGAATGCAGTCAAGTAATCCCTGGAGAGGACACGGTCGATTTCCAAAGCTTTAAGCATATGGATCAATCGTGCCCACCAACACTGCTTTATTCAGTTCTGTCTCACCTCATCTTCACTGCTTAGAGAAAGGGACATACAGAACTGAAAGCGCACACGCGTGCAAGTGCAACAAGCTAGATGGTTGCTGATTTATAAGGCTTTTCTTTTTTCATATTGTGGACATCAACATCGAGACATCTCTCGGACCAGAATGAAACGCGCAGCTGTGATAACAGTAGCTGTATCACTACGACCGCTGGATTCTTCAGCAAGAAGAAATGAATGCCACGTAGGACGCCTTACCTCATTCCTCCGGGCTGTGCTCTTGACGATATATATCCTTTCTAGAGAGATGCTTGAAACGGTTTCAGTGGCCTTTTCAATCCACGCTCCAGATACGTCGATTTGTTACACAAAAGAAATCTGATTTTGGCAAATAACACAACTAGGAACCGGCTGTAGCTGTGACAAGACCACGACTCTCACGCTCACTGGAAATCCTGAAACTGTCTTCAGGCACAATTCATTGTGGTAGTAACTGAAATAAATCAAACCTCTGCTACGCGGCCCAGACCTTAACACGACGCTATTGAATTTGATAGATACAGTTTGATGACAGCGGCCAGGATCGATTGTGAAAACCCACATCTCAGTTCTGAGATCTTTGTGTCTAGGGCTTCACTTCTTTTGACACGTGGCATGGATATTATTTCCTATGACATCTGACTTAGCTGAGCAGCGTTGTCACATCACTCAGTCAGCTCACTAATTTCTTGTCAGAATTCTTGAGATTCCTCCCAGCAAAAACAACCAAACAGACAAGAACGAACAAACAAACCAACAAACCCCCACACAACAAACCTTACCATTCCGCGGCATCCACTCCTGAGTAGGGAAGCACAAGCAAAACGTCAGAGTGGAATGGGTGCAGTGTCAGGAAGAAACAGTTACTCGATATAACTGCTGAGAGATAACTAAAATTGGGGTCAAAACGTCTTCCCGCAATTTGAAGTCTATTTACGTTGCTGAGGTGAGCGCAACTACAAGGGATGGAACTGAAATCCTGCGATAGGTACCCAGACTAAGGCATTCTAACGAGGTTCCATCTGCAAAAATCTTGGACTGAATTCTAAAACGAGCAACTCTTGTCGTCTCTGCTCTTCAGCTGTGCATTTCTGCCAGCAGCTCAGTGGTCAACATAAAGCCAGCACTGACAGCAAGTTACAAAAAACAGCAACCGAACGCGTTTTCTTGTTTAAGTAAGCAGATTTGAAACAGTATTACTCAAAGTTAAATATACTTGGAGCATCACTGTCCCATCGTAACATTTGTTCTTACGAGTTACGCTGCACTTCAACTAGGTTTACACAGATCTGCCTTTCTTTTTCCCCAACATTCACTGCCCTTTAATTCTGGATTTAAAAGCTACTCTGCCACAAAGTGCCATGAAAGAGATCGGGCTGAGAGAACCCTCGGGAATTTTGTTCGTTTGTCTCATGTTTTGGTTTTGTCGTTGATTTTTCTTTTTTTAAGAACTCAACTGATCTACAGCCCGCAGTTACCAGTCAGGTAGAACAGCAGTTCAAAAAGTGGACTGCGTTACAAAGCATTTTTCCGTCCCTCCATTTTGGATCATTGCCGAGAGGAACTAATTGGTCTATTCTAGACTAACTTGCCAACATTCATAAAATAGCGGAAAGGCACGCTTCAGAAAACTGGTACTATTCACGCCTCTGGTCTCAAAAGAATGTGAAGACGGTAGCAAGTGACGAACGCTTTCAGAGGTACATCAGTAGTCATCGGAGCTTCTCTTCTTTTGCGCTAACAGAATCTTCAGACTTTTCCTCATTCCTTTCAGGTGATTTCTCCTCTTCAGGTTTAAAGCACGGAGGGTCGCGCAACATCCGGCAAGGGTGAAAACGGCATCAGTGCAAACATCCTTCGACAGCGGAAAAGTCATGCAAGTCCGAATCTTGAGCAGAAATAATAAAATCAAATGTTTGTGCCTACCGGAAGAAAAGCACGCGCGTGCTACTCGTGGAGGAATTTCCCGTTGGTAAGATTGCTGAGTACGCTTCGGCGTATTTGCAGAGGTATGGCTGCTCTGATCACCTTTCCCTCCCCTTCCCAAAACTGCCAACACGCCAGTATTAAATTCAGTCATTTGGTGACTAGGCTACTCCAGTTCAAGTTCGGAACGGCGTTAATTAGCCAGGACTCATTTTGAACAGACGAACCGAACAGTACCAATTCACCAACTGAGTAAGCAGTTTGCTTTCCAAAGCGCTGGAATAAAACACGTTAACATACTTCAAGTAACCACAAGAGCTTTTAATAAACCTGAGAATTTCTTGGGAACTGAATACCTGAAAGCTTGTCTCTGTTTCTGCTGTCTTCAATTGAGACGATGAATCGTTGCGATTCCCCAAACACGTCTTGCCAACCTGTCAGTGGAGACATCACAGGTAACTTCCACGGATTTCTTTCTAGAATAGCCATGCGATTTTAAAATACGCAGTCACCGGTAAAATCTCCCTCCGTAGTCCGATGTGCCTGCAAAGGTTTAGTCATGCAGTACTTATTCTCCTCCCAGTAGAAGCAGTCAAGTTTATTCCCACAACTGACCTGTGGAAAAGGAGAGCAATTATAATCTTCTGTTGCGAGTGAGGAAATAGTAACGAACAGCCGAAAGCTAACATCACATTTGAGGACTCCTTTATTCCTATTTTCTTGTCTGATTTGCTAGATCTCTGCTGCATAAAAATCACCGAGCTTATTGAATGGAGAAGTCAGAAAACTCTCAAGGTACGGGAAGGCTCGTTAGATTCACTGTCGTTTTACTACAGCAAAAATGTCGTCTTCCTTGCAAATACGCTCTTCAACGTAACAGAAAACAGACCCGAACGGTATAAATAACATGCTGGAAGAACTACAAAGTAGACTGCAAATGGCAAAGATCTTGCATTATAAGTCTTAACAGCACTGAAATTAAATTAAAAGTCACTCAAGACTATGATCAAGACACCACAGGCAAACAAAACGTGAAATACAGGCAGAGAGAATCTTTGCTCATTGCTTTGAAAGTGCACTATGTCAGCAATCTGCTTTCGTTTTGGGTTTTTTTTTTTTGTTAATAGAAATCCATACATGCAAATGGAGTCAAACTTAACATTATATGTATATATATATATATGGTTAAGTCATAAAGATTCTTTCAACCTAACAGATTTTACTTACATTTTAACATATGCCTTCCCCAGAAACGGGACATTTCTAGCACAATAATCTGGAAAATTTTTGAAGCTAAGTCACATTATAATATTTTTCCACATCAGATATACTGGTGAAAAAACCCACACAATTCTTTAGCATATAAATGCACACATACAAAAAGAAACCAGTAACAGCCACTACAAATTCCACCGGCATTTCTGCAGCGTCTTTCACGTGTTTGTTTCTCAACAATGACGACTGAGAATACTTTTCTAGAATAGAGTACTATCTAGAGAGAATGCAAGAGAGGAAATAAAGCAACCTAGAAGAAAAAGAACACGTCTACGTAGTGCGTTTCGAGGCTCTTTGCTCAGAAAAAAAAATGCATTTGAAATCACAGTAGGTTAAAAATTACCTCTCTCAGCAGAGAACATTGAAAATCAACACTGTCACGGAAATCGAAGGTCAAGAAATTTTCTATCAGCATCCTTCCAGTACAAGTTACATTGGATTGAAGTGAATTAACGAGTCAGAGATTGACAAGGGGGTGCAAATCTCATTATGCTTTTGTACTGGAGGAATTCTGACAGTCCCTTACCTGTGACCAGGTCGATCTACAAGAAGCGTAGGTCTGACACAACTTGTTTTTAGTGTCTTTCCCAGTCAGTTAGATAAAACGTTCTTTTCAGGTTAGTCACACCAAGATGAGGCTTTCAGGGCCTTGCAAGCTAGCAGTCTCAGGACAAATGACGTTGCAGGTCAAAAAAGAAACAACACGTCAAGCTGTGTAACGAAGATGTTATTTCCACCACACACCAATCACAGAATCCCAAGGGCTGGAAGGGACCTCAGGAGATCCTCGAGTCCAACAATACCCTACAATGCTAAGTAGCGGAGGTAGACATCCAGGTGGGTCTTGAATATCTCCACAGAAAGAGACTTCTCAACATCTCTGGGCAGCTCGCTCTTGGCTTCCAACACAAGCTTTAGGAATGGCATACAGCATCACCTACAAACGCTATTTCCATAGACCACGTAAGAAAAGCCTTCTTGGTAGGTCTCACACATACACATCCCCACACATATAACTGCGTGCCCGCGCACATATTTGTGTGACTACGTGTGTATACAATCACACAGACATTCTGTAATGCAGATGTTTATCACTTACAGCTGACATACAGATAAAAGCAAATAAGCAAGCATATTCACAAACATATATATATATACACACATTTTTTACTAGGCTTCTCTAAGCCAAGTAGCAGGATGATTTGTTTGTTTGCTGTCTTATCTGCATGTCTTTCTGTCCCACTTGCTCCTGTGAGAGGTAGCTAGTTACAGAAATAGAGAACAACAGTTTGACGTGGTGGAAGTTAGCACGGAGCTAAGATAATTGCTTTTCTAAACTAAAGGGCTGAATTGTCATCACTGTGGCTTCCTGCCTCATGACAGTAAGATCTTATGAATCTCTCTTGAAAGACACTGGGATTTTGCCACGCTTAGCATCAAGATTTCAACACGCCAGCTCAGCCGCAAACAGCTTTCAGGCTGTTTTCCTCACCCAGCTGAATTATTAAATCTTCAGGAAGGACCATCGTATTTGCAGGTTCGTTAGAGATGAGGAGGACTTCCGCTGTACTTATTTGCCTGAAGACTTCTCAAATCAAGGACCTTCCATCCTAGTTTCATTAGCATGTGCCCACAGAAGCAACTCTTTCTAGATTCAGAAAGAAAAGCTGTTTATCACCACAGCCCGTATTTATACAAGCATACAGTTATTTAATAGACTGTGACTAATCTCTGAAATCACATGGCGATTAATTAAGGCAGACAGATCACAGGATCCGTAGAATTGTAAGGGACCTTTAAAGGTCATCCAGCCCAACCGCCCTGTAACGAACAGGGACACCTCCAACTCCATCAGCTGCTCAGAGATCCCCTCGGCCTGACCCCAAATGCCTTCGAGCAGAGGGTTGCCACCGCCTCCCCGGGCAACCCGTGCCAGTGCCTCACCACCTTCACCGTAAAAAATTTCTTCCTTACAACCAACCTCAACCTCTCATTGCCTAACGTGAATCTATTTCCCCTTTTCTTATCCAAGTCCATCCCATTCTTTCTTGTAGCTCCCTTCTGGATACTAAAAATCCTCAATGCATTTCTCTGACCCGCACTGAGAGCTGTTTTCTCTGTTTCCTCCCTTCCCACACATTACCTTACTTAATAAAAACCATAACTTAACGTGTCACCGTCAGCAAGACGCATCAGAAATTCACCCGTGAATAAATCACACCTACGCAGCAATCTCTACGTTTTGCACGTGGAAGGATTCCTCGCCGTGCCGTCAAGGTGCTGCCACTTATTTGTCAACGTATAATCAACAAAAATAGAGCGGTGTGGTTAGAAAGAGATAAGCGGAAATAAACGAAAAATGCTCACCTGTGTAGGCTTACAGGGAAACTCCGAGAGGAGCAATCTCCAGAGAGAGACCCTTCCCCAGCGGCAGTCAGCCCTCCAGTGGGCTCTAGGAGAGGCGCAGCCAGGCTCCACCCCTTCCATCACACAGCTGAACTGCCTTCACCTGTGCTCCCAGGGCTGACCCAGCGCTCTCCTCAGGTGGTCAATCAGAGGTTCGGGCTGCCATTCACCAGTTCCCATGCAGGCCAGGATGTCTGCCAAATTACTTACGGGCTCATTTTTAAGAGAAATATTTTCCTCGTTATATTACGGATGCTGCGCTTTTATTGTAAGTCATCGGGAAGCATCTAATGTCTGAGCACTTAATTTCAACTGCTGTAACACACAGCGGGGAGAACTCCGAACGGCGGTAACTACAAACGCACTCTTAACGTTGCCTTAAGCAACACATTTTGTGCATGCAACAGGAAAAGAGCCATCTGCAACAGGGAAGAGGGAAATTTAACGGGGCATGATAACTGAGGCGGGGCACGTGCCTTGAAATACTGTTCCATTCCGATTAGTTTAGTTTGCAATTTTATTAGCTAAGTTCGTTTACATGAAATTCTGCTTATCAAATCTGCGCATTGATCAGTAAAACGTGCGAAATGCGAGGAGTTACGGTATTCAGGTCAGCTTGTGAACTATACAGCCGAGCAAGAGAGGCTTGCAGCTGCACGTGTAAATTATCAAGGTGGATCGGCCAAGCGCGCACCTTCACTGAAAAAGAATTCTCAAAAAGGCGGCCAAAATTCAGCACGTCACTCGGCTGTTGAACTATGGAATCCCATCTGCAAACCGCTGAACCGTGGGACTACAAGGGCGCCCCGCTGCACCTACGCTGGGATTATGCTTTTGTTGCTTCTGTTGCTCAAGGAATCGCTCCGCTCATCGCACGTGGACAGGAAGCCAAGAAAATACATCCACCTCTGCTAAAGGGATAAATCAGTCCCCGTTTCCAAACGTTTTGCATTATTGGTTCAAACAACCTGAAATGTTTAGAGACAAACTCAGCTAAAACTAGCTAAAACTTTTTGTGTTAAATTGAAAAGAACTCGATGCATGTTTAAAGCAGAAAAAAACCAACCCCACTGCATTTTCTCAGGCAATGCAAATCCTATCTGATAGTTACTTGTCTAATTTATTCCAAGCCCACGTAACAATGCCATTTTTATTTAAATAAAGAGTTCTTAACTAAACTTAAGAGTTCTCTGCTCAATTCTGTATCCGCTATCTGAGTCCCTCCCTTATTCTTTAACCATTCCACCTCCATCACAGAACTACACGGAGGAAAGAAATACTTCCCCAGTTTCGGGATACAGGATGGCTGCGGCATGAGATTAAATACTGCTAATATGGATCAAAACACACATAGTATAATCTGTTTTTCTTTAGAAAGAGGAGCGGTATAACTATTTACTGCACCCAGCCAGCCTGAGGCAAAAGCAATTTCACAATTTGAGCCCATTTACCGTACCATGAACGCAGTTCAGAACACTTCTCACGCATCCAGATAACGAAACGATCGGTGCAGCACGATGTGTTTCAAAGAATTTGGAAAACGGTTTTGGCTATAAGTAGCAGACTTCAGTTCAGTCTTTCAAACACATCCTTTGTCCCTTCCATATCAAGTCAGTTCAGCTGTTCCTTAGGTACTGTCAGGCACCCTAGGTACTAACAGGTGTTAGAAATAAAGCAGTATTATTTTTAACCTGTCTTCACTGCCTTCTGCAGATCTCTTCGAAACGTAAGAAGAGTGAACACGGGCCAAATATGAAGAACTGGTGTTTTATTTACTACCAGTTCTTAAATTACTGCCACACAATGTTAAAGCTAAACATAACTCACTGAGTCTTACGGGAGACGCTTGCCTTCATAGAATCACAGAATGGCTTAGGTTGGAAGGGACCCCAGAATCATCACGTTCCAACTCCTCCGCCACAGGCAGGGCCACCAACCTCCAGATCTGGCGCTAGACCAGGTTGCCCAGGGCCCCATCCAACCTGGTCTTGAACGCCACCATGGACGCAGCATCCTCAGTCTCTCTGGGCAGCCTGTTCCAGAACCCCACCGCTCTGTAATGAACTTTCCCCTGACGTCCAAGATAAACTTTCCCTCCCTCTTTCCTGGAGCTTAAAACCATTCCCCCTTGTCCTATCACTATCTACCCTTATAAAAAGTTGATTCTCCTCCTGTTTACAATCCCCTTTTGAATGCTGAAGGCTGCCCAGCTCCCTCAGCCTGTCTTTGTAAGGGAGGTGCTCCAGAGCTCCGATCATCTTCCCCCCGCTCTTCCTCCTTCTTTCCCACTTATTCTCCAAAGCTCTCCTCAGTACTCTAACTGACAATGTGAAGCTCATTAAGAACCTGTTTCTCAGTGTCGATTACGAAAAACGAACGCAATCAAGAAGACTTTCCCTTTACAAACATCTTCTACCATAGTAAGCATCAGTTCCGTAAGCACAGACTGCAGAGCTCTTCATATCCTCTAGTATATCCAAGTACGCATCCTTGCGCTGAGCGGCAATCAGAAGCCTGCAATGCTCAGCGCTACACAGAATACAAGTCACCAGTTATCGCTCCCCAGTAAAGCGGGCAGAAAGCACGAGGTGTCATGGAACCCGATCCCAGTGGGAAGGGGAAAGAGTACAAGTCCTCTGACGTAACGGGAACCTGGAAATCGTTTTCATGCTATCCGCAGACAGAAGGCTACCCATGCACTGCTCTGATCACAAAGCATTAGAGCTTCACAAAACAGCCTCAAACAGCCATGACAGCATGGAATCTGTCCAGCTAGCATCAAAGCGACCAGATACGACGCGAAAAAGCGTCTGCTCTTGTTCTAATTTCGTAGCCTCTCTCAGATCAGGCTGATGTGTGAAAAGCTTTCCACTCTTCCTTTACCACACAGCTTCCACTCCACTCAGCGTGTCTTCAGAGCTGAAATAAATACAAATTAGCAGAAGGAATCCCCTCTTTCCCACATCTACCATGGCTACTTAAGAGGATAACACGAGGGGATTTTTGTTCTATTTTCTAAGTGGAACTTGCTTTAGTCAGGAAAACGGCTAACCAAGATATTTCTGACTGCAAAAGGATTTATCGAATGAGGCGATCAGTTATCTATCACAGACAGAACTGGAGAGCGGAGAGATGTCTCAGATTTGCATACAAACTTCTCAGGAGACAGGGCTACGGAACCGCCTTCACAGCTCATTAACATCATTCACCTAATGCTCTCTAAGGGCTTTGAAATAAATCCGCTCACAGCCTCCCCACAGGGCAGGCAAACATCTTCCCTATTTTACAAGGCAGAGCCCTGAGAACAGAATCCACCGTGACTAACCTGGGACGCCCCTTGCAGCCGGCACCTCTAGTATTGCTTCCTACGCCTTCCAGATGAAATTGGCATTGAGCTGAGTTACTCAGTAAGTAACTCGAGCTCTAGGCGCTCTGAAAATGACCGCTTACCTCCATCTTTCACGCAGGGAATAAAAGCACGACTCGATTAGCAGACTCCAGTCACGTGACCTCAACTTTTATTGGGCATAACTTCTCCTGCCTTGTGTTAACACGGACGTGGCGTCCTACAGACAAGTCTGTGCACTCTGCCCTTCCAGTTGCCTTTCTTTTTCTTTAATGAGCTACACAGACTGACTATTTATTTGGTTTCTATATCCGACAAGCATTTCTTCTATATATACATGTGGTTTTTTCCCCCCGCATTCATCAGTTCTAGTAGAGATATCTCAGATCACCGAATTTGGGTCCAGAGACCTAAGCTTATTACAAACGTCTAACTTCATTCTAAGTGCTGATAATAAATTTATTTTGCCACGGATATCAAAGGAAAAAGAATATCCACCCCTATTCTGCCGTTCAGTCAGAAAGGTGAAAAATACCCTAAAGAATCCACGGAGCAGGGCAACGGATTCTGGTCACCGGCAAGGAACTACAACATTGCTTTATCTGAGCACGCAAATAAAAATTCATAAGCCATTTTCCACTCATCTTGCCTATTTCGAAAGATATCAAATGCTATTTGAGGCTTTGAAGCTTCTCTTCTTCGTCCTAGAAATCAATACAATAAAAAACAGCGTCCCAGATGGAGCGGTCTGCAAAAAATTAAGTCCAGACAAATGCGCTGTATTTCTGAGATTACTTCAGGGCATCGGAATCGTCTTAGATCTTCCGAGTTCTTTTCAGTACAGACAGAATTACACGATTCCTTAAAACTAATGAAGGCAGTTATCAAACCCTCAGATTACTTCAACTCGATAGCAACTCCAGTATCTGAACTATGTTGAAATCAACTAGCCTGAAAAATCAAATCTTTTTTCCCGTAACGAAGTTCCTTCAGCTGGGCTTGGACCTTTTTTGACCGAAATAGCGAGGAGAAGAGAATCAGTGTTTTCATGCCTTTAAGAGATTAGCTTTCAAAACCAGAATAAGAACAGCAAGTTCTGATAGCATGAAAGCAGAACCGGAAGCATCACCTTCAAAACAACCTTCAGGGCAGATAAAAACTGCGTGAGTCAAAGAATCACAAAGGTTGCAAAGACCGCTAAGATCATCCAGTCCAACCATCGGCCCACCGTCACCACGTCCGCTGAACACAGCACGCAGCGCACACACACTGGGAGAGTGCAATGAAGCGTCGTCTTCCTGGTAGGCAACTCTGTCTGTGAAAGATGTCTGGTGAAAAGCAGACCGATTTCACGTATTCATTACCTTTGGCGCACAGAACCCACTTGAAGAGTAACAAATACACTGTATCTCTCCGGCTTGCACCGCTTAAAGCAGGCGAAACAACAACAGCAACGGAGAGAGATGGTCCTGCAGCATCTCTGCTTATTCTCACGGCACCGACCCACTTAAAACTCCTACGTTTACCACAGCCATTCATCAAGTCTACAATTCTTGAGGTTTAAGATACGCTCACATCCGCTTTCGGACTTCTCAGGAAGCGTCTGCAGATCCTCAGCGAGGCCGACCAGCCAGCACGCGCCTCTGCTCTGACCTCACACGTTGTGCTGTTTCTGTTTAAACGCAGCCTCCGAAGAAACCATGACCGACCTTAACAACGAAAACTTCAGTAAAGAAGAGTTACGTTTCAGTTCTATTCTGGTATTTATTCGTGCAGATGAGATCCGTATCCGTACGCAGTGAAAACCTCTCTCACGAAAAGGCAAACAGCCAAAGGAACGCTCCAGTGAATACCGTTACTCGGGCATTTGGGTGTTGTTGTTCTGTCAGCTATCCTTGCTACTGTGGCTGTAGAGGGAATAATTCACAATGTAACGCTTTCCCTTGAAATCATGAAACATCGTATCGCCAGTAATAAACCTTTCATGTCTCTACCAAGGCATTTGGCTACTCCTGCCTTACTCCCGGCATGAAGGAGCAGGGAAAGGAAATCACTTTGCCACACGTTACAGACCATAATGCATACTCACAGAGCTCTACGTACAGTAAGTAACCATTGCCAAATTTGACCGTATAGGCCCAACACTTGAGTTTGCAGCCTGCTAAGGTATTCGAGTTGCCTCGAGCCAAGTCGCAGAAACGAGTTCAGGCCACGCTTTGCGAGCACTCCTCACGCATACTCAACGTGCCAACCACGCCAGAACCTCGGTACAAAAGAGTCTGACACAAAGGTCTTTCGGATACGTTACGTTTAGAATGGGGAGGAACCTCCCTTACCTCTTCCGCAGGACCGCCACAAAGCTTGTTCCCCGACAGGAGCTGGTTTTTGAGGCTTTTGTTCTGACGGGAAGAAAAGTTGTTTTATTACCGGGACTTGGTGACATTTTGAGCCATCTTTTGAATACTGTATCGACCTGGTTTTATTTTATGCACGAACAACGCCTTCAAGTGACTGGAAAAGACGTATCTAATAAAAGGCAGCAGCTGCACCAAGGCGCAGCAGCTTGGCTTAGGAACTCCTGAAAGCCCACAGCTTTGCACTAAAACATGCTCCTGCAGGAAGGGGAACGCACACAAAGTTCTCAAACGCCTTAATATTAACCTGACGCCAGCGCTCGGCGCAATCATTCTTATTGAATCATTCTAACAACTGAGCCGAAGATGCCCACGCCCAGCCAAGGTGAAGAAGCGCATGGGAATTTTGGATTAAACTTCCCAATTTAAAAGGGCAAGCAATCAAAAAGGCCAACTAGCTGTGAGCGTGCAAGCACGGGAGCACCGGGCACGGCGCTGCAGAGAAATCTGCATGTTTTTCATTTGTTTAAAACATCGTATTTGCTTTAAGTTACTTTAACAGAAAAGATCTCCGACATCTCAAGTTTAAAACCCAATATATTTGAAGACTGAAATAAGTAACCAGATCTTTAGTGGACTGCCTTAGAATAACGCACAGCACTGATTTTAGTTCGATACGGTCTTCTAGATTTACAGAAAGGACAGCATGATATTCCAGCTGAGGGACGCGGCCAGTTGCCTCGGCGAGGATGGATGGGGGTTGGACTTCACGATTGACAGGTGCTCTCCAAACACCTCAACAGACACAGCCACGTGTGCACTAAAGCAGCGGCCCCTGCCAATGCAGACTAAACGCATCGCCTCCCCAGGGAATGAGAGAGGGAAGAAACGCAGCTCATGGCTAAGAACCATTAGGAAAGTACTAATTAGGAAAGTACTAATTAGGAAAGCACTAATTAGGAAAGCACTAATTAGGAAAGCACTAATGGTTCTTCCTCCCCACGCCATCGGGAAATTCTGCTACCTCGTATCTCAGCAAAATCCAGGTCTCTTCGCTTCCCTTCAACAACTTCATCCTACGATACCAATGCATAACGGCTAAAAGGCACAACAGGGCTTTTTTAGCATTATGTTTCTTTTTAATTTCCATCCGGACCATTAGGGAATTTCGAGACCATCAGAAGAATTAGAGTATACGCTAGGAGCTTAAAAGCTCACTATAATCACTTACGTACCGGCAGGTTTCGCTCCTTCCTTTTCTGCCAAATCGCATTATTGAAACAGACGGACAGATGCAAGCCGTGCTTCCCACAGTACGCCCTCCTCCCTGGCACGCTCCTTTCGATGCGGCCCGGGACACGGTTTGCTGTCTGGGCTGCGAGCGCACGCTGCTGGCTCACGCCCAGCTTCCCGTCCGCCAGTACCCCCTGTCTTTCTCAGCAGGGATGAGCTCAATCCTTTCACCTCCCGGCCTGCATCGCTAGCGAGGGCTGCCTCAACCCAGACGCAAGTTCTTGCATTCGGATTTGTTGAACCTCCCGAGCTTCATCGGGGCCCAAAGCCTGCACAGGTCCCTCTGGATGGCATCCCGTCCCTCTGGCGCGTCAACCGCATCCCACAGCTCGGTGTTATCAGCAAACACGTTGAGGGTGCACTCGACCCCGCCGTCAATGCCACCGATGAAGATACGAAAGAGTGCCGGTCCCGGCACTAATCTCTGTGGACACCACTCAGCGCTCATCTCCAGCCACGCACGGAGCCGTTGGCCACCACCCTCCGGACTCCATCCTGCAGCCGCTTCTTCATCTCTTGAACGGTCCGCCCACCAAATCCACCTCTCTCCATTTTGGGGAGCAGGATGTAGCGGGGTACTCTGCCAAAGGCTTCACCAAGTCCACACAGACGACATTAGCGGCTCTTCTCTCGCCCCTGAGCCCTTCCGAGGGAAAATCAGAAGGCAGCAACTGACCAAAATCAAATATCCGAGTGCGTTTGATATCAGAACATACTGCACTCCGTGTCATTTTGAATATTAGCTTTATATTTCAAGACGATGAGAAACGGTTTGATATCGCACAAAACAGGGCGCAAGCTTCAATCCCAGCCAGGTCTGACCAGCCCTTCGTTGCTCTAAGACAGATAAACCGAGTTTCCTGCACTCGGCTGGCTCAGGGCTTTGAGAAAAAAAAGCAACAAAGAGGGGACCTTGGGGGGCAGAAGGAGAGCTCTTGGGGGAGAAGCAGAGCACTTGGGGGGCACAAAAACGGGAGGGCACTTGGGGGGGATGAAAGAGATCCAACCACCATGCGGCCCCATAGAAACGAACTACCACGCTGCCCCATAGAAACCCCCCACCACGCGGCCCCATAGAAACCAACCACGATGCTGCCCCACAGAAACCACCACCCTACCCCATAGAAACCACCACAGGGCCCCATAGAAACCACCCCGCTGCCCCATAGAAACCCCCATGCTGCCCCATAGAAACCACCCCGCTGCCCCATAGAAACAGCCACGCTGCCCCATAGAAACCAACCACCACAGGGCCCCATAGAAACCACCCTGCTGCCCCATAGAAACCACCCCGCTGCCCCACAGAAACCACCCGCCACGCTGCCCCATAGAAACCACCCACAGCCCCATATAAACCACCACGCTGATCCCACAGAAACCACCACGCTGCCCCATAGAAACCCCAACGCTGCCCCATAGAAACCACCCCGCTGCCCCATAGAAACCAACCACCACAGGGCCCCATAGAAACCACCCTGCTGCCCCATAGAAACCACCCCGCTGCCCCATAGAAACCACCTCAAAGCCTCATAGAAACCACCCGCCACGCTGCCCCATAGAAACCACCCACAGCCCCATTTAAACCACCACGCTGCCCCACAGAAACCACCATGCTGCCCCATAGAAACTACCCACCACGTTGCCCCATAGAAACCAATCCCCACACTGCCCCATTGGAACCCGCACACTGCCGCATAGAAACTACCACGCTGCCCCATAGAAACCACCCCACGGCCCCATAGAAACCAACACACTGCCCCCATAGTAACCGCCAACCACGCTGCCCCACAGAAACCACCCACCACGCTGCCCCATAGAAAACAACCACCCCACTGCCCCATATATACCACAGCACTGTACAATAGAAACCACCACGCTGCCCCACAGAAACCACCCCGCTGCCCCATATGAACCAACCACCCCACTGCCCCATATAAACCACACAGCACGCTGCCCCATAGAAACCCCCACCCTGCCCCATATACACCACCCACCCTATTACCCCATAGAAGCCACCACGCCGCCCCATAGAAGTCACCACGCTGCCCCATAGAAAGCCCCACGCTGCCCCATAGAAACCAACCACTACACTGCCCCATAGAAACAACCCCGCTGCCCCATAGAAACCCCCACGCTGTCCCATAGAATCCACCCCGCTGCCCCATAGAAACCAACCACCATGCCGCCCCACAGAAACCACCACACTGCCCCACAGAAACCACCCCGCCGCCCCATAGAAACTACCCACCACGTTGCCCCATAGAAACCAACCACCCCGCTGCCCAATAGAAACCACCCCGCTGCCCCATAGAAATCAACTACGACACTGCCCCATAGAAACCACCATGCTGCCCCATAGAAACCACAACTCTGCCCCATAGAAACCAACCACGACGCTGCCCCATAGAAACCACCCCGCTGCCCCATAGAAAGACCCACGCTGCCCCACAGAAACCAAGCACCACGCCGCCCCATAGAATCCACAACGCCGCCCCACAGAAACCACCCTGCTGCCCCACAGAAACCACCCCGCTGACCCATATGAACCAACCACCCCACTGCCCCATAGAAACCACACAGCACACTGCCCCATAGAAACCCCCACCCTGCCCCATATAAACCACCCACCCTATTGCCCCAGAGAAACCACCCCGCTGCCCCATAGAATCCTCCCACCACGCTGCCCCATAAAAACGACCCCGCTGCCCCATAGAATCCACCCACCACGCTGCCCCATAGAAACCCCCACACTGCCCCATAGAAAGCAACGACCCCGCTGCCCCATAGAAACCGCCCCGCTGCCCCATAGAAACCACCACGCGGCCCCCTATAAATCACCATGCTGCCCCATAAAAACCACAACCCTGCCCCATAGAAACCCCCACGCTGCCCCATAGAAACCACCCCCTGCCCCATAGAAAGCACCCCACAGCCCAAAAGAAGCCACCACGCTGCCCCATAGAAACAACCAGACTGCCCCATAGAAACCAACCCCCCCGCTGCCCCATAGAAACCCCCACGCTGCCCTATAGAAACCACGACACTGCCCCACAGAAACCACCCACCACGCTCCCCCTTAGAAACCAACCAGCACAGTGCCCCATAGAAACCAACCACCACGCTGCCCCATAGAAACCACCGCGCTGCCCCATACAAACCACCCAACACGCTGCCCCATAGAAACAATCCCGCTGCCCCAGAGAAACCACCACGCCGCCCCATAGAGAGCCCCACGCTGCCCCATAGAAACCAACCACCCCACAGCCCCATAGAAGCCACCACGCTGCCCCATAGAAACCAAGTACGACACTGCCCCAAAGGAACCCCCACTCTGACACATAGAAACGAACCACCCCGCTGCCCCATAGAAACCCCCACGCCGCCCCATAGAAACCACCACACTGCCCCATAGAGTCCACCCACTACGCTGCCCCATAGAAACCACCCCCCCCACTGCCCCATAGAAACCACCACGCTGCCCCAAACAGACCACCCACAACGCTGCCCCATAGAAGCCACCCACCACGCTGCCCCATAGAAACCACCCCGCTGCCCCATAGAAACCACCACCACACTGCCCCATAGAAACCACCACGCTGCCCCATAGAATCCACCCACCACAGTGGACCATAGAAAGCCCCACTCTGCCCCATAGAAACGACCCCGCTGCCCACGAAAACCACCCACCACGCTGCCCCATAGAAACCACCCCACGGCCCCATAGAAACCACCACCCTGCCCCATAGAAAGCACCGCGCTGCCCCATAGAAACCAACCACCACGCGGCCCCATAGAAACCGCCCCGCTGCCCCATAGAAACCACCCCACTGCCCCATAGAAACCACCGCGCTGCCCCATAGAAACCACGACGACGCCTCACAGAAACCACCCACCACGCTGCCCCATAGAAACCACAGCTCTGCCCCACAGAAACCACAACGCGGCCCCATAGAAACCAACCACCCCACAGCCCCATAGAAGCCACCACGCTGCCCCACAGAAACCAACGACCCCGGTGCCCCATAGAAACCACCCACCCCGTGGCCCCATAGAAACCTCCCCGCTGCCCCATAGAAAACACCCCACATCCCCAAAGAAGCCACCACGCTGCCCCATAGAAACCGCCCCGCTGCCCCATAGACACCACCACGCGGCCCCCTATAAATCACCACGCTGCCCCATAGAAACCACAACCCTGCCCCATACAAACCACCCCGCTGCCCCATAGAAACCACGACGCTGCCCCATAGAAACCCCCACGCAGCCCCATAGAATCCACCCACAACGCTGCCCCATAGAAACCACCACGATACCCCATAGAAACCACCCACCACGCTGCCCCATAGAAACAACCCCAATGCCCCATAGAAACGACCACCCTGCCCCATAGAAAGCACCGCGCTGCCCCATAGAAACCAACCACCACGCGGCCCCATAGAAACCACCCCGCAGCCCCATAGAAACCGCCCACAACGCTGCCCCATAGAAACCACGACACTGCCCCATAGAATCCATCATGCTGCCCCATAGAAACCACCACGATGCCCCATAGAAACAACCACGCTGCCCCATAGAAACCCCAACGCTGCCCTATAGAAACCACCCCACAGCCCCAAAGAAGCCACCACGCTGCCCCATAGAAACCACCTTAAAGCCTCATAGAAACCACCACGCTGCCCCACAGAAAGCAACCTGCACACTGCCCCATAGAAACCCCCACGCTGCTCCATAGAAACCAACCACCCCGCTGCCCCATAGAAACCAACTACGACACTGCCCCATAGACACCACCACGCTGCCCCATAGAAACCACAACCCTGCCCCATAGAAACCACCCACCACGCTGCCCCATAGAAACAACCCCGCTGCCCCATAGAAAGCCCCACGCCGCCCCACAGAAACCACCCCGCTGCCCATATGAACCAACCACCCCACTGCCCAATAGAAGCCACACAGCACGCTGCCCCATAGAAACCCCCACCCTGCCCCATATACACCACCCACCCTATTGCCCCATAGAAACCACCACGCTGCCCCATAGAAAGCCCCACGTTGCCCCATAGAAACAACGCACGACACTCCCCAATACAAATCACCGACCACGCTGCCCCATAGAAACCACCTCACTGCCCCATAGAAACCCCCACGCAGCCCCATAGAATCCACGCACCATGCTGCCCCATAGAAAGCACCACGATACCCCATAGAAACCACCCACCATGCTGCCCCACAGAAACCAACCAGCACACTGCCCCATAGAAACCCCCACGCTGCCCCATAGAAACCACCATGCTGCACCACAGAAACCACCCAGCACGCTGCCCCATAGAAACCCCCACGCTGCCCCATAGAAGCCACCACGCTGCCCCATAGAAAGCAACCACGACGCTGCCCCATAGAAACAAATACAGGGCCCCATAGAAACCACCACCCTGCTCCATAAAAACCACCACGCTGCCCCATAGAAACCACAGCGCTGCCCCATAGAAACCACCCACCACAGTGGCCCATAGAAACCACCACTATGCCCCATAGAAACCACAGCGCTGCCCCACAGAATCCCCCACGCTGCCCCATAGAAACCAGCACGCGGCCCCCTATAAATCACCACCCTGCCCCATAGAAACCACCCAACACGCTGCCCCATAGAAACGACCCCGCTGCCCCATAGAAACCACCCACCCCGCGGCCCCATAGAAACCACCCCGCTACCCCATAGAAACCCCCACGCTGCCCCATAGAAACCACCCCGCTGCCCCATAGAGACCACCCACCACGCTGCCCCACAGAAAGCAACCAGCACACTGCCCCATAGAAACCCCCACGCTGCCCCATAGAAAACAAACACCACACTGCCCCATAGAAAGCCCCACGCTGCCCCATAGAAACCATGATGCTGCCCCATAGAAACCAACCACCACGCTGCCCCCACAGAAACCAACAACCACGCCACCCCATAGAATCCACCACGCCGCCCCACAGAAACCACCCCACTGTCCCATAGAAACCACACAGCACGCTGCCCCCTTGAAACCCGCACCCTATTGCCCCAGAGAAACCACCCCGCTGCACCATAGAATCCTCCCACCACCCTGCCCCATAGAAACCACCTACCACACTGCCCCATAGAAGCCACCCCCTGCCCCATAGAAAGCACCCCACAGCCCAAAAGAAGCCACCACGCGGCCCCATAGAAACCACCACGCTGCCCCATAGAAACCAGCACGCTGCCCCATAGAAACCACCACGCTGCCCCATAGAAACCACCCCGCTGCCCCACAAAAACCACCCACCACGCTGCCCCATAGAAACCACCCCGCTGCCCCATAGAAACCAACTACGACAAGGCCCCATAGAAACCACCCACCCCGCTGCCCCATAGAAAGCACCCACCACGCTGCCCCATAGAAACCAACCACGACGCTGCCCCAATAGAATCCACCACGCTGCCCCATAGAAAGCACCCACCACGCTGCCCCATAGAAACAACCCCACCGCCCCATAGAAACCACCACCCTGCCCCATAGAAACCCCCACGCTGCCCCACAGAAACCACCAACCTACTGCCCCATAGAAACTACACAGCACCTGCTCCATAGAAACCCCCACGCTGCCCCATAAAAACCAACCCCCACGCTGCCCCATAGAAACCACCCAACAGCCCCACAGAAACCCCCACACTGCCCCATAGGAACCCCCACGCTGCCCCATAGAAACCACCCCACTGCCCCATAGAAACGACCCAACACCCTGCCGCATAGAAAACAACACACAAACTGCCCCATTGTAACCCCCACACTGCCCCATAGAAACCACCCCGCTGCCCCATAGAAACCAACTACAACACTGCCCCATAGAAACCACAACTCTGCCCCATTGAAACCAACCACGACGCTGCCCCATAGAAAAAAACACGCTGCCCCATAGGAACCACACAGCACACTGCCCCATAGAAACCACCACGCTGCCCCATAGAAACCACCCCACAGTTCCATATAAACCAACCACGACGCTGCCCCATAGAAACCAGCACGCTGCCCCATAGAAACCACTCCACGGCCCCATAGAAACCAACACGCTGCCCCCATAGTAACCGCCAACCACGCTGCCCCACAGAAACCACCCCGCTGCCCCATAGAAACCACACAGCACCCTGCCCCATAGAAACCACCCACCCTGCCCCATATACAACACCGATCCTATTGCCCCATAGAAGCCACCACTCCGCCCCATAGAAAGCCCCACGCTGCCCCATAGAAACCAACCACCACACTGCCCCATAGAAACCACCCCACTGCCCCACCAAAACCACCCAGCACGCTGCCCCATAGAAACCAGCCACGCCGTGGCCCCATAAAAACCACCCCGCTGCCCCATAGAAACCACCCACCACAGTGGACCATAGAAAGCCCCATGCTGCCCCATAGAAACCACCACGATGCCCCACAGAAACCAAGAACCACGCTGCCCCATAGAAAGCAACCAGCACACTGCCCCATAGAAACCCCCACGCTGCCCCATAGAAAACAAACACCACACTGCCCCATAGAAAAAACCACGTTGCCCCATAGAAACCACAGCGATACCCCATAGAAACCACAGCGCTGCCCCATAGCAACCACCCATCACTCCGCCCCATAGAAACCGCCCCGCCGCCCCACAGAAACCACACAGCACACTGCCCCATAGAAACCACCCCACGGCCCCTTTGAAACCGCCCACGACGTTGCCCCATAAAAACCACCACGCTGCCCCATGGAAACCACCCCACGGCCCCATAGAAACCAGCACGCCGCCCCATAGAAACCACCACGCCGCCCCATAGAGAGCCTCACGCTGCCCCATAGAAACCAACCACCCCACAACCCCATGGAAGCCACCACGCTGCCCCATAGAAACCCCCACTCTGCCCCATAGAAACCCCCACGCTGCCCCATAGAAACCAACCACCCCACTGCCCCATATATACGACAACACTGCCCCATAGAAACCACCCCGCTGCCCCACGGAAACCACACAGCACCTGCTCCATAGAAACCCCCACGCTGCCCCATAAAAACCAACCCCCACGCTCCCCCATAGAAACCACCCAACAGCCCCACAGAAACCCCTACACTGCCCCATAGGAACCACCACGCTGCCCCATAGAAAGCAGCACGCTGCTCCACGGAAACCACCCCACTGCCCCATAGAAACGACCCAGCACCCTGCCCCATAGGAACCAACCCACACACTGCCCCATAGAAGCCACCCCGCTGCCTCATAGAAACCACCACGCAGCCCATACAAACCACAGCGCTGCCCCATAGAAACCAACCACGACGCAGCCCCATAGAAAAAACCACGCTGCCCCATAGAAACCACCCTGCAGCCCCATAGAACACCCCACGCTGCCCCACAGAATCCCCCACGCAGCCCCATAGAAACCAACCACCACACAGCCGCATAGAGACCAGCACGCGGCCCCCTATAAATCACCACTCTGCCCCACAGAAACCACCCCGTGGCCCCATAGAATCCACCGACCCCGTTGCCCCATATGAATCAACCACCCCACTGCCCCATAGAAAACACCCACCACGCTGCCCCATAGAAACTGCCACGCTGCCCCATAGATACCAACCACCACGCGGCCCCATAGAAACGACCACCCGGCCCCATAGAAACCAGCCAACACGCCGCCCCATAGAAACCACCTCTCTGCCCCACAGAAACCCCCACACTACCCCATAGAAACCACCCACCCCGCTGCCCCACAGAAACCACCACTCTGCCCCATAGAAACCAACCACCCCACAGCCCCATAGAAGCCACCACGCTGCCCCATAGACACCACCACGCGGCCCCATACAAATCACCATGCTGCCCCATAGAAACCACCACCCTGCCCCATAGAAACCAACGACCCCGCTGCCCCATAGAAACCACCCTGCTGCCCCATAGACAACACGACGCTGCCCCATAGACACCACCACGCGGCCCCCTATAAATCACCATGCTGCCCCATAGAAACCCCCACACTGCCCCATAGAAAGCACCCACCATGCTGCCCCATAGAAACCAACTACCACACTGCCCCATAGAAACCTCCCCGCTGCCCCCTATAAATCACCACCCTGCTCCATGAAAACGACCACCCTGCCCCATAGAAACCACACAGCACGCTGCCCCATAGAAACCGGCCCGCTGCCCCACAGAAACCAACCATCACACTGCCCCATAGAAACCGCCACGCTGCCCCCTATAAACCTCCACCCTGCCCCATAGAAACCACCCACCCCGCTGCCCCATAGAAACCACCCGGCTGCCCCATAGAAACCACAACTCTGCCCCACAGAAACCAACATGCTGCCCCATAGAAACGACCACACTGCCCCATAGAAACCAACGACCCCGCTGCCCCATAGAAAACACCCCGCTGCCCCATAGAAACCGCTCTGCTGCCCCATAGACACCACCACGCGGCCCCCTATAAATCACCATGCTGCCCCATAGAAACCACCACCCTGCCCCATAGAAACCACCCCGCTGCCCCATAGAAAGCACCCACCCCGCTGCCCCATAGAAACCCCCATGCTGCCCCATAGAATCCACCCACCACGCTGCCCCATAGAAAGCACCACTCTGCCCCATAGAAACCAACCACCCCACAGCCCCATAGAAGCCACCATGCAGGCCATAGAAACCACAGCGCTGCCCCATAGAAACCAACCACGACGCAGCCCCATAGAAAAAACCACGCTGCCCCATAGAAACGAGCCCGCTCCCCCATAGAAACCACCCCGCAGCCCCATAGAACACCCCACGCTGCCCCACAGAATCCCCCACGCTGCCCCATAGAAACCGGCACGCAGCCCCATAGAAACCAACCACCACACAGCCGCATAGAGACCAGCACGTGGCCCCCTATAAATCACCACCCTGCCCCATAGAAACCACCCCGTGGCCCCATACAAACCATCACCCTGCCCCATAGAAACCACCCAACACGCTGCCCCATAGAAACCACCCCACGGCCCCATAGAAACCACCCACCCCGTTGCCCCATATGAATCAACCACCCCACTGCCCCATAGAAAACACCCACCACGCTGCCCCATAGAAACTGCCACGCTGCCCCATAGATACCAACCACCACGCGGCCCCATAGAAAACACCCAACACGCTGCCCCATAGAAACCACCCCGCAGCCCCATAGAAAACACCCCGCGGCCCCATAGAAAGCAGCCACCCCGCGGCCCCAAAGAAACAACCACGCTGCCCCAAAGAGAGCCCCATGCTGCCCCATAGAAACCAGCAACCCCGCTGCCCCACAGAAACCAACCACCCCACAGCCCCATAGAAGCCACCACGCTGCCCAATAGAAACCGCCCCGCTGCCCCATAGAATCCACCCACAACGCTGCCCCATAGAAACGACCCCGCTGCCCCATAGAATCCACCCACCACGCTGCCCCATAGAAACAACCCCACTACCCCATAGAAATCACCACCCAGCCCCATAGAAAGCACTGCGCTACCGTATAGAAACCAACCAGGACACTGCCGCATAGAAACCACCCACCCCGTTGCCCCACAGAAACCACCACTCTACCCCACAGAAACCACCCCGCTGCCCCATATGGAACAACCACCCCACTGCCCCATAGAAACCACCCCGCCGCCCCATAGAAACCAACTACGACACTGCCCCATAGAAACAACCCCGCTGCCCCATAGAATCCACCACGCCGCCCCATAGAAACCACCCCGCTGCACCATATGAACCAACCACCCCACTGCCCCATAGAAACCAACTACGACAAGGCCCCATAGAAACCACCCACCCCGCTGCCCCATAGAATCCACCCACCACACTGCCCCAATAGAATCCATCATGCTGCCCCATAGAATCCACCCCGCAGCCCCATAGAAAGCCCCACGCTGCCCCATAGAAACCACCCCGCAGCCCCATAGAAACCAACCCGCTGCCCCATAGAAACCAACCACCCCACAGCCCCATAGAAGCCACCCTGCTGCCCCATAGAAACCAACTACGACACTGCCCAAAAGGAACCCCCACTCTGCCCCATAGAAACCAACCAACACACTGCCTCATAGAAACCACCCCGCGGCCCCATAGAAACCACCACCTTGCCCCATAGAAACCACGACGCTACCCCATAGAAACTACACAGCACCTGCTCCATAGAAACCCCCACGCTGCCCCATAGAAACCACCCAGCACCCTGCCGCATAGAAACCAACACACACACTGCCCCATTGTAACCCCCATACTGCCCCATAGAAACCACCACTCTGCCCCATTGAAACCAACCACGACGCTGCCCCATAGAAAAAAACACGCTGCCCCATGGAAACCACACAGCACACTGCCCCATAGAAACCGCCCCGCCGCCCAATAGAAACCACCCACCACGCTGCCTGATAGAAACCAGCACCCTGCCCCATAGAAACCACAACTCTGCCCCATAGAAACCACAACTCTGCCCCATAGAAACCAACCACGACGCTGCCCCATGGAAACCACAGCGCTGCCCCATAGGAACCACACAGCACGCTGCCCCATAGAAAGCACCACGCTGCCCCATAGAAACCCCCACGCTGCCCCATAGAAACCACCCCACAGTTCCATATAAACCAACCAAGACACTGCCCCATAGAAACCAGCACGCTGCCCCATAGAAAACATCCCACGACCCCATAGAAATAACCACCACCCTGCCCCATAGAAACCACCCCACGTCCCCATAGAAACCAAGACGCTGCTCCCATAGTAACCGCCAACCACGCTGCCCCACAGAAACCGCCCCGCTGCCCCATATGAACCAACCACCCCACTGCCCCATAGAAACCACACAGCACACTGCCCCATAGAAACCACCCACCCCACTGCCCCATAGAAACCACACAGCACACTGCCCCATAGAAACCACCCACCCCACTGCCCCATAGAAACCACACAGCACACTGCCCCATAGAAACCACCCACCCCACTGCCCCATAGAAACCACACAGCACACTGCCCCATAGAAACCACCCACCACGCTGCCCCATAGAAACCACGAGGCTGCCCCACAGAAACCACGAGGCTGCCCCACAGAAACCACCAACCACGCTGCCCCATAGAAACCTCCTCGCTGCCCCAGAGAAACCACCCACCCCGCGGCCCCATAGAAACCACCACGCGACCCCATAGAGAGCCACCCCCTGCCCCATAGAAACCAACCACCCCACAGCCCCATAGAAACCACGACGCTGCCCCATAGAAACCACCAACCACGCTGCCCCATAGAAACCTCCACGCTGCCCCAGAGAAACCACCACGCGATCCCATAGAGAGCCACCCCCTGCCCCATAGAAACCAACCACCCCACAGCCCCATAGAAACCACCAGGCTGCCCCATAGAAACCACCCCACTGCCCTATAGAAACCACCCCACAACCCCAACGAAGCCACCACGCTGCCCCGTAGAAACCCCCACGCAGCCCCACAGAAACCAACCAGCACACTGCCCCATAGAAACCACCCCACGGCCCCATAGAAACCAACTACGACACTGCCCCATAGACACCACCACGCGGCCCCCTATAAATCACCACCCTGCCCCTTAGAAACCACCACCCTGCCCCATAGAAACCACCCGCACCGCTGCCCCATAGAAACCACACAGCACACTGCCCCACAGAAACCCCCACGCTGCCCCATAGAAACCAAGTACGACACTGCCCCATAGAAACCCCCACGCTGCCCCATAGAAACCAACCACCAAGCTGCCCCATAGGAACCACAACTCTGCCCCATAGAAACCAACCACGACGCTGCCCCATAGAAACGACCCCGCTTCCCCATAGAAAGCCCCACGCTGCCCCACAGAAACCAACCACGACACTGCCCCATAGAAACAACCCCGCTTCCCCATAGAAACCACCAACCACACTGCCCCATAGAAACCACCATGCTGCCCCACAGAAACCGCCACGCTGCCCCATAGAAACCAACCACCACGGGGCCCCATAGAAACCAGCACGCGGCCCCCTATAAATCACCACACTGCCCCATAGAAACCAGCACGCTGCCCCATAGAAACGACCCCGCTGCCCCACAAAAACAACCACAGGGCCCCATAGAAACCAGCACCGTGCTCCATACAAACCACCATGGTGCCGCATAGAAACCAACCACGACGCTGCCCCAAAGAAACCACCACGCTGCCCCATAGAAACCACCACGCTGCCCCACAGAATCCTCCACGCTGCCCCATAGAAACCACCACGCTGCCCAATAGAGAGCCCCACGCTGCCCCATAGAAACCACCCACCACACTGCCCCATAGAAACCACCACACTGCCCCATAGAAACCACCCACCACGCTGCCCCATAGAAACCACCCACCACACTGCCCCATAGAAACCACCACACTGCCCCATAGAAACCACAGCTCTGCCCCATAGAAACCACCCACCACGCTACCCCGTAGAAACCACCACCCTGCCCCATAGAAAGCACCGCGCTGCCCCATAGAAACCATCCCACTGCCCCATACAAACCACCACGCTGCCCCAAAGAAACGACCCCGCTGCCCCACAAAAACCACCCGCCACGCTGCCCCATAGAAACCACCCCACGGCCCCATAGAAACCAGCACGCTGCCCCATAGATACCACCCCGCTGCCCCAAAGAAACCACACCGCTGCCCCATAGAAACCACCACGCTGCCCCATAGAAACCAACCGACACACTGCCCCATTGTAACCCCCACACTGCCCCAAAGAAACCACAGCTCTGCCCCATAGAAACCACCCCGCTGCCCCATAGAAACCAACCATCACGCTGCCCCATAGAAACCACCACCTTGCCCCATAGAAACCAACCACGACGCTGCCCCATAGAAACCACCACAGTGGCCCATAGAAACCACCCCGCTGCCCCATAGAAACCACCCCGCTGCCCCACAGAATCCTCCACGCAGCCCCATAGAAACCACCACCCTGCCCCATAGAAACCAACCAACACGCTGCCCCATTGAAACGATCCCGCTGCCCCATAGAAACCACCCACCCCACGGCCCCATAGAAACCACCACACTGCCCCATAGAGAGCCCCACACTGCCCCACAGAAAGCAACCAGGACACTGCCCCATAGAAACAACCCCGCAGCCCCATAGAAACCACCACGCTGCCCCGTAGAAACCGCCCCGCTGCCCCATAGACACGACCCTGCTGCCCCACAGAAACCACCCACCACGCTGCCCCATAGAAACCACCACCCTGCCCCATAGAAACCACCCCACGGCTGCATAGAAACCACCAAGCTGCCCCATAGAAACCACCACGCGGCCCCATAGAAACAACCCACGACACTGCCCATATTAATCACTGACCCCACTGCCCCATAGAAACCAACCCCCACGCTGTCCCGTAGAATCCACCCCGGTGACCCATAGAAACCGCCCACAACGCTGCCCCATAGAAACCACCACGCTGCCCCATAGAAACCAACCACCCCACAGCCCCATAGAATCCACAATGCTGCCCCACAGAAACCCCCAGACTGCCCCATACAAACCAACGTCCCTGCTGCCCCATAGAAACCACCCACCACGCTGCCCCATAGAAACGATCCCGCTGCCCCATAGAAACCACTTCGCTGCCCCATAGAAACCACCCCACGGCTCCATACAAACCACCACACTGCCCGATAGAATCCAGCACGCGGCCCCATAGAAACAACCCACGACACTGCCCATATAAATCACTGACCCTGCTGCCCCATAGAAACCAACCCCCACTCTGCCCCATAGAATCCACCCACCACGCTGCCCCATAGAAAGCACCCACCCTATTGTTCCATAGAAACCGCCCCGCTGACCCATAGAAACCGCCCACAACGCTGCCCCATAGAAACCACGACACTGCCCCATAGAATCCATCATCCTGCCCCATAGAAACCAGCTACCCCGCAGCCCCATAGAAACCACCATGCCGCCCCCAGAAACCACCCCGCAGCCCCACAGAAATCACCACGCTGCCCCATAGAAATCACCACGCTGCCCCATACAAACCACCACGCTGCCCCATAGAAAATACCCAACACGCAGCCCCATAGAAACCACCTTAAAGCCTCATAGAAACCACCCGCCACGCTGCCCCATAGAAACCACCCACAGCCCCATATAAACCACCATGCTGCCCCATAGAAACGACCCACCACCCTGCCCAATAGAAACCAATCCCCACACTGCCCCATTGGAACCTGCACACTGCCGCATAGAAACTACCACGCTGCCCCATAGAAACCACCCCACGGCCCCATAGAAACCAACACACTGCCCCCATAGTAACCGCCAACCACGCTGCCCCACAGAAACCACCCCGCTGCCCCATAGAAACCACACAGCACCCTGCCCCATAGAAACCCCCACCCTGCCCCATATACACCACCCACCCCATTGCCCCATAGAAGCCACCGCGCCGCCCCATAGAAGTCACCACGCTGCCCCATAGAAACCACGCCACAGCCCCATAGAAGCCACCACGCTGCCCCATAGAAACCCCCACGCTGCCCCATAGAAACCAACCACTACACTGCCCCATAGAAACAACCCCGCTGCCCCATAGAAACCCCCACGCTGTCCCATACAATCCACCCCGCTGCCCCATAGAAACCAACCACCATGCCGCCCCACAGAAACCACCACACTGCCCCACAGAAACCACCCCGCCGCCCCATAGAAACTACACACCACGTTGCCCCATAGAAACCACCCCGCTGCCCCATAGAAATCAACTACGACACTGCCCCATAGAAACCACAACTCTACCCCATAGAAACCAACCACGACGCTGCCCCATAGAAACCACCCCGCTGCCCCACAGAAACCAAGCACCACGCCGCCCCATAGAATCCACAACGCCGCCCCACAGAAACCACCCTGCTGCCCCACAGAAACCACCACGCTGCCCCATATGAACCAACCACCCCACTGCCCCATAGAAACCACACAGCACACTGCCCCATAGAAACCCCCACCCTGCCCCATATAAACCACCCACCCTATTGCCCCAGAGAAACCACCCCGCTGCCCCATAGAATCCTCCCACCACGCTGCCCCATAAAAACGACCCCGCTGCCCCCTAGAATCCACCCACCACGCTGCCCCATAGAAACCCCCACACTGCCCCATAGAAACCAACGACCCCGCTGCCCCATAGAAACCGCCCCACTGCCCGATAGACACCACGACGCTGCCCCATAGAAACCAGGCACCACGCTGCCCCATAGAAACCACCCCCTGCCCCATAAAAACCACCCCACAACCCCAAAGAAGCCACCACGCTGCCCCATAGACACCACCACGCGGCCCCCTATAAATCAGCATGCTGCCCCATAGAAACCACCACCCTGCCCCATAGAAGCCACCCCGCTGCCCCATAGAAACCACGACGCTGCCCCATAGAAACCACCATGCTGCCCCACAGAAAGCACCCACCACGCTGCCCCACAGAAAGCAACCAGCACACTGCCCCAAAGAAACCACCACGCTGCCCCATAGAAACCACAGCTCTGCCCCATAGAAAACACCCACCACGCTGCCCCATAGAAACCCCCACTCTGCCCAATAGAAACCAACCACCCCTCTGCCTCATAGAAGCCACCCCGCTGCCCCATAGAAACCACAACTCTGCCCCATAGAAACCAAGCACGACGCTGCCCCATAGAAACGACCACGCTGCCACATAGAAACCACCCACCCCGCTGCCCCACAGAAACCACCACTCTGCCCCATAGAAACCAACCACCCCACAGCCCCATAGAAGCCACCACGCTGCCCCATAGAAACCGCCCCGCTGCCCCATAGACACCACGACGCTGCCCCATAGAAACCACCACGCGGCCCCGTACAAATCACCATGCTGCCCCATAGAAACCACCACCCTGCCCCATAGAAACCACCCCGCTGCCCCATAGAAACCACCCACCACGATACCCCATAGAAACCACCACGCTGCCCCATAGAAACAACCCACGACACTGCCCCATAGAAACCACCCACCACGCTGCCCTATAGAAACCCCCACGCTGCCCCATAGAAACCACCACCCTGCCCCATAGAAACGACCCACCACCCAGCCCCATAGAAACCAACATCCACACTGCCCCATTGGAACCCCCACACGGCCCCATAGAAACCACCACAGGGCCCCATAGAAACCACCCCGCTGCCCCGTAGAAACCGCCCACCACGCTGCCCCATAGAAACCACCCCAAAGCCCCATAGAAACCAACCACGACGCTGCCCCAAAGAAACCACACAGCACGCTGCCCCATAGAAAACCCCACCCCGCCCATATACAACACCCACCCTATCGCCCCATAGAAACCACCCCGCCTCCCCATAGAAACTACCCACCCCGCTGCCCCATAGAAACAAATACAGGGACCCATAGAAACAAATACAGGGCCCCATAGAAACCACCACCCTGCTCCATAAAAGCCACCACCCCGCTGCCCCATAGACACCAACTACGACACTGCCCCATAGAAACCACAGCGCTGCCCCATAGAAACAACCCCGCTGCCCCATAGAAACCACCCACCACGCTGCCCCATAGAAACGATCCCGCTGCCCCATAGAAACCACCCCGCTGCCCCATAGAGAGCCCCACGCTGCCCCATAGAATCCACCCACCACGCTGCCCCACAGAAAGCAACCAGCACAGTGCCCCATAGAAACCAACCATCACGCTGCCCCATACAAACCACCCAACACGCTGCCCCATAGAAACGATCCCGCGGCCCCATAGAATCCACCACGCGGCCCCATAGAAACCACCCACCACAATGTCCCATAGAAACCACCCCGCAGCCCCACAGAAACCACCTCGACGCCCCATAGAAAACACCCAACAGCCCCATAGAAACCACCCACCACACTGCCCCATAGAAACCACGACGCTGCCCCATAGAAACCAACCACCCCGCTGCCCCATAGAAACCACCCCAAAGCCCCATATAAACCAACCACGACGCTGCCCCATAGAAACCACCACGCTGCCCCATATAGAGCCCCACGCTGCCCCATAGAAACCAAGCACCCCACAGCCCCATAGAAGCCACCCCGCTGCCCCATAGAAACCAACTACGACACTGCCCCATAGAAACCCCCACTCTGCCCCATAGAAACCACCCAACACGCTGCCCCATAGAAACCACCCCGCTGCCCCATAGAAACCCCAACGCCGCCCCATAGAAACCACCACTCTGCCCCGTAGAGTCCACCCACTACGCTGCCCTATAGAAACCAACCACCCCACTGCCCCATAGGAACCACCACGCTGCCCCATAGAACACCCCACACTGCCCCACAGAAACCCCCACGCTGCCCCATAGAAGCCACAACCCTGCCCCATAGAAACCGCCACGCTGCCCCATAGGAACCAGCACGCGGCCCCCTATAAATCACCACACTGCCCCAGAGAAACCACCCAACACGCTGCCCCATAGAGACGACCCCGCTGCCCCACAGAAACCACCCACCACACAGCCCCACAGAAACCACCCCACGGCCCCATAGAAACCACCCACCCCGCTGCCCCAAATGAACCAACCACCCCATTGCCCCATAGAAACCAACTACGACACTGCCCCATACAAAACACCCCACTGCCCCATAGAAACCAACCAGCACGCTGCCCCATAGAAACCACAACTCTGCCCCATAGAAACCAACCATGACGCTGCCCCATAGAAACCACAACTCTGCCCCATAGAAACCACAGCTCTGCCCCATAGAATCCACCATGCCGCCCCACAGAAACCGCCCCGCTGCCCCATATGAACCAACCACCCCACTGCCCCATAGAAACCACACAGCACGCTGCCCCATAGAAACCACCCACCCTATTGCCCCATAGAAACCAACACGCTGCCCCATACAAAAAACCACGCTGCCCCATAGAAACCACCCAACACGCTACCCCACAGAAAGCAACCAGCACACTGCCCCATAGAAACCCCCACGCTGCCCCATAGAAAGCAACCCGCTGCCCCATAGAAACCACCGGACGGCCCCATAAAAATCACCACGCTGCCCCACAGAAACCACCTCTCTGCCCCACTGAAACGACCCGACAGCCCCATAGAAACCAGGCACGACGCTGCCCTATAGAAACCACCACGCTGCCCCACAGAAACCACCTACCACACTGCCCCATAGAAACCGCTACCCCGCCCCATAGAAACCAACCACAACGCTGCCCCACAGAAACCAGGCACCATGCTGCCCCATAGAAACCACCACACCGCCCCATATGAACCAACCACCCCACTGCCCCATAGAAACCACACAGCACGTTGCCCCATAGAAACCCTCACCCTGCCCCATAGAAACCACAGCGCTGCCCCACAGAAACCCCCACGCTGCCCCATAAAAACCAACCCCCACGCTGCCCCATAGAAACCACCCAACAGCCCCACAGAAACCCCGACACTGCCCCATAGAAACCACCACGCTGCCCCATAGAAATCACCACGCTGCTCCACGGAAACCACCCCACTGCCCCATAGAAACGACCCAGCACCCTGCCCCATAGGAACCAACCCACACACTGCCCCATTGGAACCCCCACACTGCCCCATAGAAACCAACCACCCCACTGCCCCATAGAAACGACCCAGCACCCTGCCCCATAGAAACCAACCCACACACTGCCCCATTGTAACCCCCATACTGCCCCATAGAAACCACCACGCAGGCCATAGAAACCAGAGCGCTGCCCCATAGAAACCAACCACCATGCTGACCCAAAGAAACCAGCCCGCTACCCAATAGAAACCACCCCGCGGCCCCATAGAAACCACCCAACACGCTGCCCCATAGAAACGATCCCGCTGCCCCATAGAAACCACCCACCACCCTGCTCCATAGAAACCACCACGCTGCCCCATAGAAACCAACCACGACGCTGCCCCAAAGAAACCACCTGCCACACTGCCCCATAGAAACCAACTACGACACTGCCCCATAGAAACCACGACGCTGCCCCATAGAAACCACAGCGCTGCCCCATAGAAACCACCCCACTGCCCCAAAGAATCCTCCACGCTGCCCCACAGAATCCACCCACCACAGTGGACCATAGAAAGCCCCACGCTGCCCCATAGAAACGACCTCGCTGCCCCATAGAAACCACCCCACTGCCCCATAGAATCCTCCACGCTGCCCCATAGAAACCACCCACCACAGTGGACCATAAAAAGCCCCACGCTGCCCCATAGAAACCACCCACCACACTGCCCCATAGAAAGCACCACCCTGCTTGATAGAAACCGCCCCGCTGCCCCATAGACACCACCACGCGGCGCCCTATAAACCACCACCCTGCCCCATAGAAACCACCCACCACGCTGCCCCATAGAAACCAACTACGACACTGCCCCATAGAAACCCCCACGCCGCCCCATAGAAACCACCTCTCTGCCCCACAGAAACCCCCACACTGACCCATAGAAACCACCTACCCCGCAGCCCCATAGAAACCACCATGCCGCCCCCAGAAACCACCCCGCAGCCCCACAGAAATCACCACGCTGCCCCATAGAAACCACCCACTACGCTGCCCCATAGAAAACAACCACCCCACTGCCCCATAGAAACCACAACACTGTACAATAGAAACCACCCCGCTGCCCCATAGAAACCACCCCGCTGCCCCATATGAACCAACCACCCCACTGCCCCATAGAAACCACACAGCACGCTGCCCCATAGAAACCCCCACCCCGCCCATATACAACACCCACCCTATTGCCCCATAGAAGCCACCACGCTGCCCCATAGAAGTCACCACGCTGCCCCACAGAAACCACCCCGCCTCCCCATAGAAAGTACCCACCACGCTGCCCCATAGAAACCCCCACTCTGCCCCATAGAAACCAACCACCCCGCTGTCCCATAGAAACCACCCCGCTGCCCCATAGAAACCAACTACGACACTGCCCCATAGAAACCACCCACCACGCTGCCCCACAGAAACCACCCCGCTGCCCCACAGACACCACCCACCACCCAGCCCCATAGAAACCACCACGCTGCCCCATAGAATCCAGCACGCTGCCCCATAGAAACAACCCACGACACTGCCCCATAGAAACCAACCCCCACGCTGCCCCATAGAAACCACCCACCCCACTGCCCCATAGAAACCACCCCGCCGCCCCATAGAAACCACCACGCGGCCCCCTATAAATCACCACGCGGCCCCATAGAAACCACCACAGCACCCCATAGAAACCAACCAGCACACTGCCCCATAGAAACCCCCACCCTGCCCCATATAAACCACCCACCCTATTGCCCCATAGAAACCACCCCGCTGCCCCATAGAAACCACCCACCACGCTGCCCCATAAAAACGACCCCGCTGCCCCATAGAAACCAACAATCCCGCTGCCCCATAGAAACAACGCACGACACTACCCAATATAAATCACCGACCACGCTGCCCCATAGAAACCACCACGCTGCCCCATAGAAACCACCCACCCTATTGCCCCATAGAAACCACCCCACTGCCCCATAGAAACCACCCCACTGCCCCAGAGAAACCACCCACCACGCTGCCCCATAAAAACGACCCCGCTGCCCTATAGAAACCACCACCCTGCACCATAGAAAGCACTGCGCTGCCCCATAGAAAGCAACCAGCACACTGCCCCATAGAAACCAACCATCACGCTGCCCCATAGAAACCACAGCGCTGCCCCATAGAAACCACCCCGCTGCCCCATAGAAACGACCTCACTGCCCCACAAAAACCACCCACCACGCTGCCCCATAGAAACCCCCACACTGCCCCATAGAAAGCAACGACCCCACTGCCCCATAGAAACTACCCTGCGGCCCCATAGAAACCTCCCCGCTGCCCCATAGAAACCGCCCCACTGCCCCATAGAAACCGCCCCGCAGCCCTATAGACACCACGACGCTGCCCCATAGAAACCACCACGCAGCCCCATAGAAACGAGCTGCTGCCCCATAGAAACGACCTCGCTGCCCCACAGAAACCACCCCGCTACCCCATAGAAACCACGCCACTGCCCCACAGAATCCTCCACGCTGCCCCATAGAAACCAACCACCACGCGGCCCCATAGAAAGCATCACGCCGCCCCATAGAAACCACCCACCACACTGCCCCATAAAAACAACCCCACCGCCCCATAGAAACCACCGCCCTGCTCCATAAAAACCACCCTGCTGCCCCATAGTAGCCACCACGCTGCCCCATAGAGAGCCCCACGCTGCCCCATAGAAAACAACCACCCCACAGCCCCATAGAAGCCACCACGCTGCCCCATAGAAAACAACCACCCCACAGCCCCATAGAAGCCACCACGCTGCCCCATAGAAACCAAATACGACACTGCCCCATAGAAATCCCCACTCTACCCCATAGAAACCACCCACCCCGCGGCCCCATAGAAACCACCCCGCTGCTCCATAGAAACCACCCCGCTGCTCCATAGAAACCCCCACGCCGCCCCATAGAGACCACCACACTGCCCCATAGAGTCCACCCACTACGCTGCCCCATAGAAACCAACCACCCCACTGCCCCATATATACGACAACACTGCCCCATAGAAACTACGCCGCTACCCCATAGAAACGACACAGCACCTGCTCCATAGAAACCCCCACGCTGCCCCATAAAAACCAACCCCCACGCTGCCCCATAGAAACCACCCAACAGCCCCACAGAAACCCCTACACTGCCCCATAGAAACCCCCACGCTGCCCCATAGAAACCAACCACCACGCTGCCCCATATTAATCACCGACCACGCTGCCCCATAGAAACCACCCCACAGCCCCATATAAACCAACCACGACGCTGCCCCATAGAAACCACACTACTGCCCCATAGAGACCACACAGCACGCTGCCCCATAGAAACCATCCCACAGCCCCATAAAAACCACCCCACGACCCCATAGAAACCCCAACGCTGCCCCATAGAAACCACCAGGCGGCCCCATAGAAACCACCCAGCACACGGCCCCACAGAAACCCCCACGCTGACCCATAGAAACCACCGCGGTGCCCCATAGAAACCACCCCGCTGCCCCATAGAAACCACCCCACATCCCCATAGAAACCACCCCGCTGCCCCATAGAAACCACCGGACGGCCCCATAAAAATCACCACGCTGCCCCACAGAAACCACCTCTCTGCCCCACTGAAACGACCCGACAGCCCCATAGAAACCAGGCACGACGCTGCCCCATAGAAACCACCCACCACACTGCCCCATAGAAACCACCCACCCCGCTGCCCCATAGAAACCAGGCACGACGCTGCCCCACAGAAACCAGGCACCACGCTGCCCCATAGAAACCACCACACCGCCCCATAGAAACCACCATTCTGCCCCATGGAAACCACCCACATCGCTGCCCCACAGAAACCAGCACATGGCCCCATAAAAACCACCACGCTGCCCCATAGAAGCCACCACGCGGCCGCATAGAGGCAGCCCCCTGCCCCATAGAAAGCACCCCACAGCCCAAAAGAAACCACCCCGCTGCCCCATAGAAACCACACAGCACCTGCTCCATAGAAACCCCCACGCTGCCCCATAAAAACCAACCCCCACGCTGCCCCATAGAAACCACCCAACAGCCCCACAGAAACCACCACCCTGCCCCATAGGAACCACCACCCTGCCCCATAGAAACCAACTACAACACTGCCCCATAGAAACCACCCTGCGGCCCCATAAAACCAACTACAACACTGCCCCATAGAAACCACAACTCTGCCCCATTGAAACCAACCACGACGCTGCCCCATACAAAAAAACACGCTGCCCCATGGAAACCACACAGCACACTGCCCCATAGAAACCACCACGCTGCCCCATACAAACCCCCACGCTGCCCCATAGAAACCACCCCACAGTTCCATACAAACCAACCACGACGGTGCCCCATAGAAACCAGCACGCTGCCCCATAGAAACCACTCCACGGCCCCATAGAAACCAACACGCTGCCCCCATAGTAACCGCCAACCACGCTGCCCCACAGAAACCACCCCGCTGCCCCATAGAAACCACACAGCACCCTGCCCCATAGAAACCACCCACCCTGCCCCATATACAACACCCACCCTATTGCCCCATAGAAGCCACCACTCCGCCCCATAGAAAGCCCCACGCTGCCCCATAGAAACCAACCACCACACTGCCCCATAGAAACCCCCACGCTGCCCCATAGAAACCACCCCACAGCCCCATAGAAACCACCCACCCTATTACCCCATAGAAACCACCACGCTGCCCCATAGAAACCACCCCGCTACCCCATAGAAACGACCCCGCTGCCCCACAAAAACCACCCAGCACGCTGCCCCATAGAAACCAGCCACGCCGTGGCCCCATAAAAACCACCCCGCTGCCCCATAGAAACCACCCCGCTGCCCCATAGAAACCACAGCGCTGCCCCATAGACACCACCACGCTGCCCCATAGAAACCCCCACGCTGCTCCATAGAAACCATCATGCTGCCCCATAGAATCCACCCACCACGCTGCCCCACAAAAAGCAACCAGCACACTGCCCCATAGAAACCACGACGCTGCCCCATAGAAACCCCCACGCTGCCCCATAGAAACCACGACGCTGCCCCACAGAAACCACCAACCACGCTGCCCCATAGAAACCACCCACCGCGCGGCCCCATAGAAACCACCACGCGACCCCATAGAGAGCCACCACCTGCCCCATAGAAACCAACCACCCCACAGCCCCATAGAAGCCACCAGGCTGCCCAATAGAAACCACCACGCTGCCCCATAGAAACCAAGTACAACACTGCCCCAAAGGAACCCCCAGTCTGCCCCATAGAAACCACCACACTGCCCCATAGAGTCCACCCACTACGCTGCCCCATAGAAACCAACCACCCCACTGCCCCATATATACAACACTGCCCCATAGAAACCACCCCGCTGCCCCATAGAAAACCACAACTCTGCCCCATAGAAACCAACCACCATGCTGCCCCATAGAAACCACCCCGCTGACCCATAGAATCCACCCACCACATTGGACCATAGAAAGCCCCACGCTGCCCCATAGAAACCACCACCCTGCCGCATAGAAACCAACCACGACGCTGCCCCCTAGAAAAAACCACGTTGCCCCATAGAAACCACAGCGATACCCCATAGAAACCACAGCGCTGCCCCATAGCAACCACCCATCACTCCGCCCCATAGAAACCGCCCCGCCGCCCCACAGAAACCACACAGCACACTGCCCCATAGAAACCACCCCACGGCCCCTTTGAAACCGCCCACGACGTTGCCCCATAAAAACCACCACGCTGCCCCATAGAAACCCCCACGCTGCCCCATAGAAACCACCACGCTGCCCCATAGAAACCACCCACCACGCTGCCCCATAGAAACCACCACGCTGCCCCATAGAAACCGCCACGCTGCCCCATAGGAACCAGCACGCGGCCCCCTATAAATCACCACACTGCCCCAGAGAAACCACCCAACACGCTGCCCCATAGAGACGACCCCGCTGCCCCATAGAAACCACAACTCTGCCCCATAGAAACCAACCATGACGCTGCCCCATAGAAACCACAGCTCTGTCCCATAGAAACCACAGCTCTGCCCCATAGAATCCACCACGCCGCCCCACAGAAACCACCCCGCTGCCCCATATGAACCAACCACCCCACTGCCCCATAGAAACCACACAGCACGCTGCCCCATAGAAACCACCCACCCTATTGCCCCATAGAAACCAACACGCTGCCCCATAGAGAGCCCCACGCTGCCCCATAGAAACCAACCACGACGCAGCCCCATAGAAACCAGCACGCTGCCCCATAGAAACCAACCACCCTGCCCGATAGAAAGCACCGCGCTGCCCCACAGAAACCGCCCCGCTGCCGCAGAAACACCACGACGCTGCCCCATAGAAACCACCACGCGGCCCCCTATAAACCACCACCCTGCCCCATAGAAACCCCCATGCCGCCCCATAGAAACCACCCCACGGCCCCATAGAAACCCCCACGCTGCCCCATAGAGTCCACCCACTACGCTGCCCCATAGAAACCAACCACCCCACTGCCCCATATATACGACAACACTGCCCCATAGAAACCCCCACGCTGCCCCATAAAAACCAACCCCCACGCTGCTCCATAGAAACCACCCAACAGCCCCACAGAAACCCCGACACTGCCCCATAGAAACCACCACGCTGCCCCATAGAAATCACCACGCTGCTCCACGGAAACCACCCCACTGCCCCATAGAAACGACCCAGCACCCTGCCCCATAGGAACCAACCCACACACTGCCGCATTGTAACCCCCACACTGCCCCATAGAAACCACCACGCTGCCCCATAGAAACCAGCCCGCTACCCAATAGAAACCACCCCGCTGCTCCATAGAACACGCCACGCTGCCCCACAGAATCCACCCACCACAGTGGACCATAGAAAGCCCCACGCTGCCCCATAGAAACGACCTCGCTGCGCCATAGAAACCAACCACGACGCTGCCCCAAAAAAACCACCACGCTGCCGCATAGAAACCACCTGCCACACTGCCCCATAGAAACCAACCACGACACTGCCCCATAGAAACCACGACGCTGCCCCATAGAAACCACCACACTGCCCCATAGAAAGCCCCCACGCCGCCCCATACAAACGACCTCGCTGCCCCATAGAAACCACCCCGCTGCCCCATAGAATCCTCCACGCTGCCCCATAGAATCCTCCACGCTGCCCCATAGAAACCGCCACGCTGCCCCATAGAAACCACCACACTGCCCCATAGAAACCACCCCGCTGCCCCATAGAATCCTCCACGCTGCCCCATAGAATCCTCCACGCTGCCCCATAGAAACCACCCCGCTGCCCCATAGAAACCACCCCGCTGCCCCATAGAATCCTCCACGCTGCCCCATAGAATCCTCCACGCTGCCCCATAGAAACCGCCACGCTGCCCCATAGAAACCACCACACTGCCCCATAGAAACCACCCCGCTGCCCCATAGAATCCTCCACGCTGCCCCATAGAATCCTCCACGCTGCCCCATAGAAACCACCCCGCTGCCCCATAGAAACCACCCCGCTGCCCCATAGAATCCTCCACGCTGCCCCATAGAATCCTCCACGCTGCCCCATAGAAACCACCCCGCTGCCCCATAGAAACCACCCCGCTGCCCCATAGAATCCTCCACGCTGCCCCATAGAATCCTCCACGCTGCCCCATAGAAACCGCCACGCTGCCCCATAGAAACCACCACACTGCCCCATAGAAACCACCCCGCTGCCCCATAGAATCCTCCACGCTGCCCCATAGAATCCTCCACGCTGCCCCATAGAAACCACCCCGCTGCCCCATAGAAACCACCCCGCTGCCCCATAGAAACCACCCACATCAGTGGACCATAGAAAGCCCCACACTGCCCCATAGAAACCACGACGCTGCCCCATAGAAACCACCCCGCTGCCCCACAGAATACTCCACGCTGCCCCATAGAAACCACCCCGCTGCCCCATAGAGAGCCCCACGCCGCCCCATAGAAACCAACCACCCCACAGCCCCATAGAAGCCACCACGCTGCCCCATAGAAACCACCCACGACGCTGCCCCATAGAAACCCCCACACTGCCCCATAGAAACCACCCCGCTGCCCCATAGAAACCACCACCCTGCCCCATAGAAACCACCCACCACAGTGGACCATAAAAAGCCCCACGCTGCCCCATAGAAACCAGCCCGCTGCCCCATAGAGAGCCCCACGCCGCCCCATAGAAACCAACCACCCCACAGCCCCATAGAAGCCACCTCGCTGCCCCATAGAAACCACCCACCACGCTGCCCCATAGAAAGCACCACCCTCCTTGATAGAAACCGCCCCACTGCCCCATAGACACCACCACGCGGCGCCCTATAAACCACCACCCTGCCCCATAGAAACCACCCAACATGCTGCCCCATAGAAACCCCCACCCTGCCACATATAAACCACCCACGCTATTGCCCCATAGAAACCACCCCGCTGCCCCATAGAAACCCCCGCACTGCCCCATAGAAACCACCCACTCCACGGCCCCATAGAAACAATCCCGCTGCCCCACAGAAACCACCCACCCCGCGGCCACATAGAAACCACAACGCTGCCCCATAGAGAGCCCAACGCTGCCCCACAGAAACCACCCACCACGCTGTCCCATAAAAACGACCCCGCTGCCCCATAGAAGCCACCCCGCGGCCCCATAGAAACCGCCCGGCTGCCCCATAAACACCACAACGCTGCCCCATAGAAAGCACCACGCGGCCCCATAGAAACCACCACGCTGCCCCATAGAAACCACCCACCCCGCTGCCCCACAGAAACCACAGAGCACCTGCTCCAAAGAAATCCCCACGCTGCCCCTTAAAAACCAACCCCCACGCTGCCCGATAGAAACCACCATGCTGCCCCATAGAAACCCACCACCACACTGCCCCATAGAAACCCACCACCCCGCTGCCCCATAGAAACCCACCACCCCGCTGCCCCATAGAAACCCACCACCACACTGCCCCATAGAAACCCACCACCACACTGCCCCATAGAAACCACCTACCCCGCTGCCCCATAGAAACCAACCCCCACGCTGCTTCATAGAAACGGCCCACCACACTGCCCCATAGACACCACCCCACTGCCCCATAGAAACCAGGCACCACGCTGCCCCATAGAAACCACCCCACAACCCCAAAGAAGCCACCACGCTGCCCCATAGAAACCACCCCGCTGCCCCATATGAACCAACCACCCCACTGCCCCATAGAAACCAACCCCCACGCTGCCCCATAGAAACCAACCACCCCGTGGCCCCATACAAACCACCACGCTGCCCCATAGAAACCAACCATCACGCTGCCACATAGATACGATCCCACTGCCCCATAGAAACCACCCACCCCGCGGCCCCATAGAAACCACCACGCCGCCCCATAGAGAGCCCCACACTGCCCCATAGAAACCAACCACCCCACAGCCCCAAAGAAACCCCCACACTGCCCCATAGGAACCACCCCACTGCCCCATAGAAACCACCCACCACGCTGCCCCATAGGAACCACCCCACGGCCCCATAGAAACCACCACCCTGCCCCATAGAAACAACCCCGCGGCCCCATAGAAACGTCCACACTGCCCCATAGAAACCAAACACGACGCTGCCCCATAGACACCACCACGCTGCCCCACAGAAACCACCCCGCTGCCCCATATGAACCAACCACCCCACTGCCCCAAAGAAACCACACAGCACGTTACCCCATAGAAACCCCCACCCTGCCCCATATACACCACCCACCCTATTGCCCCATAGAAGCCACCACGCTGCCCCATAGAAGTCACCACGCTGCCCCATAGAAGCCACCCCACGGCCCCATGGAAAGCACCCCACAGCCCAAAAGAAGCCACCACGCTGCCCCATGGAAACCACCCCACGGCCCCATAGAAACCAGCATGCTGCCCCATAGAAACCACCACGCTGCCCCATAGAAAGCCCCACGCTGCCCCATAGAAACCAACCACCACACTGCCCCATAGAAACAACCCCGCTGCCCAATAGAAACCACTACGCTGCCCCATAGAAAGCAACCACCGCACTGCCCCATAGAAACCACCCACCTCGCTGCCCCATAGAAACCCCCACACCGCCCCATAGAAACCACCCCACTGCCCCATAGAAACGACCCCGCTGCCCCACAAAAACCACCCAGCACGCTGCCCCATAGAAACCAGCCACGCCGTGGCCCCATAAAAACCACCCCGCTGCCCCATAGAAACCACCCACCACAGCGGACCATAGAAAGCCCCACGCTGCCCCATAGAAACCATGACGCTGCCCCAGAGAAACCACCCACCCCGCGGCCCCAGAGAGAGCCACCCCCTGCCCCATAGAAACCAACCACCCCACAGCCCCATAGAAGCCACCAGGCTGCCCCATAGAAACCACCATGCTGCCCCATAGAAACCAAGTACGACACTGCTCCAAAGGAACCCCTCACTCTGCCCCATAGAAACCCCCACACTGCCCCATAGAAACCACCCCGCTGCCCCATAGAAACCACCCCGCTGCCCCATAGAATCCTCCACGCTGCCCCATAGAATCCTCCACGCTGCCCCATAGAAACCGCCACGCTGCCCCATAGAAACCACCACACTGCCCCATAGAAACCACCCCGCTGCCCCATAGAATCCTCCACGCTGCCCCATAGAATCCTCCACGCTGCCCCATAGAAACCACCCCGCTGCCCCATAGAAACCACCCCGCTGCCCCATAGAAACCACCCACATCAGTGGACCATAGAAAGCCCCACACTGCCCCATAGAAACCACGACGCTGCCCCATAGAAACCACCCCGCTGCCCCACAGAATACTCCACGCTGCCCCATAGAAACCACCCCGCTGCCCCATAGAGAGCCCCACGCCGCCCCATAGAAACCAACCACCCCACAGCCCCATAGAAGCCACCACGCTGCCCCATAGAAACCACCCACGACGCTGCCCCATAGAAACCCCCACACTGCCCCATAGAAACCACCCCGCTGCCCCATAGAAACCACCACCCTGCCCCATAGAAACCACCCACCACAGTGGACCATAAAAAGCCCCACGCTGCCCCATAGAAACCAGCCCGCTGCCCCATAGAGAGCCCCACGCCGCCCCATAGAAACCAACCACCCCACAGCCCCATAGAAGCCACCTCGCTGCCCCATAGAAACCACCCACCACGCTGCCCCATAGAAAGCACCACCCTCCTTGATAGAAACCGCCCCACTGCCCCATAGACACCACCACGCGGCGCCCTATAAACCACCACCCTGCCCCATAGAAACCACCCAACATGCTGCCCCATAGAAACCCCCACCCTGCCACATATAAACCACCCACGCTATTGCCCCATAGAAACCACCCCGCTGCCCCATAGAAACCCCCGCACTGCCCCATAGAAACCACCCACTCCACGGCCCCATAGAAACAATCCCGCTGCCCCACAGAAACCACCCACCCCGCGGCCACATAGAAACCACAACGCTGCCCCATAGAGAGCCCAACGCTGCCCCACAGAAACCACCCACCACGCTGTCCCATAAAAACGACCCCGCTGCCCCATAGAAGCCACCCCGCGGCCCCATAGAAACCGCCCGGCTGCCCCATAAACACCACAACGCTGCCCCATAGAAAGCACCACGCGGCCCCATAGAAACCACCACGCTGCCCCATAGAAACCACCCACCCCGCTGCCCCACAGAAACCACAGAGCACCTGCTCCAAAGAAATCCCCACGCTGCCCCTTAAAAACCAACCCCCACGCTGCCCGATAGAAACCACCATGCTGCCCCATAGAAACCCACCACCACACTGCCCCATAGAAACCCACCACCCCGCTGCCCCATAGAAACCCACCACCCCGCTGCCCCATAGAAACCCACCACCACACTGCCCCATAGAAACCCACCACCACACTGCCCCATAGAAACCACCTACCCCGCTGCCCCATAGAAACCAACCCCCACGCTGCTTCATAGAAACGGCCCACCACACTGCCCCATAGACACCACCCCACTGCCCCATAGAAACCAGGCACCACGCTGCCCCATAGAAACCACCCCACAACCCCAAAGAAGCCACCACGCTGCCCCATAGAAACCACCCCGCTGCCCCATATGAACCAACCACCCCACTGCCCCATAGAAACCAACCCCCACGCTGCCCCATAGAAACCAACCACCCCGTGGCCCCATACAAACCACCACGCTGCCCCATAGAAACCAACCATCACGCTGCCACATAGATACGATCCCACTGCCCCATAGAAACCACCCACCCCGCGGCCCCATAGAAACCACCACGCCGCCCCATAGAGAGCCCCACACTGCCCCATAGAAACCAACCACCCCACAGCCCCAAAGAAACCCCCACACTGCCCCATAGGAACCACCCCACTGCCCCATAGAAACCACCCACCACGCTGCCCCATAGGAACCACCCCACGGCCCCATAGAAACCACCACCCTGCCCCATAGAAACAACCCCGCGGCCCCATAGAAACGTCCACACTGCCCCATAGAAACCAAACACGACGCCGCCCCATAGACACCACCACGCTGCCCCACAGAAACCACCCCGCTGCCCCATATGAACCAACCACCCCACTGCCCCAAAGAAACCACACAGCACGTTACCCCATAGAAACCCCCACCCTGCCCCATATACACCACCCACCCTATTGCCCCATAGAAGCCACCACGCTGCCCCATAGAAGTCACCACGCTGCCCCATAGAAGCCACCCCACGGCCCCATGGAAAGCACCCCACAGCCCAAAAGAAGCCACCACGCTGCCCCATGGAAACCACCCCACGGCCCCATAGAAACCAGCATGCTGCCCCATAGAAAGCCCCACGCTGCCCCATAGAAACCAACCACCACACTGCCCCATAGAAACAACCCCGCTGCCCAATAGAAACCACTACGCTGCCCCATAGAAAGCAACCACCGCACTGCCCCATAGAAACCACCCACCTCGCTGCCCCATAGAAACCCCCACACCGCCCCATAGAAACCACCCCACTGCCCCATAGAAACGACCCCGCTGCCCCACAAAAACCACCCAGCACGCTGCCCCATAGAAACCAGCCACGCCGTGGCCCCATAAAAACCACCCCGCTGCCCCATAGAAACCACCCACCACAGCGGACCATAGAAAGCCCCACGCTGCCCCATAGAAACCATGACGCTGCCCCAGAGAAACCACCCACCCCGCGGCCCCAGAGAGAGCCACCCCCTGCCCCATAGAAACCAACCACCCCACAGCCCCATAGAAGCCACCAGGCTGCCCCATAGAAACCACCATGCTGCCCCATAGAAACCAAGTACGACACTGCTCCAAAGGAACCCCTCACTCTGCCCCATAGAAACCCCCACACTGCCCCATAGAAACCACCCCGCTGCCCCATAGAAACCACCCCGCTGCCCCATAGAAACCACAACTCTGCCCCATAGAAACCACAACTCTGCCCCATAGAAACCACAACTCTGCCCCATAGAAACCAACCACAATGCTGCCCCATAGAAACCACCCCGCTGACCCATAGAAACAAATACAGGGCCCAATAGAAACCACCACCCTGCTCCATAAAAACCACCACGCTGCCCCATAGAAACCAACTACGACACTGCCCCATAGAAACCACCACGCTGCCCCATAGAAAATACCCAACACACTGCCCCATAGAAACGACCCCGCAGCCCCACAGAAACAACCACAGGGCCCCATAGAAACCACTACCCTGCCCCATAGAAACCACCACGCTGCCCCATAGAAACCAACCCCCACGCTGCCCCATAGAAACCACCCACCACGCTGCCCCATAGAAAGCACCCACCCTATTGTTCCATAGAAACCACCCCGCTGCCCCATAGAAACAACCCACGACACTGCCCCATATAAATCACCGACCACGCTGCCCCACAGAAACCGCCACGCTGCCCCATAGAAACCAGCCCACAGCCCCAAAGAAGCCACCACGCTGCCCCATAGAAACCACCCACCACGCTGCCCCACAGAAAGCAACCAGCACACTGCCCCATAGAAAGCCCCACGCTGCCCCATAGAAAACAAACACCACGCTGCCCCATAGAAACCAGCCCACAGCCCCATAGAAACCACCGCGCTGCCCCATAGAAACCACCCCACAGCCCCAAAGAAGCCACCACGCTGCCCCATAGAAACCACCCACCACGCTGCCCCACAGAAAGCAACCAGCACACTGCCCCATAGAAACCCCCACGCTGCCCCATAGAAAACAAACACCACACTGCCCCATAGAAACCCCCACGCTGCCCCATAGAAACCAACCACGACGCTGCCCCATAGAAAAAACCACGTTGCCCCATAGAAACCACAGCGATACCCCATAGAAACCACAGCGCTGCCCCATAGCAACCACCCATCACTCCGCCCCATAGAAACCGCCCCGCCGCCCCACAGAAAGCACACAGCACACTGCCCCATAGAAACCACCCCACGGCCCCTTTGAAACCGCCCACGACGTTGCCCCATAAAAACCACCACGCTGCCCCATAGAAACCCCCACTCTGCCCCATAGAAACCACCCACCACGCTGCCCCATAGAAACCACCCACCAAGCTGCCCCATAGAAACCAACTACGACACTGCCCCATAGAAACCCCCACGCCGCCCCATAGAAACCACCTCTCTGCCCCACAGAAAGCCCCACACTGACCCATAGAAACCACCTACCCCGCAGCCCCATAGAAACCACCATGCCGCCCCCAGAAACCACCCCGCAGCCCCACAGAAATCACCACGCTGCCCCATAGAAACCACCCCGCTGCCCCATAGAAACCAACCACCACCCTGCCCCATAGAAAACAACCACCCCACGGCCCCTTCGAAACCACCACACTGCCCCATAGAAACCACCACGCGGCCCCCTATAAATCACCACGCTGCCCCATAGAAACCACTACCCTGCCCCATAGAAACCACCCCGCTGCCCCACAGAAACCAGCCACCCCGCTGCCCCATAGAAACCACCCCGCTGCCCCATAGAAACCACCCCGCTGCCCCACAGAAACCACAGAGCACCTGCTCCAAAGAAATCCCCACGCTGCCCCTTAAAAACCAACCCCCACGCTGCCCCATAGAAACCACCACGCTGCCCCATAGAAACCCACCACCACACTGCCCCATAGAAACCCACCACCCCGCTGCCCCATAGAAACCCCCACACTGCCCCATAGAAACCACCCCACTGCCCCATAGAAACGGCCCACCACACTGCCCCATAGAAAGCACCCACCACGCTGCCCCATAGAAACCAACTACCACACTGCCCCATAGAAACAACCCCACTGCCGTATAGAAACCACCACGCAGCCCCATAGAAACCGCCCCGCTGCCCCCTAAAAATCACCACCCTGCCCCATAGAAACCACACAGCACGCTGCCCCATAGAAACCAACACCCACACTGCCCCATTGGAACCCCCACACGGCCCCATAGAAACCACCCCAAAGCCCCATATAAACCAACCACGACGCTGCCCCATAGAAACCACCACGCTTCCCCACAAAAACCACCCACCACGCTGCCCCATAGAAAACAACCACCCCACTGCCCCATAGAAACCACAACACTGTACAATAGAAACCAGCACGCTGCCCCATAGAAACCAGCACGCTGCCCCATAGAAACAACCCACGACACTGCCCCATAGAAACCAACCCCCACGCTGCCCCATAGAAACCACCAACCCCACTGCCCCATAGAAACCACCCCGCCGCCCCATAGAAACCACCACGCGGCCCCCTATAAATCACCACGCGGCCCCATAGAAACCAACCAGCACACTGCCCCATAGAAACCCCCACCCTGCCCCATAGAAACCAACGACCCCGCTGCCCCATAGACACCACGACGCTGCCCCATAGAAACCCCCACGCTGCCCCATAGAAACCACACAGCACGCTGCCCCATAGAAAGCACCCACCACGCTGCCCCATAGAATCCACCCACCACACTGCCCCATAGAAACCACAGCGACACCCCATAGAAACCACAGCGCTGCCCCATAGAAACGACGTCACTGCCCCACAAAAACCACCCACCACGCTGCCCCATAGAAACCAGCACGCTGCCCCATAGAAAGCCCCACGCTGCCCCATAGAAACCACCCACCACGCTGTTGCACAGAAACCAACCAGCACACTGCCCCATAGAAACCCCCACACTGCCCCATAGATACCACCCAACACGCTGCCCCATAGAAACGATCCCGCGGCCCCATAGAATCCACCCCGCTGCCCCATAGAAACCACCCACCACGCTGCCCCATAGAAACCCCCACACTGCCCCATAGAAAGCAACGACCCCGCTGCCCCATAGAAACTACCCTGCGGCCCCATAGAAACCTCCCCGCTGCCCCATAGAAGCCACCACGCTGCCCCATAGAAACCGCCCCACGGCCCCATAGAAACCGCCCCGCAGCCCTATAGACACCACGACGCTGCCCCATAGAAACCAGCTGCTGCCCCATAGAAACGACCTCGCTGCCCCACAGAAACCACCCCGCTACCCCATAGAAACCACGCCACTGCCCCACAGAATCCTCCACGCTGCCCCATAGAAACCAACCACCACGCGGCCCCACAGAAAGCATCACGCCGCCCCATAGAAACCACCCACCACACTGCCCCATAAAAACAACCCCACCGCCCCATAGAAACCACCGCCCTGCTCCATAAAAACCACCCTGCTGCCCCATAGTAGCCACCACGCTGCCCCATAGAGAGCCCCACGCTGCCCCATAGAAAACAACCACCCCACAGCCCCATAGAAGCCACCACGCTGCCCCATAGAAACCAAATACGACACTGCCCCATAGAAATCCCCACTCTACCCCATAGAAACCAACCACCCCACTGCCCCATATATACGACAACACTGCCCCATAGAAACCACCCCGCTGCCCCATAGAAACCACAACTCTGCCCCATAGAAACCAACCACCATGCTGCCCCATGGAAACCATCCCGCTGACCCATAGAAACAAATACAGGGCCCCATAGAAACCACCACCCTGCCCCATAGAAACCACGACGCTGCCCCATAGAAACCCCCACGCAGCCCCATAGAATCCACCCACCCCGCTGCCCCATAGAAAGCAACCATCACGCTGCCCCATAGAAAGCAACCATCACACTGCCCCATAGAAACCAGCTGCTGCCCCATAGAAACCAACCACGACGCTGCCCCATAGAAACCAGCACGCTGACCCATAGAAACCACCACCCTGCCCCATAGAAACTACCCCACTGCCCCATAGAAACCCCCACGCAGCCCCATAGAATCCACGCACCACGCTGCCCCATAGAAAGCACCACGATACCCCATAGAAACCACCCACCATGCTGCCCCACAGAAACCAACCAGCACACTGCCCCATAGAAACCCCCACGCTGCCCCATAGAAACCACAGCTCTGCCCCATAGAAACCACCCACCCCGCTGCCCCATAGAAACCACCCCACAGCCCCATAGAAGCCACCATGCTGCACCACAGAACCACCCACCACGCTGCCCCATAGAAACCCCCACACTGCCCCATAGAAACCACCCACCCCGCGGCCCCATAGAAACCTCCCCGCTGCCCCCTAAAAATCACCACCCTGCCCCATAGAAACCACCCCACCACCCCATAGAAACCAACCACCACGCTGCCCCATAGAAACCACCCACCCTATTGTTCCATAGAAACCACCACGCTGCCCCACAGAAACCGCCCCGCTGCCCCATAGACACCACGACGCTGCCCCATAGACACCACCACGCGGCCCCCTATAAATCACCATGCTGCCCCATAGAAACCACCCCCTGCCCCATAGAAACCCCCACGCAGCCCCATAGAATCCACCCACCACGCGGCCCCATAGAAACCACACTGCTGCCCCATAGAAACCACCCACCACGCTGCCCCATAGAAACGACCCCGCTGCCCCACAAATACCGCCCACCACGCTGCCCCATAGAAACCACCCCACGGCCCCATAGAAACCTGCACGCTGCCCCATAGAAACCACGACACTGCCCCATAGAAACCAACCACGACACTGCCCCAATAGAATCCATAATGCTGCCCCATAGAAACCACCCCGCAGACCCATAGAAAGCCCCACGCTGCCCCATAGAAACCACCCCACAGCCCCAAAGAAGCCACCACGCTGCCCCATAGAAACCAACCACCACAGGGCCCCATAGAAACCACCCCGCTGCCCCATAGAAACCACCTTAAAGCCCCATAGAAACCACCCACAGCCCCATATAAACCACCACGCTGCCCCACAGAAACCACCCTGCTGCCCCATAGAAACGACCCACCACCCTGCCCCATACAAACCAATCCCCACACTGCCCCATTGGAACCCCCACGCTGCCCCATAGAAACCACCCCACTGCCCCATAGAAACCAACCACCACGCTGCCCCATAGAAACCCCCACGCTGCTCCACAGAAACGACCCACCACCCTGCCCCATAGAAACCAACATCCACACTGCCCCATTGGAAACCCCACACAGCCCCATAGAAACCACCACAGGGCCCCATAGAAACCACCCCGCTGCCCTGTAGAAACCGCCCACCACGCTGCCCCATAGAAACCACCCCAAAGCCCCATAGAAACCAACCACGACACTGCCCCATAGAAACCACCCCACGGCCCCATAGAAACCACCACGCTGCCCCATGGAAACGACCCACCACCCTGCCCCATAGAAACCACCCGCCACGCTGCCCCATAGAAACCACCCACAGCCCCATATAAACCACCACGGTGCCCCACAGAAAGCACCACGCTGCCCCATAGAAACGACCCACCACCCTGCCCCATACAAACCAATCCCCACACTGCCCCATTGGAACCCCCACACTGCCCCATAGAAACCACCCCGCTGCCCCATAGAAACCACCCCACTGCCCCATAGAAACAATCCACGACACTGCCCCATATAACGCAACGACCACGCTGCCCCAGAGAAACCAACCACGACGCAGCCCCATAGAAACCAGCACGCTGCCCCATAGAAACCACCCCACGGCCCCATAGAAACCAACACGCTGCCCCCATAGTAACCGCCAACCACGCTGCCCCACAGAAACCGCCCCGCTGCCCCATAGAAACCACCCACCCTGCCCATATACAACACCCACCCTATTGCCCCATAGAAGCCACCACGCCGCCCCATACAAGTCACCACGCTGCCCCATAGAAACCAACCACCACACTGCCCCATAGAAACCAACCACCACACTGCCCCATAGAAACAACCCCGCTGCCCCATAAAATCCACCCACCACGCTGCCCCACAGAAAGCAACCAGCACACTGCCCAATAGAAACCCCCACGCTGCCCCATAGAAACCACAGCTCTGCCCCACAGAAACCACCACGCTGCCCCATAGAAACGACCCCGCTGCCCCATAGAAACCACCCCACGGCTCCATGGAAACCACCACGCGGCCCCATAGAATCAACCCACAACACTGCCCATATAAATCACCGACCACGCTGCCCCATAGAAACCACCCCACCGCCCCATACAAACAGCCCCGCCGCCCCATAGAAACCACCACGCAGCCCCCTATAAATCACCACGCTGACCCATAGAAACCACACTGCTGCCCCATAGAAACCTCCCACCACGCTGCCCCATAGAATCCACCCACCACAGTGGACCATAGAAAGCCCCACGCTGCCCCATAGAAACGACAGCGCTGCCTCACAGAAACCAACCCGCTGCCCCATACAAACCACCTCGCTGCCCCACAGAAACCACCACGCGGCCCCCTATAAATCACCTCCCTGCCCCATAGAAACCACCCAACACGCTGACCCATAGAAACGATTCCGCTGCCCCAAAGAAACCACCTCGCTGCCCTATAGAGAGCCCCACGCTGCCCCATAGAAACCTCCCACAACGCTGCCCCATAGAAACCAGCCCACAGCCCCAAAGAAGCCACCACGCTGCCCCATAGAAACCACCCACCACGCTGCCCCACAGAAAGCAACCAGCACACTGCCCCATAGAAACCCCCACGCTGCCCCATAGAAAACAAACACCACACTGCCCCATAGAAAGCCCCACGCTGCCCCATAGAAACCAACCACGACGCTGCCCCATAGAAAAAACCACGTTGCCCCATAGAAACCACAGCGATACCCCATAGAAACCACAGCGCCGCCCCATAGGAACCACCCATCACTCCGCCCCATAGAAACCGCCCCGCCGCCCCACAGAAAGCACACAGCACACTGCCCCATAGAAACCACCCCACGGCCCCTTTGAAACCGCCCACGACGTTGCCCCATACAAACCACCACGCTGCCCCATAGAAAGCATCACGCCGCCCCATAGAAACCACCCACCACACTACCCCATAAAAACAACCCCACCGCCCCATAGAAACCACCACCCTGCTCCATAAAAACCACCCTGCTGCCCCATATTAGCCACCACGCTGCCCCATAGAGAGCCCCACGCTGCCCCATAGAAACCAACCACCACTCTGCCCCATAGAAACCACCCCGCTGCTCCATAGAAACCCCCACGCCGCCCCATAGAGACCACCACACTGCCCCATAGAGTCCACCCACTACGCTGCCCCATAGAAACCAACCACCCCACTGCCCCATATATACGACAACACTGCCCCATAGAAACTACGCCGCTACCCCATAGAAACGACACAGCACCTGCTCCATAGAAACCCCCACGCTGCCCCATAAAAACCAACCCCCACGCTGCCCCATAGAAACCACCCAACAGCCCCACAGAAACCCCTACACTGCCCCATAGAAACCCCCACGCTGCCCCATTAAACCAACCACCCCGCTGCCCCATATAAATCACCGACCACGCTGCCCCATAGAAACCACCCCACGGCCCCATAGAATCCACCACGCTGCCCCATAGAAACCACCTACCCCGCTGCCCCATAGAAACCAACCACGACGCTGCCCCATAGAAACAACCCACGACACTGCCCAATACAAATCACCGGCCACGCTGCCCCACAGAAACCGCCACGCTGCCCCATAGAAACCAACCACCACATTGCCCCATAGAAACCACCCCACAGCCCCATATAAACCAACCACGACGCTGCCCCATAGAAAGCACACTACTGCTCCATAGAGACCACACAGCACGCTGCCCCATAGAAACCATCCCACAGCCCCATAAAAACCACCCCACGGCCCCATAGAAACCCCCACACCGCCCCATAGAAACCACCAGGCGGCCCCATAGAAACCACCCAGCACACGGCCCCACAGAAACCCCCACGCTGACCCATAGAAACCACCGCGGTGCCCCATAGAAACCACCCCGCTGCCCCATAGAAACCACCCCACATCCCCATAGAAACCACCCCGCTGCCCCATAGAAACCACACAGCACGCTGCCCCACAGAAACCACCCCACGTCCCCATAGAAACCACCGGACGGCCCCATAAAAATCACCACGCTGCCCCACAGAAACCACCTCTCTGCCCCACTGAAACGACCCGACAGCCCCATAGAAACCAGGCACGACGCTGCCCTATAGAAACCACGACGCTGCCCCATAGAAACCACGACGCTGCCCCACAGAAACCAGGCGCCATGCTGCCCCATAGAAACCACCACACCGCCCCATAGAAACCACCATTCTGCCCCATGGAAACCACCCACATCGCTGCCCCACAGAAACCAGCACATGACCCCATAAAAGCCACCACGCTGCCCCATAGAAGCCACCACGCGGCCGCATAGAGGCAGCCCCCTGCCCCATAGAAAGCACCCCACAGCCCAAAAGAAACCACCACACTGCCCCATAGAAACCACCACGCCGCCCCATATGAACCAACCACCCCACTGCCCCATAGAAACCACACAGCACGTTGCCCCATAGAAACCCTCACCCTGCCCCATAGAAACCACCCACCCTATTGCCCCATAGAAGCCACCACGCCGCCCCATACAAGTCACCACGCTGCCCCATAGAAAGCCCCACGCTGCCCCATAGAAGCCACCCCCTGCCCCATAGAAACCACCCAACACGCTGCCCCATAGAAACGATCCCGCTGCCCCACAGAAACCACCCACCCCACGGCCCCATAGAAACCAGCATGCTGCCCCATAGAAACCACCACGCCGCCCCATAGAAAGCCCCACACTGCCCCATAGAAACCACCCACCTCGCTGCCCCATAGAAACCCCCACGCCGCCCCATAGAATCCACCACGCTGCCCCATAGAAACCACCCCGCTGCCCCATAGAAACCACCCCGCTGCCCCATAGAAACCACCCCACTGCTCCATAGAAACGAGCCCGCTGCACCACAAAAACCACCCAGCACACTGCCCCATAGAAACCAGCCACGCCGTGGCCCCATAAAAACCACCCCGCTGCCCCATAAAAACCACCCACCACAGCGGACCATAGAAACCCCCACGCAGCCCCATAGAATCCACGCACCACGCTGCCCCATAGAAACCTCCTCGCTGCCCCATAGAAACCACCCACCCCGCGGCCCCATAGAAACCACCACGCGACCCCATAGAGAGCCACCCCCTGCCCCATAGAAACCAACCACCCCACAGCCCCATAGAAACCACGACGCTGCCCCATAGAAACCAGCCACCACAGTGGCCCAAAGAAACCACCACTATGCCCTATAAAAACCACATCGCTGCCCCACAGAATCCCCCACGCTGCCCCATAGAAACCACCCCACGGCTCCATACAAACCACCACCCTGCCCGATAGAATTCAGCACGCGGCCCCATAGAAACAACCCACGACACTGCCCATATAAATCACTGACCCCGCTGCCCCATAGAAACCAACCCCCACGCTGCCCCATAGAATCCACCCCGGTGACCCATAGAAACCGCCCACAACGCTGCCCCATAGAAACCACGACACTGCCCCATAGAAACCACCACACTGCCCCATAGAAACCAACCACCCCACAGCCCCATAGAAGCCACCACGCTGCCCCACAGAAACCACCCACCACGCTGCCCCACAGAAACCACCCACCACGCTGCCCCATAGAAACCACCACGATACCCCATAGAAACCAACTACCACACTGCCCCATAGAAACAACCCCACCGCCCCAAAGAAACCACCACCCTGCCCCATAGAAGCCAACCACCACGCGGCCCCATAGAAACCGCCCCGCTGCCCCCTATAAATCACCATCCTGCCCCATAGAAACCACCCCACTGCCCCATAGAAACCACCACAGGGCCCCATAGAAACCACCCCGCTGCCCCATAGAAACCACCCCGCTGCCCCATAGAATCCACCCCGCTGCCCCATAGAAAGCACCCACCCTATTGTTCCATTGAAACCACCGCGCTGCCCCATAGAAACAACCCACGACACTGCCCCATATAAATCACCGACCACGCTGCCCCATAGAAACCACGACACTGCCCCAAAGAAAGCAACCACGACACTGCCCCATAGAATCCATCATGCTGCCCCATAGAAACCACCACGATGCCCCACAGAAACCAAGAACCACGCTGCCCCATAGAAACCAGCCCACAGCCCCATAGAAACCAACCACGACGCAGCCCCATAGAAACCACCCCGCTGCCCCATAGAAACCACCCCGCTGCCCCATATGGAACAACCACCCCACTGCCCCATAGAAACCACCCACCCTGCCCATATACAACACCCACCCTCTTGCCCCATTAGAAGCCACCACGCCGCCCCATAGAAGTCACCACGCCGCCCCACAGAAACCCCCACGCTGCCCCATAGAAACCAATCACCCCGCTGCCCCATAGAAACCAACCACGACACTGCCCCATAGAAACAACCCCGCTGCCCCATAGAAACCACGCACAACGCTGCCCCATAGAAACCACAACTCTGCCCCATAGAAACCAACCACGACGCTGCCCCATAGAAACCAACCACCACACTGCCCCACAGAAACCACCCCGCTGACCCATAGAAACAAATACAGGGCCCAATAGAAACCACCCTGCTCCATAAAAACCACCACGCTGCCCCATAGAAACCACAGCGCTGCCCCATAGAAACAACCCCGCTGCCCCATAGAAACCACCCACCCCGCTGCCCCATAGAAACCACCACTATGCCCCATAGAAACCACAGCGCTGCCCCACAGAATCCCCCACGCTGCCCCATAGAAACCAGCACGCGGCCCCCTATAAATCACCACCCTGCCCCATAGAAACCACCCAACACGCTGCCCCATAGAAACGACCCCGCTGCCCCATAGAGAGCCCCACGCTGCCCCATAGAAACCAACCACCCCACAGACGCATAGAAGCCACCACGCTGCCCCATAGAAACCCCCACACTGCCCCATAGAAACCACCACCCTGCCGCATAGAAACTACCCCACTGCCCCATAGAAACCACCACGCTGCCCCATACAAACCACCCTGCTGCCCCATAGAAAATACCCAACACGCTGCCCCATAGAAACGACCCCGCAGCCCCACAGAAACAACCACAGGGCCCCATAGAAACTACTACCCTGCCCCATAGAAACCACCCCACGGCTCCATACAAACCACCACCCTGCCCGATAGAATCCAGCACGCGGCCCCATAGAAACAACCCACGACACTGCCCATATAAACCACTGACCCCGCTGCCCCATAGAAACCACCCACCACGCTGCCCCATAGAAACCACCCTGGTGACCCATAGAAACCGCCCACAACGCTGCCCCATAGAAACCACGACACTGCCCCATAGAAACCAACCACGACACGGCGCCATAGAATCCATCATGCTGCCCCATAGAAACCACCACGATGCCCCACAGAAACCAGCCCACAGCCCCAAAGAAGCCACCGCGCTGCCCCATAGAATCCACCCACCACGCTGCCCCACAGAAAGCAACCAGCACACTGCCCCATAGAAACCCCCACGCTGCCCCATAGAAACCACCCCACTGCCCCATATAAACCAACCACGACGCTGCCCCATAGAAACCACAGCGACACCCCATAGAAACCACAGCGCTGCCCCATAGGAACCACCCATCACTCCGCCCCATAGAAACCGCCCGGCCGCCCCACAGAAAGCACACAGCACACTGCCCCATAGAAACCACCCCACGGCCCCTTTGAAACCGCCCACGACGTTGCCCCATAAAAACCACCACGCTGCCCCATAGAAACCACCCACCAAGCTGCCCCATAGAAACCAGCCCACAGCCCCACAGAAGCCACCCCGCTGCCCCATAGAAACCACCCACCAAGCTGCCCCATAGAAACCAACTACGACACAGCCCCATAGAAACCCCCACGCCGCCCCATAGAAACCACCTCTCTGCCCCACAGAAACCCCCACGCTGACCCATAGAAACCACCTACCCCGCAGCCCCATAGAAACCACCATGCCGCCCCCAGAAACCACCCCGCAGCCCCACAGAAATCACCACGCTGCCCCATAGAAACCAACCACCACCCTGCCCCATAGAAACCACCCCACAGCCCCATATAAACCAACCACGACGCTGCCCCATAGAAACCACCCACCACGCTGCCCCACAGAAACCAACCACGATGCTGCCCCATAGAAACCACCCCGCTGCCCCATAGAAACCAACCACCCCACAGCCCCATAGAAGCCACCACGCTGCCCCACAGAAACCACCCACCACGCTGCCCCATAGAAACCCCCAGACTGCCCCATACAAACCAACGTCCCTGCTGCCCCATAGAAACCACCCACCACGCTGCCCCATAGAAACCACCACGATACCCCATAGAAACCAACTACCACACTGCCCCATAGAAACAACCCCACCGCCCCATAGAAGCCAACCACCACACGGCCCCATAGAAACCGCCCCGCTGCCCCCTATAAATCACCACCCTGCCCCATAGAAACCACCCCACTGCCCCATAGAAACCACAGCGCTGCCCCATAGAAACCACCCTGCTGCCCCATAGAAACGACTCCGCTGCCCCACAAAAACCACCCACCATGCTGCCCCATAGAATCCACCCACCACAGTGGCCCATAGAAACCCCCACGCTGCCCCATTGAAACCACCCACCACGCTGCCCCATAGAAACCACAACTCTGCCCCATAGAAACCAACCACCACAGGGCCCCATAGAAACCACCACAGGGCCCCATAGAAACCACCACAGGGCCCCATAGAAGCCACACAGCACGCTGCCCCATAGAAACCACCCACCACGCCACCCCATAGAAACCACCACGCGGCCCCCTATAAATCACCACGCTGCCCCATAGAAACCACTACCCTGCCCCATAGAAACCACCCCGCTGCCCCATAGAAACCACCCCGCTGCCCCATAGAAACCACCCCGCTGCCCCACAGAAACCAACCACCATGCTGCGCCATAGAAACCCCCACGCTGCCCCATAGAAACCACCCACCCCACTGCCCCATAGAAACCACCCACCCCGCTGCCCCACAGAAACCACAGAGCACCTGCTCCAAAGAAATCCCCACGCTGCCCCTTAAAAACCAACCCCCACGCTGCCCGATAGAAACCACCATGCTGCCCCATAGAAACCCACCACCACACTGCCCCATAGAAACCACCTACCCCGCTGCCCCATAGATACCAACCCCCACGCTGCTTCATAGAAACGGCCCACCACACTGCCCCATAGAAACCACCCCACTGCCCCATAGAAACCACCCACCACGCTGCCCCATAGAAACCACCCACCACGCTGCCCCATAGAAACCACCCACCACGCTGCCCCATGGAATGAAACCACCACGCTGCCCCATAGAATGAAACCACCACGCTGCCCCATATCAACCACCCACCCCACTGCCCCATATAAACCACCGCACTGCCCCATAGAAACCCCCCAGCACGCTGCCCCATAGAAACCACCGCGGTGCCCCATAGAAACCACCCCGCTGCCCCATAGAAACCACCCCACATCCCCATAGAAACCACCCCGCTGCCCCATAGAAACCACCGGACGGCCCCATAAAAATCACCACGCTGCCCCACAGAAACCACCTCTCTGCCCCACTGAAACGACCCGACAGCCCCATAGAAACCAGGCACGACGCTGCCCCATAGAAACCACCCACCACACTGCCCCATAGAAACCACCCACCCCGCTGCCCCATAGAAACCAGGCACGACGCTGCCCCACAGAAACCAGGCACCACGCTGCCCCATAGAAACCACCACACCGCCCCATAGAAACCACCATTCTGCCCCATGGAAACCACCCACATCGCTGCCCCACAGAAACCAGCACATGGCCCCATAAAAACCACCACGCTGCCCCATAGAAGCCACCACGCGGCCGCATAGAGGCAGCCCCCTGCCCCATAGAAAGCACCCCACAGCCCAAAAGAAACCACCCCGCTGCCCCATAGAAACCACACAGCACCTGCTCCATAGAAACCCCCACGCTGCCCCATAAAAACCAACCCCCACGCTGCCCCATAGAAACCACCCAACAGCCCCACAGAAACCACCACCCTGCCCCATAGGAACCACCACCCTGCCCCATAGAAACCAACTACAACACTGCCCCATAGAAACCACCCTGCGGCCCCATAAAACCAACTACAACACTGCCCCATAGAAACCACAACTCTGCCCCATTGAAACCAACCACGACGCTGCCCCATACAAAAAAACACGCTGCCCCATGGAAACCACACAGCACACTGCCCCATAGAAACCACCACGCTGCCCCATACAAACCCCCACGCTGCCCCATAGAAACCACCCCACAGTTCCATACAAACCAACCACGACGGTGCCCCATAGAAACCAGCACGCTGCCCCATAGAAACCACTCCACGGCCCCATAGAAACCAACACGCTGCCCCCATAGTAACCGCCAACCACGCTGCCCCACAGAAACCACCCCGCTGCCCCATAGAAACCACACAGCACCCTGCCCCATAGAAACCACCCACCCTGCCCCATATACAACACCCACCCTATTGCCCCATAGAAGCCACCACTCCGCCCCATAGAAAGCCCCACGCTGCCCCATAGAAACCAACCACCACACTGCCCCATAGAAACCCCCACGCTGCCCCATAGAAACCACCCCACAGCCCCATAGAAACCACCCACCCTATTACCCCATAGAAACCACCACGCTGCCCCATAGAAACCACCCCGCTACCCCATAGAAACGACCCCGCTGCCCCACAAAAACCACCCAGCACGCTGCCCCATAGAAACCAGCCACGCCGTGGCCCCATAAAAACCACCCCGCTGCCCCATAGAAACCACCCCGCTGCCCCATAGAAACCACAGCGCTGCCCCATAGACACCACCACGCTGCCCCATAGAAACCCCCACGCTGCTCCATAGAAACCATCATGCTGCCCCATAGAATCCACCCACCACGCTGCCCCACAAAAAGCAACCAGCACACTGCCCCATAGAAACCACGACGCTGCCCCATAGAAACCCCCACGCTGCCCCATAGAAACCACGACGCTGCCCCACAGAAACCACCAACCACGCTGCCCCATAGAAACCACCCACCGCGCGGCCCCATAGAAACCACCACGCGACCCCATAGAGAGCCACCACCTGCCCCATAGAAACCAACCACCCCACAGCCCCATAGAAGCCACCAGGCTGCCCAATAGAAACCACCACGCTGCCCCATAGAAACCAAGTACAACACTGCCCCAAAGGAACCCCCAGTCTGCCCCATAGAAACCACCACACTGCCCCATAGAGTCCACCCACTACGCTGCCCCATAGAAACCAACCACCCCACTGCCCCATATATACAACACTGCCCCATAGAAACCACCCCGCTGCCCCATAGAAAACCACAACTCTGCCCCATAGAAACCAACCACCATGCTGCCCCATAGAAACCACCCCGCTGACCCATAGAATCCACCCACCACATTGGACCATAGAAAGCCCCACGCTGCCCCATAGAAACCACCACCCTGCCGCATAGAAACCAACCACGACGCTGCCCCCTAGAAAAAACCACGTTGCCCCATAGAAACCACAGCGATACCCCATAGAAACCACAGCGCTGCCCCATAGCAACCACCCATCACTCCGCCCCATAGAAACCGCCCCGCCGCCCCACAGAAACCACACAGCACACTGCCCCATAGAAACCACCCCACGGCCCCTTTGAAACCGCCCACGACGTTGCCCCATAAAAACCACCACGCTGCCCCATAGAAACCCCCACGCTGCCCCATAGAAACCACCACGCTGCCCCATAGAAACCACCCACCACGCTGCCCCATAGAAACCACCACGCTGCCCCATAGAAACCGCCACGCTGCCCCATAGGAACCAGCACGCGGCCCCCTATAAATCACCACACTGCCCCAGAGAAACCACCCAACACGCTGCCCCATAGAGACGACCCCGCTGCCCCATAGAAACCACAACTCTGCCCCATAGAAACCAACCATGACGCTGCCCCATAGAAACCACAGCTCTGTCCCATAGAAACCACAGCTCTGCCCCATAGAATCCACCACGCCGCCCCACAGAAACCACCCCGCTGCCCCATATGAACCAACCACCCCACTGCCCCATAGAAACCACACAGCACGCTGCCCCATAGAAACCACCCACCCTATTGCCCCATAGAAACCAACACGCTGCCCCATAGAGAGCCCCACGCTGCCCCATAGAAACCAACCACGACGCAGCCCCATAGAAACCAGCACGCTGCCCCATAGAAACCAACCACCCTGCCCGATAGAAAGCACCGCGCTGCCCCACAGAAACCGCCCCGCTGCCGCAGAAACACCACGACGCTGCCCCATAGAAACCACCACGCGGCCCCCTATAAACCACCACCCTGCCCCATAGAAACCCCCATGCCGCCCCATAGAAACCACCCCACGGCCCCATAGAAACCCCCACGCTGCCCCATAGAGTCCACCCACTACGCTGCCCCATAGAAACCAACCACCCCACTGCCCCATATATACGACAACACTGCCCCATAGAAACCCCCACGCTGCCCCATAAAAACCAACCCCCACGCTGCTCCATAGAAACCACCCAACAGCCCCACAGAAACCCCGACACTGCCCCATAGAAACCACCACGCTGCCCCATAGAAATCACCACGCTGCTCCACGGAAACCACCCCACTGCCCCATAGAAACGACCCAGCACCCTGCCCCATAGGAACCAACCCACACACTGCCGCATTGTAACCCCCACACTGCCCCATAGAAACCACCACGCTGCCCCATAGAAACCAGCCCGCTACCCAATAGAAACCACCCCGCTGCTCCATAGAACACGCCACGCTGCCCCACAGAATCCACCCACCACAGTGGACCATAGAAAGCCCCACGCTGCCCCATAGAAACGACCTCGCTGCGCCATAGAAACCAACCACGACGCTGCCCCAAAAAAACCACCACGCTGCCGCATAGAAACCACCTGCCACACTGCCCCATAGAAACCAACCACGACACTGCCCCATAGAAACCACGACGCTGCCCCATAGAAACCACCACACTGCCCCATAGAAAGCCCCCACGCCGCCCCATACAAACGACCTCGCTGCCCCATAGAAACCACCCCGCTGCCCCATAGAATCCTCCACGCTGCCCCATAGAATCCTCCACGCTGCCCCATAGAAACCGCCACGCTGCCCCATAGAAACCACCACACTGCCCCATAGAAACCACCCCGCTGCCCCATAGAATCCTCCACGCTGCCCCATAGAATCCTCCACGCTGCCCCATAGAAACCACCCCGCTGCCCCATAGAAACCACCCCGCTGCCCCATAGAATCCTCCACGCTGCCCCATAGAATCCTCCACGCTGCCCCATAGAAACCGCCACGCTGCCCCATAGAAACCACCACACTGCCCCATAGAAACCACCCCGCTGCCCCATAGAATCCTCCACGCTGCCCCATAGAATCCTCCACGCTGCCCCATAGAAACCACCCCGCTGCCCCATAGAAACCACCCCGCTGCCCCATAGAATCCTCCACGCTGCCCCATAGAATCCTCCACGCTGCCCCATAGAAACCACCCCGCTGCCCCATAGAAACCACCCCGCTGCCCCATAGAATCCTCCACGCTGCCCCATAGAATCCTCCACGCTGCCCCATAGAAACCGCCACGCTGCCCCATAGAAACCACCACACTGCCCCATAGAAACCACCCCGCTGCCCCATAGAATCCTCCACGCTGCCCCATAGAATCCTCCACGCTGCCCCATAGAAACCACCCCGCTGCCCCATAGAAACCACCCCGCTGCCCCATAGAAACCACCCACATCAGTGGACCATAGAAAGCCCCACACTGCCCCATAGAAACCACGACGCTGCCCCATAGAAACCACCCCGCTGCCCCACAGAATACTCCACGCTGCCCCATAGAAACCACCCCGCTGCCCCATAGAGAGCCCCACGCCGCCCCATAGAAACCAACCACCCCACAGCCCCATAGAAGCCACCACGCTGCCCCATAGAAACCACCCACGACGCTGCCCCATAGAAACCCCCACACTGCCCCATAGAAACCACCCCGCTGCCCCATAGAAACCACCACCCTGCCCCATAGAAACCACCCACCACAGTGGACCATAAAAAGCCCCACGCTGCCCCATAGAAACCAGCCCGCTGCCCCATAGAGAGCCCCACGCCGCCCCATAGAAACCAACCACCCCACAGCCCCATAGAAGCCACCTCGCTGCCCCATAGAAACCACCCACCACGCTGCCCCATAGAAAGCACCACCCTCCTTGATAGAAACCGCCCCACTGCCCCATAGACACCACCACGCGGCGCCCTATAAACCACCACCCTGCCCCATAGAAACCACCCAACATGCTGCCCCATAGAAACCCCCACCCTGCCACATATAAACCACCCACGCTATTGCCCCATAGAAACCACCCCGCTGCCCCATAGAAACCCCCGCACTGCCCCATAGAAACCACCCACTCCACGGCCCCATAGAAACAATCCCGCTGCCCCACAGAAACCACCCACCCCGCGGCCACATAGAAACCACAACGCTGCCCCATAGAGAGCCCAACGCTGCCCCACAGAAACCACCCACCACGCTGTCCCATAAAAACGACCCCGCTGCCCCATAGAAGCCACCCCGCGGCCCCATAGAAACCGCCCGGCTGCCCCATAAACACCACAACGCTGCCCCATAGAAAGCACCACGCGGCCCCATAGAAACCACCACGCTGCCCCATAGAAACCACCCACCCCGCTGCCCCACAGAAACCACAGAGCACCTGCTCCAAAGAAATCCCCACGCTGCCCCTTAAAAACCAACCCCCACGCTGCCCGATAGAAACCACCATGCTGCCCCATAGAAACCCACCACCACACTGCCCCATAGAAACCCACCACCCCGCTGCCCCATAGAAACCCACCACCCCGCTGCCCCATAGAAACCCACCACCACACTGCCCCATAGAAACCCACCACCACACTGCCCCATAGAAACCACCTACCCCGCTGCCCCATAGAAACCAACCCCCACGCTGCTTCATAGAAACGGCCCACCACACTGCCCCATAGACACCACCCCACTGCCCCATAGAAACCAGGCACCACGCTGCCCCATAGAAACCACCCCACAACCCCAAAGAAGCCACCACGCTGCCCCATAGAAACCACCCCGCTGCCCCATATGAACCAACCACCCCACTGCCCCATAGAAACCAACCCCCACGCTGCCCCATAGAAACCAACCACCCCGTGGCCCCATACAAACCACCACGCTGCCCCATAGAAACCAACCATCACGCTGCCACATAGATACGATCCCACTGCCCCATAGAAACCACCCACCCCGCGGCCCCATAGAAACCACCACGCCGCCCCATAGAGAGCCCCACACTGCCCCATAGAAACCAACCACCCCACAGCCCCAAAGAAACCCCCACACTGCCCCATAGGAACCACCCCACTGCCCCATAGAAACCACCCACCACGCTGCCCCATAGGAACCACCCCACGGCCCCATAGAAACCACCACCCTGCCCCATAGAAACAACCCCGCGGCCCCATAGAAACGTCCACACTGCCCCATAGAAACCAAACACGACGCTGCCCCATAGACACCACCACGCTGCCCCACAGAAACCACCCCGCTGCCCCATATGAACCAACCACCCCACTGCCCCAAAGAAACCACACAGCACGTTACCCCATAGAAACCCCCACCCTGCCCCATATACACCACCCACCCTATTGCCCCATAGAAGCCACCACGCTGCCCCATAGAAGTCACCACGCTGCCCCATAGAAGCCACCCCACGGCCCCATGGAAAGCACCCCACAGCCCAAAAGAAGCCACCACGCTGCCCCATGGAAACCACCCCACGGCCCCATAGAAACCAGCATGCTGCCCCATAGAAACCACCACGCTGCCCCATAGAAAGCCCCACGCTGCCCCATAGAAACCAACCACCACACTGCCCCATAGAAACAACCCCGCTGCCCAATAGAAACCACTACGCTGCCCCATAGAAAGCAACCACCGCACTGCCCCATAGAAACCACCCACCTCGCTGCCCCATAGAAACCCCCACACCGCCCCATAGAAACCACCCCACTGCCCCATAGAAACGACCCCGCTGCCCCACAAAAACCACCCAGCACGCTGCCCCATAGAAACCAGCCACGCCGTGGCCCCATAAAAACCACCCCGCTGCCCCATAGAAACCACCCACCACAGCGGACCATAGAAAGCCCCACGCTGCCCCATAGAAACCATGACGCTGCCCCAGAGAAACCACCCACCCCGCGGCCCCAGAGAGAGCCACCCCCTGCCCCATAGAAACCAACCACCCCACAGCCCCATAGAAGCCACCAGGCTGCCCCATAGAAACCACCATGCTGCCCCATAGAAACCAAGTACGACACTGCTCCAAAGGAACCCCTCACTCTGCCCCATAGAAACCCCCACACTGCCCCATAGAAACCACCCCGCTGCCCCATAGAAACCACCCCGCTGCCCCATAGAATCCTCCACGCTGCCCCATAGAATCCTCCACGCTGCCCCATAGAAACCGCCACGCTGCCCCATAGAAACCACCACACTGCCCCATAGAAACCACCCCGCTGCCCCATAGAATCCTCCACGCTGCCCCATAGAATCCTCCACGCTGCCCCATAGAAACCACCCCGCTGCCCCATAGAAACCACCCCGCTGCCCCATAGAAACCACCCACATCAGTGGACCATAGAAAGCCCCACACTGCCCCATAGAAACCACGACGCTGCCCCATAGAAACCACCCCGCTGCCCCACAGAATACTCCACGCTGCCCCATAGAAACCACCCCGCTGCCCCATAGAGAGCCCCACGCCGCCCCATAGAAACCAACCACCCCACAGCCCCATAGAAGCCACCACGCTGCCCCATAGAAACCACCCACGACGCTGCCCCATAGAAACCCCCACACTGCCCCATAGAAACCACCCCGCTGCCCCATAGAAACCACCACCCTGCCCCATAGAAACCACCCACCACAGTGGACCATAAAAAGCCCCACGCTGCCCCATAGAAACCAGCCCGCTGCCCCATAGAGAGCCCCACGCCGCCCCATAGAAACCAACCACCCCACAGCCCCATAGAAGCCACCTCGCTGCCCCATAGAAACCACCCACCACGCTGCCCCATAGAAAGCACCACCCTCCTTGATAGAAACCGCCCCACTGCCCCATAGACACCACCACGCGGCGCCCTATAAACCACCACCCTGCCCCATAGAAACCACCCAACATGCTGCCCCATAGAAACCCCCACCCTGCCACATATAAACCACCCACGCTATTGCCCCATAGAAACCACCCCGCTGCCCCATAGAAACCCCCGCACTGCCCCATAGAAACCACCCACTCCACGGCCCCATAGAAACAATCCCGCTGCCCCACAGAAACCACCCACCCCGCGGCCACATAGAAACCACAACGCTGCCCCATAGAGAGCCCAACGCTGCCCCACAGAAACCACCCACCACGCTGTCCCATAAAAACGACCCCGCTGCCCCATAGAAGCCACCCCGCGGCCCCATAGAAACCGCCCGGCTGCCCCATAAACACCACAACGCTGCCCCATAGAAAGCACCACGCGGCCCCATAGAAACCACCACGCTGCCCCATAGAAACCACCCACCCCGCTGCCCCACAGAAACCACAGAGCACCTGCTCCAAAGAAATCCCCACGCTGCCCCTTAAAAACCAACCCCCACGCTGCCCGATAGAAACCACCATGCTGCCCCATAGAAACCCACCACCACACTGCCCCATAGAAACCCACCACCCCGCTGCCCCATAGAAACCCACCACCCCGCTGCCCCATAGAAACCCACCACCACACTGCCCCATAGAAACCCACCACCACACTGCCCCATAGAAACCACCTACCCCGCTGCCCCATAGAAACCAACCCCCACGCTGCTTCATAGAAACGGCCCACCACACTGCCCCATAGACACCACCCCACTGCCCCATAGAAACCAGGCACCACGCTGCCCCATAGAAACCACCCCACAACCCCAAAGAAGCCACCACGCTGCCCCATAGAAACCACCCCGCTGCCCCATATGAACCAACCACCCCACTGCCCCATAGAAACCAACCCCCACGCTGCCCCATAGAAACCAACCACCCCGTGGCCCCATACAAACCACCACGCTGCCCCATAGAAACCAACCATCACGCTGCCACATAGATACGATCCCACTGCCCCATAGAAACCACCCACCCCGCGGCCCCATAGAAACCACCACGCCGCCCCATAGAGAGCCCCACACTGCCCCATAGAAACCAACCACCCCACAGCCCCAAAGAAACCCCCACACTGCCCCATAGGAACCACCCCACTGCCCCATAGAAACCACCCACCACGCTGCCCCATAGGAACCACCCCACGGCCCCATAGAAACCACCACCCTGCCCCATAGAAACAACCCCGCGGCCCCATAGAAACGTCCACACTGCCCCATAGAAACCAAACACGACGCCGCCCCATAGACACCACCACGCTGCCCCACAGAAACCACCCCGCTGCCCCATATGAACCAACCACCCCACTGCCCCAAAGAAACCACACAGCACGTTACCCCATAGAAACCCCCACCCTGCCCCATATACACCACCCACCCTATTGCCCCATAGAAGCCACCACGCTGCCCCATAGAAGTCACCACGCTGCCCCATAGAAGCCACCCCACGGCCCCATGGAAAGCACCCCACAGCCCAAAAGAAGCCACCACGCTGCCCCATGGAAACCACCCCACGGCCCCATAGAAACCAGCATGCTGCCCCATAGAAAGCCCCACGCTGCCCCATAGAAACCAACCACCACACTGCCCCATAGAAACAACCCCGCTGCCCAATAGAAACCACTACGCTGCCCCATAGAAAGCAACCACCGCACTGCCCCATAGAAACCACCCACCTCGCTGCCCCATAGAAACCCCCACACCGCCCCATAGAAACCACCCCACTGCCCCATAGAAACGACCCCGCTGCCCCACAAAAACCACCCAGCACGCTGCCCCATAGAAACCAGCCACGCCGTGGCCCCATAAAAACCACCCCGCTGCCCCATAGAAACCACCCACCACAGCGGACCATAGAAAGCCCCACGCTGCCCCATAGAAACCATGACGCTGCCCCAGAGAAACCACCCACCCCGCGGCCCCAGAGAGAGCCACCCCCTGCCCCATAGAAACCAACCACCCCACAGCCCCATAGAAGCCACCAGGCTGCCCCATAGAAACCACCATGCTGCCCCATAGAAACCAAGTACGACACTGCTCCAAAGGAACCCCTCACTCTGCCCCATAGAAACCCCCACACTGCCCCATAGAAACCACCCCGCTGCCCCATAGAAACCACCCCGCTGCCCCATAGAAACCACAACTCTGCCCCATAGAAACCACAACTCTGCCCCATAGAAACCACAACTCTGCCCCATAGAAACCAACCACAATGCTGCCCCATAGAAACCACCCCGCTGACCCATAGAAACAAATACAGGGCCCAATAGAAACCACCACCCTGCTCCATAAAAACCACCACGCTGCCCCATAGAAACCAACTACGACACTGCCCCATAGAAACCACCACGCTGCCCCATAGAAAATACCCAACACACTGCCCCATAGAAACGACCCCGCAGCCCCACAGAAACAACCACAGGGCCCCATAGAAACCACTACCCTGCCCCATAGAAACCACCACGCTGCCCCATAGAAACCAACCCCCACGCTGCCCCATAGAAACCACCCACCACGCTGCCCCATAGAAAGCACCCACCCTATTGTTCCATAGAAACCACCCCGCTGCCCCATAGAAACAACCCACGACACTGCCCCATATAAATCACCGACCACGCTGCCCCACAGAAACCGCCACGCTGCCCCATAGAAACCAGCCCACAGCCCCAAAGAAGCCACCACGCTGCCCCATAGAAACCACCCACCACGCTGCCCCACAGAAAGCAACCAGCACACTGCCCCATAGAAAGCCCCACGCTGCCCCATAGAAAACAAACACCACGCTGCCCCATAGAAACCAGCCCACAGCCCCATAGAAACCACCGCGCTGCCCCATAGAAACCACCCCACAGCCCCAAAGAAGCCACCACGCTGCCCCATAGAAACCACCCACCACGCTGCCCCACAGAAAGCAACCAGCACACTGCCCCATAGAAACCCCCACGCTGCCCCATAGAAAACAAACACCACACTGCCCCATAGAAACCCCCACGCTGCCCCATAGAAACCAACCACGACGCTGCCCCATAGAAAAAACCACGTTGCCCCATAGAAACCACAGCGATACCCCATAGAAACCACAGCGCTGCCCCATAGCAACCACCCATCACTCCGCCCCATAGAAACCGCCCCGCCGCCCCACAGAAAGCACACAGCACACTGCCCCATAGAAACCACCCCACGGCCCCTTTGAAACCGCCCACGACGTTGCCCCATAAAAACCACCACGCTGCCCCATAGAAACCCCCACTCTGCCCCATAGAAACCACCCACCACGCTGCCCCATAGAAACCACCCACCAAGCTGCCCCATAGAAACCAACTACGACACTGCCCCATAGAAACCCCCACGCCGCCCCATAGAAACCACCTCTCTGCCCCACAGAAAGCCCCACACTGACCCATAGAAACCACCTACCCCGCAGCCCCATAGAAACCACCATGCCGCCCCCAGAAACCACCCCGCAGCCCCACAGAAATCACCACGCTGCCCCATAGAAACCACCCCGCTGCCCCATAGAAACCAACCACCACCCTGCCCCATAGAAAACAACCACCCCACGGCCCCTTCGAAACCACCACACTGCCCCATAGAAACCACCACGCGGCCCCCTATAAATCACCACGCTGCCCCATAGAAACCACTACCCTGCCCCATAGAAACCACCCCGCTGCCCCACAGAAACCAGCCACCCCGCTGCCCCATAGAAACCACCCCGCTGCCCCATAGAAACCACCCCGCTGCCCCACAGAAACCACAGAGCACCTGCTCCAAAGAAATCCCCACGCTGCCCCTTAAAAACCAACCCCCACGCTGCCCCATAGAAACCACCACGCTGCCCCATAGAAACCCACCACCACACTGCCCCATAGAAACCCACCACCCCGCTGCCCCATAGAAACCCCCACACTGCCCCATAGAAACCACCCCACTGCCCCATAGAAACGGCCCACCACACTGCCCCATAGAAAGCACCCACCACGCTGCCCCATAGAAACCAACTACCACACTGCCCCATAGAAACAACCCCACTGCCGTATAGAAACCACCACGCAGCCCCATAGAAACCGCCCCGCTGCCCCCTAAAAATCACCACCCTGCCCCATAGAAACCACACAGCACGCTGCCCCATAGAAACCAACACCCACACTGCCCCATTGGAACCCCCACACGGCCCCATAGAAACCACCCCAAAGCCCCATATAAACCAACCACGACGCTGCCCCATAGAAACCACCACGCTTCCCCACAAAAACCACCCACCACGCTGCCCCATAGAAAACAACCACCCCACTGCCCCATAGAAACCACAACACTGTACAATAGAAACCAGCACGCTGCCCCATAGAAACCAGCACGCTGCCCCATAGAAACAACCCACGACACTGCCCCATAGAAACCAACCCCCACGCTGCCCCATAGAAACCACCAACCCCACTGCCCCATAGAAACCACCCCGCCGCCCCATAGAAACCACCACGCGGCCCCCTATAAATCACCACGCGGCCCCATAGAAACCAACCAGCACACTGCCCCATAGAAACCCCCACCCTGCCCCATAGAAACCAACGACCCCGCTGCCCCATAGACACCACGACGCTGCCCCATAGAAACCCCCACGCTGCCCCATAGAAACCACACAGCACGCTGCCCCATAGAAAGCACCCACCACGCTGCCCCATAGAATCCACCCACCACACTGCCCCATAGAAACCACAGCGACACCCCATAGAAACCACAGCGCTGCCCCATAGAAACGACGTCACTGCCCCACAAAAACCACCCACCACGCTGCCCCATAGAAACCAGCACGCTGCCCCATAGAAAGCCCCACGCTGCCCCATAGAAACCACCCACCACGCTGTTGCACAGAAACCAACCAGCACACTGCCCCATAGAAACCCCCACACTGCCCCATAGATACCACCCAACACGCTGCCCCATAGAAACGATCCCGCGGCCCCATAGAATCCACCCCGCTGCCCCATAGAAACCACCCACCACGCTGCCCCATAGAAACCCCCACACTGCCCCATAGAAAGCAACGACCCCGCTGCCCCATAGAAACTACCCTGCGGCCCCATAGAAACCTCCCCGCTGCCCCATAGAAGCCACCACGCTGCCCCATAGAAACCGCCCCACGGCCCCATAGAAACCGCCCCGCAGCCCTATAGACACCACGACGCTGCCCCATAGAAACCAGCTGCTGCCCCATAGAAACGACCTCGCTGCCCCACAGAAACCACCCCGCTACCCCATAGAAACCACGCCACTGCCCCACAGAATCCTCCACGCTGCCCCATAGAAACCAACCACCACGCGGCCCCACAGAAAGCATCACGCCGCCCCATAGAAACCACCCACCACACTGCCCCATAAAAACAACCCCACCGCCCCATAGAAACCACCGCCCTGCTCCATAAAAACCACCCTGCTGCCCCATAGTAGCCACCACGCTGCCCCATAGAGAGCCCCACGCTGCCCCATAGAAAACAACCACCCCACAGCCCCATAGAAGCCACCACGCTGCCCCATAGAAACCAAATACGACACTGCCCCATAGAAATCCCCACTCTACCCCATAGAAACCAACCACCCCACTGCCCCATATATACGACAACACTGCCCCATAGAAACCACCCCGCTGCCCCATAGAAACCACAACTCTGCCCCATAGAAACCAACCACCATGCTGCCCCATGGAAACCATCCCGCTGACCCATAGAAACAAATACAGGGCCCCATAGAAACCACCACCCTGCCCCATAGAAACCACGACGCTGCCCCATAGAAACCCCCACGCAGCCCCATAGAATCCACCCACCCCGCTGCCCCATAGAAAGCAACCATCACGCTGCCCCATAGAAAGCAACCATCACACTGCCCCATAGAAACCAGCTGCTGCCCCATAGAAACCAACCACGACGCTGCCCCATAGAAACCAGCACGCTGACCCATAGAAACCACCACCCTGCCCCATAGAAACTACCCCACTGCCCCATAGAAACCCCCACGCAGCCCCATAGAATCCACGCACCACGCTGCCCCATAGAAAGCACCACGATACCCCATAGAAACCACCCACCATGCTGCCCCACAGAAACCAACCAGCACACTGCCCCATAGAAACCCCCACGCTGCCCCATAGAAACCACAGCTCTGCCCCATAGAAACCACCCACCCCGCTGCCCCATAGAAACCACCCCACAGCCCCATAGAAGCCACCATGCTGCACCACAGAACCACCCACCACGCTGCCCCATAGAAACCCCCACACTGCCCCATAGAAACCACCCACCCCGCGGCCCCATAGAAACCTCCCCGCTGCCCCCTAAAAATCACCACCCTGCCCCATAGAAACCACCCCACCACCCCATAGAAACCAACCACCACGCTGCCCCATAGAAACCACCCACCCTATTGTTCCATAGAAACCACCACGCTGCCCCACAGAAACCGCCCCGCTGCCCCATAGACACCACGACGCTGCCCCATAGACACCACCACGCGGCCCCCTATAAATCACCATGCTGCCCCATAGAAACCACCCCCTGCCCCATAGAAACCCCCACGCAGCCCCATAGAATCCACCCACCACGCGGCCCCATAGAAACCACACTGCTGCCCCATAGAAACCACCCACCACGCTGCCCCATAGAAACGACCCCGCTGCCCCACAAATACCGCCCACCACGCTGCCCCATAGAAACCACCCCACGGCCCCATAGAAACCTGCACGCTGCCCCATAGAAACCACGACACTGCCCCATAGAAACCAACCACGACACTGCCCCAATAGAATCCATAATGCTGCCCCATAGAAACCACCCCGCAGACCCATAGAAAGCCCCACGCTGCCCCATAGAAACCACCCCACAGCCCCAAAGAAGCCACCACGCTGCCCCATAGAAACCAACCACCACAGGGCCCCATAGAAACCACCCCGCTGCCCCATAGAAACCACCTTAAAGCCCCATAGAAACCACCCACAGCCCCATATAAACCACCACGCTGCCCCACAGAAACCACCCTGCTGCCCCATAGAAACGACCCACCACCCTGCCCCATACAAACCAATCCCCACACTGCCCCATTGGAACCCCCACGCTGCCCCATAGAAACCACCCCACTGCCCCATAGAAACCAACCACCACGCTGCCCCATAGAAACCCCCACGCTGCTCCACAGAAACGACCCACCACCCTGCCCCATAGAAACCAACATCCACACTGCCCCATTGGAAACCCCACACAGCCCCATAGAAACCACCACAGGGCCCCATAGAAACCACCCCGCTGCCCTGTAGAAACCGCCCACCACGCTGCCCCATAGAAACCACCCCAAAGCCCCATAGAAACCAACCACGACACTGCCCCATAGAAACCACCCCACGGCCCCATAGAAACCACCACGCTGCCCCATGGAAACGACCCACCACCCTGCCCCATAGAAACCACCCGCCACGCTGCCCCATAGAAACCACCCACAGCCCCATATAAACCACCACGGTGCCCCACAGAAAGCACCACGCTGCCCCATAGAAACGACCCACCACCCTGCCCCATACAAACCAATCCCCACACTGCCCCATTGGAACCCCCACACTGCCCCATAGAAACCACCCCGCTGCCCCATAGAAACCACCCCACTGCCCCATAGAAACAATCCACGACACTGCCCCATATAACGCAACGACCACGCTGCCCCAGAGAAACCAACCACGACGCAGCCCCATAGAAACCAGCACGCTGCCCCATAGAAACCACCCCACGGCCCCATAGAAACCAACACGCTGCCCCCATAGTAACCGCCAACCACGCTGCCCCACAGAAACCGCCCCGCTGCCCCATAGAAACCACCCACCCTGCCCATATACAACACCCACCCTATTGCCCCATAGAAGCCACCACGCCGCCCCATACAAGTCACCACGCTGCCCCATAGAAACCAACCACCACACTGCCCCATAGAAACCAACCACCACACTGCCCCATAGAAACAACCCCGCTGCCCCATAAAATCCACCCACCACGCTGCCCCACAGAAAGCAACCAGCACACTGCCCAATAGAAACCCCCACGCTGCCCCATAGAAACCACAGCTCTGCCCCACAGAAACCACCACGCTGCCCCATAGAAACGACCCCGCTGCCCCATAGAAACCACCCCACGGCTCCATGGAAACCACCACGCGGCCCCATAGAATCAACCCACAACACTGCCCATATAAATCACCGACCACGCTGCCCCATAGAAACCACCCCACCGCCCCATACAAACAGCCCCGCCGCCCCATAGAAACCACCACGCAGCCCCCTATAAATCACCACGCTGACCCATAGAAACCACACTGCTGCCCCATAGAAACCTCCCACCACGCTGCCCCATAGAATCCACCCACCACAGTGGACCATAGAAAGCCCCACGCTGCCCCATAGAAACGACAGCGCTGCCTCACAGAAACCAACCCGCTGCCCCATACAAACCACCTCGCTGCCCCACAGAAACCACCACGCGGCCCCCTATAAATCACCTCCCTGCCCCATAGAAACCACCCAACACGCTGACCCATAGAAACGATTCCGCTGCCCCAAAGAAACCACCTCGCTGCCCTATAGAGAGCCCCACGCTGCCCCATAGAAACCTCCCACAACGCTGCCCCATAGAAACCAGCCCACAGCCCCAAAGAAGCCACCACGCTGCCCCATAGAAACCACCCACCACGCTGCCCCACAGAAAGCAACCAGCACACTGCCCCATAGAAACCCCCACGCTGCCCCATAGAAAACAAACACCACACTGCCCCATAGAAAGCCCCACGCTGCCCCATAGAAACCAACCACGACGCTGCCCCATAGAAAAAACCACGTTGCCCCATAGAAACCACAGCGATACCCCATAGAAACCACAGCGCCGCCCCATAGGAACCACCCATCACTCCGCCCCATAGAAACCGCCCCGCCGCCCCACAGAAAGCACACAGCACACTGCCCCATAGAAACCACCCCACGGCCCCTTTGAAACCGCCCACGACGTTGCCCCATACAAACCACCACGCTGCCCCATAGAAAGCATCACGCCGCCCCATAGAAACCACCCACCACACTACCCCATAAAAACAACCCCACCGCCCCATAGAAACCACCACCCTGCTCCATAAAAACCACCCTGCTGCCCCATATTAGCCACCACGCTGCCCCATAGAGAGCCCCACGCTGCCCCATAGAAACCAACCACCACTCTGCCCCATAGAAACCACCCCGCTGCTCCATAGAAACCCCCACGCCGCCCCATAGAGACCACCACACTGCCCCATAGAGTCCACCCACTACGCTGCCCCATAGAAACCAACCACCCCACTGCCCCATATATACGACAACACTGCCCCATAGAAACTACGCCGCTACCCCATAGAAACGACACAGCACCTGCTCCATAGAAACCCCCACGCTGCCCCATAAAAACCAACCCCCACGCTGCCCCATAGAAACCACCCAACAGCCCCACAGAAACCCCTACACTGCCCCATAGAAACCCCCACGCTGCCCCATTAAACCAACCACCCCGCTGCCCCATATAAATCACCGACCACGCTGCCCCATAGAAACCACCCCACGGCCCCATAGAATCCACCACGCTGCCCCATAGAAACCACCTACCCCGCTGCCCCATAGAAACCAACCACGACGCTGCCCCATAGAAACAACCCACGACACTGCCCAATACAAATCACCGGCCACGCTGCCCCACAGAAACCGCCACGCTGCCCCATAGAAACCAACCACCACATTGCCCCATAGAAACCACCCCACAGCCCCATATAAACCAACCACGACGCTGCCCCATAGAAAGCACACTACTGCTCCATAGAGACCACACAGCACGCTGCCCCATAGAAACCATCCCACAGCCCCATAAAAACCACCCCACGGCCCCATAGAAACCCCCACACCGCCCCATAGAAACCACCAGGCGGCCCCATAGAAACCACCCAGCACACGGCCCCACAGAAACCCCCACGCTGACCCATAGAAACCACCGCGGTGCCCCATAGAAACCACCCCGCTGCCCCATAGAAACCACCCCACATCCCCATAGAAACCACCCCGCTGCCCCATAGAAACCACACAGCACGCTGCCCCACAGAAACCACCCCACGTCCCCATAGAAACCACCGGACGGCCCCATAAAAATCACCACGCTGCCCCACAGAAACCACCTCTCTGCCCCACTGAAACGACCCGACAGCCCCATAGAAACCAGGCACGACGCTGCCCTATAGAAACCACGACGCTGCCCCATAGAAACCACGACGCTGCCCCACAGAAACCAGGCGCCATGCTGCCCCATAGAAACCACCACACCGCCCCATAGAAACCACCATTCTGCCCCATGGAAACCACCCACATCGCTGCCCCACAGAAACCAGCACATGACCCCATAAAAGCCACCACGCTGCCCCATAGAAGCCACCACGCGGCCGCATAGAGGCAGCCCCCTGCCCCATAGAAAGCACCCCACAGCCCAAAAGAAACCACCACACTGCCCCATAGAAACCACCACGCCGCCCCATATGAACCAACCACCCCACTGCCCCATAGAAACCACACAGCACGTTGCCCCATAGAAACCCTCACCCTGCCCCATAGAAACCACCCACCCTATTGCCCCATAGAAGCCACCACGCCGCCCCATACAAGTCACCACGCTGCCCCATAGAAAGCCCCACGCTGCCCCATAGAAGCCACCCCCTGCCCCATAGAAACCACCCAACACGCTGCCCCATAGAAACGATCCCGCTGCCCCACAGAAACCACCCACCCCACGGCCCCATAGAAACCAGCATGCTGCCCCATAGAAACCACCACGCCGCCCCATAGAAAGCCCCACACTGCCCCATAGAAACCACCCACCTCGCTGCCCCATAGAAACCCCCACGCCGCCCCATAGAATCCACCACGCTGCCCCATAGAAACCACCCCGCTGCCCCATAGAAACCACCCCGCTGCCCCATAGAAACCACCCCACTGCTCCATAGAAACGAGCCCGCTGCACCACAAAAACCACCCAGCACACTGCCCCATAGAAACCAGCCACGCCGTGGCCCCATAAAAACCACCCCGCTGCCCCATAAAAACCACCCACCACAGCGGACCATAGAAACCCCCACGCAGCCCCATAGAATCCACGCACCACGCTGCCCCATAGAAACCTCCTCGCTGCCCCATAGAAACCACCCACCCCGCGGCCCCATAGAAACCACCACGCGACCCCATAGAGAGCCACCCCCTGCCCCATAGAAACCAACCACCCCACAGCCCCATAGAAACCACGACGCTGCCCCATAGAAACCAGCCACCACAGTGGCCCAAAGAAACCACCACTATGCCCTATAAAAACCACATCGCTGCCCCACAGAATCCCCCACGCTGCCCCATAGAAACCACCCCACGGCTCCATACAAACCACCACCCTGCCCGATAGAATTCAGCACGCGGCCCCATAGAAACAACCCACGACACTGCCCATATAAATCACTGACCCCGCTGCCCCATAGAAACCAACCCCCACGCTGCCCCATAGAATCCACCCCGGTGACCCATAGAAACCGCCCACAACGCTGCCCCATAGAAACCACGACACTGCCCCATAGAAACCACCACACTGCCCCATAGAAACCAACCACCCCACAGCCCCATAGAAGCCACCACGCTGCCCCACAGAAACCACCCACCACGCTGCCCCACAGAAACCACCCACCACGCTGCCCCATAGAAACCACCACGATACCCCATAGAAACCAACTACCACACTGCCCCATAGAAACAACCCCACCGCCCCAAAGAAACCACCACCCTGCCCCATAGAAGCCAACCACCACGCGGCCCCATAGAAACCGCCCCGCTGCCCCCTATAAATCACCATCCTGCCCCATAGAAACCACCCCACTGCCCCATAGAAACCACCACAGGGCCCCATAGAAACCACCCCGCTGCCCCATAGAAACCACCCCGCTGCCCCATAGAATCCACCCCGCTGCCCCATAGAAAGCACCCACCCTATTGTTCCATTGAAACCACCGCGCTGCCCCATAGAAACAACCCACGACACTGCCCCATATAAATCACCGACCACGCTGCCCCATAGAAACCACGACACTGCCCCAAAGAAAGCAACCACGACACTGCCCCATAGAATCCATCATGCTGCCCCATAGAAACCACCACGATGCCCCACAGAAACCAAGAACCACGCTGCCCCATAGAAACCAGCCCACAGCCCCATAGAAACCAACCACGACGCAGCCCCATAGAAACCACCCCGCTGCCCCATAGAAACCACCCCGCTGCCCCATATGGAACAACCACCCCACTGCCCCATAGAAACCACCCACCCTGCCCATATACAACACCCACCCTCTTGCCCCATTAGAAGCCACCACGCCGCCCCATAGAAGTCACCACGCCGCCCCACAGAAACCCCCACGCTGCCCCATAGAAACCAATCACCCCGCTGCCCCATAGAAACCAACCACGACACTGCCCCATAGAAACAACCCCGCTGCCCCATAGAAACCACGCACAACGCTGCCCCATAGAAACCACAACTCTGCCCCATAGAAACCAACCACGACGCTGCCCCATAGAAACCAACCACCACACTGCCCCACAGAAACCACCCCGCTGACCCATAGAAACAAATACAGGGCCCAATAGAAACCACCCTGCTCCATAAAAACCACCACGCTGCCCCATAGAAACCACAGCGCTGCCCCATAGAAACAACCCCGCTGCCCCATAGAAACCACCCACCCCGCTGCCCCATAGAAACCACCACTATGCCCCATAGAAACCACAGCGCTGCCCCACAGAATCCCCCACGCTGCCCCATAGAAACCAGCACGCGGCCCCCTATAAATCACCACCCTGCCCCATAGAAACCACCCAACACGCTGCCCCATAGAAACGACCCCGCTGCCCCATAGAGAGCCCCACGCTGCCCCATAGAAACCAACCACCCCACAGACGCATAGAAGCCACCACGCTGCCCCATAGAAACCCCCACACTGCCCCATAGAAACCACCACCCTGCCGCATAGAAACTACCCCACTGCCCCATAGAAACCACCACGCTGCCCCATACAAACCACCCTGCTGCCCCATAGAAAATACCCAACACGCTGCCCCATAGAAACGACCCCGCAGCCCCACAGAAACAACCACAGGGCCCCATAGAAACTACTACCCTGCCCCATAGAAACCACCCCACGGCTCCATACAAACCACCACCCTGCCCGATAGAATCCAGCACGCGGCCCCATAGAAACAACCCACGACACTGCCCATATAAACCACTGACCCCGCTGCCCCATAGAAACCACCCACCACGCTGCCCCATAGAAACCACCCTGGTGACCCATAGAAACCGCCCACAACGCTGCCCCATAGAAACCACGACACTGCCCCATAGAAACCAACCACGACACGGCGCCATAGAATCCATCATGCTGCCCCATAGAAACCACCACGATGCCCCACAGAAACCAGCCCACAGCCCCAAAGAAGCCACCGCGCTGCCCCATAGAATCCACCCACCACGCTGCCCCACAGAAAGCAACCAGCACACTGCCCCATAGAAACCCCCACGCTGCCCCATAGAAACCACCCCACTGCCCCATATAAACCAACCACGACGCTGCCCCATAGAAACCACAGCGACACCCCATAGAAACCACAGCGCTGCCCCATAGGAACCACCCATCACTCCGCCCCATAGAAACCGCCCGGCCGCCCCACAGAAAGCACACAGCACACTGCCCCATAGAAACCACCCCACGGCCCCTTTGAAACCGCCCACGACGTTGCCCCATAAAAACCACCACGCTGCCCCATAGAAACCACCCACCAAGCTGCCCCATAGAAACCAGCCCACAGCCCCACAGAAGCCACCCCGCTGCCCCATAGAAACCACCCACCAAGCTGCCCCATAGAAACCAACTACGACACAGCCCCATAGAAACCCCCACGCCGCCCCATAGAAACCACCTCTCTGCCCCACAGAAACCCCCACGCTGACCCATAGAAACCACCTACCCCGCAGCCCCATAGAAACCACCATGCCGCCCCCAGAAACCACCCCGCAGCCCCACAGAAATCACCACGCTGCCCCATAGAAACCAACCACCACCCTGCCCCATAGAAACCACCCCACAGCCCCATATAAACCAACCACGACGCTGCCCCATAGAAACCACCCACCACGCTGCCCCACAGAAACCAACCACGATGCTGCCCCATAGAAACCACCCCGCTGCCCCATAGAAACCAACCACCCCACAGCCCCATAGAAGCCACCACGCTGCCCCACAGAAACCACCCACCACGCTGCCCCATAGAAACCCCCAGACTGCCCCATACAAACCAACGTCCCTGCTGCCCCATAGAAACCACCCACCACGCTGCCCCATAGAAACCACCACGATACCCCATAGAAACCAACTACCACACTGCCCCATAGAAACAACCCCACCGCCCCATAGAAGCCAACCACCACACGGCCCCATAGAAACCGCCCCGCTGCCCCCTATAAATCACCACCCTGCCCCATAGAAACCACCCCACTGCCCCATAGAAACCACAGCGCTGCCCCATAGAAACCACCCTGCTGCCCCATAGAAACGACTCCGCTGCCCCACAAAAACCACCCACCATGCTGCCCCATAGAATCCACCCACCACAGTGGCCCATAGAAACCCCCACGCTGCCCCATTGAAACCACCCACCACGCTGCCCCATAGAAACCACAACTCTGCCCCATAGAAACCAACCACCACAGGGCCCCATAGAAACCACCACAGGGCCCCATAGAAACCACCACAGGGCCCCATAGAAGCCACACAGCACGCTGCCCCATAGAAACCACCCACCACGCCACCCCATAGAAACCACCACGCGGCCCCCTATAAATCACCACGCTGCCCCATAGAAACCACTACCCTGCCCCATAGAAACCACCCCGCTGCCCCATAGAAACCACCCCGCTGCCCCATAGAAACCACCCCGCTGCCCCACAGAAACCAACCACCATGCTGCGCCATAGAAACCCCCACGCTGCCCCATAGAAACCACCCACCCCACTGCCCCATAGAAACCACCCACCCCGCTGCCCCACAGAAACCACAGAGCACCTGCTCCAAAGAAATCCCCACGCTGCCCCTTAAAAACCAACCCCCACGCTGCCCGATAGAAACCACCATGCTGCCCCATAGAAACCCACCACCACACTGCCCCATAGAAACCACCTACCCCGCTGCCCCATAGATACCAACCCCCACGCTGCTTCATAGAAACGGCCCACCACACTGCCCCATAGAAACCACCCCACTGCCCCATAGAAACCACCCACCACGCTGCCCCATAGAAACCACCCACCACGCTGCCCCATAGAAACCACCCACCACGCTGCCCCATGGAATGAAACCACCACGCTGCCCCATAGAATGAAACCACCACGCTGCCCCATATCAACCACCCACCCCACTGCCCCATATAAACCACCGCACTGCCCCATAGAAACCCCCCAGCACGCTGCCCCATAGAAACCACCAAAGTGCTGCATATAAACCAACCAGCACGCTGCCCCGTATAAACCAACCACCCCACTGCCGCATATCGACCCCCCACCACACTGCCCCATATAAACCCCCCACCACACTGCCCCATATAAACCCCCCACCACACTGCCCCTTCTAAGCCAACCAGCACCGTGCCGCATATAACGCACCGTTGCAGCTTATTAAATCCCGGGCTTACGGTGACCCAGCAGCCGCGAACAGATGAGCGCCCCCTCGCGGCAGCGCACGCCGTTGAATGCAGCAGGCCGCCCACAGCCGGTATCTGCCCGGCAGCGCATCTGCTCCGCTCCCGGCGCGCCAAGCCGCTTGCAGTCAGCGCGCTGCTGGCGCACGCAGACGGCTTCCAGCCCAGGCTACCGCGTGCCCACCGCGGCATGGCTGGGACGGCGCTGCGTGCCGTGCGGCTCCTTCCCCGCGCAGCGTGTGTTCTTCCTTCAGAAAGCTTTTTTTTGTTTAATAAAGCGTAGGGCTTCCCGCGCAGCACGTGGCTCCTGGTGCCCTTATTAAATAAGGCTAAGGGCTTTAGGAATCTTTCTTATATTTTAAATTAAACCACCTTCTTCTTTTAAAGTCTGCGTGCACCTCAAGAGGATTTCCGCAGCGCATTTTGTTTTTTGTATTAACGATGGCTGACGTTGTTTCGTCCTCGACCAGGAATCACCAACCCCCCCCGCCAAGGCAGGGACACCAACCCCCACGCGCAGCGCTGGAGCAAGCTGCCCAGGGCTCCAGCCGGCCTGGCTCTGAGCGCACATCTCCTCTCCCAGCGCCGTATTTGAATCCTAACTCATCACCCATTAAAAAGAAACAAAGCTGCCTGTAGAAAGAAATCCCATTAGAAGAGCTGAATAGCGTTTCAACGCCTGAAGCTCTAATGAGATGGAACGCCGCCCAGGAAAGAATCGTTCCATCATTGGGATATTTCTGCCCTAACAAATACCCAAGCGTTACAGATGGCGGCCATGCCATCTCATATCAGCAGCGCGCTTCAGCATCTCTGATAAAGTCCCGCAGAACTTAAGCACCGTTCACCCGTCGGGAACGCACGGTGTGAGATCCGTGCGCTCTCGTGGTGTGGGGTGCATCACACCTCGGATGCCATTGACCAGATCTCATAGGGATCTCCGTGTCACTCCCGGTATTTAGAGCCCCACGTGACACACCCCCGGCAGTGTCCGATAGAAAGCATCAATGCACATTCCAGTGAGGTGCAATATAACTACCAGCAGCGTGGGGAGCACGTGCTCTATAAACCAGACGTTTATGGCATCGTTCTGCAGCTGTTAGCAGCCACGTATGATGGCCATAAATACGCTTCCCACTTAGCTCTGCGCTCGGTTTGTTGTGCGCCACGCGAGTAGTTCGGCTGCTTTTATGGTCAAACAGAGGATCCTACGCCAGGCCGCGAGCAGAGGAGGAGGTCTCGTGGCATCCTTCCACGGCGCTGCAACAGAGCACACTGCCTGACCTCACCCGCAGCAGCGATGAAGCGCCCTGGCATCCCAGCCCTCAAACAAGCCTACCTGACCTCTCTCGAGGCAGCAGGAATCAAAGCAAGGCTCTGAGCGGTAACCGGATCTCCTCGATGAAATTACGAGGCTTTCCTAATACTTCCAACTGTTTTGTGTTATGCCCTACTAAAAACCTCATTCCGGAAAGCTAAGGGCAGATCTAATCCAAGTTTCATTAGATACCACAAGCAGCAGAATCACACCGTCACGACCGTATCAAGCTGTCACCAATATAGAATCTACGGTGCCAAGTTTTGCACCGAGTTCCCAGCAGCGAGGCCGTCACACTACCAGTACGTTCCAGTGGCACAGTTCAAAATACTAGCAGATGCCATACTGCAGTGACACAACTGCACTTTCCTCTGCCAGGCAAAGTGAATGCAGCCCGAGGGGTTGCGTCAGCCTGCCGCAGCACTACGCTCATTTCCTGTATGAGTCGCACGTACTTTTAACGCACACATCATTAACCACCGGAAACTTCCACATCCCCTTTACATTTCGGCGTCATTTGTCACTTTGTGAAGTTTATTATTAAGAATCCGGTCAAATCTAGGCTACGCCGTATTTCACTCGGCTTCGTATCCATAACGGCTGAAAAATGGCTTCAGCTGTCATTCCTTACCCTTGAAGGAAAACACGGAGCAAAAAGAGATAAGGAAAAGAGCATTTTTAAGCAACTACTAGAAAGCACGCAAACAAAAACCCCCAAACCAAAAAGCTTGCTGATACAGACGAGAACTTTCTTCCTAAATGACGTATGAGAAAGTTGTTTGGCTCCGATTACGCAAGAAGGTACTGAGGAAATGAGTTTGTGCCCAGAGCTCAGGTAGGGCCAACCGAGCTCACTGGTAATGCTCAGCATTGCGAGCTCTGGAGCCACGACGGCAAAACGCTTCTTTCCTGCCTTCCCTGTCCATAACTCTCTGAAATAAACGTTAGGCGCTGACAGCAGGGCCCGTCTTCACACATTATACCGCATCGCAGAGCGGAAGCAAAGTACAGACAGAAAGCAAGGAAGGCTGGTAGTTGAAGAACTTCTGATCTACAATTTCAGATGCCGTATTGGAGCGCAACCTCTATCGCTTTTGACGTCGAACAGCAGGCATTTGTTTTAAAAAGGGCCGCCTTAAATGTCCACCTAAAACGCAACAACCTGAAGCTAACTGTTTCTATGAAGCATACGTCGCTGAAGAGATTCGGCACCGCTGCGCTGCCTCAGCAGATTCGCGTGCTTAAACCTAAGCAACGCTCCTCCATTTCTACCCCAACATTGGAAGCGTAACATGGATAGAAATCTAAACGGTTCCCAATACTTCCGCATATACAAACTCAACCCCTAACATGGCCATCTCTGTTTAGTATCTCACCAACAGCACTGCGGGTTTCAGGCAGCCAAACTCTTTTCCACCACATGCTCTCACAAAAGTGCTCTCGTCTCGTCCAGCACCTCTCAAAGCTCTGCGCATAGCATCGCGTTGCCTGCACAGGTAACTGCGTACAGCTCTCTCCCGTTACGTCCTTTCTAAACCTTTCCAAATATTACTCAACCAGTGCTTTTGGAAAGCTTGTATGTTTTAACCAGATTAGCTGCAATTATAGTAAAGACGTGAAGTAATAGAAAGAAGATCTAACGAAACTCCTACCCATTCAGGGTGACGTAACAAAACCAACCGTAAGTTGTTGTAAGGCCAAGTAAGAAACTGAGGCAGACTCTAAACAAAAGCATTTTGACTACGTGTGGGCATCATCTGTCATCTGGCTTCACCCTGCCCAGACAGAGCTGTCACGTCTCACAGTAAGTCGTGCTCAAATACAGAAGACACGTGCATCCCATGTGCATCCTGCACCGCCAGAGGAGCGCCCTTCTTTACACACCGAAGTTACTGACGCATCATCTTTACATACAACACTCAAGAACTTCAGGCTTGGTCTTTAAAGACGAGGGCCACAAGAAGACATCTGTCACTCTAATCGCACATAAAAACATATTTTCAGACTGAGGCTTTTCAGAGACCTTAAACACCTCGGTGACTTCCCATCCGTGTTCCCATCTTGCATACTGCAGCCCACTGCATACCCGCTTCTCAACAAGGCCATTATTTAAAGGGGAAAGAATTAAGCGCGTAGCCTTACTTCTGCTAACAAGCACTTCATCGCTATAGATGCGAGATCAGCGCTCCAGGACAATTGCTCACGCTTGCCTGTCGCTCCCATTCTTTGACCTTTGTTATTGAGTTTGGACAAACGTCTCGCAAATATTGACTTCATCTTTCAAACCATGAAAAGTTTTAGTAGTATCGACGAGGGCAGCTTTCTTTATGTAGACATGCTGCTATTACTGCGGAGAGAATCGGGGGAAAAAAGACAAGTATCTCGACTCGAGAGCTCCAACTTCTAACTGTACGTAAATAGCTCATTAGAGGAAGGAAGAGAACAGAAGAGAAATGATGCCCTGAGAGAAATTAAGTTTATCCAGCTTATTTCCATTTATTTTGGCTACCCGAAGATGAGAATCACGACTCACAGGGGCGGAGGTGAATGCCTTAGTGCACTCGACCTCTGCGTGATCTCCCAGTTACTCTTAGCTACAGCCTCATTTTGTACGTTACAAACAAGCCTTCTGGCGCAGAGGGCAGTGCCAAAGAGCACCGTCTTCCAGGTGTACATCTCGTACATCTTCAGGATGAGTAGCAGAAAAGACTGATGCTTGTAAGCTCTACTGAGGATATGCTTCATAACTTCAAGTCCCAGCCTCCACGAATACAAGAACGATCCCCCCCCCCCCCCCCCGTCTTTCCCCCACTTGCAGTCACTGTACAAGAGGGCCATTTCTTGGAAAATAACAGCATGTCATTTACTGACAAGGACACCAAAAATTCCGCCTCCGGTGGACAGTGAGAATTCAAGAAGGTTGAGAAACGTGGATAATTATTCTGTTGTCCATCAGAAATAATGGAATGCGCGTTGCTACGTTACAGCTAGGAGACCAATAGCTTGTAGAGCTGCTGTATTGCCGAATTCCTTGTTCCCTGACGGCCTTCAGCTAAGTGCTGGCTGGGTACGGCACAAGTACAAACGGCATTTCTCAACACTGGGCTGACAAAACTCAGGTGCTTCTTGAAATGAAGGAAAACCATATTCCCTGGCATTTTGATGGACAGCAGGATAAGAAGAAAGATACAGAGACGTAGTGCCTAAGCTTTGTGCAACCATTAGCTTTGTTCATTTTACATGGACACTGAAATGGTTTCACAAATCGGTTGGTGTTTGAGCTCCGATTTTGCACTGCAGCTACTGTCAGGACTCATTTCAAGATAATTGGTTGGTGTTTGAGCTCTGATTCCGCATTGCACTGCAGCTACTGTCAGGACTCATTTCAAGACAGGGACCTCCAGTTGCCTTGTAACTATTAGATACAGTGTTCCGTATATGGTATCCGCTCTCTTGGTGTTACTATGTAATCCTACAGCAAGCCATTGAGGCAGATGGTGGCGTGGTGTAGGTGATTCACGCAGAAGCCTCCAGTTTATCAGTTCTATTTACCAGTTCTCCAGACGCTGCAATGCAAACAAAGCACTTTCCAAAACATAAATAAAGGGAATGAAAAGGTAAAACATCTCATTCAGAAACCACCTTCTAAAGTTCAGGAACAAGAGGCAGTGGATTAGCAGAATTTCAGTAGGGATCGCTCTGAACTTTCAGTCAAGACGGCCATCTATTCAAGCAAGGGGCGCAGAGGCTCAGGGAGGAAGTTCATACCTAGCTTGGCAACACAAAAAGAATCTGGAGATTTGGGATTTTTCATCCTGTAAAATTCTTGTTAACCATTTCCATGTCATTAAAGGAAACGCTCCATTCAGAGACAATCGTCCACCAATCTGCATTACAGCTTCAGCTGAGATTAGAAAGAAGCGAGAGACTGTCTTAGTGGGTTCCAAGCAAGATGGTAGCAAGCGTTCAGTTCAGCCTATTGCTGCCTCTCAGAAGCATCTTGGAAAGGAGAAGAGAGAAAGGAGAAGAGAGAAAGGTAACGACAGGGAAGCGGAAAAATTTCCCACTGCTTTTCCAACTCTCAAAGGTTACTTAGCCCTTTAACTTTGCTATAACAGTTGCTACAGCACACGAGCACCTGCTACACGGGCGGTCTCGGACACAGCAATATTAACTAAAGACCTGAAAGCATCTACTCCTTTGTAGCGCCTCTGTCCAGTAACTCCCATCTTCCTCTCCCTGAGCTCCTTGTCAGCCCAGCCGTGGTTTCCCCGTGCCATCTCAGTTATCCAAACAATTGTGCAAGAACGCGTTCTTCATTCTTCAAGTGTAACCCTTACAAGATTCCCTGACTTCGATAGCTCATTTTGATCCTCTTATATCTGCATAAAGCATCTGGGATGCGTGTAACAAAAAGCAGCCTGGTAGTAAGAATAGCTTCTGACAAATGAGATATTTTCCTCTGGAAAATGAATTCCACATCTCTTCCTAAAAAAACTGATGGGTAGAAAAGATCACAAGAAAGGCAGAAACGGGCCCTTCTCCGGCCTTCAATCTTGGTTCTTCCTTGTCTGAAGATGAGTCAGAAACGGCTTGAAGGTTTCTCTGTACTCACAGTATTAAAGTCACCCGATGAATACGCATCTCATTTCAGGACAGCCCGAGTGCTGTACTCAGATCCAACCACTGCCAGTTATGCTATTTAGATTCCATTTACGGAGGGTTTTTTTAACTAAAAAAAGCGACAAAGCAACCTCCAGGAAAGTACTCTGCCATCTGCGGAGAAATGTTTACATGTGGCTTTGTCTTAGAATCATCAAACAAAGATAAGGAGATAAAGGCCATTATTGTAGGTTGGACGCTCTTGGTCCTTTCCAGGATAATGAGAGATGAGACAGAGCATCAGCCATCAGCGATCAGTTTTCAGCCCGTGCAAATATTGACAGCTAGAATATTCCGAATAGCTTTGCTTCTTACCAGAAGTCTGAACAGTGAATACTCCAGGTGCCGAAAGAAGTTATGTCCTGGCAAATGCAAAAGCTCGCGCCCGTGTTCCTCTACCTTAACTAGCTTTCATTTGCCACCGAAGAAGACAAACTGCTGCGGCTGCTGACTCCAACACTCACGTTACCGTGTACTGAAGCAGAATTCTTCACAGGATAGACAGCGTTTAAACAAAACAAACAAAACAAACAAAACAAACAAAACAAACAAAACAAACAAAACAAACAAAACAAACAAAACAAACAAAACAAACAAAACAAACAAAACAAACAAAACAAACAAAACAAACAAAACAAACAAAACAAACAAAACAAACAAAACAAACAAAACAAACAAAACAAACAAAACAAACAAAACAAACAAAACAAACAAAACAAACAAAACAAACAAAACAAACAAAACAAACAAAACAAACAAAACAAACAAAACAAACAAAACAAACAAAACAAACAAAACAAACAAAACAAACAAAACAAACAAAACAAACAAAACAAACAAAACAAACAAAACAAACAAAACAAACAAAACAAACAAAACAAACAAAACAAACAAAACAAACAAAACAAACAAAACAAACAAAACAAACAAAACAAACAAAACAAACAAAACAAACAAAACAAACAAAACAAACAAAACAAACAAAACAAACAAAACAAACAAGCTGCACTTCTTTCCCAAGACTGCCTGGCATCTTTAAAAACCATCAGCCCGCATCATCATCTTCGGCGCCTTCAGTACCTCTGCCCCATCCCAACGCTCACCCGGAGCCCAGCTGTCCCGAGCGCCGTGGGAGCCGACATGGCCATTCATAATTCACGGGGCATTTTGTAAAGCAAGGTCAGCCACCCGATTCAACATTTTTTTCTTTTGAAACTGTCTAACATCACACTGCAAGTGATCAACCCCAAATACTTCCACAGCGCCCTGCACAGAAAAAAACAGGGCATACAGGAAAGTAGTTTAGCAGTGCCGTCGTTCATATTCTAGCGTATTTTCTTGCTGCAGTATATTCTGACATACTTGCAGAGCCCAAACAAATAGGCGTTAGGATCAGTACTGACATCAGTACTAAAGACTGAGCTACATACACTAAGTCAAGTTTCTTTATAACACTTCCTATCTAAGAAGAGAGAAGTAGGAAAGTAATTTATCATTTACATCCCATTGCCACAACTTTAGTTAAAGAAGGAACAAGACAACGTTAGTGTTTTCATGCCCCAGTAACTCTGAATAGACATCAGGTCTTCCAATGACATTTCCATTTCCCATTCATAGAACATGATACTATTTCAGGATACCAGTTAACATCGTCAGAGCATTCACTTCTCTGCCTTCGCACTGTTGAGCATTACGTCCAGAATTAAACCCTCTGTACCACAGGAAAATGCTTTCTCTCGAGGGACGGAGCCTCTGTACCGAATCTTGTTTTGTAAACAAAAAAGTCTCAGTGCAAATAAGCATGATAAATTGTTTAACAACTTCTCATAACACACGTATGAACAGCAGAAAAGGGCATCGTTCCAACCCTTATTCTAGACTTACACTGAGTTTGGATGTTTTCATAGCTCTTTCATCTGCCTACGAAACACGACTGCTTGAAAAACCGCCTATTCTTGAAGAAACAGGATCGATCAGTCAACAGCTGTTTACTTTCCATCGGTGGCTCTGGTTGAGCAAGTAGAAGTTCCTTCTAAGAAGTGACGTGGAAGCCAAACAGGACTTGTTTACCCTGTTTCATTCAGATTTCAGCTAACCCAGTGCAAGAACGGAAACTACAAACAACTCGCCTACTTCAAGCACCGATCAAGGAAGAAAAACAGAAGCCAGGCTGCATTTGTTTCAAATCACCATCCCACAAGGTTTGATTTTTCTTTGTCCAGTCTCTCTCCTGCAGAACCTAATGTTGTAGTTTCACAAACAGTGCGCTGCTCAGGTTGGAATTTCATTTCGCAATTGATTGACAGGATAGGCTACAGCGGATTACTCGGGCATTTAGGGCAAGTAGCTGAGTACACCACTTAGCACAAGCATAAGTTTCTAAACAGCTTCTCTGGGACAGGAGCAGCAACCTTCAGGTTATGTTACGGGACCCCACGGAACAGACAGACACACAATTCCTCAGCTTGCAAAGACGTGCCAAACTTCCTGAAGTCGTTCTACCAGGAATATGAAACCTACTGAAGGCTTCACAAGAATAAAAAAAAAAAACTATTAGGAAAATAATAATAAGTAGAAAATAATAATAATTAGATAAAATAATAAATAATAAGAAAATAATAATAATAAGACAGCCATTCTTCTAGCAAGAGCATAGATAGCATGACATGCCAACCATCTGCCCGTTTTCTGACATCAGACTGAGTTTATAAGAAGTGCTTCAAAAGTTAGTCACAGATGTCAAAAGGTTCTTTTGGGGACGTGGGTTATTTAAATAGTCACTTCAGCTGAGCATAAGCCGCAGTCTTTGTTCTGTCACAGGATAAAGCACTGCTTATGTGCAGATATTGTTCATGTTTCTTGCTTGCCCTTTGTTCCAGTGGTCATAAACAAATAAAAACACAAAACTCAGAGCATCCCTCTGGAACTGTTCGAGTCACAGCACACTGTGTAGTCCCACGAGCAATCAGAGCAGTCATTCTTAAAAGGTATTCGCTGAATTTACAACCATCCGCTATTTTAAGGAGGTTCTAAGGAGATACGAGAGATCGCTCTGGTCAGCTGCAGTAATGTTAGCAAATCCACGGCAACCACATTCCGCACATTTCCCACGACTGACATCTCAGGGAAGCTCAAGGTGCTCATTCAACTGGCATTTTGGAGCGTCTCTTCTCGCTTGTCTATCACTTCCCCGTGCTATGTTAACACCTACTACAAGATAAAAGCTATAAACAAATTGCACTGGTCATGAAAGAGCGTTACAACATACGCAGCTCCCTTTACAAATGCTGATGTGATGATAAAGCCCAGAGGAAAGAAGAGGGCATGGTGTTAAGCACTAGCGGACACAGCTTATATCTACACCTTGTACGTGTCGTGCCAGTGCAGCTGCCGAGGCTGCCCTGACTTCAGAGCCACGGTATCTCACACAGACAGCTCCCCATCCAGCTGATGAAAAGCTAACAGTCTCGGGCTCTCGCTGCAGTGCTCAGAAGACTCGAAAAATATTAAAGAATCAACCGTGTGTTATTCCCTTCACTGGCAGGGAAAATGACTTCGGCTTGCCTACACGTGACAGCAAAGTCTCCCGTGGTTCTCATCAGTCTTACACTTGACCCACAGCACGTTACATGAGTAAACAGACACAGAGCTGACGGAACAGTTGATAGAAATGCAGGCCTACCAGCTGGTGCAGAATGGGAGCAGTGAAGCTGAAACCCACAATACTCAGCCCAGAACTCGCTCAATTTGCGTTCCTTACAATCTGACTTGGAATCCTTTTTGCTCTCGCTCTCGTCAGAAGAAAGTTGATCCAGTTGGATTCTCACAGCTGACATTGCGAGACAGTCTCAGCATCACCCAAAATTAACACAAAGCTCAATTAAAGAAGCCACCTTAAGTTCAGTATTCCCAAGCTTGCAGTCTTTTACCGGCCTCCCATGGTAAAAGCAATAATACAAAATGCTTTTAACTCTCTTATCCGAGGAACTGTATTTTCATGAAGCTGTTCTTCCAGCTCTGCAGCACTGGCTAAGTATTGCAGCTCTTCTCTAAGGTGGATAACTAGTTCCAAAAGTTCTTCTGTTCTTGGAGCGACAACAATATGACGGCATTTCTGCAGAACTCGTACAAAAATTATGTGAAATAGAAAGGGTAAGTGGAGACATCTGTAACTCCACCAATTTCTGGACTCGCTTTAAGAGCCTGACTCCCATTTCGCTCCCCACTGGTCCAGCTGGGAGGGGCTAAGCCATACCAATGAAAACAAGCGCAGCTGCCCAGGGCAGTTCCTCTGGCCACGCTCGGGTTTCCCTGCTTGCTCAGGTCTCCCCCCGGGAAGCGCGGCACTATAATAAACGTGCATTCAGTTACAGCGCTCCTCGAAAACAGTCAGGAACAGCTCCCGGTTCCTCCGTTCCGTACTTCAGAGCCTCGGTTCTTCCCCTCCCCCCAAAAGAAACCACGTTTAGTGATATTAAGGAAACCGGTCCTCATCCCGTATTCGTTTTTGGGTTTGTTTCGCATTTTTTTCCCCCCTTCTAAAATCCCTCCCCCCCTTGGAAGCAATAATAACTCCGAAGTTGAGAGCAGTGAGCACCACTCCCCCCCCTCCCTCCTCTGCCTGCTCAGAGCATCTGTCCAAGCGTGCCACGTGGGAGGCTGGCTGGGAAAATGGCCAAGTCTGACTCGGGAAAGGGTGGCTATCAATGATAATCCTCAGGCTTCTCTTAGCAACTTCATCACTGCTGCCCTGAACCATCAATAAAGGGTAATAATCAGAGGGGTGAATCAGACTAGGAAGTTGCCTTAGAAACAACCCTGAGCCAGGCCCCATGGAGGCAGCACACCTCCCTGTAGGTAGATTTGGGCTAACACACAGGGCCCTCCATTCCTCTAAGAAGGGAGTCAGCTACAACAGTCACCTTTCTGCCTTGCTTGGTGGAGGCAGTCTCGAGATTTTGGAGTCGACCGCCTCCCCCCAGACAGCATCTCACGCAGACCTCCCACCACATCCTCACTCACCTCCCTCAAGTTCCAGAACCTCAAACCCATTATGCACGGGTGCCTGGGGAACCAAGGTAGGTCAGGATGATGGTTGCCTGCGATACCAAGCTGGGACCCCTTTCCACTTCTCTTCCTTTAAATTGCCTCCATCTTCTTCACTCTGGCAGGGAAGGGGGTGGGGGGTGGGGTATTAACCCCAGTGTCTGTCTTGCACATTCAGCAGGGAGTTACTCTACTCATCTATCTCATGCTCACGCTCTCTCGTACTCCGTAACGTCTCCATCTCCTCCTTGAGCTTTGCCACCATCCACCCGCTCGCACCTCACACAGCCATAACCCCTGCCACCCTGCGCTGGCAGCAACAGACTCAGGCACTTGCTGCAGTCAGAGACTCGGGCCAAATGTTCAGGGGGGCACCCCATTGCAGTTGCCCTGCTCTCACCCGTCAGAGTTTTCTGAGTAGTGGAGACCACGGCTAGATTCGCTGCCTGAGAGGTAGCTGATAGGTGAACCAGCCTCCCAAGTGGGCAGGGATTCTTGTCCTTCTTACTCTCCTGCAGGAACTGCCACACTGTGCCCTCACGATGTCAGAATGCCACCGCCACACAGAGGACAATGGCACCTAGCAGCTGCTCCCTGGCACGGCTACCCCTCAAACAGCCAAGGCAATTCCCTGCTCTGATGCAGAACGCATCCACTGCAGGGCTGAGTACCTCGCCAATAGAAAGCCAGTACTGGCTGTTCTTGGCCTATACCGGCTGTTCTGTTCGTATTGCCCCATACAGGAGTAAGTTGCACACACTGACACTTGCTAAATGCTTGCGGAGAACCAACAGGGGCTGTGAGCACAGCGAGATGGTGGGTGGTGCATTTCAGCAGTGCCAATAGTGACGGCGGGTCACCCCCACTGGTGGAGCATGTTGTTTTTTTTAAAGCAAAACATTCAGGCTCTTGGTCACAGCTGGTGAAAGGGCTTGGCTAATGGCAGCGGCTCTGCTGAGAAATAGGGCTCTGTAGCTGAGAATTTACTCTACCGAAGCATTACTGCGCTCTTTGTATCTGCTGTAGCTTCCATACAAATAAATAGGAGGCATTACTTTCAGAGCAACCTACGTAGAGGAACTTACTGTGACATCAGATCTTACTGAGGTAAGAAACTGTTTCCTTAACGCCCTGCAACGCTTCTGCTTTTCCAACCTTGATGACTCTATCAAGCAACGACACTCTAGAACAAAAGTGCTTCTCAAACTTCTTCCGCAAGGCTTGACAAAGCCCTTGGAGGCTTACACGTGTTTTCCCTGTAATTAGCTCATCGCACGTAGGTTCTGGTAAAAACACATTTCAACTCAATACACGATGCTGATCAACTTCAGCTAAATCATGTTTTATGTAAATTGGGAAATCTAAATACCACTAAAGATACCAGCGTGTGCAACAAAACGCCTCGGAGTTTAAAGACAACTCTGTGAGAGCTCAAATCTCACCCACGCTGCTGTTAGACTGCAGGCGGTGTGCAACTCCAAGCCAACCTTCTCTAGAGATTCAAGCAGCGTACAGCAACTCTGCTGACGGCAGCCAAACACAGGCGTGGGGAGGTCCTCCAAGACTACCCTGTCACATCCCAAATCACAGCGACAGCACAACCCAGGCTCCGTTACGTTTCCAACAGGGACAAGTCCTACACATCTGTATTTCGCGGCCGTTTCAGGAGAGAAGGATGAAACCAACCATCCTGATTCCCATTTACTCACATACACAAACCAGGCAAGTGCTTCAAGCATGTTTTTGTGTACTGGGTTGTGGGTTTTTTTAATCTTTAGTCTACATGATCTTTCCTTACTGAAAAGATTAAACGGTAAAATGGAAATTAATTTCTAGGCAATACTCATTTTCTTGTAATTAACACAATTTATAACGTTCACCTCCTTACAAAGCTCAATCGCGAACTGAGGGAAGGATTCAATCCCAAACGCATTGGGCACGCTTCTCCATTTAAACTGCTTTATATAATCATCATCAAGTTCTCAGCAGTTCCGAAATTAAACCATCCATAATACTGACGTATAAATCTAAGAATATATGCCGTATGAAAATGTCAACCAAGGCTTTTACAGTACTTGGTCAGCACATCTCTTTTGAAGTACAGGCGACCTTCAAAGCTTGGCTAATGTAAGAAAAAACACACACAAACAAAACAGAATAAAGCGAGTTTTTCAACTTAGCTCTTTCCTTCCATCAGAAGGATAATAGAGCCACGTAGAACAACTCCGCCTGAGCACTCTACGAGACAACATCCAGCAATCTTCCTGGGATCCAGTAATCACTGCCTCACAATCAAAGCAAGGAATCAGGAATGCTCCTTCTGTAGCGCCATCTATTACAGAGGATACTTGAATTCTTATCACTATGTTTCCTTTGCTACTTTTGAAGATCCATACAGACAATCTTCTTTGAAAGCAGTTGAATATATGCTTAAGATGCATATAAAATGTTCTCTCTCTCTATACATATATAAGTAAACATAGAGCTTCCTAGATATATTAAAAATATAGATACTATATATTTATATAATACATAAAAATTGTGGCAAGGCTCTGATTCGCATTTATTGTGAGATTACGAGAATTAGCTTTTATTTCTTCCGAGTTACGTAGCGCCCTTTAGACGCACAGTGTTTCCCCAGGGTCAAGCAGAAACTTGGAGCACTCAGCCTGCAAATTACACGTGCACCCAATGAACGAATTGGAACCAGGCGCGAGGTGTCTGACTCGCTTCACAACAGGACCTGTTTGCTGCCGAACAGAAAGGAAACAGGAATTATCTGAGAGCAATCCACCCGGAGAGAAAACACCTGCGGGCATTTTATGTTGTGGTCTGTTTGCTTTTCTCTTTTGCTGCATACACAGAACGCAGACTTGGCATGATCTTTAGTAACAGAAGGGCTGACATTACGCCCACTTGGATTCCGGGGGGAAGGTGTACGCCACGCAACTCCGTGTCTCAGCTCTTTCGACCACCGCCTGCGGTTTCCCCACTAGCCTAAAGCAAATGCCAGAGTCAAGCCTGGCATTTCGGTGACTTCCTCACAAGTCCCAAGGTGGAGCAAAAGCAGCTTTCCAGATTTCCCCTCCCACCCACTGCAGACATTGCGCTGAAAAAGCTATTGCAATGCCAGCAGTTTCGTCTTATTTTGCTTTTTTCTTTCACTTCATTTTCCCGTCTGCCTCGACTGTCAAAATCTTACTGGAAATGAAAGTACAAAATAAACAACAGAACATTTTCCCCAACACCGGTCTCGTTCGGAGAAAGGACCGAACAGCTGCTTATTTAGCTGAATACTGCATTATTCTGTAACTCCACTCCCACATACCGTGCCTTGCGCAAGGAAAAGGGCAAGCATCTGCTCTTGTAAAAGCACCAAATCCGCTGTTTGCTATCAGGAGAAAAGGCCAATTCTCACAGCTGCAATAGCTTTGGGCTGCAGTTGTGTAATTCGAGACTTAGTCACAACGGGTGAAAAGTTTTTGCTAAGGTGAAGATTTCGGGATAAGGTAACTCGTGCACACCCAGTTGCAGCAGAGCAGTGAGGCACATGCGCAGATTGCATAAAAGGGAAAGGTGACAGGTTATCAAAATGGTTTGGTCAAAGGCTTGTCCAGGCCAGATATCTCTTCCCTAGTTTGGAAAACAGGGGAGACTGCAAACTGCAGGGGATTTGTTTTCTAAACCAGCGTAGGACTGATGCTGGTCCCGAATTAAACCCATCTTAGGCCACCGATAAAGAAAAAACCTCAAGGGCTGCTTTGCAGAATTTCCTACGCCAAAACTTACAGCAGACAGTTCTGCAGCAAGTGCTGTAAATATTACCAGAATTCATTTTGTTGCAACTCTTACCTAACCGCCATCCCACTGCATCGCCTGTCTGCAGCCTCCTCTTGTGACGGATATTCCCCCTGAGAAGCGGGTGCAAGCAGAGCTGAGCAACACTGCTGGACTATGCACAAACACGGAACAGGTCCGGGCACTTCCAGAGCCTACAGCAGAGCTGCAGCTTCAGCACCGAATCTTACCCTGAAAAGGATTGAGGGACCCCAGTGCCTCCAGGTTTCCCGAGGTTGGGTGCCCTTCTCCCCCTCAGCGCGAAGGAACAGCCCGGCAGCCTCTTTGGGTAGGCAGCAAGAGCAGGAGAGTAACAGACGGACATTTGTACACATCAAAACCCTCAGAACAGCGAGACCCAATTTCTTCTGGTTCTCCTCTGCCCAAACACAGCTGAGTTCCTTCTAGTATCAACTTTGAGAATTACAATAAGAAAGCCCCCTGGCAGGTAAAGATTAAACCACCTCTCTTAACTCCCACATTACGCCCTCCGGTTTAGACAAGCTTCCCTTTGACTGCAGCCACAGATCCCGTGCTGCAAGATAAGGTCTTTTTTAAGAGATAACAATTCTCACTCACTGAACAGAACATTAACGTACAGCTGATTCCGTAGCAAAGAGTATTAGAAATGGAGTACTGAAGAAAATTGAGCCAGCATTTGGAGGCGGGCTCTAATCAAGAAACCACCCTCCCTATTGCTCCCTACAACTCATTTTTTGCTGTCACAACCTTAACTAGCTCATTTTACAAGAGGAGATGCCTTGGATACAAACCAAGAGTAAGGTAGAGGTGGAACTTAATACGACCTGAGATCTTTGTTTAATAAAGGAAACGCAAGGCACATTCTTAAGACAATCACGTCTTCAGGAAACGAGGATGAAAAGGTAAACATTTCAGGAAACGGAAAGACCTACAAACGGGATGAGTGAACTGCCTTCAATGTTACTGAAGGGAACCAAACACTTTCCCCGACTGAGACAAGTCAGTCAAAGGGAAGAAAAGGTTCTAAAGCTGGGAGGAGGGGAAGATGGTACAGGCTAAGTTAATTTGCACGAGAAAGGAAAACGCTTTATAGGCAGGACCGAATTCAGGAGAGAATTACTCATCTGACTCTCGGGACTTTCTCCTATTTACTCAAAACTGCCCAAGGCATTTTACATAAGCTTAGCTGACCCGGCTGGCTCCCATTCAGCGACTTCAGCCTCCGAGGCAACCTGAGACCTGAAACAGAGAGACTTCAAAACCTTATCTGGTGTCTAAGAAGGGAGCTTCGGTTTCAGAAGCGACTCAAATACTTCAGTAGCTCCCAAGATCCTGCCCGATCCTCCCACTACTGTGAAATCTTACCGGCGTATTTTCAAATTAAGTATTCTCCAGACGTTCACCCGGACCATTCTTGCCACCAAATCACCTAACTCCTCTTCCACATCATTTCTAGTCTGCTCCCAGCCCCATAAGGAAGGTTGCTCAGCTGCTTCAAAACACAAAAGAAGCTTCTAGATGATACGGTGACCAGTTCTAGATTCCATCTCGTGGCACCAGCCTTTCCTCACAAAACGAGAGAGAAAAAGCTAGCTATGTTCCACATACTTTTAGTCGGCTTGCAAAAAACATCTATTCCATCAACCTAAGTTAGTCAGCTTCTTGGGTTTCGTATTTATTTTACTCCCTTAATTCAGTAGCTTTTCCCATCCGTTTATTTCAGGTAACTGTAGCCAGGGTGTAACACAGTACGCAAACTAGATACTGAACTGCCTTAAGCGGCAGCACTAACACTTCCCTGACACGACAGAAAAGCCCCGCCTACTCACCCCCGAAGTCACATCGGTACTTCTCACAGCTCCAGCACATAAGCAGCTGAAAGTTACCCTTCCATTACCTCCATTCCAGTTCCCTTTGCTCTGTTGACTAGCCACGCAACGGGAAATGATTTGTTCCTCCTTATCACCAAGTTGGTTCCAACACGTTTCCTCCGTGGATTTCAAGTCGCTAGTAAACATTCCGAGCCCCGAAATCCAGTATTTGAGCATGCCACTGACGGTTTCTCTCCAAGTTTGGATGGAACTTGTGGTAGCTTCCTGTTCAACTGATAACAGGGACCCTAACAGGGCACAATCTAACTACTGCTGACTGTACCTCTTCCAACTTCTCTGGAAGCAGAAGAGGATAAACACGTATTTTTGTCTGGATAACTTAGAAGTGAAAATTAATGAAGTAATCCTGAGCTATCATCACAACTGATGTGTTTTTCATGTTACGCTGCACGTACTCAGAAGCAGTCCGCATAGTTCCTGCAACTTCCCCTATCCTAACCGAGAAGGAAAAAGAGCGTGTTTTCTGTCACTGAGTTTGGCTGAGATGAGGTCGATGGTCTTCTTAGAAGCTTGCAGGAAGCTGTGGTTTACTACCCTTATTTCATTTCCTCTTCTCAAGTTTTGATTCTTCATATTTAATCATTGTGCCTACCGATTTTTTTCCTGTCAGACCAAACCCTTCTAAACACTGTGCAATTTTTAGCAGTAAGCCTGAGATGGTTCAAAACGAAAACATCAGAAGGCAGAACTCCACCTTCTAAACTTCAACTTGAGGTTTTGGGAGTATCGACTTATCACTTGGATAGCTCATCACTACAATTCCTTTGAATCTATCAGATAGTCATAACTTCACACTGAAACTGTAAATGCCATGGCTAACATCAATGCAGAAATCGATCCTGGCTCACCCTAAAGGAAAGGGATCAACTTCTATCACAACAGTTACTGGCTACGTGGCCATTAACATTCAGTGCTACCTATTACCGCATTGATACCCACGAGAGACAGAACTACGACGACTAAACCTACCACAAGAGGCCCTTAACGTGACATTTTCTCAATATTCGATCATTAAGTTCCTAACGTAGAAAAGAAAACCCAACACGTGGTTTAATCGGTGATTTCTAAGAGTGATGTAGTTTAAGGCACTTAACAATATGCTGCCGGGTAAAAAAAAATCTAAGCAAAGGATGGACAGCTGAGGAATGCCTGATTTCAGGCTCCTCATAACCTACACCGGCTGCTCATTGCAGAACAAAGCCAAAAGAAAACAAAACCAAACCTCTCTCTTGAAAAAGCCACTATTATGAAGCTGTATAAATTTAAGTGAAAACACCGAGTGTGAAATTGCATAGCTTTGATACTCAAACTGGACTCGGAAATCTCAAACAATGTCATTCCTACTGATTTCTTTTGCCCTGTAGGTGGGGTGATTTCTCCATCTCGGCAGTTCAATTTTGCCTGCATCACTTCCCACAGCAATATGAGCACGGAAAATTGCAGAAAGGAGGTCTCCTGATTTACACCACATGCTATTTTCATTTGTGCCTGTTTTAAGCGTACCGAAAAGGCTTACTCTGCCCCCTAACATGCCTGGTTTACATGCCTCACTCACCATATAAACCGCTTTACAATACTTGCGTGCTCTGCTTTTCTCCACGATAGCCATGTCAGCATGACATCACCCCGCGCGTTTGCTCCTGACGCAGTACGTTCCCTCCATTAGCGGAGCCAGGCACCTGTCAAGTAATATTCAAGACACCTCCCTCCATCCCTTCCATAAAGCAGCAATCAGCAACCCAGCATGATTCCATTTCCACTTCAATGGGCTCAGGAGGGATGTACTCCATTACTCTCATTTACTCCATACTCTGACAGCAGTTAAGAGATGGGCTTAATCGAGTTCTAATCCTCACCACTCGTTCACCACGACCTTTTTCACAGCATCTCTTACCCTTTCATCACAAACGCTCTTCCCACGAATTCGCTTTTACTAGCGAGTATTTTCTGCTTAAAATGCAACTTCTGCCTTCATTAGAAATCAGAAAGACCTCTGATACACTTAAAGTATCTCTGGGGGTTCCGTTAGATCACATAACACAAACAAGAGCTGCTTCACCGAGCCTATTAGCATTTCGCGTTAGACACCTCGACTACAGGCATCACAGATGGACCAAGAGGAAGAGGTATCGTTCACGTTATTTTGACCTAAAATCAATAGTGAAACAACTTGTTTTTTCTTCCATAATCATCTACACTGCGACACAAATGCTACTTCTCTGGAAATACAGGAGGGCGATTATTATTATTTCAAGTACTTCTTACCGGTGTTGGTTCCGTTTATTGCTGTTCTTATCCTCTTAAGCTCAGATTGCATATGATAAAATATTTATGTTTTGGTGAAGCAGGACTCGAGAGTTGCATGCTCAAGTAGTACCAGTATAATACAAGATCAAATAAGCACTCGGTCCTCACGAGACAATACTAGCAGTTGCAACAAGAACTCCAACATCTACTGTTCTATGATTCCATGCTCAGACAGTACTTGGCAAACCAACTACCTCCTAGTTATGCTCTGAATTAAACTCAAATCCTAACTGGTTTCCCAAGATTTGGCCAGAAGGTCCCATCTGAAGAGAATACAGCATAATTCCTTAAGCCAGGGAGACAAGTAAATGCTGTTTCATAGGTCTGGCTAGACCCATCATTTTACACACTACCCACTATCTCCTGTGACAGATTTCTCTACTTACAAAGAAAGCAGATTCAGCAAGAAATCACCGTGATTTTCATCACAGCATTCATCATCCCGTAGCACGTTTTCCCGTCCCAACACAGTCCTAAGTGGATGCCTAATTTTTTAGTACGTGTGCATCAAAAGGGAGATGGACTCAATGCACAGCAACAACTCAGCATCTCAGAGATTCAATAGTCTAGAGCTGCTCATCCTTCACCTTCGATTAAATACTGACATTCCCTCTCTCAAATAAGTTTCGGTTGACCCACAGAGCTAGATACAGGTTGCACCACCGTTCTTCCTCCGAAGCAAGGATTTGTGAAGAAGGCAGAACAGCCTTCCCAACCCACCCCGGGAGGCAAGTCCGAAGCTTGCATTTCTCCAAAAAGGCTCTGCAGCCGCACCAAGGCCAGCAGCCCTTTCTGCGTATCATCCCATTCCGCAGCACCATGCCCTGCCAATACTCCCTATTCCCACCAGTCAGAGCTTGGAGAGGGCTGCAGCCGACCACGCCATCCCTCCAGCACATCCTACTTCTCCCAGATCCCTCCATCACTAATGCACAGCTCCAGCACTCATCTTACCTTGCAGTAGGGGAATCCCAAGGTCACAGCCTGAGCCGTTAAGTGAGCACGTGAGTGCTTGGAGCAGGTGGGGCTGGAGTCACCCTTTCTGTCTCAGCAATGCTTCCCGGAGCGTGTGTGCAGCCTGCACAAGCTCCCCTTCCCCCTGCAGCGCAAGGGTACAAACAGAAGAAGGCTGCACTGCTCAGCTCACCCCTTTCTGCAAACTGTTGCAGGGAGGGGCGAGTTGATTGCTCCTTGCTATCTGTTCCTAGAGCACCTATTTCTCAAACAAAGGCTCTGCCATCGCTTTTGTTTGCCCTACACTTGCCCAGCCTTTCCATGATTTTCAGCTCAGTGGGAGCGAAACAGCTCTTGCCAACGTCCTCCCCGTGCTGGGGAGCTTTCACTGAATCAGAAAAGTCTGACCTGAAGGGCACTCTGGCGATCGCCTTACCCAATGCCCTGTTCAATCAGGATCACCTCAAGCAGGATGCCCAGGGCCACATCCAGACAGCCGGAGACAGATCCCACAGGCTCCGTGCTTAAGTGCTTCCAATTCCCTGCGTGCCCCCGCTTCAGTCACGCCGCAGCAGTCAAGGCCACAAACGCAGAACAGAATGGGTTGCACATCGATCGGGTTCTTCGGTTTGGGTTTTGTGAGCAGCCGTACAGCCTGTTCACTACACGGTCATAAAACTATCTGACAAACAAGACGCACCACTCTGGATAGCAAGCGCTCTGCGCACAGGACTGCTGAACTGCAGCAAAGCCAAGTCATTCGAGCCATGGGAGTCAGCTGTTGCTTCACGCACTCAACGCTGAGCATAACTACCCCATAAATAGCTAAAAGGAACCGTACAGCAGCCACAGACCCGAGAGCAAAATGTGCTGCGTACATCGCCGCTGAACGCAGAGCTTAGAGAAACCTGCTTTTTCTTTGCACATGAGTTCATCCCAGCGGCATTTCACACAACTCACTGCAGTCACCCTGCCCACGCTCCCTCCCATCTTCAAAAGGACTTAGACTGAAACAGGAAAGGATTCCTGCCTTGGGGAGATGGCCTCCTTCAGATTTGCTTTAGGAGAGCTCAAGCATGCTTTATACAAAACACACTGAAACTAACGGAACAATTCATCATCCTCATGAGCGTGTGTACTTGCTACATGATTATAATTCTTCCTAAGACAATCTTTTTGTTCGTGTCTTCATAAAAGGAAAGTGGCTTTTGACCTGTGAAATTCTATTCCCCACGGTAGTCAAGAAGCAGTAAAACTAACATGAAATAATGGCTCTGCTTTTGTAGCAAGCTCTTCTCACTTTGATTAAACCGGGAACGTTTAGAGGAAAACAGACAAGTAAACACACAAACAACCTCACTGGACATCCGGCTCATTGCTTTCTCTTCCTGGGTAGCGCCGGATTCGCATCACCACCTTGAGACACGAGGTCCGTGTCATGTTTCCAGACAGGCACACGAGACAGAGATTAGCGTTCCGTTCAAAATTAAAAAAAACAACAAAACAAAGCAAGGAAAGGAAAAAAAAAATCAAATCGCTACGACGGATGAAATCACTTCTATCACAGCAGTGGCACTTGTGTCGGATGCTGAGTCCTACAGCATATCATACAACAAACGCAGCTCTAACGACAGCATGCAGACTTGAACTGAATGCGGTTATCTGTCGGGACCAGTGGCAGAGTCTTACAAAGAGCCATTTCAAGATCAAGAGACCCAGCACGTTCAGAGGGGAAGGGAAAAGAGAAGGGAATTCGGTGGCAGTTGAAGAGAAAAATAATGCAAAAAGCTCCAACAGGGAAAGAATCATCTTCATTTGAACGAGAACGCTACGGGTAACATCCGTGCTGGCAGCAGGAGTAGCTTCTCCCCTCACACACTTCCAGTGCAGGCGCTCATTTGCAACCAGATTAAAAGATCTCATCACGTAGATTATTTTGCTATCTTTGTCTGCTTAACCCACCTCGAAAGCCAAGCACTAGCAACGATAATAACCCGGTATCAGTGAAAGAACTTCATAGAAAGTTGGCTTACAGTCGGGATGCTTTGGATATTATCCCTTACAGATGTTGAGAAACAGCACCTTTTTTAGGCAGTCATCACGGCCTGTCAAAATCCAGCCTCCTGGACCGTCCCTTGCAAAGCGCAGCGCTCTGTAACACAAGCATTTTAGGGGAATGTATTTGTTCTCCTTTCATATTCGTGCATTACTAACAAGAAGAAAAAAAGCACTAAAATACGAAAAGCTTTGTGGAACTCTTTATTTCTCCCCCAAATATCCTGCAGAATTTCTATCGTAACCCACTAAGCTTCACATAAGGAATCGGGAGGTACTTTTAAGGAGCTTTATGGTTACAACCTCTGCCAACCAGCATTGGTTTGTGCCCCGCTTGTTTTGAAAGCTGCTTACAACAATCAACGCTTCCTTCCTGCCTCGACTTGAAGCACTGAAGAAACCAGGCATCAGTAACACAGCCCACGCTTTAAACCACTCCTGGTATTTAAGCACTTCAGGAGCATCACTGGAAGCCTTCCCTTTAGAACTCCAATCTCCGTAGCAAAACGCAAACTGTAGTTGTGCTTTATGAAGGGCTGGGCAGGCATTTGGGAATAACATCTTAAGGTCCGCAGACTAGCAAACATCTCTCCTAGAGGACTGAATATGCAATAATACCATAGAAAAACAGCACGCTCCTACCAGCATTTCGAACAAAGGAGTTTTGACTTTCTCCTCCTTCCAAGTAAGCCTCCATATCTCACTGATCAGCAGCTAATACGTGCTTGGAGCTTCTTAATAGCTTTCTTACTTGTGTTTAGTTGCCTTAGAAGGTATGCCACTTGAGATGGGAAAACCAGGTAAGGTAGCTCTGCCTGACGCACTCCGAAGCTACGCACGTCACTCGATCTTACTGCGTATTCAAACCTGCAGCTCTCAGCACATTTTAAACAAAGCAGCATGAGATTCGTCTAAGAACGCTACACAGAAAATAAGAAATAGCCTGGAATAGCCTCAATGTAATCCTCTTCCCTGAAGCATAGCCCACTGCTCTTTTGCAGTTGTTTTGCACGAAGCAATGAAATCGAGTCCATCCGTTCTGGTTTCAAGCTCCAGGGACAAACCAGGATTGAAGGCAGATGCCCGCATCTTCCCTCAGCATCAGTGCCGACACCCAGAGAGAATCCCGGGGCAGCGTTTCTTACCGGAATGGTCAGCACAGGACATCCTGCAGCGTATCAGGACAGCCAAGAGAGGGAGCTACGCTTTCACTAAATCCCCTACTTGTGCTGGAGCTCAGCTCTGAACAGCGCTTCCATTACTTCCTTCCCTACGGACAAGGGCTGCTCTGAAGGTAACGCGTCCCACTTAAATCCGTAGGCCCACTCTGTCAGAGGTGGGTGTGGGTGGGATTGCAGTAGGGCTTCAACCTTCCTGCCAATATGACGTTACATTTATAGTTGCTGTGCGACAGATAGCAGCAGAGGAGCGGTCAGACTCCAAAACGGAAGCGTGGATGAAGAGAAAGGTGTGTCGTCCAACTCTATTGAAAAAACAATGGTAGTCTTTGACACTCACCAACACTTGCTGAACATACAGAGAGACCAAACAGTGAACACAGTAAGCGGCACGCTTCAACAGCAGCAAAAAGGGATCACACCTGCCGACTGAAATACAGAGCTAAAGGTGGTGACCATGTTGAGAAACAGGGATCTGTAGCTGAACATCTGCTCTATCAGGTGGCATCATTGCCCTCCTTGCAGCTGTTACGGTTTCCATGGAACTAAACAGGAGGCATCATTTTGAGAGCAACCTATGTATCACACAAGAAGAGACGTTTTATGGCTTGCATAATCCTACTCCAAAGGTCCAATAAACCTGATTTCAGAGGCGCTTGTTCTCTCGCTCGTTCCACCATTTTCCTACTAGACTTCATGCAAAAATTTCCTGCCCTACTCTCTGCACCTCACCAGCATTCATTCATGATTCAACCTGAAGCCCGCAAAAGGATGAACGCTGATGTCACCTCCTTCCCATTCCTGACCCGCAGGTCTCTGGACTCAAAATAAACCAGAAGATATTCCATGAGTCGCTCACGCTTACCCTAAACTATATCTTATAAGCTGACCCCCCTCCGCACTCCCTCGCCTCGTTGAGCTGGTACCGGAAGACAAAAAGCAGACAGTGGCTACACTTCTGTAGCAGTTCAATCTTCATTTACTGGGTTAATTGCAAAAATAATCCAGTATCTGAAGCTGGATAAAAAGCAAAGATAAAACTCGAACGACTACACCGGAGGCCCACAGAGACGAAAACCCATTTCCTTATTTATTACAAGAGGGAGGCTGTACAGTATAAGCCTAACGAAGAAAGGACCGATAAAACCCTGTTATCACAGATCCGGGTTTGAGTTTCAATTACTCTTCCTGCTTTCTAATCAAGACGGACCCAAGTTATTTGAGGAGAAGAGCGCGTGGGAGTGTCTTCCAGCACGTAAGTACTCAACAAGGGTGCGATTCCACTGCCTGCGTGCTTCCGGAGCACTCAAACGCACGGGCTCTAACCTCAATAAGTATCCCGGTGTTCGGAAATAGGGTGGCTGTGAGACGTTCTTATGGAACACGTATACAAAATGAATAAGATTTTTGAAAGAAAAAACATGAAAACATCCCATGTAACAGTTTGAGGAATAAAAAGGGAATAAGCAAAATATTTTGTTTAATAAAGGCTATGCAAATATTTTGATATTATATCTCAAAATTTGAAAGCCTAAGCTTGCCAAGGATTTGGTCGGCGGACGCCTTGTGGAAAACAGCATAATAACACAGGGAGTATTGGAGCATACTCGATGCACAGAGCCAAGCTCAAGTTTGAGCACGACCCTTTAAGGACTCTCGGGGCAGACCCACTGTATTGCCCCCCGCCAAACCCCTTTAAGAAGCTGCACGGCTGTAGCAAGAGGGCTCTGCATCATGCTTCCAAACATGCTTTACGTTAATAACACTTCTGCACATGCGTTAAACCGCCTTTCCGAAGTAACTGATCTCAAACATCGAAACTCATTACTGCATACGTAGAACACCGCAGAATGCGGGACAACCTGCAAATTCAACTTTCAAATACTTGAACTCACTTCAAAAATGCCTAGCAAGGCAGGAATATGAAAGTTTCCAAAGGCTTTTAGTACACCGGCATTAAATACTAGTTTTCCTACTGTAGCATATAGTTAGAAGCAGTAAGTCCTACAACATTTCCTTCTCAAAGAGAGTTAAACCAATGACAGTATCACTGTTGATCAACTTAGACACGAGCTCATGCATTGAAGGCCTCATTAAGTGAATTGCTACTAATTATAGTTTGGTATTATGCGCAGTAAGCGCAACCAAAAAGCAAAGAGAGAATTTTTTTTTTTTAAACGAGAACAGCCATCACAGAGTGAAAAAGCAGCAAAATAACCTCCCAGCGTAAGAGGCAGCAAAGCACCCGGCTGGCTGAAGGACGGCCTCTCGGGCTGCTCGTTTCAGCCTGCCCATGATCATCACGGCGAACTGTGGACGCTGTCTGCCATGCATCACCTCGCCCATCACCCTTTCCACTTGGGTAAGATTTCCAGCTCAGAACTCCATGCAAAGACTGGGAGCTTCTTGTGCTAAACCAGCACAGTGAGCGGTCTGGAGAGCAGGGCTATCCATGATCAAAGGCTGACACCAATGAACGAAGCCGGGCAAAACTCAGGCGAGTAGCAAGCATCAGGACTATGAAATGAATAATAAGAAATAAGTCACGGGCACCAGAAGTGAGAAGCATCGCGGAAGGCAATAAGAACGTGCTAAGAGCACTTCTCGACCCATTTTTATTTTACTTATTTATTTTTTAAGTACCCAAACCACTGGCTGTCATCACCTTACTCCTTTTATCCTGCTGAGAGCTGCTATTCGCTTTCTGGCTTTGTTTTTACGGAGGGATGAATGAATAAGGCTCAAGTTGAATAGCCGGCAATATCTTCAGATGCCTTACATATTTACCTAACAACTGGCTGAAGAGAACATATTTAATCTGTTTACAGCCCCGATACAGTACTGATCTGATGAAAAGTTACGAAACGCGGATAAATGGGCTTCATCCTTGGGAGGAGTAGAGCACAGAAGCAATTCTCCTATTAGAAGAACAAGGAACAAATAAAACAACTCCATTACTTTGGACAAAGCTTTGAATATTAGTATTTGATGTATCTACTCCCCCGAGAAACTGGGTTTCCCGGATTTAATATTTGGCAAGGAGAGCACAAAGATTAAGAAGTAGAGTACTGTATGAGAGCAAGAAGGAACAAGGGCAAGACGCGTCTGCCAACGGATGCGCAGTGCACACTGTGTAACGAACACAAGAAAAGCAACTCCTAGGCTTGCCCCGAGATAAAGGAATACGAGGTTGAAAGGGCAATTAAACAAGTCACACCACAACTGCCATAAAGCATAATACAGGAAATAAAAATGTAAGTTTAGATAATGCCTCCCTGCTCAAGTTAAACCCTTTATGCAGAGTTGATGGCATGAAAAGCAATGATATCAAGCACAGTTGAATGCAACTCTGCAGTATGAAATACACAGTCATTACTGCAAAATTACCCTTACGGTGTTTCCTCCCCATCATCTCTGAGAGCCCTGCGCTTACGGGAAGATCGTTCTCAAGAGAACAAGCTATCTAACAAGGAACTTCCTTGACTCCATCCCTTAACAGAAGCGGTCCTGGGCCAGTGAAAATGGTGCAGCAGGAATTAGTATTTACTATTTTACCCCGGTGTTAATGTAACTAAGCAGAACACATGGAGCCCTTATTAAACGTAACTCCTCCTTCCTTATAATACAGTAAGGAAGAGATGAGAGATGAGTCTTTGCCTTCAGCTGGCTTTAGATTTTATAACGTACTTCATTTATCTCCCTCCCTCACTGTAACATCAGGACTTCATACAAGAGTTACTTCATTTTCTCATTCATCTTGCTGTTGTTCAAGCTTCAGTTGGTAAAGGAAATTGATTTATAACCAGTTTAACCTGTGATAGACAGATATGAATTTGAAAATCTTATTGCTATATCAGGCAAAGGGAATTTCCATACCTTCTATTTATTACAGCCGACACCGATGGGAGTGCTAGAGGGAGCTCGGAGAAACTGTTTTCACCATTGCCCTTCTTGAAGATACCACACAGAACGATGACAAATCGTGCTTAGAAGTTGAAGAGTATCTACAATGCAAGCAGAACAAAACACCTGCTTGTGAATAAGCACCATGAAAAGCCTACGCATCACTACAGAAAGGGAACGCTTCTCAGACATGAAAACTGGTAGACAACCAAGTACTTCACACTTGCAGGAGATAAACTTGCTACAGACTGGCTTTTTAGCTTAGCATTCCCGGTCACGAAACAACAGTGAAATGCAAGAAACCATCTTTTACTCTAGACTCGAGGTCTTATCTTCTTAGACTTGTTTTGTGGATGAAAACCTGTCTCTAATCCCCTACGATCAGTAGTTAAAGGGTTTGTTGAGGTAGCAGCCGCCCCCATCATAATCAGACAAAAGCCAAACGGCAATCCGCATTGAGTTAGGGAAGGAACAGCCTAGATGCCACGTAAACACGGCGGGGAAAAAAAGTTCTGAAATTCCTAAACCTCCTTAACATGAGTCCAAATCATCTCAGCTTGAGCCTAAGCCGTCACATAAGCTACTTTCTGCCTCTCTGTACCCTATCGGCAAGCACACCAATCAAATGGCTTTCCAGGACTAGATGGATAACCAGCCGTCAGTAAGAACCAGACAATACGGGAGCGCCTGGAACGGAACATAAGCCATACAATACCATTCAAGTAAGCTTGCTCAGAAATAATTATTTTGATTCCCTGAAAGAAAATACACTTGCTTTTTCTCTTCTTGCATCAAAGAGATGCGGAGGCATAAGACGAGCGAATGGCTATCAAATCTCTGTGGGGAGAGACTCAAGTGCTGAAGAAGTGAGATATTTTTGAAATAAAAGCTTAAAACGCTTCAGGATTCACAAAAGCTTCCACCAATGGTGTTTTAGTTTGACTGTTACCTTGGCCGTAAACAGTATCTGTACTTCCCAGCATGCATTCCCCCGTGCATTTACTTGCATTTACACTGAAGACCACTTTGTTAGCTGTCCTTGCACGTTACTGTTAGGTAACCTCACTGCACGACCTACAGATAAAGCACGTACGAATTTCATATTAAATTATTAGACAGCACTATGACACACAAGGTAGACCAATGCAAGGCAGCATCTCACTAGGCAGAGACCACAGTACGCTGCTCTAGATGTAGTAATAGACAAGACCAAAAGACAAGGTGACATTCATACCATTGACCAAACAGCCACCAGATGACTCCATAGAGAAAGCCTCACATACGTAACACCAAACTATAATATCAAACGGGTTGCTACAGCATGCAGCAATTAGCGAGAGCTAACCCACAATCAGTTTCGCTACATCTCACCCGCAAAGTGCAAGCGCTCATCTGAATTTTTCTATGAGTTCATCAGCTAAGTCAGTCATTGTCATCGCATTGATTCGGTATGACCTCTTACGGGGAGCAGAACAACAACAGAACTCTCCTTCTTTATCAGCTTCCTTAAAGATGGAGCGTTCACCATCCATTTCTTCCGCCTCTCAAACTCCATTCTTGGACTATGGGTGACTTCACGAACTCCCCACACACAAAGCCAATAGTACGACAGCTGCAAAGCTGTTCAGCAGACTAGGATTTCTTCTAAACATACAGAAGAATAACAGTGCTTTTACACGCTATTTTCCGAGACCGTTTGCTCAAAAGAAGTGATTAGCTCAGTATAGATTCTCCCCTCAGACTAATCATTAAGTCTTCAGAGCCACTGTGCTACTTCAAGACCCGTCAAAACACCAACACGCTCTCAGGCAGAAAGAAACAAGTTTCTCACTTGCTGTCCGTTTATGAAGCCAAGTTGAAAAGAGAAAGGAATCGACCAGGTAAGCAATTGCTCCATTGTGCCTGGCCAAATTATTTTCTTAAACATGAGTTCCAGCAAGCAGCACAAAGCAATGAATTACTACACTGAGTAATACCAAGACACTTTTGTTCAATCGTGTGGGCTCATGGACTAAAGCGATGAATCACCGTAACTAACTGAAGACGTTTGGGGTTTATTGTTCAGTTCTTCACACCGTGAATTGAGTTAAAGGAAGAAAATAACTTAGAGAAAGTGGACCAGATGAAACTGTATCGAAGCAATTCTTTCCTTAAGTAATCACCTCATCTCAAAATACCTATGAAGTACAGTGACAAATCTTTTCCCAAAGTGATTTTCCAGCACGAGATGGACCTTGCAGCCTCAAAGGAAAAGAAAGCTTGACTCTGAAAGAGAAACACACCTACTGAGGAGCTCCCTGCCTCCCTCAGCCCTGAGGCAGAGCAGGGGATGCAAGAACAAGCTTCTGAGGACAAAACAGCAAAGCGTTTTGATAATCACAGAGTCACAGAATCACCTGGATCCAAAAGGACCTCAAAGATCATCCAGTTTCAACCCCCCTACTACATACAGGGTCACCAACCAGCAGCCCAGGCTGCCCAGAGCCACATCCAGCCTCGCCTTGAATGCCCCCAAGGATGGGGCATCCACAACCTCCTTGGGCAACCTGTTCCACTGCGTCACCACCCTCTGGGTGAAAATACTTCCCCGTATCTAATATAAACCTCCCATCTCAGTTTAAAACCATTACCCCTTTGTCCTTCGCTATCCACCCTCATAAACAGCCACTCCCCCTCCTGTTTATACATTTCATTTAAGTACTGGAAGGCCAAAATGAGGTCTCCCCAGAGCCTTCCCCAAGCTGAACGAGCCCAGTTCCCTCAACCTTTCCTCATATGAGAGGTGCTTCAGCCCTCTGACCGTCTTAGTGGCCTCCTCTGGACCCGCTCCAAGAGCTCCACATCCTTCCTGCGCTAGGGACCCCAGGGCTGGACACACTGCTACAGATGGGGGCTCACAGGAGCTGAGCAGAGGGGGACAATCACCTCCCTCTTCTTCCTGACCGCTTTTATTTTTATTTTTTCTTAAATACCGCCTAGGACACAGTTCACCTTCCAGGTTGCAAGTGCACACTGCTGGCTCATTTCTAGCTTTTCATCTACCGTGACCCACAAGTCCCTCTCCATAGGGCTGTTCTCAAGGGGTTTTTTGCCCAGACTGTATAAACACATGAGGATAAGCAGATGAATTACCTATACAATGGCATTATGATTTATAAGTAGTTTTATATTAACTGAAGTCTAGAGACTGGTACAGTAGTGAAACGCAGCGTGCAGCTGGGCTTACATGTGCTGAGGACATTTCGATGCAGCACGTAACAACCTAAGCATTTTAACTTGCCAGTTTGGAGTCTGGACAATCAGAACAGCACCAGCAGTTCCCTGGAAACAACAACAAAAAAGTTCTATTACAAAATAAGCAGATTAGAAGCTTTGAAACAAGTCATTCAAATACTTAATCTTCAGTTCAGCTGATAACTCCAGGTGCTGCTCAATGTGCCTTGTCAGGCCAGCAAGCACAAATGTGAGATTAGAAACAGCTGTGTGACTAGGTTTAAAAGCAAAGTTCATGAAACATTCCCCTGCACTTCATTCAATAAAAACAGGAGTAACCCACAAAGCAAGTTGCGTAATTAACCATATTCTGTTGGTCTTTTCAACTGCTTATTCATTAAATCATCCACCCGGTCTCAGCTAATTCACATTATTGTGCAGGCTAATTTTCCACTTCAACACGCTACGCTTATCAACGTGGCAATTTTCCACTAAAAACCAAAACCCCAAACCCAATTTCCAGCAGCCGCTGCTCATCAGCTGGCAGCTATCAGATAGAGCTCTACAGTGAACAACTACAAGCAGGACTGCCCCAAGACAGCTTAGAATACACATACTTCTTAACGCCACGACTGCCAAGCAGACGTGTGCTTTCACCACTCATTGACAAAAAAGGAGAACACGCTCTAAGCATCGCTCCCAGAGCAAAACTACAAAATACAAATTACTTCCACCTCCAGGGAGGGTCCAAACCTTGAAAACGTAAGAAAGAATCAGCACAGAAACCTTTCAGAATCTAAGGATGCTGACTCAGTAGCTGGAACTCTTCAGTAGAACATCAAGATGGAACAACAATCAGAAACAGATTTTCTTCTTTACTGCGGAGTATTGAATTGAGAAAGAAGAGCCAAACTCACCTAAGCGATGAAGGTACTCTCCGGCTGGGCAGCACTCCTCCCAAGAAACAGCCTGGGCCCAAGACATGCTCTCCCTTCAGTGGCCAGCCCTCTTATGAGCCCAGGAGGGCACCACCCTGGGTCCAACCCTTCTATTCACAGGTGCAATCAATCTGCCTGTGCTCCCCTAGGCCAGCCGCAGCCCTTCACCAGGTGCTCAATCACCAGTTCCAGCCATGACCTACAAGTGCCCCCACGCTCCTGCATTTCGGGCAGGGCAGCCCAGAGCTGAGTGCAGCACTCTAGATTCTGTTACAGAAAGGCTGAAGGAAGGGGAATACTTACTGCCCTGCCCTTCATCCTAATGCAATCCCATATGCGACCAACCTTCCTCCACCCAAGGGCCCACTGCTAACCGGTGGGTGACTCCCTCACTGTGACTTCTAACTCCTTTCCTACATGAAAACCCTACCCGGGCAGAACAGTGCTTTTAGTTACATCCGGTTCTATCAACTTCACATCCAAGATTTCACATTTATCTCCTCATTGAATTTGATCGTTCCCATTTCAGACCATTTCTCCAACCTGCCAACGTTCCTCTGACCAGCAAACCCTGTCTCCTGCATTCGGATCCGTCTCCCTCAGCTCACTGTATGCAATCATCGCTGACCTGTACTGAGGGCAGGCACAAGAATGTCCTTAATAGCCACTGTATGGTAACAACTGAGTCACTGCCTGAACCACTGATTGAGCACCTGGGGAAAGGAGCAGGTCAGCCCTGGGAGCACAGGTGAAGGCAGTTCACCTCTGTGAACAGAAGGGGTGGAGCCTGGCTGCACCTCTCTTAGACCTCACTTAAGGGCTGACTGCCACTGGGAAAGGATCTCTCCCCAGAGATTCCTCCTTGGAGAAGCTTTCCCCTGTGAACCTGGAATCCTATCATATGGGTTAGCCATCTTCTTCCCTTCTTTATAGCACTTCTTTATTGCGCCAGTCCTTTTGTCATCAACACCTTTTCGTAACGCTTTCCCCATTGTATCCATCTGTCCAATTGCTACAAGCCAGACGCCGTTTGGACCATCTAGCACTGACCACAATTCCTTAGAGCCTGACGGTCAAGTCGGCTACCTAATTCTCCTGCCAGACTGCCTACCCAGTTCCCCGGGCAGCAGGATTTCTGTCAGATTATGTGTTAAAGGCATTGTAAAAATGAAGGCATCCAACATCTGCAGCTCTCCCTGGTTGTATCTGCCCATCCAGCTGAACGGGATCAAATTAGCCCCAGTAAATCCAAGCTCTGTTCCTCATCTGCCCAGTTCCCAGAGATCTCACTAGGATATCGGTGATATTCAGGAACTCGAACCAAATCCCTGCAGTTGTTTCCATAACCTTTTCCACTAGAGACTACGTACAGCCTAAGCCCCAGGAAATGGAAGACAGTTACCAGGCTTCTTTCCGTACTGCGTAAGAAGAGACCAGGTCTCATTTCTGGAAAACGGTAAACAGATTGCTTTGGTATCAGGGATGGAAAAAATCAGTACGTCTCACTGTAGCTCAAGGAGCTCCATTCCTAAAAATGGATCAGCTAACTGCAGTTGTTCTTATCCTAAATGAACACAAAGTGTTAGAACGCCCCAGGAAAAAAAACATCTTACGCAGAACTGGAACTAGTATACCAAGCAAACAGACAGGAAGAACCCCATGCAATTCTCAGTTATTTAACTCTGATCAATCCAAATTCTAGAGATGAGAGCCTTGAAGACTTGAAGCCATCTTTACACCCGGAAGCGGTACAGCACTTCGCAGCTGCTTTGATGGGTCGGGTCATTATGTATTGCTGTAGCTTCCGTCCTGTTAAAAGGACAAGTCAAAAGGCAACGTAAAACATACGCGGTCCATTGTGAAGCACTAAATAAAACCAGCTGGAGGGAAACTGAGCAGAGCATCGCTTCATCTGTGACAGCATTGAGAGCTGAGGTAGGAAAACTCCTCTGCTAAAAGCAGTGTGACACATAACCCATAATATCACTGGATATTAAATGAAAAAGCTGCAGTAATTTCCATACTTACGTTAAAAAAAACCAAAATCTGGAGCAAAAACTGCTTCTGCAATCTGGAAATAAATCCCTAAGAGTCCCATTCCGTGTTAATCTGTAATCGGTTAGGAAAAGTCTTCAACTTTCATATACTCTGATATATTAATTTTAAATGATCACTAACATTTGTGCAACAAATGCTTTTAGGGTACTCATAACCATGCCTTTAGGGTACTCATAACCATGCCTTTAGGGTACTCATAACCATGCCTTTAGGGTACTCATAACCATGCCTTTGGGCTAATAAATGATTGATTGATGGTCGTGCAACTTCATGAAATTGAATGTCAGATAGAACCAGTATTAGTGGGCAAATGTACCAGAGTATCACTACGGGCGTTATTACTTATTGACCCTTGAGAAACAGCAAACTGCACAAGAGGAGAAAGAAGGAACGCGTTGGTGGTGGATGCGATGGGCAGTGCCAGCAGGGCGTCCCCCGCTTCAAAGTGCACTTCCCTTTCTCACCCACCACAGACCCTCTCCTGCTTTCAGGGTCTGAGAGGTATTTTCCATTTATACACCATATCCGCGTGGCCAGCGCGTGATACAGAGCCCAGGTGGAACACCTGCTTGGAGAACAGAATAAGCCATCAAGGTCAGCTCTCTTAGCGTGCCTTTGTCTCAGGTGATGCATGGTCATGTTTTTAAAATCCTGATTAGTGGGATGAAAGAGAGGCAATCATTCTATAACACAGGGTCATCCTTTTGCCAGGGATTCCTTTCCAGGTTTTGTCCTTACAAATTAAAAAGGCTAATTGATAGGCTAATACCATCATAACTGAGCATTGCTAATACATCAAAAGAGATATTCCCGTAGATTCAAGCTCTGACTACATCAAATCCTGTCTAATTCACATTCGATCTATTACTAAAATAGAAGAAGCACACATCAACCTAGATGATGCCTAATAATTCTAATTCTCGAGACCGCATCCTTCAAGTTATCATCACGAGGGAAAATGATCGGTTTGTCTTTCGAATCTACTGAGCAAGGATCAAAAAGTTCCTCTGGTCGCGGTCCATCCTTGTCTTTAACCAAGTTAAGCGCAGGCTGCAGACACGCAGCAGCAGACAACGTAGACGGGGCGGTAGGCGGCAACGTCACGGCGAGCGGCGCGGGCGGAGCGGAGGACGGGAGCGCGGCCGGCGCCGCGGGCGGAGCAGAAGGCGGGAGCGGCGCGGCGAGGCTCGGAGGAGGAGCGTAGGGCGGCAGCGCGGGGGCAGTCCGGATTTCTCTTCTCCCCAGCCTGGGGAGGGCTCTGAGCCGCGGATCGAAGCCGCGCGGGGGCTGCTTTCCGTAGCGAGGGGCAGCGCCGGGGATGAGAGGAAGGGCAATAGGGAACAGTCGGAAAAAATTCTTCCTTGTCTAACTTGTTTAAGTCCTTCCTTGTTTCGTGCCAAACAGATAGAAGTTTAGCAGCCGTTCTGTCTTTAGCAATAGAAGCCTCCCAGAGTTTTGTGCCAATTTTGTCCCAGAGCTCTTCATCAAGAGAGAACTCAGTTTTCAGAAATTCAGGGACATAAAAGAAAAGTAACTAACATTGAAGTAGATACAGGCGGATCCTGAAACTTTAAAACTAGCCGTAATACTTGGAGATGTACTTGTTGCTCCTTCGTTAGTCAACTCCCCATAGTTCCCGACTGCTCCCCTTCTGTCCTGCAGAACGGTGCGGGCGCGCGCCAAACAATCTCTGCAAAGTGCAGTCGGGTGACGCTGCCGGACCGGGCTCGCTCAGCCTCGGCTTGATGTGAACGATCCACATCGTTTACTACGAGTTCTCACATCACTTACATACCTTCACAAGTTTCCTTTTCCTAGCTTTCCCATTCGCCCCTGCAGGTCAACAGAACATTCCACAAACGCTTCTTCAGCCGTTCACACCGCAGTTTATCCATCAGAGCCGCGAGCTGTTCTTTCTTCTTCTAGAGGCGTCCTTGGTTCTCATGCTGTTCATCTTGCTCCGCGGCTGCTGCTCCATACCGTCCTTCTTGTATTCCCACAGCACCAGACTGACATTCCTTGCATGCCATAAGTAGCAATCGACAACAGTTACGTACGCATGAAGTTCAACACCGATAAGGATTTTCAGCACTTGCACCCGGCCACTTTCTTGCTGCTGCGGCCCAAATGAAATAGAGAAAGCAAGCACAAAGACAGAAGGTGGTCCATGGGTAGTGTCAGTCACAGTCCGCATTTCCCTGGTGACTGGGCAAGGACATAACAGATACCTTCTAGAACTCAGAGGGGAAATAAAAGAAACAAAGATCCTCCCGGGACCCACTATTTTTTTTCTTTTTTCTTTTTCTTTTTTTTACTGCAAAAATGAGAAGTGGACCAAGTTCTTCAAAGGTTGCTTTAATCTGCGGATGCCCCAACCCTGGAGGAGTTTGGTGCCTGGCTGGACGGGGCCCTGAGCAGCATGATCTAGTGGGAGGTGGCACCCAGCCCACAGCACGGGGTTAGAGCCCGATCATCTCTAAGGTCCCTTCCAACTAAGACTAAGCCATTCTACAATTCTGCACAAACTCCCAAACTGTTTTTCCGCTCGCCTTTTGCTCTATGATGAACAACACTGTGTGCATCTCAGATTTGTTTTTGTAGCCGATTCTACTGTGCGCAGATGTAACATCAATTCCTATTTTTCCCCAACTCACAATATTTGCTAGAGCTGCTGGATACCCCAGGGCACAGCAGCCAGGCACAAGACTTCCACCACTTTCAGCTATAACCAGAACTCCTGCTCGGTGTCCCTTGGGATCACTTCAGCCCCTTAATTTCATTTCTATTGACAGAAGCCAGTTCCGTGGTGCAGTTTCTTTAATATCACACTACCTTTAAGAACCAGCTTTACAGCACTGCATTGGACACTTCTTACCATTCCTTTCAACTGCTCTGCACTACCGTGCCAGCAAGCAAAGGCTTGGTGCCGGCAGAGCCACTCTTTGCTATTCCCTGCTTTAGTTGTTCCCCTCTCACTACACAGAGGAGTAAGAAGAGGATGAGATTTATTTCCATCGCAGACACTTTGAGTACTTCAGTTAGGAAAAAGACCGTTTGTAGACTGCCGTGTTTTACTGCATTCCAGTTTTAATGCACGCAGCCTTTTACGTTCAAGCATATAGGTTAGGAGAGCGTAACTTCAGGATTTTTCACACGCAGTCAATAACAAAGAGTACCGCACAGACGGTAAGTAGTCTACAATACGTGCAGCAGAACAATAACAGCGGTGAAAGTTCCTGCACAGTGCCAGATTCCCAGCATAACAGCTACACCGAAAAAGCCAACAACAATAAGAAACTAACACAAGCAGTAAGTCAAGGGGAAACGAAGTCGGAGGGTGCGATCCTGCAGCAAATGCGAAGAAAGTACACAAAGACTGCATCATTTCCACAACAAAAAGGAAGCAAAGGATCGACCCACAAGGTGTTCTGGGAACAAGGAGTTCTCAACATGGCACATTAAACGAGCATAATAAAAAGGAATTGGTTTCAGCACCAGCTCGTCCGGGGTTCTCCAGTATATCACCAGGTGCTCTGCACCTACGTGCAGATGCTTTAGTCCACACCGCATCTTTTGAATCGGCAGTGGCAGTCATCTTAACCTTATCTTATTTACAGTAACGTCCACTTCACATTAGGATTGTGGTTAAGAGAATGTACCATCTAATTTCCAAGCTAGACGATATTCATTCAGAGCCGTGTTGATGAGGCTCATTTATTTATTTTGCTTATTCAGATGCGGAGATAGCTTACGATCCTGACAACTTCTAAACCAAAAAGCTTTTCAGTACCATCCCTACAGAATAACCGCGTGCGTGTCCATCTCCTTACAGATCCCATTCTCAGATCCTCCCCCAGCACATGCACGATGCGGGCAAGGTGAATTTTTTTCTTCTAGAATTAAGAGCCCTGCTATACTTCTAATGCAACCTTCAGAATCCACGTGCTCTCGGTGACACAGAGCAAGCGGCCATCTATTGCCCACGTAGATATTGGGGTTTGTTAAGGAGCTCTGGAAAACAGTCCTATTCCACTAGACTGTTTAATACTCACCCACTCGCTCACCACTTTCTCCTCTGCAGCTTTACATTCCCCATTCCATGACTGCAGGACCAACAACATCAGGTAGCAAGACACGCCGGTTCACACTGTGCAACTCTTCACGGTTACCGGGCGTACAGCTCTAATTATACAGCAATACAATCAATAGGTAGACAGAGGTTATACAGATGATCCATAAGACAGATTATCGTGACAGAAAAATAATCTATGATAAACGGAAAACGCTCACCAATGTTGAAAGCTCACAGGAACTCCACACACGAACGACCTCCAGAGAAAAAAGCCTGCCTTAGTGGTAGTCAGCCCTTAAATGAGGTCTGGGAGGGGTGGAGCCAAGCTGCCAAGCTTCCAGTAGCACAGCTGAATTACCTTCCTCCGCGCTCTCGCAGCTAACTCATTGCTTGCTTCAGGCGGTCAGTCAGAGGTTTGGGCCGTGATCGACGGTTTCCCATACACTGGGGGATTACCAGCAGAAATCCCTGAGCAGACCACCCACCTCCCCACGTGTCTGAGACTCGCAGCCGCTTTTGTTCTAGACAAGTCTTCGTCTGTCTGGGCCCCCAGTCCCCAACCCCTGGGTTTCCCAGACAAAGTGCAGAAGCACAGAGACGGCAGTCAAGGGGTGGCTGTATGTTGTCTCATATCTCCAGAGTGAATGACGCATCGGAAATCCTCACTGTGAATCTGAACTTAATTTTTGTTTATAGAGAACTCTACAAGAACTATAGGCAGAACAACTCTTGAGCTTTGTAGACTACAGCAGTGAAAGGCATTTGGCAGACAACCCCAGCTTGAAGGATTCGTGTCTGGCACTGAGGTCACCTAAACACTAATTTTGTTGCTTTTGTAACAGTAAGGGAATTTTTATCATAGGAACTGAGGGTTGGCTATTGTATGGGAAGCTGTTAATCGCAGCCTGAACCTCTGATTAACCATCTGAGGCAAGTGACGGGTCAGCTGCGGGAGCACAGGTGAAGGGAATTCAGCTGTGTCCGGAGTCAAGCTCCACCTCTCCTAGATCCCATTTAAGGGCTGACCACCACTAAGGCAGCATCTCTTTTGGAGATTGCTCCTGTGGGGAGTTCCTTGTGGTGAGCATCCATCCTTGCTGTGAGCCTCAGAGTGGGTGAGTTATTCCCCTATAACCTCTGGATGTTCATCTGTTACTACCTCGTATAATAACAACTATAGATAAGGAAAATAAACTTCCTGTTCTTAAGCATTTGTGCTTTGGGCAATAATTTAAACTCAATGAAATGTAGATATAGGAGACATTCATTCAATGCTATGTATTAAAATTCATAGAAAGCTACCACCATTCATTTTTACTTATATAACTGCCATATTAGCAGTGGAATCCTGGAATGATTTCCTAGCATACCAGTCTTTTTTTAAATAGTTCACTAACAGTCTCCGGAATTAAACTAGAAACCTGATGTCCGGTCTTCTCCATCGCTAGCATTAGCTTAGTGTATTCAAACTGTCCAAGGAGAAAAAGTTAACCAACTGAAAAGATTTGCGGCCTTAAGAAAGAGCTGCCGATCCATAAACCCAACTAACGGTCTGACTTTCATTGGCAATCTGCTGCCTCGGAGGAAAAATGAAGGAAAACGTAGCCGGGTTTCTGAATAAGAGCTCATACTGGAGGATAACAGGCCGGTTGCAACATAAGGTGAATGAGGGCTGGCGAGCACCCATCACGATTGCCTAGCACAGCACTGAGAAATGGAGAATCTTCTGTATTCCTATTCCTCAAGTCTTTGGTACATTGTTCGGTCATCTCTTCAACAGTCAAAATGATATAAAATATTGAAGACCGGAGGGTTAAATGGAAATTAGGTCAACATCCTATTCAAACACTTATTCCCCTGTTATTTCCTAAGAATAGCATTTTAAAAGGAACACCTTGCAAGTCAAGCTACAAAATCAGAGAGAAAGAGTAATTCGGTTCCTTAATCATACCGCCTTCAAGCACGCATGGAGAGCCCCAGATAACTGAAGGCACTGCACACAGACTCCCTGACGCTCATCCTGGTCACCAGGGGCAGCCGTCGGCATCATACAAATCAGCATTATTACTGCGATAAGATTACAGCGTCTGCAGAAGCTGCAAAAGGATTCCAAGCTTAAGATTTCCTATGTAAGGATTTCTCAACCCTCGACCAGGACTTGTCCTTTAGTGTTCCTCAGCAAGCTTTGAGACAGCAGCGCAAAAGAATAATCTCTTACAAGTGCTGAGTACTGTAAGAGTTAGGAAGAGAACGAGTACCGAGGAAAGCCATAAACCAGAGATGCTTTCCCAGTGCAAACGAGGTGATGCTCTAAAACGTAAGCACGGTCAGAGCCGGTCCTTTATTGACGTAGAGGGGAAGTCACTGCAACAACTTCCACCTGTTTTATTGCTTTCTGAATAGATCCCTAGATCCCGCTCTGTGGGACAAAAGAAGACCTTATGAACAAAAGACCTCGCAAATGAGTAAACAAGCTTGGCAGCTCCCAGCGCCAGACGTAAACACACACAGGGTACCTGGCTAGTACACGTGACCAAGGGCTTGTTACAGGAGCATAAAAAGTTGTGAGCACCCGCAATAAACTTCTTCATTCTGCACCAGCAACAGAGTCCGTGCCTTGCTTGCCACAAATGGTGCCCAAACAGGGACGCTGTACCAGGGTCAGCCTCAGGAGATAATCGGCTGTCATGCAGACCAGCGTGAAGGAATTAGGGCCGCCGAACCCATAAGCAGAAGCAGGAATCGAGACTGCTGAAAGGAAGCATGACCCAGGGCTGCTTATAGGACCCAAAAAGTGATGAAAGGAAGCAGGAATCGGGGCTGCTGAAAGGAAGCAGAATCCAGGGCCGCTAAAAGGAAGCTGAACCCAAAACACTGCGGAAAGGAAGGAGGAGCGGGCTGCACAGCCACGATCGCTTCTGCAGGATGGAGGTGAGCAACTGGGAATAATGGGAACAAGTAAGAACAAAGGAACAGGTGGTGGGCTGCAAAATAATGGAACCGATTTTGCAGAAGCACCACGCTGAAGCGGAAAGCTTCGATTTAAGGTGACTTTTGCTGTGAGTCTCTCATAACATAGGAGCAGATGGGGCTACGATCTGTGACACAGAAACGTGGGACGAAGCAGGAGTGAGGCTGTGGGATGCAGCTGCATGCTCTGACCCTGTGGCCAAAGGCCTTTTGGAGCCCTGGAGATCGGTTTACTCTTTAGACCCCAGGCTAGTGAGCCCGAGGAAGGAACCAGACCTGCAACCCTGCGATCCGCGTGATGTTTGGCGAGCGATCTGCAAAGTGGAGCAGGAGGGGGACTCTGACGCGGTTCAGAGATTGCGTTCGGTTCTCACCTGCCCTGCGATTTCTGTTTTTGAATTCAGGCTCAGCTCCCCCTGTACCAGTAATCTGTCGAGCTCCGTTCTGAAAAGTTACACCCTTTGTCCTTGCGATCGCAAGACCTTGGCGCAACTGACAAGCACTCGACACGTGATGCGGATGGGCGTTCGGAGAGAATCTGCGCTACAAAAGGCGCTGGTGCGGAAGCTGTCGGAGCTCAGCGACTCACAGCGGAGCATGCAGACCCCGAGGCTTCTCCACCGCCACAAGCACTCTGTGCTCATCAGCAGCAGGAGCACGAGCTGCGGAAACATGTTGGTGAGATGTATGCTTGCGTTCGGACCCTCACTCCTTGCAGATGTTGGCATAGATGCAGCGTATTTTTCTGCACCTCGTAGCTGTTGTAGCGGTTGCTCAGCGCTCCGGAAAATTCTAAGGTAGAAGATGATGGTATGCAGACTGAGAAGTATCACCAGGTACTCAGACAAATGCTTTAGAGCGGGAGCACAACTGAAAGCGGTGATGCCAAGTAAACTTCAGCAAACAGGTTCTGGTTTGAAGGCTGTTATTTTCTATAGCAGGCAGTGTCGTTTTTCTTACAAGGCAGGGAGTCTTTCATTTATAAACACATTTCTTTTTGCTTCCTATTAAAAGAAAACACGATGGGATACTTGTGGGAATCCCAACACAGATTCTCTTCTTTACAAAAAGGATCAGAGATTGATGAGAAGCAGATATTCAAGGTGAATGCACGTTTCTAACTCAGGTATTTGCTATAAAATGCTGTGTGTTCACGCGCAGTACATTGAAAATAGAGGAAGCTTACTCGTGTTTGCTTGTATAATCTAACTTGACTGGCCGAATACCTTCAGGTGTTTAAGAATGTAATGTGTACAAACACGCATTTACAGCTGTACCACTTGTACCTGCACCTGCCTGGCTTTCATAATCCTGGTTCTGAATATGTAATTTCTGCCATTTTAAAAATAATAATCATAGATTTCCCTTTCAAAAAAAAATAAAAGGAGGGCTGTGGAGGAGGGGGAGGAGGTTATGCTTGTGTTTCCACAGGTGCTGGTCCGTGATGGGTTCCAGCCAGAGTCATAAAGCGCTACTTGACTGTACCATCAGCATCTACTGCTGCTTTGTCGGATCCCTGACAACCTTCGGAGTATCCTCCCAGCCAAAGTCTGCGGAGGGAACTGGACTAGAAACTGCAGCCGATCTCTCAGCATCACGAAGTGAGACAACTACCTCAGAAAATTTTTGATTTACGGGGCAAAAGCTACTTTTGAAAACTCGTGGGGCTAGCTTGATGGGTGGTATCAGCGTTTGGGACCGTGGGTATAAAAGGTGACACAGATTAATGTGTTTCTCAGTTTTTGCGTGTTTGTTGGTATATATACTAATAAGGCAATCCACCAAATGCTTGTTGTTCAAACTAATAAAGAAGGGGGATATGTGGGACAAACAAAGTATGAATAAAAGACCTCACAAATGAGCAAACCAGCTCAACAGCTGCTTGTGCCAGACCTAAGCACACAGGAGGTGCCTGGCTAGTACACGTGACAGCAGGGTTGTTATGAGGGTATCAAAGGTTGTTAGCATCTACAATGAATGTCCTAGTTCTGCATCAGCAATGGAGTCCGTGCCTCGCTTGCCCCACTGCATCATCATTCTTTCTTTACGTTGGAGTTGAGAGTCACTTTAAAGGTAGCCTACTCAATTAGCTCAACAGGTGTCAAGAAAACCCTCACTGCTGAATTTCAGACTGAACTGTTAACATGAAGAAAATCAAGCAATCAGGAGCTACCCTTTTCACCATGAAGCATTTTGTAAATCAAGTAAAGACTTTGAAGAGCATTTCAACACCCATTCCCATTTCCTTCTGCACCCACAATGCAAAAAGATCAGAGTTCTGTCAATGAGTCCCTAAGATTAAAAAACTGTGTCTGCCATATCCTCCACATAAGGATGCTCTGCTCTTTGCATTATCCTGATGCACAGTTCTCCTCGGTTCACTCTTGCTTCTGAACTGGGTAGCGAAACCATTCCCGCAGGGAAGGGTAGCCCTCTCCCATCTAACACTCACTTTCAAGACTGATCAAACTATTTATCTGCTTGCAAGCAACGTTGGTTGTTTTCTGAAATGACTCTGAAAGACTTCAAGTCTTCTATTTAGAAATAGAAATTTAGAAAAATTAATAGACCACAAAGCCATTCCATGTAAATTACATCAGAAAATTAGTAAATCAGCCAAGCCATTTTGTACGCTTGACAGAAAACACTCAGCTCTACATCACAGGAGCTCCTCCTAAAGGCACATCATCTAAGTACCATAAGTTAAGGCTCAATTGCGTGATCAGGTAACATTTTCAAGCAGAGTTTTAACTATTTCCCCAAAAGATTCTTAAAGAATAATGTAGCTGGAAACTATAGAGGCCATCTATTCCAACTCATTGACTCTGTGTAAGTCACAAACGATGGAGATCTGTTTGCCATGCATATTTAAATGCAGCCTGTTCAAATCTAAAGGGGTCATTACCAGACTTAACTGAACTGTAATTAAAGTCTTCCTTCAGCATTCATGTTCTTGAAATCTTTTCAAAGCTATAACAGCGAGTGATAGCTTTCCATATTTGAGTGATATCTTACAAGGACACCTTAGAAGTAATCCACAAAGTGGGAGAAAAGAACTCTCTGGGATTAAGAGAGCCCGTGCCCTGATAGTGAAAGCAGTAATTTCAGATGAAGGTTTGATTCCTGCCCTGACTGCAGACCGACTCTCAAGAAATCGATTTCAATCTCCTGGGCGCAGATACCTGCTTTTGTCCTCTCATTAGACTTTAGGGGAACAGAGCCAGGTTTAGGATACAAATTCTTAAGGAGAAAAAAAAAAGTCTCAATATTTTGGACAATGAACTCTGCCCTAAAAGCATCTAAGTATTAGTATGCTCTGTATTCTCATCAAGTACCCGTAGCTGGTATGTTTGATTGGGTTCTAAAGAATGTTTCTCACCGAATAATTTATTTATCGGTAGCACCTAGATATACCCAAGGACGTAAAAGTATACTCACAGCTGGAAACCAGGAGTTTTTCACCTCCTTTTGTAGGAAGCAAGAATCACTCGCTCTAATTACATGACTTCAAGACCGAGGGAGCTGTAAGGAAGAGAACGATGAAATAAAAACGTTTGCAGCGTGCGCCAGAGGTACAATATTCTCTTAACTCGGTTGTGGAAGAACTGCCCTTTCAAATACGTTCAGATTCGGGTATTATTAAGTGCTATAAAACTGTTGTAATATTAATAGTCACTGAAACTATTCAGCTTAATTGCTGGTGACAACAAAAATACTATTTGCAGCAATAGTCCAAAATTCGTAGTCTGCTTCCTTCCTCTTGACGGTCTTAGCATACTGTAGTAATCTTATAACCTAAGGCCAGTCGTCTGATAACTTCTCCCAGTTAGTTAATTTTGCTGAACGGTTTTTGCATTCCGCTAATTTCCTTTGTTCAGCTGTTTGCTCTGGTTTAAAGCACGGTCGCATTCTTTTTCTAGAACAGCAGCACAAGTAAAGCTAATTTTTCCCTTTTTTTTTCTGAACGGGTGTCTTAGTATCTGTAAGCCGAAAATCTCATTTGATGCACCTTACAATCAGCTCTGTCATACAAGATAAAATCCGAGAGCCAATGCTCAAGAAGGGACTCTAGAACTATCCCAGCTTCATTCACAAAAACCAACACTTTAAGAAAAGCCAAAAAACCCGCAGTAAATATTAAATGACTTGAAGTAACTTCACTCCTAATTTCATGGTTATATTTATACGTGTAGGAAGACTAAATTTGATATTCAGCAAAAGCAGCTTTTGGCATGATGCTACAACTAAATACACAAAAGTTTTTTAAAAATTTGCATAGATCTCCCCTCTTTTAGTTTAAAACCATTACCCCTTGCCCTGTCGCTATCTACCCTTGTAAAAAGTTGATTTTCCTTAAGTTTATTAACTCCCTTTAAATATCAGGTCACCTCGGAGCCTTCTCTTCTCCAGTTGGAACGGCCCCAGCTCTCTCAGCCTGTCTTCGTAGGAGCAGTATTTCATCCCTCGGATCATTTCTGTGGCCCTCCTGTGGGCCACATGTCTAAGTCTCTCCTGTACTGAGGACTCCACATGCAGTACTCCGGGCGAGGTCTCACAGCGCACAGCAGTGGGGCAGGATCACCTCCCTCAGGCTGCTGGCCACGCTTCTTTTGATGCAGCCCAGGATATACAGTTGGTTTTCTGGGCTGCGAGGGCACACTGCTGGCTCACATCCAGTTTCCCATCCACCAGTACCCATCAGGTCTTTTTCAACAAGGCTGTCTTGACCAAGTGCAAGATATTGTATTTGGATTGGTTGAACCCTGCGAGGTTCATCTGGGCCTGCTGCTCAAGCCTGTCTAGGGCCCTCTGGATGGCATTCCATCCCTCTGGTGCGTCAACCGCATCCCACAGCTTGGTCTCATCAGCAAACTTGCTGAGGGTGCACTCGACCCCACGGTCAGAGTCACTGATGATGATATTAAAGAGTATCAGTCCCAGCACTGACCTCTATGGGACACCACTTGTCACCAATTGCCATCCGGACACAATAACAACAGACACAATAACAATCAATCAGAAAACAGCATCAGCTTCTAAAGCAGAAGAAAGCAGAGAGACCGATTCTGTAGGTCCGTGATTCTGTTAGTAGAGTGCAAGAGCAGCAAGAGGTAGCTCCATTGCTGAAGCACAACAGTCGATGCTGGAAAGAATATTCTCATACCATCTGCCATTCTCTTGCTTATTCAGCCTAGCAGCGGTGTCACGGAAGCTGTACAGTTCTGCACTAGTACAGGAAGCAGAAAGGTCATTAGAAGTGTTACCCTCACAACTGCAAGGTGGCGATCCAGACAGCAAGCGTGTCTTGATGGGAATCAGGGAAGAAGCAGAGGTGAGATTCAACCGGAACTAAAAAGGGAAAAAGGAGGAAGATGTATTTTTCAAGTTACTCGTCAATTTAAACGATAGGTTCTAACAGATGAAAGAAAGGACCGCGGGTTACAGCTCTAGCTGTTTTCCCATTCTCAGCCAGAACGCTGAGATTTACATTAACGCAGTGCAGTCAAAGGTTAGCAGCTCATTAGCTGCTCGTTAGCGACTGAAAACCTTCGAAATACATCTGTTAACTCAGTTCCCATTTGGGAACAAAAACATTCCTGACTGAACGCAACCCAAAGGGACCCTACAGTTGTGAAACGAATCTCTCGGCAGAGGCAGAGTTCCCAGTTTCATCCCGTTTATTTCAGAACTGGGCACAATCCTCCCCAGCCCGTGGACACTGTGGAAATGTCATTTGGTGAACGGGGCACAGCCCACAGACAGCTGCGTCACTACAGCACAGTGGGCAAATAATTCAAAGCAGCTCCGTTGCTAAAGGCAAGGTTTACAAGCCTGTAAAAACTGGGGTGCATTTATATATATATATTCTTTTAAAACCGGCACAGTCATTTACTACTAAACAATTACTAACTTGCAGCACTTATGCTGTTAGGAATCTGAGGGAAAAAAGGGGGGAAAAAAAAGAGCTAAGAGGAATAACACGTTCTTAGTGCAGCACTTGAGCTGACAAAGCAGGTTCCGTCAGTCCAACGGTACCGTTTATAAACACTCTAAGACTCCCCAGTCTTACCTGACAATGCACAACAGACATCCTTAGACTGTAGATCATCATCTGTAGCTACAGAGAGCTCTTGTGACGTATGCCGATTTCTTCATTGTTATTCACGAAGTGCTTGAGAATTCAGCAAATTCAATGCACCGCAAGAATTGTAAACGTTTTATGATCCACAATAGTACAGCTCATATAACCAAAACGGAATCGATTTGACTTCCAACAGCTCCAAAGACTCACTGAAAGTGCGTAATAAAGTTGCTTTAAAATGTAAGCCTGTTTGGGCGAATACTATTTGAATCAAAGGAGAACATATTTCACAGCCTGGAAAATTCTCCATGCATTTGAAGGCAAGTATTTCTACTACAAAACAAAATGTTTTCTGTTTGTATAAAGACCCTTGGAACAGAAACCAAAGAACCCAAGCAAATAAGTGAACGTACCAACATGCTTTAAGCGTATTAACTACAGCTACCGGGTAACGTGCAAACGAAGCAAAATTGACCATTTTGGCACAATATCGTTTTTGGAAGGGCTCATTACATAAAGGTTAAGGATGCTTTAAAAAGTCTTATGAGAATTTAAAATGCCATTTACATCAAAGTCTGAGATTTAAGTACTCGTGAACACATTAACACATTATTTCTCATTCTGTAGTAGAATATTCGTGATCAATCCCAACACGTGATAGCATTTCAAATATAAATCCTCTCTCTACATGCAGATTATGCCATGCCTTTTCCTGAAATTCTTTCCGATAGATTCATATTTGACCCTGATCGAACGGCAGGTTTGAGATCGTACTTCAACTGCAGTTTAACCTGTGTGAATTCAAATTACAATACAGAGTTAAACTTCCACGTTTTCCTTTGCTATTTTCAGAAAAAGCCACCTTCAAAGCAATCATAGAATGGCTTGGGTTGGATGGGACCTCTGGAATCATCAAGTTCCAAGCCCCTTGCTGACGTAGGCTGGTTTACTGCCACTGACGGGACACACAAAGCATTGTGCTTGAAGTATAAGGCGCTCGGTTTTACTTTGGGCAACAATATATTCCCAGGAGAGGTGGAAGATATTCAATGCTGCAAAATTACGCTGTACTGTTTTGCCTTTTACAATTAGATCTGTGCAGGCCTACCAGTATAAAGGTTTAACTTCCTTTAGCTAGCAAAGATTTTTCTAGCTCTAGAGTCTCCAAAACACACTGCAGGAGCTGAAATAATTATAGCCCCATTACTCTTACTACTGTGGATGTCGACACTGAAATATTTCTCAATCCTTGTACTGGGAGGCTTCTCTTCCTATTAAAATGCCTTTCTAGCTTATGAGCTACTTTCTCCATTATGCTATGGTTATTTCAGTCTCTTGGTGAAGCAGTGTGATCACTTAGTATTAGAACTCAAGTCACGTGCCAGAAATGCACAGGAACTGAAAGAAGGTTCTCCAGCTGTTTACAGCTTATCTTACTGAAGGGCAGTATCGTAAATTTATACCTTCAGATAGATGCTCTAACCAAACCTAGCCAAATCATTAGGTAACTCCAGTAACCGTAGTCTATACTAACACACGAAGAACAGGTCTGAGAATCTGCATATTGAATTCTACAGCCGGTCTCTGAAACTAGCCTAGCCCAATCACTCTAAGTTCTGAATAATGGAATGCTATTCATAAATATTAGCAGATGTCAGAGGATGGACAGCAGCTACGTCACAAAAAAAGATTATTATTTGATCCAGACCCGGGGAGCTGTGCGTAGGAACATCATCCTTGTGCTTCTTTTCATTTGGAGAGCACCATCGTATGAACCAAACAGAACACAATCCAGACCTACTTTTTGTGATTAAATGCACGTGAGCACTTTTACGCTTTGCTCCAATTCACAATTGTTCTTCATAAAGCAATGCTACGGCAATCATTTGGTTTGTTATGAAACAGTTTAAAAGCAATAGCATGGCTCTCAGCTGTTCCCTCGGCCTTTAAGCAGAAGTCCCTAAATAAGATTCACACTCACAACTAACGCTACCTTCTTGATAACTTCTCTCTCCTGGATATCGGCTCAGCTAAATCACTGGTTAAAGCAGCTACCTGCACAGACACAAAACTCTTCTGAACTACAGCACTTTGTACACTGGCTTTTGATCTCGATAGAAGGGAAATAAAGACTTGGAAAAGAAATAGAAAAATTGTATATTGCTTCAGCTCCCATTATGTTTCGTACAGGCACACTAAGAGAAGCTCAAAATGACGCAGATGGAAGAGTATTCAGACCCGTGAATTTATGTCTGCTTCATACGATTGGAAACACATTCAGCAAGATCGACAGTGTTCAAAATTACAACACAACCACATCAAAACATCCAGTATGTAACCAAAAACCACACAGAAGTAAATCAGAACCCGTGGCCTCTTTCCTTCTTGCTCGTTGTGAAAATGTACACTTCACAGCAAAAATCAGCTACCACATAGTATCCCTTTTTCCGTCAGGCTTAGGCTACAGCCGCTTGAACAATGGAACAGCTGAAGTCAACGAGAGTCTCTCAAGACCTCGCTGTTCTACAAGCAGAACACTGCAGTGCTCTGCAAAAGCCAGTTCGGAGGTGATTTTTAATAAGGAAGACATTTTTTGGAACAATAAGATGGAATAACATGTTGGATTCGGTAGATTCTTTGGCATCAATTCTATACAGCCATGCAACTGAAGAATGAGGGAAAAGCACACTGGTTTACCTTTCTTCGGCAGCTGGACTAACATCAAAAGCAGTTTCTGTATGAGTTGGACAATAACACGGTATTTACGGATGCCGATATCGCCGGAGATTAGTTCTAAAACATTTTCTAAAGTTAGAATACAAAACATTATTTTCTCTTCTATCCAATGAATTATTGTTCTTGATTGATTTGACACATATCACAAACTCCTTGACAGTCGAAGTTTACCATTGGGTACTTCTGACTTTATTTTGTTGCTGAACAGAAAGCTTTGTCTCTTCTCTTGGAGGGAGAATTAACACTTGGTGCCCAAATCACTAATTTGCCTCCAGTTACCATCCTGCACCTTTTCAAATGACCCACTCTCAAATCCCAGCAATTTCCAGCTTGTCCCATTAGCACGTAATGGTTTGGATTCAGCTTCCCACTGCTCAAGACTAAGGAACCAAGACTAAGGATCCTTTTTCTGGTCAGTGAATTACAGGCTTTGACTCAGACAGTATACAACAGGAGGGGGGAAAACCTCTCTGCGATTAAGTATAATCATAAATTTCTCTGCTGTCAGAGATAGTAGATGATTATAAGCTCCAGTATTGAGGCATAAGAAAGATTCCAGTGAAGGAGTACCATCCAGAAAAATGCAGTTTCAATCTTCTGCAAAGCCATTTTCACATACTTTCAACATCCCCGTTCCTAATGAAGAAAATAAGAGCATCCAAGAGTCATTTATAAACACTAACAGGATAATAGCTCAAGTGATGCATTAAAGCACGGAAAAACTTGTATCATCTTTTGTGATTCAGGGATGCAAACTCTGCAACTGCAGTGTTTCCCCACCCACCCCCTGGCGCTTCTTCTTCCAGCTATTTCCACTTCACTAAATACTGTAATTGTCTTTAGTTTCTATTGCTTCAAACTAGGAACGAGTTCCTTTCATCCATCTAATACGATTTCAGTGGTAACGTGAACTTTCTAATAAGCTTTGTGGATGACCAATGACCAAAGATACGGCCTTTTCTTGCTGTGTATTTTCTTCCGGACTCAAGGTCTGTCTTTCTAAGTCACCTCCTGACCAAGGGGAGATAAAAATCATTTCAAGTTACTTCACAGTTCGTAGCTTATTTCTGATTATTCCAAACTTTTTTCTCTTTTTTTTTTTTTGCCACTATTAAAAAAAAAGCTCCTCAAACGGAGCACTTACATTTGAGATGTCAAAAAACGTAAGCCAAGATTTCGACTCCGCTTTGAACACTATCACAGAATATGACCTTTACCGCTCATTGTGTCACTTCCTTCTACAAACTATAGCAAAATGCCTACTCAAGCAACTACAGGGCAGGGAGAAGCTGCAGATCGAACATCCAGCACAGGTCTGCAAAACAAGAGGTGCCCAGTAAGGAGATTGTGTTCCTGGCAAACATCCACTGGTTTACTCCTTCCCTTCCTATGATCAAACATAATTTGTTCAACAGGCAAAACCGTAACACGTGCAAAGTTTCATTCCGAGATGCATATAATAAAGTAAAAAGCATCAGAAAAGATATCAAAAACTTCTTCCAACACACAGCTTCCACTTACTGTGAAGATACCACCCAAATATCTCAATCTTTTTCATGTAGGGATTTCGCCAGCCAGTCCTGGCACGGCTTCCTTCGAAGCAGGCAGCAGCAGTGCTGCTATTCAGAGCCCGCAGGAAAAGAAGAGAGGGTGAACTCTACACTTGGATGTAACGTGAGGGGAATGCAGGAGCGTTGCTTCTTTCCAAACACGCCACAGGCAAACGCTGCTTTGGGGGATAAGAACCTGAAGATACGTGCTGAAGCTGCAAACTGCACAGCGCGCTTTTCTTTGTAAACAAGCTAACAAATTTCATTGAGGTGCCAAAATAAAATGCAGTGGGATCTTGAAGATATTTTGAGCAGCTTGCTTAGCTGGCGTGAAAGAGTAGGACTCCCTGACCTCCAAATTGGCCGACTGACTCACATCTGAAAGAAAGCAGACGGAGGATTTCTTCTTGCATTTACTTCTCATAGGCTTTTCTAGGAAGATTTCTGAACACAGGCATCTTCAAAAAGTATTCTTCTTACCGAAGTAATGCTGTATCTCAGGAAATATCTACTGTGATACTTAACTATAAGGAGGATTTCAGAAACAGTGACTTTATTCCCCATGATAACACTAACACACGTTCCTTTAGGAAAATTTACACATGCCCCCTGGTATCAAAGGTAGCATATGCAAAGTCCTTCAGACACAATAATGTTTCCTTTTCCTCCCTCTGCGCAGTAATACCCCATCCTTTTCTTTTTTTTTTTTTCCTCCCCTCCCCCCCCCGAAAACTATCTGTTGTGGCATTTGGGAGGCAACAGAGTTTTTAAGGTAGGAAGCTTTACCAGTAGATGGATCTCCAGCTGATCAGGAGCCTGAGAAACAGGAGAAGCTCACTACAACGACAGTCTCAGCTTTGGTTAACAAGTACATAAATGCTTTATTCCTTCAGCAAGATTTCAAAACACCCAATACAAATCCATTGAGCAGCAGCCCCAGGTCTGTTATGGACACCACCAGCTCCCACTCGCAATCTGAGCTGGGAGAAGAGTACACACTTAAGGCTTTTCATCAGGATTTAACACTTAAATCATGCTGGCTTTTGTACCTTTATAATGCGAGTGGTAAGTGAATGTAAGTCATTCTAATTAAGAAGAAAAAAAAGTAGGGCTACTCGCTTCTATAGTCACACTAAAACTGGCCTGTATGATAGGAGGGGAAGGAGCTGGTAATTATCTTGCCAAGGCCTAAACAAAGCAGCATTAGCTGGTCAATGACTTTACACATACAGCTATTAATCAGTATTTTCTAACTGTTTTGGCAGAAGCACAAGACAAAGAAAACAAATCTTACTTTCCATCACCACCGCCAAAGTGTCAACCAAGACGTTTCTCTGATGTAAGTGGATTTAGCTATAGTGCTTGACAACAGAATTCAGATACTTCTTATAAAATAAAAAACGTTCTCACTAAACCTAACCTAAGTTTACATGGAGATTTACATCAAGTATAGCAAGCTTCTCTTACTTTTGAGAAGACACCGCTTCAAGTGCTTCAGAATAAACACATGGTGAACCTTCTCATTGAACAGCAATGTCATTCATTCCATTCAGACCTTTTTGGGTGAAACAATCTACAAACTTGCCATGGGACAATAAAGCATGTCCTACTCTGCATCAAGATACACTTGTTATTCCTGGTTATTATACCAGCCAACCAAATGGTTTATTTGGTTGGTTTTTGTGGTATAAGAACTACTTACCTTCGTTTGTAATACTGGGTGAAGTAGAACAGATGAGATTTTATAAATTTGCTCTCTTGCTTATCACAGGAGCGTAGCTGCTAGCTGAAGGTCCTTAGCTAGCAGCCTTGTTATTTCATGAAGGCTATAATACCATGCTCTTAAACTGTGGCAGTTTCAATGAGCTGAGTGGAGTTAGAGCCAGACAAGGAGCAATTATGTGAAAGATGTGCTGGGGCTATTAACCTGAACAGACTGTCTGAAAACACATCTGCTCTACAAAGACCTTGAAAGCTGCAAGAAACTCTTTGATGTTCTCCATCATAGGTACAATACTGCTACACTGAACGGCTACAGCCATCTACCACGATATTATCACACACAGCTCCTTTCAAAGATCCTTGTTATGAACGAGCATTAAACAATTTAAGCCTTCAGGTCTGTCTTTCTGAGCATATTTTGAGACAGGTCTTCACTTAGGAATTGCCTTGCCCATAAACAGGAGGGGAGTCAACTCTTTGAAAGGGTAGATAGCAGCAGGACAAGGGGAAATGCTTTTAAGTTGAAGGTGGGAAGATTTAGGTTGGATGTCAGGGGGAAATTCTTTACCTAAGGAGCGGTGAGGTGCTGGAACAGCTGCACAGAGAGGCTGTGGATGCCCCGTCCCTGAAGGTGTTCAAGGCCAGGTTGGATGGGGCCCTGGGCAGCCTGGGCTGGTATTAAATGTGGAGGTTGGTAACCCTGCCTGTGGCGGGGGGTTGGAGATTCATGATCCTTGAGGTTCCTTCCAACTCAGGCCATTCTGTGATTCCGTGACCGCTACATTATGTTCACTGCCAAATGCTCTGTTTGGGGCCACTGTTAAAACAATATTCGCTTATTCTGACTCAAGTTGTCATTAGAGTCAGCTCTGGGTATGCCTCATGATGGCCAAAGCCTGCAACCTGTGCTTTTTACAAGAGCCACACTTAAACAGAGGGCTAAAACATCCGTGTAGTGCATGGAATGCTGCCTTCCTCACGATGCCTTAAATCACCACAGCTATAGCTATTAAATACATTCTTGTTTTAAAATTATAACATGTTTCAAGTATCTACTTCCTTAGTGGGAAGCAAAAATAAGAACACACTCTGCTTCCCTCTACTGCTCAGGCAGTAGTTCTTGCAGTTTCTCCTTGCATTGTCAGTTGAATTTCTTCAGCATTGCTGACAAAGAAAAAAGAAGAAAATTCTCGTTTGAAATACATGGAAAGAAGCGAGAAGCCTATAGTCACTCTTTTGTAGATAGACTTCTGTTCACACGGTAGCACATCGTAAGTAGGGGAGAAAATAATGGTCACTAAAATAGGCTACCCAGTATAAGAGCAGAAGAGACCGAACACCTGAATTCAGCCATTCTGCTAATAAGTAATCCACACAAGGAACAGGCAAGTCGGGTGTTTCTCATCTAGAAGAGGAGCGAGCTATAACTAAGGCAATCAAGCTTCACTTAAAGCTATAAAATTAGCTTTTTCTATAGGGAACCTTCAGGAGAAGCAGTAGTCCATTTAAGTGGGATTGCTTTACACACTTGTTGGCTGTCAAAGCTTTTACTTATTGTCCATAGCAGTAGGTACTATTATTATTTTAATTATTTCTTCTGCTGTTGGATTACGGTGCATCGGTCTCTTCTCTGTTCTTCAGAAGTTCTAAATTTCGGTGCAAATACCTCATAAATACAAATTATTTTGATGCAAGCAAGTCTCGGGGTACGTGTTGCTTGTATAGCATGCTGACTGAAAAAAAAACCCAACACTTTTTCTTCATTTTTCTACTGCAGTAAACAACAACGATCCGTACTGCAGTATGCCTGCGGACAGAAGCAGCAGGGTTTTACTGGGAGTGACAGAGCCAACTGGAACTCCAAACGGAAGCTGCAGTGCCTCTCAAAATGAAGCTTGCTGGTGTAGAAACACTACCACAGTAATGACTGTAGCAAAATACACCACTATTCGCTTGACCAAATATTTCTCAAGCTGCAAGATTTTAAGCTATCCAGCTTACCTGAATAACTAACTGCATAGACAAAACTTCTAACATGATTTTTAAAGTGTGCTTTTGTGTTTACAACTGATTTTACTTCTATGTTGATTTCCATAGATCAGTTGTGGAATCCTATGTACACTGTTTGCTTGGCTTTATTTGTATTAGAACATCTGAACCCTCATGCAGAACACCTCTCTATCAACTCCACTCCAATGAAGGGTTTTGGTTTTGTGTGCGCGTCCTGTTTATGGTTTGCTTGATTTTCAATTCTTGAATCCATAACCATGCACCTCATTCACTCCCTCTATAGTCGGGAACATCTGCAGGACGTTGCAGTAATGCATGTCACAAAACAGGAGGAGGAAAATATTGGGGACTAACTTTCTCAAGCACTTCAACCAAGCCTCAGGGGATGCATCTGTTGCAGCTGGCATAAAGAGTTTCTTTATCTTAGATGGCATTACAGTAGTATTACAAATGGGCACCAGTCAACTGTCAGCTAGCTGTAGCAATGGTCTACTTCCTAGGTGATATTCTTCAATGAGGAATGCCATAAGCATTTTGTATCTTGGTTGTGGTAAATTGGCAGCAGTCACTATGGAGGCCTATTTTCCTCCACCTCGACCTCCGCGTTAACTGCATTTCCCAGTCTCCACATTTAACGTGAATCCCAACTGAGCGCAGAAAAATTCATTCAGTTTTGTTTCAGCATGAGGACACTGTATGAGCTGTTCCTGTCCAAGCACACAAGAGGTTTTGATAGAAATAATTAAAAACCAGTTATTTTGTCACAGTTCAAAACCCCTTGCAATTGTTCGGATCTTGCTGTTGGTTTTGATATCAGAGACAGCTACCAATGGGAAATTATACACCATTTATAAATGATGCTTCATCGCATAGTTCAAATGCTCATTGCCTTTGCCATAAGCGTATCAAACTCTCCTCACGCATAAGCAGCAGATGAATTCCACCCACTTTATGACGAATGATGCCCAAGCAGAGTCAGGACATGCATGTGTTATCCTAGACACAACACTTCTATTCAGTAGTGTTCGTTATCTACACCCAACAACACCGAAGTTTCCATATTAGTCTGTAGCTGAATACTGATTTTTTATTTTTTAACTCCATTCGTATTAAGATTTTCCCTATTCTGAAGTAGGCGATCCTCTTTTGTGCTGTAGGAGCAGTGGAGGTTTTTCGTTTGTTCCTTAAAGAAGAGCACAACACAGACACGCCGCTGAGAAGGGAGGATGGCCTTACTCACTTCCTACACAACACAGCTGTATGTTTGAGGAGGGAAAAAAACCCAACAAAACCCAAAAAAACGAAAAATAAGAACAACCCTTTGGCTTCTAAGACAAGTACGGCAGCTTTTTGGACTGTCTTTTGGAGACGGTGAAATCGACACCTTGCCTCGCTTCCTATGAGAGCCTGCAGAGTGGTTGTCTGCCTAATGGTCCTCCATCAGAAGCTGACAAGATAACACTGCTGGTATGATATGCCAGCAGGCCTGGCAGCGGAAGAGTTGTAATAAGGTTATGTTTTGAAAAAACACCAGAAATATTCATGATGGTATCACTACTATTTGCTACCTGTCAAACACTGCTGTTCTCATAGTAAATGGAGGGTTTATTTTTTTCTCCAGGGCTGCTACATGGCAAGCTGTGAAGATGGACTTTCTGCAGTCTGGCAGCATGCTGGTGTGCCAGCCCAGTCTCTCAGAGGAGATGTTTATCTCAACAAAGCGTGTTGATCCTATTTATGATGCTGCAACCAGATTTGCTGCTTCAGCTGAACCTCCGGGCCTGGGTGTTCCCAGTACTCAGACATGCAGGAGGATCAGGGGCTTGATCAGCACTTCAGCCCTGATGCTGAGAAGTGCTTGGCACGTAATTATCTGCAGACACCTGAAGAGTTACATCAACCTGCTCAAATACACTGGCGTGAAATAAGCTAGCGATATGCTTAAGCTCGGTGTGGGATCAGACTTCCCATCCCCAGTCTCTGCAAGCTCTAAAATGGGAGAGGCCAAAGACATGCAGCTTATATCACAACTTTCCTGCACTCAGCAAAGCGCTGCTTCTCTTAAGGACAGACAATCTCCCTCTTTAAAATTTAAGGAACGGCGGGATCTATATTAATTACCTCCACAATGGATAGGGTAAGGATAGGGTAGGTTAATTATTTAATTATTGTTATTTTTTTTAAATTAAAATGTATTCCCACAAATCTGTTCCTTCTTCATTCTGCTTAAAGCCCAAGAGCTCAGCTTAACCCAGGTAGAACCTGCTGCATGGGAAAGGATAATACGTGGGGCAGTTTTGAGTTTGCTTAGAGATACCAAGAAAAGCTTAGGTCTTGAGACATCGTTGAAGGTACTAACAATATTAACACGGATACTTTAATAATTCCTAGTTTACCATAGGGATATATATACAGATAGGCTGAGCCTGACCTGTGCTCTCTGGAGGAAAAAGGTCAGTCACCACTACTGCATATACAAAACACTTCAGTCAGTAGATATAGGTCTCTGTTACCTAGCTGGTACAAACAACTGCATCTTCACTTGGAGAAAGCAGAGAAGATCTCAGGGATGTAATGGAGGTTCACTAGCACCTATCAGAGAAGACTTAGTGCTAAGTCAAAACCTTTACATTCTTGGGACCACATTTCCTCCTGCTGTAGGTCACAAAGGTTTTGTTAGAATAAATCGTTTTCAAGATTTAAGTTTTCGTAGAGAAAAAGGTTTGGCACAAACGTATTTTCTGTTGAAATTAATAGCAAAAACACCTTTAAATTCAGCAGTGCCTGGATTTGAGCCAACGGAACTTAGAAGCGCCTTCACTGATAAAAATACAGTTGCATTAAAATAATCAGATATACTTGACTATACCATAACTTCAGTGAATGATGGCATTTTTTTTTCTTCTTTCTTTCTTTCTTTCTTTCTTTCTCAACCATAAATAGAATGATATCACCCTGAGTTGAAAAGCCACCACTGCAGAGTTTCTGGAATATGATTTCTGATAAAGTGCTGCAACTACTGCTTCAATAACTAAGCCAGACGGAATCAATGCATGATAAGGTCAGCCCTCAGCTCCGTGACATTTTAAAAGCCAAGGCTAAGATCCACAAAAGAATTTACAGACCTAAAGTGACGTTTTGGTAGTACTCCCAGGGGTCAAAACAAGACAAGGTTAGCTTATATCTCTATCTCGAAAGTACATGAAGGAAATGTTAATGGAGAAAAAGAAGCTCCTCACAAGCACTTAGAACAGGATGTTAAGAATAGCAACATTGGCACAAAAAGATATCCCACTTACTACGAAGATACAATCTAAGTCTTTCTTCTCAACTCACACACTAGTCTTGGGCCCGTTCTTAGCTTTTTGTGCTGGTAGATGGTAGAAAACAGACGTGTTTGGGTGCTGAGCGCATCCCTGACCTCAGCGACTTGCTTTGCCTGCCTAGGCAGTGGTGGGACTTTGTTTCAAGATAGATATAAGCACAGGTAGTTTACCAGCAAGTAGTGAACGTCTGGATCTCACTGTCTTAGGAGGTTGCCATGACTGCCTAAAACAAATCACTAGTTATATGAACATTCCAGGAGGGATAATAAAGCAGAATAGCAGCTAAATTACTGTAAGTAGGGATTCAAAAAGGTGTGATCTTTTCTTACAGACCTATACGCTGAAATTCAGTATCCCACTCCTCGCGACACTGCACTTCCATACTCACAGTAACTACTTACATCACCCTTGTATTTTCCTATCCTTCTTTCTTTGAAATAAATAACATGCTAAAATAACAAAGTAAATGAAGAGTTCGCAACTGTTCTCCCATTCATAGGCTGCAGACTCACAGTAAACTTGATACCAAAATTCACGTACCTTGCAGCATAACACTGCAGAGAAATGTATTTTTATCGAGTCAAGGTTTATGAATTCCTCATTCAAGAAGAGGTTTGCTTATGCTCAGTTACCTTGAACTGCTGCCTTTTTCTTTCTTTTTTTTAAAGAACATACTCTGCTTTTCAAAAGCAAGCAGTGATTCTTGTTAATAAAAATGCCAGGCACGTAATGCAGTGATTACTGAGGTCTGGTAATAGAAGCTCTATTGATTTCTACAGGAATTATATTTCCATTACTCCATTAAGAATGAATTTAGGAGGGAATCAACACTGTTTTTACCATGGCTTTTGAGATGGAGATAAAACTCGGGTGCCCAAATGAGAGAAAAGAGATTAAATTCTATAAGATTTGCTGCCCGTTTTTCTGCGAAGCAAAGGATTACTTGTTCCCTCTGTCTGCTTTGTATTACTCAGACAACACAAAATGAAGGAACTCCAAGCACAGAGCATCTCTCTTTCTGCGGGGACTGTGCCAAAAACTGGACTGATGCTGGAAACATCACGCCAACTGATTTCTTTAATAAGCAAATTTGTCAGGAAAAGAGAACTGGTATGCTTTAATGTACGGAATGTGTGTTTTTACCTGTATCAGTAAGTACAGGTATTCTATCAAAACTCAGTTCTCACCAAATCCGTCAGAAATCATCTGCACTCATCACAGGAATTATCTGACTTTTTCTGAAACTGGATGTTACCATTAAAATGCACCGACAGCATCATTAAAAGATTACCTACAGTCACCAGGCTGATACAATTCAGATAAAGAAACAGAATTCTTTTTCACAGGTTTTGACAGCTATGGGCACAGGTGGCCAGAAAGCTCCTTATTTAATAATAACTAAGAACGGTTGTTCTGAAACGCGAACAGTAATTCTTACTAATTTTGACATGCATGAAGTCTTGTCGTCGAACAGAGGGAAACAAAACAGCTATCAAAACACCGCAGAGATTCTGGTAAGATCCCTACTCCTTTAAGAAGAATATTATAATTGCTGGATTCTCTGTTGCTGTGCCACAACGCTGCTGTCTTTGATCCGACATACGCAGTCCAAAGAGAGAAGAGGAGTGGTTATGTGAAGTGCCCTGGTGCTCACCCATTGCCGGATGACAAAAGAAGTCAAATAACAAACGAGAAGCAACCTCCTTCCCCAGAAACCTCATTTCTAAAAGTTTCTGTCAAACCTATGTAGATCAGCATGGGACAGCAGCATGGCCTGTACCGCAGTGCAGAATAATCCAAACATCGTGCCATGTAAGGGGAAAAATGTTTTCTTCTTTACTCTGCGTGAAATGCTTTGGATGTACTGGAACTAGTGTGTAAGTACTGGGATTGTATCCACGCAAGAGGTCACCTGTTTATCAGTACAAAAAATAGGCTTCCTATACTTTGCCATGCAAGGTAATAGCAGCGAGATACCTTCAATCTAGTATCAGCTTCTGTGATCAGGATTTACTGTAGACAAAATTAAAGCAATTGAGAAATAGCAGGCTCTGATAAACTATCCTCAGATAAAAGCTCTTTCAAAAGAGCTGGTTGCACTAAGAAGAGCTTGAAAAACAACTACAGCAGCAACTACTCATCGGGACAACGTCCCTTGAAGTGAAAGACTGAAGGAAAGAGAAAATCAAGAGCTGATCACACTTAACTACTTGGAGTGGGCATCTGAACAAGAACATCCCTTTAAATTGACAGAGATGTGCTGTGATCTAAATTTTGAGGTATTGAATAGGTGACTAGAATCATTGAATAGGTGACTAGAATCATTGAATAGGTGACTAGAATCATTGAATAGGTGACTAGAATCATTGAATAGGTGACTAGAATCATTGAATAGGTGACTAGAATCATTGAACAGGTGACTAGAATCATTGAATAGGTGACTAGAATCATTGAATAGGTGACTAGAATCATTGAATAGGTGACTAGAATCATATTGAATAGGTGACTAGAATCATATTGAATAGGTGACTAGAATCATTGAATAGGTGACTAGAATCATATTGAATAGGTGACTAGAATCATTGAACAGGTGACTAGAATCATACAATGGCTTTGGGCTGGAAGGGACCTCAAGGGTCATACAGTACCAAGCTCCCTACTTCCCTAGAAAGAAATGCAGCCTTTTTTTTTTTAATAAGACATTAACTTTTGTCTTATCACTTATTACAGTTGAGTTTTAAAATTGAGGTGGGAAGTATTCTGGTTTTGCCAAATTTAGGGGAAAAAGGACAAAGGGTAAAAGGAAAGCAGAATTTGGCCCATTCTATTTCGTGAATTGCCTTTTAAGCTTAGAAATATTTCTTTTTCCTCGGAATCAGTACCAGAATCAGTTCAGTATGTGAATTAGCTTTCCTTGGCAGAATTTGAAGGAAAAAAAATACATATTCTGGTTATTTAGACAATTATTTTAAATAATTTTGTAGTGCTTTTTACACGAGTGCGATTCGCTCCGCTGCCTCAAAAAAGCAAGTCACCTCAGTACAGGAGGTTCAGTTTTCTCTAGTGTTGATATATACACATGGGGGGGGGGGGGGGGAGGAAGCAGTTCTTTGTATATTTTTACTTGAAGTGTGATAAATAAATGCAGATTTGTCCCAGAGCATACATTTTCTCTGCGGGAGCTGACTATTAGTCAAACAGCTGGGAAGAAATCTGTTTGATGCTTTAAAGACTGTTGGGAGACAGCTATGGTGCCATGGTACGTCGTTCTGACACTGCTTTCATTTGCTAAAACTGAAAACAAAGATTTATTTGCCATGGCAACTTCCAGCATCTCTAACGACAGGTAGTTGATGTCAAAATTAACCGATGTCAAATTGTGAGATTAGCTCCATTTGGAAGTTATTATAACGGAACAGGCCAATCTTTAACTGACCAAAGCATTTCACAGGTGAAAAACATTTAACTTTCTGATGAACTTTTGGGAAGGGCGCTCAAAGAGAACAGCAAGAAATGATGCTACGGCATGAAAATAGCAATCCTAAAGAAGAACTAAAAACGGAATCAAAGTGCAAAAGCTGAAACTTTTCTTTGATAACAGTGCTTTCTGATGTGATCAGCTGAGGATCAGCTATTAAGAATGTCATGAGCTTTCTCCATGTGCTCAGTAACAGAGTCCTGCTTTTATCATCAGCAACTTTACCCATTGGTATAATTGGTTCCAACCAAAAGCACTGCATTATGCACTGCTGAAATAGGACGAATTCCTAGAATACAACGCCACGTACCAGTTGTTTTATCTCTAGACTGATTAAAGCAAAAAGTGTACTGGAGGCATTCAGCAGTCAGTCTCGGGTTGAAACTCACTACGTGGATAGCCAGAAACAGGAAAGTAAGGACACAGTTGTCCTCAACATACATTTTAAATTGGCTATGTGGGCCGATGCTTTCCTCAACAACAATTTCAGCATCTTCATTATCTTATGATGCTTTCATCTGCCTGGAACTCACTATTAAGATCACAAGAAAAACAACCCAACAAAAAAACCACACGAGACTATTCTCCTGCTTGGTGCATGTTGTAATATACGCAGATGATAGGATTCCTTGAGTTGTTGCTGTGGGCCTATTTATCCTATTATCACTGTATCTTGCTGCATGTTCTCCTGCTTTAAGGACTTAAACTGGCCCAAATTTCAGCTTTTAATTTGAAGAATTCACAATACAACAACAGCTGTTATACGCTTAAAAGATCCAGTTAGGCTTTTTGTCTTGTTGCTGTCATTCCACCCACAAGACAGTTAAAGCAAGACCCTTACTTGGAGGTACTTGTTCTGCAATTATAGCCAGCATCATGTACAGAGTTTGGCATGGATCTCGCTGATCCCTCAGTGCACCCCAAAGATTCAAAACAAGTTCTGATCCTTGACAGTTTAACAAAGGCTGGTGGAGATGCCTGGAGCAAAGGGAGAAAAGGCTTAGCGTTTATGAAGCCGTCTCTATTTCCTCCTGGATGCTTACAGCTCACAGACAACTTCGCAATGACTGCTCCAGTCACATGCAACACCTAGTGCAGAGATATCATCAGACTGAAAGCTGCACGTGGCTCATTTGAGACTTCTACATACTCTTCTGAAGTGGTGTATTCACACTAGTATTTCAGCTCTAAGGTGCACTTCTGGAGCACCTCTGTTAGTTCCACTTAGAAAGAATTCACTTGCTATACAGCCATCTTGAATCTCACTGAGGAAGGAACTCAGGTGGAGGATGTACCCCAAAGTCCATGCACACCATCACCAGAGCCTCTGACCGACACAGAACAAAACAAGAGCCATTGTGCAGAACGTAGAGAAATTCACTTGCTTTCAAGACCTAGGCACCGACTGTTTTGGTCCATAGCTTGTACTTGTCATATCTAATCAACAAAGCCCAAGGAGAGACCATTACTACATATCGCAAGGGTTTCTGACCCTAGCTTTGATGCTTTAACAGACCCAGTAGAGTTCCGGCTCTTTGGGCTATTCCATTTGGACAGGGGATGTTTTTGCCATTTTGGTTTTTTTAACCACAGCTCTGATAAGTGGACATGCTTTCACTGACTTCTGTTTGCAAAAATCCATTTCTGTTACCTGCATCCTTGTCCAGCAAGGTTTATCCGCACAAGTCACGCTGTGGCTTTCTGCTCTCTTCTGAAGTCCTCACATTTAACTCTCAGCTCCTCCATTCTTATAAGACCGCAATAGCAACAGCGTTATGAAATCACTATCCACAGAAACCAAGTGGTTCGCCGGAGAGATTTCATAGAAAAGAGACTACACGTTTCTGCCAGACATAGGAAAATGAACTTTTTTTCCCTGACTTTTCACGTAAAAATAAAGCTTAATATGGCAGAGGGCTGAATAGCTGCACATCCACTGAAGAAATGGGTTGGATGTTGAATCAGGAGACAGGTGTGCTGCTGCACTTTGAGAGTGTCTTTAGAGAAGTGGGGGCTCAGCAGGGACTTTGTCACTCTCTACAACTCCCAGAAATGAGGTTGTGTTGAGAAGGCTGTCGGCCTGTTCTCCCAGGTAACAGCAATAGAACTAGGGGGAATGGCCTCAAGTTTTGCCTGCAGATGCTAAAATAGCCTGGAGTGGACAAAACCTTTTCTGAAAGAAGGTTGGAAGTCCTTTGAATAATTCCAAGTACTGACCACATTATTTCTATGTTTGTAGGTATATACCCCCAGTATTATGGCTGTGACTTCTGACGTACAGCTCTTATACCTCCTTCTGAAAGACCAGGGGCAGACTCAAAGGAACCAGTCCTCACACCTTACACTCTGATGAATTCCTCCAAAAAATTTCAGTACAAGGCTACAAAAGTCAGTCCAAGATGGGGAAACCACTTGGACCTTCTGTACTTGAGACCTCTGGGACGCAGGCTAGAAATACGTGGCACAAAATCCACAAGAGTCAAACTGTCCATCAACAAACACCGACCACTTCTCCCAAGAGCAGCAGTAGCAAGCGGTGCTTCTTGGGGGAAGTAACTCAGGAACCGGATGCTATTTTAACAGTTGATTTCAGTGAACTCGACAACACTTCTGAATGGATTCGTCCACAAGCTGTTTAACAGTTGTTTCAAATTAACGCTCTCTTCATCACAAATGTCAGCATTCGGATCAGCCCAGGAGGTCTACCTTTTCTGCCTGCAGCCCAGGGGATGAAAACACGCAGGCACTGAGGAGAGAACGTCGTAATGGAGGTAGTCAGTATCATAAAATAAATGCTTCAGGAAGCAGGCTTTGAGCCAAAACAAAGAAGGGTTCGGACAACACCTCCTGGGGCACCTGCAGCCCTCCCGCCCTCACTCTTTCAGTGAGCAGACCAAGCCACGCGAGTCCTTTGAAGAGAACTGCTAGGATAGCAGCCAGCCTGAACCACGACTCCAATTGCCAACAAGAAACATCTCTGAAATGCATCGATATTAGATTAGCTGCAAGTGCAAGCCCGTGGAAGAAGAAAAACACCAAAAACTAACCCCTCTGAGAAGGTTAAACAAGAGTATACAAAAAGGTAAAGATTCCGTATTAGGGTGCAACGTTCAAAGCAGAAAATCCATCTTTTGTTAAAGGCTAATACCCGACAAATGAGTCCCAAGATTATTGTTCTCACGTGTGTAAAGATGAAAAGCTTTGCCCTGACTGTACTCAGAACTTACAAGAGAAGAAATAAAGCAGCGAAACTCATCTGAAAGTATTTAATTTACAGGCCTGATATGTTTGTAGAATACTTTAAAGTCACTATTATTTTGAAATAGTTGTTTTTGATGGAATTTCTTTTCAGAAAGAAAATTTATTCTTTCTTTTCAGTTTGCCAGTCAAAACTAAATAGCATACTGATTACGTCTCAGATCTCTCAGCAATGGCCACGCATGCCTTCAAGACTAACAGGATGTGCTACGTTTTAATCTTAACCTCCTACCAAATTTGCTCAGTGCCTTCTGCGTTTGGACACATTATGTGTAAAAGATGCCTACAGAAAGTCTAATACGTGAAGAAATCACGGCAGAGAAAAATCTCTTGGACTGAAAGAGCTCTGTATGAGGAACAATAAGCTGTGCCCCACATTGTCACTCTGACAATTAGGGTGTTAGAGGACATCGTGTTTATGAACAAAGATGAGAAGCACTTAGCATGCAGGAGAATTTCCCTTTAGTCTTTAGTCTGGAACCTTTTCAAAGACATATAAGAGAGCTATTATCCAGAAACCATTCTTACCTGCTGGCTTTTCAATCTCTAGCAAGGAAACAACAACCAGGGCAAACAGTGACATTGGACGCTCTTGGCAGAATTACGTTGCAGACACTGCATTTGCACACCATTGGCATAACCAACCCTTAGTGACATATCTGGCTTATTAATAGCAGACATGCTTCGGAAAACTGGTATCTGTGTTTATCGCCTCCCACTTGTTAACAATAAAGTATAGGGAGAAAGCTGCTTTGAAAAGACTCCTTAGAATAAAACTACTCAGTGGAAGCCCAAAGCTGCAGGCTGCCATGTATGCTGAAGTTCCACTCACGGTGATATCTGTGAACTAAGTATAAACCCGTATTCAGTGTTTGTGTCACGTTTGGACTATAACTGTAAAGGCATTTCAACATAAGAAAGGCACCGCAGAACCTGCCTCAGAAGTACCTGCCCTGCAAATGGGGCACCAAGCCTCGTGATACAAACCAGCATCCTTGGGCAGAGTGAAGTAAGTGAGGCAGAGGAGCAGGTGATGGCAATTAGAGAGCCAGGCACTTCTCTGGCAAGAAACTTCGCTAAGAAAGTGAAACTACCCACTTTATGTTGAACAGTGTGGACTTGGAGCTTCAGCATTTTGACTTCTCATTGGACCAAAGATCCAGAGCCTTTCCTGGAAGATCTGAATGACATTTTTTTCTCCTAAAGGGAGTAAAGAAGGAAAGAGTAAAGACGGTGAAATTCTAAATAACATGGACTGCATACCCTATCCCGAAGCATGGGTGAGGGCTGAGTTAGGGGCCAGGTGCTGCAGGACTGAGACATGTTTCCGCTGCTTCCTTCTGGGAGGATCTGAACCAAGGCTTACAGCCACCCCGAAGTCCCACAGCTGGGAGTGCTGGCACTCAGCTCACAGAGCAGCACCTTTCCTGTGACCCAGAGCAGTCATAGCAAGTAACTCCTCGCAGGACATGAGTCCATGGAGAGCCCTGTGGACACAAGCCCAGGGTAAGAGCAAGACCACTCACCCACAGGGCTCCCACGGTAAGCTCTTTTCTGCCTAGCTGTCCAAGCTCTGAGCTTACCCTAAATCCTGACTGCTTTTCGAAGGGCACTGTCTCAGCCTAACTAAACTATCCCTGACTCAAGCAGACAACAGAGCAGCCAAGTTGTTTTCACAAGTTGACAGGCCACGGTAAAAATGAAATGCTGCCATGAACAGAAGAATAAGAAGTTCCCTCTCACAGATAAAAGTATTAATTTATCTGGACTTTGAGATATTCGTGCATTTCTCATAAACTTGCAAAAAAGCCAACATCCATTTTTGCTGTGTTCTTATGCGCCTGTTTGTGAGAGAGAATGTCAGGCTACAATTTACCCCACAGCTGTCTCTAAATGTTTAAGAACAGCTTATGATGGAAACTCTTGTGGAAGCGCTTATTAAAATAGGACAAGAACAGTCATCCTGATCCATTTTCCTCACTGAAGGAAGAATTATATCCCTGCGACATTATTCTGGAGAAGGGTTCAAAAATACTGTAAAAAAACCCAGATCATTCATTTAAAATACGCCTATCTCTAATGTAATTTATATAGAAAACCTTCCTGTTTTCATGTCTGCTAAATGCCATAGGACTCAGAAGAAAAATAACATTTACGATTACCGAGCACTTGATTGTTCCTGTTATATCAACTCCGCGTATCCAACACTACCGCAGTTCAATGGCGCCCACGGTGTAAGAGATTTAGATAAGGCAGACGATATTTCTGTCTGTCGCACTGTTTGCAAATACATTAGGATAAACTGCAAAGTTGTTATCACAGAATACATAGATCTACGATTAACTTACAGCATAGATCACTTCCAGATTCCTCAGATCCCTACGTATAAGGATTAGAAACCTCCAAGTTCTGCGTGTCATATTTTTCTTTGGATGGTACAAACATGACTTGTAGTGGAGCACTTACTATAAATTGTAGCACTTGCAGAAATTTTAGTCATTTTCTTTCCTATAGTTTGAATATTTACTTGTGAAGACAGGAAAGGCTGACTGATCACTGGGCAGGCTTGACGAGAAATTCGTCATTCCCATTTACTTACAGTCAGCAATAAATTGCGAGCGAGCCTTGTTTTGTGAAGGGATCGACAGGTTATCCAAAAGGGATGCACCACATTCCAGTGAGCATACTTATTTTTCTCTTCATTCACTTTCTAGAACGGTTATTGTTACTGACAGAGTTTAGATGAAATACACTGTATCATAGAATCAGTACAGCTGGGAAAGACCTGCTATGCAGCCCGTCCAGGACCTTCCGTAGGGCCTTCCTACCCTCACGCAGATGAACAATTCCCCCCAGTTTGGTGTCATCTGCAAATTTACTGGGGGTGCACTCAGTGCTCTCATCCAGATCATCAGTAGAGTTATTGAATAGCACTGGCCCCAGTGCTGAGCCCTGGGGACACTTCTCACCACCAGTCACCAGCTGGAATTAAGTCCATCCACCGCCTCTCTCCGGGACTGGCCCCGCAGCCAGTTCTTTTAGAGTAAATGTACAAAATACTGTCACAGAAACATTACACTGACGAGATTCAGATCCGATCGGCAGTTCACAGCGAAGACAACGTTTCTTTTTAATTGCTGCGGCCAGTTAAAAATAACAAGTATCGTTTCAGAAGACATTCTCAAGAGCATTTAAATGAGGTCCAGCACAAAGCAGTCGTTTCCCACTCAGTTACCCTTCGCTGGGCACGCCTTCGCCTCCACAAGCAGCCTCAGCCTCATCAGTTGCCAACATCTTACCGCTACCTAGAGCTGCCCAGGGCCAGCACCTCCACCCCAGAGAGGGGACAAGCTGTTATTTCCATAGTAGCTAAACTTTTTGCTGAAGCTCCTCAAACAAAGGCAGCCGGAGGCGAATGCCTACAATAAGGAATTTTGGCCCAAGGGGATCAAGTTTGGCATTGCTAAGAAAAGCCGAAACCCAAATCTTGTCACGCTAAGCTTGAGGAAACTAACGGAGCGACACTAACGCTTCTGTCCGCAGTGAGCACATAAAGGAAAGCAGAATTGAGAGAGCAAGCTCCTACATGTCAGAATAACAGACACGGGGCTTTGCAAGATCACCAAGAACAAAAGGAGGTAGAAAACTGGAAGACACAAAACAGGCGAGAAGAAAGAACGTGCAGGTTGTAACACGAGCAAGACACAACGGACATAGGCACTGAGATGTCACCAGCAGAAGAAGCGAGGCCATGCAGCGCTGCTGCATTAACTCCCTCTGACAAGGCTTCTGCCTTCTCTGTAGCTGGCATTTTAATGCAGGGACTCCCTGTTCAGATAACAACCAGCTACACTCTGTCACTTCGAAAGGAAGCTAACAGCACTCCTGACCACCCCTTACGGATCAGCAAACTTCTAATCTTGAAGACAGGGCAAATCATTGCAGCGCTTCTACAGTGATGAAAAGCCCTTCTGATATTCTTTAAGCAAACTTCCTACTTCAGTGCCCATTAAACATTTCTGTGTGTCTATAAGCATACACACACACGCAACATTCTGCTCTAACCCAGTTTTTCCTGTTCCCTGGAAAGGCTCTCTTGACTCCTGGCCTGCTTGCTTGCTCTTTATCTGATAATTAGCAAGAACACGATTGACTCACCTTGAATGCAACCCAGGGGGCTGCAAAGGGCGAGCAATGAGCCCTTCTTCCCATTTCCATTCTCCTCAGTATGGGATTAAAATAATAACGGTCTCCAGGACCAGTGTGTACTGAAAGCCATGACAACCATTTCTGTAAACGCCAGTGAATAAAGGTAACCGCCTGCACCAAGACGTGTCAGTAACAACACACACAGGTGACATCCCGGAAGCTTCCCGAGACTTCATTATCCCCCTAATCTCACTGCGGTTATCTGGATGCCACCCACACCTTCTGCACAATGAATTCTGGTCTGAAAGCCTTCATTATGCGTATCAACCACACCGCAAAGCAGAACTTTATTTTACAAGATTTCTATAGAAGATTTCCCTAAAAATACACCTTATTTGAAATGGAATATGGAAATACTGTAGGAATGAATGTAGAATGGTTTGGGTTTTTTTGTTTGTTTGTTTGTTTTCTTAAGAGGCATATTGGAATTGTATTTATCCTATAGGCCTAGTAAATATTTTTGCTCTTCTGTATAGCTCTGCAAAGTTTGCCCTCATGCTGCTAGCTGGGACAACGTTGAGTTTCTTGGCCAGTAGGGCATGCTGGTGGCTCATATTCAGCTGAGAGTCGACCAACACCACCAGATCCATTATCTCGAAATCCCTCCCTAACATGCATTGCTGTGTCAGGTCCATGAGTCTCTAGCACAGAGACTTATAACAGTACAAAGCAGAGTGAAAACCGACCTTAAAAAGCAGCAAAGTCATCCTTCTTTTGTTTCAGTTGTCCTTGTTCTCAAGCACAACCCATTTCACCAGGCAAACTTGTCATTAGAAGTGGAGATTGTAATTCAATGTTCTTTTAGCAGCCCCTGATTACTGCCACAACGAGGCATTCCAGAGTGGTAAGTGCATCTCAGCACAGTGCATGGAAGCACTCTTTCTAACAGCCACAGAAAACCTGCAGGAGCTTCTCCAGGTTCCAGAGTTTATCACTGTATGCTGGGCGCTCAGTCAAGCAGGACTTGCAGGGGTATTTTTTTGTTCTACGGATTTCACTCAAGGATAAGAGACCACTGATTTTTACACTGGTTTTTTTTTTCCCCCCAGTGATTTCAGTATTTCACATGCATATGGCGTTGTGCAGAAAGACAGCATAGAAAGTCCGTATAGAGTACTCAAGTTTTAGCCACCCACGAGCGATATCCACAGATCTCCCTTGCTTCTGGACAGAAGGTGGTGACAATCCATAAGGAAAGATGGGAAACTAATGGCAAAGGGATTCTCTGCTAATGAAGCAACGTCAGCAAGATGTGCTGCAAGCTCATGAAGTCAAGCCATGGCTTAGCAAAAGTCGGCTTTGCTGGACCTCAGCAGAAGCTGTACTTTCAAATCAGAGATCATCCACAGCTTGGAACGCAGTCTGACATTTTCAATACTCCTTAAGGTAAAATATATAAAAAGTAATAATGTAGAAACTCCAATGAAAGTAGCCAAAATACTAAGCCACTAAACCATGCTAATCCCATGCAGCCCTCTCCTTTCCCTTGCGCCATAACCAATTATCACAATGAAGACCCCGATCTAACAACAACAAGAATAGATCCTTATCTTTAAATGGTTTTGTACTGAATTTAAACGAGCAAAGACTTCGATGGAACCTCCTCTTTCAGCTCTACGGGTACTCTTTGGTAGTCAAAGAGCCATTTATGGGTAGACTAATGATGGGTAAAAACAAATTGTCACCCTGGATAAGAACATCAACCTCTGAGTCAACTGCCCAGGGTTCTTAAAGCAACTTATCTTGCATCTGCCCTTTACCACATGCACAAAATAACAGAGAATTAAAGAAATACCTTTGATTTTTCCCCAACCCCCTTTCTTTTCACAGACCTTGACAGCACGCAGCTTTTTCCTCATTAAAAAAGTTTCTGAGACTTGCAGAAATCAAACGGTACAATCTTTAACAGTCGTCATTCCAATTCAAAGCCACGATATCCGCTCATAATACCAGAACAAAACAGTAAAAGCACAAAAAAGTGCGGTTACAGAGCTGGGAAATACGGGACATTTTTGCGCAAATAGCGCCACATAGCGGACAAAAAGAATACAGAGCGCTAAGAGCCGACCCACATTGATTTCTGTCTTTCCTCCGACTTTTACCAGTATTATTCTTGCACAAACGCCATCGTGACCGTTGCAGACGGACATATAACAAACCGCCAGGCCTTCTTAATGAGCCACCGAAAAGCTTCAGAAAGGTCCCCGACATCTGTTACACGCACGTGCTGTTAAATCGGATACTCGAAACATCACACACCACTTAACACCTTAAAAAAAACAGAACTCAGATTGACCGCCCAGCAACACCCGTAAGAACCGTGCTGCCACTGCGCACGGCACAGTCACAAGGACGTGATTTAAGATGACAGTGAAACAAATGCGTTACTCCACTACAGTATTTGGTAGCGTGGTGGAAGCGGACGAGATAAAAATCAAATAAATAAAACCTCCCACCGTTTTCTGTTACTACTCCCCTACGAGGCGCGAATATTCCTAATCTTACACTGCCATGATCCTGTTGATTTCGTTTCAAACTACCCACGCTCAGTTTCTTTCAACTTATTCCATAAAGCCTGAAGAATCGAGTTCTCGAAGGACCACAGAGTAAGTACTGAAAAGTCACTGAACTTCAGCCCTTAAATGACATCTGGGATCCCGGCTCCCCTCATGGCATCACCTGAGCTCCCCTGGTGTTGGCCTTGCCTTCCCACCAGGTGCTCAAACACCGTTTCAAGCCACCGCTTGGCATTTCTGCTACGCTCCACCCCTTTACAGGGTGAACCTATGACCAGGTACATGGAGGGTAAGCATGTTGTAAGTAAGTCCCCCAACCTCCAATTATCCCCCCCCAAGGTGCAAGCAGGCCACACCGCTTCTGTCCTACTTGTACCTCCCAAGGCCGTTCTATGTCATGGGTACCGGGTTCTAGGTTTTCAGGGGCGGGGAGCAGATTATTTTCACTGCCAGTCTGGGGTCTTACTCGATTATCAGTGTCTGTAATTTGTACCCTAAGCAGGGAGATCCAGCAGGCCACAACTTCACGAACTATAGCACCAAAGGGCTGCCAGGCATTGAAACACATACGGCTGGGCTGGACCACCACAATTAGATGGAACACATAAATACACACACATCTATATAGATAGTTAAATATAAATATCAGTGACAACTATAGATAATCATAGATAAATATCCAGGAGAACTATAGAGGATAATCATAGATAAATATCGGTATTATTTCTCACACCAGCGTGCCTTCCAATACAGTGGCCCGACGCTCAGAACTAAATTTTGCCTGATCAGTGATAGCAAAACACCGTTTTGCTTGGTGAGAGGGATGAGTTCTCTCAGATTTGCGAATCAGGAACTCACGGACTTCCCACCGAGCCCATGAAACACTTCTGACACACAGCGTCAGTATCGTTACTGCTTAACGGCAGTGCGCACCCGGCGTGTGGAAGCAGCGTCCGTCTGCTCAGCGTCAGTAGATGGCAGCATAATACCAGGGAATGAAAAGGCCAATTATTGCAGCACTTATTCCAGTAAATTCCCAGTCATGGGTAGGACCTATCAGAGTGAGCCGGAAATTAATTACTGCCCCTTTTGACCCAGTAATACGAAGGAGGAGCACTGCACATGGCCAGGGACTTGAGTTGACAGGGCTGGGTGTCCCATGACTGCTCATGGCATCACATTTGGGTTTGGGGAGTCTCTCTAGGGTGCTTCACCCTCAGCTCTCTGAATTCTCCAGGTGGAACTGCTGCTCTGCTTTACGCATCCGAGGAGCAATTCGAGGAGGAAAGCATCACACGAGACCGTGCCTTGCAAAGATGTCTCGTGCTTTAGACACGTGTGTGAAAATAAACACATGCTTTTATTGTAAACAGAAGATACTGAGTTTTGAGGAAAAGGATCTGGGTGTCCTGCAGCCGCAAGCCTGCAGCCTGCACTCGCGGCCAAGAAGGCCGTTAGTATCCTGGGCTGCATTAAAAGGATAGCGGTCAGCAAGCCGAGGAAGCCGATCATCCGCCTGCGCTGCCGTGCCGAGGCCGCATTTAGAACGCTACGCCCAATACTCCATCCCCGACCATCCCCGCCCCCGGCGGCCCGGCCCGCTCGGCCCTGTGACGGGGCGGGGCCACAACTTCCCCCTCGGCAGAGCGGTGCGGCGGCGCGGCCATGGGGCTGTGCCTGCCCTGCATGGGGGGCGCCGTCAAGGACGTGGTGGAGACGCCCGACCCGGTGAGTGCGGGGGGACGGCGAGAGTACAGCGGGACGGCTGGTCGCCCGCCCGCAACGAGGTGCAGGCCGCGCCCGGCGCTCCTCCCCCCCCGAGGCCGTTGGGGCGGCCGCTTCCACCCGGGAGGCCGTGCGGGGGAAAGCCGGAGCGCAACCGGAGCGCGGACGGGGTTGGTGTAACGTTTCACCGTCTTTCCCGTTTCCTTTAGGAAATAAAAAGAAGACAGCTTGCAGAAGCTGCTGAGAAGAGGCAGATGGAGGTAACCGCGCCCGATGCAATGCCGTTCCTTCGGAATACATTTAGGTGACGGCTGTATGGGGAAAGTAGCCGAGGTTTATGCAGCAAACCCACCAGGCATGGGTAAAAGCAATCCAGCTATAATCTTAAATCTCAAAGCTTGGTTTGGGGCTTTTAGTGGTTTTCTTTGTTTGAGAATGACTGCTTCACGTACACTTTTGAGAAGTACACACACACACACACACACACAAAAGAAACCCACATCATCCTCATGCAGTCCTAGAATGGCTGCTGTTGGAAGGGACCTCAAAGACCAGCCATTTCCTGCCCCTGCCATGGGCTGGCTGCCCCCAGCAGCTCTGGCTGCCCAAGGCCCCATCCCACCTGGCCTCGAACAGCCAGGAATTGGGCACCCACAGTTCTCCAGGCAGCCGTGCCAGCGCCTCACTACCTTAAGTGAAGAATTTCTTCATAACGTCTAACCTGAACCTCCCCTCTCTCATCTAGCTCTCACATTGCTGAAATGGTTTCCTTAGAGGAAGTTGCAGTGAAGCATCTTTGGGTGAGATAGCTTTGGAGTTCTGTACCGGCTATTAGGCTAACTAGGGAAAACACAAGAACACAAGTATATGCAGTTACTTCTCATAAGAAGAAAAAGAGAAATTTCTACCAGGATTTTTCTAGGACTAGAAGCGCATTTTAAGCCCTGAATTCTGAGTAACAAAGATAGCTTGCTTGCCACCCAATTCAGTCGCCCAGTATAAGAGGCCAAGTACTTTGTCCAATTTTTGTAGTCTCAGCTTAAGATTTTCCTGCACACGTGAGGTGTTCCTCATTTTGGTTTCCTGTGGAGAACATAGATCTCTACCTCACCTGGAAGGCCAGGTACCTAGATGCTAAAAGTCACAGGATGTAGTCAAGTTTGTCAGTAAGATTTACCATCATTGCCCATAGCAAATTATCTCTTTGTAAGTGGCTTCAATTTTGGGGGATAGCATTTCTGTTTTCCATTTGCAGATTTTATTGTCTTCTGCATGACTCCTGCTGTAATATCAGAACCCTGAACTTAACTGAAAATCAATTTAAAGAGTATTTTCAGTGCCATTTTACAGCATTATCTATGTTTCCCCTTGTATAGTTGTTATTATACAAGATTGTAACAGATGAATAACCAGAGGCTATAGGGGAACAACTCACCCACTCTGAAGCTCACGGCTAGGATGGATGCTCGCCACAAGGAACTCCACACAGGAGCAATCTCCAAAAGAGATGCTGCCTTAGTGCTGGTCAGCCCTTAAATGGGATCTAGGAGTCAAGCTCCACCCCTTCTGGGGGCACAGCTGAATTACCTTCACCTGTGCTCCCACAGCTGAGCCATCACTTGCCTCAGATGGTTAATCAGAGTTAATCAGAGGTTCAGGCTGTGATTAACAGTTTTCCATACACCCCTGTATCTGGTATTCCTGCCATCACCTAGTCTAGGGCTTTGCTAGGCCATCGCTATGAGGATGCGGAGCAGACCATCAACAACAGTTTTCTCATGCACGTGCTTCTGCAGGCTATGGCACTGCTGCCCACAGAATCTCTGAAGTAGGACCTATCACAGGCTGTTTTTCCCCCACATCACAGTTTAAAAGTTGGATTTCTTAAAGCCCAGGCTCGCATTACTAGCATTATTGTTTTTTTTTTTCAATGCACATAAAGTCCCCATCAATTTCTGCCATAGTGATACGGAGCCTGCAGCTTTTTCTATCCAGTTATTGAGCATTAGAATAGAAACTGTCATTATTTCTACTGTGCATATCCTATCTTTCAGATAACCATTTGACAAGAGGAGGTGAGAGATACACAGGGATGATGAAACAGAAAAACTTCTCAGAAATTCTTTTACCTGCCTGAGTTGTCTCTTCCTAGTTAGTTTTGTTCACGAGGGCAGAACTAAGCCCAGACACTGGAAAAACCTAAAAACCAAATGCTTGTGGGGCTTTGGGGAAAGAGAAATTATGGCTTTGGGTCTTCAGACATGGAAAGTAGGTATGTGTAAGTATGTTTACCTAGATAAATCAATAGGAGACAAGAACTCTCTCACGTAACTACAGGAAAGACAACATTCACTATCTAGAGGTATCCAGAAAGCTCTAGTTGTATATCACAGCAGCACTTACACACTGTTCTGGTCATTTCATGCAAACCAGAGTTCATAAAATGCTGTTGCCAAGACTTGCAGTTTGGCTTTTATCCAAACAGATAACCAACAGACTTTATGCAAACATGTTTTCTCACAGGCTTCCTCTCGAGGTATTAAGAACACGTACTCCGTAGAGCAAAAGAAAAAGAAGCAGGAAGAAATAGAAAAAAGAATGGCAGCTTCGGGTCCTGGAGGAGAAGGAGGCCTGAGAGTAAGTTTAAAAATGAAACAGCATCTATAATCAACACGTACACAGAATGGTGTGGTTAGAAAGGGATAATCAGAAACAAATTGAAAAAGCTCACCTGTGTAGGCAATCTCCAGAAAGAAATCTTTCCCTAATTGCAGGCAGCCCTTAAATGGGCTCTAGGAGAGGTGCAGCCAGGCTCCACCCCCTCCAGTCACACAGCTGAATTGCCTCCACCTGTGCTCCCAGGGCTGACTCAGTGCTCGCCTCAGGTGGTCCATCAGTGCCTCAGGCCGTGACTCAACAGCTCCCATGCACAGTGTAATCCAGTTACCTGAGGAGTATCCTATTTTTGTTGTTTTCCACAATACGAAAATGAAAAACCCAAGAGGAAGAGAAATGGAAGCATGTGTCGGTATCACACTGTGTGCTCAAGGTTTCAGTTCTGGTCCACACTGACAGCATGGATGACAGAGAGCTTTGTTCTCCGACCAAAAAACCCAAACATGCCACATTGGCATATGTCCTGATAAATTCTACTGCCGCTGTTACTCCAACTTTTGTGAAGTAAACTTTGAAGGCAAACTGGAATGTTAACAGAATTAGAAGCTCTCTGGGGCAGTAGACGTAACCAGTTCTTCAGACTCACGTTTCATAAGCTTTCATCTCTTCCCCTTACTGCTCTATGTGAGGGGATTCACATTAATAAAACTCCGGGCAGGGAGTTTTGTGTCTGCTATGAGCGAGCACTGTGTCTGTCACTTTCAGGATACAGCTTATCTTACGCAGGGGAATTTATTGTCTTTAAGCGACCTCGTGGTGTAGGTATTTTTTTCCTTTCCATACAGACCCGTGGTTTACTTTGTTGTTTCTGTGTGTAGTGGCAGGTTGGATAAAAGAAGCGTGACTTCTGGAGATGAGATTGATTTTTACTGCCAAGAACTTGCCAGTTTCTGCAGCGGAGCGGCACTTACTCATCACGTGGCTTTTTGCTGTTTGCATTCGAAGACTCAGCGGTACTTTGCCATTGTAGGAGGGCAGATGTGCAAACGTGTACTAAGAAAATGAACATCTCCAGCCTCCGAACAACTAGGTTTTGGCCAATTTTTGTTCCGTGTGCATGTTTTGCTTCCCTGTCAAGGGAGTGAGAAGGGTTTTCTCACCTAGAAGTGACCTTTACCTGTCGTCGGTCTGCGTGTGTGTTACATGGTCAGTTGGTACGTGTATGCCTGCCTATGTCCAACTTAGGCACAGTTCGGGTGCCCCTGCGTATGTTTCCTAATTACTTTTGAACTGCTTAGGGATTTAGCACCTTTTTTTCTAAAAAAATAAAAATAAAGCAGATCCATAACAGACCCTTAGAAACTGACGCCTTTTTTGCCACGCTACCTAAAGAAATATCTTCATAAACCTTTTTTACACTTATGGCAAGAAAGCTGTTTTATCGTGAGTCTGACAGTTTTTTCTCCTTGCTTGCGTATGTAAATTCCTTTAGAGTATGTATGTATATGAACACTGGAACGTAAACACTACATTTAAAACACTGCTGCTGAATTGTTTTATTTTGAATGCAGAGGGCAGCGCTGCACCTCAGAGAATTCTGAAGAACAAGGTTAAAAGACCTGTTCTTGGATGGTTCGCCTGCTGAGATTTCTGTGCTATCTGGGTCGGTTTGTTACAGTGCAATCACATTTGCCAAATGCTTGGAGCTCCGTTGCTTTTCTTTTGTATGTAACGATGTCTGTAATCCCCCTTCCTAATGCGAAACTGCCTTTGATTATTTGGAGCTGCCTAAACTATGGTGTAGCCAGACTTTCCACACCAGTGACCTCAAGCCACTGCTTTGATAGGTGAGCAGAGCTTGTTGCAGCGTGGCCAACATGAAGAACCTAATGCCTGCGTTCCATGGAGAGCATCGCATCTGCCTCAGTACATTACCGACCCCATTTTTGACCTAGTTGAGGCTGCAGAGGCCTTTTTTTTTTTTTTCCTTTCCTGAACTAAATACTTTTTTTACTTCCCCAAATAGCGTCTCACGCTGTCTCAGCAGCACGGTTGCGACCCAGTGAGTTCCTGGCTTAGCCTCAGTCGTTAAGATCAGAAAGGAGATCTTTCAATATTAATACAGTAGCACCAGGGCTAAAAGCTTGTGTCCTTGGCAGCTGAATACCTTTAGCTTCCTTTGATTGTTGGCACTTGTTCACATGACTGTATTTAAAAAAAATAATAATAATAAAATGACTGTGACCAATTAAGTATGATGAAAATACATCAAAACGTAATCAAATACGATACGTAGGTTTGAAATAGGAATTTCAATCCAATATGTGTTAGCAGTGGGCATCCTACAGAGATATTCAGGTGGCGCTTGGCACTGAGCTTTGTCACGGGGGCTATTTCAAACCAGTGCGTTCAAAAAAAAAAGGCAGTTTTTAAACAGGCTTCTGCACCGTATTTAATTGTTTGGGTGATCGCTGTCTGAACTCAGCCTGAGGAATTATTTGGGGGAACAGAAACACTTTTTGTTTTCATAAACCTTTTGGCAACATTTGTTTCAGTTCAAAATGAAAGTGGAACATGCTGCGGATCAGAAGCACACAAGTAATAGTTACCTGAAAAGCACCACTGAGCTATAAGGGTAAAAGCTACTTCTAGAAATAGGTACCTCCCTCTTCCTTATCACCTCGTGGTTCACTAAGTAAATGTTAAATACAGTAGGAATTTTGTCCTCATTTCCCCTAGTCCTAACTGTTTACTTCACCGTAGAGGACAAATGGCTAAAATCCATTCAGATGAGCTAGGAGGCTGACGCCGCTTGCTTTACGGCAGTATAACTACCTCTTTTGTCTGCCTTCTGAAAGCAGGGCGCTAGAAGAACCGGCAGCCAAAGAGCAGTACTCCTACATTGGAATGAAAGGGCTGACTCCCAGCGACAGAACAATTGGTGCAGTCAGAGAGAGCGAAGCCATCTGCTACCGCATATTGTCAAAGTATACCAATGATGCCAGGTAGAGAAGGTTTGGGGCAGGACTTCCTGAGGTTTGAATGGCCACAGAAGCCGTGTGTCCCCACGGGTAGGTAGCACCATTGCGAGCCCTTAGAATCAGATGTTTTCAGCACGTGGATTTAGCACAAAAATAATCTCTGGGACGCAGCTCATCAGGCACAAATGGTGCCAGCAGTAGGACTGAGATAGAAGAACCTCTCCAGCTCCATACATGTTTTTGGGATCTCACATACCTGCTTAACTTTACCATAGGTTCCAAACATTCCTACAGGCTAAGAAGCAATGCAGCGAAAAAACACCGGTCTTCCTTCCTTGTCAGGTACCGTACATCAGCAGCCAGCAAGGCAGCAGGAAAAGCAAGCCTCAAAGGAACCAAACCATCTGTAGGAGATGCTTCTGTAACACTGTGGTATGACAAACAGCTCATCTCCCTGATCTAAAATGAACACATGCAATGAATTCAGCGTTGGGCTTCATAAGAAGCCTGCTCTGCCTTCCCACACATATATTCGCACTTCTCTGCTCATCCCCACCAACAGCCCTTGAGCTGGATAGCAAGGATTTTATATACTGTCCTTGAAATATAATATATATTAAAAAAAAAAGCAACAACAAAAACAACAAACCAAGGTGGTAGTGCAAATGAATGTGCAGTTGCTGCTAAAATAAGGAAAAACACTATCCCCATTCAACTATGTAGATAATCCTGCTTGGAAACAGAACCGCGGGTAGTATGTGAGCATCAAGGTGACATAAGGTATCTCCGGTGCTACCCAGTCACAGGTGTTACAATTAGCATTTCCAAAGTATTTCTGCACTGCTTCCAGAATTGCAATGCTTATTTGATCCTGTACAACAACAGCTTTTAAAATCCATTTACGCTGATTAACCATCTTGAGCCTTAGCACTGTTGTTTGTTCACAGCTAACAGGTGCTCCCACATTGCTCAGCCCTTGAGAAGAGCCTCTGCTGCAGCTCATAGCAGCCTGGTTGTACGTGGCTTTCCATATCCTCAGCGTTCACGTTCAGCTGAGTTGCACAGGGACCAAGTAAGCCAAAAATCACTGTGAAGCACCCTTTCTCTGAGTTATCTTCCAGTGCTAGGTCAAGACTGCATTTTCTCATTTGACTGCATCATCTGGCTCTTCTACCAGGCAAGTATTTCCTGGTTTCAACAGGTCGTTCCTCAGTCAGAGGATGAGATGGAAGTTGCAGATCCTTCCTGTTGATCCTCTGCTATTCAGTTCAGTCTCCTAAAAATCTGGGCTAGATACCATAACATCATACATTGGGAAAACGGAAGCTGCAATATTACTCACAACATCTAACCAGTGAAACACGTTTTCCTCCACAAACACTTCCTACAAGAACGCAGTTCTGCCCACATCACTGTAGGAAACAAGGGCCAGACTGCTTTGAACAAGATTTGGGTAGAGTGTTTTGGCTTTGTAAATTGAATGTCAGGGTCCTAACTCCTCAGAGCAAACTGAGTCACAGTAAATTCTACAACTCCTGCATTACCATGAGGTCTAATACAATAAGAAAAAGCCGTTTCTATCACCTGCTACACTTACCTTCTAAATGAGATACTCCCACCCCCGTTTGCGTAACTGGTTAATTTACTGCAGTGGTCGGTTGGTTTTACAGCTGCTTCCACTTCAACTTGGCCTCTGCTTACCAAATCCATCCCAGGTGCATCTAAAGCAGCAAGCCCCCACCTCGGCCAGGGCAGGTGGTAATGGGCAGTGCTTTCAAAAGTCCTGCAAGAACTCCATGATCTCCCATTCTGCCACGGATTAAGTCCAAGTATTAAGAACTGTTTCTTCTGAGAGTTTGAGACTACAAAAGATTATTTTGCTAGCTGAAGTCCAATGACATGCACTCGTTCTTTTTTTTTAATTATTATTTAAAACCTTGGTTTGGACTTCCCAGGATGATTTGCTGAAGCTTAATACCGATTGATTTGTTGAAGCTTAATACTGAAATAAATCCAAGTATACTTTTTTTGTGTATAACTACAAGCGTCTGCTCCTAATCCACCAACATGTAAATATCTTCAAACACTTCAAAGAAAACACAGTAATGTAAACTTCGTCTTGGATGATGGAGACGCAGCAATTTATATATGAAGGAGTAAACCATCATTCCAAAAATAAACACCTGACGCTTTCTCAAGTTTTTCTTCTCTCTCAATCTGCAAACAGATCCCTCTGCATATATTAAGACCATTTTTTGTTTTCCTCAGCTCTGCTTCCGTGGTTTCTTTTTTTTTTTTTTTTTTTTTTAACTAATTTTGCTTTCCCGTTCCTATAAGGCCTACATACAGGGATACCAACTGGCACTTTAAAAAGTGCCTTCCAGGACACCTCCATCCTTTTCTCTCCTGCAAAGAAAAAAAATACTTATTTTTTCCACAAAATCCAGCTACTTTCTGCGCTGTCTTGCGCCGTTCCCTGTTCCATTTCTTAGGAGGTTAGTGAGCAGTTCTACACTGCAGGCATCCAGTCAGTAGCAGCGGAGCACAGGAGTACAAATACCAAAAATGTGTCTTTTTAAAATGTTTATTTCATTTGCAATGAAATGAGTTCTGCTCGAATTTATAAGTCAGTGAAATAATCCTATAAAATGAGTTGGTTTTTTTTTTTTTTTGTAGGAAGTTATAAGGCACATAAATTACCAAATATAAACGAAGGGAAGCCAAAGTTACGAACTAAGCCCCGGTACGCCTTGAGCTATTTTAGAGGTGTGTGAATGATTTACAAGAACGTGAATCACTCAACTGACAGGGTAATGAATATTTTATATTTGGCATGACCAGCGGAATTACAAATAAGGGGAAGGAAAAGCGCAGATCTTTTGACCCCCCCCCCCTTGGCCGTGCATCCTGCTCATACTGGCCAGCACTATCATCTGGGAGAAGAAGGGGCAACCTCTTGGCTTCCTCCTCTTTCTATGCGGGGCAGCTCTGTCAGGAACAGGAAGGATCTACACGCACACCTAGCCCTACGCATTGTCTTTAGCTTTACAGAGTACAAGGGTAGTGGGTCTTCTTGGGCTTTTTTTTTAAGTCATCACGTTGGGAAGTTGTTTGGCATGCAACGAGTCTCTTTATACTCTGTTGGTTAAAAAAACAACACCCTTGCAACCCATAAAAAACAGTCAGTTCCCATTTCAAGAGGCATTACCAAATAATTCCCACCAATACTTCTTTCCACCTGCATAGATATATTTTTCAACTAGCCTAACAGTCAAGGATTCAATGTCATAATATTTTCATACAAATACCTTGTATTACGTATTTTCTTCCATTAACAGGATCCACTCCTTTATGTAACTCTACGTATACATTCATGTATTGGAGAATAATAATTTGGCTAAAAATATATGTCTATTTCTTATAGGACTGTAGTAATTAACCTAGCAGGGGTATCTTGCTATAAAAGATACTGTACTAGAAATAAATAGTTCTACAATTCAGAGATCTTCAAAATGGGTTGCCATTTCCTGTCTGTCTTAAGTTTTCTGAAGTCCTTTTCAAACATGAACTAAATTTACTACACTTGTGAAAACAATTTGGACCTACATATATAGAGTCCCAATGGCATGAGAAGCTTATTTCACTTAATCTCCTTCTTGGTTTTGTAATGGGCAGAAACAACCAGGTAGTTGTCTGGATTCATGTCCCTGAGAGTTGGAGACTTGCTCTGGATTGGAGAGGTTTTCCCATCCACTCGCGAGATCTGCAGCATTCGGCACGGGTCGTGCTTCAGTAAGTAACCTGCAAAAGTCTCCCATCCTCCTCCAACACGGACCATCACGTGCTTGTTGTGCAGCATCTGAAACGACAGAAGAAAACGAAAACAAAAGTCTTCAAGGAGAACCGGTCAGTGTAATTTTCCTACTGGAAAAAGCTCTGCTTTCTCTAAAGCCACAGACTGACGTTAGTAGTCTGCTTTACAACAAAAGGAAAGAGAAAGAAGTCAAAGAACATTTGTCATTTAAATTTCAGCTATGAGCGTTTTGAAGAAATGGTCAGAAAGTGAAATAGTCTCTTTAAATGTTTTCCTGTTTGATGTAAACATGCCTACATGTTTTTCAAGTCATACGACAAACAGCGGTGTTCCTGAGACGTGTTGGTGAAGATACCGTTTTACAGGTCTAGAAGCTGGCTTTTCTTTACAGGCCAGATGCAAAGAATCATTCAGCCACAGCACAAGAAATTAAGCATCTACCTTGTTAAAACACCACCCTTGGACAACGTGCCCTTGGACAACCAAACTTTTGGAGTCAAAGCATTTTAAACACAACTTCAGTTCACTACATCTGATACCGCAGGGAGACTGAGTGAGGTGCTGCTGGATCTCATCTTCCCCATGTTACCAGAGAGCGGTTCACGTTCCAAAAGAGGATCGAATCTGGACTTTTGATTAAGAGTTAAGAATAGAAAGTTAGTAGAAAGTATATTTGGTTCCATTTCCCTTAAGGGTTGCTGCACAGACAAACAAAACCTGCTGCTGGTATGTTCTTCCCTGACTCTCAGCTTACAGGTACATCTTCTATCTTACTCCTCTTCTTAAAAAGTACTATTATTATAGTAAGAAGTTCCTTGAATGCTTGCCTGCTGTAGAGGCTGGATGTTAAACAGTCGTTATTTCTGCTGTGCTATGCCACACGTTCACCATTTTAGTCCTACAGCTACATTTTGGCTTCATTAACAGCAGCACAAATTCAGAAGAACTCTGAAGTTGCTCCGGATTCACAGAGGCATAAATGAATCCTCTTACATATAAGTCACGTGTACGGATACACAAAACCACTTTCCACTCTAACACACTTCAGCTGAAGACGAAACTTTTGCCTGTGATTTTATAATCCACATCATCCAGTTTTTCCATTGCATGAGAGCTCTGAGAAAGAAAAGGCTGCACTCCATAAGAATGCATTTTTAGTCGTTGGTTATCGATGTCAAATTCATGACGCTCGTGAATTTTCCCACTGCTCCGCAGCCAATTAAAACAGAGAAAATCCTTCCCCTTAAACCAAATCTAACCCGTGTTCGTGGTTGCTGCGAACCTTCACTACCTGTGTTGTGCGAGGCAGGGCTGCCACTGAAGCTGTTCTCTACACAATCTGCGTTTCAGCTGAAACACTGGAATCCTGCGAGAGGCAAACATCTAAGAAAACGTTATCACATAATAGCGTCACAGAGGGAGAAAGCATGGATTGTTTTGCTATGCATTAAGGCTATATCAAGAGATTACATCCATGATATCCTATAGAAGTTAGGTAAAAAAAAAAAGAAAAAAAGCTGTAATTACATAGGACTTTGGCTCCAAAGTGAAATATTGTTTAAACTGTTCTGGTTATCATATAAATGAGTTTAGAGAGCTTCGTGGCTTACTAAAGAGATACTAGACTGTATGTAAAGACATTAAGCTCGTGTGAATTAGCCTAGTTTAACTGAAATGCAAAAAAATCCATTCTGCTTTCCAGGCACTGAAAGCCTGGCCTGATGTTGTTATTCTTCAGATTAGATTACAATTTGCTTTAAGAATATTTCAGAGAGAAGAGGGTAGTGGAGGAACTGCATGCGATGAACCCCAGCCAAGTCCTCCAAAAGCCAATGGAAAGAATCCTGCTGGCTTTAATGGAACCAGGACTGGTTTCTGCATGCCAAACTCGGCAACCTAAAGCAAATCACGGTCTGGAGTCAGTCAGTGTGACTTCAGGCCAGCTTCAGAAATGATGTAGGCTACATACCGTGAGTATATGGGCTGTAGAATCCAAAGGCGTTTGGCAAAGTAACGCAACTCATCACACCTGCGGCCGCACAAAGAGAATTTTGCGCTGCTGAGGTAAGAGGTTAATGAGATTGGGCAAGGTAAGAACTGGATGCATTTCAATGAGGTTTTACTGAATACGAGCCGCTGAGATGCATTTTCATCTGTAGCTGTAACTCTCATTTCTTGTATCTTAGCATTTCGGGGGGGCTTTTTTTCAGAATTATTCAGAACTACATAATTAAATGGGCTTCTAAATATATATTCACAATGACCAGAGGCACTGCAGGCCAGAAATAAGAAGATCCCAGTGTTGGTAAGGTTTAGTCACACTGCTTTGTGAGAACCCAGCAAGCTAGAACATCTCATCACCACCGCCTGGCAGGCTTTGATCCCAATGGTGAGCCCCAGAGACACACTGCACACCTCTGCCACACACTCAGATTCCAACATTTTTTTTGCTGCAAATGCTGCTGATGGTATTTAGGAAGCATTTTGCTGCTACTTGTCTGTACCACTGATATTGGTGATCTCCTATCCTCTCCAGGCCAAAAAAGTGACCACTAAGTGGTTTAGTGGGACCTATTGGTGATAGGCGAACGGTTGGACTGGATGACCTTGTAGGTCTTTTCCAACCTTGGTGATTCTATGATTCTAAACTGCCAGTGTGTTAATTTCCAGTACGCGCCCGTACAGTGAATGCAGTCAGAGGCATTTACACCAACACTTCTAAATACATCTGAATTTTCAGAAATCTGCAGGTTGCTAGCTGTGTTTGCCTATTTCCCAAGGATCCACTGACCTGAAAACGCCATCAAGAACGTGTAACAGTCTCCTAATAAATTGCTGCAAGACGCATAATTACAGACATTAAAAGTACCTCGTTAGCAGAGATTACGAAACCTAATCTCTACAGCTCGTCATAAAATTTAGAGCAAAATCATGCAATGCCATCAGAGTTAAATGGTAGTTAGGTTGGATTTAGATACATTTCTATTTCTAAAAGTTCCCAGCCGTTGCAACATCCATTCTGTATTAAATGTTGCTGCTACTGCCTACCTGGAGTGGTGTGGACAAAAGGGGTCACGGGAACAATTCCCAAGCGAATGTGGAAGGAAAAGAGCTCCCTGCAGCTGTTATCATTGGCTTTCATTATCCTTTTGTCATTGGACTCGTGCGTATGAATGTCTTCTCAGAGAAAAGGGTGAGCATGACAGAATATAAGGCTGATTTCAGATGCTTAAGAACTCACTTGTGTGCCTGAGTGAACGTCTAAGGAATCCGAGACCTCAGCTCTGCAAATCTGGAAAAGTGCTAATTGTGGAGCCAATTCCAGGTATTAATTAACCATCCACACCAAATTAACCAATTAATCATCCACACCAAAGTAACCTCAGGACGTATCAACGTGCATTTTGGCAGACAAATTTATCTTACAACCTGAATTACCCTACGATCAGATTGTATAAAAAAAATACATCCCTACCTGAAAAACATGGAGAATACCCCCCCCCCCCCCCCCCCCCCAAGTTTTGTTTCGTGGCTTCCCTCATTATGTCACCTCTTATCCAGTCCCCTCTTACGGCAGGACTATGAAAAGCTATTTTAGATGATTTCTATTACTTTTAAAAGTTTGAAACGATGTGACATTTATTGCTCCAGTGATTAGATATGGTTTTGTTTAGGGACCTCCTCTGAGTTTTTGTTGGAGTTCTAAAACCCCAGTAAGCGAGCTCATGCTTCCCCTCTCCAAGACATGATAGTGACATGGAAAATGGCTTGCATTTCACTCTCATTTTCAAGGATTTGTACATGTTAAGTCACGTGAAATGAAGCTCCCTTAGATGGAAAAAGGATTACAAATAAAGCTCCACTTGAAATAAAGATGTCAAGCGCTGATGGTAATTGCTTGTCACAATATATCTCTATAATATCTAATATCCCTAGCTGTGCTAGAGTTGGGTTTTAAAAACTACCACCCCTTAAGAGTTATAAAAGAAATTGATTTTCATGCTATCAAATACTCTAAGGGGCATCCACTATGTTTAGTGAAACCATCTCTTACACTATGTTGTATATACAAAGACTGCAACAGAATGGTATTTTAGAAATGATTTATAAGCTTCATTAATTCATGCCTATGTTTTTTAAACAAATCAAATGCAAACATTTCTGATTTTGTAATAAATATTTCTGACGGAAAATAAGCCAGAATGAAGGCATTCTTCAAAACCCCTAAATCTCCATTTTGGGGCAAAATAACCTTTATTGTTTTATGCCTAGTGATATTTCTCACCGAGCAAGGAGCTCGGTTTTCATGTAGAACCTAATAAAGCTCCCAGCCACTTCAGCAACACCACCACACTTCTCCGTGTCGAGTGACTGACATAAGGGGCCAGGGAACAAAAAAAGTATTGACTTAAATAGGTGATACAAAACTTGCATCAGTGTAGTTCCAGCTGGAATGATCTCCAGTGGCAGCCAATATACTGAATCCTGATAGACTTTCCAGGAGAAGCAGCCAAAGAGGCTCGCACCAGCAGGGCCTTCTACGGCTCCTACTGTTATTTCATTACAGTAACTACAGACCAAGCCTTACAGTAGATGCAGATCAGAAAAGGCTCCTGTAATCCATTAAGTTACTTTTACAAAGTCTGTTTCAGATCTGAAGATTGAGCAGAGGAGTTTGTCTAAGCAAACAGTAAAACGTGTAAATACTCAATAGGCAACTTAAACATGTTGCATGAAACAGAATAGACGGATGAAAGTATCTGCTTTCTTTGTTTCAAAATTTGGCTGTATCTTCACTCAGTGAAAACTAACCTGAGAAGACAACCGACTTCTCTCTCTGAAGACAGGACTTCCATTAGGGAGGCCAGCTACATGCCAGGCAGTCATTTTAGGCTTATCCTTACCTCTGTAGAGTTCACAGTCTATTAAATGAAGCTTTCTGCAAAACCAAGATGAGTAGTAATCTCCATACATTCTCCTAGCCAAGTGTTAGTATAGTAGAGTGTTAAAGACAGAAGGAGTGTTAGTGGTGCAGGAGATTATGCACATAAGAACATCTACCTTTCACTATATATATATACCAGCATCCTTGAACTGGTGCCCAAGGATGTAATAATCACACAGTAAAAAAGAATAAGGCTTTAGTGCACAGTGATGTATTCTGGTACCATTTACCACAGTTAATTCTAAACTGCTTCAAGTAAACATAAACAGCTTATTAATTAATAGCGATTTGTTCTTCAGCAGTAAGAGTGAGATGAGCATAAATTATGTCCTCTGTCAAAGGCACTGTTGTACTTCTAAGGAAGACTTAATCTTTAAAAGCAAGCCATTTATATTCAAGAAAAATGATTTACATTCCTGTTTCTCAAAATGATTCTTCCAGCTTCAGCCTTTGCCAGTTTGACTGAGGAAGTGTTGGAAGCCGGAGTTGAATCAATTCTTTTCAATACTGCGTATTAAAGGGGGCAATTACAAGTATTAAATAATTTAACTGTCTGGTTTATGTTTCCTCCTTTGCTCGCAGAGTTTTCTGTGATAAAAGAAGTTGACTTGTTCCACCCCTACATGACAATGAAAGTGGAAAAGGTGTTGAAACCTGATGCCACAGCCAGAAGGCTCACTAACAATACTTAGAGCATAACGCTTGCAATCTGCACAGTACTACGTACTGATGTTAAAACGATCCATGCACGATATGTAAGTAAACTCCTGGCCTCCTAGCAGATTAACTACCACATGCACCAAAAGGTCTCAAAGGAAACATAAAGAAGTCTAATAAAACTGAATAAAACCAGTTACGCAATGTTTTCATTAAGTGAATGATCCAGTTCCTACTGAAGGCAAGGGGAATTTATACAGCTCTTCAAGACGTAATTCAGGCCGTGTTTTTCTGAAATCTAAACCTGACTCTTTTGCTAAAGTAAGTTACTTTTTTTTTTTTTTCCTCTTCTAAAAAAGCCTTAAGGACATGGCATTTAAAAAGTTCTGGGATGTCCTCTGTTAATTACACCCAGCCCTGTCATTCCCCTGCTCATCTCACAGACGTTTGTATGAAAAGATGCGTAACAACATTAACCTTTTTCCTTCCCTAAATCACAGTGGTGAGATTTCTCTTCCTTAAGAATCCAAAGTAGATTGCTTTCAGCTAACTCATCCTCGGTTTACTGACAGTCATTGCACTTCTATGGTGATTTCTCTTTTTTCCAGACTGAAGACTAATGTTATTGCCCAGTCATCAACAGTTCATTTGACAACTGTCTCCACTGCCAAAACAAAGAAAACCGCCTTCCTATCCATTAAAAAAAAAACAAAAAAACACAAAATGATTTTAAAAAAACAAGCATGAGGAAAGCTGACCTGAAATGAGAACATCTTTGCCTCTTGGGACTCCTTTTCATCCCCTGCCTCTCGCCCTCAGGAGGAGCGCTGCTCCTTTCTCACTATTTTTATGTAGGAGTCAAATCCTTCCTGCCAAGCACCACCACAATATGAAATTAAAAGATCACTTACATTTAGTCACAGCACATCAAACAAGCACAACTGGGTTAGAAACTCAACACTAACTGGAAAGATTTAATCAAGTGTACGCTCCTACTGCTTTCTACTAGTGGGAAGATACACGTGGAAAAGTTCAGTTGGCTTCTTGCTTACAAGCTGATCTGTAATGAACTGGAGAGGCCTGAAAGAAGCTAGGAAAAACAACTGAGTGCAGAGATATAGGGTGTTTAGGAAGATGGAATTGATAGGTTGTTATGTGACCAAATCCTTATGCAACCTAAAAGAAATAGCAAAAGATGGCTATGACATCCACTTACAACTGTCCCACAATGTCATGTGTGCACTGGCGTTGGGCATGACATGCCAGAGCCTTCCATTTGATATTTCAGCAAAAGATCATACTAGAAAAGCACACAGACTCCCAAAGTTGGTGAAAGCAATTACTGAAAGCAATGTTTCTGTAAAACCAGGTCTAACAGCACACCTGGGTAACAACCAAGATCAGCAATTGTAGATTTATCAGTAGCACAATAACAGCAGCCTGGCGACAAAATGGGAAGGCCAGACACAGGGAGTCCCACGTTGTGGGGATTATTGAGCTGATAACAGATCTGTGACTCAGAAACAACCACTGAAACTATTCAGACAGCAATAATTAAGAGCTTTCCCTTTCAGGAAAAAGAAAAGTCATTTTTGACAGGCATTAAGCAAGTAAGCAACAGTTAAGGAGCACAATGAAAACTGTACTAGCGCGAGACAGACTATTACAAGATGGAGAGAGCGTTTGGATCAATTATTTCAATAACTGAATGACGAGCTAATGACTCACAGGATAAGCTGAAAGGGTGACTTACAGCACTGTACCATAAATTATGGGATCTGGCAGAGAGATGATTTTTCACTGACATGCAGTCATTTGAAGAAATAGCAGAAACAGCAGAGCAAGATTGAGAGAACTGCACGTGATAGCTGGCATCAGGACCTGACACATACACACACACAGATATACATGGAAGTTGATGTAAGGGGGGTGGGGTAAGAAAGAGAAAAGATCCACTTGCATGGTGAAACGCATGGAAGGATTTCATTAGGCCTAAGACTGGTTCTTGAAGAGTTTCATTCTTGACACAGTAACTCTTTCCATGTCATAAGACCACAAAAAAATATTTGAACCCATGAAATGGCATCTCCCCTTCCACAAACGAAACAATCAAGTGAGGAAACTGGAATTTTTCCTCTTTATGTTGTGGAAATGCAGCCTCCTCCCCCTGTTCGTTCTTGCCAAGTGGTTAAGTCAATCTGCTTGGTACAATGGCACAAAACACTAGTGTATGTGGATGGAAACTAATGAAGAAAATTGCCTGTTCCACTTATTCAGCTCTGGATTGAAAGCATACACAGGAAGCCAGTCTTGCTTAAAAAGCCCTAGGCCGTAACAGAACAGGAGTTTAGCCAGCTTTCACGCACCTGAAAAAGCCAGGCTTAAAGGCTGAAACAAGCTGAAACCCAAATACATCTTCATATATGTATACTGATATAAGTAACGCAAGGATTTGGACATTTGGGATTGTCACTCTTGATTACAGTTTGTCTGGTCTTACTTTCAGTTTCTGTCTGACACAATCTCATAGAAATCGGGAATAGCGCTCACCAGGTACCACGTGCGCATCACACCTCAGCTGCTGTTCAAAAGAAGTATCCTGCGTAGGCGAGAGTTTTGTGTGCGAGAAATGACTCAGATGCAGAAATAATGAAGAAACGAGTGTGCTTACTTAAGAGACAAGTGAATTTCTGACAAGTAGAGGCTTCTATTTCTATTGGACAAGAAGGAATAATACCGTGGAAAATTAAGTACAGCAGTCTTGCTTAGAAGGGCATTTGGAGGTGAAGAGATTGCATAATTCCAAGGCGCTGCAGCTGGTTGACTTTGGGGGGCAATGAGAGTAATATTTTCTTTTTGTTTCCCCTCCAAATATTCCCTTGGGGGCCAGCTACAAAGTACATCTATCTCTTATCAACTGAAACTACATCTATCTCTTATCAACTGAAACTACATCTATCTCTTATCAACTGAAACGTGGGACAGCGAAAAGAAACCTAATTGCTTCTAGCTAAAGCATCAACTCCCAACAACTGTTTTATGCAACATGCAGGAGAAGAGGTGATGTGGCCAATGTTGAATACGGAAAAAGAAATCAAGCAGAGTTTATGAGGTCAGGTGAAACAAGTGTGAACTGGAAAACGCCGCCCCTGGATGGAGATATGGAAAACCCAAACGTACTAAGATCAAATAGTGGGGGAATGGAAAACAGTCTTTCGGAAAGAAAAAACCCTCGCATTTCAAAAGCATAAGCGTGAAGCTGCATCAATAAATCCATGAATGAATGATGAGAAACAAGAAATCGTCTTTGCTGTTACATTTTACAGTTGAATTAAAAAAGAACCAGTGAATCTAGGATTTCACCACGCAAATGCGTGTGGGTTGCATGTGAACACACTCGTGCTACAGCACTGCAGAAGTACACGAAAATGTTCTTTTAAACCCTCTAGCACCATCTGTTTCCTAGCTATTCAAGATTCATTCCGTCCCTCTTAATTTCTGAATAACAGCCTCCAAAAAAAAATAAAAAAAATAGTCAAGTGAAAAAAAATTAATTTCCTGCAACCTAATAACAGGTCCACCTTCTTCTGCAGAATTCTTCTCCATGCCTGCCCATGGAAATGGAGTGCATATGGTAAGCGATGCAAACATGTTACACATCTAGCAGATCGATTAAAATTATCACACGCGTTCCAACTGTGGCAAGCTTCACGTTACCCTAACGCTGCTCGCAATGTTTGACATTTCCACTTGCTCCACACAGCTACAGATGTATGCAAGGTTGATGCTGAAGCTATGAATGTTTGATTCGATTCTTTCCTTGGGCACCCTTATCCTCAGGATACCATTACAGTAGATGCAGCAATAACTTTCCTGTAGTTGTGATCTTTCTAATACTTGTCATGAAAGTGACTGTAAGCTTTATATTCCCCCACCCACCTCTGCTTTTCTCAGTGGACAAAACAGGACCACTCTTACCTCTAAAGACAGCAAACCAAGAGGATGCTTTCAGAAGTGATATGGCAGGAGAAGCATGCACTCAGTACTGAATAACACCCAAGCGGAAGGTGGTTTCCACACACGTGGAGGAAACAGACAGATGGGAACATTTGTTTTAAGTCGTTTACTTCACTTAGAGCATGAAAATTGGGCATGCTGCAAGTGACTGGAAACTCCTTCAGCAGAAAAACATCTCAAAATCACAGAATGACTTGGGTTGGAAGGGACCTCAAGGATCATAAGCTCCAATCCCCCTGCTGCAAGCAGAGCCACCAACCTCCCCATTTAATCCTAGACCAGGCTGCCCAGTGCCCCATCCAACCTGGCCTTGAACACCTTCAGGGATGGGGCATCCACAGCCTTTCTGGGCAGCTGTTCCAGCACCTCACTGTTCCCTAGGTAAAGAACTTCCCCCTGACATCCAACCTAAATCTTCCCACCTTGAACTTAAAACCATTTCCCCTTGTCCTGCTATTATTTACCCTTTAAAAGAGTCGGCTCCCCTCCTGTTTAACAAGCTCCCATTAGGTACCAGAAGGCTGCAACGAGGTCACCCTGTAGCCTTCTCCAGGCTGAAGAAGCCCAGCTCCCTCAGCCTGCCTTCATAGGGGAGGTGCTCCAGCCCTCTGATCATCTTTGTGGCCCTCCTCTGGACCCCCTCCAACAGCTCTGTCTTACTTCTACTGGGGACCCTAGACCTGGACACAGTACTCCAGGTGGGGCCTCACAAGGGCAGAGTAGAAAGGGACAATCGACTCCCTGTCCCTGCCAGCCACCCCTCTTCTGATGGAGCCAAGGACGCCATTTGCTTTCCGAGCTGCAAGAGCACACTGCTGGCTCATGTTAAGTTATTCATCTACCAGGACCCCCAGGTCCTTCTCTGCAGGGCTACTCTCCTTCCAGTCTGTATATATGCCTGAGCATATATACTCTGGCCCAAGTGCAAAACCTTGCACTTCGCTGTGTTGAACGTCATTAGATTCACCCAGGCCCACCTTGAAAGTCTACTGAGGTCCCTCTTTATGGCATCACTTCCTTCCATTGAGTCATTTCAGTTTAAAAAAAAAAAAGAAAAGAAAAAAGTAGTTAACCATATTTGAAACTGAAAAAGCTTTCAGTATCTGCAAGCTTCAAAAAGCTTTCAGTATCTGCAACTGTATTTTTCTTGTCACAAAGAGATACAGACAGCATCTAGAGACAGTCCGTGCAGCTTCCCATAACTCTGGTCTCCTAATTCCCTCTATTTGCACGTCTGGATTTTCCTCCAGTTGAAACCATATGGTGTTGAGAAATAATACGCCTATCTTTCACCTCCTATTGAAATCAAGACACTGGCAGTCTCTGTAGCGGTAAAAATCATGATCCGTAACTTCAAAATTCTGTTTAAGGTTACTAAGTAACATTCAAAACTAATTTCAATTGAGATAAGTATGGTAACATCCTCAAGTTGACCGTTTGTATTTCAGTTTCATGTGTTAAGCCTCAAGTCACAACACTTTGGAAGAAAAACACGAACCACAAACCCCAATGTTAAAATGAAATGCCAACCGGGGCTCTTAAACATCTCCTCTTGGTGACTTCCTGAGCTTCTACAGACCTTGCACGCAACTGGGTCAGGGAGAGCATGGATCAAGGATTCAGTACGACCTGCCATTATTCAGGTTTGTATAGCTGACCTCCTCCATGACCTTGAGAAATTAAGCCCACAGACACCAGGATTTCTCTCTTACTGCACATCCATTTACTCTGCCAAATCTGGTCATCTGAAAAAGTACAGTCGGCTTTTAGTGCTATTTTTGTTTTAATACAAGGCCTAGCAGTTTCTACAGCAGACAGCACAACAGACCTGGTTTTGCGTAGATCCTGCAGCCTCCACAACAGGATAAAACGAGAACACAATGTTAATGAAAAGACTTTTTTTCTGTTGGATTGGTATTTCACACTTAGGTCTGATCCTAACCATCTTACATTCTTTCCTTTTCCAACGGAAGAGCTACTTGGCATAGCTGTGAACCCCACGCAATAAATATAACTTACTTTAAACAGAAATTTTTGCAGCATAGTGTAGCAAAAAGCCATGCACAAGGTGAAGTCACTCTGCATGACGGTGTCTTACTCATCCACAATATTTAAAGCCTAGTCAGCAACAGAAAAGTACAGCCGTACCAGCTGTCACGCACAAAGAAAAGGATGATGACTAAGTATGAGATTATGCTCATCCGCTCATTAGTGAGTCTCTCAAAGGCATCACTCTTACGTATTTCTGAGGAATAAATAAGAAATGAGATGCCTCCAGCCATCATGATGCAATTCAGCTGTTTAGCACGGCCTATTAAATAAAGCAAGCACAAGGCGCACCCACGCATTAGGTTTGCAGTTACAGAGAAATTCACTAGGAGGCAGACAAACACCATCATCATTTAACAGCAGGAGAGAAAAGGACAGAAAAGGGCGTTCAGGACAAGTGAGGATCTTAAAAGGACAGTTAGAACTGTTCAGTTTGCTTGTATAATGAAAACCACAGGAAACTAGAAGTTTCCATACATCCTCAAGGATTAAAATAAACAGAACGACATATTTTATGTTAGCAAACTGTTATTTGCAAAGAAAATATTAGACCCTGTAGTGTCTAATGTCAACACTGTAGTGCCTACTGTCAACGATATCTGCCGCCTCTAGAGTGTCTGCGTATCACATCCAGTCTGTAGTCGATTGAGCTGATGTTGCCTTGGATATTTACATAGGAAGTTATGATATCATTTCCTTGTAAAGCAGCAATAACATCCAAAAAAGCAATACAAAATAACAGGTAAAAAACACTCTATAGAGCGGATCCCAGCAAAAGAATGCCTCATTTCCCTTTCTGGAAAGCCTCAGAATATAAACTTTCAGGTGGGAAAGTTGCATTATTTTAACATTAAAAATAAATAAATCAATAGTAGTCTTCTTACTTGGACTTTTTAACTCTTCATGGCGTTGCCTTCTGTAACAGTAGATGGCTGATGTGTCTAACGCAGCTCATGTAAGTTCTAAGACACACCTCTCGTATGACTTCTAGCAAGTACGTACCTTCCAGTTCTATGCTTCAGGTCTCTAGGCTTGGTGTAACAACATTCTTTTTCCTTCTCTTCCGTGTACTTGACTGCAAGCTATTCAAAGATAGAACATCTGAATATATAGAGATAAAACATCTCCGTCAGAAAACAGAGTTTCTAATGACTGCTGTAAACCAGCCAACAGAGGAGAGCAATAGTTGAACCCAAAAGCAGATTTAAGATTTGTAGATAATATATGCATTATCCCCATTGAATGTAATGCTTTCAGATTAAACTGGGCTGTGTCTATTGTTATTCAGTGGCCTGCATTTGCTCCAAGATGCAGCAATTATAGGGCAAAATTTCTAACTAAACTAAGCCCCTGTCTCACCATGACTGTTGCTCATAATAAAATCTCCCTCCTCAAAACAACAGAACGCAATGCTTTGCAAATGTGTTGTTCTTATGAAATTTAATGAAAAGTGAGAAATCTAAAACTGGGGAAGCCTCAGCCACCGGCCTGCCTAGATCATGTGTCAACAAACAGAAAGGATTCAAGAAAAGCTGTAATATGCCTACAACCCATTTATTCCTGTGCCAAAGAACTAATGTTCATTTGAAAAGCTTTTAAGAGCACTACAATAAGTCACACAGAAATAAAGCCATCCGTCCTTGGTTGCTTAGCAATCCTAAAATAGAGATGTAAAGAAATTCATGGGGCCATTATTTGAACTAATTCAAAAGGTTACATATAATTTTTTAGTCCTATAATTAAATACATTTAACAATACAGTCTGTTAGGGGGAAACTATTCCTTTATACTCCGCTTCATGAGCAAGACTCATTAAAATATAGCTACATTGAGGATGTTGCTTTCAAAATCTCTTCTTAATGGCAAACAAGAACGAGTAATCATGACCAAGGTACATTTATCATGTTTAAGAGTAGGTTACATTTCAATTATTTAAGCCATCCATTCTGTCTCCATCTTTCCTCTGTAGGATATTTTCACTTTCCACAACTTTAGGGAAAGCTGTTCTCTGCATTAGAAGCAAGAAAAACCGAAAGCTTCCAAAGAAAGGAACAAGTATAGAAATGCAGAAGGGTGCAAGCCTTCTTTCTATGAGCGCCACTGGCAACCCAGCACTCTAAAAGGACAAGGAGAAGAAAAGAGTGATCTGTTCTTGCCACAGCCTTCTCTCACTCCTGGGCCAGAATATTCCTCATACAGATGCAATATCATTTTACCACCAGTGCAGTAGGGAAAACTGCGTAGCATTTACACTGAAGTGTAAGACTGTGTCAGACTTGCGGAGCAGTTGGCAAGCAACTAAGCTAACTCTCACCGTAAAAATAACTTGCTTCATCTGAGCAAAAATCTGAGTGGCATAATCCATCTCTAGAGATATATAAATAATATCCAATATATTGAAATAGATCCTCTGTTCTGACTCTCTTCCAAAAAGTCCGGGATTCTGAAGAGAAAGCTTGGCCTCCGATCGCTTCCCCCCATAGTGTTGCATAGCAGGAGCCGTGATCCCATCTCCTCCTACTCACACACTCTCTCATGGGAACATTTCCAGCACCCCCTTCATCTGATGAGTTGCAGGAGAGAACCACATCGCATTAAGCACCTTATATTGACTAATTATCATAAGGAACTTGGCGTTCTCTGGACTCCAGACTGACAGCATTCCTGCCTCAGCCAACGTATGTCACTCATAAGAAGAAACATACAAAGACGGAAGAAAAAACAGTGGACAGAACACTTAAAAATGGAAAAAGACGACTTGTTTATATTTCTCAAGTTCTGTCTCTACAGCTCCCTTCAGGCAAGTGTCTTTTTTCTCTTTGGAAAACATGCCCTCCAAAATTCATCAACCCCGTTAGCAGACCATGGTAAGTTAAAAGAAAACGTGCTGACCAATATTTAAGTTTAAAGGTCATAATAGGAAGATTTCCACTCCTTTATTTGTCACGTTGCTAGAGGTCAGATATATTTAACAGTATTTAATTACACCTAATATTGCTCTAACGTACACTCACTCTAACAATTTCTTTTAATTCAAGCCCAAATTTACATGCATTTTTACACACGCAACAACCGTCCTTGAAAAATGCATCACTCGTAACTTTTCCACCCTTTTCATGCCCTCTCCTCAACAAAGAATCTCTAACCTACAATTTTCATCCACACCTCATTCAAATATCAATTCATGAAAGCAGACCCTTATCTCTTTTGGCATCTCATCAAATTCCAGCTCAATTTCTTTCCAGATTACAGTAGGCCTTAACTTACATGGCAGCCTAAATACAAGCATTTTCTAGCTTTACATAAGTTGGCATTAAAAACCAGAAAATAATGGTATCTAGACGAGAGAAAGGTGAGATCCCAAGCGGTAACGCCAAGCGCACCGCCAACTCTATTCCACAGCACAGCTGCTTACACTGACCTACCACTGGAGGAGTCGTAACCATAGATTTTAAGGGCAAATTGTCACAAAAAAAAAAAATCTTTTGGTTATTAGCATTTATAACTGAAACAAACGGCTTACAATAACATCATCTGTGAGTTGCTGATATTGAGATAACATTCCTGCAGTCATCACCGACTGATTTTATTGAGATGAGTTGCCAGGATTGTCTGAGACTCCTCAGAAAACGAAGGTACTGGTAGCTCAATTTACTGGTTGGCTACCTACAGTGTACCTCACATTCCTTCTGTTTTATGATTTTTAGTTATGCTGGAAATCTCAGTCTACGCGTTTCTAGATAAGATCCAACAGTCAAAAAACGCAGACGTCTAAAGATTTATTTTCCTATTTTATATAGGACGAGTTGAGGGCAACACCAAAATTATTAAACTAGTCACAGATGTGCCAAATCACAATGCAGACATGTGGAAACTGCTTCCTACCTCCATTCTCTGTTTTTTAAATCAATGGAGCTGCATGAACAACCAAGAGAATTACATTTGGAAAGTATCTAGAGGCAGATTATTTTATCAGATCTTGTTTGAAATTAAACTGGAGATTATTTTTTTAAACGAACTGTCCTGAAATAGGCTTGTTTATCTTTATGGGCTTAATTAAAACACATTCTAATTGACACTGCAGTAAACTAGGGGAGAACTAGGGTAGCGTAACTTTGAAAATGTTTATATTTAGGCTTAATTTCCTTTAAGTAGTACAAAGCATCCTTTCAAAGTTTTCCAAGTGATGTCATTGTGAGTCTTCGGGGTATGATGTTACAATGTTGGAATGAAATTGCGTCTGTTCAGATCTATGGAATCAACATTGTAAGTAGCGGTCCAAAGCTATACTAATGTGCAAAAAAAAAAAGCAGCGAAAACAATCTTAATGGAATAAACAACTTGGAATAAAACTCAGATATTGCCAGCCAGAAATGACTTATCTGAGACTGCAATCACCAGTCCTGATTACAGACGCCAAACCAAATTCAATCAACTGCAGTCTGTAGTACAACATCTAAATTCAAAACCACCTTAGTTCAAGTTCTTATGGCTTGCATGGAAGTCTTTGGTCAAAGTGATTTATTTGTACTGATGAGTGTAGCATGAGCACAAGTTAACGTATGGCACCATGGCTCAATGGCTGTTTGCTGTGGTCAGCTTTTCTTGCTCAAACTCATTCGTTTCTTTCTAGGATCAGATTAGCACTCACGGTAATGTCAATTCCAAGTTCCAAAGCATTTGAATTGAAAATGGGTTTACAGTGCTGTAGAAAAATGAAGGACCTGCGTTTCCGCTTACAAAAGGTACTGATTTTAAACACTGAAGTTGAGTATTTCATTTCACACGCAACTACTTGGTCAATTATTACATCCACCCTTGGACCTGCTCATACCAGCACTCCATCCGTAACCTCACACTATCACTCCAGCAATACTGAACCTAACTGCACGTATAGAGAACGATGGTTTCAATTCACAGGGATTTGAATAAAACTTTCTAACATTCCAGTCTGTACAAATTTTAATCACATTGCGTCTCTTAATTAGGCATCCCCACTAAAACTGACTGCTCAGCATGAAGTTAAACGAAGCTGAAATCAGTCTCGTCTAGTTTGATATATAACATTATTTCTTTAAATAGTCTTGACACAAGACAATATAGTTCACACGGATATGAAATGGGCAAGGGTTGGCAAATCTGGGTGGTAAAAGAGAGAATACTGTTATTCGTCTTCTCTCCTTGCCTGCTTTGACATCACCTCTGAAATTAGCTTTGTAACTAACCCTCACTTTTCCATGGGAAGAATCCAGGAAAAACTATGGTAATACTATCACTTTTGTCCTGCAGAATTCCAAGTTTATCTTTGGAATGCATGCTAGAACAGTTTACTGTACTGTATTTTCTGTTGTGCTCGTGAGGGACTGACGAGGTGCCAAGCCCTGACATCCTCTTAAGTGCTGACAACGCTATCAAGTAAAAAAGCTACTTCCCTGGTGCAGAAGATAAAGAAGCAAGGGGGTCAAGGGAAGAAGTATTCAGATTAACAGCACACATTTTTTCACGCAGCGCATTATTCTTCGGAATATTTAATAAGTTTAGTGCTCTGATAACTGCCTTGACACAGGAGTGAATTACCCAAATTTAGTTTTAATAATCTAGCCTAGTTTTGATAGATGCCAGCTGTAACCTGATGGGACTGAGATTGAGTCCCACAGAAATCCCCCGTTGTATATATTCTAGCATGTTGGATCTCTTCGCACTCATCAGTTTTATATCTTTCCGCAAATACCAGAAGAAAGATCTTTTTAGGTTCTGGCAACCTCTTGGAATAGGAAAATGTCCCACTGCCAAAAAGGTACTGATTACTGTAACAGAGTAGCCTGGAGTTTCTAACCTATTTCTTTTCATATATAAACTTGATTCTGATTTGGAATCAGCTCTCCCGACAGAGGTATTTTTCACTGTGCTAATTTCCCTCTAGCTAGACTGTATTTAACTCCATCATCTTACCATACACGGTTTCTGTTACTCAGAAGCACAAATACTTTTTAAAATCTCATTTACTCCTGCTTTACTGCAGGAGACAGAATGAGCAAGAATAGAGGAGAAGAAACAGCTCTTCTATTGCATTTGTTTTTAAACCATGATTTCCACATTAGAAACATTTCTTCCTATCAAATAAAACAACTACCTTTAGCCAGCCCTAGTACGCCACTTATTCCTCTCCTCTTGACATTTCACTTCCTTTGCATAAGTGTTTTTGCTGCTGTCAGCATAATAACTTACATATATTTGTATGATGGCATGTGGACTATTTATTTACTTTGGGTGCTCAGGTGATGCTGCAGTGAAGCCTAAAGAGTCTCTCTCATTCATGGCTGCTACATTTGAGCTGGAGGATAAAGAGCACTGCTTATATTTCAGATCTACAGCCATTATTCCATCCACAGAACGAAGCAGTATAGAAAGATATGGAATGAAGACACCAGCCATGACAGTTCTTGACTTCTTGAAAACATACTGAAATTCTACAAATGCAACTTGTTAAACACTGAAAGCAAATTAGTGCTTCCTTTCAAATGTGTTAGTAAAAGCCCAAGTCTTCATGCCCAGATTCTTAAATACTTGGCAAATGCATGACAAGTTCGATTCAATGACCAGGACCACAAACTCTGGAACCTGGTGCATTCATGTAGCAGTAAATTCACAGCATTGAGTGGTGCATTCACGTAGCAGTAAGTTCACAGCAGCAGCTTATGAAAAAAAAAATCAGGTCCTCCATCAAGGCTGCTCTTTTTAAGAAGTCATTTTGCAAATTGGCAATGGGCTGACTGATCTCTGCCCAATTTTTGTGTACTGATCTTTGTCTTCATAATGCGTCTCCCTGCATACTATTTTAATGTGTGGGGTATTTTTTGCTTGGTTTTTTTTTTTGCACTATAGCATGTATATTCTGCAGAACAGTTTAACTAGATTTGAAAGCGATACATAAAGCAGTAATTGCTTCCAGTTTGGTGCCTAAACTCAGAATTCATCAAATCCCCTTCTTACGGTTACAATATTTGAAGGACACGTCCTCCCTTTTAACTCTCCCATGTCTAACAACTACCCAGATAATACATAGCTCCTAAAATGGCAAGACAAGCCATTAGACTAGCACTGATAACGCTAACAACCAGCTCTTATAATTTCTTCCCACTTCATTTTCAGCTTGAAACACCTCCTAAGGAGGAACAGTGAATTTTTAACGGGAGAGAAACACGAATGAAATCCTTTCGTGAAGATGACAGCGTAAAAACTGCAAAACATGACTTGACGGCCTGAGGCCAAATAAAGCCAGACTCTTGGCTTCACAGAAGAATTCACTGACCGACATCTTATACAGATATATATACACTGCCAGAGCTGGATCAAATACTTGATCTCTGCATTTCCTAAAGCAAAGATTTCATACCACTGACACCCTAGCACAGAATATAAAGCTTTGAGCTTGAAGGTAACTCATCTGGCTTAACCCTCAGGCCACAGTAGAGAAAAGACAGAGCTGGAGAAGCAATACTCAAACCCAGTCAGTATATTAAGGACCTCTTGCAATGCTTTTCACTAGCTGAAAGAAGGGAACGGGATGCTTAGCACATTTAAGTAAAGATCTTTCTTGTACTTTACTCTACACAGTCAGTTGCTCCCAACCTCCTGGCAGTTAAAGCGCTTACTAGCTTTCCAGTTTTCGGAAGGTTTTCTGAAGCCCTGAAACCCAACTTCATTCCATGGAGAGATTTTCTTTCCTGCCGCTGCTTTCAAGGGAACTAGGGCTAGAAGAAAGCTGAATACTTAAATTACACTGTCTGACCAAGAACAAACCAAAACCAACTGAACACCAGAGACCACTTCTCTGTTATTTTCTTTCACTGAGAAGTGCGTTCGGAAGATAGGCCAGTGAGACCATATTCTCTAAGCATGTTAGCAATGCTACACCTGAATCTCTAATAGAATAACACACAATATCAATATACTCACAACAATTGCTCACTGACTCCTTCAGAATGAAGTCTTGCTCTCAGACTTGTCTTATGAAGGACTTGAAAGGATATTCTACAAATACTATAGTTGATTTAAAGAAAAAACCTTACCGAAACAGACTATAGAGAAAAAGGAGAAAGACTTGAGAACAACATACACTTCCAACACAAAAATGCCATTATACCATCCTTCGGCTTACTTATTCACATACCTTAAGAGGTGGGGGGCAGGGAGGGGGAGAAGGAAACAGAAACGAGGTTCTCTGTACCTTTATGAAAAGCCAAATGCCACCTTCTCCCTCTTGCCCGTCAGTAAATCACAGGGAATCAGTTAAGTAACATGACACAAGATATTAGTGCAGCAGTGTAGCCATTTCTGAAAACCCAGCTTCACTAAAACACCAAACAGTCATTTCACTTGGATTGGGTGACTTTGGGTAGACCAATTCTGAATGCGGCTGTAGATTTAGACATTACACACACCAGAACCTTGATAATTAAATACTTTTTTCCCACAAAGAGAGCTTTTCAGGCCAGCCAGGGTGTTCCTTATGCTCTTTGTAATAGACCTTTTACACGTACACAGAGAAGAAATCATAACAGTAGCTATACCTTGATGTTATAGAGGTGTAGGAAGGTACAGCTGGTTTGGAGATTACTTCCAGGTATTGATTTAAATTTCCATGTGCTGTTCTTATCTGCCTTCACTACAGTTTTTGCACATTTGAACAAGGAACAGATCAGAAAAGCCTTTGATAGAACAGAGAAAAGCCAACAAGATTGTAACTAGGATGAAAGAGAAACATCTGTGAAATAGACCTCAACTGACTTCAACTGAAAGCAATGCATTATCTTTAAGTGGTCTGTTAGCATACTACATCTAAAATAACATTAGTGGAAGGGCAGCTTCCAGGCCTCAGCGCTACACCAGAGCCACGTGCGCAATGCTGTGTAGATGCGCAACGTACTGGAGAACAAGGATTTAGTATAAGATAGTTCCATTACAATAGTCAGAAGTAGTTGAATATTTGAGACTGAGGCACAGTTACTTCCTCTGCTTACTAAAGTCATCGAGTTTGTTTAATTGGCGTAAATGAGACCAGAATTTGCAGTGGCTATGCACGTCACAAAGCTGTAATCAAGTTTTCGTATCAGTATTTACTCTCAGCTTCACATGAATGTCGTAACACTGAAGGTGATCACACATGTGATATGAAAAAAGTCAGACCGCCAATGGCACCGTGTAGTAAAAACAACAACAAAAAAAAAGCAGCTCCTTTTTTCCCCCACCCATACTGACAAGTGACATAATTTAAAAGATCTGCATGCATATTGAAAAATCCCTTCAGCACTGCTTTTAATACCAACCAACCTCATAGCTGAGCGGCGTGATTTTGGCTCTCAGCTTTCCAAAAAGCACAAATAACTTTGCATCCAGATATGAAGATTAAAAAACCTGTTTTTGACAGCAAAACGAATTTAGTTTGGAGCACCGGGCAATCTACTGCTGTAAGTTCTCAAGGTAAGTGCCTGGTGCTGCACCTAGGATGGAGGATTGCACAGGCACAGAGACAAAGAGAGCAGCCCTGTAGGAACAGATCTGAGAGTGCTGTTCAGCAGCAGGCTCAGCATGAGCCAACAGCATGCACCGGCAGCCAAGAGGGCAAACTGTATTTTGGGGTGTATTAAACACCGCCAGTCAAAAGGAGTGATGCTCCCACTGTATTTGGCATTGGTGTGGCCTCACTTTAAATACTGTGTTAAATCAGAGAATCAAGAGAAGACCTCCAAGTCGGACCAGATAAGCCTTAAAAGCGACTTCCAACTTAAATGATTCTGTGATTCTCTGTTTCTAAATCCTTTTCTGGCTGATTGAAAACAAGGCATGAGAGTACACCTCGGAGCAGTCTGAATCAAATGTTACCGATACGCTCACACAGCTTGAAGAACTGCCAGTATCTGGTCTTCAGTTTTAATATGTTGTTTTTGCTAGGGATTTTTTTTCCCCCATTTTTCTTTATTTCAATACTCTTCAGATAAATAGTTGAGGATGAGTTCTCCGCTGTTTATTACTCTTTGCCAAAGAAAACAAAGGTTTGTTGCATTTACTATTCCCTTACAGCACCAGATTCTTTTTCCTTTGCTCTTAATTTCAAAAATTACTGCAAAAAATAATAAAGCAGAAGAGTTGCTCCCAAATTTCCACTGGATTATGCACAACTTTAAAAAACAAACACGTTATTAGTAACAGAGGTTTGTGCATCTGCTTTTTTTCCAATCAAAACACATGGCAAAACTCATTCTCACGTAAATATGCGACTCAGTAAAGTACTTCATTACTACAAGAAAGTAATGAGAAAAGACTGCTGGACCTGCGTAAAACAAAAACCAACAAAGTTGAAAAGGAGAAATAATGGCATTGAGTATCTATCTTAACATAACTCCATAACCAATTTCAACTCAAAATTCTACATTTGAAGAAGTAAGGCATTTTAGAAGCTTTATCCCCTGGCTTTTGTGGACTATGACTGACTTCAGTGTTTGTCTACTAACATACGTCTGTCTTCTTAAGCTGTCATTTACCCTGTAACATCCATCGTAATTAACAAACTGTTCATAACATTAAAAGGGCAATTATTAACAATGGAACGTTAAAAAGGCTATAAAAGACCGCGACTATTAAAAAATAACTTCTGTGAAAATTCGTTCCCTGATGTAAAAAACACAGAAGTTGATTTGGACTCAAAAATGCTATTTCAATGCCAAGAAAAAACAACACAGAACACCACAGAAGGACTCGTGCTCAAACGCTGAGAATGGTTGAGCATTTGCAATTTCAATTGATTTCAACAGGAGCCATGCAAGTATGAGTTTGATCCCACGTTTGCCATTTGGTGCAAATATTTCCTTTTGTGGCATAAAAAGAGGTGGGATGTTCAAAATGAAGAGACAGTAACAGCCACAATCCGGTCTAGCGAAGAACTAAGATTAAGTTTTAATATATTTACGTGTGTTGATAATAAAACAAATTGTACGTGTGTTTAGCATGAGCAGCTAGAATAGGAACACTGTCATTATATAAGATCAAAATATATAACCAAACGTGCGTGCATATAATCTCAAGAGTTTCTTCCCATACGTTTCTTTCACCGTAAGCAATTTTCCAATCAGTTTTGTTTAACTTAGGAAACTATCTGAAAATAATAAAATTATTAATACTCTGCTAAACGAGCAGCAAACTGCGTTTCAAATCCAGGTATGTACACAGCTATAAGCAAACAAACCTAAAAATCTCTTTTAATAACACACTGCTGTATCCTAACAGGATTCCTGCACGGCTGCATTTCTGCACAATTCTACACAAATAAAATAGACTCACTCAGTTTATCTTGACTATTTCATAGTCTTTTGCATCCTGATTGATTAACAAACAATTCAATAACATGCTGAGCATGGATAATTACCTCATTATTTTATCTACTCTGCTCCAGAAAGCATTTCGACTTATTTGAAACCATGCAGTAGCAAGTTGTTTTTTTTTTTTTAAGCATTCAAACATGTAATCTGATGGTGTAATCTTGGTAAATAGCACCCAATTAAAGAAATGAACAACCACCTCCAATAAAATTAAAAAACTCCCACAAAATTAAAGAAAAAAATGAAATTGAAGTGGACAATTAAGTTTTCAGACCTTTGATGTAAGAAACGGATGACATAAAATGCCATTTAATTGTCTCAGTTGATCAGCGATTCATTTAATCAATAAGACGTGTTTTATGCTCCTGATCTTTAAAGGTCCCTGAAGGTACCAAACCTAGATGGGGTGAACCCAGCTCTCAGATTCTAAAAATAGCATTCATTTTCTGAAGAGAACAAACAAAAGCAAACAAAACTCTGCTTTCTCACAGTCTCTCCAGTGGACATCTCAACTTCTGCTCGGGAGTTGGGGGGGAGTGGGGAATAAAATGAAAGACATCCACTTGGCATACGCTGGTTGATAAATTCATTGGATATTCTAATTAAAATGCAGTGTTTCATGTTTCACTGTGGTGGAGATGGTTCGGAAATACAGCATTTACTGCTTTTCTACTGGTTGGAATTGGAATCAGCACACACAATTTCATTAAGCACATACGACAAAATTTTGTCACTACTATTTATGGCAGAACCCATTTTACAGTACCTTACATTTTGCCACAGAGCTGTGATAGCCTTTGTTTTGAAGTTAAGCTATTTCATAAGGGTTGACATTTATAAAATACAGTTAATACAAATAGTTTTTATGAGCAAGAAAGACTTGACCAGTGCAAAATTGGAACTCTTTTTCTACAACAGAATTATTAACATTTATAATTCATATACCTGAAAACCTCTTTTGATTTAAGAGGCTAGCATGGCTCTCGTCCCACCAGAAAACATACACACAGTAATTCAGGATGGACAGGATGTGCAATCCTCCTAAAGCAGTGTCATCTATAAGGCTCGATCCGGTTGCTCAGGGATTTAACTAATTGACTCTTAGAAACCTTAAAGGATGGTGACTACAAAACCCCTTTGGTCAATGTTTTTCCTGGCTTGACTGAAGCTACAGGGCTATATTATACAATTCGGCCCATAAATCACTGTAGCATATTCCTATGCAAGACAGATGCACTTGCTTTGACTATGTTCACATTACAGTCATACAAAATCCTTCCACCTCACCAAGGGAAGGCAGGAAGATTATTCAAAAAAGAAAAAAAAAAAAGCAGAAAGATTGGTACTAACATCCTTAAAAAGTGACACTATGAATAACTGCATCTTGGTGATGAGTGGTGTCCCCCAGGGGTTTGTCTTGGGATCAACACTCTTCAACATCTTTATCAGCGACATATACACTGGGATCAAGTGCACCCTCAGCAACTTTGCCAATGTCACCAAACTGAGTGGTGCAGCTGACACAGTAGAAGGGAGGGATGCCATCCATTGAGATATGGACAGGCTTGAAAAGCGAGCCCACAAGAAACTAACGAGGTTCACCAGGCCAAGAACAAGGTGTTGCACTTGGATTGGGGCAAACTCAAATATGCGTACAGACCAGAAGAAAAGCTCCTCGGGAGCAGCCCAACCTGGTGACCTGAAGGACAAAAAGCTGGACATGACCCAGCAGTTTGCTCTTGCAGCCCAATATGTCAACAGTATCCCGGTCTGCATCAACAGAGGGGTGGCAGCAGGGGGAGGGAGGTCACTGTCCCCCTTCTACTCTGTCCTTGTGAGGCCTCATCTGGAGTACTGTGTCCCAGCCAGAGGCCCCCAGTACAGGAAGGATGTGGAGCTGTTGGAGCAGGTCCAGAGGAGGGCCACAAAATGGTTGAAGAGTTAGTGCACCTCTATTACGAAGAAAGGCTGGGGCAGTTGTACCTGTTCAGTCTAGAGAAGAGAGAACTTCAGGGAAACCTAGTTGCAGCTTTCCAGTACTTCAAAGGAGCTTATAACGAGGAGGAAGATCAACACGTTACGTCATCTGACAGTGACACAACAAGAGGGAACTGCTTTAAACTAAGGGAGTGGAAATTAAATTGGATATCAGGTGGAAATGAGGCGCTGGCATACAGTGCCAAGAGAAGCTGTGGACGCCCCATCCCCAAAGGCATTCGAGTACAGGTTGGACAGGGTCCTAACTGACTTGATCTGATGGGGAGCAATCGGCTCACAGCATCGGGTTGGAACTGGCCTTTAAGATCCTTCCCAACTCAAGCTATTCTATGATCTCCTGTCAGTCCAGTTACTGGCTTTGAACTGCAAACATTAACTGCTGCCTCAATGTCAGTGAAAATGTATTAACATCTCTTAAATTTAAAACGAACTCTTACGAAAAGGTTAACTTGTGAAGTAGAAGCAGAAGAAGAAACTAACCAAAAAAAAAAAACCACAAGGAAATAGTTTCCCTTATTAATGCTTTCGGTATAAACTTACAGGTCCTAATCGATCATTCTTAACAATAAACTGCAGAACGGAAAAGCATTTATAAAGTAATTTTTTGTCTGAGGATGGATGGAGCGAATTAGCAGTCAGCCTATGCTCTCAGATACGCAGATGGTGATCCAGTACATTTTATAATGAAGTCGGTTGAGTCAGCAGAACAGAACTTCTTCACAACTTCACAAAAAGAAAAATAGAACCAACCACACAAATCCTCTCTTATTTCTGTATCCTCAGCATTCTAAGGAAGAACACTGAAACAATGAGTTCTGAGAAATTTCCTCTATCATTTCTTACATAATCAGTTTGGTAATTAATTTTTATTTTACCTGACTTTTTTTTTTAGTTATTTTTAAAATATTAGTATTTTTGGTACCTTACTGTTAACCGGTTTTATTAAAAAATGAAAGGAGAAAGAAGCAAAGATGGATCGTTTAGAATTCAGTATGCATTCATTAAGATGACTAAGGAAGTAAGGATGACTGTGCCAAATCGTACATAAGGGTAAAGCATTTGGATAGGAACCGGCCCGTGGTTAAAACAAAAGAAAACAAACTAAAGAATGAAAACACATCCACCCATCCACTGCTACAACTAAGAATCAAAGCCCAAAGAACAGATCAGTAACTATCACTGTCCTTCAAGTTCAATAGTCCTGATGAAATCCTGATTCGCCAATGGTTTTGACACTTCAGACATCAGTAAAGGTTATTTGACGTGGATAACACTCTAGAGAAGGAATTTCAGTGCTAGAAATGTAAACTAGTGAGAACGTTCTAAGGGAAATGGCCTAAGAGAAGCAGGAAAACGGTTATCATCTCTGAAACGCGGAGGACAATAAAGTTCATGTAAATGGCGATGAAGAAAACAAAACCCCTCAAAAGTTCACCAAGCAAAAACAGTCAATACGAATTACACGTTTGGATTGAAAAAGCAGAAAAAGATGGAATTCCGAGAAACGTATGATCAGTCTGCTTTCCATTTTCCCGTACTTCCTGTACTTAGATGCTACATTGTCCCTACCTGGATGGTTTGGAGTGAAGTGTGCTTACGTACTGATGAGTACATTTTTCTCACCAGAAATGGAAAGCAGGGCAGAACACTGCCAGACTGTTTGTAGCCATCAGTGATGACACCTTTATACATGTTGATAGTGAATCCCAAAGGAAAGCTTCTCCACAGGTGCTAGAGCAGGCAAATAATGGATTTACTGGGATTTAGACTCAGAGGGAGCTATTATCAAACAAACATTTTCTCACTATTATAAGAAAGTGATGGTAATTGAAATTAATGATTAAAAGGACAAGGTCTAAAAGTTTAAGAGCAATCAGAGGTCAGGAAAAATGACAGACTTTACAGTCAGGACCCCATTACATCATTTGATCTGACTCCAGCTGCACAAAAATAGCAGTTTTTCCATTGTACAGAACTCATTGATTTGAATTTTAATATGGGTGTGAATCTGTTGGGTGTATTTTCACGAGAGCGAGTAAGTTGTTTGTGGAAAGCATACATCCTTATGCTTATATCATGTATTAAACAGGAGATAGCTTGAAATAAAAATATCAGCCACTAAAATTTACCATTACTCATCTTTTTCTGAGGTTCAATTCACATTTCTTACCATGAAATTCTTTATTCACCTAAATATCTCTTTCGCTGCATTCGAGAAATAAGCAGTTTTAACTCTGTGTGTCCCTTTTCCAAGATACACCGCACAAAAGTTTGTTATATAGGATTCCGTATCTCATTTTTGAAGAGCAGTTCTGCTTGAAGTTGACTACACTATTTTTTATTTTTTATACGTGCAAGTGATCACATTCATCAGTGGGACTGATCTACAGAAGCTGGGAAGAACTTTTTTCCCTATCAGTTCAACTGGCCTACGATGGGCACCATCATGCTCTACGTGGTTCGTATAACATAAGAGGAACTGTCTCAGCAGCACCAGAATAGGGAGCCAAATATCAACAAAATTAGCAGTCAGCTATGCATCTCTAACATGCTTTCTCATAAGGAAATGTCCAAAGGATTCCAAAGAAATGCTAATAAAACTATTCACATAAGCAATATAAATATACAGAAAGAAGAGTAAAAACTTACTGTGATTGAGTATTCCAAAGCAAGATTCAAGCTAACAAAAACCCAAGACAAATGACTTCTAAAACCTGCAAATACAAACTCCTTCCCAGTGAAGTTCCTGTCAAGCTTCCATTGATATCAATGCTGTAGGAATGATCTCGAATACTGTAGATTCGTGTCTAATCTATATTGTTATTTTTTGGCACAATCCTACTTGGAACAGAGTAGAGTAATATGAAAAGGGTGTTTTGTTTGCAGACTTGGAAAGACATCTGAGTTGGATTAGATTGCACAATAAAGAAGCCAGTGAAAGGGAATTTGACACTCACCATTTTGGCTGAACAGTTTAGTTTATCAAAACAGAAAGATTAAAAATCCTTTGATATTGTTATTTTAAAACAAAACTGAAAGGAAGAAAAGAAGTGTTAAATCTCTCCCAGTTTACTGGGCAGTTTGGTTAACAAAATTACCTTCTTTCAAGTCATTTAAAGCTAGTACCCTAAAATATTGTAGAATTAAAAAGAAATATTGCTGGCTATGAAACAGAAAGTCTATTAATCCTTTATCCTTGCACGTTATTATCTCAAACTCTCTCTCACAAATCCTGTATTTCTTATTCATTCTCAGCTATTACTGAATTAAATGGGATTTCTCTGTTCCTACTCAGCATACTATTTAAACATGTTCTCAACTTCATATACACGGGGGCAACCTAAATCCTTACCTAAATTTGACTTCAGTGTAAATTAAGTGTAAGTTTACGACAGAGTAACCACTCTGGTGTTTGAACTGGGAACAGATGGGAAGGAGTCCTTCCGACTTTTGTTCTCACAGGTGCCAAATCCTCACTTTATGAGATCAATTTCACACCTTTTGCAAAATAGGGTTAACAGTTCTTGATAGCAAGACGTGTCACTTTATCAAGTTGTTACACAACACAGCGCACGCGGACAGAGAAATGGAAAATGGAAAGAATATGAATCACATTCTTTCCACAATATCAGAAAATCAGAGGATTGGAATATATTCATAGTGTTGGCATAAATAAACATACAGAACATACAAAGAGGATCCAAATTAAGTTTAGATAAGGTTTTGGGTTTTTTTTGCTAATTTCAGCCAGATAGTGCTAAGAAATATTTACATTAAAGATGTAGGATTACAGGAGTTAGTATAACTCATATCAAGTATGAAATACAACGCTAAGTTTGGAAATACATGTTAATCAACTGAAGTAATATGACATGAATGTTTTGCTCCTCCTACTTAACAATACGTCTCAGTCACAACTTGACAATGCAGTGACCATTGTGCCTTTGATCTCCTTCCTGACCCATCAAATAGCATCAGTCAATGCAAAATGGGAGGAAGGCTGACGCAGCTGATGCTCTTTCAAACAAAGCTAGAAGTCAATCTCCATTTGTGGCTATTTGCTCCTCGGTTGCCACTGATCAAAGACAGAACAAATTCCACGACCTATAATTGGAAGGATCTACCAGATGCTAATAAATCCATGAGTCAGTTAACCTAACATAGTTTCTTTATGCTCTGACAGTATCAGAGAAATGAGTCAGTGCTGGCTGAAAAGAAAAATATTTCCAAGGAGGGAGTTAGCAGATAAAAATAAAACCTTTACCCTAATAAAGAGAATCTTCTCTCCAACTCTGTACCTTCCTTGTGAAAGGCGCTCCACACAGAATTTATTGGGGCATTTACAAGGTGGATCTTCAGAAATGTGCTTAACCTGGAGGAAAAAAACAAAGTAGGCGAAACTAAGTAAAATATTGTAGAAAAAAAAACATTCAGGAGGACATAGATTAATGCTGTTGTGTTATGATGTAAGTCTTCAATGCTGGTATTTTTTTTTAATCACCTTTTCAATCGCAACATTTTTAACAGTTCAGCAGTTTTAATAGTTTCCTTTAATTACTTTTGAAAAATACCATTTTGCACATCATCTGTATGAAGGGAAAATAGCAAACTCTTCACTCAAGCCAAAATTCTATCAAATTTCTTGATAACTTTGCACAAATGAAAAAAAACTGAATGAGAACTGAGAATTCGATCCTTCTTGCACAGGTACGAAAGCCATTATAATATCCTTAAAATGGGAAATAAATGGGAAATGGACGATGAACAGGTATTTGCAAGTTCAAAGGGGTTGCTTACACTTAGCCTTAGGATCACTATAGGAAGCATAGTAAACTAACAGGCACATTAGATTGCCTGGGCACATCCTTCAGGAGCTGCATCAAATTTAACCAGACTCAAGAAGCAGCCATACACTTGACGTGAAATGTAAGGCTTGTGAAATCAAAGGAAACATTAACATGATATATACACGCGTGCCCAACTCCTTAAAAACCAGATTTATTAAGTAGGATGAGAATGTTGATGTTTTAAACTATTTCCTGTAATCCCAGATTGCAGTTCTTCCAACGACAAAAAGGATTTCACAGCTGTGAAGAGGTAAAAAAAATAGAGACAAGTATCACAGTTAAACATAAAATTTGCTATGTTTAACTGAAATGCACGAAACCTCTTGAATGAGTTCAGCAAACTTGTGTACATACACGTTCAGTATTTTACAGTGCATCAGTTGACCTGTCAAAGTACCAGTACAGCTAACATGAAAACTGAAGCCTGTGACGTATTCTACTTTCTAAATAAATATAATAAATACAGAAGAATTGTGGCTTACTGATAAAAGGTCCTGCCCAATACTTTCACGTGGCACTTGCACTTCAGAAAAGCTGGATGGAGAAAATTACTATGTAGTCACAAGTCCGCACCAAGGTGTAGCAGTACTGCTAACTACCCTTTGATAATCCCCACCGTAGAGCATTAATGCAATCACAGATAATTAAAGGAGCCCCAAGAGTGCTCTGCTTTATCTGTGCTAGATGCGACTCCATACTTCTCTACTTCCTGTCAACTGCACCAACTTGACTTCAACCTCTAATGAAAACATGGCCTTGAAAGTTAGAGTCATTAATGCTTAGTGAGATTTTGATTCTTCAATGATCTGAAAGTAGCACGGCCATCAATGCCCAAAGAGATCCAGGTGGAAAACTCTCATTTGATGTTCAAATCGTGTGCAGGAACAGCAATGGCAAGTGCACCACTTTTGTGCTCGGCAGCTTTCTTTGGTGGAATCTGACCTCGTGCATCAGTGTCAAACAATGCAAAGTGCTGGAGGAACCTTCTAGAGACTATTCCGGAGTTTCTAATGAAGAAATGGTGAGTGTTATTAAACCAACTATTTAGACAGTCAGCTACAAAAGGTATCACATCAGTGAAGCCAATGGCCTGTGACTTAAATCCAGTGTAAATTGCTGAGGGTGCAAAAAGTACATTCCTGCACCTCTTGGAATGTGGCAACAAGTCCCCTAAACACAACCCTAGTCCATTTCACAGTAGCAATATGAATGCTGACTGATGATCAGGGATTTCTGATGTAATATCCTACAGTAATTATCACCTCTGGAGACACAACGGATATTCAAAACTGAAAATGGATAGTGTGAAACACGCCTTTTTAACTACATCTAACAGTGTTCATCTAAACAAGTAAAAAGACAAAGTAGACAAAGACAAGTTCAAGGTTGTTTTGAACTGTGTAAGCAAAAGCAAAAGCAAAAAGCTATACTAGACACTAGGAATGAAAGCTAACAGATTTACGTTGGTGTAAAGCAGAGGATAATGAGACCCTCACTGCTGATCCTGCTATTGAGGCTTCCATTACCTTACTATCCCAAAGGACACAGAAGTATTATCGACTGGAATTTGGAAATCAAATAAGGAAGCAGAGCGAAGAATTATATCCTATTTTACTTTGTGTCTGGACTATATGAGCACTGCTGCTATTTTATGGTGTGAGTGTCTGGGGCAGCGAGGGTCAGGAATCTAGCTGGAGGAATTTCATTAGGTTTCTATCCCTACTGCTTTCTAAATTAAAGAAGGTGGTTGGAGACAACCTTCATACTTTTTCTGTTACTGCAAGATACAGTCACCACTGGCCTTCTGCACATAACTGTTGTTTCTCAATTCTGTTGAAACATAAGCAAGTGCTTTTGAAAAGCTGAGGAAGAAATGCAAAATGTAAAACCAATCTAAAAGTAATTATTTGCATGAAATAGTATGAAGTATTTCAATAAAATGAACGAACATTATATCCCATCTGCTTTTCCTAACAAAAAAAAACAGGCAGCACATGGATTTTTCAAGAAGTGCTTTGTAACTCCCAGGTGGCACATCTACCTTGTAATATAGCAGTTACTATAGTAACTGCTGCTTTTTATAGAATATATTTGTACAGTTCAAGTTTAACCTTTTCATGGTCTCAAAATGTGTCTTTTTCATGCGACTCCAGTAGTTTCAAACAAACCTCTCTGAAGCTTGCAACAGAGATGTGAGCACTGCTGTATAACGCATTGAGTTTAACGAAATTCATGGCAAGATTCTTTCTAACAATGAGGAAAAAAATCCTTTTTTTCTTTTTAACCATCTGAGGAACATGCAGTTATCTCAGCCTAGCTTTTAAGTGTTAACCATCTGTACAAGGCTGTAGGGGCCAACTCGCATAGTCCTGACTCAGTCCTTTCTCAGACAAAACACCAAGTGGGAGTTGATGAATAAGTAGTCAACAGAAAAAGACAACACAGTAATAAGAAGGGAACTTGGCCTTTAACTCCAGGCTAGGCTAAAATGCAGATCTCCTACACAATGCTACATTTTTTTCCAAGCCTCAGGCACAGATTACCACGGTCAAAAGCAAATTAATGCTATGAGTCTGCAGATCTCTAAAATACAGTGAGATCTTAAACTGAAGGCAATGGTTTCAAGCTGCTGCAGGGGAGATTCAGGCTGGACATTAGGAAATATTACTTCTCAGAAAGGGTGGTCAGGCAGTGGAATGGGCTGCCCAGGGGGGTGGTGGAGTCACCGACCCTGGGGGTGTTCAAGGAACGATTGGATGTTGTGTTGAGGGACATGGTTCAGTGGGAGCTACTGGTGATAGGTGAACAGTTGGACCGGATGATCTCGTAGGTCTTTTCCAACCTTGGTGGTTCTATGATTCTATGAAGCCTCTGTATATTTTGCAAGTGCATACAAGAGTGCATCAGAAGGGAACAGATCAGCTGGGAAGCTTTCCCCCACAACTTACAGCATCATCCAACAGCTTCCCTGTGCTCTTCTTCCCAGGAGATTTTGTTGGTGATGGTGAGGGAGACGGAAGGGGGGCTGAAAGCGTTTCCTCTTGTTCGATCTCTTTTTCCAGCTTTATTAATCCAGGAGGCTCCACCCCAAACCTTTTGGAAACACGCAAACAAATTAACAGCCCTTTTAAAGTATTTAATATCTTAAAACAAAACGAGGCAGAGAATTTCAACTGTTTATATCATACAGCTGTGCAGTAATAGACTGCTACGTACATTAGTAAACAAGTACGATATATATCAATCTTTGAAGCTATAATTACAAATTAATTACATGAAATGGCAGCTGTTAAATTTACGGTAAATATAGTTTGTCTGATAATATAGGTCTGTAAATTACAAACTCATGAAGCACACTAGGCCTGAAAGTGCTGTAATCTACAAGGCTTGAAGTTCTGCATATTAGCACTTCGCATTTTACGTTCTTCTTCTATAGGTTTTTTGTTTCTTTTTTTCTTCCTTTTTGTGTACGTGTTTTTACACAGCTCTGACTGGAGAGGGATTAAAAATGGTCCAGGACTTGTGTACTGCACTGGAATTACAGACCAATAAATTGACACAGAGCCAGTATTTTTCACAACCAACTGGAGCTTTTTTTTTTTTAAACCTATTTTCACAGCCAATCTTCAGACCTTTGCTTACAGTGGCAAAATACTCGTAGCTCCAACAAAAACAAACACATGCAACTTTGGCATGGAGAACCTCAAGCACAGCTCTTGGAGACTAAGGTTCTTTAAAACAATATCTGCTTTTGAAAGCTTTATGGCAAACGATTAAGTCAACATCTCAGAGCAAGCAGCAGAGCTCAGACAGATGTCCGGAGTCCAAAAGCCCATCATTTTCCTAAATACTGATAATTCCCCTCTGCTTTCTTGTTTGCCAGCACTGAACCCAAAACCAGAATCACTGAAAGACTGCTTTTTTTCAGAGAATGGCTTTGTCTTGGAAAAGCCATGATGCCATTTAGACTTCTCATAATAAACTGTATAAATGAAACCATATTTTCTTCCGTAGTAAGCCAGATGTGGAAGTATGCTGACTTATCTAGGTAAAGATCCGGACACTACAACACCGAGCAAAACCAAGCACATTATTGAAATTTAATCTAAGTACCACAGTAACATTAAAGCACAGAAGGAAAAGGTACAAAGGCAGAGTCTTATTTTCATGATAAGTTGTAATTTAGCCACACTGCTGCCTAGTAAATTAATATAAAAAAAATTTAAGAACCAAATCTGTGCTTATATTGGCTTGCAACTACAGTGCAGCCTGCCTAACGAAAAGTCCGCCAACACTGAAGCAAGTACTTACATGCAATTCATTTACTTCCTGTCTGTCTGCAGATGCCGACAGGCCGTAAATCATTAAATTCCCACTGGGCTCCAGGCCTACACCTGCATGCAGCCTTACTCATCAAATAAAACTCCTCCGCTCTCCTAAGCAATATTGCTTCGTTACTTGCGCTGCTTTTCATAATCTCCAATTTTCATCACTGTGACAGGATTTTAAATCTCCCTGTGCTTACAGTGCTCCAGATTTCTCCAACGGCAAGATGAAAGACAAACAAACAGTTCCTCCCCCCACCGACATGCAACCAACCTAGGTGGATATTGAACGGATCAACCTGCCAGACGGCCAGAATTGCAAAAACATCTTTTCTGAGAGGAGACTGTCATGCAGTAGAGGTGCAAATTCTGTTCTGGAAGGCATGCTGAGAATTTCCTTTTCTACTTGTTTCTAGCCTGCCTTCTCATAACTACAAATGAAGCAGCATCAGGCTGTAACGTGATCTCCAACAGACTTCTCAGAGCACCACTTCCCCTCTCTTATTTTACCAAGGAAAAATTGAATACAATACCAGAAAACTGCTCAATAGTAATTTCAAGAGATCTGCTGTAGTTGTTTAGCTCCCTGAAGAGCTGCATAACTTCGTTCTTCCTGTTGCGTGTATAGTCAGAATTTCTCTTGCCGCAGTTCTTGAATGCTGCCTTTGTCCAACCTCTGGTGGACCCTCAGGCCCACCTGCAATGCTGCTGCTAAGACAGACTGTCCCTGACCTGTACAGGCATCCTACCTCAGGTACACTTTCTTTAATTATTTTAGTTTTGTTAAGTTTTTGTCAGCCCGTTTGTTTTTTTTTCCCCCCCACTTGTCAAGATACCTTCGGGTGATTCTACCACAGACTTGTCCCCCAGTATCCTGTCCACCTACAGATATGCTGAGGCTGTCTTCTGTCACAACATCTAGACCACGAATGAATACATTAAGTGATATAAATCCCTGGTAAATGCCATTGATAGCCAGCAGGGCTTTACAGTGCTACTCTTAGAACTAAGCTGATACTGCACATTCCCCCTCACAACCCAATGACCCAGATCATCTCTGTAATTTGTCTTACAGGACACTATGAAGGGTGATGCTAAAAGCATTACTAACACATAGGTAAATTAGCACCTGTCTTCCCTTATCCACAAAGCACCTGTTGAATGAGTTCGTGTTGAGCAGAGCTAAATTCTGTCTGCGTCTTGCAATGACCCCCCGTTTCTTTCACTTCTGCCTCAGACCCAAACCTATTTTCAAAAAGATCAATGAACTGGATCGGTTTAAATGAATTATAGATTTTGAAAAAAAAAAACAGTAATCGTGCCAGCGAAGCGTGCTAATAACTGGCTCCTGATGAGGTACATCTCTTTCCACTTCCAGAACAGAAAAAGAACAGGAAATCCAAAGTTACTCATCTTTTTCCACTCTTCTAATCTTTCAGAAATATATTGAGGCACTTTTTCAAAGACTTCAATGGCAAGTCCCCAGGTCGCACGGGACCCTAGGCAGCCTGATCTAGCACCACATCTGGAGGTTGGTGGCCCTGCCTGCAGCAGGGGGTTGGAACTTGATGATCCTTGGGGTCCCTTCCAACCCAAGCCATTCTATGATCGTACTCTATCAACTCTTCTGAAAAGCAGATCCCAGGAGGCTGTTAACAAACATAATTTGCTTTATAAAGCAAGCCTGAAAGGACCTCCCTGTCATTTAAAGCAACACAACAGCAATGTTAGTTGAACATGTTCTTTCCTGTACTTTGAGGAGGAAACTACTTTCCTTTCCCACAATAGTTATAGTTCACCACAGCTCAAGCAAAATTGAGATCAAATATTTACTTTTCTGTTATACTAACCTGATATTTCCCTCCAGCAGTTTTTGTGTCCCTGGGAAGCTTAAGAGATTATAAATACTTTTTGTTTGTTTTCAAAGAAGAAATATTAGAACAGGGACAAGTATATGGACATATGTTATTTGACCTCGAAGCTATAAATAAGAAGTGAATACAGTAAGAAAATAAAATATATATAATATCATTAATATATTTCATATTATATGCGTACAAAATATATAAAGACTTCCGGATAGATACATTTAATAAATGAAAACATTATATGGTTCAGGATTTATTTTTCACACCTGAAGAAGGTAGTAGGTGAGAAATGGAAGTTTGAGACAACACATAAATCTGAAGGGAAATGCTGAATCTTAATTCCTTTGTACATCTGTTCAGAATTCAGGTCCCATTACAGAATGAGATCAACCTAACTGAACCAACTTCAGCAGAAAGCAGCACCACATAAGAATTGACATCCATTCAGAACTCAAGCTGGATATTACCAAACAAACAGTTCAGGACAGCCATTTCTGATTTACACCATCAAAATAGCGTCTTTCAGAGCTGAACAATCTTGGGACTCTGACGTTTGATCAAGTAAAGTTGAATTTGTCAAAACCGACTTTCACCAAGCACAAAGAGAACACCAGGCCCTCGTTCATGGCAAGTTAATGTAGTTTTCAACACTTTGGACTTCACATTTTTGAAAGAATAGAAAACCCCGGCGAACTGGAAATTTGTTCTTATTCCTACCAACACTTTTGATGCACAAATTGCCAGTGACAAGGCATTTTCTGAAGCTTGACCAGCACATAAATTTAGTTGAGTAGCTTCCCAAGTGAACATCCATAAAATATAAATACCTACATGAAAACACTATCTGTATAAAAGGAAGAAGTGGGCCCCATCTTCACACTTGTAAACACAAGGAATTTCACAGAAACTAACAAAATGTAAAAAAAAAAATAAAAAAAACGACAGTTCAATAGGCGCAGCCTCATTTAACCTTAATGTACACTTAAAAGTGAGCAGCAGCACAACTGCTCAGGTATTTCGAAGCAAGTCTTAGACACTGCACTAGCACATCAGCAAAAATAAAATCGCATTCTCATTCCCATCATTTTGGTAGTCTATCAAAAGCCAGAGGGATCTTAACAGCAGAAGTTAATTCTAGAACATAACGAGGGTCCTGCCTGGCTAGGGACATCTGACAGAGGGAGAACACAGACTGTTGTTTCAATTCTTGTCTTGATTCTGTTGGTGAGAATCAGAGCTATGTTTACTGGAATAAATGAGATAAGAGTCAGTGTTGCTTAGGTCAGATTGAGGACACCTTAAGACTGATTTATTATCAGCAAAGCTAATTAAATCACAGTTGTTTATAGAGAACGTGACCATGAGAAGGACAAACAGATCAAAACTTTATTTGGAAAATAATTTTCAACTCCTTCCTCTCCTAGCATAAGGACAAACAACAAATACCTTCACCAAAATGAAGACAGAGACATTTCATTATCCTCGTTACCAACTGCCCAAAAGATGTTCTTGAGTGATATCAAGACAAGCATTCTTCCTGAATTTAATGAGCATAAAAGTTAGAGATGTGCTGATTTAGGTCGTATCTCAATAAGCAGTGCTGTCAAGAATGTAAATATTTCTTCATTCTTTAAATAATTCCACCTACCTTGCTGCAATCCGTCCAAGCTCCAGCAAACAAAGGCACACTTCTCTTGGCTGCTTGTGAAGAACTGGAAAAGCAAAATGAAGGTAGAAAGCCCTTATAAATAAAAGCTATTTTAAAGACGTTTATAATGAACACAACTGAATCATCAACATCTATAACACTTGATACACGTAAAAGTTGCTTTCCTCAGGCTAGCATTGGAATTTGACTGAAATTCAAAGCATAGCATCAAGGAATGATTCTCAGAGTACAGGTGATTTAGCAAGTCGCTATTTAATCACGCTTTAATTATTCTGAAAAATATCACTGAAAAATTATTTGGTAACCTGCAATCAGTTGAACAATATGTAAGTTATCAAAAGATAAATTAATAATTAGATGGCGCCTCCCATTCTCACCTTTTAAAAGCTAAGAGGTAGCTATTTTAGGTAACTATTTTTCTTAGCCTGCTTATATCAGAAGTAGGACCAAAAATCATTAATAAAGACACATGTCACCATAAATTTGGTCGTCAATTTCCTATACAACTCCTGTTACAGCAAATAGGAAATGAGGGTACTTGAGGAAGTCAGCTCATCATAAGGAAATCCAATCACACGAAAAACTTGCTTTTATAGACAGACACACAAGTTTTTAAGCCTGGATTTTTGCACATCACCTGTAGTTTTAAAGCTGCTGAAGCAGCTATAACTCAGCACAAACTTTGTAATCTGAAATATCACCACAGTCCAAGAAAATTCTATGTATCATCTTTTTAAAATTCAGATAGTCAGTGCTTTGCAGAAAAGTCTACTAAAATACATAAGCAAAAAAACAGGTCAGCATATGAAGGATGGCCTTTGACTGTATATAATCAGCTTCTCCAAAACCCAAAAAGAGAGACAAAGTAAGGAATAATAAAGATAATATAAAACAATAAAAATAGGAGTATAATATCATCATCTCTTTGGAAATACCTATTGCAGAATAACCCTCGTGTTTGGGATGAAGTCAAGGTTTTAGAAATTTCTGTAATAACTCAAAGACTTACACATCACACAAATAATGAAACAAAAATCTAGCAACAGAATGGGTTTGTTTTCATTGAGAAGAGGTTGGAACATCTACTGAGTAAACACTTTGGTTTTCTAATAACTCACCTAACTGAAATGAATGAAGAAAAAGATGAAAAAGATAGTCCCATGTCTAGTTAAAACTCTGAAAGTCATTGCTTTGTCCTATACTGTATGTATAGAATCTGGAGTTAAATACCTCTAAATAACCAATGCCTACAGACGCAGACTTCTGCAGCTTGAATTTCTCACTCCCTTGACTTGAGTAAATCTGTGTTAAGTTATGTGAATTGAATGCTCACCCTTAAGTCTTTCACTAGTGTAGCAATTTAAGATGTAGGCATTCTTCCCCTCTAATTTCACCCAAATACATTTCCTGAAGTAAAAATACAGAGCATGAAAACTAGAACAGCAATACACTAGGAAAATCCTTCAGCCATGTGCGATGAAGAATATAAAAGACGCAGACTTGGACATTCAGCTACTCTCAATATTCTCCCTTGCCACAGTCCAGTAATTTTATCAAATACTTACTCCTCCCTAATAATCAGTATTTTTTTGAAGTGCTATGTCCATGACTCTAGAAACATATACTTTTGCTCTAGAAGAGTGCCAAAACAGTTAGGATGACCCCAAAATAAAACCTGAAGAAGCAAGACATCCCTGAAACTGCCAGTGGAATAAACCAATTTTGGAACAGTCAAGGGGAATTCAACATTTCTGAACTGCAGTTCACATATGTACACATCTGAATAACTTTTGGAAGGGAGGAAGAAAAGAGAGCCTTGAGTGATACTATATCCAAAGGGATTCGTGGACTGAAATGGAAAAAGATTTGAAAAAGAAAGGTAACATTTTTACACTGATACTGAAAGCTCTTCTACCCAATCAAAATCCCAAGTTCCTAAGCAAATCAATTTAGTCTAGATACAGTTCATGCATTTCACATTGAAAAAAAAAAAAGAAATAAATAAAAATGTGAAACAGTGAAATCATTGTTAGAGGATGGAAATCTGTGCAGGCAATAATCAAGCATAAAAACAAACATCTGACCATGTGGTAAGAACAGGGTGACAGCGCTTCCAATAAGGAAACGTTAGCATTCCTGAGGACTATACCAGCATATGTATTTGGGTACTTGAGAGAAAAACAAATACTACTTTGTATACTGCAACACCCACTGGAAATAATTTAGATTCTCCAAACAAAATTTTTTTGCTATTTTCCAAAAGCCCAGCCAGACAAGAGGCTGCCATCTTCCTAGTGAACATTCAGAATAGAGCGCAAGTCACAGGGACACAACACTGCATTTCCATGCCTATCTGGGATCCAATTTCTGTGGTAACTCTGAGCAAGCTAATAAGACCGTCGCCTCTTGGAGCAAGAAGAACTTTTAAGTGTCTTGATTTACAAGTACTTATCTTGCGTTTACATACTTGGCATCTAGAGCCATTCCACATTATTTGAAATAAATTTGAAACAAATTATGCTGTTCACTGATAACCGCACGCATACGTAATTGTGCACATATAAGATAACTAGTGCCATCTGAGGACAAGTCAATTCATTCTGAAGTGATCGGTTATAAGCTCAGGTTGAAACAACACCTGTGCCCATGAGATTCTGTTCTGTCCTGCAGTGGATGCAGTTCCCATTTTCTTAATTGCTTCCATCTGCATTTGTACCATCTCAACCTTTTAACAAGACCAGACGTTCAATTCCAGACATACTATGAGGCAAACAACCCTTTGCAAAGCAACACTTTTTTTTTTTTTTGAGATTGCAGCAATTCATAGGCAGTTGGTTTGCGGCTGGCTGAAAAAAGGGTCAAAAATGATTTTTAGAAATCATCTTCATCTGTGTATAACCACATAAACAAATCACTGCACATCATGTTAAGTTTACAGCATGTTTCACTTCCATGGCAGTGCTCACATATGCTGTAAAGTATTCAAGAAAAAAGAAAAGGAAGATCTCTCTATCACTCCTATCAGCTAAGTATTTTCATTTCCATCCTATATGTGGCATTAAAGTATAGGCCTTAGATACAAAAGCACGTTAGTGTAGGTGCTACTTAAAGATACATACTGCCTGATCTCCATGGTACTCTTGCATTTCCTAAAAAAACACTTTATGAAAGCAAAGCCAGCACAACTAGTGATCCCATTACAATGTCTGATACAGATCGTCCTGCTGCACATGGGAGCCATGTGATAGTCAGCCATTTCTCCAGTGCCATTTCGTAACAACATCATGATGCTATCGTTCAGCAACTTGGGTCATTCTTCAAACACCTTTCAATTTTTGCAACGAAAGAGAAGAAAATAATGTATTGCTAAGAAATTGCTCCTCTTTGTAAACTCTACCATATCAAGATACAGTTATACCAAGACCTAACCTAAAGATAAAACTGCCCTTCTAGGAAAAAATACCCTAAAAAGGAAAAGTTGAAAAGCATAAGGGCTAAAAAAATTCCAATTAATGCAGTAGAGCCAGCCTCAATAATAACTGAAATACTTGACTTTCCATTATTGTATTTTTTTATGCCGTTCTCCATATATATATATTTAAATCTGCTACATATGTAAAAAAATGTTTCTGGAGAGCCACCTGCCAGTCCTCACCTATCAAACATGAGGGAGGTAACTCATCTGATTAGACCACTGTAAGCAAATAGCCATTGTGAATGGAAAGCATGCAGATCTACTGCAAAAAAAAGTAAAGGAAAAAGAATGAAAACAGCTGTCCTGCCAGAGAAACTCACCATTTGCTTGAAGAAAGTAAACGTGGAGGTTTCAAAATTATGTATACAAGTCCAACATTTTATGTAGATACTTTGCCAGTTACAGGCTCTTTTGCTTTCCATTTAATTTGTTTCAAATACTTCTCTGTTGTTCTCATTGCCTGTGTCTCTTCCAGCTACTTGCAGAAACTTTTTCAGCTATACTTTTTTTCAGCTCCTAGCCAACGTTTACCCCCTGCTTCTCTATGGCTCTGTCTTCTTTCTTCACCCTGCCTCCATCTCGCTGCTACCCGTTTCTCTTTTTACCAGCTCTCCTCTCCTGATCGCTCTTCCCTTGTTCTCTTTCCTTCTGCTTCACTTTGTCCCTACCTCTTGCTCCTTGCACTGCTCCAGGAAAAGTCCAGAGAGCAGAGCAACAGTGGTTGTCATACCTGGGGCTATGCAGAAACAACACGTCACTGCTGAGCACATTCTGAAAACTCTCGGTTTAAATAAGAAATTAGGTGTGATATATATACACATAATTAAAAAGCAGCAGAATGTACGTTTGTGATACAGAAAGAAGCTTCTTAACCCTGCCTGATAAATTTCAAGCCTTGGCTTGTAACAGTTTTTTTGTGTTTGTTTTTTTTTTAAAGCATACTTTTTTGTGTCAGAAAACTGAATAAAAGATGAATACGATTCCGCTTCCGAAGCACTTTCTAGCTGGCTAGACGTGAAGAGATAGATGTTTAATATTTATTATGATACACTTCCAATTACCATAATTCACACGTCTAGGGAGGACGTTTAAAAAGGTTGATCCTTCCCACTGTCTTTCACTTCCTCCTCAAATATTTTCTTACTTTCTTCCTCAAAGATCCTTCAGCAGTCTTGCTTTCTTTCTCTGTGGTCTTATCTTCCCCTATGACAACCTTTATCTTTTCAGTTGATCTCAAACTGATCCTTTCTACTGCATCAAAAGCAGTTACAATATTATGTACTTAAATCAAGGAGGAGCATTCTCCCCACTCTCCATTTCAGCCCTACCAGCTACAGAATCCTCAGAACAAAGTTTCAAGCAGCAACTCTATGGACAGTACAGACTTCGCCTCTAAATATCACCTAAGCACTGATAATTTACTTGAATTAGGATGTTAATCCAAAGGTTATAGCAACGTCCGGGATGCTTTTATAGTCCTCAAAACACAACGTATTCAAAAGTAGTATGAGTTGTTTAGTGAAATGCTGTGAAAGATGGGACAAAGCCTTATTTTGATGCAAGTATATAAAATTTAACAGTCAACACAAAAATTAGAGCAATAATTTACAAAAAAAAAAAAAAAGCAAGCCATTTGCCACTAGAAATAATGCCTTTAATCAATCCACATTTGACTATTATGTGTAGTTTTGTTGTTTCTCTTTTTAAAGTCAAAAAAAAGCAATATCAGACTGCAGTTCAGAAGTGCTTGCATTTAAGTTCACTATTTCCACTAAAGAACTATGCACTTTCACTCAGGGAACCTGCCAGTTGAATTGTAATCAAGACATTGCATCAAAAAAAGCCCACGTCACACAGTGTGTACACACACACAGCAACAAAACGTGAGTACAAAACATCACTACAATATCCAACAACTTCCAAAATGAATGACACACATTAGCATGCTGGCACAATCAGTGGCAAACCCTTTTCTTGCTGAGTAGACACTTCGTCATAGAAGAGATGCAGAATATTCACAGGTTCCAAGTCCTACAACCATCCAACAACACTGTTAACAAAGATGAGTTCGTAACTTCAGCTTTAAATTCAGTTAACTGAGGCAATCATAGAAAATCTTACCATTCTCACTGTTTTCTTCAGGTATTACGCTCTTCAGGCTTGAGCACCGTAATTACAAGCATCCTCATCAAGAATGTTTTCATAAATTGTGATCCACAGTGTGGATCTGCTGCCCTAAAACCTACCGAGGGGGAACTTAGCAAATATACATGATATGCGGAAACAGGGGAGTTACAGAGGGTATTACATCTGTTAGACAGCAAGGAGTTTCACGTCCTAGTTTTGGGATAAATATACCTCCGGTATAAGTGAGAATCCCATTCAAAGACTGCATCTCGAGATTTGACCAGATGCTATAAGTTTTACTTCAGATAATAGTTTTTTTTTTTGTACTAACAAAGCCAATTTCTTCTTTAAATACACTAATTATAGAAATAACGATTACAAAAAACCCACTTGAAATTGGTCAGCGAGTGCAGGAAGCACCAAGAGCCTCCCCCCTATCTTGCAATATTCAATATATCTCTACATATAGCATTGTTGTATTTGTTAAAGATGGACGTTCTTTCTGTAGCTTATGCAGCAGGCATACTATCCATCCTTCCTTTGCAGAGGCGTTGACTTTTGAGATTTTTCTTCTGTGTCCCTCCATAAATTGCAAAGTGTAAACATATATAGATTGCTGATTCAGTTCTGATTTCATTACTACGCTTCCAAGATGCTGCGTTTCTGTTAAACTACGTTAAAGCGTCATAATTTCCAGCAAAAGAAAGTATATCGTATTACTGACTAATGACATAGCAAGAACAAGAGCAATGCCGTTACAGGAGCAGGTTACATTTTAGGTCTCAATTTCAAAAGTAATTTGTTTTCCTGATAAATATCAAAAGCGATTTTTCACATTAATTATTATTATTAGAAAACTATTACAAAGACTTGGAAAAATCAAAGCCACAACTTCAATGGAAGCTCAAACTCCTGAAGTCACCACTCCCTACCAGCAACACCCATGTATTCAATTAGCATATTCCCAAAAATCCAGACTCTTGTCAATTAATTTTAATCTGAACAAAAAAAACCAAAACCCAAACAGTTTCTGGTGATAGTTCAAGTAAGACCTAGGTTAAAACACTTAAAATGTTTTCAAAACTTCGAGTTGTGTACTAGTCACTTGCAAATGTATTCAAACTAACTCCATCAGTTTCCTTGAAGTTATGTATATATCTACCAACAGAAAAAAAATGCTATGTTCTTCTCCTATTAATTTCTATGAAAAAACCATTTTGTTTTCCTTTTTAACTTCAACTGTATAACTCATATCCAACAAAGCATTTTAACCCGTGCTTAAGCTTAATTAAATTACTTAGTCAATCTACAAGCAGTGGATAAGGACATGGGGACACAAGCAAGTCTACTCACCTTACTGTCTGGATTAGGCCTAGAATGTTACCATTTTCAAGAAGACAGACTCAAGGAACACTCAAGATTCCTATCAACAGCCCTTGCCTGCAAGCTTTCATCAGTGATGGGCTGCATAGTGTTTGTTTCACAATATTCCACACCATATGAAGCAAAACCTTCCTATGACTTCAATGTAAGCGCTAAAATTGTGGGAGTGCTGGATACACCTGCATGTGTAGTTACTCTCACTTGATGTCAAAGACTTCAGATCTCACCAAGATGAGAACATTTCTAGGCAATTAGAAGTAATCAGTATTTTCTTAGCTAGTACACGTCAATTTTCATCCATTTCTGAATAGACTTGGAATTCTTTAAAAAAAATATTTAATGCCATAAAATCCATTATTCAAATGTTTCAGTGCAATCGATATTCAATTTTATTCTAAAATTATGAGTGGAAATTTGCCAGGAAAAGGCCAAGAAAAGTTTTATGTGATACAATGACACGAAAGTATCGCTACAGGCAGATAAATGAAGTATATTTACTCTATTTTACCAGCCTTATGGAATGTAAAAAAAGAGGATAAAAAACAAATCAAGTACGAACCATTAACATAGGCTAACAAGGGCTTCTCAAAACTATGTGCTTTAACACACTGGTTTTAAGCATCAATACTGTGTATCCGCTATAGAGGAGAGCCAGGAAAAACTTTATCTTTGTAACCATAGTTTCAGAGTTATCAATCATAGAAAGTAGAGCAGACATTCACGAGGCCGTGTGAACTCTTTCACGCCACTTGCATGTGCTCCTCACCATTCTGAATTGAACCTTTTATAGTACATACCGATGCTGAATTTTTATTTCCTGTGCAGGAGAAAAGTGATTTGTGGGAGAAAGCAGAACATAAAACCTTTCAATTAGTAACCGTTATGACTCATCAGTATTTCTAATGTAGTAATGAAAATATTACTCAATCCAAATTAACTTTTCCACATCTAACCTCCAGCAGAGGGAAAATACTAACTTCTATTTTTATCTTGTTTGGAAACAGCACGGTCGCTATCGCCCTGTCAATTTAAGAAAAATAGGTCAAGCCATTATCAAGTTCTAATTCCATTTACAGCACCGTAAATCTTTTCAACATGTACTTTCCATGTACAGCAACACAGAGCAGCAAAAGAACTTGTTTAAGTCACTGAGAAAAGTCAGTCAGTAATCAAGCCAACCTATTAGATCCACATCTGGTTTGTGCACCGTGTATTTGGATGCATTTCTTTCATTTCTTTCCCCTTTTCTGAAAGCTCAAGCAATCTTTAGCGCCAGCTTTCCAGGTGTGTTTGCATTCAATGTTATCCTGTGGCTAGCAAAGCTCTGAGTATTTGTAAAAGTATGTGTAAAATTAACTTACACAGGGAATTACATTATTTAAGCTACGCTGATTTCATCTCTAAATAAGATCTGATTTCCTAACAATGCACAAGAAATTCATTGTAAATATGCTCTCAGTTGTGTCATTAGCCTGTTATTGGAACCATGTTAAATTGCTGAGTTTGCCACACAAATACCAAGTCTAAATTTGTCCAGGTAGAGGTGGTTTTACCAATTTGAAGCCACTGCAAGTCTGTGTTTCCTTTCTTCTTGAGTTCGCAACACTAGGTAGCATTCAACATCTCCATCATTTCAAAACTTTTTAAGTATGATTGCTTGTCTTCTTTGTGATTTACCATGGGCAAGAAAAATTTCACCTTGGGGATTTAATTAACAACACAGAGACAATACATATATGCTCAGTATTGTCATATTTTTCCCCCACACCGATTTCTTCTCTCACACACATTTTCTCCTCAGAATATAAAAGCTAAAAAAAAAATAAAAGTCCAGCACTTGCAAAGAACAGACAAATGAAGTCTCAGAAACAATTGTGCTAGAAGACAAAGACTGTAAAAGAAGGAGAATAGATGAATTGCAACACAGACAAGTAACTCAGTTGCGCGGTCAAAGGCCTTCCGAGAAACAAAACAAATAACCTTGATAAAGCAAAATGTGTTCATTTAACCTCTGTAGAAATGGAGGTTTTTTAATCATTACGGCTACTTCACAACTTTGAGTTCAGATAATAAACACACATTTGATTCTGTTCATTTCATAACTAAATCTTGAAGAAAGAGTTCTAGATTTCCCTTTGAACAGGGAGAAGATAAATTAATGAAGAATACATATTGTTGCAAGAATGATTTCATGAACAGTTCAATTCTTTTGATGGAGCTACCTGAAGCATTAGTGTTAGCTAACTTCTGTCCTGAGCTGCATGCCGGAATCAGCTGGGAAGAAGGTCAGCATGGGACACAGAGAACAAAATCCTATTTTCTTGCCTGTGTGTGGAGCAACACACCAAGAATCTGCTCTAACAGCTAAATATCTGTAGCAAGAATTGAGAATGCACATGTATCCTACACTCCTAAAAGAGGAAAGGACTTCTGTATTCACTGAACAAAGGAACAACATTCCATGATCGGAAAAGTGGGTGTGTATGCAAGAAAACATTGAAAGATTTTTGTTTTATTTAAGGTCCTCTAGAAACTGAACTAAATGGATTTTAACTTGATGGATACTTCATTTGGTAAGATTTGCAGTCAGAATCTATTACAAGAGCCACTTTGTCTTTCAAAGCAAAATACAAGCAACGAGCTCTTTACTAACTACTACGTAAATACATACATACCCAAACCCTCCGATTCAAACAGGCAGGTATCATCCACCCCGACGTCTCTGCACCAGGATAAGAAATTTGCTGTGTTGTCCCGTGCAAAAAAAGACCCTGAAGGTGCATTGGCTTTGCACGGAATCTTCCGTACTGGCAAGGTCTGAAAAAACCAGAAGTATTTTATTAGGTAACAGATATTAATTAAGTATTATGAAATCAGTATGCTACCAACATATTTCCTTGTACTTTTAAGAATTCTAAGCATATAATGAGAAGCGAACTAAATAACACAAAGCTGCCAAACGCAGAGATGTTTCAAAAATGTTGTGAGTGGACATGCGATGCACAGTTTAGGACTGAATGAATCAGCATTAGCAGTCCTTTTATTTTTTTTTTTCTTAAATAAGGAATATCAGCAGCAACAATGTTGGTATTTAATGTTTGGTCCAGTTCACTGAATTAAAAATAAAAAGAAAACAAGAGCATAATGTTATAAAGGAAGATTTGAGGAATTTTCTCAATGTTCCTAAAACAAAGGCAAACTTGATCAACCTTGAGATCTCCCACATTAGAAGAGCTTTGCCAATCTTCCTCTAGCTTGGTAATGGTATAAAATTTTCAGTCTCAAGAACAAAAGACCATAAACATGAAAGAAATGGTATCAACTCCCAACTCTATACACAAGCCCAATCTGTACAACATCTAGCCTAACTGCTACAAGATCAAGGTCTAAGAGAGAGAGAGAGTCTCTCACTGTACCAGTTATCTTGATAGCTCAGATATCAGAGGAGTTATTATTGCCGTAATCACTGTTGCTCAGGAATTGTGTGTTATCACAGCAAACTTGTTGCTTGCTTTGGTACCTTCACTGAGACACATGCCAAGAATAGTTCAGCATCCAGTTCTCATTTAAGACTTCTCCAAAAATGAAAAACAGTCACCTCTCATTTCAGAAGAACAAATGATATATTATTACCATGTAAATTCAGACATTTAAAATCATAGAGGAATTCAGCTCCATGCTGATTTTCATGTGCTGCTTTTCTATTATGCTGATTTACGAAAAATTTCTTTCTGTTTTGGAGTCAGTAGTTACTCAATGACAAGTGAACAAAGAAGGTAGGAAACCGAACGTGTGTCTGCTACTTCCTGGATCTACATCCAAATTTTGGTGCTTAAAGTTCCAGAATAATTCCTGGAAATGCAGGGAAGGAAGAGGAGCACAGGAATAGGCTTCCCTTTATAAGAGCTGCTGGTATTTTACCCGTATCAGTGCTTAAAGACTTAGTCCTTAGAAAGAGTGGAGAAATTATATTTCTCATAACAGAAATTATGAGGTACAACAGCAGCAGCGTAATTGCAGGATACTTGCACACAATTTTTTTTTTATTAATTATAATGATGTGAGAAATTGCCTTAAATGTGAGATTAAGTTGCCTTAAAGATATATGCATGCCATATAAAAGTTCTGTCGCTCAGATCACTCTGCAGCTCCCACCTCTCGATAATTCTGATTCCAACTGTAGCATTTTATTTTACCTTGCTTTGTAACAATAAAGCTTTTGTTTCAAAATATAAGGAGATGTTGACTCTTTTGTACAGCATATTAACAGATAAACTGATCAGTTTTACGTGATAGTTAAAAAAGCAACATAATATCAAACAGTGAAACTCTTACTACAACACCCACGCTTGGACCACAGCATCTTTGCATTGTGGTATGTGAACACTGGACTGAGTAAACAGGTCAACGTACAGATATCAAACTGTCTACACTCGATGAATCCACGCACTTTGGAATTTGTGAATGACTGCATCCAATTTAAAACTCAAATCCTGGATGACCGTATAAGGGATTAACGGCACTGGGACAGGAACACAATGATAGAAGCTAGCTCCAGTGTTCCTGGCACTTGCAGGCTTGTGTATTAGCTACTTCAAGAGAGCATGGAAAGAAGATCAAGCCACATCTAGTTTGCCTTGAAAAATACACTTGCGTTGTCAAATATTGCTGCCTCCCAGCTCACCCCCTCACTTTTCATTGCTGGATTTTCCACAGTGCATCGAGAGTTACTTGATGCTATTATTTGCAGAAAACTAGCTAGACTTTTCCAAGGCAAAAACTGCTCGTAAGCCCAGGAACATCTCAGACAGATGCTATGGGTGAAATCACAGCAGGTTTGTTTCCTTCCACTCAATTCTCCAGTAACAGCTCTGTTTTCTGTTTCCTTATTGACTTCATCCTGCCCACATCTCCCAAGAAACAATCCTTATTTTTTCAGGTCACGTTAGAGGTGTTCTGGAAATTTGTGGTAAAACCTTCATATGATTTCAGGAAATTTGAACTAGGAGGAAGGGTAAAAAACACAAAAGCAAGCAACTACTAAGCTAAGGGGCTGGTGGGTGCCAGCTAGCAATCAGGAGGTTTGCTCCCCCTGTAGGCACAAGCAACATACCTTACTCAGCCCAGAGCATACGGGGTAAGAGTCAGCAAGCAGTGCTGGCCTGGGACCAGGAGCTGCTCCTTGGGGATGCCCTCAGTAGCACAAGAGCAGCAAGTGGCAAGGAGACGGCCAACCAGATGATGCTGCCTTTCTTACCGGGGGCCGTTGTAAAAGCTTTGTAATGCCTGGCAGGAAGGCACCCCCTGGGTCCATTATTAACAACGTGCGAAGAAATTTGGTTCTAAATATTTTACATCTGCAGATATAGGTTGGTCACAATGACTGCATACTGCATGCGTTTCTATAAAAGCTCTTCAGAATAGATGGTTGATGCATCAGTAATCTGTGCAGTTATAGTCAGTAAATAAACTACGTAAAACCTTATTTACATCATGGACTACCCATAAATAAGACATCTATACTTCAGCAAGACAGACCTTTAAGCACATCAACAAACCTAATGTTGCTGTGAAGTTTAGGACCTAAAAACAGTTCCTTTGCAATTAAAAGTATTCAAAGTTTTTTACAGATAAGGTTTTCAAAATTATAGCTACTGACAGCCAATAAGAGGAGAATCTGGACACATATTTATCGTACCTAACTAACAAACCCACGGTATTCTCTACTTTCAGAGTAACAGACAAAATACCCGATTAACAGCTCTTCCAAGACACTCGAAAGTGAAAAACACTCCAATGTAAAAAACAAGACACAAACTGGCTGCACAAGGGGAAAAACTTACATCATTGAAGTAAGAAAAAAAATCACCTTGCAGCCATTATATGGCACAATAACAACAAAGACCGATATCCCCAGCACTGCATAATCTCACTAACATATAGCATCATGTCATCCCACTTCCCTCAATGCTAGGAGTTGAAGAAAACAGCAAAACCTCCTTTCTATTCAACAGCATGACCAAGTTGATCATGGAAATCACAGGGAAATACTTGTATTTTCTTATCACCTAATAAATCTCCCTACCACCTTTTAAATAGAAGTGTAGTTGTTTCTTTTTAATAATTCCAAAACTATCGCCATAATTTTCAACCCAAAACACATGAAAGCTCTTATTTAAGAGAGCTTTCATACCTAAGTATTCTTTCCTGATCTGTACAAATGGCCTGAATATCTTGAAAGTGCTTTCTAACAGATCATTCTGAAGTAATTATATTTCCATATGGCACAACTGACTTTTGTTGATATAGTATAGTATAACCACAGTTGCTTTGAAACAGCAGTGGCTGCAATTGCTCCTATCCAATATCACGAAAACAGTTCCCCAGTTACCCTCCCTCTACAATCTTGTCTTGTTGATGTGCATGCATGTGGTTTAATGCAGGATGTGAAAGTGCGAGTGAAACAGATGATGCAATCCTGGAAAAATGCTGTCAGGTTCACTTCTAAACCCAAAAGGGGCTCTTTTACACCAACGCTCTGAAATCACATGGAAAAAGGTATTTTTCAACTGCATTTCCAAAATGAGGAAAAATACATTTTTAAAAGCAGATCTGGGTAACATTTTTAAAATTCCTAACCATACCCCAATAATAACAAGGGATTTCACAGCTTTTTTGAACTGCCACTCTCACTTGGATGCAAGGAAAAAGATGTTTGTTACAGAAGAGGTCTAGACAGACACTCGTAAGAAAAAATTACTTTCATCACCTGATCTATCTAATCTTATCACCTAATCTAAACCTATCACCTACAGTGACGGAAAAAAGTTTGGAGGCAATACCCTGTTGAGAGTGCAGTATCCGAATGCATCAGTGTGTACGCGGTACCAATTTAATATTATTACACAACTGTTAATTAATAGTGAAAGGTAATTACATAAGTGAGATATAACATGTATCTGTCTCATAACTTTTTATAAATTAGCCTTGAACTTCAATAGTAGCTACTGATGTACTCTTTTACTTCTTACATTCTGCTGCCATTTTCCCCTGTTAGTCTTATAGAAGTCCTCCTCCCCCTGTACTTGCTCTTAAGACTATGGAATACAAAAACACAAGTCCCGCCATTACCTTCTCTGTGAATGACTTTTGTACTTGTCCTTTATTAATTTGTTCAATGGAAATGAACCAAAGCTCACTGCTAGAAGAACTTACTCTTCTTTGAGTGACTGCTGTTCACTTCCTTGCAGAGCAAGAACGCATCTACCTGGATGCATTAATTCAATTCCTGCAGAATCACAGCACCTTCAGAGTCAGAAGGAACCTTTAAAGGTCCCTTCTGTTATTCTGAATTCTTCAGAAACTCAAACTTGAAAGACATCAGACTCCATTTATACTTCATAGAAGAGGTATCCCATATTCTAACTTTAGCAAAGGAAGTTTACCTTGCACTGCACTGCCGTGCCAAGATTCAGATTTAGCGAACAGCAACGAAGCATAGGCAAGTATGAACAGAACAATGAATAAATTCAAGTAATTCCTGCGACAAAAAACCAATTACTCATTGATAAGGTGGACCTCAAGTGCCCCTTTTCCCCCTCCCTACTCCATTTACGATGGCAGAGAACTTCTTCAATCAAAACAATGTGCTAAATAAACAAAACGCATACAGATAACTCTGAATATGAAAATACATACATGGAGTTAGAAAATAAAACCTCTCCCATAAAACAAAAACAACCAAAACTTAAAGAAAAAAAAAAGAATACAGTCCCCTCCAGTTCTTCTAAAGATACAATAAAAATTAATAGAGGGAAATTTGAAACAGAAACTCAACATAGAAATTTCGAAGCGATCAATAAAAAATGTGAAACCTTTCTCAACATGGAATCAGAAGTAGCTTCTAGACATACGAGAAGTGATGCTGCATTTGCAACAGAGACAGTGCCTCTAAGCAGCGAATGCAAGAACTGGTTAAACATCAAGTGTCTTTCACTGACAGGTAGCCTTTGCATCATCATGCTAAGCGCTGCAGAATGATGCCATTTTAATGGAGTAGCAGGTTGAATTCCAAGTCTAAAGATCATATGGTAACCAGATTTTTACCCTATGCAATCACTGCAGAGATCACTGAAAGCCAAAAAATGACTCATTATCAACTTCCTAGATTTTAATGAAGTAATACAGATCTCTCTGGAATGCCCAATAGATTTATGGCGTGAAAAGAGAAATAGATCACATCATTGTGGCTTTATATAGAGTGTACAACGTTAGAATAAATACAGACTTAATTGTGCAGTCTTAGCCATGGTATCAGTTGAATATATTCTCTCATTTCTTTCAAGTAGCACTAGTTTTAAATACTTGTAATGCTATAATAGGATGGGAAGTACAGCGATAATAGTGGGGTGGCACAATCCTAGGCTATAGCAAATAAAAACAAGCCTAAACACAGCAGCCATGGATACAAAAACAACAGAAGAAAAAAATCTTCCAAAGGGCTCCAGTAGGCAGGAATCTCAAGCAAAACACCCTTGACTGCACTGCCAGCCCTTAAATGAGTTCTGGGAAGGGGTGGATCCCGGCTCCAGCCCTTCCGGTCATTCTGCTGCATCTGAGCTCCCCTGGGTTGGCCCTGTCTTCCCACCAGGTGCTCAATCAAGCCACGATTTAGCATTTCCACTACACTACTTAAGACAAAAGTGTATATACAGAGCAACCTTAATTTAACAATAAGGTGAGTTTAAAAGCTAAGCCTTTGTTTATGGCTTTCTTCTTCCAAGGGTTCTGTCCAAGACAGAGCTTACTGGTCATTCAGCAGCAGATAAAAACCCTAGATATCATTTCAAAAAGATGGGTTTAATAAATTATTATGAAAAAGTATTCTAACTTAAACCCAGCCTCAATTACACACCTTCAAATTTAGTTAAATCTAGTTGAGAGATCTAGTGAATCTAGTTCACAAGGTCACATTTTTTGATCATCTTCCAAAGACATTTTAGAAGTAGTTTACAAACTACAAGAACGTATGAAAGACGTTACTTACATTAACCTATGCTCTGAAAATACCAGTGTTTAGTGTTAGATTGGGATTTTTTAAATTCCCCATCCAATCTGGCCTTAAACACCTCCAGAAATGGGGAATTCACAACCTCTCTGGGCAACCTTGTCCAGCACCTCCTCACATTCTCAGTAAAAAATTTTCCCAACAACTAATCTAAATCTTTCTTCGTTAGTTTAAAACCATTTCACAGAATCACAGAATTATCAAGGTTGGAAAAGACCTAGAAGATCATCTAGTCCAACCATTGCCAATACTTCCCAGCACCATTACTTCCAATATTTCCCTTGTCCTATCACCAACTACCCGTGCAAAAAGTTGATTTCCCTCATGTTCATCATCTCCCTTTAAATACTAGAAGGCCATAGTGTGGCTCCCTGTAGCCTTATCTTTGCCAGGCTGAACAAACACAGTTCCTTCAGCCTGTCCTCATAGGAAAGGTGTTCCAGCCCTTGGATCATCTCCATGGCCCTCCTCTGGACCCTCTACAAAAGCTCCACATCTTCCCTGCATTGGGGTCTCCGGACTTGGATGCAGTACTCCAGATGAGGCCTCAAAAGGGCAGAATAGAGGGGCACCCTGCTGGCCACCCCTCTTCTGATGGAACCCAAGATACCACTGGCTTCAGGGTCTGCAAGCGCACACTGCCAGCTCATGTTAAGTCTGCACCTGGATTTGTTGAACCTCATTAGTTTCTCAAGAGCCCACCTTTCAAGTTTATCAAGGTCCCTCTGGATGGCATCCCTTCCTTCTGCTGTATCAGTCGCACCACTCAGCTTGGTGTCATCAGCAAACTTGCTGAGGATGCACTCAATCCCTGCCATCTATGTCACTGATAAAGATGTTAAAGAGTACTGGACTCAAAACTTACCCCTGGGGGACACTGCTCACTATCAGTCTCCACCTGGACATAGATCCATTGACAACAACCCTCTGGCGGTGACCTTCCAATCAATTCCTTATCCACCAAACAGTCCACCCTTCAAATCCATATCTCTCCAATTTAGAGATAAGGATGTGGCGGAAGATCACGTCAGAGACCCTGCAGAAATCCAGGTAGATGACATCAGTTGCCTTCCCTTTGTCCACTGATGCTGTCACTCCATTACAGAAGGCCACCAGATTGGTCTGGCATGACCTTCCCTTGCTGAAGCCACGGCGGCTGTCTCGGATCACCTGTTTGCTCCTCACGTGCCTTAATGTACTCTCCGGGAAGATCCATATCCTTGAAAGGGAGACAATTCTTTCAAACATGAGAAATATCCTATTTTGGCAAAACCAACTTATTTTAGTCTCAGAAATTTCAAAATCAATTTTTCCTCTTAATCATTCCAGAAGAATCCAAGCTAAGGCAATGACTATGCTTACGCGATTTCAGTTTGAATAAAACAAGTCTATCAAAATAAGGTATAGGCCCCAACAGCTCATATCAAAAGATGTTTCCATGCATTCACAAGGAACATTCAAACAACCAACACATTCCTTTGATCTGCAGAATCACAGAGGCTAATTTTTCATTGACAGCCTGAATAACAAACGTAGGCAGTCATACAAATTCATAGATGTAATTATTACAATTCTGAGCATACCGCCACGTTACAGTCATGCACATTAGTCCTCCTTTTCCTACAGCGCTTCTCCCAATGATCAATCTCACACTTTGCTATCTTTTGAAGTGTGAGGTGGGGATGCAGCCGCTGGATGATTCCCAGCCCTTTCTAATGATTAGTTCCAAATGGTGCCTTACCTAACATGAGCCAAGCATCAAGGAAGACTGCGATAAAGATCTACACAGTCTAAAGGAAGACAGATTTTTTTGTTTCTCAGATGCTTTATGTGTTCGTTTCCTGCTATTTCCAGATGTGTAACAAAGATGTAACTTTTACACAGACGCTGAACACATTCAGAAAGAACTTCACACGTAGTTCACGGCAGGTAAGTCTGACGCTCTGAAGTCCTTCATGCTCATTTTTAAGAAGAACTGTATCTTTGCCTTTGTGATAAAGACTGATGTTCTACAAGCTCTCCAATTAGAAACCACGAGGAAACTGCTAGAGCCCTGGGAATTCTACACTGGTGTAAAATTTAAAAGCGTCCATGATTTGAAAAACATGTTGGAATGTTAATCTGTACAGCCAAATTTCCAAACCAGACTTAAGTCGGTCTCTAAAAAGCTTTACTTTATACTTGAAGCAGTTGAGCCAATTTACCTCCACAAGCACTAGTGGGAATATGTTTGTTTAAACGAATGAATTAGACATAATTATGATACTTATACATTGGTTTCCATCCTTGAAAATGACTAATATTTTCTCCTCCTGCACTGCAGTCATCACACATGGCAGGCGGTATATTTGCTATTATCGTTTCAGAAATTGTGGCTCTTTTTTTTTTTTAAGTTCAAGACTCACTACTGGTAAAAGGATCAAACTACGCAGTTCTCATTCATTGCTCCCTTCAAGCAGCTAACACTAAGTTCGACCTAACGTACAATTAAGCAAAAGGCAGTTGATCTAATTTAGATTTTCTCAACAATGAAACAATATATGCTAATGTGCGCTCAACTGCCTCATGTTACACTTCTGTTCCAGACAATTCCATAATAGTCTAAATAGAAACCCTCATAACGATATATCAGAAAAACACATCTATCAGTGACATGCTGGCTGGAGCAATGGTAAAAATCTATTCAAACAAAAATCCAGTTTCAACTGATATTTTATGAAGGATCTACGTTTTAGTATTTCATTTAAAAATTGTATTAGTTTGGTATCTCTGGATTAGTTGAGATATCTCTGGGGAAAAAAACAACAACAACAACAACAACTTGAGACAATTCCTGTCTAAGCGATGCTGTTAGTAATCAAAGTGCAGTCCTCTTTTTAACTGAATTAGCCTATTTTCCAAAGCAGGAGCTAGCAGGCTATTAGCTGTTTATGGATGCACTGCTTTTTCATGACGTTTACCTTGAGAAGTAAATTTTTAATATTTCTACAAGGTAAAGTAGGAGCGGAGGAAGAGATATGCAAGAGAATCCTAACTCAGATTTATTTTAAAGAGCAAGGACGCTTCCCACGGAGATTAAATGACCGCTTCTGCTACAATAACGCGATGGAAGAAACCATGCTTTCCAAGGGACATATAGCACCAGTAGGAATGATGATCTTCAAGAAGCATCGTGTTTCTGTGCTTTTCCCAGTATGGTGTAGCACTGCCCTCAACATTCTGCATAAAGCACCAAGCTGCTAAACTCTTCAACATATTCATCTAGAAGGTGCCAAGGAGACAGCCACAGAATATCCTCAACTAGTTCAGAAATCTCCCATAATGACCTCTTTAGAATCCTATACTATCGTGCAACCCTCCTGTAGGCAGAAACACCTAAGCGGTAAGAATGACTTGCTGAGGCATATAGGGTTTGTTCACATAACCATTTGCAGGCCAGTCTTACAGTATCTGCAAAAAACCTGGTAGCAATCCAGTTGTGTGTGTGAACAGGAACTCAGCATGCTATTGACATGTCTGAGAAAGGTACAAGGAATTCGCTAGCAAATGGCTTTCCAGTCTTGTGGAAATAATTCCTTCCAGATGGATTAGGACTTGTGTATCTTCTCACAAGACTGATCTTCTCCCCCTGCATCCACACTAGGATGTCACTGTAAAGATTGATATGCAAAAAGGTAGTGCTGTACATTTTTTTTTATCCTCCTGAGAAACCGAGGGCCATATCTCTACTGTGCATGATTAGAAATTGGCTCCGTAGGCTTTAGCTGCAAAACAAATAGCTTCTCCAGAAAGCACAAGAGTGCAGACAAGCAAATTGCTGCCACAGACCACAGAAAATCTGTTCATAGCCTAACCACATTCTTGGCTTGAGAGCCAGATTTACAGCTCACAGAGAACACCTGAACACGACCATGGGCAGACCAGACCTGCTTAGGCAGTGCAGTGTTTTGCTCTGCCATGTAGCACGCACACAGATGGATAAGAGGTAGCTGAGTTTTTCTCCAGAAGATAGACTCAAGGCACCAAGCTCCCAATACTGTTTTTACAGGAATCCATCTACAGCGCACAGATAACTTTGAGAAAGTGAAGCTTACAGTAAAAATAAAACTACCGTGTTAACTAGATCACATTTTCAGTCTGGCCATCCAGGGTCTAAGAGCAGCAGGAGCCACATGCTTCAAAAAAAAGACACTTAAAAAAAAAAAAAAGAGGAGACCACCCAAAGAGAAAACTTAGTATTTTCTATTTGAACTTGAATTACACGCCTTTACTCATGGAAAACTCACTCCCTTTCCTAATTTAAAGAACACTGATGCAATGCTGCTGTACCTACAGACATTCCCATAGCAAGCACACAAACCTGATTCTGTTTTGAAATCTGTTAACTTCACTCTTTTTTAAGAACACCTTGTTGCAGTAAAGTTCAGAAAGCATTACCATATTTCAGGAAGACCTAATAAAAGGCAACTATAAATTTACTGATTTTCATTACAGACCACCTCAATCATTCAATGAGGGGAAGATGTTATTAGGACAGGATGTTCTCTTCTTGAGGAGAAATAAAAGTATAGAATTGTTTTGTTTTTTCTTTGCATTTTAACTGAACAATTTAACGCGCGCCCAGTTTCTGACAATTCCAGTAAAGAAACTCAAAAAGTTTAAATATTCATTTTATAACCTGCAATAACGAGCTCAGTTTTTATTATTACTTGATTTGTCTCTTCATTTTTAAAAACTATTCAAAAATACAGCAGGCCTTTCCACTTCACTCAGGCTTAGTTGGACCTTAAACCAACTGTCAAGTCTTTGAACTATGCTATGCACAGTCCGTCCCATCCACCAGCCAAGATAGTTGGCTCAAGGAATCATAAAACACATGCCTAGTTCTCTACTCAGTTTGATATTTGATCAGTTCAGGTGAAAATACACTGAAATACAACGTGTAATTTGTTCTATAAACAAAAATAATTTAACCTTCTAGCATCTGTATGTCTCTCTCCTATCCTTGACTTAAATGACCTTAGATTACTTCCAGATGAGGGTTACAGTGACATATTGTCATTTAACTTAGAATTTCTAATTTATCTTCATATTGATGAATTATATCACTTCTAAACTGAAGATTTGATAATCTTGCCAACGCATTCCTCAGAGACACAAAGGTATTTGTTACTTCGCATCAACCTCCAGAATTCTGCTAGTTTTTCCATTCACATAATCACCTTTTTTCAAACGAACAATTGAAAAGCGAACAAGAATAAGCACATCTTTAGTTCCTGTAAACGGTCAGAGCAATACTAGTATGGGATTGTTGGTATGGGAAACGAGCTAAATCCTAAAGCGTTAGTCCAGATTCTCCTCCATAGGGATACTACATTTACTCATTTACTATATTTTTCGTGGCCTTATGTAGAGCAGACACAGCCCATTCAAGTAAAAGAACCAAAAATAAAGGCATGTCCGTTGTTGACGTTTACAGAATCATGTTTCCTTTTTTTTTTGTTTGTTTTTTAAATGAGCAAAGTCATTTATTTTCCTGTAATATAAACCACCTAATACTGATCACAGCTTACCAGATTGGGTAGCAGCAGGATTTGGCACAAGAAGAGCTGAAAGTGCTTCATTCACAAATCAAAGTAACAATGTACAGCACTTTGTATTGCCAGGTAATGGATGTGCAAAATGAAAGCAGAGAATATATTATTCCGAGAGCAAACAATAAGTGTTTACCTGAAACTGAAAGTGAACTCCAGTTCATAATCTTGCTTTTCTGCCATTAGTCTCATTGACAGAACTTAACTTAAATCCCCAGCTTGGAGGGTCCTTCAGCTTACAGGATTATGTCTCTGCTTCCACAGATACAAAATTCGCTTTAGAAGCACAAACAACTTGAAAACTTCAAACAAAATGCAAGTTCTCAATTGTATTATCTGATGAGTTGCTCCTTAGCTAAGATCCAACTTCAATATTAGACAGAAATTAAGAGCAGAATATCTCTGCCCAAATCTCAGTCTGGATCTCCCGACTGTAGCTCTGAAAATACATACAGTGCACCTGCTTAGCCAAAATTTTACTGTAGGTAAATCTGCATGTGTATATTGAAGCCAATGCTATGATGACACCAAGCATGAGATTCGCAACTGTATTTTCCAGTGTAAGAGAAAGCTTTGGATGTGGAACCGCTGCAGAATACACTCAAGATAACAGGACTATGGCTAAGAGGAAAGCAGAATCTCTTAACATTAGGAAACATATGAATGCGTGTGTGAAAAAGCTGCTGTAGTTTTAGGTACACGTGTGCACAAGTGTATAAAACACTAAGTTTTGCCCAACAGCTTTTTTCCCCACATCTCATTAAACCAGGTTAATCATAGCTTCTATTGGAAGAATAAAGTTATATCCATATGTGAATTAAGTGTTCAAAGACTCGAATATTTTCATTCGGTTTTCTTTTGTAGGTCTACCTCTTTCATAGAGAAAATCAAATCTAGAACAAGGTCTCCCGAAAATGAGGCTGAATTTTAGACGTGGATTCATTATTCAGAAGTATTTCTAGGACAGATTTGAGTTGAAATGTACCTGATTAACCTCTGAGAACTCAGAAAAGGAACGATTCAACTTCAAACTCTTCTCATTCACTTGCCATGAAAACATCATTTTATGTACAGTATTCATAAATATACATAAATATATGACTTCAAGGCCGGTGGGCAGACTGTTATACATTGCCTATTAAAATGGTGATAACTATTAACACAATTTCCCCTTGTTTGTTTTAAAATCGTAATTAACGGGCTTACTAAAATAAGCCTGAGCAAATGGGGGCTCTGTGCACACTGCACATGCCTTGATGCTTTAAATTTGTTTGTACAGCTGTGAGATTCTCAAATTAACTATCTGTCAGGAAAAGTAAAATACTGCCAGGACAGCTTGGAGATGAAATCCAAGCCTATGGGAGAAAATTACAAAATGGCATCCTGTGACATGAATCACTTTTATGGAATAACTCCTGCTGTAATAAGTCTGTAGTTTCTAGACAGCAGATCATTAGCAGCAGCCCAGGTAGTTTCAGGAACTTACTACAAATGTTCAGCATTTATTAAAACGAGTATCAGTCATCTCCTTGTCATTTCATCCATGTACATGAATTGGTTTACTTATGACAGTAAAAACTCCAGATAAAATATTTCTCTAAACACATCTGGAATAGTCACATTAGCCTGTGCTCCCCAATTAAAATTCCCATTTGCATTTAACACTCAAAGTCTTGCCTGCCTGAAGCATGCCTCAATCTAGCTGCTGAACAAAGAACATCGTCTTCTGGTGTCTGCAAAAGAATCTAGCACTCAACATCCTTTGAAATCGACCACTCTTAAATTTTTCATCTTTAGAAATCGAAATGCTTTCAATAATGTGCTATTATATGATTAACTAATCATACCATTTACCACCACAGGTTAGAGATGTAGTCTCATGACAGATGTACTCAGGGTATCTGTTCTGACACCCGACAGTATCTATGATGGCATCAAGCTTAGGTGGGCAAAGAGAAAATAAGGTGTAAAGATGCTGCCAAACTCTAGTGCATATTATTCCTCTGGGTATCAGGTATGAAGTACACTCTGATTTGGGTGATATTTTAGCTGTAAAGATTCAGTCCTAAAGAGGGAAAATGCTGTTTCCGTATATAGCGCTACAAGTACAATTTATTTTATTTGAAGTTTGAACCTTGTGAAAAGATTCATACCTCGTTGCACAGCCAGCAAGGTATTCAGCCCCATGAAGTAATAAGCCACTGAAGCACCCTACCAGGTGAGCCAAGGAACTACTTAGCCTAGACCAACCATAAGTGGGTATATCCAGGGAAGACTAAGACAACAGCACGCATTGCATTTCTCAACACGTACTCAGGCTCTAATCACTTTATGCAAGAGGTCAGTAGATAGGGTTTCTATGCATTCATTACTTTGTTCAGTGTTTTCCTGAATCCAGGTTAACTTTAAGACTACGTAGCATCCACCAACCACTTTATAAAGAAGAACCCCCAATTTTTTGTTTGGCTCCTACTACCTTAATTACATGTCACAGTCCTGTATAGAGAACATCTGCCACACCGCCATGATTTTAAAGGTTCCATCATATGCACTGCTGCTTCTTTCTGCACTAAGAATCCCAATCTTTTAGCCACTCTACATAAAAGGCTACTCTACGGATCCTTGTTGCCTTCCTCTGACTCCTTCCTTTTCGCACTGTACACCTCTTCACCTGCTTTCCAGTTTCTTAAAGCTATATTTCCAAAGTCATATTACCAGCAGCTTCCTTACTCTTTTGATATTATCTCAAGCATTCAAAGGCATCTCCACACCACACAAAAAGGAAGAGTTTATATAAATACCATCACGTTCCTTCCAGATTTAGTAGACTTGATATTTGGAGAGACACAGCCTTTTTCATTTATGCTTTCTTAATTTCTTTCTCAGGCAAAAAGGCTGATGCTGACCTAGGGGGTTCCCTAAAGACAAAGAACTCAGTTCCCGCTCATGAGAGAGGAAGTCATCGAGTTTCATTAAGAAACAAATGCAAGACTGACAATGGATAAAAACTTATTGCCAAGACGTTCAATCAGAGGCAATAGGATTTAACCTCTGGATTCTGTAAAGTACTGCAATATAGACTTCAGAAACAACTGCAAACAACTAGTGAGTCACTGTATGCACTATTAGTTTTCAGTTGACCTCTTACATGTGTTGCCATTGCTGCTGCACTAACCAGACAGCTTCAAAGAGCTGAAAAAGCAAATTCATGAACATCAGTATATATCAAACAGAATGGAATATATCATCTTCCTCTAAGACAAAACTAAACCCAAATTATTATATGGAGCTTTGCCATCGAGGAAGCAGCCCATGTATAAGGAAAGCAGACAAAATCTCCAAGCTAGTGGAGGGATTTAATAGGAAGGTTCCCCCCCCCCCCCCCCCAGTATCTATATCCTCAGCCTTATCCTGTCTCCCTCGATCAGTTGCACCTCGGAGCTGCCTGCAAACTGATTCTTCTGGCAGCCACTCATTTACTGTTAGTCTGCATCAATCTAAAAATCTCGAATAAATAAATAAAACGTATGGATAAAAATCTCTGTATGTATTTTGGCAGAGATTGGTACCTATAGAACTCCCACCTACCAGTGAAGTCTTCTGCTGCAAAGCACCTCGTTGAAAGACTAATATTTCTGTTTTCCTGTTCAGAGTAATGTCAAATGGTTCCAAAGTTCCACATATGTTATTAACAGAGTGCATAATAATAATAATAATAATAATTCAGAGGAGGATTTTGGAATTCTGACTATGCTAAATTTCATATAGTATAATCTCCTTATATATTTCCTTGGCACCACAAGTCAGATTTTCCAATTCGCAGACGATTCGTACTGCTTGAGATTGCTACACAGGGAGTTACAGTCTGAAAGGATAAATAGTTCCCTAATAGCCTACAATGACACAAACGCTATTACTCTGCCATTTCTTTGAATTTTTAATAAGCATGAAATAATATATTTTGGTAAAACTGCAGTGGAGTAGAGTGTTTTTCCATCTAATTGCATTGCCTGTTATAACAGCTTGACAAACAACAACAACAGAAGCCAACAAATTTTAGTGATTCCAATATATAGGATTTTATTTATTTGGCACCTAATGCACCTTCAGTTCAAGAAAAGGGGATCAGCTATCTGAAGTAAGACAGGCTGCATGGTCAGACCAGGAAGTTAATGTAAGAACAGAGCTCTAGTTCTTTCCGGAGGCAGAACAAAGAGGTATAAAACACAGACACATTCCCAGCTTATCTTTCCACATCTCTCAAAATGATCCACTGTCAAATAAAAGTCTGATGACGCAGGACAAAACAACAACAAAACAAACATAACACCTAACAAAGTGCATTCCCTGAATTTCTGAATATTCTCTAGTTTTGTGGCTGTTGATCAATTTACATCTATCATTTTCCTGATAATTTCATACTAAATGGACATGGCTTTTCAAGATGTCTCTCTTGGAGAACTGAAAAAAGCACTGACCTTTACAATTTAATGGCCCTTCTAGCATGCCAGCTGGGTTAAGATGCGAAACAGAAAAATGTTTTACAGCTCTGCAACTAAAGTCATCTTACGGTTAATCACTGAAGCTTTTAGTGGCTTTTATTAATAACAGCACCTTTTTACAAATAAGTACAAATAATCACTACCAAGTGACACCTCCTTCTGCCTAGTTAGTTCCTAAGTTCAACCAAAAAGCGCACACATTTTTTTTCCTCAGCTTGGAAGTTAGCAAGACGCTAACAGGCCACCTCTTAGGTGAAGACAGTCTGGACCACATTATAGGGAGGAATTCAGAAGTCATCCAGTATTTCTACTAGCTAAATTTGGATTACCAGTTCAAATACAGAATATGAGTTCCATCTGCCTTTTCCTCCATTATGTGAGTACCGCTGCCTCTTGGATTTACTTCTTGTCTTTTTTCCTCCCAGCTATCTACCCCATCCTTTCTCTTTCTGGCAGGAAATAAGCAGAAGACAGAAAGACAGAAAAAAAAACCAACAGCGCTCCCCTCTACAAACACAAAACCCGCACAAAGTTAAAAACAAAGCCTGTTTTAGAACAAACAATTTCTTCAGCAACAACTATGAGAAAAACAACTTCAAGAAGCTGCTCTTGACAACGCTGTCAGTTCTCAGAACTGCTGATAAAATTTACGCCGTGTCCTGATTTCTGCTATAGGCACGTTGTGAGAACATCAAGAACAGACGGTGCATTTTCTGTTTCCTGCTCTTAGGCTTTTTTTTCCCCCTTATTTTTAATATAATGTGTATCTACCTTTTTTTAACCTTCCTTGAAAACGAAGATGAATCTGAATTCAAGCAGACCAACCAGAGAAATAAAAACATTCAGAGCAACTGAATTGATCTAATTGCCAATAATTTCACCTAACTTCTCCCAAAGAGATGCCTGCTACACTCTTTAATTTCTCCCAGTAAGGCTGGCCTATGGCTGCGATCAAGCAAGAGCTTAACGCAATCTTTGCTAAGCTCTTCAATATCTTCTGAAGATTTATGTTTTCCACAATATGCCTGCAGCTCTGAATCCCTTCCAGTACACCACAGGATCTTTAAACTCTGGACACCAAAACTAACTGCAGAATTGTGTTACTGGCCTCCTTGGAGTTGTTGAAGGAGGAAATGGCACCTCCCACTGCTCCTTAATACTCCCCCTTGCAAACATATACAAGAACTATATTTTCTCTGTTAGCTACAATATCACACTGCTAGATCTCGTTTGATTTCTTCCACAGGTTACGACTCGATTCTGAGTATCTTCCTTGTATTATTACTTCATAATTATTGAAGAAACATTCATTTCTCCCAGCTTTACGTTATCTTTTTCTCTACTGGAAGAATTACCACTCTGTTCACGGAAAGAGGCACCATAAATGAAAACTTTCAATTGCAAAATATTACATGCTAGAATAGTTAACAACACTTACTTTGCCAGGCTTGTTTGCCTCAAAGCTGTTTTCTTTAAATTTCTCCTGCAGGGTCTCAGCTAACCGACAAAGCAAGGCACCATTATCCAGTTTCTCCATGAAGGTTTCTGCTGTTATTTCTCTACCTGAACAGCAAGCAGAAAGTTAGCATGGCAAACAGAGTGCAGTGGTATAGATGGCATTTGTTTCAAGAAAAAAAAAACCAAACAAACCACAACACAACAACAAGCAAACCGCTAACAAACAAACGGGCACATTCTAAATGCACCGAAATCAAAAGAAATTTGGACGACAATTTGAAACATACTTGAATTGAACAACTAGCATTTCTTGGTATAATCTCACTACTACATCTCCAGTACACATAGAGCAAGTTTTAAAATAACAGGCTTTCCTTGGGAAGGCTTGTGTTACTTGAATAAGAATTCTAGCCTGTAAGAACTCATATCTTATTTATGAAATTCCAGTGCTTTCAGCAAACACAGAGTGCAGTAGGCAGGTGGTTTACACTAGCATATGTGGGTAGTGATAGCATAAAGATAGCATAAATAGCTGCTAACGCTTTCAATGCAGTTTATTTTCTAGAAGTAGCAAACCATACAATGAAGGGAAGCGTTCAATGACGAGTTAAAGTCTTGATTCTGCAAGAGTCTGAATGCAGAACAAAGTTTCATGCCATATTTCATTGCTCCACCCCAGCTTGAGCAGAGCAGGTGGCCAATGGTATCACCGTAACCCCAACGGTCCCACAGGATTCAAACTAGGTGAGAAAGGCCAGACAAGAAGGGAATCTTTTGCCGCCTCAAACTGATCTCCCAGAATCATGCCATCATTTCCAAATAAACATATTTCTAATTCTCTAAGCTTTTCACAATAACACTGGAAAATCTGCCTTCACTTTGGACTCAACTGTGGCAATCCACTGGATTGTTCAGCATTCTTCCTCCATTACAGCATCAAGAACTTGATAATGCTCTTACTGTTAAGATGTGACTCTCTTTTCTTTTTTAATGATTCTTGCATACATCATTTGGGAACTGGAGTACCCCAACCAATTCCTTTTTCATAAGCCATTACACAGCATTCAGAAGCAAATATTATTAGTGAGAGTGGCTCCCCATTCCAATTTCATCTACTCCTGCTAATCAAAGCGGACTTCTTATAACTACAGGTAGAAACCTGCTTAATGCTGGTTCATTTCCTTTGCCACACGTTTGTGACCAACAACCATCTTCCCAACTAACCCAGTTTTATATATGTATTTTTAAGTTAGTATAGGAAAAATGTATCTTCTGTGAGGTGTCTGTTTAGAACTGGTTCACAACACTCGTGCCAAAGAAAAAAAACCTAGGAAAATTATGAAAAAAGGTTACACGAATTAAATCTTTTATATGCCTTTTAATAGAGGAGAGAGGGGAAAACAAACAGTCGAGAATAAAAATGAAAGAGATAATTAAAAATTTCTATTATACTCCTGCAATATGAGTATACTGTCACCTGGTAATCAGTATCACAACACAGAATACTGTAGCACTGCAGTCATGTAACTAAAAAAGCTAACAGAAAAATTATTTGGGTAGGCTTTTGTCTAAAAATCATTAGATACTTCAGCATTCTTTAGGCAAAATAAACTGCCAGCCATTTCAGTTTGGTCATTCAAAGATTGAGATCCATGCAGCAAATTGTTTTCAGATACAACTTTTCCTTTCTTTCCCCCTCCCCTTCATTCTCTCTGCCACACAACCCACTTTATGGCTCCCATATACCTAAATGACTTCTCCAGGCAGAAGAGCAGTAGCAGCTCTACATGCATTCAACATAATGGTAGCTTATATGTAACTGTCATTACTTTAGCTGTGCCTCCAATTCAACTGAAGCCAGATCTGAAACTGACAGCCCACAGATTAGAAAAAACCTGAGCATCTCAGCGCTTCAGAAACCTTCAGGATCATTCTGGCATATTTTTTCCCCAATTTGCATTTATAGCAAAAGGTTAGAAGCCATTAGAAATCTAACACTGAAAAACTACCAAGATGTAGGAAGAGCTTTATTTTTGATTAACAGTAAGATTTTTTTAATAGATTTGTGTTCTATTAAACTATGCTTCAGTCATTTTTAAACTATTAAAGGTTTGTTTTAGGATGCACCTATTTTTTTTGGACAAGTAAAAGAAAACTCGTGTCACACACATCCACTCTGTCCTATGTTTTGTACATTTATAGGTTCATTATTCTACCAGTCAAGGTAGAAAATAAACAAAACAAAGCCTGAAAGCTGTTTAAAAACTATCTTCTCATTTAATACACATGGAAAAAAAATCTTCTAGCTTCTGCTGAGATTTAACAACACGTTTACACTATTTTTAATGCTGAATAGCATTAGCAGTTTGGTCACTGCATATTGTATGCTAAGCTAGGAGTATTGTAGTTCTGTTCCCTTTTACAAAAGCTGAAAGAATTAGTTTTGCATTGAACATCTGTATCCAATGAAAAATATATTAGGTGTCAGCTTTCAATTCACTGTATTTTATGGCTCCAAGAGGTGGCATTTCTTTGCTAAAACAGACACTGACATATTTAACAGTTGAAATGTATTGATTCAAATGAGAGCAATGTTCATAGCCTGAGGGAAAAAAAAAGGCTCTGTATATTTGTAAGGAAAAAACATTAAGCTCCATTAAAAATGGATAACTCCCCCTATAATTACAAGAAAGCAGTCACAATGTTTTTATAGAACGGTAATAACATTAAATACAATTAAAAAAACAAAACAAAAACACAACAGGAGTATGAAGGCCCTCTTAAAACCTGCAAATGTTACTTACCCCTTCTTACGTTGCACAGGCCAAACGCCCCTTAAAAAAAGACAAAACCTTTTAGCTGAATGCCTAGTATTTGGGAAGCATGGGCAGCTAACTACACAGCCACCCAGACCTGGGGTCCTGATGTCAGCAGATCGGGAATTCTGTGAGAGGGAAACTCAGGAGCCCATACCTAGGGCGTGCATCCAAGTGGTTGAAGATGTGGGCCTCCAGACAACCAGAACCTTTAGTAAAATGGAGAGGGACTCAAATCCTAAAACAAAAGTACCCAAGTCTAGTTGGTTCCTCTATTATATCCGTTTGTTCTTTTGCACTCACTTCAGTAACTATAACGCAAGAACAGCCTCAAAACTAGCTGACGAACTAATTTATAGCAGCGTATAATCGTTTGAGTTGGAAGGAGGCTTTAAAGGTCATCTAGACCAACTCTCACGAGATGAACAGGGACACCCACAACACAACCAGGTGCTCAGAACCCAGTCCAGCCTGACCCTGCATATCCCCAGGGATGGGGCTTCCACCACCTCTCTGGGCAACTTGTTCCACTGCTTCACTACCCTTATTGTAAAAATCTTCATTTTATTTTTAATTTTTTTTTTTTTTTTAAGTATCAAATCTAAATTTCCCCTCTTTCAGTTTGAAACCAAAAGATTAAATGTTTCAACGGTAATACCAAACTAATAGTTTATAAGCAGAAATCTTTTACTCAGATGAATCTCTGGAATACATCGGTGGAAGGATGAGCTTCCACAGTACTGAGCCAGCAATGGAAGTATTCCTTTTGACCATCAACTTCTGTGGCGTTTAAACCCGAGGTAACAAAACACACACACAAAGAGGGGAGAAAAAAGCCAACAATTCTATGTAAATTAAAAAAGTGGATCTTTTTGGACAAAAAGGTTGCTATCGTTGAACAGCAGAGATCAAGAGGAGTAACGCCGATAGAACTGACATGATTACTTACTTTAAATGGAATGTATCAACAATCTCGAAGACCTATTGATACTAGAGAAAATTATCAAGCCTCTCAGCTGAAAAAGAAGCTGCTCTAGAAACACTAAAGGTACTGTCATCACAAATGTCTTGATACTCATGGGTATTTATCCTTTACCTCTATTATCCACTGGCTTTAGCCGAACACATCGCTGTTGAAAATAAAAGTACGGTTACAAAATCTTCTTAGCGAGATGCCTGAAAACCTGACGCAGGTTTTGCTTTAATGCAGAGTACAAGAAACAAAGTTCTCCTGCTTGAAACTTCCTTTCATCCTCCAAATTTTACACCTCTTTTAACATCATCATATTGGAAACCTAGCCTTTTATGGAATGTCTCCTACCATCCTCATCCATTCTTTCCTCTTCTCCAAATCTACTCCACTTTCGCATCTGAACAAGCGATTTGCATATGCCTCATGCAACATGCAACTTTCACTTGTCCTCATCCTCAACATTTCACAGCCTCCAGCCCCTTACCAATGAGATTCTGATGCCCTGAATTTCTGCTATGAAGAGGTCACAGCATTTATATCATGGAGCCCAGTTACGTTGCCACAGTCAGTGAACATCTTACAGATCTACACTATGTGGTTCCAGGTGCTAAACAAAGCTGGATGGAATGAGCTTTGGTATTGTAATCATCTGAATCTGCTAAGAGGGCTCTAGGAACAAGAAAAAAGATAAAATGAGACAGTATCAAAAGGCACAGAAGATAGCAAATCCCATTTGCTGTCAAACCACCGTTTTGCCTCTGCTAGAAGATTAGTATGGCCGAACAGTTCTAATCCCTATGTGAAATATGCTCAAGATGGAACAGAAGGTTTCAGTACCTGCCAAGAGGATCCTACTGAACTAAATACATACATTATCAATCCAATTCAGAGGGCATTGGCAGCAAAAGTGCTGCTGAGTGCTTCATTGGTTCTACACACAATAAAAAGATTTAGGAGATGATCACGATTTGCAAGACAATTGATCCAGATATCTCCTTAACTTTGTCACAGTAGGGTTCTCTCAGCCAGCAGAGCTCAGCAGAGAGAAGTGAGGCTGAGAGTTGCAACATTCACTGCTCCAGTCCTGTTGCCTGCTGCAATGCTGAGGTGCCTCACTATGAAAATACGATGCTCTACAGCATCATATGAGTTACTTCCCTCAGCAACATTTACTCCATCTGCAGCATTCCTTAATGCAAAGGAAGTTTCCTCCATGGAGAGGAGGAGGAAAAAAATAAAAAAAAAAAAGAACAAAAGAGGAAAAAAAGCATAGAATCATGGAATTGCTCAGGTTGGAAAAAACCTGAAAGATCATCCAGTCCAACTGCAACATAACCATGCTATCCTAACTCTAACAACCCCCTGCTAAACCATGTCCCTGAGCATCACATCCAAACAGCTGCATGCTGCATAACCTTTTTGGATAACGTGAAAGAAAGAGTACAAGCAGGTATTTACAACAAGGTAACAGCATGCTGCAAATTCATACCAATTTTATCCCACAGCAACATGCTTACGTGTCCCTCCTCTCGTGAAAGTTAACCCCAATTATAAAGTAATTAAACCAAATTTGAACTGAGTGAATATACAAAATATGTTAATACATCCATTCATTTACACTTGATTTATTTTGACTGAATCTTCACTTAATTCATTTGAATAACAATGTCTACATAGGAATTCGAAGCACTTCAACAAATCACTCGAACTTCAGTTCTTCACAACAAGCTGAGAAAATAAGAACTTGCATGTGAGAAGGTGTTGGGGAATGCGTTATGCAAATGAGCTGTGCATGCTGCTTAATTAAAAGAAGGCTGTGCCCATCTACTCACGCAGTGAAGAGTTTGGTGTCCATATGAAAAATCAGATTTTTAATTACAGTTGGCATTTCGGAACCTCCTGCTGGTTGCTACTTTCTTACTAAAAAAAGTGACCTCATTCCTAAACTCCTCACTGGAAGAGCTCGGATAGGAACTGCAAACAAGCTTCTGTTTGTTTCAGTGGGCCTCACCAGAACTTCACTGTTAAAAAAATTTAAACAATATATTAAATCCTTCACAGAATGGGCTGCTTCTGATTCAAAAAGCAGCCTTTTGGACTGCCGCCTCGTGGCAATTACAGAAAAAAAGGCAGGATGTCTGGATTTTCACCTGGCTTTGCTTGGACAATACTCTGAATTTGTTAATTTAAATGGAAGTACCACACAACAATATAATTTAAGGTGCCAGTTTTGCAACTTTAAGTTCAGAACTATTCCAGTAATAATATTTGTATTGCCTATCTGAAAATATTGTGGTGTAAGGGCATTCTACTTACATACTGCTTTTCTATGTTTATCATAGCTTAACAGTATTTTCCTTTAACTTAAAAAAAAAAACAACAACCAAACTACAGTATTTTAGAACAAGCAAAGAAACAGCACGCTATCATTGTATGGTATCACCGATTAAGTTCAACAGTAAGACAAATCATTGCCCACTTTTTGACCAACGTGGGTTTCCATCAGAAAAAAACATCCCAATTTGAAAAATGCTCTTCCAAGTTTGCCTCCAAAGACATCACGTGAATGTCACCTTGTCCAAAAGTTTCTCCTCTTTGATTAAAAAGAGCAGCTGCTGATGCTTTTCTCTTCAGATGAGGATTTTACAAGTTTCACATCACATAAACCACGTATTTATTGGCAGAACTGCCATCAGCAATTTGGTTCTGCTTCATGCATCAGGAGGTACAACCACAACCACACAATCTCCAGGCCCCAGCTCCAACTCCTAGGTCAGATTCCTCTACACACAAGCTTCTGCAAGTCTTTACATGCATTGCATTGAACAGCAATTATCCACAACTAGACTGCCTGGTCAGTGAAGAACTATTTAATGGGTTGGTTTATTCAAGGCATTTAATGCGCCTAAAGTCTGTGGAAGGTCTCCCAATAAGATGTATCTGGTGGCAGGAAGTAGCAACATCCAGCTTAATTCTATCAGCACATAAAACCCATGTGAAAGTCAATTTAAATGAAAATTTGAGGAAAAATAAATGTGAGGAGAACGCAAGTTCAATTACATTACTTACAGAATCGCTGTCTAGGCTGACTATTCATGAGTATTTCTGACTAGTTAGAAGTTGTTCTAGGTCTTGATTTTTGAAGCATAACAAAGTCCGAAGATTGTCATTCTCAACTTACAGTGCATGGAATCCTCATGCTGTTCAGTGATTCTATTTCTCATATCTTACCCAGTAAGTTTGTGAGCCACAGGGCCAAATCCTCTTTCATCGGCAGTAAGTTGGCCTCATGTCTGCTGGCAAGCCACTGACTGTATTGGTGCATATCAGAGAGGCCAGGCCCACGTGCTTTTGGGCTCAGAGCAGTGCACATTGCTCATCCACTGGTTGTACCTGTTTTAGTACTTCTTGAAAAAGAAAAAAAGAAAAACACATAAATCAATACAGCAAATAAAATACACAGATCCTCTTTTTAACATGGCAACAGACAACAGCTTTAACTATGATTCTGAGAAATCAAAGAAATGTGGATCTAATACATGAACGCAGCATCTATGAGGTTTTATAAATGGCTCACTTGAAGTGATTAAATCACACAGATGAACGTCTATTTCATTTCTACTCACCCAGCTACATGTTATCAACCCATAACCAAGTACTGTACAAAGAAGGATTAAAATCCAAAAGAAAACAAACATTTCACAGACAACTAGCAACTCAGTGCAGCGCCTGATCCAATACCCATTCAAAATATATTGAAAGTTTCAGCCATTTTTGGATCAGGCCCAAGGAAAACATGTGAACAACTAAGTTACGCTACTGCACAGACTTGCTAACGAATAGCAAATGTAGTTACCAAGTAGAACCCCTGTAATCCGCAGCTTTAGAATAATTAAAGAAAAATGCAAGATGTCTACAATGAATAACATTACTTCTTCAGAAAGTAGCATGACAGCCCAGGCTGATTACCCACCACACTTCCTACTTCCATCTTTTACACACATATCCTCTACTTCAGTGCCAATTTATGGAAACATAGCTTTCAGGTAAGGCAATACGTCATGTGTTAAATATTAGTTAAGCATTCAACTCCTGGAGCAGCCAGAGACGTTACGCCCACTGGACCTATATTCCCATTCCTGAAGGGATAATTTTCCCCTCTGTGGCACAAGCGTGGTAAGGAAAGAGGTTACGTTTTACTGAAAAGAAAATCAGACCTGAATTCTATCGCTTACAGCAGTGAGCTGGGTTACTTTATTGCCTGGTAGAGCGTAGCCTACTGAAGGCTCTGTCACACCAACCAGCAGTCACAAGGCCTTGTGCATTGGAGAAATTATTAGTGAGGTGGGGTAAAAGTCCTTAGGAACTTTATTTCACCTGTTTTTCCAACTGACCCTCGCTAACTGTGGTTACATGCAGCAGCTGACTTCAGCTTGCTAATCACTGCAAACACCATTTCTTTCTCTCAGTCAGGTAAGAGTCATTAAGAAAGCCAGGCAGAAAGAAAGACAATAAAAAAAGGAGCCATTTGTTACACTACTCCACTGAAACCTGGAACAAAAAGTGTAAATAAATAAATCCTTTGCCAAAAGGAAAATGCACACTGAATATAAAAAGCAATTGCCATAAAACTGCGCTGCAAACTACATTGCCAAGCACATGAAAAGCTACCTAGGATATGTAATATTTACATTAAAACTGTGCAGCATTTTCTAAACCATAACATGGCTAAATAAACTCCTCTTTCCTCAAAGATACCTACTTATTTCATGTTGAGAGCACCAGACTCCTTACCCCAAATCCTGAAATGGCAGTTGCCTTTGGAGTAGGTAAACACAGCTTTCACTAAGAATATCTCTCTCACTGAAATCAGATAGCTTTTTTCAGCCAATGTGGGGTCAATAAAATCAGTAAATATCCTCAAGTATCAAAGATCCTTTGGAAGGAAAAGAATTTAAGATAGACTAAAATACGTAAGTGAGGTACAGCTCTGCTCTTGAAACTGACTTAGACAAAGCTTCAGCTTGTGTCAATGTTCTTCTGGTTGGTTACATCCAAGTTGCACCTACTCATTTTGTTCAGGGGAAGAGAAAAAAGAATTATGCTACTGACCCCAAAAAGCCTTCTACTGTGTCACTCACAAAACAGATTGCTTCTAACTCTAATTGCATCTTACCATCAACGATTACAAGGGAACAAAACAGGTAAAAATTCCATGCTTGCTTTACAGAAAAAAAGAAAATAAAACATCCTTATAGTAATTTTTTGTGTGATTTCTGGAGCAGGGTTGTTTTACAAAGAAACATCTAGAAAACGCACCTCTTCACTGAAAGTATTTTCAAGTTTCTCACAGGCTTTGAGGAGAGGGTTGGAGTAGATGATCCCTGGAGATTCCTTCCAACCTGAATTATTGTGGGTTTGTTTGTTTGTTTTTTACATTTCAGGGATGCACACAAACATTTTCATCACAGGACCCAAGGGGGACCTCTGCTTTCACAGGAGGTTCTCACAACCTGCGCACCCTGAACTGGGTTGTGTTAACAGGTACTCCAGGGAGACAACATTCTGTTCAGGAAAGGTGCAGCAGCCCCTCCGCCTCAAACAGCTTACTGGTGGAACGTGGAGTTAATGTATAAGCACCAACATGATAACATGCTGACAGCCAGTTACTATGTAGGCTGATGCCAGCAGTAAGGCTGGAGTGATCCTGTGGTCTGAAAATTGCCTTTTTCGCTGTCATTTCTTTCAAGGCTAGAGAAAATAGAGGGAAGGCTTCTGGACCAGCTACAGGGAAACAATTTAGGTTTCCCCTGTCAGTCTGTGAAACAAGCACTGCAGTATGTCTACACTTCAAACCAATCTCTGTGATCAGAACAGAGAATTGAGGGATTGGAGATGTTACTTCAGTTCAGCTCTAAAATGAAGGGCTATCTTTAAATATGCATCATAACCACCTACATCTTGTTTCACCAAACAACAGCCAGGCCATATGAAGTTCAAGATATCTCTGAGTCTCACTGCAGAAAGAAAAGTGGGAGAAACAAGAGCTCTGACTGAAGGATGCAGGGGTGCTGGAGTTCAGCAGTTTCTTGGCTAGTAAGAACTGAGATCCTGGCCAGGACACTGATTCTCAGAGTAGGAAAGGAAGGAAAGAAGGTAAAGACAAGTAAACTTAGGTGAGAAAAACAGCTGTAAATTGAGAATGACTCTGTCAACTCCATTCTGGGATTGGAATAGCAGCCTGCTTGAAACAGTAGCCCTGAATTAACAATAATTACTGAAATGGCATAGGTTACTTTGCAGAGCTGGCATACAAAGCGAGGACAGCAGAATGAGAAAGTTAATACTGATGATGACTCTTCACTAAGAACCCCAGTGAATCACAGGTGAACTAACACACAATCCAGCTTGATCTGTCTGCAAGCTTCTTTCTGACACCATGTTGTCCTCCTCCTCCTTTAGACCCCTGCTTCTCTGGGAATGAGCCTTACGATTGGTGACGCTCTTTCTTGTTAGAATCATTACCACAAAAATCAGCCTTTGAGAAACAAAGCTTAACTTGCTTCCTGTCACAAATTCCATAGCATGTTAGCGATCAAATTACATAAGCATGTCAGAAACTGTCAGACTCTCGAATATTCTTTACGCAAACACTGGCTGTTAGTGAACTCCTAAGTTTAGCTTAGGCCACCACAATATCTCAGTAAAGAAGTACCTACTCATCAGCTTAGAGGAAGAATAAAAGCACTGCAGAGATCTTACAGTAGCCTTCAAGGGGCTTACAAGAAAGATGGGGAGAGTAACAAAGTGACAAGGAGTCATGGCTTTCAACTAACAACACAGATTTAGCTTCAACATTAGGAAAAAATTATTTAACTAGAAGGTACTGAGGCCCTGGCATAGGCTGTCAAGAGAAGCTGTGGATTCCCCGTTCCTGGAGGTGTTCAAGACCAGGCTGGATGGGGCTTTGGGCAGCCTGACCACTAGCAAGCTGCTCCTGCTCATAGCAGAGGGTTTGCAACTGCATGATCTTCAAGGTCCCTTCCAACCTGTATAGTTGTTATTATACAAGATTGTAACAGATGAACATCCAGAGGTTATAGGGGAACAACTCACCCACTCTGAGGCTCACAGCTAGGACGAATGCTCATCACAAAGAACTCCACACAGGAGCAATCTCCAAAAGAGATGCTGCCTTACAGGTGGTCAGCCCTTAAATGGGATCTAGGAGAGGTGGAGTCAAGCTCCACCCCTTCCGGGAGCACAGCTGAATTACCTTCACCTGTGCTCCCTCAGCTGACCCATCACTTGCCTCAGATGGTTAATCAGAGGTTCAGGCTGTGATTAACAGTTTCTCATACACAACCCAAACTATTTTATTCGTCTACACCACCATCTCACTTCCTTCCATCATCTTAGTATATTTACTTCTTGGTGAGCTGGAGAGAATTGTACTGACAATTTAGCACTGAGAAATGTGGTAAGAGAAAACAACTATCCTGCCACAGGGAGAGACACAGTAGTGTGCAAGGATACACCAACACAGCTGAGGAGGCTATCCTCATCAGCTCCCACAACCATTTCATCCTTTCCTCTTGGCAGACACAAGGTATGAACAAAGCAGCCAGAAAACTGTTGTTTTTCCTAAACTCGCTACTTTCTAATAGCGCCAACAACTCATTACATATGTGGCTTTTTAAAACAAGCCAACACAAACAACAAATACCTCATTTTATAGAATGCTACGCTCTTCTATAAACTGCTGAAGCTGACACAAGGTATATAAAAGTATTTTTAAAACTTACCTCTATATGTTTTTCTCCTCAACAAGCTATTTCTTTTCCCTACTATTCTAAAGACAGACCAGGGACAGACCAGGAGAGGTCTTCAGCTACTTTTCATTGTTTTGTTACAGGTTATATCTGTCTCCCCCCCTCCTTGCTTCTATCAATAAGAGGAAGACATCTCAAATTCTCAGACTTATTGTCTAGCGGAAGAATTCCATGTGGGATAGTTTACAGTACACACAGAGACTTGTAACAGATTCAACACACTAAAAGATTGTATTTCTCTCTGCTTACTTCTACCAAACAGTGAAGTTTCTATTTTGTTTTACAGCGGTACATTTAGTTTTGTGCTTATTGTAGCTCACTGCTTGTATTTTGCCAGCAGTGTAACTTACACTGTCTGCTGTTATTGATCATCAGGTCAAAGCAATGACAATCAAACAAGTAATCTTCTGTTATTCCACGGGCTTTCGGAGGGGCTAACTGGAACAACAAAAGGATTCAACAATGACACACTCTGTACTTAAAGCACACAGGAATCAAAGATCGCTTTATCTGTAAAGTAAGACTGGCTGTACAATTAAGTGCTCACAGTTGCATGCCCCTGGATTCAATTCCATTTCCTATTCCAACAGCCCTCCTTTCCTTGTAAGATTTGGTAACACTATTTTTCTACAAAGACAGAGCATTATTACAGAACTGTAGGGCTGGAAGGGACCTATAGAGATCACTGAGTCCTGCAAAGCAGGACCCCTACAGCAGGCTGCACAGGTAGGAGTCCAGGCAGGTCTTGAATATCTCCAGAGAAGGAGAATTTGCATTATCATGATGAAAGCATTAATTTTACTCTATATAATACAAGTTTGTACAAGAGTGTGCATGAATGCATAAATACACACACACAAAAAGCACACACGCTCCATCCTGTGAGTTAACTAGGCGATTCAGCAACATTTTACTCCAAACTATCAAACTAGCATACATGTATAGTGGCTTATACTGAGTACTTGCTGACCATGCAGTGCTCTATTACACAAGTGTCACTGTTGCTTCAACCTTGTACCTAATCATGATACGTGCCCTCAGATCTCAATAAACAAAAGGAGGATTGAACCATTCCTTTTAACTTGCATCATGATACAGTTCTTCCAGATCAGGGACAAAGTCTTGCTAAGTTATTTTCCCTTTATGATTTGTTCTAAGAATTAGCATAGAAGTTAAATAACTAGTGAAACAAGCTTTTTTTCTTCCAATTCAGTTAGAATAAGATGATAAGAGTGTTTACGAAATGGAAAAATTGTAAAGCAAATACACAACTGTGTTTAGAAATCAATCAAATCACCTCTGATGCCAAGGCCCTGTACGGTATTCCCTTGATACCATACCAGCATGATGTAAGTTTTATGAGAGACACACTGCCTGGCTGTGTAGCGGAGACCTGCTTTGGCCCACGTGGGTGCTGCTGCTTATCAGCAAGGTAACTGATTGGCTCCTATCAGTTGGCTGCCAAAGCAGAGCTATCTAGGGCTGAATATCTGCATGTATGCCAATTCAGTGGCCTAATTGCTCTACAAAGCTTTAACAGAAGATGGCATAGCTCTGCCTTGGAGCCTGGGTTCAAAGACCAATTAAAAAATCTGCACTTAAGCTTTAAGCTTGTGCAATGAGGTTTTCCCTAATATGACAGGGGGGAACAGTGTTAGATACCCAGTTGTGGAATTAAAAATACGCAGACAACTGTGCAATAGCGTTATTGGCACTGGTAGAAAGAGCAGACAGCAACTTAGACAAGAGCAGCAATAGTTTTCTCCGAAGTGACTGTAACTTGAACACTAGACTGCACATTGGCTTTGACAGAGAGGTATCGGCTATAACTGCAGACAATCTCCTGCTGTCTTAGAGAGAAGGTAATGCTATTGGAAAGCAGCCATCCTGGAAAGAGAGGAGACAGAGGATCAAAAGCCAGAACAGAGCTCATGAGTATCTGGCAAGGGTTTCTGCTGGATCTCCCTGCTAGCTCTAATCACCTCAAGCAGATGGAAAAGAACAGAAATTTGAAACTTTACTGAAGTTTAAGTGGACTGTGTGAAGCATTCGCTTACTGGAAGCTGGGTGCAAAAGGAGCTTAAAGTAAGACCCAACGTTCATAAATAAATCTGTAGCAACAAAGCACACATTGGCGTGACCAGAAATGAGGCTGTCCACAAAATGGGACATGCACTTGCAGTCGGCACTTTCACGTAAGCAAGTGCTACTTCTACACACTTAGCAAGTCTAAGCATCAACACATTCACTGTTGAAAACTCTCGTTTTCATATCCTGTTGTTGACATATTTTTTCAGATTTGGAGAGAATAAGTTAAGTTTGCAGACTGAAAACCGCTCTTGTTTTTTTTTTCCATACCCTCAATTACATACACATGCATGGACACACACACACAGAGGCAAAAGTAATGTATAGGAATGCCTTCCTTTGAGAGCCACGTGCATAACTACCAACTTCTGTAATCCATTTTTGTGATGCCAGAATGCTTCCCAAAGGTGAGATCTTTTAGACAGTGGAATAACTTCCCTAAGTGGAATCATGAAAGCTCACCTACTTGAGGTACCTAAAAGAGACTAAAAGAAGCAGTAGGAAAACAACCAGAAACTCATTACTCGCTGGTAGATTTGACTCAACCAATCTTAATCACCTGCAACTCTCAGTTTACTACATAACAAAAGTCACCTTCCTTTCAGGTTCCTTATATGTAAAAGCAAATTCAATCACTCTTAATGCTATGATTCTGCCTCTACGTCTCAAAGCTCCTCTCAAACAGCTACTGAACAACAGATCATTCGTGTCTGCATTAAGTTAAATATGTATATTTATAATCTTACTTTCTTACCACCATAAACAAGAAGATAAAACATAAGCTCGCAGATGCAGCAAGTGTATTTCTCAAGGGAAGTTCCATTTTTCTAGTTATTTTATTATCCTTATAAACTAGACCACAACCAATTTAGCCCAAGGTTCCTGGAACATTCCCAGCTCAACTTGGAGCACACTGTACATGTTGGGAGGGGCACTGGAGGGGAACCACCATCTGAAACTCATTAATCAATTAGAATTTTTAAGGGTTTACATCAAAATGTGATCTGCGCCGATAAAGTAAACTTTAATCACAAGAAGCCTTTGTCCTTTATGTTATGGATATTCTTGCTACAGTGTGTGCAGTGCTCAGAGCAGAGGATACAGAACCTGGCAAAAACAGCACGTTGATACTTTCGACCTGTAAGGCCCTTGGTCTGAGGCCAAACCAGAACGAAGTTAACCGCACAAAAATCTGAGCTAATCATTGAAAGCCTGGATATTTCTAGGACTATGACTGGTAGAAATAACTCCATTGCCTTGATAATGTCTTCTCTTCCAAAAGGAAAGCAATGAGTCTTTCTCACATAGACCAAAACTAAGCCTTAAGAATACTCTGTATATACTTGCTCATAAAATTACAACTTCCGGAAACTGAGCCTTTTCCTATCACAGTCCAAAAACCTTCAAGTTATTTGCCTGGCTCTCATTGCATGCTTTTCTGCTTATCTAAGAAAAAAAAAGCCATTAAAAGTTAGTAGAAGTTTCCATTTCTACCAACTGGAGAGGGAAATATACACACACCTGTCACTTCACATCTGACAAGGAGTAGGAACGTGTCTCTTGCTGCAAGCACACTAGGCAGGCAGAGTTACAAGCTGCCTAGTTGACATCAGCTTTGTATTTAATTACAACATTTCTGGTCTGAAATCAGCAAGAAGCTTTAATAGAGAGATTTCAAGCAGAGGCAAGAAGGAACTTCAGATTTTAAGCGAAATAAGACCGTGGGCCAAAAGGAAAATAAAGTGATCAAATGTAGTAACCTGAAGTCAGCATGGACTGCAAGTGTGAGGCCATAACTGACCCTTCTCACTTCTTTCTCTGGGTTCAGGGTGGCTGTGGTTCCACCAGGGTACCACAATATAATGCTGATCGGATAGCCTGTTGAACCATAAAATGTGAATTTAGCGATGTCAGCTAATTTCTTTTTAAAATCACAAGCTACATCACAAAACCACCATAAAACCATGACGTTTGGCACAGCATCTATTTTGCAGCAAAGAAAGCGTTTGAGACTTATTATACACGGAAACTGAAAAGAACTTGGTCGGTTTTAATTTCAAAGTACTGCCAGAATAGTGCTAGAGCTGCAGTAAGGTCCCTGCTAAGCATCCTCGCTGGCGCTCTGGAAGGCAAAGCTGATGCATACCTCTGCAACAGCGAGCCGAGAGGAGGGAGACGCAAAGAACGGAGGATGCTAAGACAGACGTTTAGAAACAAACTCTTCCCCAAGCCAAAGCCAGCCCTCCCGAGAGCTGAATCCGGAGCCTGGGGGAGTAAGCGAGCACCTGGGCGGCCGCTGCTGCCGTGCGAGCCGCCCCCGCCCCACACTTGCCTTTCCCACGCGCGCCGCGATCTCTCCGACCTCGTCCTCCTGCCCCCGGCTCACCCAGGGCTCCGCCGACCGGCCCCGCAGCCGTGCCGGGAGGGACGGGAGATGTGCCCGGGAGATTGCCCCGCTCCGCCCCGCGCTCACCCTCCGCCGAGCCCGGCTGCGCCGTCCTCGGGGCCTCTCCCCGATACGGCTGAGCTAATAGCTTTGCCATAAGTGCCGCGAGCGCGGCTCCCGGCTCTGCCCCTCGGGGGCAGGACCAAGAGCGGCCGTCGCGGCCCCTCCGCGGGATGCCCGGGGGCGGCCCACCAGCGAGTTCCAGCCCAGCCGGCTGTCCTCGGCCAAGCCCCCTACGCCGGCCCTCCCGCACCCCACGCACGCTCTCACACCGCCTCCGCGCTGCTTTCAACCTCTGGACGCACAGAGAGAGGATCCCACCCCCCCCACCCCCCCCCCCCTCAAAAAAAGAAGAGAGAAAAGAGAGAAAGAACGAAGTAAAACAAGCAAGCAAGCAAAGCCCGCTGCCCTGGTACGCGGGAAAGGAAACAAAAGCAGCGGCTCCGTGCTGCTGAACGCAACTCACCTTCCCGCTGCCGGCCCCTTTTTCTCTCAACTTGAAGGCAGCCGGCGGAACGCCCTCGATTTAAAGGAGCCTGGGCCGCGGGCTCCTCCGTGGGGCCGGCAGCAAGCCCCGCCGAGGCGCGCAGTGCCCCCCCCGCTGCCCGCCCGCACTCACTCAGAGCCGCCCGCTGCTGAGCCTGCCGGCAGCAGCCGCCGCGCCCCCGACCCGAGCAGCCCGGCAGCAGCCGCTCCTCATGCTTCTGGCCGCTCCACTCCGGTGCTCTCTTTGGAAAAAACTCCTTTTTCTTTTTTTCCTTTTTCTTTTTTTTCCCCCAGCCTCTTCCCCCTCACAACCCCATTTCCTATATTTCAACAGTCCGCATAGACTGAACGGAAGTTAAGCACTTACTTTTTTTTCAGATGGACGGCAAACGCAGTTGACACTGATTTACCCTTGAAATGCTGCGATATTGCGTTACAGTTCTTGGCAGCAAGTTAATGCTTAGGTCCATTTCTCTTTCATTATTGCTGCTCTCTTTCCAAGACTGGAGAAGAAAAAGGAAAAAAAAACCATAATCATATCTAAGCTAGAACTCCCATTCTCTTTCATTCAAATAGTTGTTGCTGCGACTTCTGGGCACTTCAGGACGTCTGTCTGATCATCACTTCCCGATCCTTCTTTTTTTCCCCTCTGACTATAGGAATATGGTTTCAAGTCCACATCTTGGGATGTGCTTCGTTCCACATGCCTCCACAACCATTTCATGCCACCTTGCAGTCTACCTGGAATCAATTCCCCACGCTACTCCTGAATTAATCATTCTTACGTTCCGTTTTTAGAAGAGTGACGGATAGAGATTTTGCTTGCTCTCGTATGGCTGGGCTTCCTTTGCCAAGCCGAGTCCCAGCTAACTCCTACAACACCTTCAGTTCAGTCATTATTTCATTCTCACCCTATTTCATCTTCATGACATTTCAGCATTAAGCTCAGTGTCAGAGATTACCTTCCCCAAATGGTGTTTATTCATTTATTCCCTAGGCAGGGAAGCCCCTTTTGTGAATTCAGTAGTGGGAAACAGATGTTCAGACTTCTGCTTATCTCAACGCATGGATGTAGATTAGCTCGTTGAGTTTCCTAATGATATCATGCTATCACTTTCCATCAGATTGCTCCAGTTGAACAGCACACTTATTTTCTCTTGCAATCTATATTCAATTAATTAAATTCTTCTAGCCAAAGCACGTTATATATAATTATACTGAAAGAGCTGTCTTAGCCCGATGGTTGAAAAGCACATCGAGCTGACCCCTACGTTTTATTTACATCCATTCCTTCCCACTCTGATCTGCTGGGAAAATTTGATTTGCACACTTAACGCTGGGTTATTTCTCAGTAATTACACCGTAAGCAAATCCCTGCTGAGCAGCAGTTGTTCATTTCTGGCCAATCAGAATGCTCGCATCTCTCGCTATTTATTTTATTCTTATGCTCATACCGTGCTGTTCTGATGGACTATTCATTGCAGTGATGAGTGCCGCTTAAACGAGAGCCTTTCATTTAGTATGCTGCTACAGCTCGTCACAGCTATCTGAGTATCAGCACACAATTAGACAAACTCTTGGGTTTGCGCTGGGTATTGCCATTTGGATGGCCCTGAGCACAATGGTTTTGTTCAGTCACTCCAAACTCTTCATCAGGAAAATATATGAAAATGGAGAAGAGAGCCCTCACATTTACCAAAATATCTCGGGGAAGATGAGGAGAACAGGGTACAGAACAGTCGAGCAGATTCCTGTCCTCACTTAATTATCTTTCAGAGGTTTTATCTGACCTTGAGACCAGCTCTTCTGCCATTCTGGATGCTTAAAAGTTCTGCAACTTTATACAAAACACAGAAAACATTTCACTAAGAAGCAATTACTTCTCCGGTAGAAGATTTAAGTTTCAGACATGCTCTCGAAGTTACGAGGCTCCTCCCAAGCAATTCTACAAAGGAGCGAAGCTGAGGCATTTCCAGACCTCATGAACTAAATCTTGAGCACGCATTTGCCTGCGTAGCAGTGGAAACAACTGAAAGGGCAGCCCTAAGACTCTGAAGCCAGAGTTGGTTGTGAACTCCCTGATCCATTAGCTTGTACTGAAGACTAACCTAACATTAGCTGATAGTAAAAGAGCATACGTCCACAGATGCACAGTTTGAATCATTTTCTACTTCTTAGATTAAATCTTATGCAAGCAAGACTGAGTGGAATGCAGTGCCAAATACACACCTGAAATGTACATCATATAAATGTTATGGGTGTTTCAGTAGTGACACCACAGTTACAAGGGCGCTGAGATCCACACTTTAAGCAGGACTACAACTTTGCTGTTTCATACTTCAATATTAGAAGCTGGCCTTCAAAATTTGACCCAACACCCCACAGCACAAATACATACGTTTTCTATATGAAATCACATCAAATGCATGCTGCTTTTTTACTCTTTTTAGAGGAAATAAAAAAAAAAAAAGCTTCCCTTGTGAAATGCTAACATTTTCTTCACTGTTTTCCCAAATGAAAAATTTTCACTCCTGCCACCTTCAGCTTTCAGTATCCACACATTCTAATAACGTTTCTGACATGGCACACTTCCGAACAGACAGGAGGATGACTTGGACATAGAAAATGTTTCTTAATTTGCTGAGATGCAGCAAATCCTATCCCAAGTCTGACAAACTCCCTGTTCTGGGACAACAAATCAGGGTTAAAAAAATACTAATAGTTTTGCTTTAAATCAGTTACGCATCTTTTTGCATGGATGTCTTAGTTTCAGCTGGGATGGAATTGTTGTCTTTAGAGTGACTGGTTGGATGCTATGTTTCTGTCTTTAGGGGAAGAACAAGGTTGATAACACACCAATGTTTATAGTTGCTGCTAAGCAGGGCTGTATGGAGCCAAGGCCATTTGCAACAAAGGGCCCAAGGAGCTAGGAGGGAACAGAATTAGGACAGCTGACTTAAGCTAGCCAAAAGGATGTTCCCTACCATATGACATCAAATGGAAGGAGTTTTGAAGGGGCTTGGAATTCATCTCTCTCTTCTGCTGGTTAGGGGACTGGCTCAGCATCTACTGGGCGGTGTTGAACAGTTGCTTGTGCATCCCTTGTTATGTGCATTCATATATTATATACATATAAAGTATATATGAATATACTTTCAAATATACTTTTTTTTAATATATATTCATATATATTATATATATAATATATATACACATATATATTATATACATATAAAGTATATATATATTATATATGTATATAATATATATGTGTATATATATTATATAAAGTATATATATATATAATATATGAATGCACATAACAAGGGATGCACAAGCAACTGTTCAACACCGCATATATACATACACACACACATAGTTGTGTCATAGAAACCTCGAATTGCTCAGGTTGGAAAAGACCTTCAAGCTCATCAAGACCAACCACAACCTAACCATACTATCCTAACTCTAACAACCCTCCACTAAATCATGTCCCTGAGTACCACAGCCAAACAGTCTCTATGTACATCGAGATGCTGACTCAGCCACCTCCCTGGGGAGCTTATTCCAGTGCTTAACAGCCCTTTCTGTAAAGTTTTTCTTGATATCCAACCTAAACTTCCCTTGGTACAACTTGAGGCCATTTCCCCTTGTCCTGTCAACTGCCACCAGTGAGAAGAGACCAACTCCACTCTCGCTGCAATCACCTTTCAGGTATTTGAAGAGAGCAAGAATGCCTCCCCCCAGCCTCCTCTTCCCCAGACTAAACAGCCCCAGTTCCTTCAGTCGCTCCTCACAGGGCAGATTCTCCAAGCCCCTCACAAGCCTTGTCGCTCTTTTTTTGGACCTGCTCCGGCACCTCAATGTCCTTTCTGTACTGAGGTGCCCAAAACTGAACACAGTACTCGAGGTGAGGCCTCACCAATATCGAGTACAGAGGCAGGATGACTTCCCTAGTCCTGCTCACCACCCCATTCCCGATACAAGCCAGGATGCCATTGGCCTTCTTGGCCGCCAGGGCACACTGCTGGCTCACATTCAGCCCACTGTCCATCAGTACACCAAGGTCCCTTTCCATCAGGCAGCTTTCCAGCCACTCCCTTCCAAGCCTGTAGGGTTGCCTGTGTTTGTTGTGACCAAAATCCAGGACCTGAAACTTGGCCCTATTGAAACTCATACAGTTTACCTTAGCCCATCCATCCAGTTTGTCCACGTCCCTCTGTAGTGCCTTTTCCCCTCTGGCAGATCAACACTCCCTCGCCACCTCGGTGTCATCTGCAATCAGCCTGCAGTCAATCCTACTGTCAAGATCATTGATAAAGATGTTAGATAGGTGTGGCCCCAGTGCTGAGCCCTGGGAAATACCAGTTGGTGGCCGCTCACAAGAGGATTCAACTCCACTGACCACAGCTCTTTGGGCCCAGCCATCCAGCCAGTGTTTCACCCAGTGCAGTGTATGCCCATCCAAACCGCAGGCAACCAGCTTCTCCATGAGGATGTTGTGGGGGACACTGTCAAAAGGCTTTACTGAAGTCCAGGTAGACCACATTGAGAGCCTTACCTTCATCCACTAAGCAGGTCACCTCATCATAGAATGAAATCAAGTCTGTCAAACAGGATCTACCATTCATGAACCCATGCTGACTGGGCCTGATCCCTTGGTTGACCTTTAACTGATCCGTGATGGCTCCCAAGGTTATTTGCTCCATAACCTTCCCTGGCACTGAGGTGAGACTGATAGGTCTGTAATCACCAGGATCAACTTCCTAGCCCTTTCTGAAGATGGGCATCACATTTGCCAGTCTCCAGTCCACTGGTATGTTCCCAGTCAGCCAGAACTGTCAAAGGATGATGGAGGGTGACTTGGCAACCACATCCACCAACTCCCTCAGCACTCTAGGCTGCAATCCATCTGCCACTTAAAGAACAAATAAAATTAAAATTAATTCAGTCATCAGCAATTTGCAATTTTATTTATCATGAAAATAAGGCCTGAGATAATTCCATCCTCCAATTAGTCAGTTCAGTGCACACAGTGATTTTAGAATCAGCCAAACCGCTATGAAACCTGTAGTAGAATAGTTAGACCTTTACCCTGGATCACGTTTACTAAAACATACCCATTTTTAATCTTTGGTTCAGTCTAAGGGCAGACACCCAGATGAAATTAAACTCACTAACACTTTTCTGTCATCATTGCTTACATGTACATGATGCTAAAGATGCATGTACAAGCCTCTCCGGGATCTGTTACAAATATGCACCATTCATTGACATGAATTTGCCACAATTCTAATACATAATGAATAATATATAATAATATAATGAAAATATAATATACATTAGGATACACATGAGGATATACTCCTTCCATGAGGTAAAATTATCTTTAGGGTGAGACCTTCCACAAGGTGAGATGGAGGTACCAGTATTATCAACTAAATTATGTTCTCTGTTACATCACATAAATATGGAGTAAAACAGCCTGCAGTTAAAACCAGTGCTCCCAAAATTTTCCTTTCACATAGTTACTATCAAAACAATTTCAAGGAAAAGAGTCCATGTTGCTTAGTACCTAGAATGCTACTGGCTGCAAATAAACACCAATCTGTTACGTACACATTAAAAAACAGAATTTTGTGTTTGGTTTCTACTTGCAATGGATGTCATTACAATAAGATTGAAGAGAAGATTCAGAATTTACCTACCAAGCGCACAAGAGCAGCAATGAGTAAAAGAGGATCTGAGAATTCCAACAGCTATCAAAGTAGCATTTTCTTCTAGCATCAGAATCATTCTGGAATTATTTTGTCAGCTTCACGTGCAGTAGCTACTTCAGAACACAGAAACTAATCTTCATGAGAATCAAGTGACAGACACTCTGCTTTGGAAGGCAATTCAGCAGCAAAATGCAAACAGTCCAGATGCACAAAAAAAAGCTTTTTTGTAAGTAATAAGTTTTCCAAAACAAGAAAACCAGAAGATCATTATTTAAGAATTCAAAACAGTATTAACAACAGAAAAGGGTGTTCTAACATAATAACATTTAACAACCTGCTCCTTGGTTGGTCAAAATCCTGCCTTCTCTTGTTCTTTCTCTGCCTTTCAATGCCTGCTTTCTCCTGACACATACCAAGATTTCCTCTTAAAATCATTACTATTCTTCTCTTCAACATTCCTTCCCAGTATCTTATCGCTTACGTTCAATCATACTGCATGCAAAATTATTTTAGTCAGTGGAGCAACTCCTATAGTCTAATTCAAGACTTTGTTTCTTTATGAAACACTCACAGAGCAGCTGTCTAGGGCTATTTTCCAAGTTTGGTTCATCTTTTTTCACACTGCTTTGTTTGTGAAGTCAAAAGCAACAGACAATTCCACCCCACCTGAAGCAGCATATGATCACAAAATGCATAATTCTAGTAACCTTACCTTTGTAATGGGAGCTTCATTGACTGCCAACAATGTAGGGGGGGGGGGGGGGGGAAAAAGGGGGGGGGCTAACTGGTCCATATAGGAAAAAAATCAGGTGCTTTTCCAGTTTGATTTTATTTCCACACTACCTTCATAGCTCTTCCAGCTCTGGTGTTTCTAACGTGACATTTTAGCATTTTTCTCAGCTCTATATTTCTCCATAAATATTTCAATTTAATTCTCCTCAGAAGCTATTGTCATCCTTTCCCTTTATGAGATATTATTGCTATTCTTCTCCAGTTTTTTTGGTGGTGGTGGTGTGTTGTGCGTGTGTCTAGGAGAAGCCTAACTGTACTCCATCCAGAGGGGATATGTTAAATTCTCCTACACTTAATTACTGGGTTACTGCATGTTTTCTCTGGGAGGGTGGGTAGGTGGGGGTGTGTGCATGGGGGGGGGGGGGGGGGGGGGGAAGTGTAGCTGCTCAGAGTTCAAGCAGGTAAGTATACTTCCCTTTTCCATCTCTCTTTATCCTGCAAACAATGTTTCTGATAAAATGCTTTTAGAGAAGGGAAGTTAGGAGGTTTGGGAATAATCTTGGCTTTGATACTTGCTATCATAAGAAAACAAGGAACGTCTGTGATCTTAATACAAATTATTTGGACTTCTACATGCTTTAAATCTATAAGATGGGGGTTTTATGTGTACATATACATAAATATATATCAATATATAAGATAAAATACTTACATCATGGCAGTTGTGAGAGACTTAAAGATTCTGGTGTCATAGATTGAGAGTTCAACAGAAACAAAAATATTGCTTGTTTAAAGGTATTACCTCTTTCGCAAGCATTCTTCTTGCTGTGAAGAAGTTGCTCAATTCCAGAATCAGTTCTGTGCCATTCTTCATGCAAGGACATGTTGTGGAATGACAATTCCCTTCTGAAGAATCTTCCCAGATTCTAGCATTGCTATTTGAAATGTCATGAGGACATACCTAATTGCTGACAAAAGACCAGCATTTACATTTTCAGTATGTTTGTTTCAGACAATAGTATGCTTATGCAGTCCTGCAAATTATAAGTTTAGGAGGTTATTATTTTGCACAGATGTTCCTCCTGCACCTGCAGTCCACAGATCATCCTTTTCTAGTTTATCTTTCTCTCCATTAGAAATAGCCCTTTATTCCTTGATGCTAGCCATACCAATGTCAATATGAGCTTGTTTCATTCAACAGGATTCTTGTTCAACCAAAAAAGCAAAGCAACCTTGCCAAGTGCACTCTTTCGGTTTTCCTTTAGGGAGGAGCCTGACATATCTCTGTTTATGCTATAGCCTGGGCCTTGCACGTGTTTTCCTAATTGGAGCTGGCTGAAGCTTCTCTGCTTTCCTGCCGCCTGTCATAGCCTGAATTACAAACAACAGTGAGACCGGTTACCCATCTCCCTTCATTAATGACATATGTTGCTGAAACACATCGAGAAAATCTCAGAAAGATCAAATTTCAGACCAACCTTGAAACCAGATGCCCCAAACCAATAATGAAGCAAGAGGGCTGCAGATAGAAAGCTAGTGCGTTACCTCATCAACATTATAGCCGTGCCTGCAAAGAAGACCAGGGTTAAAAAACATTGTGTGATCTTTTACTTTCGCATGTTATTTGCTCTTAACCTGTCTCAAGTGGAAAAAAAGTACACAAAATATCAAATATAGAAATAATTCAACAAACATGAAAAGCACGCATAAGAAATAACATAGGCATTGTAAGTGAAAAGAGTTAGGAAAAAAGATCAAAGAATTTAGATTTAGATATGCGATAGCATCAGGTAAAAGAGTGCTACAGTAACTCCATATGGATTTACTGTCAAACATTGCATAAGCATCAGTTACACTTGTGAAATTTTGATCCATAGAAAAAAAAAAGAAATAAGTACACAAAACTACGGGCCGATTTGCCAAGACATAAACAGCGATCCACATCGTAGCATACATCAAGTCTTCCTGGACGTGGATAAAAGTCACAGCTTCATTGGGGTAGCTTTAACTTTCATTACTCTAACAATAAAAATTAGATCACGAACACAATATGATGGTCTAAATAGAGTCAATAATCATTTTTCCTATCAAATGAATAAAGCAGGATTGGGCTCCTTCATTAAATACCATGAGAGATGGGAGTAAAGAGAAGTGCTAGTAAGGCCGAAAGATTAACAACTGTGAAAGCTGATCAAGTACAAAGGATGTCAGGTCCATCCATGTTAATTGTGGAAAAGGGAGTCTGGAATCTCTCTTGAAAAAATACTGAAAAGATATGGAATCTAACAAAGACTCCCACCTTAGTAAAGTTCATATGAACTCTCCTAAGAGTTAATCAATTGGATTTTGTTGAAGATGACAGTTATTTGTATAATGACCAGAAACAGCTTACTGGGTACGTTCTGTGGGATAAGAACTTGGGCAACTCATCCTTTAGGGGGAAAATTTAAGGAGAAATCCACGATGAAATCTGGCTGAACAAACTTCTGCTTATGTTGGTTAAAACTACAACTGAAGAAACATTCAGAACAGGACTCAAGTCGCTGTTTTCAATTTGCTAATTAAACCAACATGTAAAACTAATAAAATTGAAGCAACATTTGTATCGTTTCTTTGGTGCTTTCCAGCAGACTAGTCAATTCAAGTAATCAGAGATAGTGATGCATTAGCCAGAAGAACAAGGTAGGCAGACAAACCACGTTTATCTTCTTACTGCATATCCACAGGCCAATTTATTTACAACTAACGCAACGTGCATAACTTGAGCCCTGCTTATTTAGCATGAAGCCTGACACTTTCCGATGTGAACTTCTGTTAAAACTGAAAAAGGACTTGGAAACTAGGAAGAAAAAAGTGCTCTTAGGAACAGTTATTTTCCGTCAGGGAAACAAACAACAAAACAATATAACATAACCAACAGGAAAAACATCTCTGTTCTGAAAGTACTTTCTGAAGAATCACTGCATCCTAACAGGCAATCTCTACATTTTCTATTCGTCCTCTTTCTCAGTTTTTGCCACACTAGCCAGAGAAAGGAAAACTTTTGCATCAGGCCATCTATCACATCCTTGTCAACAGGATACAGGCAAGATCGTTCCTCCTCTTTCAAACCTTTTGAACAGATTAATCCTGCAGAAAATTGCAAGTTCTTCAATTACTATTTACCTACTGCCTGAGAAAACAGAAGCAAATTTAACTTTGAGGCTACAGGTCTACTTGGATTATTCCCATGAAAACATTCTGGACAATTCCCTCTAGAGAATCATTCCTATACTACAGTTTGTAGCATCTCTCCAGTAGGATCAGAGTATTTAGGTGAGTTACACTCAGATTATAAACCATTAACATTCCTACCTAAAGCTTCAGTCATACTAACCACTTAGCACATAGGATGCTTTCATTAGACAAATGAGGATCCCTAAGAGGGACTCAAGATTTTTCTGTTTACACACAAATCTTCCAGAGATATGAAGATCCCTAGGAGTTCAGTTTCCTTGCTACTGCATCATTCTTTTTCAAAGCAACTGATAAGTGTCAATGTTTCACAGCAAGGAAGAGGTACAAATAAGATTTCATTGTGTTGTTTTTCTCTGTGCACAGTGCAAAACTCCAATAGACTTTCAAGAAAACAAATATTGAAGTAGTTTCAAATGCATTTCTTTCACAGAAAGGGAAGCATCATCAGGGAAAAGTATCAAGAAAAAGGAGAAAATGTGCAGCAGTGGGCTCAACTGAGAACAGTGTTTTCATTCAAACAAATTGAATTAATATCAATTTGGTTATTTCTAGATTTAATATTGCGACTACTCCATTTTTTTTTTTAAACCAGAAAAACTGGGACCTTTAATAAAACAGTTGGTTTCAACCTTTGTCTTAATTCTGTGAATTTGACTTCACCCATCACTTCTCACACAGCATGAGGTTTTTTCTGCTTTTACATTTATGCAAATACTATTTGTGTCACAATTTAACCTCTTTCCTTGTTGCTGTTTTCCCCATTGAGATTCTGTCCCACAGATAGAATTCATCAGTTTCACACTGCTAATTTCCTGTCTTATTCAGAAAGATAGCTGCTGTATTTCAGAATCAGCTAAGTAGTAGTATATTCTAATTAATACATCAACTGCATTGTTATGCTTTTTGGACACCTAACCCTCTACTGTGGTTCAGTACAGGACCAGGAGCCAAGTCATAACCAAAAGAATATGGAAATAATATAAAATGTTAAAATCATCACTGCTGTGGAGAACTGTAACCTGAGACAAAAACTGTTTTCTTGGCATTTCTACTAATTGAATACCAGTATTGTCTGCAAAACGTGGCAAAACTTCCTCTTAAAAGGACACTGTTAGGTTAAAAACTCTGGAACTAGGAACAGAGGTTCAATCTGTGTTTGATCTCAGGACAGCATGACAGTTTTGGTAGTGGTTTCTGTGACCTGAGAAGTTTACCATCAGTAATATCCAGACAAACCCAGCCAGAGGCATTTCACACGGGCAGGTACACAACTTACTAACAAGCGGCCCTCAATAGCAACTGGAACTGTTTTACTGTATAATTGAACCTACAAGCAGCTGCACTGGTTCTAATAATTTCCTTTCAGAGTATGCTTTAAGAACAGGTAACAGAAACCAGTATTTCATTCTATTTCTTTAGATAATCAACCAATTTTCTTAAATAGTAAGACAGTTCCCTTCAAAATCTCACATTAGTGCCTGATTCAGCCATTTTTTGTATTTGGTCATGGTATATTATTCTTAACCTACTGGGATAGAGAAAAGTAAAATCTTTGAATCATTAATGAAATTAACACATACCATCCCAACCTAGAATGTCCACTTCAGTAATGATTCTCAACATCCCACTCTCTCACATTTGTTTAACAGGGAAGAGGATGTTAATATGGAAAGCTGAATTCCTTTGTAAATATTAACCAATGAGCTTCTTAGCAAAGCCAGAAAAAAAACCCCTATGTATATACTCTGTGGTTTCCATTTCCTTGGCTTTATTGTTTTTAGGTAAATTCTCTGAGGACATTTCAGGTTATATGTCTGGAAACTGCAGCCATGCAGCAGAGGAAAGGTTGAGAGAATAATGAGAAATGTGCTGGAAAAATTCACATAAAAGCTTTGGAGACATGAAAATGGAAACAACAGATATTTAAAAGCCTTACTGCTTAGGAGGAGAAATGCCTACCCAGCATGTGCATATGTGTGTTCATTTGCCTACCTCCGCATACACAGGCCAATACCACTTCTTCATGGTTCTGTACAGTATCTTAAGTATAGCATGTGTGTCTCTCTGGTTATCTAAGATGTTCTCAGGATACCAGTGTAATGAAAGGGAAAAATCCAAGTAACTTAGTTATTAGGACCTAGGCATATAAAGAAATAGCTCTATACATAGTTGTCTTACTTTGAGTTTTATATGTATTTCTAAGTGAAAAATAAAACCAATTCCAACGAGAAAGTGTGTTTATAAGAACTCCCTATACTCTTGTGAATGACAACAATTTAACAGTCATGGAAACACATAGAATATATAGGTAGGAAAGAATTTTTCAGCCCCAATTCTTAAGTGCACAGGCTTTTGTTCCATTAAAGAGATTTCATTGAGATACTAAACTTAGCAGTAGTAATACTAGACTTAGCTTAGTCTTCATATGCTTGACTTCATACAAGTACCACAGCACGATATATCCAAACTACCAACCTTTAGATACAGTAGACAGTGATTTATGTCTCAAGCTTTAGAGAACTGTTATTTTTAGGGGATACCAAAAAGAAGCCCTTTGAAACAGATAGCTTCTTAAGATACTTCTTAGCAAGTACACTAAAAGAGCTGGGGGTTGCTGCGGGCAAGGCAGGGACAGAAATGGTTCCGAGTACCTCAAAAGGCTGAATATGTACAACCAATCCTATAAGAAAAATAGTTAACAATAAATTAGCATCTTTCTCAGCTTTAAGGAAAAAAAAGACTGGAAAAGGGAATGTAGAGAACTACTCTAATCAATACGTGCGATGATCTGTGAAAATCTCCGCTACAATAAACAGCAATTGAAACTTCTCTAAGTGCCACGGAGTTATCTCTAGAACCATCTATGTCCATGACAGGGAGACAGCAGACACATCAACCCAAAAAGAGAAATGGAAAAGAGTAGGTAGAGAGATGGGAGCTGGACCCAAAGAGCAGCAGCAACGGCCTGAGGAGGAAAGTTAATTCACTAAATATGATACTAGAATGCAAGATAACATAATACAGTACAATACAATTGGAATTAAGGCTAATGAATAAAGTGAGAGAGAGTCCAAAACCAAAGGCCTTATTCTGAACTAAACCTCAATCAACCTTAGGCAAAACGAGTCATGGCTAATACACCTGTAACTGCATTGGGTTTCGGAGGGCACAAGCAATCATCTAATGTGCCTCACCTGGTAAAGAGAGAGCTTCTGCAGCATCTGTATTTTCCTTACCACTTCTAACTGACTATTTGAAATCAGGAAAGGTATCACAATTTGCCACTTATTTCCATTTCCAGCATACAGAAGTGTTACATACAAGTCATTAGCTTTGCTAGTATAGTCATGACTCATAATACCTAATTAAAAAATAGGGTTACGTTTAGTCTGCTTATTTGTACAAATTCCCTAAAAATTCTATTTTGGAATAGCCAGGTATAGTTCCTAAACAAAGTGTTATTTATGTTAAGTAGTATGCTGTATCCAACACTTTCTCGATGCATAGATTTTCTTCCCACACTCCAGAGCATTACACAAGTGCTTCTTGATCACTGCCATCAGTTACTCAAATCTAACACATCCCAGTCAGGCTTCTCAGTTAATACACCAAAGCACTATAACCAATTGTATAGTTGTTATCATACAAGGTAGTAACAGATGAATATCCAGAGGTTATTGGGGAACAACTCACCCACTCTGAGGCTCACAGCTAGGATGGATACTCACCACAAAAAACTCCACACAGGAGCAATCTCCAAAAGAGATGCTGCCTTACAGGTGGTCAGCCCTTAAATGGGATCTAGGAGAGGTGGAGTCAAGCTCCACCCCTTCTGGGGGCACAGCTGAATTACCTTCACCTGTGCTCCCACAGCTGACCCATCACTTGCCTCAGATGGTTAATCAGAGGTTCAGGCTGTGATTAACAGTTTCCCATATACCAATACACTCAGGACTTGCCATACTGCAGAAGATTCCAGGGTAAATTCCCCTACTAGTAAACATGTTACCTGTGCAGCCTAAGGCTCACACTGATCACTCTGCGATTTATAATCGCAACATTCGATGCCTTTCTTATACAATTTGATATGCTCATTTTGTTCTCATTTCAAAAGCTGATCGCAGCCTTGCTAGACATTGAGACTGACACAGAATCACCAAGGTCTTCACCAGAAGTTATAGCAGGGGTTGCGTGCTCTACCAGCTGGAGGTACGTAACCTCAGACTGCCACAAACACTGTGACAGAAATAGCAAGATATTCTGTGAGTGCTCTCTGTGAGCTCACAATCAATACACACAGGTCACTATATAATGGTTGGTGTAACCTGATGGCTAGCATGTAATATGATGCAGCTAAATAGCCTTCCTCTCAGCTTGTTTTTCTTGTTGTTATCTGTTTTTTTTAAAGTATCTTCATACAACAAACGTAAGAGATGGTCATACACCTATCTTAATTTAGTCAATCACTTTTGTAATTTGAAATTAAGTCTCATATCTAAGGAAATACCATTTTGGATTTTTCTAAAGCTAGGTATCTGGAGTAAACAGGCTGCCTTGGCATTTTATTTTTAGGAGAAATAGTATAACTGCATTACAGCTAATATGAGCTCTAACAGGAAGAAAAATACAACAGTGTTCTCCAGATCTCTGGCTGAAGGTTTGACCAATATTGTTTCAAAACTGATATTTGCTGCCGGAGTGAATTTTACTGGCTCCATAACCAGAGTAAGGCAACTCATTAGTTCCACAAAACCACCTCAGTGAACTTTGACTTTCCAGCTAAGACAAAACAAAGCAGTGCACACAAAGTATAGGGCTTTTGAAACTGTTCCTCAGTGTCTCCTGGAAATATGGATTCATTTGCCAGGAGCTGTGGAAACTACTCCGCTGATCCAGTCGTAGACAGACTTTTCTTAGTGCTCAGCAACATTTTCTTTTAATCGTGCATATTATCAACCGCAAGCTCTAAGACCCGCCTGGACGCCTACCTGTGTGACCTGCTGTAGGGAACCTGCTTTAGCAGGGGGGTTGGACTCGATGATCTCTGGAGGTCCCTTCCAACCCCTACAATTCTGCGATTCTGTGATTTACTGCAGCCTAACAGAATAATAGACGAACATTCTCAAAGAAGCTGTTTTTATTTTAACACTCATTTTAGACATTAAAAGGATAAACTTCATATTAAAAAACAACCACCTCCATCCCCTACTCACATTAACATAGCTTCTAGTGAGATGCATCTACCCTGAAGTGTTTAGCCTCCTGTGTTGCAACTGTAAGTCTGTACTTGAGCCTATAATAAAAAATACGCCATGTTTTCTTACCATTTCCTTTTCTACTTTCTTATGCTGCTTTTTTTCTTTTTTACTTTTTTTTTGCCTGCTTGTTGTTTCACTTGCTTACCGTCTTAAAAACAGACAAAACAAGATTGCTTTTCAGCCAGTACACTCGTACATGTAGATTCTCTTTAAGATATCTGAATGCATTTCATTTCTTGTCAGACAAGAGGAGACTTAAACTTGTCAGACAAAAGGAGACTTAAACCATAAGGGAACCTTAAAAGTTCCCTTATGGAGAACTCTGCTAGATCTTAGGATTGCATTTTATTATATATACCAACTGTACCCCCTCTCGAGTGGAGGCTGAATACAGCTACAATACCAGGAAGTACATAAACATGTATTATTTTTCACAAACCTTTTATTACAATGTAATGGAAATGCTAAGTCATGGCCTCAGATGGTGAGTGAGCACCTGGTGGGAGGGCAGGGCCAACCCAGGGGAGCTCAGGTGCACACAATGCAGCTGAATGCCCTGAAGGGGATGGAGCCAGGATCCACCCCTTCCCAGAACTCATTTAAGTGTGGCAGTGGAGGTAAGGGCTTCTTCTATTGTCTTAAAACAAACAAACAAAAAAAAGCTAGTATTTGGAGTTTTCATTCTAATTTGAGACAGAACTGAGTGTTGAAATAGTCAGGGTTTCTCATAAAACCAAAAATACATTTTTCTGGCAGTCTACAGAGATATGTTAGAACACACGGGCCATCTCCCTTCAGATGCAAGAACATTCCAGACATCATATTAGTGTTTGTTTTTTTTTCTAGTCTGAATAGATATTCATAACCTGTTTTTGATTGCTTCCTAATGCTGCAAACGTGATTATTTGATTTATTTTAACTGGGATATAAAGATACATTCATGGGATATAAACCTAATAAAGGGAAAAACAAACAAACAAAAAAACACATTGATATGAAAGATCGCCTAAGAAAAGTTATCTGATCTGAAGGGAAATTTCTTTAGAGTCATAGAATCGCCAGGTTGGAAAGGACCTACAAAATCATCTAGTCCAACCTTCCTCCCATTACTGTTGCTATCACAAGCTACTAAACTGTAACTCGTAGCTCCTCATCCAGACGCCTCTTGAGCACTGCCAGGGACGGCGACTCCACCACCTCCCTGGGCAGCCATTGCAGTGCCTGACCACTCTCTGAGAGAAAAAGTTTTTCAAAACAGAATTTGGGTCTGAAATACACTGAAACTGTTTTATTCCTTTTTGCCATATCACACACCTCAAGAAATGCTGCATCAAACCTAACCAAAATACAAAATTACTAAGTGGTAATTATATTGAGCCACCTCAGGTCTCCATCTCTCTTCCATGAAGCAGAACACCCCAAAGTGCTGTATTTAGTTCAAACATTTAACTGAAGTGCACGTACTCCATCTTCATTAGGTGTTTATTATTTTCTGACACACAGGTGAGAGTTCACTTTCCCTGAGGGTACTTCAGGAAGAAGGTTCCAGAACCACCAGCCTAGATAGTCCTAGCGAAGGTCTGACTAGGGCAGGCTATTAGCTAAACTATTCTTTCTGCTTCTGCTTTATTTATAAATATAATATCAATAAGGCAGAATTACTAACAAGCACTTTAAGACTAGAGCATGTGGCCAGGGAAAAACTAAGTAAAACCCAGAGAAAACTTTAATACTAAAGCTTATAGAAAGAAGATAACAGCACTTTCGCCCAGGAGGAAAAAAAAAACAAAAAACAAAAAACAAAACAAAAAAAAACCACCAACCAACCAAACAAAAAAATCCTAGCATTATATCTCACTTACCCTCTGAGATAACAGCTTTAGACCTTAAATTCTCTTTCTGGTTTCTAACAAGTCGTTTATGCTAATGAGGGCCCCCAGCTGCACAGCCACGCCTTGTCTGAGCCATCAGCAGCACCTGGTGCTGAGGCTGCAGATAAAGGAGGCTCCTGAGGATTGTGGGAGAGGAGCTCGAGGAAGGTGCATCATGGCTGCTGATCCAGCAGGTAGGCCATGTTCTGGTGGTTTTAATGTCTCGTGTATGTTACAGTAAACGTGTGTATCGGTTGCAGTTTGCACGGGAGGGAAAAGCGGGTTGTGTTGTGTGAGGGAGGGAAATAGTTGTGGTGTGGTTACGCTGTGGCTGCTGTGAGGTGTCTGTCACAGAAACAAAGGTGTTTGTGAGGGAAACTTCTAGAAGCTTTCGGTGCATGAGGACTCAATTGCTGTTTGTCATTCCTTCAGCAGGGAGCTAGGCTCCTTACTCCTCTGCAGTGCTATTCCAGTGCTTTGGGCACTTCACCTGCCATGGGAGTAGGGTAATACGACAGGAGACCGTTATCTGGCTCGTCAGCGTGTGGTGAGGGCTGAGTTGGTGCGGGAGCTATGGCTGTCCTTTGCACTTAAGGTCATCTCCTGGAGATGGGAAATACACCATACTGGGATGTGTTGTGTTTGCAAAGAGTTGTTTCTGTAAATTACACTTGAGAATCAAAGGTGTTGTGATTTTTTTTTTTTACTTTTTTTTTTTCATTTATTCGTGTCGTTTTCCTTTTCGACGCGGCGATTTGCCTCGTCTCCCACCCGCCCCTTTTTGAGGGATCTCGCGCGTAACGGTCCGAGCTTCCCCTTTAATGCAGAATCAATCCGCAGCGGATTGATGTCCAGCTCAGCCAATAGAATTACAAATCGCTGCCCCTGGTGGCTCGGATTGGTTCTCGTTCCAAGCACGAGGCGGGACTCGCGCTCAAACCGGCGGCGCCATGGAGGCTGTACTGGGGCAGGTGGCGGAGCTGCCTGCGCTGTTAGCTGTGTCCCGTTCTTCCCTGGTGCGGGACTGGGACCCCCCGACCTTGGACAGGGCTCTGGAGTGGACACGCTACTTTCAGCACCTCCACGACCGCTTCCGCGGCCGGCCCCGGCTCCGGGACGCCCTGGGGCGGCGCCTGCGGCGGGGCCAGACGGGCAGCCCGCTTTCCTTCCGCCACCTGGGCGGCTGCTCGGAACTGCTGGGCCTGGCGCTGCTGGAGAACCGCGCTCTGCCGCCCGCCGCCTGTCGTCGCCTCCTCCAGCGCCTCCTGCAGGAGGAGGCTGGTCCTGAGCCGGTCCGCCTGGCGCTGCTGGCCCGCAGGAAGGCCGCCTCCTGCCTTCTGGAAGGCTCCTCGCTGTCCCCGGGCGAGCCGGGCCCGCGGGTGTGCACGGAAGCGGGGCTGCTGTTGTGCCGGCTGCGGGAGGACGGGCGGGAGGCTGGGGCGGCCCTTAGTTGGCTCGGTCCTGTCCTGGAGCGGCTCCCCCAGCCCCGGGCTTTTGCTGTGGTGGCGGAGGCCCTGCTGCGGCAGGGGGGTGGCGGCGGGGATGGGGACAGCCCGGCTGCGGGGCAGGCGGGTGGAGCAGAAGCTGGAAGCGTTGTCGACCCTCTGCTTTCCTGGCTGTTGGACGATCTGCACCGGTTTTCTGCCTGTTGTCTGCTCCTTCCAGGCACTCTTTTCGCCACGCTGGCCGGTCGCTATGCCCAGTTAAGCAGGCGTTATTTGGATCTTTTAGCTGAGTGGGGAAGTCACTTGCTGTATGACCCACTGCAGGGACGGTGGGTTAAAAGTAGTCCTGAGGAAGCTAAATTGAGCTGGGAGGAGCTGAGGGAGCGTTTTGGCTGCCTCTGTCAGGGATCAGTGCAACTCAGGGAGCAAACCCAAGCTGCTCTGAAGCTCCTGAAGGCCCGAGATGGAGACTTTGAAGTCTGTGGCTTAAGTGTGTGGACTGACTTGCTGCTGGAAGTGGAGAAAGACTTGAGGAAGAAGCAGAGCCCAAATGTGTGAACACCAAAGCAGCACAAAACCTTATGAAATCCAGCAAATCTGACTATTTGATATTTATTTGAAAGGCAAGAAAACTGTACCTTGCTTTGGGTTGAAAACCAAGCACTGATAGGACTGCTGATCGCACTGTTTCTGATTGCATGTGAACTCTTGGGAAGGCCTGTTACTTCCTCACATCTGTGCTGTTGATTCTTTTGGTGACTGGCAAGAAATGTATTGCTTTACAGTGCTTACTGCTCAGCTAATAAAATGAAAAACTTATTTTTTTTTAAATGTGTTTTTTAAAAAATAAGCTTTAATTTTTTATCGGTTATGAATTAGAGCGGAGATACGTTATGGTTACGGTAGTTCTGTTGTTTTTATTGTTCAGGGGGAATGGTGGAATTCAAACCTGAAAATCCCAAAGGCAGGGTTAATTTAGTAGTGATTACCTTCATTAGGCAGTCAGTTCTGTTGGCTTTTTCTGATCTTGTCTGTAAATTATCCTCTGGGCCTAAAGTGAAGGCGGGGAGAAGAAAAACTTCATAGCTTACTGAGAAGTTCTAAAACGTGGAGGCTTTATTAGTTACTGTATTGTATACTAATATGCAAATATTAAATATATTAACTTTAAATGTTTATTAAGACAGCAGTAAAATGTAGGATACTCTGCTGTGTTCTTCTTTTAAATGATCTGTTAGGTGTTTTTATTTTTGTTTTGTGAAACAGAAGTGAGTGGTATAACCAACTTTTTAAATGAAGTCCAGGAATTGTCTTTTATTGAATCCATTTCTGTGGACGAAACTCAAATGGGTAAAAAAAAAAAGTACTGGGCCACCATGACTTGAAACAAGAACTGTACTGCAGAATTAATGAGGTCTTGTCTCCTTAGCTGTGTGAGGTAGAGTTAGCCATGTAAGCAGGGTAATAAGGTGCAGTATTCAGTGGAAGTGAGAAATGCAAATAGCGTAAAAAGTGCATCTTTAACCTCATGTGTGGAGGGTCTGTCAAAGAGTGTAGCGTGTATTCAGGTAGGTTTGAGATGAGTTGAAAAAACTCTTCTTGTGTCCCTAAAATGCCTTCAGGAGAAGAGTTTGAAGGTGATTTGATTCTGATTATAAGCTTAAATACGTATATATTTGTTAACTGATTGACACTAATTTAAGTAACATTCTGTGTTACAAAGTAAAAATATACAACTGCTGCAAAATTCAAGGAGGAGTGATCTCCTTAGAAATACAAGCGAAGAATACAAGGAGATCAGTGTTTACTTGGAAGGGGAAGTAGTGCCTATTCTAATTTGTATGGACATAAAGACATGGGGTATAAGTTCTTAGACCTCTTTATGAAGGAAAATTGTTACTCAAGGGTAACATAGCTAGAAGGGTACTTTGCTCTTCTATCAAAAGTGTAACTGTTTTCTTTGGATTCCTTGCTGCGTGTCAGAGAGGCAATGAAGTGATGGAGATCTGCAGATTAACTTATTCTAACAGTTGCAGCTGTGGCAGTTATTGTTTTGCTGTCTTAAATGGGATTGTTCTGGTACTTGTGATGGTGGTTAGTCTTGAAAGACGGCACCGTGGTAGGGGACCTCAGGGCTGAGTCAGTATTTCTGTGGTAATGAAAGGAATATGAACGTTGTCTACAAACATTTAAAACTGCTCAGAGTATGAAGTATGAAGTTTGAACTTGTTGTCTAGCCACAGGTCCCCGTGTTATGTAGTTTTGGCATTTCGTATGGAAACTCTGCACTTGAGCATTACTCCTAATGCTTTTAACAGGCATAGGGTTTTCTGTCTGTTAAAATGCTTCTTGCTATCAGATGTTCCTAGTGAACGATATACCCAAAGATACTAGTCAGTCATTCCCTTCTGCAGTGATATATGTCAAGTATGAAAAAAAAAATGTTGTGGTAATATTACAAGTGTTATAGTAACAAAACAAAACTTAACCAGTGTTCCTTCTCTATAGAGATTAATAGGAGAAGTTGAGTAAGGAACTCCTGTTATTCCCTATCTTACTGCAGGAAAATTGCTCTTTAACTACTTGTTCCCAGGTACCTAGGCCTCTATGACTGAGGGGCATCTTATTTTTGCTAATGTAATAGCTAAAATAGTGGTAACGGGTACTTTGGTGATACCATTGAGAAAATAATTCTGAAGGGGGAGGCAAGAGATCTAACCTAACAACTGGCAGCATCACTTTGGTTTGCGCCTTTATTGACCGTTTTGGACCATAGCTGGTCTTACAGGAAACTTGGATAGTAAATGGTAGTCAAGCTTCAGTGAGGCTGAAGCACCTGGATATAGCAATTTCACAGAAATGTTCCAATCTGTCCCAAATACGCTATAAAGAGGTGCCAGATCCATGATTACAGAGTTCCAAAATCCATATGGCGCATACTGAAATAAATACATTAGTTCACATCCCCTATTATTTCAGCATGCTTGTTGAGTTTGCCAGCTAACCATGCAACAAAAGACACATAATTAAATTTCTGGGGGAGCCCCTTTTTTAATAACAGCCTAATCAGGAATGGAAAGGTGTGACGTCTGTGATCTCCTCCCTCTGTGTTTGCATCTTGCACTTGTAGGCCCAGGCTTGCAGCTAAAAATGGGCAAAATCTGACCTAAACAATCTGAGCTGTTGTGGGAAGTAAGGTATTAGAAGTGACAGATGGCAGTCTCTTCCTTGCCACCTCCTTTCCTCTTTTTACTAACAAAGAGAAACGGGCCTGTACTATTGTCTGTGTTAAAGTGACAGAAGAAACTTGCATTAACGAGAGATCAAAATCATATGGCGAGCTTTTTATTTCTGTCAAATGGAATATTTAAAGTTATACTCTTATTTTTCATTGAGAGTTCGAATGACGCATCACGTAGCGCAAGTGTGTATGCAGAACAGAGCCACAAGGCACCGCTAGGATGGGAATCATGATGCCTAAATTTCTTTTAGGCAGAGCGATGGGGAAAAAAGTAAAATGCAAGTGAAGATGCTGAGAAAAGGATGAGAACTGTTCGCTTGTGAAGATCCTGGAGAGGTGGTAAGTTTACCTATCACCAGAATGGAGTGGCTTTACTACCTCTGGGGATAGCGTGCCATAGAAGTCACTTGATTTGGTGTTGGCTACTCTGGTAAAGCACTCAGCCTCTGCAGCCTCTGCCTTCCCTAATGACCACTGTGGGTCGGTGGTTTAACAGGAGGGGAAAAATACAGGAGGAAAGAAAAAAGAGTATATGCAGTCAGAAGCAGTATTTAAATGAAGTTTGCTCTCACAGAGATGAGAGCAAAAGAACAATATCCTATCTGCCTTGGGATAAAATAGACCTGAATCATCGCAGGTATGGTCAGGAATAATAGGTTTTTAGCAGTTAGTTAATAAAATTGTTTGCTCTTGGTATTGTAACCTTCTCAAGAGAAATTAAACGATATTTTGACAAAACACATCATTTTATATTAGTCTGTGCCTGTGCTGAGTTTGAAATTAAGAGATGGTTGACAACTTGGACAAATTGCCTTTGTTCTCCCTTACCTGTACATCTTAATGAAAACCTTTCTGTAGCAACGAGATGCATCAGAAGGAAACATGTCTGAGGTGTGTTTTCTTCTATTGCTGTAGAGTGCACCAGCAAAATTTTTAAGCCAGTTACTATATGTACTATAGTACTGTTGTCATTCATGTACTTAAACAATTTCAATTCCTTCTGCGTCGTTACCTCAGAGTTACTGAGATCATTTTCCAGGTTTACTTATATTTTTTTTAGTTTTTAGTTGCCAGCTCTCTTCTTTCTCAGCTAGACTATCTTTTTCTGTGTGAGGGACTGGCATTTGGTGTATGGAATCCTCGCAGCTACCTCAGAGGGGGGCAGCAGAGCCTCTCAGCACAGATGGGCTGGGACTCCCAATCCCAAAAGAGAAGCTAAGTTTGTGGGCCACGTGTGAAGGCAGTAGATAAACAGGGAGCAAATCCCCACTCCTATGGTGCCCAGCAGGAATTTGCAGTTGAAAAACCCTCTGCAATTCCATTTTGTCTTTGCAATTCTTATTTTACCAGCTTTAATTTAATATAGGATCGGGTAATAATATAAATTATATCCCTCGGCTGTCTCTATTCACAGACCTGTTTTATTAATAATATTAGGTATTCAGCTCTTAAATTCCTTTTCTCTTACATGATAAATTCCTTTAGCATGATGTGATCAATTTACTGTAACCCTTAACTAGGATATTTTACCAGAAACGATAGGAGTATGTGCTGAACAGAGAAATATAGCTATCAAATTCTGAATTTAGTCTTGAAATGTACCTTCCTATTATAATATATCTCTCCTGGGAAGCAAGTCCAGGCTGAATACTCAGACATGTGCTGTACGTAGCATATGGCTAGCGAAGAGGCTAATCCCAGCATCTGATAAAGTGTTATTTCAGTTTTTTGGCAATTGATGTGAGCCAAAAGTTCTATTTGAATGCTGTTCTAAGGCTGGTTTTCCAAGAATGAGATGGTATGAACTGCTTTTACCTGCACGTTTGTATCACCATTCTTCTGGTGTGTTGGATTTAATGACTATCTGAACAGGAAACTGTAATGATGGTCTTGAGTTCCTTGAGTTCCACACAGTGCTTCTCTCAACTTATAGTTAACAATAGAAGAAAATGACTGTTTAGTATCGCGTGTGGTCAAAATGGCATCCATGGGAATGAGTCTGTAATCCAGGACAATTTGCTATGTGACCCCATTGTCAGTAGAATACACAGGGAAATGCTTGGTTTGTTTATTTTTATTTTTTAAAGTGAAGAATAACTGGGAATATTCCATGGTTTTATTCTTTTGTCACAGAAGATGGTGAGTTCTTTTTGAAATACTAGCGCGCTGGAGTGTTAATGCAACCTCTGCTTACAATACTTAGAGGCAGTGAAGTCATTAATATTTATTATGAATGTAAATTAGCTATTGATTTCTTCCAGAAATCAATTGGATGTGATCAAACTCTGAAACAAGTGTGGCAGTGTGGTCGTATACCTGCTGCTTACTGTTGCAGTGTTGCCCTTTCAGCTAGGAAGTGGTGCAGTACCCGAGGGAAAAGGATTTTAAATCATCCGATTGACAATAAATTGTGTACTGACGTATCACATGGCCTCATTGCTCTTAATGTTGAAGTGAAGGCTCCTGAGGTGGTATGTTCATTGATTTATCATTTGCCTTGTAAGCTTGCAGAGAGATACCATTTACTTTTTTTTTTATGAACTGGAAGCAGTGTATGAAAAACTGAATTTGTTGATAATTTAGGACTTAGTTATCTGCTAGGTCTGGCCCAGGCTTTCAAAAAAATCCAGACAAAGCTCTCTTCCGTCTATAGTGTGTAACACATAACTGGCTTTTTTTCCTACCAAAGCAGTTATTTCTGTAATGAAAGTGTTGGCTGTGCTCCTGATAACACGCTTAGCATTCCACTGAGTTGAAAACTTCAGTGGGGTTGGAGAAAATGTTCTCTCTGAAGCGAGCAGTCTCAACCTATGTAGGTATGTTGAGAAGTTGGAAGTGATAAGCAAGAAAATGGCATGATTTAATCTGTCTCTAGGGGTCTTTAGGGTCATTCTAAAGCAATATAAACGCTTCTTTCAGCCAGTTAGCAGTGCCATGCTTGATGTAGCCCAGCATACAGTTGGCCTTCCTGGTTGTTTGGGCACGCTGTTGACTCATGTTTCTGTTGGTTAGTGCCCCCACATCTCTTTAAGCAAGGTTACTTAGCATCTCATCCCCTAGGCTGTATGAATTCCCAGATGCAGAATCTGGCCCTTGTTCTTGTTAAGCTTTGTGTGGTTGATGATTGCCCAGCCTTCTAATTTGCCTAGATCTCTCTGTAAGGCCTCTCCAACCTTGATGGAGTCATCAGCTCTTCCCAGTTTTGTGTTGTCAGCAAATTTATTCAAAGTAGCTTCTAGTCCTACAACCAAGTTGTCAACCATGGTGCGGAAAATGACTTCTATAACATGAAGATGAAATTCCTTGCTTCTGCTAGAGTAGTCAAGTAAATACTTGCCCCTATGTTAAAATTAATTTATAGTAGTCATTTACTGTGTGAGACAGAACTTGAAACATACCATTCAAATAGGTCTTTTTTGTCTTGTCAGCAAAAAATGCAGATGAGGTCCAGCAGCAGTAAGTTACAGCTTGAAATGCTTGCGTTCAGTTTTCTGTAATGGTAAGATTATCAACCCATTAGAATGCTTTATCAACACTTTTTCTGCCTTTCCTTGCTCAATAGGAAAGTGAAGTCCTATGGCTTGTGTTTGGGGGAAAAAGTAGGTGTTAAAATAGATGGGGGATACAAAAGAAGGAGCAACTCATCACACTCATTATGGATGGGATTCTGGGTACTATGTGCCTTCCTGAAGTAGGATTTGTATGGCTGTTCTCAGTTCTTTGTTTCAGAATTAACTAACACTCTGAAATGCACTGTGGCACGATCCCGCTGACAGAGGGACCCTGTCATGTGAATAAGACACTAAGTCTCAATGCATTTGGTATATCATTCACTGCACTGTGGTTGGGCCATGTGGTGTAAACTATTGTCCTCGTGGCTTTTCTGCTGTTACCCAACTCATGTTCCCTGTTGCTTGTCCAAAACGTGGTTAATGCAGGCAGCAGAGCACCTCTCGGTACTTGTAGGCACTGTGCTGCTGCATGCTTTTTCCTACTGTAGTTTTCCTACTGTAGATTTCTGTATCCTGCTATTTGTTGCACCTTGTGCTCATGTTGAAGCAGTACATGTGACTCATAACGACTAGAGCTGCAGTTCTGATACCTTTGAAGGGCTGCTTATAACTGTTGGCGTCGACCCACTGAAACTGAGAAAATGAGTTTTGTCTTAATGCAACTTAGTGCAGCTTCACTTTCCATGCAACTGGACTCCCACTGCTGACTGTAATAGTGCAAGACCTAGCTCAAATTTTTGTATTAAATGTAACAGACAAAACAACCAGCAAAGCAGAAAGAAGTCCTGCCCTTGTGAATGCCTGCACGGATAAAGATGTGGGGCAGGAGCTGCTATGTGAAGAGTATGTGAATATGTGAAATGTGAAAAAATAAGTGCTTTTGTTAGGTAAAGGAGAAAAGCTTCATAAGCTGTGATGCTGGTAACGCTGAGTTCTTCACACTTTTCATCTTGGTCAAGTTTTCTGAACCTTTCTTTGTCCCATGACTTTCTGTATGTGATGTGTTTTGTACCTTTTCAATTTGGGAAGGGGAAAAATGGCACAAATCATTCTTGTCTGTATTCCTAGTAATGTCAAAAACACATTTTGGTGATACTGCCAGTTGAAGACTGTGGCTGAAAGTGTGAAATGAATTGCAGAAGACCAACGAGAACAATTTATAGAAGGTGCATTGTGCAAACGTACACACAAACACACTGCTCTGCTGGCCATTGTGCGTATGGTTGGTTTTTGAGTTACTGTAGTAACTTAAGCCAAGAGTGAGCATGCACTATCCACTAATTACTACAGGAAAACACTGGACCCTATGCACTGCACTGACAAATTGCTCCCAGTGGTCTCTAAGCTATTTCAATGTTGTCATTACAGCCTCTAGCAAAGGCAGGATATTTGAAAAGAGTATGGTCTCTGCAACTTATTAAAGATATATCCCTATTTATAGTCCAGTTCCACAAATAGAAAATTCCAACAGAAGAATGTTTGCTGCAGAAATTTTGGAATATGGAGCTTTTAAAGGCAGTTGTTCTGTTTATGGGCCAGGTATTCGGGGGGGAAAACAGAAAGCAATTAACACTACCTTGCCCTACAAGGAACTGAAAGGTTAATGAGCACTCCAAGCATAAGTAAGTGATGCTCCGGTGAAATGGGCATCTATTGTGTGTGGGTACTATGTTAGAGTGCATTCTCCAAACACTTGCATGGGGTTCTGCTCTACTGTGGTTGTACTGATGAGATGATTTGAACTCTTCAGGCTCTTGGAATCCCATCATCTTTTGCTGTGGGCATTCAGTCCTTTATACTTTTGCAATGGAAACACAAAACAGCAGAACTGTCTGACATAACAGCAGTATTGTGGTGTTTATTACTAGTTCACAGTGAGTGAGAAAACTAAAAATGGAGCAGAAGTTGAAGATAATGATTTATGCCTCGTAGCATGTGATGTTTGCATTATAATTGAGAAGAAATGACAATGTGGATATTATCTGTCTGTCACAGTTTGAGTAAGTGCAACACAAGTCACCAAATCATTACTTGTATAAAATATGTGAAGTGGGGCCGGAAACTGTATTGTATGCAATTGGCCCAAGAAGGGAGTTAGCTGAATCTGATATTGTTTTGAAATACACACGTGCTTGCACAAGAGGTACTTCTAAAGCATTCTACATCTAAAGGCTAATTAGAAATGATATGTGCTATGGGGACTAAGTCTATACACATCTTTCATTTCCTTCGAACAGCAGTTAGATAACAGGCAAAAAGCATTAAAGGTGAAAGATTTTTTGCTGTCTTTTAGTTAGAGGAAAACAACCCAAATGCTGGATGAAGGTTTTCCACCTTTAGTCTTTTTGAAGGCGCATCCAAATAAATCTAAAGTACAAAGGCTCTTAAAATGCAAAGTTTTTCATCTTCTTGGCAACCGTGACATGCAGCCCTGACACCTGATGAATCCATGTCACTACAAAAGCCTTAGGAGCTGTGGAGTTTTGCTCTTTCTACTGAAGATCACAACTTCAGTGCTTGGTGAACGCTGCACAGGTACTTGAGGTAAAAAGTTCAACTTCTGCTCAAGATCTGAAAGGAACTTTTTTTTCCCTACGAGATTAGAAGAGCCCTTTGGGTTTCATTTTTCTCTGTGCTTCGCTTCATGACACGTTCTGTAGGGCGAATTGTCACTTCAGAGGCTGGGAATACTGATTGTTTTTCTCTGAGTGGCTCGGTCCCACTAAAGCAACTGGGCTGAAGGTGGGGGGGAGGAGGGGGTCTCCTTGAAACGTAATGGCAAAAATAGTGTTATTGCATTTGTAGTTTGAAGATTAAAAAATATTTACGCAGCATCCATCTGGTCACTTGCAAATCTCTTAATGAAATTCAATTCTAAACAGAGGGTTAGCACTGCAGGTCTGTGGAGATAGTAAGGGAGAAGGACGAATACACAGGGATCCGATGGCTTGTCCGGAGTGCTGTGGCAAGTTGGTGGCAGCTGGCTGCTCTGCAGCTGTTTATATTCTGCGGTCTCATCACAAATCTGCCCTTATTTAATTATGAAAGCAGGCTGCTCTGAAGGTTTCGCTGCAGTTCTAAGGCAACTTTTAAGCAAAAGCAAATAGCCATTTTGCATTACCTACAAAGTCGTTTGTTATGTGGGCTGTTGTAAACTTCACAGTGACCCATTTCTTATTCCTCTGGTATTCCTATGATAAAAAGTAATTGACTTCATATGTAGCAAATGGAAAATAGTAGCTTTTTCACCACGGTGAGATGCTGAAATCTAAATGAATGATGAAGCCTTTAGAATTAGTGGCACATTACTCCAGTGAACTGAGAGAGTGACCTGCCCTGCAGGAGCAGGGGAAAGCAATAATGTTTGTGTCCCATCTGTCAGGAAGGTGTAGGAGACATTTCTTGTTACATAATGGCTGTCCCATTCCTTGAAATATTGTGGGGATTAGAAAATACCTTGCATAATTTATGTACACCATCTCCATTCCAGAACCATACATTACGGTTCCCACTAACAGATTGCACTGACCATCTGAACCGTGCGTATGGTTTATGCAGGTAACATAATACTTTCAAATTATATTTTCTGTGAGCCAATAAAATTAGTATGGGAGTGCTTATGCAATAGCCTCCTAACAGCTAAACTAACAAATGGCTTTAAAATATCTCTCTCCTAATTTTTCATGGGGCAGTCATTGAATTTCACTTTTGTCCCCCCTAGCTTTACTAATGAAACACAGCATTAGAAACCAACTCAATTACTAGCAAAAATACCAGTGCTCTCAGGCTTATGTGCAGTTCCATTCTTTTATGTCTTATCCTAGAAACTCACACTTGAGAAATTAAGGGTAGGGTTTTCAATGGATCTGCTTTAGTATTGCTGCAGAGCTATGCAAGCTACAACCGCTCAGCATCAGGCTCGAAAACAAGAAAGGGTGATCATTTTGGATATATTTCCTGTGGTGGCATGTTCTTATTCCATCATTTTTTTTTTCTTTATATTGGCAGCCTAGTTTTTTCCAAATAGTTTCACTGCTTTGCTTCCAAAACAATTACCGGGTCATTTCGTTCTGTCAATGCTTTATTCCTTTCTTTTGGTTTTCTTCGGTTTGCTTTCTTTGTTTGAGAGTCTTGCTGGTCCAAAATCACTGCCACTATTTGACTTCTCGGAAGCATGTTACCAAGAGCTATAAATCTCTGTGAGGCTCTGTGGAAGAGGACAAGAGGGCTGATTGTTTCTGCAGTGCTGGGGCTGTCTGCATCTGTCCCTGGCGAGCCACAGGCAGGGCCGTGGTGGTTGGGAGGCTGCATGTGCAGCCTGGCTCCCCTCCTGCTCTCAAAGACGTGGTCGGTGGTGGCCATCAGCTCTGCTTCCAGCACAGCAGGGCTTTGCTTCCACGGGCTTGTCAGTGCTGCTGCTAAAACAATAAAAAGTAATAATAAAAAAAAAGGTGGCCTGGGGTAGGAGGCCAAGTGTTTGTATGATCGTTTTACATGGGTGAGGCCCTGCTAGCCCAGCACATGTGAGCTTTAACTTGAATCATTCCCCTTTCTGGTTCACCTTATAGCTTGAGCCTGTGTACGCTGGAGCAAAGGCAGAGGATAAATGTGTAAGGGGGCGGGGCTGGGGTGGGAAATAATTGCAACTGTTACTTCTGGTGACGTTAGTATTCCATGCTTTGGAAGTGCCCTCTTTGGTGTGTATTTCTTTCTGTTTCTAACCAATTGGTTAAGAAATGTCTGGAATAAATTCTTAGTATAAGAGGTGACTTGTTCAGTACAGGAGATAATAAATAGAAGAAGACATCCTAATCTGGCAAAGATCTACTTTTATTTCCCATGCTCTGAGCAATGGAACTGCTTGGGACCCAATGCCTTCATCTGCCGATACATTCAGAATTGACACAGTAACACACTTCTGATTTTCGTGTTCTCATTTACATCTTAACATTTGATTTCTGATCAGGTTTAGGATCACAGAATTTCTCAGGTTGGAAAAGACCTTTGAGATCATCGAGTCCATAACACTTTGTATTACAGTGACTGAAATTCTGCTAGTTATAACTTGATGAAAGTGAAGGCTTCCTGCCTTTATTATTGTAAATCTGTTGTAGAGTTCAGTAGCACTAGATGTTTGCTGATGAATGTCCAGCTGATTAAGCTTTCCCTCACACCTACACGCACACACAATTCTTAAGTAACTGGAATTGGAAACTTTTTCCATGCTGTAGAATAAGTTGGTATCTGCTGTCAGCAACGGCATGTTTATTCTGTATGCTTCTACAACAACCATTGGTCTTCAGGAGAGATGTCTGACAAAAATGTTAAAATCAATTCTGCACAAACAACACGGGGGGGAAAAAGAGTGGTTTCATTATTTTACATCAATTATCTACAAGATGTCAAACCAGTGCTGTATTCAACAACTCATGCTACTTGGTTATCTGAAGTACATGAGCATTAACTTACTGATTTACTAGTTTACTTTTAGCGTTATCTGTAACTGATGCATAGTTTGCATTCCTATCGCTTGCATTCTTAATACCAAGAATGATTAGAGATAGACATGTGAGGGAAATGCTGTAGGAATATAATGTCATTTCACTGATATATGAAAGTCCCTGAAGAAACTTAGGGGCCTTTTCATTGATTTCTGTGCTTCGACTTCTTGAGTGTTCCTTCCCAAAAACAGCCTCAGGTTTTTTATTGTATTTTCGTGTTGACTATTTGTGTGCTGCCCTGAATGCTAATAAAACTTCTGAAGTCACCAGGTAGGGTCTTTCCTTCCTCTTGTGTTGTAGGTCTTTACTTACAGGGAATATCTAATAAATATTAGTTCTGAAGAAAGTATTTTCTGAGTAACTGATCTTCTGAAGAAAGCAAATACAATGTATGAACCTTGCTTCTTTTCTGCAATCTCTGGGTATAGAGCAGTGCACCAGGAACCTAGTTGCTCAGTCTTCCCTCCACCCCAATAGCATGAAGAAGCTATAGGAATAGGACTGCCCAGGTGGTTATCTAAACCTGACGGCACTGCAGGTTTGGTTTTGTTTTTTTTCCATGCTCTGTGTTCTGAGGTATTACTGTACTCTTTCTGTTGCAGCAAATGAGGAGGTTTCCAGGACAAAACATCTCAGTGAAACTAGATTTATCTGGAGCCAAGTTGCATTCGTCCCTCAGATTCTGTTCTAAAATACCTCGATTGAAGTACCTATGCTCTCTGAAATCAGAGGCACGAGCACAGAAGTACTATCCCATCTAGTTAATTTTGCAGTTTCACTAATTAAAAGTTAATTTTACAGTCCCACTAATGAAAGTGTTTGTTATCAGGTATGGCAAGCGTAACGTGCTGATGAGAACACCTGTGAGTAGATGTAGGGCTATTTCAGAAGCGAGCTTTGCTGCCAGGTGGCTGGTGGTGGTTGTAAGTGGCAGGACCTTTGTCTGGAAAGTGGGCTTTCCTTTCTCAGCATGGGGACAAAGGCAGTTGAATCTCCTGGGCACTGTGAGCTTAAGAATCCTGAGGATGTGAAGGGCTGAACCAAGTGAGAGGAGATTCCATGGCCAATATGTTCAATTTACACCTTCCTTTATAATTTTTTTTTTCTTCTTCTTTAATTGCAAGAAATAGTTTTCCATCATTCTCACACTTGTTCTCTTTCTCACCCATTTGATTACTGTAATGTGTTAAACTTTCCCTTTCTTTTCATGGACAAGCCACCCCCCCAAAGATTGGATTTAGGTTTTTCTAAAAGGAGCTGGTGATTAGCTGTAATGGGATGAACAGGATGACATTTTAAAGAATGCCAGTTTCTTTCTACTTTTTGTTGTAAAGCTGAAATTAATCTTTTGCAAAAGACAACACAGATTATATTCATGCCTCGTTCTCAGTTCAAAGCATGTAAGTTACGATTAAAGCAAGGTTTTATGTGGCAGCTGAGTATTAAACCATTCTTAGAAGACTAGTTTAATTATTTAACAAATGCATGGGTTTTGTTGCATGCTTTCAGCTTTTCACACTTGAATTACTTAGGTTATTTCACGTGTTTGAATATATTCTCCTTTAATATTGTAACCAAGCTTTCTTCTGTTTTATGTTGACTTTAGTCAGTATAATCAATATTTCTCTATTTTCTTTCTTTGTCTTTTCTTCCCGGAGTGGACTTCTATCTATTATTAAGAATAAGGTAGCGTTTAAATCAGTCTCCAAATATTTTCACTTTCTTGCTATTCTGCTCTTTACATAGAAAGCAGTAGCTGGCACTGTAATTATTGGCACATTAATTGTTGAGCGTACATGCATGCAAATGTGATCTGAAATGGCCAGCACAGCTTCACCAAGGGCAGATTGTGCCTGACTAATCTGGTGGCCTTTGATGATGGAGTAAAGCATCGGTGGGCAAAAGAAGGGCAGCTGATGTCATCTACCTGAACTGTTCAAGGCCTCTGACATGGTCTTGCACCACATCCTTATCTCTGATTTGGAGAAATATGGATTTGAAGGCCGTACTTCTTAACGGATTAAAAAAATGGTTGGATGGTTGTGGTCAATGGCTTTATGTCCAGGTGAAAACTGCTCACAAATGGTGTATCTCGCTAGCCTTGGGACTAGTGCTCTTCAACATCTTCATCAATTACTTAGACAGTAGTATCCAATCTACTCAGCAGGTTTGCTGATTACATCAAAGTGAGTGGTGCAGTTGATTCAATAGAAGGGAGGGACACCATCCAGAGGAACAAGGATAGGCTCAAAAAATTGGCACATTAGAAGCTAATGAGGTTTAACAAGTCCAAGCGTGAGGTGTTGCACTTGGATCAGTGCAATCCCAGCTATGTCTATAGGCCGAGAGAAGAAGTCATTGAGAGCAACCTTGCAGAGAGGGACTTGGGGGTCCTGCTGGACATGAGCCAGCAGTGTGCTCCTGCAGCGTGAAAGGTCAGTGGTATCCTGGGCTGCATCAGCTCAGGGGTGGCAGCAGGGAGAAGAGAGGTGATTGTCCCCCCCTCTGCTCTGCTCTTGTGAGGCCCCAGCTGAAGTGCTGTATTGAGGCCTGGGGCCCCCAGCACAAGAAAGATGCAGAGCTGTGGGAGTGGGTCCAGAGGAGGGGCTGCAAAGATGATCAAAGGGTTTGAGCACCTCTTTTATGGAAAGTGGTTGGGGGAGTTGGGCTTGTTTAGCTTGGACAAGAAAAGGCTCCGGGGAGACCTTGTTGTGGCTTTCCAATACTTGAGACGGGGTTGTAATTGGAAGGGAGACCAACATGTTATATGGTCTGAGAGTGACAGGGCAAAGGGGAGTGGCCTTAAACTAAAATAAAATTGGGGGGAGGGGGGGACTAAATTAGATGTTAGGAAGAAACATTTATTGAAAGGGCAGTGAGGCGCTGGCATATGCTGTCCAGAGAGGTTGTGAATGCCTGGTCCCTGGAAAGGTGTTCAAGGCCGGGTGGGATGGAGCCTTGGGCAGCCTGCGCTGACAGGGGGCAACCTGGACCATGGCAGGGGGGGTCTGGAACTGGATGGTCTTTGAGGTCTTTTCCAACCCAAGCCATTCTGTGATTCAAATACACTTACTGTGCACAAAATATGCATAACATTGAATGAAATATCTTCGTTGCATTTCATAAGGTTTTGTATCCTCAGTCGGTACACTGTGACTAAGAGACAATTTTCTGCATTTATAGCTAGGAATATAGCCAATTCATCAGGAAATATTTCATCCAAGAAAAAATATGGGGTGAAGTTACTGAGTTAAGCTGGACAGAACACGAAAGCAAAGTTTGTGTTCTAACCTTTAGGAGGGCCATGTTTATGTAGCATAAATGAGTGGCAAAGTCATTTTACTGAAGGTCCTTGTGCCATGACAGAAGCTGTTCTTTAGTGATTGAGACACTCAGCAGTTGTCATAAGCAAAAAACTTTGTCAGCCCCATGAAACCAAGACAGTGAACTCAAAAAAAAAATAATAAAATTTACTTTAGATTATTCTTTTTTCCTTTCTTAATATTTCAATCTTTCCATTCTTGTCTTTTGAGTTGCGATAGCACTGGTATCTCCTAGCCAGCCCCAAGGTCCCAGCTGTGTTGCAATGAGAGATGAAGGGAGCACCATTTTTCCAAGTTCTTATGCTTTAGGTAACTATGGATATTCTTCATCATCTTTTAGAAACACGGCCATGAGCTTAGCAGCCTTTTGGCAAGACCTATCAGCTCAGCCTGAATACCAGGTTAGTGGCAGTGGTGTCTGTCCCCTGGGAGGCAAACTGCAGCTTCAGGTAAAGCTGCTGTGGTGGCAGAGCTGCCGTGGGTCTCAGGGTCAGACCTGCTGGCTCACTCATCAGACCCTGAGGAAGCTGTGTATGGTGGGTACGAAAGCAGGAAAATAAATTAGGGTTTGGACCAGAGTCATTTTAGTCCCCTACACCAACATACCTACAACTAAGGAGTCTTAATGTGGAAATTTACTAGGTGGCTCATGATATAGTTATTACCAGCCACCATAGAAATCTTTAGGGCATTTGATTATTATTTTAGTATCCGTCATTTCAGTGACAAATGAAAATTGAGCTCTGTTAAATGTCATTCTGTTTCCTTGGGGTCTTCACCTAGAACAGTAATTTGTCTTTTTTTTCCCCCCCTTTCTTTCTGTAAACCCCCTGATGAATTCAGATGTTCAAGTTCATTAATTAAAATGTTTCTCTGCTTATTTTAACATGACACGCAGCTTTGATTACCTTTTGCCTGAATGTTTTAGAAGATTAATTGTTCAACTATACTACAGCTTTTCTAAGGATATTCTCTAAAATGATTTCTGTGGCAAAGTCTTGTTGCTAAAATACCATTCTATTGTATTAGATTCTATTAATAAAAAAATGGGAGGAAAAAAAAAAAGCCTTTGCACTAGATAGGCTCTCTCTGTAACATAACAAGAGGGTGGAAGCAGGAAAAAAGCCTGCAGTTTGCATGCTTTCTTGTCAGTAGTGATGGATGAAGAGGGATAAAGCTGGGCAGTAGTAGGGTGCACTGTGGAAGAGATTTAGTAACAGTGGGGAGCACTGCTCTGTTTTAAATCCTCCTGCTTTGCTGGCAGGATCTCTCTGGAGGTCTGCTCTCATGAGCATACATGAAAATGTTGGTTTTGAGACCTGTATTTGAAAAGTTTGCATTTTTAAAAATAGCGATTTGAAAATGGGTATGGCTTTTTAAGCTAATGAAGATGCATGCCCTTGTTTAGATGCTCTAGAAAAGCAAGTTGTTCCCCTGTTTGTGGAGAACGAAGAGGCATTCAGCAGTGATGAAGAGGCAGAAACGCTGCAGGAAAGCTGCAAGATGCCCTGGGGCAGGGGGGGTTCCACATGGTGAGAATATCTTGGAGCCTCACCTGTCTCCAGGGACACAGGGTATTTTAGGTGTGCTTCTTATTCAAGTAATATTTTCCTTTATTTTGCAGTATGTCAGTGAATACTTCCAGTACATATTTACATGGAGATAGGGAAGTATAGAGAATTCTAATATTAATTAATAAGTGTTCTATGCTTGAAAAGTATTTTTAAATTTGCAAGGCGTTCAACTACTCGCAGGGCAAATATAACAGCAAAATAGTTTGAAATAAACTTGACAAATCTTTAGGAGCAAAGAATTTCTTGTCTGAATTGTAGCTCACAAGGACTCTTGCAATTGCTGGGTGAACATCCAGGATAACCTGCAGGCTGGAAGTGCTGGAGCAGCTGGTCCTGCAGCAGCTGGAGTTGAGCAAGAAGCAGTGCCATCAGCATGCTGTGTTCCTGGGTCAAGTAAACTGCTCTGCAGTCCTGAAAGAGTATAGCTTTGCTGCACTGTTGAGGAAACCAGCGTGTCTGGTGGTGATCTTCAGCAATCGCCTCTGCACTCTGTCATAATTTTATGGCATTGTTTTTCAAGCCAATTCCTGAGCAAAGTGAGAACCAGTTCAGAGTGGCTGATTCCTCTTACTCACACCAGTGGAATCCTCTGCATTTTTGAGCCATCTGTCTCTGCTTTTCAGGTTCTGGGAGATCTCTAAATGCACATTTAGTTGGTTTTTTATGCCTTTTGAATTCCTCTCAAATTTCTTAAATGGTAGATCACAGGATTCTATTCTTGTGGATTTTATCAATTGAGTCGTGGGACTCAAGATTGTTTCATTCCTGCAATAGAGAAATAAAGCATTTCCTCAATTCTGATCCCAACTCTTAGCTTCCTACTGCTGCTGGCAGAATGTGAGGCTTTGTTTTTTTCTTTCCACTTTGCTGCCTTTGTATCTAGGTGGCATAATGTAACAAACCTTTTTGGTGCTCTTACGGGCAGCATTGATGAGAAGGCTTTGGCAATAGGCAGCTGTTATAAATGCGCTTGAGATCAGAATGTTGGAGTGCTTCAGAAGGGCCTGTCCTGCTGGGATGCAAACCAGTGTGAAACGATTGGAGAACTTCCAAGCCAATCTGGAGTAGAGATGTGTCCGTAAGAATGTTATAAACAAAGACCTAATGAGCACTGAAACCATATACGCTATCAATATTGATAATAGAATGCACATTGTCACAAGAGGTGTGCTGTGCAGATGTTGCTTACTTCAGTGCAGATGAATTAAGTTCAGCAGGAGCTTCAGGTCGACAAAACCCACTGGGGGCAAGCCATAGATTGCAGCTACAGGAAGCAGCCTTCACCTGCTGTAAAACAGCCCCCGCTGTGACAAACCTGGCCAGGCTACAAAAATGATTGCTCATCGTCTAGCCTAGTGAAGGCTTAAAACTGTTTGTTTGTTTTTTCCTCATATCATGCAAATTTTTAATGCATAGTGTTGTCTGATCTTATTTGTGAATGGTGAACTCATCTGCGATGTTCTCCACCCACGGAAGTAAGGAACAGAACTGGTTTGCTACATACTGGGCAGGCACTATAGTGCAAAGGAAGCCATAGGCTTTTTATAATATGTCTTCTGTTTGCAAGAATCACACTGGTGATAGGAGCAAATCTTACTGTAAACACAATATAATAAGGAAATATATTAAGATCTTAAGTTGGTACCATTGAAAGGGCCAGACTGAAGAACCTTTTTTGTTGTGTATTCATTACAATACAGAAGGTCCTGCAGAGAATGAAGAAGGGATCGCCTTCAGCTCAAGAGCTCTTCTCTTAGTTGTAATAGTTGTACTTTAAAATGTCATGTCACTTGTTGCAGACAGAAGTTGAGATATGGGCATCTTAGCAAGCGACTGTGAATCTAGAGATTGAGTATTGATGGCAGCTGCTTCTTCACTGCCCTTGTCACTTCCTACTCTGAGGTAAACAAGCTCACCCTCGTTAAGGGATAAGAGAAATCATTTGTTATGGAGTGGGATGTAAGCAATTACTATGGAGTGCCCTGTAGGCACTATAGCACTAGATGCTAGTAGCTTTATTGGGATTCTGTGACACTTCTATGATGCCAGTTTAAGTCAGGACGGGAATTTTTGGCTCCATAGCTGTATCAGTATAAGTAAAGGTATTTACAATCTTGCTACAGCCATATTTCTTTATCCTTTAGTTTTTCCATCCTATTTTTCTTCTAATTTATGTTGGATCAACAGCAAGAAATATTTAAGTATTATAGAACTATTTCAGCCAACTTTATGGTTTCTCTTTGAAGAAAAATGTTAAAGAACAGAAGTGTCGTTGAAGTTCTTAAGTGTTTGGCTATCGCTGTACAGCCTTTTCTATGCATGAGTGGTTTCTTATAAAGATGAATAATCTCTCATCTTCCAGAAATCTAACATTGCACTGGTTCCTGTTGCAGCCGGGGCTAGGGTGCTGTTTGGCATTGCTCTGGATAGGCTGCAGCTTTACAAATACCTCTTTCTGGTTGCTCAGCTGCATTGCCAAGTACTTCAGATTCCCAGCTGTGCTATATTGCACAAACATCTTAAGCTCACTGGCATGCAACTGACTGAGTACACAGTTAGGAATACTTTATACCCAAGGAAGATGTGCAGCTAACATCAGAACTTGTTGTTTGTTGAAGTAAACTGTTAGGGAAGCCAGACCTGCTGATAGTTTTTCACCATTGGTAGCAATTTTGTCCTTTGATCTGGTGATCTGTGATCTTTGCAACCACCTTGTACAAGCAGTTTGCTTTGTGTAAGCATGTATGTAAAATGCATTTTTGCTGTTTTATAGGGAACAGTGAAAGAAGATGAAAATGATAGCTGTAGTCTAAGTTATACCACAGTAGTTCCCAGTTAGAGTTCGCTTATATGTTTGTTAGTTGCATGTTGTAGAGTATGCCAGCATATATGTTCTTACTGGATGGTCCAAGGACCCTCTGGTGAGGGCACCGGAGCTGGGAAATAAAGAATCTTGTTTCTACAGCATCTGTTCCTGTTCAGAGCACAGCAAAACTACTTCGAGCATGGATACCTGAAAAGCAGACGTGTTTTATTTGTATAGCTGATGTCAACAACGATTGTGTATTACCACTCTCAGAGTTGACTGCTGAAATGTTTCTGTATCTGAGAATTTAGCATCCTCATCTTCTGCAGATTTAAGTCTGCTTACAGCTTAGTGCTTGGTTCAGGTATCGAATTACAGTGCATGCTTTTAGTGCATCTGTAACATAAAATATGGTGTGTTATTTTTGAACTGCGTTGTCTACATGACTTGCTTTTGTTAATTTTAATGATCAGCTCCTTCGGGTAGAGGAGCCGTTCTAAAGTTTCGCAGTATTGAGAGCAGTGATAGAGATTAACTATGTGGAACTGTGATGAACTGCATCCTCTCTGGCACGCAGTCAAGTGCATTCAGTCTATGGTTTAGCAGTTCATGAACCAGCTTTTGTTTTGACTGATGATGTATTCCTTCTTTTCAGACATCTGGGAGACTTGAAATATCTGCTAGCAAACTACACTTCCCCATCTCTCTCAAAGAGTATTCTTTCATGCAGCGTTCATCTCTAGCTTTAACATTAGTTCATAACTCTTGATATCAATAATATGCTGATCCATAGAATTACTAAAAATGAATTATGGACAATATAGGTATGGCAGCCTATCAGATAGTCAGTTTTCTGACCTGGACAGAATTTGATTTAGTTCGTACTGTATTGATTTTGTTTTCCTTTGGAAACATGATAGTCCGACATCCCTTTTGACTAACAACATCCAGCCTTTTTGGGAAAGAGTCATTGCTCACTTCTGGCTTCATCACCATGTGGTATCTATTGCCTAAAGACAGCACTAGGAAGCAAGTCCTCATTTGGTTTGCTATTCACTCTGAAAACCAAGTTTGGAAAATGAAAATTGAAAAATTCTATCTTAAGTATTCGGGTTAAAAACATCATATTAAAAACCTATTGACTTGAGTTGATTTACTTTGATTACACTTCCATTCGTTTAGCACTTGATGCATTTGTTAATGCATGCGTTTATTTCATGAATTGGCTCATTAATAGATGTTTTTATCTGTCAGTAAATGCAACTGATTAATTACATTTCAGAGATTGAAGTAAACAGGAAAGAATAATGATTCATGCACTGTAATCGCCCTTTGGTCTTTCACATATGACAAGTATTTATACTGTAAATAATCAACATTTTACTGCTCTTGGCACAGGTACTTGGAAAATACATTCGGTATTCTGATTTTCTTTCTTGCTTCCCATGATATTTTCTGTATAAACATTCTGCCAAATGTAAAGAAAATTCCACTCACCACTTGCTTGATCCTCTGCCCCTGGCAGGATTTGTTCCACACCTGTACATTTTTTGCTCATGCTGTGCCCTCGTGGTTTCGGGGCAATTTATTAACTGTAACTGTTCAGGGAGCTTTCATACAAGCACCTCTTTCTTTGTCTGAGGCTTCAGTTTCCAGTAGCTGTGTGAGGATTCACAGCAAAAAGCGCCTTTGCTGCAGTCCTGACTGGTTGAACTGCAGAACGAAGATTTATATCAGCCCACATGGCAGCCACTAGCCCATTTCTACCGGTGTTGAAAGGACATTATTGTAACTGCCTCAAATACAGATGATGAGTGTTTGTTTCGCGCTGTTTTGCAGGGTTCATGTGAGATCGTAGGCCAGTTAATGCTCGTTGGTTCCTTGGTTTCTTTAGCTAGGAAATGTAGATATTGCTTTCCTTGTTTCTAGAGATCTATGAAACCAAACTGATGTTTCAAAAAAATTCAGTCCTTAAATGTTACAGAAATAGCATCAATTAATGAAACAGTCCTGTTGGGTGCAGTACTGAGGAAAACAGTATTTGTTTGTCTATCTCTTCTTAGGTCCAGTTTATAGTAATACACAAAAATACTCTAAACATTTATTCTTATGGTTGTATTTGTTTATTTCTTTATTTTGACTTCTCACTTCAAAATCTGTTAAGCTTAAAAACTTATCTTCATTCTGACTATTGCAATTTATCTTGCGTGCTGATCCCTAAACTAAACGTGTAGTTGAGTCTTTCCCACTGGGACAATGCACAAGTGGCCAAAACTGAATGATTCAACATTTTTCAAGGGAAATAGTAGAATGATTAGTCCAAGGGTGGAACTGTAAGATAGCTGAATTCAGGAGAGCGCTGGATATATTTCATATCATTTGTGAACTTTTCTGTAAGGAAAGCCTGCAGTTCAAATTTTGATCCATGATTCTTAATCTTTTTTTCTATTTAGTACAATATACGTAATCAAACGTGATGGATTTGAGATAAACTTAGTGTTCGGACTTGATCTGAGCCTAGCTCTGTGTTTTTCATTCCTAGCTTCATAGCCACCGGTACATAGGTAAACTGGTACATAGCCATAGGTACACCGGTAAAGAGGCTATTTGTGTGGAATTGATCTAAGAAATGTGTCGAGTGGATTGCTGAGCATTGTGAGATACCTTACGTTGAGTGAGCAGACTAACTTTTAATGTGGACTTCTATACTGTAGGGTACGAATAACAGAACTTACGTCGTACGTCTTTTCCATTGTGGGTTAGGCAGTGTATGACCATGTTACTGCTATTCTTTTTGAAAGGAAAAGAAATGAAGAAATCCACTAGATAAAAATTATATCACTGTTCAACAATACAAAGATATTCACCTTGAATTCCTATGCCAGAAGATACCTCACTATTACTATGTTCTTCAATGGGTTCAATGGGAGTCATTAGAGCCTCCAAAATAACAGGGAGAAGGTGGTGCACCTTCTTAGGAACCTCTGTAGAACAGCCTTTTCCATTGCTGTAGTGCTATTTGTGCAATTAAAGTGACAACAAGTTTTTATCTTCGAGTGAAACAACAAGAAATACAAACCCAAAAGCAACAGAGTAAAACAATTTGAGAGGAATCCTTCTAATTAAGAGGGAAGTGGAAAAAAATATTATTGCCATTTACTGTGAAAGCTTTGTTTGTAGCTTCAGAACTTCAATACATCAAGGTGGAGGTATCAAAGTAGTAGGGTAAATGTGTTGGCTGTAATGTTGCATGAGGAAAACAATAAACAATGGCAGGGCCTTTACTATTAGAAAGCTGCACTCAGTGCCCAGGCTGTGGAAAAACAGATAAAATGTCAAGCTAATCCTGATGGTGTCCTGATTAGCTGTTAGAGGCAGGATTGTGCCCCTGTTATCCTTTCCTTCTGTTAGAAGGGAGGGCAAACAGATCACACACGAATGTATTCCCTGTGAAACAAAATTCTTCTTTTATTGGCTCTATGCAAACAGTCAAGTGCTAGCAGAGCCTGTGTCATGCTGCCTTGTACTTGCCAAGTTATTTCATCAACTTTTAGGGTGGATGCAAGCCTGGCCCATCTTTCAACCCATTCCTTCTCTAAAAACTACTGTTCGCTGGCACGCTTCTGTTCCCTTTTATATTCTTGCCAGCGCTGCTAGGTACAAGAATTCCTAGTCATTTTTTTCTTAAGACTTCTGGGTATGTGCTCTTTCTTAAAACTTCCAGATATGAATGGGAATGCACTGCAACTGCATTTTAGAGGTTTGAATACTAGTACTGCTGGGGGCCAATAGCTTGCGTTTAGTTACAAAGCGGTCAGTGGTAAGTTCCATTGCTATCACTGCTTGTTCTCACACTGCACAGCTTAGGGAAGAATATTCTTATTCTGTGCCCTGTGAAGTCTGTACTGTGTCAAATCAGGCTAAGAAGGGTAGAATTGTTCATAGATTTGAGTTTTATTAAGTTATCTGTCAAGAGGATGCGGCAGTATCTTAATGTGATTAGCCATTAACACATTAGTTGGCCTAGTGAGTATTATTAGGAAATTTAAATATAAACATGCATGGCATTAAAAAGTGCTGCTTGTAACTAAGCCTTCTTTTAAAATATGCAGTTTTCTGTCTTTAAAGGTATCTTCAAATAGCTCTTTGGAAAATGACCCTGTGCAACGCATTATGCATAAGTAATTAAAAAGCAAATTAGTAGTGAAAGAGTTTCTAGTCTGCTTTGTATCAAAGAGTCTTCCACTACAGTTTTGGCAGTAGATGGAAAAAAAGCTTGATCAATAATATATACTGAAGTGGAAAAACTGTTGCAACACGCTTTGCATGTATGCTTCAGTGAATTGGGCTATACTGGATTTTGGTGCCTTTGTCTAATGATATTTTAAATCCCTTTTAGTCTTACTAAAAAGTAAAATACGTGTTGTTCTTTCTGAATTAGTATGGCAGAACCCAGACCACTTATTTTGTACAGTGGAAGCAAACAATATTTTGGAAGCAACTGGTAGCTTGCAGCGTTTTCCCTTTTGGTGGAGTGGATGGAGAAGATCGTTTGGGTTTCCTATTAGCTTACACAGCAATGGTTAAATGAAACACTGAGGTCAGTGAGCTCCGAATGAGAGTAGCCTCGGTGCCCTTGTGTCCTCACAAAAAGAAGCAGAGGGAGCTGGGAGCTCATAGTTATTATAGTGGGAACACTCTGGGTTGCTGAAATGAAAATGAAGCAGCTGAGCCGAGATGAAATCCATAATGCAAGGGGGAAATACCTGAAGTCTGCTAAATAAATGCTCTTTCTTAACAAAGCCTTTGAAAAAACAAATGTATCTACTGGCAAAATAGAGGCCAAAATCTGGGGCTCAAAAAAGTCATGACTAAATGACTAATCAAGTTCTGAGTGACACTGCAACCTGTGTTGGGAAACGTTTGTACAGATGATTTTTGAGAATTCCCTCTTCCACATTTGGAGAATGATTAATGACTCACAATCTGTCTAAAGTGCACAGCATGAAAAGATTCTTAGACAGTATAATGACTTCATGGGCTTGGATTGAAAAAATCCCCAAATAACTGAAGAGTTGCAACAAAAATCGTAGAATTCAAGTAATCCAGAAAGTAGTGCTGCTTCTTTAACCTGTAGTAGAGGAAGCTTGCAGGCTTGAAGAAATTTAATTCTGACTTTGAGCTGTAAAATCATCTTTTGACCATAGTATTCATATTGCCTTTTTACCCCAAATACCATTGTTTTTCCTCTATTTTACTGCGTATGTTTTTGGGAGTCAGGTACTCGAGTAGGACTGAAAAGCGCTGAGCTCATTTAGCTCCACCAAAGGAGCACTGTGTGTAACCTGGATGAGACATTGCCTTTTGAACCTAAACCTCTAATCACTGCCTGTCTCAGCTCCGATGATCTTTCCAAGGAGGGAAGTCACAAAACCAGCGCTTAACAGGTTTTGGAGCAAGCTCTGTCTGTCCTGATCTGAGTACTGGCAGAAGTCATCATGACCTTGCTGCTGTTCTCATCTGGCCTTTCTGCTTGCAGCATGGATGCCAGCCTGCCAGCTGGGAATCATTGTTGTGCAGTAATACTGTTGCCATGTGCCCAGAGCTCTGGGTGCTGTGCTCCAGGTGAGTGTTAAGTAGGTGCCAGCCAGACCAGCTAGAGGCTGCTCAGTGCCAGGTTAATCTGAAGGCAGAAAGATGGAGATGCATTTTGGCCTCTTCCTGTCATCCATGCTGTCTGGTGAAGTCCCTGGTGACTGGAAAAAGGGAAACGTTATTCCCATTTTTTTAAGAAAGGGAGAAAGGAAGACCCGAGAGGCTCCCTTAAGAAAGGGAGAGGGAAGACTGCAGGCCGATGAGCCTCACCTCTGTGCCTGGGAGGATCATGGAGCAGATCCTCCTAGAAGCTATGTTAAGGCACGTATGAGACAGACAGGTGATTCGAGACAGCCAGCATGGCTTCACCAAAGGCAGATCTTGCCTGACTGATCTGATGGCCATCTGTGATGGAGTGACTGCATTGGTGGACGGAGGAAGGGTGACGGATGTCATATATCTGGACTTCTGCAAAGCCTTTGACATGGTCCCTCACCACATCCTTCTCTCTAAATTGGAGAGGTATGGATATGAAGGATGGACTGTTTGGTGGATTAGGAGTTGGTTGGCTGGATGCAGCCAAAGGGTTCTGATCAGTGGTTCGGTGCCTGGGCGGAGGCTGGTCACAAGCGATGTCCCCCAAGTCTTGGTCTTGAGACTGGTGCTCTTTGACATCTTTATCAGTGACACAGATGATGGCATCAAGTGCACCCTCAGCAAGTTTGCGGATGACACCAAGCTGAGCAGTGCAGTCGATACATTGGAGGGAAGGGAAGCCATCCACAAGGACCTGGACAGGCTGGAGAAGTGGGCCCATGTGAACCTAATGAGGTTCAACAAGGCCAAGTGCAGGGTGTTGCACTTGGTTTAGGCAATCCCAGGTATTTATACTGACTGGGTAAAGAACTCCTTGGGAGCAGCCCTGTGGAGAAGACTTGGGGGTCCTGGTAGATGAGAAGCTGGACATGAGTCAGCAGCGTGTGCTTGCAGCCCAGAAGGTCAACTGTGTGCTGGGCTGCATTAAAAAAGGGGCGGCCAGCAGGGAGAAGGAGGTGATTGTCCCCCTCTACTCAGCTCTTGTGAGGCCCCATCTGCAGTACTGCGTCCAGGCCTGGGACCCCCAATACAGGAAGGACATGGAGCTCTTGGAATTAGTACAGGGGAGGACCACTAAGATGATGATCAAAGGGCTGGAGCACCTCTCCTATGAGGAAAGGTTGAGGGAACTGGGCTTGTTTGTCTTGGAGAAGAGAAGGCTCCGGGGAGACCTCATGGTGGCCTTCCAATTATTGAAGGGAGAGTATAAGCAGGAGGGGGAATGGCTGTTTATGAGGGTGGATAGTGGTAGGACAAAAGGCAGTTGTTTTAAACTGAGACAGGAGAGGTTTAGGTTAGATAACGGGAGGAAGCTTTTCATACGGAGGGTGATGAAGCACTGGAACAGGTTGCCCAAGGAGGTTGTGGATGCCCCATCCCTGGAGGCATTCAAGGCCAGGCTGGATATGGCTCTGGGCAGCCTGGTCTGGTGGTTGGCGGCCCTGTCCATGGCAGGGGGATTGAACCTAGATGATCATTGTGGTCCTTTTCAACCCAGGCCATTCTATTATTCTATGATCAAAGGATTAAAAAAACGGACCAGAATGAAGTCCAGAGCCTGGCCTGCTATTTAATTAATCTACCCATCTGTCATATGAGTATTCCTCCAAGGTGCTGTGAAGCCTTCGTGTCTGGAATGCCTTCATGTTGTGGGGTTTTGTGCTTGGAATTACTTTTAGGTCCTCCTATGAAAATTGCTGTGTCGGCAAAAGAACTGCCAGTTGTTAGCTGAGGCCATGGAGCACGTGGCATTTGGATTACTTTTAGGAATCTTTGCTTTTTCGCTGAACTCTGGTGCCTTTACAAATGCTATTCCCTGCAACAGAAAAGAGATTTTCAGTTTTTAAACCAGACAATTGCTATTCATAGGAACAACTTTTCAGCCAATAAGTGCTATGGAAGCCTGGATTGGAAGGTCACTACTGCAATAGCTGATGAGGGTCTGTTTTTTTAATGGAAAGTAAGTATTATATGGCTTTGCTGCATAATGTGTTTTGCTGGGAGGTGAAGCTGTGCAAGCAGCAAGCTTTCTCTGGAGGCCTATTCTCTTGGTTTTGGTCGAGTAAAGGCTTCAGCATTAAATGGCTTTAAGCTTGTCAAAGAAAGGTTATTAAAAATGTTCCTGCTTTTCAGTCTCCATACTCAACAGGCACAAAAATGCAATACTATAGGGATTTTTTTTTTTCTATTTAGTCATGTCATTTGGCATTTTGCCTATAGCTAGAAATGAGATACCATCTGTTTTAGGCTCACTAATGATTCTTCATTGTGACTCCAGCCAGTTCACTAATTTATTGTTACCACTTAGGAAATAAACTTGCCTTCTGCTAATTGCACTCTCACTACTCTGTCTTGGAAGGGTTTTAAATCACAGTGATTCCTTGGGATGGATATATGAAATCCTAGTTGCAAGATTTCTGTGCTTGGGCTCTGGGTAATGCTGTGCTGCTTTGCACAGTGCTTTTATCGTGGTGTGTTCTTGCAGTATGCCAGGAACACATCAGCCTCTGGGCCTCTCCGAACTGCCCTGATAGCTTTCTGCTCTGAGCTGCAGGTAGGCAAATCAAGTGCAATGGAGTCCTGCAGAGTGGGACACTGCTGCTGTGCTGCACATCGGTGTGGGAGGAAATGAAAGGCAAGGGAACAGTCACAGGTTGAGTGGCTACTCTTGCAGTTGTCGGCACAGGAGTAACTGTGAGTACTCTTGCTGGCTGTACTTTGGTTATGGGTAACAAGAGGCTTCCCCAGAACTGCATAATGCCTGCAGTAACACCTGAGTACAGTGCAATCTGTAACCATGCAGCATCTCCAGGAGCCGTTCCTCCACTCGATGCTATTCTCTGAGGATTTCTGTGACCACTTGTTCACTGACACAAGTGTTGCTCACACTGTGGGAATTCCTTGGACTTGACTCATGGACGGGGAGGATTTGTTTCGCTCTGTTGCAGGCAGCAGCTGGCAGAGTGTCTTGGTGACGCTGTGTGACCTTGGCGGTCAGAGCAAAACATATCTTGTTCATAGTTTGCAGCCCCGCTTTGAGCACCTCCTAGGGAATGGGGTAAACCACAACAATTTTGAGAGTTTTGTGGTTTCCTGACCACGCAGAGTCAGAGGTGTATGGCATCAGGCGGTACTAGTGTAAACTAGTGAAGCTTTCTTTTCTGGATGACTCCTTTCCACGGCGATCCACTCACACAGCACATCCTGTCCTGTAATGCTGTGCAGCTGCCTGAAAAAGGATAATTTTTCACAGCCCTCAAACTCACTCCAGCAGCAGAGCATGGAACTAAAGGAGACTTCAGACAGAGATCTTAGATCCAAGGGCTTTTGTATATGACCGATAGATTTAGGAGCAGAATTTCTGCCGAAAACACTGAGCAAGGATTTTTGCTCATTGAACTAGGATGTGTGCGTGTGCATGAATATATACAATTTCTACTGATACATTTTTTTTCCCCAAAGGCTTTCAGAAAAGTCACTTATGTAACCAAATGGCACATTTCTCTAGAAATGCCACTTATCTTGGAAACTGGAATGCTTCTCTCATTGCAAAACCTGATTTTGTGAAGTTCCTGCCTCAGCTGCTTCAGATTGCATGAGGTTAAAAATTTACTTGTTGGCTTTTTAGAGTGAAGGATTTTTTTTTTTTCCCAAGCCCCAAATGGTTTTAATATCTTAAGTTATGTTGTAGTTCCTGAGCAGTGCAGAAAGGTAATTTAAAGACAGTCCGGTGTGACTCTTTTGGCACTATCTGCTTGCTTATTAAAGAAACCTTCGATTTTTGCAAGCAGCACACCTCAGATGATAGCTGCTAGAGCTTTGAAATGGCTAAGATATTTCAATTTGGAAGTTGGCTGTAGCACATGCATGTATGTTACTTCCAGAATATTTTGTCATCCTGACACTATAATGTTGATGGTAATCACTTCATGATGTTGTGATGAAATATGAATAAACCACTTCGGATGCAATAGGAATTGTTGTCAGTCTTTAAATTTAGTTCCTTTATACCTTGCAGATCTTCTAATTGCGCTGTATTTCCAATTAGTTTTTAGTAACGAAAGACACTAATCGGTGCGGTATCATTTGCAAGGGTAATTATTGTTTGCTGAGTGAACTGTCGCCACTGTTTGCAAATACTCACCTGTAAAACTCGGGAACTGCAAGCCACCCATGTCTGCATTTAGTTAGGACAGTTTGCAATATTTACCGAGCACGAAACCAAGATGAATTTACCCTTCTAGGTTTTGACTGTATCATTTTACCTTGTTAACTTGGAAGACCATAGGCTTTAATGCAGCTTTACCTTCTTACAGCTAGCTATTACTTGTGTTATAGTCTATGATTAGAGGCCTTGAGTTTAGAAGCTTAAGTTTTAGAGTACACTTCTCATCCAAATTGTGAAGTGTAAGTGAACTATTATACTATTGCTTTGTTACTATGCTTAGGAGCGTAGCATAATTCATAGCTTAGGAAATAAATGGTTTTACTAAAGCAAATGCAAGCAAGGTAAAGTACATTCAGTGACCAAAAATCAAATCATTTTCTTATGCTTATCTTCTGGTTTTGTTTTCTGTCAATGCTGTAGAAGAGTTTAACAACATGGCTATTCACTAGCATGGGAAATCTTAAGAGAATATTACAGGATGTGGGATATGGCATTTGAATTTAAAAAGGTAAGGAACTTGTTTTAGGAGCACGATCAGCATGTCACTGAAAATAAATGTCACTTCTGTGATCTGCAGACATAATTTCAGCATGTAGGTAATTACTGGACATCTAAAATATAGTTTAGACAATGAATTCATCATTAAGGATTCCTACTGAGAATTTTCTAAGATTCAGCTAATAGTTTCCCATAAGGCGCATTTGTTAAAATGGAGAATTTAATGAATTACTCGCAAAGGGCAAGGAAGTTAGCAAACAAAATCTGTATTTCCGTTAGAGGAAACATTTAACTGTTGAATAAAGTAGTCAAAAACATTTTCAATGATAACGATAGATGTACTGTATTGTTGAACAGTATTCAAGAGGAGGAGCCAATGGTCTGAGAAACTGGACTGTGTAAAACCCAAGTAGAAAAGTATAACCACGTACAAACAGAAATTAAAGATATGATTGCTATAGCATGAATTGCCAGCAATGGACACAACGTGAACTGATTTGTGGAATTTGTAACGAGCGAAAATCAGAGAAAGTGAAGACAAAAATACTAATGTGGAAGTTGGAACACCAAAATAGAGAAAGGGAGTTTGGGGGGGGAGGGAAGTAGATCGAAAGGACAGAGAAGATAAATGTGTTCGGAAGATTCCCCTTGGGTTTTGTATCTGTAACTCTTACATTTTAATCAAAAGAAAATATTCTTTTGAGGAGCTTGTATGCTTAAAGGACAAGGCTTCCACCGTTTGCCACCTTCTCCATTACCCTGGGATGCTGTGCTGTAGGAAAACAATAGCATGGTGGATAAAGGTGCCATAACCTGTGGTTAGGAAACTGGAAAAGCAGCAAAATGAACCTCTGCTGTCAAAGCTGTTTCGTCTGGAGATACGAAATCCCAGCACAACTCTAGGGAAGGTTTTGCAAGGTCACATGGGACTTTCTCATGCCTCTGTGGTTATCAGAGCCTCTCGTAAACCTCAGAGGGTACTCCCAGTATATAAATTCAATCTAAAATCAGGTTTCCTAACAACGTAAGGCTGTCTGGACCTAAAGTTCTGGACTGACAAATGACAGATTGCCTTAACTCATGATGTTTAGACTTAGATGAAATTTCCTGGAAAGTGAATAGTACAATGACATTGTCCAGAATATTTTGACCTAAATAAAGCATGGTGCTGTTTGGCAGAGCTAGAAATAAACCCTTTTGTTTTTATCAGTGCTTCTCATAAACCATGCAGCCATATTTTGCAGTTACGTGGCCTATTTTATCCAATCGATATCAGTCTGAACAGTGTGCATGGCTTTGTGTGATTGATGATTACATTCTTTTATCTGGGAAAGCGTAAGTTTGTAAGTGGTCCTTGCATTGCTTTCTATAGCACTTGTCATACACTTCTCATAGATTCTGGATTCTAGATTCTTCTCTAGGTTCTGCATTTCTTACCACACTTATAGTGAGATGCAAGTTTATCTTCAAGTATCAATTATTATATATATAAATATATAAATATAAAGATAATTCAATTATCTTTATAATTAAATAAATTGACCTAGATCTTAGCATATTTGTAATAGACTTCTATTGTTTCTAGTTAAAATTACTCCATATTTACCAAGAAAACAGTTCTTCTCAGTCCCTCCTGATTTTGATTCTGTGTTCTGAGAGATCCTGAGATAATCACAGACAGGAGATCTCAGAGAAGCTCAGTTCATCTGATCGTTCACCTCCTCCTTCCCTGCTGGCACCCTCCACAGCCCTGCTCCTCTCACAGGAATATGATGCTCACAGGGGATGCTCCCCTTTCGCCTGTCTAGCAGGATTACTTTATCCTGTGCTGAGTCTCATTTTTCTATTGCAAGCACCTGCGATGGAAAATAATCCAGGTTATCAATTTGTGACTTAGAATCCAAAAGGAAAACACTTCAGGAATGAAAAAGTAATCAACCAAAGACAGCACTGAAGCATTATGAAATGGAAAATAATGCAGGCTGGAGGATTTGGAGGAGTGAGGTGAAGCAGTGGTTACTAAACCAGAAATCGTGTTAGCCAGTGTTACTGTGCTAAACACAGTCTGACGCCTTTGATGAACTCATGCCTTAAAAGGGAAGAATAACCATACCAATATTATCATGTAAGAAGCATATTTCTATTGCAGAAGAGTATGCATAGATGATGAATTTAACTTCATTTTGGTTAGAGGTGGCATGCTGTCTTCTGAAAGTGTTTTGTTTTTTTTTTTCTCCTCATTTCAAAACAAATATTCTTTTCTATATTCTGCTTCAGTCTTCCATGACAGATGTAGCTATCTGCACCTTCTCTTTATGGCTGTGACTGCTCACTAGGAGTCTACATCTACCTTTTCATATTAGAGGATTTAACCTATCAACTCAGTGCGTTGAATCTGTCGCCACAGCCTTACCCTCACAAGACAAAGTATATTTTAATGAAAATGTTTGTGTGCTTTCAGAATAACAAAACAATGTTCATTCCTTGCTACCGTAGATATACTGCTTCTTGGAATCTATTTCCTTAAATAGCTTAAGAGTAAAAATTGGAATCTGTCGTCTTCAGCTTTTTCCCTCCTGTACCTCTAAGCCTTAAGTCATCCAAGCAAAGGAGATCATTTTTTCATTATTTACTTGCATCTTCTGTCACGTATGGATGGTGAGATGTTTTCCACACAGGAGAAGCTTGAGGCATTCGTGGTTAGGGCATGCAGCCAAAGGTTGTCCATGTAGTTTACAGTTTCTCTCTGGCACTGTTCAATCACCAAGCTAGGAGTATTTCCTTTACATAGCTGATGTGCTCGCCTACCCTGGAGTCTCTTATAGAGTAGCGTCCTGTGGGCATTCCCTGGCCTGAAATGATGTTAAAAGGCATTATGGTAACTTGGCAACAGAATCTGGGCTGACTGCTTTCTTCTACCTATCCCCTGAAAAAGGACTGAGTGTGTTTAAGTGGTTTGCAATGGCTGCTGCCCTGATCTTTCTTGGTACAGTCTGTGAGCCACTTGTCGATATCTAAGGATGAAAGCATGTCCTTCATGAGCAAGACATACTTCTGTGTCCTTTAGTTGTCAAGTTATCAGAGCATGAATGCTTGCAGAGCCTGCTATGCAGCTTTGGAAACCCATCCTCTAAAGGCAATGGATTTTAGGCATATAAGTTACTCATCCTGTTACTCATGCTCTGTGCATAGAGCACTTGCTGCTTGTCTCTTGCCACTGTGGGCATAACACCAGCAACTGACTTTCTCCCACCAGTCTGGATAGCTACCAACCTGTAGGCAACATCCAGATGGCACCAAGATATATTGCAGAACTGGAATGTGAAGAAAGCTCCGCAGGCAGCTCTTCCTGTTCCCTAGTAACAAGCTACGTGGACGACAGGAGACAGCATATTAGTGTAGAAAGTAATGCAACTCCTACCATTGAAGACTGTTCCTTTTTGTTCTGTTTATCCAACAGAGCACAGTAGGTTGCATGGTCAGGAATTCTGCAAATAATTACCGATTTGTATTTGAAGGCTTTAAGTTACTCGTTACAGGTTTTGTTCTCTTCTAAATTTAAGAGTCATCTGAAATAAACTGCTTTGGAACTTTTATCTCTGTCTGTATATGTTCAGAGAACTGGGGGGAGGTAAGCCATTTCAGAGAACTGCAATTTAGTAGAATACAGTGGGAGCTTTCGTCTGACTGAGGAATGATGAGCTTTTTTCCTTTTCCAGCTTAATGGTGGCCTGCCAGGTGGTGATACCCTGATGGAACATTGTGACAACAATCTTACTTTGTGTCTTTGCTTTTCTAAGGGGAAAAAATACAGAAATTCCTTTGACCTAGATAGAAATACATTGTACCTTCTTGGGAGTTGAGGGCCCAGTGGTTTGGGGTTTTTTTTGGTTCATTTATTTTTTTGTAAGGAATACTTTGATCATTAGAAAAGCAGAGTATTTTAACCCCACACCATAAGAAGTAACAAATCTGACTCCTCAGACCATGGTAGGATCACTGTTGCCGTAATTCTTGCATGATCTGAAGCTAGAGGCTTCTGCAGATCAATATGAATTTAGTTGGGTTTATGATTATTTCTTCTAGTAAATGATTCTTAGCTTCTCAGCATCTGATAAATGATTTCAGTATTAGTTGTACGTCAGAGAAATCTATTTGTGATTATGCACGAGCATTTAGAAAAAGAAACCAGTAGAAATAGTGCACTCAGTCAAGAGTATGGGGGATTTCTTTTCCCCCATGTTTAACTCTTTGTTCTTGAAAAATCTCTTTGATTTCAGCGGATCCATTGATGGTACAGAATTGCATTTGTGATATTTAAGGGTACCACAGATTGGCCTCAGCTGGGTACATGCGAGTGGCTGTTTTAAAATTGAAGGGACCTTGATATGCCTGAAGGTTCAAGCACGCCTTCCATAGACATTTACTTGAGGTTTGGTTACTGACAGCATCTTGATCTATTTTTTGTGTGTTTGTCAAGCTTCAGATAGAAACCTGTATGCTTTGAACGTAAAAAAAACGGCACCTAAAAGCTCAGTGGCCAGAAAACAAGTGAAAAGACCAACAAATCCATTAGGAAAAAGAGAACAGCTCTTTGACTCCTGAAGGCTTGGGATAGGCAATGCTGTTCATTTTTTCCTAAAGTAACTACTCACCTGGGGAAAGATGTTAATATATAGTCATGTAATGTCCCCAGTCACTGGCATCTGTCTTGTGCTGCACAGCAGTTTCCAATCAAACTCATCTCTGAACTGGCTGGATAGAGTAGACTGCAGTGATTATGGTAAATATAGTTTACGTGAATGCAAGTATCTTTCCATTAGATTTTCAATCTAAGATCTGTGCTTTCACTAAGGAGAGTCCTTTATTGGAGAGGAACTTAAGAGACTGAAGATTTAGTTCAGCTTTGCCATTAGGCAGTGAAATGAGCTCGGGCAATGCACTTTATCTTCCTGCATCTTGGTTTCTGCGTGTCAGAGCAACATGCATAGGTGCAGTGCTATGTGAGGCATTTAGTATTGGAAGCTCCCTCTCTCTCGTAATAGCTGGAATTCCTTCCTTGTAGCTTCATTTCTGAATTTTGGGGAAACTGTCAGGTTGTGCACATGGTTTCTTTCCCTCTCCAGTGTTACAGTTCTTTGGACGAGATAATACCTGGTGTGTACTGGTAAATGCGATATGCATGTAATCATGCATGCACCTGTATATGCCTGTATATTGACCATACGTTAGCATAACCAGGTAATAAGAGGGAAACTGAAAGGCTGAAAGCTTTCTCTTTTTTTGCTGGAGCAGAGAAAGATTTAGAAGCTGAATCAGTTAGATGTGGATGCAGATGGTTCTTTGCTGGGATGAGCCTTAAGCTTTGCTGGAAATGGATTAGCAGGATTCTTTGCCTGCTGTTGTTATTGAAGAGTTCTTCACTTCTGCTGCCTGGGAATGGGAGCTAGATGCAGAACAGGAACCTCTACTTGCTTGTGCATCCAGACAAAAAGTCCTCTTTTCTAGGATTTTTCAGATAGCTGAAATATTACACATGTCAGTGGTCAGCCACTAGAGTGCACCAGAAGGTTTAGTTGTAGCAGGCTGATGGTAGCAGCCTCCCTCACCCAAAAATAGTATTATTACATGCTGCATGAATCTCTCCTAAGATGTCTGCATGCTTTTAACCCGTTTTAATATCCACATCTAGAAAGAAAAGCTCTGTTTGTTTCTAGGTATATCAGACTGAACACAGAGCTTAAGCTTTTACGGATCATTCCAATTTTTTCCCACTTTCTTCCACATTAGCTCCATGCACTTGCTCATTCTGCCAATAGACATGTTGAGCTCTCCTGTTTGTAGCACAAGAATTTGTTCAGCAAGTGCAAGGTGGAAATCAATATGATCAGGGACAATTCTAACAGCTCTTCCTGGTCAGACTGGCAATTAATGCAGTTATATCAGTATTGGAGTTCAGGGATGAAAATCTGATCAGAGCTATCACTGCCAAAAGCAAGAGATGCTCACTAAGAAGAAGAGTGAGGATTTTAGGATGGACCTTATTTGCTTACTTTCTTCTTTCTGCATTCACAGTGGTAAAGCTGCAGGCTAAATTGGTGTAGGAGTGCTGACGTAACCCTGCTTGAAAGTGAAAGCACACAACAGCATGGAATCATGACCCCATTTAAAGCAATAGCAAATTTGCATTGATTTCAGTGAATCCAAGCTTTTCTCCTCAGTGTCAAGGAGAAGAAATATCTTCAGCATAAAACTGATGCTGCACAGAGGGAGCTTGTGTTTCAAAAGGAGCTGTCTCTTTCCTTTACTCTTCAGAAGGATTCTCCAGATCCTCACTAAATGGATATCTGATCCTCTCGCTTAGTGACAGGGCTGACCTCAGGGACTGCAGTATTACAAGCTCCATTCTGTCACCTCTAACGCAGGAGAACTAGAGCAAGCCGTGCTCCTAGCAGTGTTGGCAAGTACATGTTCAAAAGGAGCTATATCACAGCATCTCGGAAAGTGGCTTTGGGTGATTTAAGATGGGCTAGCCAGTAGGCTGAAAATCCAATTCAGGCATGGGTGAATAATAGGAAATGCTATTCCCCCAGTCTTGATTTGTGAAACTAGGAATACTGATTGTCTTAAGAAACATCCATAGGAAGTATTCTGCAATACTGTAAAAAATCGGAAAGAGATTTAAGGGTTCTACTACAGTAGCCAATGAGCTGTAGTTCTTACTTGAAACACCAGTTTTTGATTGCTGCAGAAATGAAGTCAGTCAGCCTAGCAATGAGACTCCTTTTTGAGGAATTTCATTTCACCTTGGTACATTTTTCAGTACATCTACAAATAAAAAAATAATAATATTTCAATGAATTTATACCACAATAGCCAGTAAGAGAGTGGTCTGCTTTTAGACTTGTCATTGAATTGTCATACTAACTTACACGGTAGTTTTTGGATCTATCTACTTTTCTGGCTATTTCTGAATATCTCAGTCACTAAGAACATTTTGTGTAATTCTAGGCTCCGGTGTACACTGGTTGATCCTGAGCCATAAACCTTAATTTTAGCATTAGGGTTCCTCATTCATTCATAACAAGGCATGCTATCACTCCAGTAAAATGTAGGTACCTAATCGCTTGGAGGTCCGTTGTGATCTAAGAAATAACTTTTAAACAATCCTGATGGATTTCAGAACTGCATATATAGGAAGTAAAATCTATCATAGGGTCCATAAAGGAGGAAAAAATAAAAATCAACTTGCCATATGGATCATGAGTGTCCACAAGACTTGACGTTCATTTCAGTAGGTTTGGGTCAACGATAAGTCCTCAGTCCAGAAAATAAAGACAACTGGAAGAGGCAACTCAAGCTGTATGAGGAATTTACTATAGCAGGTATAATTCTTGTGTAATCAACTCGTTAGACCTTATCCAACAACAGGAAAGGGCTAGAGCTTTACTTTAAAAACTTGATGAAACACTATAATGAGTAGATGTGACCTGATAAATGTGGGCCAACTCCCTGTTCCAGAACCGTCCAGTTGTCTATTAAAAGATGGAGGTGATATCACAGAATCACAATGGAGTCACTCAAAGTTTCCCAAGTGACATTTTTAACAGGATTTCACGGTAGGAGCACCGTTTAGAAGTAAAAGAGAAATTCTTATGTAATAACGTATTTTTTTTCTTTTCCATAATCTAAATCTCCTCAGAGCATTCCATAAAAATACCTTCTCGTTCTTTTTTTGTACTGCTGGTTTATGGAATGTGTTTACACTGGAATAGAGAAGATGTGAGGATTGTTTCCATTCTTGTTTTAAAACAAGACACAACTGTTTCTCTGCAAATCGTGTTTATCTCTTGACTGCTTAACTCAGTTTGCATCTGTGGCAATAAGTATCAAATGAAAGAGTGGGGGGAAAAAAAAAAGTGAAGGAAACTCCATTGTGGTAATTTGATTACTCTGGAAATAAAGCGGTGGATTACTAAAATCTAATTTGGAAGTGATGAAGTGCATGTGATTGCCAAGTAATTATTTTTGCACAGCCCTTGTCCACAGGGAGAGCAGAATTATTGGACGCTCCACAATGTTAATGGTGCTGTAGTTTGACATAGGCACAAGCGTGCAGATACATGGGTCTTCGGAGTACATTTTATGGCAACAACTTGCATCCATTTCAAAGACTGTATTAATGGGTGCACCCAAATCAACCGGAATTAATTTTTGTTGCCGTTTTATTTTTGTAGAATGAAACCAAAGCGTGACTTCATGATTGAACTTTAACTCACTTGCAGAGGAGGGAGAAGAATATTGGAGATTTTAGTAGGAAAAAATAATGTAGGCTTGAAGTATGGATTTTTTTTTCTAATTAAATATAAATTTATTCATAACACTTGTGTTTATTTGTAATAATTTTGTTGGGCAATGTCAAATATAAGAATTGCTATCATGATCCACGATTGCTAAATGTGATTATGTTGCAATACTGAGACTATTTTATTCCGTTTCAGACATAAATTTCCAGTGCAATTTATACTAATCTAGAATCTATTAAAGAGCAACACTTTGAAATCTTTGAAATAAGTGAACATGAAAATAGCTGAATTACTTTTGTATACAGTTTAGAAAAAGCTACTGTCTTTATTAACTGTCTTGACCAAGCCAGCATCTCTTCTCCTTTGTGTCACGCATACCATAAAAATGATATTGAAATGCTTTGAGTGGTGAATCGTTCCCTTGCACTTTGTCTCCCTGTGCTTTACCTGTTCTCTGAACACCCCGTGAATTCCGCCTCCAATGTGGTGCTGGGTGCAAAGCACTCCAGAACGTTCCTGACCTCAGGGAGAATTTGGGGTGGTATTCCTGCCACAGAATTTTAAGAAGCTGTATGCAGCATCTCGATCAGGAGCCTAGTCTCCCTTTGTCTCACTAGGGAGGAAACGAGTACTGAGTCAATTTGGTTTCCAAGTGTGCACGTGTACTGCCACCAAAATAGCAATTTAGGAGTAAAGTCTCCCAAACTGTGGTAGAAATAGCAACCTAAATGTCATCTCATTTCTCCTGTGACAAGTAGGGGGAGGGGAACATAAAAGAAACCTGAGCATTTTGTAATTAGAACACTTGGACTTGTATTGGAGCAGCTGGGGTCAGATCTTTGTCGTGTATTTCTACTGTCACTGCAAAAATCATCTGGAAACCAGTCTGCTTTCCTGCTTACATAGCTGTGTTGAGGATTGAGTCAGTGAATAGAAATGTGCAAGAAACAGAAATGTAACCTGCACACATTCCTGCTGTTTGTCACCTGGTTGCTAGAAAAGCAAGAAACAGACCAGAAAATGAATCTTTCAGATGAAGTTTGATTTCTGAAAGCAGAAATTTCTATGGAGTAAGCTTTCACCTTTCTGCTTAGTAGTGACACTGACAGAATTAAGAATATATATATAGATATATATATTTAATTCCACAAAACAAATGTGTATAGTTGTTATTATACAAGATTGTAACAGATGAATATCCAGAGGTTATAGGGGAACAACTCACCCACTCTGAGGCTCACAGCAAGGATGGATGCTCACCACAAGGAACCCCACACAGAAACAGTCTCCAAAAGAGATGCTGCCTTAGTGGTGGTCAGCCCTTAAATGGGATCTAGGAGAGGTGGAGTCAAGCTCCACCCCTTCCAGGAGCACAGCTGAATTACCTTCACCTGTGCTCCTGCAGCTGACCCGTCACTTGCCTCAGATGGTTAATCAGAGGTTCAGGCTGTGATTAACAGCTTCCCATACAAAATGTAAAAAAGAATAGCCTGTAGAAGCATTTTCCAGAAATTCATACAGCAGCTTACACTGCTGTCCCTTCTAAGGAAGATAATAGGAATTGCATTTTTATTGAACATCTGCTTTAGGTGCTTACAGATTTCGTTTTGTCTCTGTAATTTGGAGCATGATGCTAAACACAAGTTTTTTGCTGGTTCCAGTCTTTTTAGGAGGTCTGATATTGTTCGGATCTGTCCCTACCCGGTCTGCATTCTTGCTGTGCACAACATGTCCTCTACCTGTGCACCCTCACCCTTCTGGGGAGCAATGTCTTGTGGAGCCTGTTGTACTGCAGTTGCTGCTGAAAGTAGTAACAAGTAGTCATTATCTTTAATTGCATGTGGCAATGTCTTTTGCTAATGAACAACTAAACTTAAAAAAGGAGAGGATTTTTCAAGTATTTGCTGTTAGCTAAATCTTTTTCCAGTTGCATGCAGAAAGAAAAAACTGAAGGACAAAGCTGAGTACATTTGGAAGGCTCAGCCTCAGTGTGATCAGCTTCAGCATCATGAGAATTTTGTGCCCAGCAACATATTCTCAGATGTGGAGAATCCTACTTCTGGTAATATGGCAGTCATGCAGAGGGAAGTTACTGTACTATCTAATTCAGTCTGTGTTGAACCTGACGTGGGTGTTGTGTATGGCCTTCCTCCAGCCCACATAAACCCAACTCTCCATTGTTCAAATGGAGCCCCAAAAATTTTCCATGTAGAAAAGAGAAGCTCAGGAAATGCTAAATACTTCAGTGTTGTTCATTGGCCAAGTCCTTCCTTTGTCTCAGAACCATAAAAGTAGGGACAGCCTTAGTGCCATTGTTTTCCCTGCACTTTTAACAGTGCTGGGAGGAATCACCACTTTCCTTCCCTGTCTCTGGGGAGTCTGGCTGCTCCAGAGCATCTGAATGGTCTGGGGAAGCACAAGAAAAACTGCTATTGAGAACATCTGTAAATACTAATCTAATGTATCATTATGAGAAAGGCAACTTTTACCCAAAGATCAATTAAAATACTTTGAGTGTTCGTTTTCCAGTGTCACCTTGTCAAAGCTGGAAGAGATCTCCATCGTTTCTGAGAGATGATTTAAATGGATTTCTTCTTGGTTTCTGGCCTGAGTTACTATGTGATTTCTATAAAATAAAATGTATTTTAAACAGAAAACCTAGATTGAGTGTCCTAATACTGAAAATTTGCTTTATGGAATTACATTTACAAGCCTGATATACTTATGAAATGTATTTTCTCAAGCCGGTAATGAGGCCCTAAAGGGTTAAATTAACCAGGCTGTATGAATGTGAGCTGAACATATGGTCAGGCCCTCTGAGAGTTTTAAAAAGCAAATGTCTGCTTAAACAAGTAAAGTCTGGCTTTTTTTGAGAGTATGTTGTCAGCATGAAAAGAATCCTCTTATTTACCAGAGTGAAAAAAAAGGGAACATCCACAATTATTTCACCTCTCTGATTGCACACAATGAAATGGGAGGAAATTTAATGTTTAAGTAGAGACAAAAAGGTAAAGAAGTGGAAAATCCATTTGGTGTGAGGAGTGGTGATGGAGAGAAGAAAGATGGCCGGACTTGTAATAGGAAAGAGAAGAACTCTATTTTAGAGTCCTTCAATCTGCTGCGAAAGTTCAAATTCTAAAGAAAATTATTTTGGTTTACCCCTCATTATAACACCTCGGATCTAACAAGACGAACGTTTGAAAAGAAAAAAAAGTCTTTCAAAAGGAAAATTCCGCTTTAATATTCTTGGTAGGTATTCATTATAACTGTGAGAACTGATCAAGAGTACCGGCAGTTTTTTAAAAGGTGATAGAATAGATGCCTCAACTGTGACATCGAAGTCATCTCCGAGTGAAAGATATTTTTATCTCCTCTTTCATTCACTCTAAAAAGAATACTTTTAAGGGGGGGGGGAGGGGGAAGAAAAAGTGCTAGCATGGAGGTACTTGTTTTCTTTGAAATAATTTTCAACCTAAAAGCTTTGATTTTAATTTTAACAGCAACTCCCGTTATTCCGTGAAAGCTATCTGCAAAAAGCAAATATTTTTCCTGGTCTTCCTAGGAAACTGTTGTCACCTGAATTAGTAATGGAAAACCGGTTTAAGTTGATAGTGATTGAAGACTGTAGAAGTCATAGGTCTTCTAAACAATAGAGGAGCGAGTCTATTTTTTTCCTACGGGATGTTAATCTCTAAAAGGGAATTGCTGCCATTTTGTCTCCAAGTTGGAAATCTGATTGGAGGCCAGAACAAAGAAGTCAAGGACATAACAGACTACTGTGACTGAAGCATCCTTTCAGTCTTTCCTTTCCTTTTCCCATTTTCTCTGAGCAATGACTGAGATAGAAGAACAGGCTGTGTTTATAAACACGCTATTTTTACATTACACTGGATAAAGAAATGTTTTGAGACCTTCATGACCAATTTTGTTTCTGTGCAGAGTGAATTAAAGCTAAGTCCTGGAGACAAAAGGATTTTGCTGATTATAGCTAATGCTTAGTAATTTTTCTTTTCTTTCTTTCCAACGGATTTTTACTCAGAGTATTTTCATTTATTTTCCCTGCTGCTGGGCAAGTAAAGCAAGTACCCATTTTGTTATGTAATGGCATAAGACGGCAAGAAGCATTTTTATTTAAAATGAAGTAAAAACAAAAAAAAGTACATATTATGAAATATTATTTGATTAAGCTTCACTTTTCCCCATGGCAATCAGTGAAAAGTTAGTGAAAAATTATGCCAACTTCTAAATAATTTGCTTCTTACTTTTAGGCTATAATTTTTTTGTTGTGGTTGTGGGTTTTTTTTGTCATTATGAAAAGCGGATCATGATTATCACGATAATTTTAGCTTATTCAGATCACTGCTTTAACTATGAATGTCAGAGACTTGTTAGATTCTCTAGGTCAGTTCAAAGTACTTCAGAGTAAGGCATGTGTGTGTTGTTCCGTGTGACAGATCAGGGCAATGGCCAAGCGGAGGGGGAACCTCCATGGAAGGAACTCCTTGCTGCCCAGGTTAACATAGGTTTGTTTTCTGAATTCCTTAATTAGGCTGAGGAGGTTAACAAGACATTTAGCGCGTTCTCTGCCAATTGTTTTCTTCGCATTTTTATTTTAGGAAGCAAAATTGATTAAATTGTATTTTGCCAACATATCCTGTGCCGGAGAAAGAGAAGTCTACTGGATGACAGGTGTTAGCTGAGGTCTAGAAAAGAGTGAATAAATTCTGGATTGATCTCTAATTCCTTTGAAGGGTCTTAGAGCTTCATGACACAGAGTGCAGGTCTGTAAATGGCAAAGGAGTCCTGAAACGTCACACAGGGATAGAGAGCAGCAGTTCTGTCTTTTATCAAAATCTTCCAGGGCCTTCAGCCCTGTGGTCTTCACGGACTATTCCCACTTGCCAAAATGAGAAAACAAGCACTCAAGGAAGCAACATTTTGTCCCTGCTAACCTTTCATTTGGGACTCTTGGGTTGTGCTGTTGGGATTTGGTGTCACTGTGCTGGAATTGAGAACCTCCCTTTAATAAACTCTGCGGTTGCACAGCTCGCGTTGAGCCTTAGGTTGGTCTTCCATCAGACATCAGACCTTGGTAGTTCATGGAGATTACCCTCTTTCCATATTTGCTCATTTTCCATTTGGGGCATACAAATGCTAGTACGTATTGGGCATGCTGATAACAGCAAAGGTTCTGATGACTACTGGTTTCATTTACTTTTTTGATATAAAGTCAGATGTGCACAACTATTTGTAAAATAATGAGGCTTATCTGTCAGATTTAGCAAAAAAAAATTGTGTGATAAGCAGCATTCTTTCTACAAAAACAATAATTTACAGATAAGACTTTTGGGTCCATTTATCAGCTCTTATTTGCTCTTGTTAGGCCACATTTCATTTTCAGTTCGATGAGTACAAATCTCTGTATGTAAGAATGAATAGTTCAGGGCCTTTAATACATCAATGTCCAAGAAAAGGTTTGAGATTGTGTTTTATAGTTAAAATTCACACCCTGTGGGGCATTATTTAAAATGACTTTCATTTGTATTTTTTAATCAAATCTATCCTTCTTATTTCTGAATGACTTGAGAAACTTGCGTTTTTGGCTGGCACTGGATATTAATAAAACAGAACTTCTAGCTATGCAGAAACAGATGATCTGCCTTGCGCCTCGACTTCTGCATTGGCTCTCAGCTCCTGGAATTCTTTGAATTCTTGCTGGCTCATGAGTGGTTTTTTTTTATGTGTTTTCTTTTCATCTGGAGACATCTGCATTGAGGCTCATGATGGAGTGTGAGATGAAGTCACTGGATGAGCTGTAATGTGCTGTGAGTTTGCCTGCACATGAGGAAGGGCAGTGAGATATTTGGTGCTCCAGTGAAGTCGTTTGGCGCTTTTCTGTCCTCCTCTATTGCCAGCCTTAAGACCAAGATTACTTCTTGCTTTACCCTTACTGGAAAGCAGTTCATCAGGAGGTTCACAGACGTGACTCCCAGCATTCCAAAGACCCTAACAGAGAGTATTTTTATTCTGATAAAATAAAAATAAAAAAAAATAAAATAAAAACCAATATTTTGAAGTGCGGCAGTGTTTGGACATGCCAGATGGGACATGGTAATGGCCAGAATGGGTCAGTGCCCATAGACTATGTTTGTATTTTAAACAGTCTAAGAGTTAAATCTGTATTACCTCCCAAGTGTACCGCTGGGCCTGAATTATACGGGGCAGATTTACCTCACTCATGGTGACAGGCTTGGAATTTTGTGAACACTGTTCTTCCTTTCCTTCTTCGGTTTCCTCCCCTCTCCTCTTCTCCTCCGGCGGCAAAACTTGCGTGGATCTGAACACAGCTGGCACTTTTCACTTTTTGTGATGACTGAACATATTAATTCATTTCTGAATTTGGATATCTATGCTCAGGATTTTCATTGTGCCAAATGGAGTTCTTTTGGGAACTAGCAAAGCGAATTTATATTTTCCTGCTAAAAGCCCAAGAGTCGTTTTCCTGCAAGGTGTGTAGATAGAAGCGATAGGGGAGTAGGAAGGGTTGCATACCTTTATATTTTCAGAAAGCATTCAGAATTCGACATGATATATTCATCTTGTTTTCTGAAGCGAGCTGTGAAGCACGCCGTTCTAATTTCTGGCTGCAAGCCACTGCATACTGTTAATACACATGTTAAAATACACACAATGCCTCTCACTTTCCACTAATGAGATTTCAAAACCCGTTCTGATTTGCTGGCTGTTTACACAGGGAAATTAAAAGATTGATTGGCTAGTTCCTCCCTGGGCTGATCCAACTCGTGCAGCCGTGGCTAGGCAACCGCGCGGCTGCTCTTAGGGCCGGCCGCGCAGCCCACAGCAGCAGGGGCTGCAGGGCTCTGGGATCAATTAAAATGCCAGGCTTTTCCAGGCTGGTTTCCAGAGCGTCTGCACATGATTCCACATAAATGTAGGGATTTAAAGATCAGACGAAGGTAAACATTGCCGTGCTTTGGTTAGTATTGAATTAAAATGACGAGATGGGATACAAGACGACCGTTCAGCCTGAAGCTGTGCTTGCAGACCCTATTTCATTTATTTTCATCCAGTTGCTTTATTACTGTAGGTATGTCCTAACTGTAGTCTGTTGGAGTCATTATTTGGGTGAAGAGCCTATCTAGGAGTTTAAATCCAAAGTAGCCTAGCTCTCGTGAGGCGGTGTGTGAGAAAATAGATGACCTCAGCAAAGACCTGCTTTGCTTTATACGTCACATATATTTGTACACACACAAAAAAATATGTTTCTCACAAAAAAAACCAAACCCTAAACAAATAAATGTTCTTCTCTTAGCCACATACTTTGATCATTCTGGAATCCTGTGTCCCGGATGACAGGTTTGATATCCTACACCATGGCCAACACGCTCTAACCGCAGCTGCTTAGAAAAACCCTTCTGTGTTTGGAAGTAAGCAACAATATCTTTGCAACAAATGAAAGGCAGTGCTGCAGCCTTGCCTCTCCTTCTCAACAACAGTCTGCTCCTGGAAGGAAACAAGGTTTTTTTCTTGCCATTGTTCCCTGCTGAGAGGAGATGGAGATCTCTCAGCACTGCAGTGCTCTGTACAAGCCCCTGGGGGAAGGAACAGGCACTCCTTTTGTTGCTGAGGAAGGTGGGGACCAGGGACAGATGTCACAGGTGAGGAGTGGGATGCTGCCACTCAGAAAGAAGTGAATACTGCCTGCATGATGAGGGGCTCAAAAGGGGAGAAAACAACACAAAACCAAAGCCTGCATGAACCAAGTATGCAGTGCTGTGTAGGAACAATCAAGACAGCGTTTCATCTGGATCTGAAACGATAAAACAAACCAACCAGCATAGGATAGTACATACCAAGTAGAACAGTTCAGGGACAGAGAAAAATAAATGTTGAAATAAAGTGTACTAACATAAGGAACTATGTCGATCGCTTATGTTGCCAGCTCTTTGCTGTTAGGATGCAGGACAGGAAGGAGAGAACTTTGTTCCAGGTTGAGGCCATGAAACTACTGACTTCTTCTCAAGTCTTGACTAGAGATCAAACCCAGTGCCAGCAAAACTTCGCTTTTAAATCAGTGATATTTCTTTACAACGGTGCCCTTTTAAAAGTGGATTGCATTCATTTATTTCTTCCAGCAGTCCAGCTGTATCGAACTCTCTATTGATGTTTTCACACTGTTATCTATCTTTCCAATGCAAAACTACTTTACAAGGGTATAGAGACTTCAACTTCTCCTCTGTGTATGATTTCAGTAAGAAAAATAGTTTTCTACCCGTGACCCAACCTCTTTTTAAAGGCAGCATGCATACCGCATAGAGTGTGCAGTTGCTGTGGTGTGATTTTACATAATGCCTCATTTGATTATGACTGAAACTGGACTCTTCTTCCAAATGCTGGGTGAAAATTGCCTGGAGCAGAGTCTTTACTCATGTTAAACAGTAATTAACACATGCAGTTAGTTCCTTGGACAATGTATTGTGCTTTTTCTGCAAATACAGCTTCCACCCCAATACATCAAGTAATGAGCACTTTCTTTGAAAAAGTATAAAAATTGGTTACGCATCTTCTAACCAGTATTTTTTCTGTTGTGAGGAGGCTTTCGTATGTTAAGGAGGACAATCTGAATTCCAAATTGCAAAATGTGCGTTTAATTACAGACAGATAATAATGTTGGTTACACTTATTGCCTTTATTAATCATTATTATTAATAATTATTAATTATTATACATTAAAATATTGTTCTGAGTATTATTAAAGGAAAACTCACAAGAAAAAAATACTGAATTTATTCATTTACAGTGTGCCAGTAATCAGGGAAAACTCTAAATGCTGGGCAGCAGTATAAACTTCCTGAGCTTGTGCTGGTGGCTGTTTTGCTATATGTGGTTCAAGAGGACATAGCCTGTCCTCCACTCCTTTTCTGGCTTAGAATGTGACAGGATATTGAAACTGAAAGGGTTGCTGCAGCACTGAAGCCAGCAGGAGTACCAAAGAGCCTTGCATGAAACAGATACTCTTGTTTTGTTGATGCTGAGCCATCCAGCTTGGAAAAAAAAAACAAAAACATTTCAATATCAGTTTAGAATTCTTTTCAAGCATACAAATTTGAACGGAAAATGATCTGAAAATATGATTTTTGGGGGGTGAATTTAGCATACTTGGAGAGGGGAGAGGTTGCTGGATTAGCTGTGAGCATCCCTTTTTGACCCTGGCTCCTTCACCTCTGGCCTTGTCCCAGCGCTGGGTAACCCAATGCCCACGGCCAGAGCACCCCTGGGCTGAGAGCATCCTCAGGGGCACAGATCTTCCCCAGCTCTTGGCACAGCTTTCAGGCTGTCAGTCACGCTCGCTGCCTTAAAAACAGGGGAAAAAAGAGACGTTCCTGAATGTTCAGAAAAAGAAAACATATGGATGTTTCTCACAGCACATTGCTTAGTTTAACACATGCAGTTCCCAATAAAAGCCATGTCGTACCTGGCCAAAAACCTTAGCAACTCTTTGAAAATTTGCCCCTAATGTGAATAACTATAAAGTGTACTTATGTGCAGACGAATGTGCCTCTACTGCACCAGCAATTGTATAAAATAAAATGTCTCCCACCGCTGCCAATGCATTACCCTGACAGATTACTACAACACATGTGCTCCCAAGTGCAGCTCAGATATAGCCTAAACTTGGCTTAGTGCTGCAAAGCACAGCAAGGCTTTCCAAGAAATGGCTTAATTGCGTTGGCCTTAAAGGTTATTCATAGTCTTGGCAGACAAGCCAGAGAACAGGATGTCATGAAAACACAGGCTTGCTGCTTGTAGGGCGGCTCTTTTCTGCTGCGTTGTCGTGATTTGGGATGGTAGCTGGGCACATCTGCCTGCACTTCAGCCCTGAGTTTTAGGCACTGCTCTTCTGCTCGTGTTCTCTTCTGCAAGGCTCTGGAAGGGAGCTGGTGGGGGCATTTGCCAGTGGTGTCAACTTACAAAATCCTCTTGGTGGCCAGAGGAAAAGTGTTCATTCAATCGTGGTGTCTTCTGTTGGGCCAACATCGTGAGCACTGGTGGCAAGAGCTAAAGAGTAATCCTTTTCTCTCTTCTCTTAGAGATCAATGAGAACCTGAGACCACCACAGGCATGACATTTTTAGTTAAAAATTTTTTTGTTAGTCAATGGTTAAATGGTGAAAAACGCATTTCTTCTGTTCTTTGCAGGAGCACTACAAAAGGAAAGCACTGCAAAAGCTTTCATACCTCTCTCTTTTAGTTCTGCGTGCTTTGGAAAAACAGTTTTTGTTATTCTTCTGCTTGCTTGCTTTTACTCCGAAATAACATGATGTAATGTGAGGTATGAAATGAATAGCAGAGCACTGCTGCATTTCTCCACTTCTAACAAATGGCTGCTTCAGACCGCGCTAGGTACTAAAGTGGAGTAAATAAGACTATACTATTAAAATAGTTCTGTACATCATTTCTTTGTATTACTTCAAAAATTCCTGAATCGGCTTTCTCTGTACATTCTGTTCTCGTCTTGCTCCTTGAGTTTCTTCTTCAAGTGACCATCACTGAAAGGAATTGGTTTTTCAGTTTGTCTTTCAAACAACCAGTGCAGCGCTTCGTATTGATTTCTGTGTTAGTTTCAAGTACATATGACTGAATTATTAGTTGGAAATAATACCTCCTTTCAACTTGGCTTTTTTTAATAACGTGTCTTGTGGTTTTTTTTAATTGATTTCAGCTCCTGTGTACTTTCACCTGATAGTAGTCAATGGATAAAGTATATGGAAGTTGTTTACTTTTTGTAAGCTGTTCTGATTGCACGCATCCTAAGAAGGTGTACACATGGAAAAACGTGGTTTACAGCGTATGAGACTTTGCTTTTTGACCACTTATTATTATTAACATAGAAGTGGTAATTTAAGACTTTTTTTCTTCCGTCATGTGACTTAATCTTATTCACTAAAGGAAGACGCAGGATGACATATTGATAAGGTGATATGAGAAGGTATAATGAAACTCTATCCCTTTTTTGTTGTTGAATGAATGAGTGAATGAAAACTAGAGTACTGAAAATACATTTACCTTTCAGGATTCATGTATTAGCTCCAGATTAGGAAGGCTATCATCTCCAAGATGTTATGAAAAATAAATCAGGCAATCTCAGAAAAGAAAGATACTTTCTGAGACACAGAATTGGGATTTTTGAGTCGGCCTTTCACTGTCCTTGCAACATGTATTAATAGTTTTTGAGAAGCTGAGCAGTCATTTTCACGTAAGTCAAATTTCACGTGGGTTATGTCATTCCCTTTGAATATGATTTCCCTTTTCTGTCTCTTCTTGCTTGGTGGGAAAATACATCACCTTCTTCAAACAGCTCTTTGTATACTTGAAGTTCAGCTCTCTCACTGTCTTGCTTAATGACTGGGATCTTAATGATTCTGTAGCATCCACAGTACAGGTCCACGAGCCAATTGATTGAATGAACCAGCATTGCCTGTGCTTTTGATCATAATGCAGTTTTTCAGAGTGGCAGTGCTTAGAGCATTCAAGTGGAGATAGGATTTCACTTAAAGACATCATGTAAAATGCTAATTCCAATATTCACTATTGTTTCTAGAGTCTTAACAGAATGAAACTACTCATATTCCAAGTATTGCATACATGTAAGGATTTACAAGATTAAGCCTTTTCATAACTGCCTTCATAACATCTGTAGTTAGTGTGAACACTATCCGTTTCAGGACTTAATCAATTTCCTATTTATTTCCAGGGAAATTACAGCAGATACCAACAGCACAATAACACCATTTGATAGAGCAAATTCTCAGCTGCACAGCATTGTTTTTCAGCATAGTCACCACCATTAGCTTTGCATTTTACATCTGTTGTGGTTTCTTTGGATATAAATAGGAGGCGCTACTTTCAATCTGCATTGTTGGGAATACACGTGGAAATGATATGGGAGACTGGCATTTTTATTACTCCTGCGTGAAAATGAAAGGATGATGTACGAGGATGGAAAGGAGCTTTGCAGCCAGCTCTGCCAGAGAGCTAGGCTCTTTCTTCACTTGAATTGCATTGTGTTTCTTTCAAACTGGGGATGTGCTTCAAGCTTTACGGCTTTAAGTCAAAGCTAAACTGCTCAGACCACTTTGCAGTAGGATGGGGTGAAGCATCACTGGCCTTTATCATCCTGGTTCTTCTTCCTGGTACACTGAGGTCTTGGGAAAACTTGGGAGAGTCACAGTACAGCAGGTACTGTATTTTACTACAGTGACAAGCATCCCCTGATACACTGCTTTTCTCTGTACACAGATTCTTTTTCACCAGAGCCAAATGTGTAATTTTTCATGTCTGAAGTACCTTAAAAAAGTATAAGATCTAGCACGAAACCAAGTATCTAGTGACGTTCATGCATGTATAACATCTGAATTTTCGTGTTCTTTTACTCCTGTGGAGATCATTATCTGGTGATGTGAGTACAAAAACATTTAGTCATCTTGTTTTCAGTATCACTGTATCATCTTTTTAAGACATCTTACAGAAAATCTGTACCATCTGTTACACTTAGAAGGGGTACTTCTTAGTCATCTTCACACCTTCAAAACGAACTCCAAAGACAAGCAGTAAAAGATAGATTAAGATGCTAACAAGTGGTGGGTCGTCTTCTATTCTGTTGCAAGTACCCTTCTCTGCCAGTCCTCCCCGTCAGCCTCTCTGCTCAGGTACTTTTGTCCCTATATTTAAACTGCAGTGACTATATATTATTCCTGGTTATAAAAAAGATAATGTATGTGAGTGTGGGTTTGTTGGTAACCATGAAAACCAAAATGTGTAGCTTACTCACCTACTGATGTTTAAGTTCAAGAAAGTAATGCCTTCAGATTCCAGAATTTGGGTAAAAGTCTTCCACTGCAGATACCAGACAGACATCTTGGAGCTGAAGATAACTGACTGAAATACACTGTTTTCTCATTATTTTAGGAAGACTTTTTTAAGGATAGCAGATATTAATGGGCATTAATTTCACTAATGGCCTTTTTCTGCTGTATTAGTCATACAAAAGAAAATGAAAGAATTCCTCTGCTCATTGCAGCCTAGAGAATGAACCACAGTCAGCTGCCACAGGTACGTGTCTAAGGCAATAAAGGAAAGGGGAAACACTGCACTTGGATAAAATTGCCTGAGTCTGAGATGTATTTCACCATCCAAAAAAAATTACCTCTTGCAGAGTGTGAAAAGTTAGTAATATTCTCCAGTCTCCTTATTCTCACAAAACTGCTGCTTTCTTCTGAATAATGCTCATACTGTGCTCAGCAGTTTCCAAAGTTTTGGCCTGAGTGCTGGTAACGAGAGGCTACCATGTACATGAGCAAACTTGGGCTAAGCAAGTAGTTATGTTGAGCTCCAGCACGTTTTGTGCTCAGCGCATCCTCAGCCATACTGTCACAGAATCACAGAATCGTTAAGGCTGGATAAGACTGCCAGAATCAGCCAGTCCAACCCCAGCCCACCCCCACCGTGCCCACTGACCGTGTCCCTCAGTACCACATCTCCACAGTTCTGGAACAGTCCCAGGGATGACGATCCCACCATCTCCCTGGGCAGCCTATGCCACTGCCTCACCTCTCTTTCTGAGAAGAAATTATTTCCTAATACCCGACCTGAACCTCCCATGGAACAACTTGAGGCCATTCCCTCTCGTCCTATCACTGTTACCGGGGATGGGGGCTGACCCCCCACCTTGCCACAACCTCCTGTCAGTCACTTGTAGAAAGCAATGAGGTCTCCTCAGAGCATCCCCTTTCTAGGCTGTACCATCCCATTTCCCTCAGCCGCTCCTTACAGCAGCAGGTTCAAATTTAGCACAGGACTGCTAACAAAATGGTTAAAGGCTTGCTTGGTATCAGCATGTGTTTGTGCAACATTACACAGATTTTAGAGTCCTGTCTAGATTTTGAAGTGATGCACGTGTGTTCCAGGGACAGCAATAATTTCTCTCCTTGAATGCGTATAGTCACCCTTCTCACTTCTCTGAATTTTCAAAGGTTGTGCTGTTGTTAAATCGTAACAAATAGCACGGAACATCATATACTTTCAAATAATGAGCGCGCTTACAGGCCTGTGAACAAATTTGCTACACAGAGATATATTTATGCCCCAGTTCTCCTGTTTGATCCCAAAGGACACACTTGTGTCCCCGTGTTGTTTATATTGCTTTGGTTTTTCGAGTAAATTCTTCACCGTAAGTTATTTCCTGATTGCAAAATGTCACAAAAAGACAACCGCAAAAGAATGAGAAACAATACCAGGGTAGACTGTATCTAATCAGAGGGAACTGCTATGTGCCGGGAGCTTGCCACACAGCTTTCATAAAATCAATGTAGGTGGATTGAGGCACAGTACCAGCAGGTTACGTCTTGTGGAATCTGCGCCGTGGAATCCACAGCAGTATCAATTAGTTTTTTTTTCTCTGAAGGTTAAATGATATTTCACCTGAGACATCTTACCAAGCGATGATCTGAGGTCATCTTTAGGTTGGATGTGACTTCAGTAAAGCTGCTTAGCTGACAGTAACATATTGTACATCTCTAGTTAAATTCAGCTGCTGACTTGCCATTCGTCAACATTGCCTCTGCTCACTTACTGCAAAAAGATGCGTCAGCCCTTTGGGAGAGGATTTAAGTAAGAAAAAATGCCTTTTTGTGTTAGATTTCTCCCAACAACATTTATTTGGTTTGACTAAAATCCTGTGAACAACACATTCATCTTAGGTGTTTTTCTTTTGGTGTTCCTGTTATAATTGCCTACTGAATGCGTTGTGACATACATGTAAATTGTGGGAGAAGGAAAATGCCAAAACAAGTAATTGATAAAGTCATTGTGGCAGACTGTTGAGCCAAGTATAACCCAGACTGTATAGCAATTAACAGAATTCCATCCTTTCTTGCTTTATTCCAGAGCTGCAGGTGTCAAGGTGTAGTTGAACAACTTAGTGCTTCCACATCTGCAGCGGCAAAGTAATATTTATAGTACGTGAACTCCTTAGCAGTTATACTTTTGTGTGTGTGTGCACGCACTTATGTACAGGAACATGCTTCTCTTCACCAGCAGTTCTCAAAACCATTTGCAATTCAGATCTTCATTGCTTTCCAAGTTGCAAATGGGGAAGCTCAGGCAGGAGAAGACAACTCTCTTTTCCTAAAGCGTTAGCTTGAGATGTGCTATCGAGGTCACAAGGGGAGGGAAAGAACAGCAGCTTGCCAACAGCACTAATGGCTTAGGGCAGCCAGTTACATAGGAAATAGCTCGTGTTTCTGTTTGGCAAACCAAGAGGTAATGGATGATACTCCATAACCTCTCCAAAGCTATTTCAGTTAGTCAGTGTTTTAAAACAGTGCCAGGACCAGAGCCTGCTAGGAAAGCCAAGCACTCCTGTGTGGAGAAGCAGGAGTGAGACTACACCAGACGTGAGCATCTGAAAATGCTTTGTACCTTTGCTTGTACCTTGGATTCACTCTTCCAGATGAAAAGAAAGAGAAAATGTAAGGAGGGAACATACCTGGCTTTTCTGAAGACTTACTGCCATGCCTGCTTGTTTTAATCACTTAATAGACTTCAAGTCTAAAACTCAAAGTTTGGCTGTGTCAGGACCTTTCTCTTTTGAGAGTCTAACCTTTTTGTATTTATTGAGATGTGTTTCTTTCTAGTCAACCAGCAAGTGGATTAATTGTACAGTCTAGCTTTGTTGCACAGGGGAAGGATGCTCAAATCCACCCTAAAATTTTGTCTACAGTTATTGAACAGCGTGAGCAGACTGTGTTTTCTAGCAGCTCACTTGTCATCCTTGCTGTTTTCTGATGAAGGGAAGAATTTCTAAACATGCTAGAAGAGCTTAATCTGTTCATAAATCTTGTTTACTTGCTTTGGAGGCACAAAAATCCACAGAGGCTCATGCGTGTGTGTGTGCAGCCTGCTCTGACAAAGGAGGAGTGGTGTGGAGTCGTATGGGGCTGTATTTTGCTTTGAAGACAGAAGGAGTCTTAAGGATTATTTATTGTTGCTTGGCTACCATCCTTGCTTTTCACCTCTCCAAGGCACAAGTTGTGATGGTAAGGCAAAAGTAGGTTGGTTTTTTTGAGAACACCATTTGCATTTATCGCTTACGATGGCAGTTCTCTGCTATCCTAAGGTAAACTGCATTGTCTTGTTTTTCTCAGGTGCCATGCATCTATATAAAAATGGCAGATGTCTGTTCTGATCGCCCTCTTTTATATACGTACAGCCTCCACCTCCCCCTTCAATCTCCTGCCAGCACTCAGTAAATCCATTTCTTACAGGCCGGGATGTTGCCCTGTCTGACTGCTGGAATTGGCACACACCTGTGCTCTCAGCATGTAATATACAGCTGTCACATTTTAAACCTCGCTGCGATTTGAAGCAGCCGAGAGGGGAAGCGAGCCTTTAGAAAGAGATATGGAAGAACACTGAAGAGTTATAAGCCTACAAGTTGCAAAGAAGAAGCAATGGCCACTCCTATCTATATTAAAACGAATTTCAATTGATGTCTTTACTAGGTGTTCTGGGCTGGTGCTTATTTTCAGAAAAGTATCAAGGAGATTTATGCTCTTTATTCCCCCCATCCTACAAACTCTCACACCCTTCCCCATGCCTCCTTTTTTAAGAAGTTCAAGTTCTGTCTTGTTGTAGCTGATTCATTGGCACTGGTACACTCAGAAGTTTTATTACCAGGCAGAGCTATCCAAGTATCTGTCATCTCTTCAAAAAAACCTTCTGCTTCTTGACTGGCACATGTCACGGAACAGTAAGCTTTTTGCTCCCTAGTCTCCAAAATAGATACCCCCACCGCCCATTTCATAATGCTTTGCACTAAATTTTCAAGACGAAGTCTCAAGGTGTTCTTTTCTCACCTGTTGGCAAAGCTGCTTGAAGGCTGTGGCTCAGTTCCTCCGTTTCTGCTCACAGACCCTCGTTGCTGTGCTGCCTGGCAAAGGATGCAGCTGAGACAGCTGCCAGAGCAGTCACAAGAAGAGGGAATGGCAGCCTGGGTGGGCGAGAGCCCCTTCCTCCCTTTATCAGGAACAAAACGTGACTGAGCTCGTAAGGCCAGGATGTTGTCCCAGGTCTGCTATGTTCCTGTGTTCACCTTCCTAGGTCTTCAGCCAATTTAGAAGCATTCCTGATAAATCGGGAGTATAGTGTGAGCTGAATAAAGTCACAAACTGTTAGATGTGGATGAAAGCTAACTCTAAAATGCAGGCATGAAATGTGCCCACCTCCATATGCTCACACAATCGGTCCCAAATCAGAGAGATTAGGGGTTGATGTTTTTTCTTTCCTTTTTATTCTGTCTGACTTTTCTTGGCATATGATAGGCAATACTGGTAGGTCTCCAGCACATGGATAGGAGGCATGTGTTGCTGAAAAAACTCAGCGACAAATACAAATTGAATAAATCAGACTCAAGCATGTCGTCCAGGGTCTGGCAAGCGGAGAGATAATTAATTTGGGATTTAGGAGATAGGAGAACTTTCAATAGGAAAAAATTAAGGAAAAATCCTTAGAGAGTTCTGACAAATCTTAGAATAATTATCTTTATTTCTTAAATAAAGCTTGCCAGGTGCATGCACAGACCCCCTAAGCAGCCGAGCCGTGTCTTTCTGCCTCATCTTCCTCTCTTCCGTACCAACCAGACAGCGACACTCCAGATCCTGTGACTTTCTGGTGGCAGCATCTCATAAGCTAAGGCTGTTCAGCTGCAGTCACAATTGGTCAGTTTTCTGCCCTCCGAAGTTTCAGCCGTAACTTTGACCGCTCTGAGAAAAGCTGAATCCTTTGTTAGAAAAACAGCAACTAAAAATAAATGTTGTTAATTAATAAATAAACTTTTCCGTGGAATGATTCGGATAGATTTCTGTTAAATGATTTCAGCGAAGCACTTCATCTATTTACAGGATAACTTGTCATGTGGGACTAACATTTTCCTTTATTGGATCTTCTCATAAACTGATTATTTCATTAAAATTTCATTTTGGTTGATTTTTTAGTGTTGGATCACAAGTTTGTTCTACAGTTTTTAGAAGCAGAAAATGAACACTGCTGAGAGAAATGTCAAGTGGCGGTACGCTAATATTAAATTTTCCCCTGTGAATTTTTAAGTCTTTCTGTAGTTAACAGTATGGTTTTGAAATGTGGCAGGGATTTCATCTTGCAGTCTGCCGAATTTTGATTTCCCTGTGGAAATCAGGCAGGAACGGACAAGGTTATAAGCTATGCAATGTTGCCTTTTGCACAAGTGAGTGCTCTGGGCAAGCTCTGAGTGAAGGTGAGGTGAGCACTTGGGTGTAGGCAGCCAAGGACAGCAGAATGCTGCGGTCCTTTGGGAAGAAAATATTCATCCCGCAAATATCATTTGCCATCCTCTCTTTCCGTTCCCATAGGAAAGGCAACCCCAGCTCTGCCTTTTTCCTTCCTCGTTCCGTGCAGCAGGAGCACCAGGTGACAGCACCTCACTCGTGCAGCGGTAGAGCTCCATCTGCCAACACTACACAGCCTGGCTCGTGCTGGCATGGAGAGAACAGGCTCTTCTCGGGCCAACTCACATGCGCTTTCATTCTGCCATACTGCTTCAGCAGCACATTGCTTTCCATTTATTCTGGGAAACTGAAAAATATCTCTCCTGCCCCCAACTACTACTCCTCCTCCTCTTTGTCATAATGTAGGGACCCTGCAGTACTGAGTATAAAATCCCTACCCAAAATTTTCTATCCACCACTGAGGCATCAAGTGAAGAAAAATCCTGTTCTGTGTACAATTAGATTAACTGAGAAGCTAGGTAAAGTTTATACTCCCATAGCTGAGAACCGAGCTCCTGGTGAGATAAATTTATCAGGGATGATAAATTGCAGCCATATCTGGTTTTTCTGAATGGTTGCTAGACTTTCTGAATGGTTGCTAGAATTTGCTGTTTGGACCTCGCCTCCGCATTTTGAGGGTCAGCTTTCTTGCATACCTTGAATGGATTTGCTGCCGCTCGGTGTTCGGGTGGTGAGGCCCTGGCACTGCTGCCCAGTGGAGCTGTGTGTACCTCATCCCTGGAAGTGTCCAAGGCCAGGTTGGATGGGACCCTGGGCAGCCTGCTCTGCTGCTTAATTTAGTAGTTGGCAACCCTACATGCAGCAGGGGGGTTGGAATTAGATAACATTTGAGGTCCTTTCCAATCCAATCCATCCTGTTATTTCATGTTTCTACTGTTAGCTTGGACATACAGCAGGATAAATAAACCCTTTGCACATACAAAGGTAGTACCTCTTGTCGTGTAAACAGGGACTTGACTAAATAACTCTACTGCTTGGATGACACACAGATGTTATGTTATCTTAAGGTCGTGTCAGTTTAAATGCAATCCGTTTACTAAGCGGCGTAACACTCTATCTTTAAAATCAGACAACGCCTATGTACATAAAGTGTGCCTGCAGTTATTATCGGCAAATAAACCTCTAGTAATGAGGTTTCAGATCTATTGGTTGAGTGTCGATAATAAATTCTCTGTGGAACTGACTTCAGCCCATTAAGCAAGCCTGCTCCTGCCATCGTGGTTGTTAATTTGATGGGACTGTGTCACATTAAGTAGAACAAACATGTTTTCACCCACTCAGCCATCCAGAACGGACATGGCTGTTACTCTAACAACTGGATATTGATTGGAAGCATTCACCCTTTCTGACCTGGGGCTGGTACATGAAAATTGAGCCAGGACTGATTAAGAAATTGCATGTGTTTGTGCACATGTGTGCCATGTTAGCAGCATGCATAAATTTCAAGCCTTTAGAATTCACGTCATGTTAATGCTCTGAGCATGAGGTCTGTCACTCATCTCCTGCAGGGACCACGAAGCCTTATTTATTGCCAATTATTTATTTGTCTCTATGCTTGTGCCCATCTGGTCAGGCCGTGCTTTCAGGGTCTACTGCCCCATATCTAAAAATCTGTTTAATTGCTGCAGCTATAATAAAAATGTTTAAGGAAATGTTGAAGAAATGATGAAATTTGCTTCTGGTTTTAATCTCGGGTACGGAGTAATTCAGTAGATGCTAAATTCAGTGCATTACTTGATGATGTTATATATAATGTTTTGAATGGGTCATCTCCAAGACAACCAAGAAATAAAGAAGCTAAAGGAAAGAAAGAAGGGACAAAGGGAGATTTGTACGTATCTATGAGAGCAGGATACCTTGCAATAGAAATATTCAGCATGCTGCACTTCCTTCCTGCAAGTTTCTCTCCATTGCTTGTGCCATGCACAGATTTTGACATGTGTGCCGTTGGGTTTATTTTTCCTGCTATGATTCCAAGCTAACAGTGGAATCATAGACTCATAGGATGGCTTGGGTTGGAAAGGATCTGTTTATTTTTCCTGCTGTCTGTCAGAAAGAGAATTCCACCAACTGTGTTCCACTGCATTTTCCCAGCTTGACTATTTCCAGAAACAGTACCGAGGAGGTGATAACTGCATTATAGCATTATCAAAATTAATTGTCCTATTTAAAATGATCAAAAGTATAGCAAATGGACTGTAAGAAAAATTGCATTGCATTACTCTTGCTCTTCATCACAAAGAAAGAAGCAATGCAACGGAGAGGAGAAAAGCAATGAAGTTTATCTGAATAGAGAAAAGAAAGTTTGTGGACGTGATGCATTCATGTGCAATATAAACAGCGCTGCTTGAAAGATTCTGCAAAAAATGGGATAGAAAAAGAAGCACGACTAAATAATAAATGACAAGTTGCGACCAGCAAAGGAAAGGGCTAATCAAAAAGGAATGAAAGCACGCTACCTATAGTAAACTTTCTCCTTAAAATTTTAATGAAATACTTCTGTAACGAAATGACTCATTAAAAATGATCAGTTCCATGGAAAGATTGTTTCCAAATCATCAGTTTTGATATGGAAAGGTCCTTTATTTTCCCACGTTGCTTCCAAATATTTGTAATTTCCAGAGAAAGGATTGTTTGAAAACCCTTTAAGACAAATGCGTGGTTTAATAAAACAATGCTTTTTTATTACAGCTCGTGAAACATATAACTTGTGAAACAATCAATTTCAAACATATTCTAACACTCTGTTTTGCAGCAATCATTGGAATTCAGCAGAGTGGACTGGATGATGAAAAGTGGTTCTGGCATCTCTGAGTTGGCAGGGAATTAAAAATTCATGGGAGCTCTGCAGAGGGATCAGAGATGGGAAGCACAACAGAATGCACAATTAGTCATAGGGGAGATCTCTGCTGCAAATTTAGAATAATCAATACATCACTTTTTCATTCTGTTGAATGGTAAACATATTACCCCAGAAAATTGTCAGTTTTGTTACAGAATAGTAATACTGCAGTATAGTACCTACATATGGTTATATATATAAGGAAAAATATTAGTTGCAATGTGACAAGTAATTAACACTTGGTTGTGTCTAGTCGATATTATTCTTCTCTTTTCACTATAATGTTGAATTCTGATGAATATTTCATTGGGAAATTTTAGAGCAGTGCTCAGCTGTACCTCTCTAGTAAAATTTGCATTTTACTTCATTAGTAAAGAGATGCAAAACGACCACCTTCATTTATACTGAAGTTACAGTGTTGGAGCATTATTTAGCCATTGAGATCTTAGGAAAACCTTTGATAGGTTCATAAAAAAGTAATTCTATTTGATTTTGTCAAAGCAAATGAAATCAATAAAGACTCTTTTCCCACCACAGCAGGATTCACATCTGTGGGGTTAGATCGTGCTCATCCCTCTAGAGGTGGCCTTGGCTTGTACTGCCTGCTGAAAGTAACCCTCATCTAGCACTGCATCCCATACCATGCCCAAGCATTTTGCGAATGAGGCTGGTGGAGGACAAACCATGCCAAGGAGTGTGCTAGCAATTAACCACGACAAACAATTTTGTGCCTGTGCTGTGATGCACTTGGAGAACAGGTCTGGAAAGAGCCCGTCTACATTGAGAGCCATGAGGACCCGGTTTCCTGATCTTGAAGAATGGATGGTTGGCCTTCATGTTTATGTCATTGACTCCCGAGGATTAATTTCACCTCTGGGATTACTATGAGTTGTCACTTTAAAAGTCTTTCTGAATGTTGTATTTCACTTTGAAGAAATGCTTGAGGTGAATGAATGAACATAAAAGTAGTTTACATTCTACAGCTTTACTCTGAGCTTCATGATCATATAGCAGAGATTTAAATGAGAATAGGTCTAGCGATGACGATGTAAGAACTCTCCGCACTAATGTCCTCTATGGTCCGTAAGCGATTGCATTTAGCCAAGCTCAGACCTTCTGTTCAGTAAATTTAGAGCTGAGCTTTCTTGACATAAGGTTTTTCAGGCTCTTAAGATGATTTAGAAGAAACCAAAGTTGAAAATTATACAAGGGGGCATTTGAGCCGCAGTAAAAAAAACAGAGAAACTACAGGAAGCGCTGAATGCAATGTAATGCACGAACAACTCATCTCCAAGGATATCACATATTTACATAAATTAATAATATTTATTATGACATGCTATTCCGAGACACAGTAGTACTGAAGGACCCTTATAAAATAATCCTTCCACCTTTTCCTATCAGTGTTATTAAAATCACGGATTTCCTTGAGGAAAATCCATTGAGCCAAAGCCGCTTCCCAGAAAAATTATCTTATCCCCGTTAATGAAAGTCTTTCTGTTCACCTCAGTGAATTGCCTTAGAATAAAACAATACATCCATGTAAGGATGTGTTTTTAGAAAATCACAACCTGCTTGAAAATATTCCATGACAACTGAGAGATTAAGTGCAGTTGATGATAAGTGTGAAGTGCCCATTGAGAAACTGTTTGCAGTCTGTTCCCCATTTCACCTGTTGCCTTAATTTGTCATCACTTTATTTTTTCACTTTCACCAATACGCCCTAATGTGTCAACATATTTCTCAGTGGGAAATGCAGAACTGGACTTTCCTTCAAATACCATCTCACAGATGCTGAATAAAGGGAGCAACTTCTTTCCTCCCTTTCTGCCTGCACTCTTTCTAATGCAGCCCAGTGGCCTGTATTTCCAGATAGGCATACAGCTGGCTCACTTTCTGTTTACCCACCAGAGCCTCCCTCTTTCCCTGTGCAAAGTGACTTCCTAGCCAACCAGTGCACAGACCAGACTGCACAGTTATTCTATCGCAGGTGCTCAGCTTTGCACTGCTGTCAGGTTCTCATGTCCCTCTCAGAAGTGGCCCAGACTTCCCAAGTATCAGGAGCAGATGATAAAGCTGATCCCAGAGCTTCTCTGCATTTTTTTCATTACAACTCTACCACGCTGTTGATGTTTTCATTATCAGAAGTGTCAACATGTGTGGAACCAATATGTCCAACTTCAATGAAAATGTATTAAGCTGGGGAAGCCCATTGACCAGGCACTGATTTCAACTACTTTGTATCAGTTTGATTAAATCCATGCTGCACTGGGCTTCCAATAACATTAAGTGAATTGGATTAAACTGGAATCCTTAAGACAATTTTGAAATATCTCTTCAGTAATAAAATGTTCCACCTCTTTGTCCTTTACTTTACTTGGTTTCATCTGTTTAAAGGGGAAGTATTCCTTATGTATCTGTGAGCAAAACCAGCTACAAAATCACCACAGCTGTTTGATCAGTGATGAAAAACAATTTGAAACCATTATTAAATGGGTGTTTTGGAATATGTGTCTAAATTTTAGGTCTGCGTCTACTTTTGCACTAGAGTGAGTTCTGCAGATGGAATAAGGAAAAGGAAGGGAATCTTTTCACTTGGTCTTTCTTTGCATTTCTTATATGTCGTGCAGTTATGTTACTACTTGTGTGTGTGTGTGTGTGTGTGTGTGAGAGAGAGAGAGAGAGATTGAGCAGAGTATTCAGACCATGTATGTATTATACCAGTGAACCTCACACGTAGCAATTTTGGGTACCTGATGCACGAGAGAATTGAAGAAGATGAGAGAAAAAAAGAGATATGATCCTTAAGCGCTACAATTATGTGGATTGAAAGGCTTTATCGTTGTTTTACATTACCAAGCTACTTATGAATACCAGTTAGAAATATGATCAGTTGTATAACTTTCGAACAAGTCTTCACATTAGAGTCTCATCATCAAGAAACATCTGTGAATTGTTGTTTTGGTCCTGTTCTTTTAAGGCAGTCATCTACAGCAAATAAACAAAGGCACAAATTGCTTCCTTGTTATTGGACTCGTTAGAGACAATGAGACTTTCATCAGAGAAAACGGTCTTTGAGAGAATAAAATTTCAGGGCAGAAGCAAACCAATTATGTCAGCAATCTGTCTCTAATGAAAATCCACGTGAGCTTCTACTCATCATTCTTTTTTTTTCCCTGATTTTAAAAACTTAAGTAAAGTTTCACCTGCAAAATGGAATGATGAATTACCTCCTAGAAAATGAATGGACTCCTTTTCATAGTGAGTGGTCTAATTTTTATTCACTGATTAAACACAATTCTCCTTAAAGAAAATTAAAAACCTTTACATTGTAGATGCAGTGCACAAATGGTTGTGGTGGTGTTTTTTTTTTCCAATGAACTGTATTTCCAATGCAACAAAATCACTTTCCTGATGGTTTTCTTTCTTTCTTTATTTTCTATTTCCACAGAATTCTGGTTTCTACAGCTTATCTTCCATGGACAATTTTGCATAAAAGAAAAAGACACGGCATGCACCAGAAGTAAGTAACTGCTTTTTTTCTCATCGTATACCATGTATTTTTAAAGTTATATTCAAATGTCTTTTAAACTAGGTTTTTATTGCAACTCGTGAGAAATGGGATACAATCTTCTGTCTTGTAAAAGAACTGTGAAATGATTTTCAGGGTCTCTGTCTCTTCAAAAGATAGAAGTCTTGTGTATCCTGATGGTTATTTTGCTGTCTGAACAGGACTCTTGGGCTTAAATACTTAAATACTGCTTAATTCCTTGTGAATGAGGCCTGCTGCTTGGCGTGTCTCTTGGTCTATAAGAAACTCACAATGTGACGTTAAGCATAATACTCCATTTTCAACTGCGTGTGAAGTGAGTTATGAAATATTAGCAAGTTTCTCCTCTGGTTACTGTTAGCTAAGCAATAAATCAACAAAGGATACCACAGAATGATGAAACGGTTGTAGCCCACGGTTATTACAACACATGGGGCACTATCAGAGGACTCTAATCTCTCTCAGGAAGAGTAATTTATTGCAGCAACTTCCTCTGAAATTCCCTTATTAATACAAAAATTATTGGGATGAAGCATTTGGCAGAGAAATATTAGCATTGCTAAGCAGATTGCATGTAGTCCCTTCCTTTTTATGAATTCAGATCAACATTCTCATTAAAGAAACCTTTCACAGAATACAGCAATCTCATTTTAAAGCAGAGTGAATGTGGAAGAGTCATATTTGATACCACTTGACAGTTACAATCTTTCTTGTTACCCTTAATGCCTGTAATGTAATGTAATGTAATACCCTCCATGCCTGGACTAGGTGCAAGCTTCTTTCTAGATTCAGCTTTAAACAGTGGCCCCGTAATCCCACTGAAGCCACGCAAAATATTCTTCTGCAGGCAAGATGCTTCCAAGCAGGGGCAGAAGATGTGAAAGTGGGTTTGTCGTTGTATCTTTGGCACACATACACCTCTCCAAAATCAAGTGGAAAATCAGCTATTTTTAAAAGGTTTCACTGTTACCCTGTGCTGAAAGTTCGCACAACAGTAAGCTGCTACAGGTGATTGCATGCTGGCTGCTTGACAGACACCAAGAGGAGCCTGATATACCTTGACTGGAGATAGGAAGAGTGATCTGTCATGCCAAAGAGTGTGGAGGTCACTGTATTCACACTGGACTGAACACAATTGATTGCCTTAACAAGAACCTAGTAGCTGACAGCGGTTCTGTCGAGAAATACTTCTGCCTTCTGAACAGACAGATTTCCAAGACCATAAAAGTAACTTGGAGTGAGATCTGCCCCGTATTATTTCCATATGTTGGTTTTCCTGAGGGGAAAAAACCAGAGTATCTGCTAGGCCTTTGGAGAAGGCTGAGGAACAAAGTCAGCTCCAAAATTTTTCCTACAGCTTTCAGTATTATATGAAAAATGTAATCACGCTTCCTGAGCTGAGGATAGCCAAAGCTCAAATGTGATGAGGTATTCAAGCGAAACAAGATAAATGTGGTCAACTGAGTAATGACTTCTGTAAATCTAGATGTTTAATCATGGAACATACCGGGTATTGGGCTGAGTTCATTTTTTCTTTTTAATTTTTAGTAGTTCTCTTTATATTTTTCTCCAAGTGCTGCAATTTTTTGAGGAAAAGGAAATGCCAGTAGCCTGTTTTGAAGTTACTGGAGGGCTGTATGCATTCTTTCCCCAGTTGCCCAACTACAGTGGCACCTCTCATGTGACCAAATGTAGCATCACCAGCATTCAATACTCATGCATGGGGGCATGAGGCAAACAGCGCCATTTTCATGAACGCACACGTGAAAATGTTTTCATGTGAGGATGCTCAGCACCTGTTCTTGTCGTGGATGTTGCCTTTCTGAACGCTGGAGGTCAGAAAGCTTGTCTGATAGGTCGTGCTTGGAGGGCTTCCTGAGAAGGGGACTTGGAGATCAGACACTGAATTTGATTGATGAACCAGAGTTGAGGAAGAATATGAATTTATTGACAAATTAAGACCTATCTCTTAAAAACATTTACTCGTACTCCTTTTGAATAAAATCATGCAAAAATGTCTTCTAGGTCAGATTATTTTTATTCTTATTTTCTCCAGTGCTCAGTATCTAGCATTTTGCATTTCTCAAGTAGATCTTTTAACAACCCGTGTCTCCTGTAACAGATAATTCTGTCTACAAAATCATGTATGTTTCAAATTCACGATGAATTCGTTTTTGGAGCTTCTGGATGCTTAGAGTACTTGATTTGTTTTGGCGTCTACTCTCTTAAATAGGCCCAGTTGGGCAAAAGCAGAGAAGCAATCGTGCATGGATGCACAATCAGATTTTTTAAATGTTGGCTAGGATACCCTTAACAGGAATACCATAAACCTGTAAAAGAGTTACAGCTATTCCTGGTAGCAGCAGTAAAACTTCAAAAGCCTTCAGTCTGCCCTTGTCCTATAATTTCATCTTCTTTTTTTCCTTTGTGTATATTTCTCAGACAAAATGCTAACAGCAAAGTCATTCCAGATGTATGTCTTCTATTAACTTGCTGAACTCAAGAAACTTATAACACTCCATTAGGATGATTTCCCCTCTCCCTACAGTGCCCAGCCACAAATCATAGAGCAACTTTAAGCGTTGCTAACTGGTACCTGGAAATACTATAGTCTTGAAGGGGGGAAAAAAATCATTCTCCCTCCTCTTTCTTCTTAAGAAAAAAAGATTAATTCTGAACTGTGGCCCAGAGGCACTGCTGGCTTCTGCTCCAAATTATCATAGATGAATTTGATAGCCTGAGGTTGTGTTAGCAGAGATTGATTGAAACATCAGTTGGGTTTAATCCTGCCAACTGGGAAAAAGGAATATAAATGGCAAGCAGAATGGTAACCCTGAATGAGATGATCAATAAATAAGCTCTCCTAGAAATCAGAGATATTACATTTCACATGAACTATGAACTTATTTAATAGAAACTGTGCTGAAATGACTATGATCCACATCAGGAGGGAATGCTTAATATTTTTATGATATTTTATTAAAGTAAGTCTAAGTTCGTTCTTCAAAACCGTGATCACACTTGCTATTTTTATGTGGCTCCTTGAAAGTATTTCCTTAGAACAAATGTCATGAATTTTCTTTTGTGTAAATGGAACTGAGCCTTCTAGTTAAAAAATGATGAACAGTAATTAGGGTATAAATTATTTAAAGGTCTTGTAGTTTAAGCAGACATAAAAACTGGCAGGCAATTAAATTCATGGTAAACTCCAGGGGATACTGGTGGAAACAGGTGGAAGCAAGTATTTTATGAGACCTGAGAACAAGCTTGAGGGCTCAGGAGATGGTGGCATGTGGATGAAAACTGGCATTTTTCAATCTAATGCTGGCTTAACCAGATGTATAGGAAACGTTATTGCGCTGGTGCGCGTGTCCCCTGTGGGGTAGTGTGAGGCTAAGGTTTCTCATTTACAGCTCCAGATGGGAACCTCCAGCCCTCTCTTTGAAAGCTCTCTCTTGCCTCCATCTCTTTATATGCGTAAGTAACTGTGGTGTGCATCAGCTTTGGCGCTCAGTTTCACAGCTACTGTGAAACCAAGCAGAGAAAAGTGTTCTTATAAACGAGCAAAGCTTGCCGTTATCTATGAGCTTAGTTAGACAGGAAAAAGCTAAGGGCTTGAGTATACTGTACCTACCTTTCCCCCGTAGAAACAGGAAGCTTAGGCTAGTAAATATTGCTAAAGACTCTCAACTTAATGGGAAAAAAATGGTACTTTTCTGTCATTTTCCACAAAGGTTTTTCAATACTAATTTGCCATTGCGTGCTAGCACTCTCACAAGTAGTAAACACCTTACCTAGAAAGGGATATCTATATTGGTGGAACATCTGTCATTATTTATAGATTTAGCAAATCTATAAAGTAGAATAATCTATTTTATTTTTTTAATGTCTGGTAATTCTGTTTAAGCACAAACTTCTTTGCGTTGTATGACAGTGTGATGCATAGAGATCTATATGTCTTTATTCTCATTATGCGTGTTCATCATTCGAAGCAAGCAGTGCGAACTCATAGCTGTGATCAGACAGGCTGATTTAGTAGTTGTGTATGTAATCAGTAATTGCTTTATATATTGAGAAGAAAGATTTTCTTTCCTGACCTTCTGTCACCTGCCCTTAATTATGGGAGCAAGCTGGAGACATCCAAGGACTACAAAGCTACCAAGAGGCTTTCATTATGTTTCTGAGTGTGTCTTTTTATTTTCGTATAGGTCAAGACATTATTTATTTTCTTCTTTGTTTTTGTTCTCTGAGCTTGGGAATGCCAAACAAAACAGTCATCTAATATACCACAGCATTCTGTGACAGCATTTTTGAGAGCGTTATTGACACTCTTAGAAACTTAGAGTCATAGTAAGGACATTATTGCCTTCATGGCACTGTCTTTTTTCATTCTCCTGGGAGTGCTGGAAGTGCAGCTCAACAATATAATTTTTAAATCACTTCCCAGGGTACTGTTTAATTCCCATCGCCAATGGGAATCTCAGCCAAAGATGGTCATTCTTTGCTGACAAGGTGGAACAAATGCTGCACCGAAGACAGGAGGTACAGCCTGTAGAATGCTTGAGATTCCAGCATTTGTTTCTGTTCTATTTAGGAGAAAATCGTCTAAGTTTTGGAATGTCTAAAATGAGAATGAAAAGGGAAAAAAAAAAAAAAAAGATATCTTGAAACATCTTATTTTGCTTCATTTATGTGTATAGAAAACAGAATGTTCTATTAAATGCCCTTGAATTTTCAGAGAAATGATACTTCAGTGAAATCAGAATATATCAGCTTTTGTCAGAGGATTGTGTTGTTATGCCAAATACTTCAGTGAAATATTCTCTAAACAACAGCTTCATTTTTTGTTTAGTTTAATTCTCCTTGCCAAAAGTTCCCTTCTCTTTAATGTCAGGACTTAGCAATTGGAAACATGCTGAAAAGCCTTTAGCTCTAACTCCGGGGCTGGTGTCCTGGATGAGCGGTTTCATGCATTATAGTACCTGAATTGCTTCTTCTTCACTGCACATACAAAGCTGTAGCTCTGAAGGGTTTGTGCGTAACTCTTTGCAAGTAGTGAACTTCTCTTCTGTAAAAATATTTTCCCAGCCCCAGCTGTTCTACAGATTACAGCATTACAGGTAGTTGAGGAGAGGAGAAACCCACATGTGAAACCAGCCCCAGAGGACAGTTGACTGAACTAAATTATAATGCATTCAAATTCTGTGGGGTTTTTTTCCCCCCTAATCCCTTAGTTTTTAGGCCTGATTGAAAATAAGATGTTAAATTCTGGATCCTCAGATTCCATATCCTCAAACATTGCACTGAAAGGTAGCGATCCCTTCATTTTGTAGGAATGCTTACATTCAGTAGACCTGCCCTGGGCCACCGCCAGGAGGCCTCTGCACCTTTGGACACAGAGGAAGCCTTGGCCGAAGTGAAAACTCTGCAGTGTTGCACAGAATATACTAATACTATGCATCTAATTGCAGTGATATTACAGCCTAACATTTTTTAAGAATAGTTTTCTTTCTGTTATGAGCACTCCAAGTCATATTGAAGTCAACAGCGACTTGTGGAAGCCTAGATTTTGACCCTGTGTTATGCAGTCTACACATGGAGTTGTACAATTTTGTGATGTAAAATAACCCGGGAAGCCATTAGAGTACTGTTTTCATTTTATAATTCACATCAGATTTCTGCTCTAAAAAACATACTTTAAAGCTCCAGAAGCCCTTAAAGAATTGAAGAGTTTTAGGTCTTTGGAGGGTGTATGCTCTTTAAATGAAGCCATAATTTTTTTTAACTAAACCTGGCTATGCATGGCTATTAGTAATAAGCTATTTTGCATACCCAATAAAAGCTTCTGGCTTGTATTATGTAGCTTAACATAGGAGGTGCAATGTATAGCCGAATACAACTCATTTTGCTACTAACAAAGACCACTGTGTATTGTATTTTAAATAAAAGATAGGCTTACCACTATTTTCTTCTTTGCTAAAGAACGAAAATACAGCTTGAAATGGAGATAAATAATACACATTCTTGATGAAGAAAGACTTTTTTTAGCTTTCTAGACATTGTCATGAATCTTAAGATACGGTTTTCAGAGCTGCACAAGGTATTCAACTATTTACTGTTTATATCAATGTGAATTGAGCACATGCATCCTATAGACCTAGATTTTCAAAGCACCTTGAAGGACTGCTGATTTTTTTTCAGATTTCTTCACAGATAAGGAGCCAGACATTTTAATGAGTATGCTGGCTGTGGTATTTAGAAGTACCACCATTCTACAGGCTTTTTTTCTTTCCACAAGAGGAAACAACATCAAAACGGTAGTGACAAAAGAACAGTGACAAAAAAAGGCTAATTTATGAATGGAATAGGTGGTCGGAATGTTGCCAGAGATACTATAGCCCGTAACTGCTATTCAGACCTTGCTATACTAGATGCTGCAGTATGAAATAACCCATATCCCTAAAAAGCATAAAATCCACGTTGAATTGAAGCAGGAATGGAAGCATTGCTATAATAGCATGATAATGATATAATAGCATGAGAAGGCTCTTCAAATGTTATCTATTAAAAATGCCTTATTATGTTTTCATCCTTTGTTTCAATTTCTAGTTCTTTTAGGAGCTGAAGTGTCATTAAGAAAAATTACTTACGCCAAAATCTTCAAAAATATATTACCATTGTGTTTCTGTTTAAGAGAAGTGTTATGATTTTCAAGGTCAGACTTCAGGCTTGATGATCTTAAATGCGTTTGATATTGAGTTGCACTTAGGGACAACAGTGGCAAGTGGATTTTGCATATTGTAATGCCTGCCCTGCCAGATCATAACTTGATTGTTTGCTGCCGTGTGGAATTCACTGCCCAAGTCCCTTAGCCCAACACAGCACATAAGGAGTAAGGCTTAGCAGTGACATGCTGTGCAAAGATGAGAAGACTGAACGGGAAGCTGTGAAACGCCAATAGGAAATTATGAGAACTCATCTATCCAGGAATAAAAAGGCTGAGCCTGATCTGAGTACTGATCAGAGACACTTTTCTCAGTTCAGTCCTGAAGTTTCCCTTAGAATCAAGCATGTCAGTTCCTCTGAGGTGAAACCAATCCTTTTTCAACAGAAAGCAGAAGTAGGTGCTCCTAAATTTTACAGCTCAGTAACACAAAGACCAAAGGTGGGCCGTGTTTCCTTATTTTGTCTAACAGATCTTAACTTCTTCCTTCCCTCTTTCTCTCTTTTCTCCCTCTTCCCCTTTCTTTTTCCATCCTTCCTTCTGTATCTCCCTCACTCCCTTTCTTCTTCTTTCTGTCATAGCCAATAAAACAGGGTGGAATAATATGTTGTCTGTCATTTCTGCCTGAAGCTGTCCCACACTGAGTTGAGTAATTAAATATTTATGTAGGACTACAATGCATGTTTGAGACATGTAATAGAGCTTGCAGCATAATTAAAGTATTAAATTAGGAAGGGCAAGACGTATTTCTTATTTTCAATCAGTAAGTAATATGAAAAATAAATTATTTATTGGAGTAGGCATTGGGAATCTGATCTCCATTTTCCATACGCCACTGATTGTGTTACTATTCCTGGTATTTATTTCTGGACTAGATTATTTATCTATAAACCATGTATTACAATTTGAGTGCATTTATCATAGAGTTCTGTACGTGAGAAAGGTTTTCCTAAATTGATATTACACATGTCATACGCAACATGATGATCATTACCATTGAGGAATCATAGTATAGAGAGCCATGCTGTGTTTGGAACTCAGTAAAGGTCAAGAAGAAATCCACGATTTGGGATGGCTTGAGTAGGAAAAGAGAATCCCTGCTTTGTTGCCAACATCAACCAGTTCTTTTCTGGCCTCAAAAATAAATACTAAAAAAGTTCAGAGAAAGGGAATTCGAAAGAATTGAATGACTTCCACACAGAGAATGGATGTGTAGGCTGGAGGTCTTCAACATGAGAATAAAGGCAACAGAAGTCTTTAAAATCGTGAATAGCGTGGTGGTGTGCCACTTGTCATTTTCAACCACAAAAAAATATCAGGACCATCAAATCAGGCAGGTGAGGACTGAGCAAAAAAAAAAAAAAAGAAGAAGAAGCTTAGGGGGAAGTTGTTTTAGACCTATAAATTTCCTTTGCTTTGTGATATTTTAGATGATAAAATACCTCGGTTACTCTAAAAGTAATTTCCATGGAAACTACAACAGATACAAAGAGCACAATAATGCTATTTGATAGACTAAATTCTCAGCTACAGAGCACTTTTTTTTTCCAACATAGTCATCAACATTAGCTATGCATTTTCACCAGCAAACAAAAGCCTGCATAAAAATCTGCACCAACAGATGGGAACCATTGTCAGTGTCACCACTTCTGACATGCACCAACACCACCTGACTGTGCTCACATTCACTGCTTGGTCTCCACAGATGTCCAGCAAGTGTCGATGAATTTCAGTGGGTGCAATTTTTGACTCAAAGAGGAATTCAATTACGCTTTTCCTTCATACGTATTTCCATGTCACACATTCTGTCTGTCTGCCCCTCTGCTGCCATCTTTCACACGGCAACAAAATGTATCAGGATACTGGTGAGAAGGTTCAGCCTCTACTGCCATGCCACCAACATCCTCCTCTGACAACACGAGCCAACAGAATAAAATAGGAGGCATTACTTTCAGAGCAGCCACCATATATTGTGTTAAGAGGAGACAAGTAAGCTATGTGGATGAGAGATTAATTGAGGATTACTCAGTGGACAAATGCCAGGAAACTTTGGAAATTTTCCAAGCTCAAAATTTTTGGAGGCTGAGAGGGAATTCATGGGAAATATTGCATGTGCCTGCCTTGTTTGTACTGTTCCATAGGTGCTCACTTTTCTTTACTGCTGGAGTCAAAGCTCTCTGGGCTGAACGAGCGTGACTGTTCTTGTGTTCTATGGTCCTTCCTTGCAATATGGAACAAACGTGACTAATTTTGTTAGCAAGGATTCTGTGGTGTCAATGAGATAAATTTGATAATAAACTGTAGCGTGAAAGTTAATAGCAGTGAGGATAAAACATTCTAACATCCACCCGCACGTTCACTGAAATATGTGCGTGCCAAACGATTCATCCTGGTCTTCACAAATTTTTTATATTCTTGAAAATTAGAAGATGTATCTGGTTAAAAGAATAAAACTTTCTTTTCTTCCACAACCAGAAAACATACAGGAAAAGAAGAGAACAGATAATATTGTACCTAGCCTGAAAGCCAAATAGAGACATAGATGTCAGCTCTGAAGCAATAATAGGTGCAGTTAATAGTGTTCTTATCCTCGGTTTGTCAGTAACAGGAGGAGCAACACTTATTTGACTCCACGACTAGTGCATAGTAATTCTATCTCAGGAATTCACTGTGAAATGAAACCAAGGAATCCAATTTACTATTAAAAAAAATCACATCGTGTTTTCTGAAGGCTAAACATTTATTAATTTGACAGAACAGTGGATATGAAGCAACGTTGAGATGCTTGCCTTAAGGGTAATTCCCATGGCTACTTTTTCGTTCTTTAAAAATAACTCTACGTGTTACAGGAAGCAGAGATAAACTCGAGTCCTCATGTATAACCACATTGTATGCACACTCCCAGAAAATGATCAATCTCAAAAGCACTTTTCTTGTCCTCAGCATCCTTGTAGAAATGTCTTCCAGGATCCCATTCGTCTGATGGTGAGACAGTTGGTATTCAGACTTCTATAGTTTACATGCGAGCTTGTACTTTGGTCCCTACTTTACACTGTCACAAATTTAATCCACACCCCCTATTCCTGTTCTAACTGACAGATGCTGAAGTAATCTAGATTTACATCATTTGTAAGTGCTTATAATCCTTCCTTGTCTTCAGACACTGATAGAAGCTGAAGTGCTCCATTCCTTTCAGAAATGCTTATACACAGAATCAAATGTCACTTGTTTCTTTCCCTAATTTTTCCTCTTTATGTTGTTAAAAAAACTCTAGCCTTGGTTTTCAAGTTAAAGTTACACACACCCCTTTAAGTTGGGCTCCACTGGTACCACTATAATCCATTTTATATATATTTGTTTTTCCTTAAAAATCACTAGAATATTGAGGAAAGTGAAAAAATAAGTTGGTTTTTCAGTGATGTTTTCATGCTAGCACTGTTACACCAGCGCTTACCATGCATACTGGCTTAAATCTACACACTGTTTTTCACTTCTGTGGCTTTGAACAGTCCAAAGCAGGGTGTCTTACAGGCCGTTGTGTAATAGGGATTTCACATAGAGAGGAAAATAAAATGTTTGTAGGTTTTCCTGGTGATAAAATCTCATCACCATTGCATTGCTGGGTGATGTAGGTAAGTACAGACAGTAGCAGCAGTGTGGAAATGTGGGATGCCATTGTAATTGACTGCATAAGATTTTAGTAGGTTTTAAAATGTTGTCATAATTTCACGTTTTCAAATACAATACAAATTATTTAGGTCTTGAAAGGCCTAAAATGCAGATCTCAGAGGATTCCAATATCAGATATAGAGTCACAAGGTAAATTTAGTTAATTTGGCTGAGGAGGCAGTGTTTGGGGGATAAAAATACAGACACCAGGCCGCCAGGAGAAGTTAATCAGATTAATTCAATTTTCATTACTTTTAAATTTGTGGCAAATCCTGGTGGTAGACAGGAGTGGCAACATCACATCCTTTTTTGTGATGAATTTTTACTGTTTTGTTGCCATGAGAGGTGAGGCCAGGCTTCTGCAACGTTCATGTCCCTCTGCTCTTTTTAGTATATCTGGCCCAACGCGCAGGAAGATTCTTTGAAAAATCACTGTAGCAGGTGGTAAGTGGTGTTTGTCAGTGATGTGGAACAGGAAAAGAAGAAGAATGCTGGTTTCCCTTCATTTTGCAAGGTTGCCTATGGCTTTGTGTTGTGAGCCATACAAAAGCTCAGTGGTTGCATCAGAGAAATGGGAAAAGGGATTAGATAGGTTCGCTACGTCCTCCATCCCCTCTCTTCTTTATTCTACTCTCTCAAGTGTAAGCAAACGCCCTTTAATGAAGTATTTTTGTATTTCTTCCGTTCTTTCACATTCTGGTCACATGCTCACACACTGGGCATTGATTTGGATCAAGCTGAATGATGGCTGCTTCAAAGGAAAAAACAACAAAAAGGAAGAGTTCTGTTCTCAGATGCAGAAGCTAAGGACATACTTCTAAGCTTGAAATGCATTTTTGCTGTCTGATCAACTGGGATATTTTCTTCAGGCTGTGATGAAAAGGGACCAAAGCCCATGCTTTGCCACTGGAAGTTGTTATTTCCATTTTTGAAAAAGATCTAGAATTTCAAAATCCAATTTATTCTGCTGTTGCTGTGTGACTGTGTGAGCTTAATGTAATATATACAGATGCCTTTTCCACCCAGCAAGTGCTTTTAGGACTGTACTACAAAGGAAATACTCAGTTATTGTTGTTATAATTCTTTTTGGAGGATATGCAATATGTTTGCATGACACAAGAAATTAACGCAACTTCTAACTCAGGGCTCTAAAATCTGATGAATTAATCTGATGAGCTAGGTATGAACAAATGTCTTTCCACCTGTACTTGTTGAGCTGGGGAGATCTTGACACAGTCTTTCTGTGCTGATGTTTTCAAACCAGATCTAATTTAAAATGTACAGAACAAAGAAATTTGTGTAAAGTGTGACACAAGTTATCAGCGGGCATTTGTGCATGCTTCTTTAAGAAGATGCTCTATATCTCTGCAAGAGCTTAAGATCATCATGTGATGCAGGTATTACCATGGTAACTACCTGTATGCATTTTTTACTTAACAGCACAATGAGAGGGTAAGAAGGGCTGCATAAGTTATTGGCGACACAAGTTACACCTCTCCTTGGTTTTTGTAGCTCTGTCATCATTGTGATAAAGGCATTGTCACTGTTTTAGGATCGAATGCTCATCTCTTACACATTAAATCCTAAGAAGACACGTCTTATTGACTCATTGGCCAGAATTCTTGCATGTTTGTGATTTGTGGCATGGTGAAATATATTTTCTTACGCTTAGGAATGAGAAAAAGGAGAGCTCTTTTGCTCATTTATCTCAGTGATAATCTACTAGGCATTCTGTATTCTTCAGGGATATTTGTGCAGAAACGAACATATTTCTCATGGAAAGGAATTCAAAGAATTATATTCCTTGACAGAAACCATAAACAGTGTTTTAAGCTTTTTCAGAAAAAATGAGTGGAGAAAATTCACTAAAATTTCATTTCCTCACATAGAATGAAGGTGCTTGCACATGCTACTTTCCTTGCAATGCTGTATTTTAAGAGACGTGGAACCTGAAGTGCAGATGTTGTTCTTTATTAGGAGACAATAATTGCATTTAGAAATGCTTATGCCCTTATAATATTCCTCCAATATTTATATTATTTCTAATCTTTATTTTCTTGAGCTCCTTTCTGTGGGTGGAACTTAGAGTGGGCAAGTGAAGATGTAGGATGTAATCTCATTCACTATTAATTTCTCTGATTCTTCAAGGAGCATGTATTACTCATTCATTGTGTGTCTGCAAAGCCAAGCAGCTCAAAGCAGTTTATTGGAGTTCCCGGTATTATTTTGATTCTAGCAATTCATTCCTTAAAGGAGAACAGTAGAATTTTTGTAAGTAGAAAGGTGTGTCTGTGCTCTTGAAGGCAACCTCTGTAAAGAAATAGAGGCTTGTTTTACCCCATCCAGTTATTCAGAGCTCACTGTGACAGCTTAGTTCTCAGTTCTGTGAGATGCTGAATATCTTCAGTGCCCCTATCCTGATAAGTAGAGAACTGGTAAGACACATTCCCAGCCATTCAGCCACAATTTCTAGACTGCGTTGAGCCAATCCTGTGTTAAGATCAAGAATGACATGGTGCTTAAATTAATCCAAGTCCAGTCCAATTAGTTCAAGTGGATGTATATGCATATAGTTTTCTCTACCTGTACGAGACGATAATGCTTTAATTTCTTTGTGAAGATCTCTTTGAGGTCTCTCAGGTAACATATAGGCAATCTTTTTAGCATTGTCGTCACAAACACAAAACAAAACAGTATTCAGTTGTAGCATATCTACACTTTTCTCCTTTGCTGTCTACCCTTATTCCTATTCTGGACCCAGACAAGTGAGTTAGGCGTTTTGCTTTTGGTCGCAGAAGAGAGACTAAATGATGGCATGCTGGACCAGCACCTTGGAACACTTACTTACATGTTTTGTCAAATATTCCTTTGAGGTAAAGTGTTACGATAGGTGCTGTATTCACTGCAATCTGTGCCTCTGTTAGCATTTTGCATCAAGATAATCATGATGCAACTTGAATGAGATAAATGATAATCATAAAATTTAAATTGCAGTCTCCAGATCACTGAGCTTCTACCTTCACATTTGCTTCAGCGTAAGTTCCAAATGCAGAGGGCAAAGAAAGGGTAAGAGAAAAAAATTATATCTTCCTGCCTTGAACAGAGAGGTCTGACTTTAAAACATAAAACTGCTCTTGCTTCTAGTCATTCCCTTATCACCATTGCAGTTTGCCGGCTGCCAGATTTCAAGCCCCCACAAGACTGCATTAGTATCTGACACCGAGACACAGACTGAAGTCATTCCTTATACAAGATAACAACTAACGGATTTTTTCCTTGATTTAGTTCTAGTGAATAAATTAATTACAGTGACAATGTCTGCTGTACATAGTAACTAGCTCCACTTGAGTGTCTCTATTACTTACCAGCATTAATTTCTTTTTCCAAGCTAGCATTGAACCTTAGGATCACAGAATCATTAAGGTTGGAAAAGATACTATGATCAACTAGTCCAGCCACCAACCCAACGCCACCATGCCTGCCATTGCATTTCGATTAGGGAAAAAGATACTACTATTAGTCTGCTTATACTTGTCTTCACCTCCCATTCGAGTAGGCATTCATGTAGCATCTGAAAGCTGCCAAATGTGACACTGAATTGTCAGGTGCAAAGCTGCAGAGCATCAAGTAACATCCAGCCCATGTTAGTGCTTTAACAGGAAAAAGAACCTTGGATGTGTTTGGTATTTTCTCCTGTGTTGGCCGCTCTCTGAGTGCTGCAGAGACCTTCTTGGCAGCTTCATGGTGACAGAAGAGTGCTTCTCTTAGTGGAAAATTAATACAAAATACTGCAAAAAAAAAAAATGTATGCCAAAAATATATTAAAAGATTCTGTTTAGGTTGCAAATAATTCAGGACTTCAAATATTTGAAAAACAAAAATTTAAAATAGTTTGAGAGTTCTTCCTGATGTTCTTCATCTGTACATTGTGAGTGTAAAACCAATGCAAAATATGTCAGATGATCCTTGAAAAATGTTATCGTACGTGTACGCAAAGATATATAAATGGACATTTCAGAGGTACCAGTCATTCTTCTGTTTCCAAAATGTTGATGCTTAATTAAGATGTTCTTTTAGGAGCAATTTTTTTATACGTATACATATCTCAGGTAACTTCAGAGGGACAAAGTGAAACTAAATAGTATGATTTAGATTTTGTCAGACCTCTGGTTACACGGTGTTAGTAGGGGGGATATCCCTAAGAAGGACACAGTTGCCACTGAAAATTCTGTGGCCGACTGTACTATCTGTTGTTACCCCAGAAGAGGCTGAGCAAAGAAGTGCTCCACCTTCTTTTTCTCTTGCAGAGGAACCAAGTGCATTCTGCTAGGTGAGGTAAGAAGCTGCATTGCAGGCATGCTACATCAGAGGCTGACACAGTAGAAACACTTCTCAGTGACCTCAGAAAATATCTTATTTCCCAGGCTTTATAGAAGCTGCCAGCAGTTTCAGGTGGTTGTCTGTGCAGTATCAGATGCTGCTGGGAATACAGCGTTTATCTATTCCTGGACTGCCCACGTAGAGAAATTGGTTGGCTGGCTGTCAGTGTCAGCTGCCGTTGTCGATTCCTGAGTAGCAAGCATTACAACAAAAATACTGAGGTGTGGTAACAGTCTGTGCTTTGGGCAAATATAATTTGCCAAGGAAGAAAAGGAAGAAAAATGACCTAAGAGTTTTCCTCTGCATGTAATTAATGCCCTGCCCAATTAAAATACAAATTATTCATAAAGGTTTCTAGAGTGCTAAGTGTTAGTTGTGATGTATTATGTGTACATCGACTATTATGTAATCCGTATTTTCCCATATTTTCAGTTTTATTGAGCACTCAGCAAAAACTAAGAAGGTGTAATAAATGTACCAGCATCACTGTGTGTTGAAGATCAGTAAGATATGCTCTGGAGAACCATGTCGGAGGTGAATGACCCTTCACCTTTTCCTATTTCATCTGCACGTTGCTCTCTACTCTGCCTCCACTGGGATGAGCATTTACATTCCACGCCACCGAGCGGCTGTCACAGAGCTCCCATTATTATCATTTTTCCTTTAAAGGGGCGACTTGCCACAAAACATTCCAAGTATTTTTGAATCCTCATGTGACAAGAGTGATGAGTAGCAGACACCCAATTCTAAGGCACTTCTGTTGCAAGGAATCCTCAGCGATCCCTGGCTGTGCCTATGGCTGGGCTCTGGCCCTATACTGCCGAATGCGTCAGTGCTATGCATGATCCAGGGAGGGGAGGATGCACGTGCACTTATTTTTGGTGGTGCAGATTACAAATCACGTGGCCATGGATTTGCAAGATCTTTTATGGCAGAGTCCTGACAGTAAGAATTTGAAACTTCAAATTTGAAATCTGAAAAGGGAGATGATAAACTTGGTTTAATAAGCTTTGGACGTGAGGAAAACTGTGCTGGTGAGGGAGTCCAATTAAAACCCCATGGTTGCCACATCTGATGTTGAATCGTGCTAGAATTTTAGTTTGAGCCAGTATTTCTCTCCACAGCAGTGCAGTCTATGTGAAACTGTTGCTGAAAGGAACTCAGCTTGCTGAAAGGAAAATGGCAACAGTTGTCACATCAAAATCCTGTCCTTGGTGTATAAAATGCTAGATGCGATCAACTTCCCTCAAAGAGACCAAGCAGTAGCCTGGCAGCATCCAGGAATCAGAACTGAATGACACCAGAGTCAGACCCCCATCTCATCTGCACAACTTGAAAAAGTAAGAGTAGATAGATAGAAATATAAAATGGTGTGTGTAGAGTTTGAACTGCAGTACTTCCCACTGACAGCTCTTTGGTGCTATATATGTAATAGCCATAATGGTTTTGTTTTTTATTTATATATTTTCAGTGTAGCTAATAGCTAGCTTTTTCTCTTTCAAAATGGCAGTTTAGAAAAGTTGATGTTAATAACTATAACGTGGTCGGGCAACTTACCAGATACTGACATGACTCCTGCCTCCAGCCTTCCATTCTTCATGTAAATAAAAGACAACATCCTCAAAATGTATACTTTACCACCACATTTGGCAGCTTTGAGATAGACAAGCGTTAGTGTCAGTTACCGTTTATTTTGTATTCAGTACTTTTATCATTATTTGGGTGCCAAAATGTTCTTTGTCAGCTGTACAATATGTACAGTTTTTCCCCTTTGCTGAGAGCCATTCATTTTTCATTGTCTGGATTTCACTAACTGTATTTCTTATGAACTTAAAAATAAGTGAAATTTCTTATACTCTAGTGGCTCCTTGTGGAGTTGCCTTTTTTAGGCTGAACTCCTGCACAAGATTCACAGATTGCTGAAGGTTTTCGTTCCACATTTGCTTTAATCTGCATATAGTTTCTGATTCTCAAGCAAATAGCACTGAAAAACAACCGAGATATTTGAGGGCAGAATTCCTTTGTAAAAGAGCTTACTAGTTTAGTTATATTCATTTTCAATTTCAAGTTGATTTGTATCTTGGAGTTTTGCCTGGATTTTCTTCAATATGTGTTGACTCATGAAAAACGAGTCCTTAAAAATTTCAACAGTGTTAGGACCTTTCTTATTCTTGTCAACTTGTCTTAAGTCATCCAAAGATAGGAGAGCTGCACTAAAAAAGCTGAAGGACTCTCCTTGCAAGCCTTTTGCTTTGTTTCTGCTAACAGCCAACCCGTTTCAGTCCATTTCTGCAATCTACGTGAAAAAAAAAATGGAAACTATTTCCCACAGCAAGAAGAAAGTCTTTTGGAAATTGAAAGCTACTTGTAAAATTGAAGCAGTATTAAGTAGTTTAATACATTTAAAGTGTGAAATAACTGAAAGCATAGCTTTCAACTTCAGGGTGGCACTTAAATTTGTCCTATTTGTCCACTGAAATTTAGTAAAAAATGCGCCGCATCATTGCCTTCCAGTGCACAACCATTACCTTCATGCACCAAGGCAGACTCCCCGTGCAATTTTAGCTAGCTGTGATAAAAGATTCTGTGGGTGATGCAGTCTCTTATGGCTGCTCTCACAGCCTCGTGAAAGCTTTGAATGTGGATAGAGATTTGTGCTATTCCGATGAAGCTACCTTTGCTCCCATCTCACTAAGCTATCTTAAATACAGAGACGCAGTCGGTATCTGGATGGTGAAATACTGAATCCCGGGAATACTACTGAAGGCGTGAGCTGTCTTTCTTTTCTTTGATGGCCATTAAATTACCACTTACTAGGGGAGAACTAACTGAGAAAAAGGAAGCAGGGGCAGCAACAATATGTCATGGATTCAAATGACTTGTCTCTGAGTTTTTGGACTCCACCGTTTTGGTTACACTTTTCCTATTGTCTGGTAAAGAGGCTTGTACCTGTGCCAAATGCCATTTCAATATTACGAGGGGCATTCAGAATCAATAACTAGTACCTGATACAGAACCAGCTCTCCTCTCTTCTTCAATTCCACACCGGGAACCCTGAGCATGTGAGAGCTAGTTTGGCAAACAGTATTGGGAAATGAGGCCAGGTTGGAGCTATGGGAGGTCTGGAGGCTGGGCTGGGGAAGGACAAGACTAGAGGAGAAGGACAAGCCTGCTGCTGGAGAGGGGATAAGGAATTGAGATTAATGACTGGGGCTGGAAATTGCAGCTAAATCTGGATTGACAGACCTCTTTTTTTTTCTCTTTTTCTCTTTTTTTTGAAAAAGGTATGGTAACTGAGTCACAGTTGTTTTAGTCAAGGCTGTTGAATGCCATACCAATAAACTGATTTCCTTTTTAATTATTCCAAAACTTCTAAATTGTTGCTGAGCGGGTTATTCAACAAAACAAGCAAAACTTCTCCTACGTATTCAAAACTTCTTGTTTTTAGGAAGATGCCATGAGATATTATGGTCTAATCTGATGGCATTAGTGCATTTATAACTGCACTGGACACAGGAGACTGTATTGTAAGCCTGAGTAGTTTTATTTATTGCCAAATATTCTGAAAAATCAAAATGAATCAAATCAGTTTCCTAAATCGGTTATCATCTTCCTTCTTTGTACCTACATAGACAATCAGTGCCCTCTTCTTAACATAGGTGCTTGTGGAAATGTGAATCAATGCCTGAAGCACTAGTACATGGTAGTGATGAGTATTATTGAAAAGCGGATAAGGAAATTAATCATTCTGACTCCAAATCAGGATTTAAATAGGGTGATAATGTTGAACAAGGAAGATAAAAAACCAGATCTGATAGCTGCTAATTGCTTATGTTATTCATGTACCAAGTGACACAGAGGTCTTGAAAAAACAGAATGCTTTAATGCATTGTTTCGGAATAAATCTGGAAAGGGAGATGACTCTTGTTGTCCTTAGACAGTTTAATTCTGATGTCTCCTAACTGTGGACACAGCCTGAGGTTGAAGGATTGAGATGCAAAGCTGCAGCAGCACCGAGCACGCAGCTGGCCCAGCCCTGGCGCAGGGGGAGCTGTCAGTGGAGCTGCAGCAGCACATGGCGTATCATAGGCTCAGCAAGGGGAAGGGGAGAAAGAAGAAGGTGTCAGATATTGTCAGCATATAGCCATGTTATCAAGGGCTGCTGTATAAAATGCCAACTATTTCATTTTTGCTATGATTTCATTTTGAAGAATTTTATCTGCTGCACATCAAATGTTAACATGCAGCTAAATTTGCCACGAGTCTCAGCCTCCCGTCTGCGCTGTTGCTGACAATTCTGTTGTTTTTGCATGTATATGGGGAGAACAGTGTCTGCAAACAAGTGTTCATTTGCAAATGACCTGTTAGGAATATAATGCTGATTTATTTTCATACATTCAATTAATCACGAGAACAACAACAGAGGACAAATCAAGTTTGGTTTTATTCTTATTGCATACAAGATAAAGAGTGCTTCAGAGATGAACTGGAAACTTGTTCTAATTAGCGCCCAAAAGCAGATCAATAATTCATCTGCATGTATTGTCCTGAACTTTGCTAATCGTCGCAAATTAAATTCATGGCCTCACACACCAAATGAAAAGACTGACTCCAGCATTTTTCCCTGGGAGATATGCACTGTTTCACTAAGGGTGACACAGAGTCTCAACGGATCCTGCACTGTTTGTTCAGGTAACAGAAGCAAAATCACACATAGTGGGATGTCACGTTTCAAGCTACTCCATAAACACTTTTTGTCCCTATAAGCTCTAACATGCCCACATCAAAAATGTTTCTAGAAGAAAATTACCTCCTAACAAAAATTATCCAGATCTCTTATTTTGGAAGTGATAGAGGTTTCCCAAAAGTCCTTGAATGCATAACACAACTAAATCCTGGCACTGATAGAGTTAACTTTCAATTATCAACAGTGCAATTTTGTTAATGGATTTCATTGTTTTTTATGACATTTGGTTTGCGGTGCATTTTAATGGTGAGCTGTAATTTGCTTTCATTCATCTGCAGGACTCTCATCTGTCTCATTACTTCTCACACTTTCCTGTATGCCTTTTAGATTATTTTATGTAGCTCTTCTAGGTGGAATGACATGAATTTGTGATTTCATTGCAGAAAAAGAAAGTCAGTGTTGCTTGAATTGAAAGGAATGAGAAAAGAAATAGCTATCTGACAGGGAATGATTAAGTCGTACTGCCAAGATGTTGCTGTTAATCAACTTAAAGATGATTCACTACTTCATTGTTGTAACATAATTGATAGTGATAGATTCACAAGATTAGAGGAATAAATATCAAAAAGAAAATAAGCATTTCTAAGAAGTACCTCCAGGTTCACCTGTTAGTCTGAGCTTTTTTCTGATGACATAATCCCTCTAGGTTATGTGGCATTTGTTATTATATGGAATTGTCCTTGTGTGGTGCTGCCTTCTCAGGTGGTAGAAATGCAGGTGTGTTAAGATGCCTTGCCTAACTAGTACTAGCCCCAGAGCACGTGGGACATCCCCTGCTTGGGGGATACGACTGTGTCTGCAGACAGCATGATCAGGGCCCTTCTCTTTCCTAGTTCTCCTCCTTGCTGTAAGGATGTAACTTCTCTTTGCTTCAAAGGTTCTATTCTTCATGCTAAGCGGTCAGGAGATTGCAGAACGTTCAGCAATTGAAGGGCCTGAACACCTGCCTAGGATAGGAGAGGCTTAAGTCTGAGCAGCTGTATCAGCAGCCATAGTCAAGAGCTGCTCTGGAGCTGATCTGCTCTTCCTGTGAAATCCTGAGAAGATAATGTAGTTTATCTTCCTTGTGTCAAAGTCAGTGTCTTCAAATCACATTGCCTCCATAAGGAGTAGATCTGGTTATTTTGATAGACAAGAAGTCCCAGTTCCCCAAAGTTTCACGTTCTGTGCATTAAACATTGAAGCATGAGTTAAAGAATAGATCTTAAATAAACGCTGATTGTTAAATGTTCAGGACATTTGATGGATATCATCAATGTTCCATGTTCACAGCAATTATTTCAGCTTGTGTGTTTTCTGCTGAGCACTTTTTTGTGTCCTCTTGCATCAAATGAATGTGCAAGGACAAATAAACCACTCATGGCCCAGAGGATTTTATTCTAAATAGAACACCGAGTAATTACATCTAGCAATATAAACAGTAAATGGTGGTTGCAGTAAACCTGTCATTGCATGAACAATTTCCTAGGTTAATAAAGATATTCAAAGACAAGGAAATAAATGAATTAGAAAATGCCTTTTCAAATGCATTTCAGTCAAACGTAGCACAGACAAAAAAATATTGTCCCATGAAATAATAGGCCCAAAGAGATAATTCTGCTTTTCTACATCTCCATTTCTATCTCTGTTGTATGTGTTCAGTACACAAAAAGGATGATTTTATTCGACAAGAAAGGTGTATTGGTTTATGAAAAAGTCAAATTTTGAGCTTCTCAGCCTGACCCAGACCATATCTGAACAAGAAAAAGAGAGGAGGTTTTAATTGGCTCCTTATGATTGAGACATGAGGATAGGAACAAAAATCACCAAAATGATATTTTCTGGTGTACAGTTGTTGTTCAAAATGTAACATACTTAATTTTCAGATTGCTTAAAATAAATGTTTTCAGATGATACATATAGGCAAATCACATGAATCAGCTCTGATTTTATAGCTCAGAATGAAGTGATCATTTATATTTTTATTATTGAGTGGCTTATGTCAACAGTAACTGGGATTTGCGTGTTCATTCCATGGAGAGTACTGACTCGTGAAGCACAGTTGGTGTGCCAGTATCTAACCACAGTCTTATCCTATTCTTCATAGTCCTATCCTATTGTACACCACCATGTTACCATGGAGGAAAATTTATGGACCATTGCCTTCAGGATTCTTAAAGCAGAGTAGATGGCTGGGATTCAACTTGTGGTGCTACCGCTGACATTGTATGTGTAAGCATGTGTAAGGCTTATATATGCAGACAAGAAACATTCCAGAAATAGAATTTAATTTAATTTGTTGCTTTATCTATTCAGGGTAAACTGTTTGTGCTTTATTGATCTTGTGGTCAAACATAACTACATGGGAAAGCACAGCAGAGAAAAAAGTTGAGGTTTGTTTGACCTTGTCAGTATCTGACACAATTTTAATTGCAAAAAACATCCACAAACAAGAAAATAGTTCCGTAAATTTCCAGATTATAGCTGCAGTCAATTCCATTGCTTATTCTGGCGCTTACCTTGAAGAAGATTATCATAACCTCTTCATGAATTCATGTAGTTCGTGACCATCTATGGCAGTTATACTGTGTTGACACATTGAGTAGTTTATACAAAACAAACTCTAATTAAATGGCAGCCTTCCAATTTTAACAATGCTATCATTTATTTTTGGAATGCTTTCTTATTTCTCCTTCCAATCCTGATTTTGCTTTTCTTGACATCTGTCTTCAGCATTATAGTGGCCTTGGACTTGCTGAACATCCCAGGTGCTCCTGCAGTGTAGAGAGAAATAAATACCAAGGGGCATCATGCATGCGTATTTTTCAAAACATGTGGATTGTTTGCCTTTCTCTTGATCCTTTCATTTTCTGAATATCAATTTAAACCAGGCACTGTTTCTGTGAACCTTAACACATGTTTACAGTGCATGTGATATTCATCTGCATGCCATAGAAACGTTAAGTCAAGCACTAAAACTGGCTACCTAACAAAGCGGCTGATACCCCATACCTGTCAGTGACCAAGAGGCATTCAGATAATGCCATCAATGACATGCTGTAACTTTTGGTTAGCTCTGAAGTGGTCAGGAAGTCAGACAAGAAGATCCTTGCATTGTGCCTTCCATCTGAACTTTTTTATTCTACTCTACTCTGTTCAACATTTCCTGATAAATATCATTCTTACTGTGTAAATGGTAAGGCTAAACACAGGAAGGCTGCAACTGTTCGAATGACTGAAGGAAGTTCCATTCTTCAGGGAAGCTTTTCTGCATATTTCTTTTCCAATAGGGAACACTTACAGATGCTCTGAAGGAGTGCATTCTGAATTCAAGGACATCCCTGAAATTGAGGAATGCTTTTAGGCCACTCATGCCTCTACTAATGTCACAAACCTTGACTGTATCACCTTAAGAATGGAGTAAAGACCAGGGACTGAGTTCCTGCATTGAGAGAAAAAAAAAAAATAACTGATTTGCCTACCATTGTGACTTGGAAAATGTAGCAGTGGTACAAGATAAGAGGTAAAACACAAAGAGATTCCTGCCAATATCCCAGCAAATGTTTTTTCAGGTCAGTTTTACAGCCCTGAAAAAGTTAGCTTGTTGTTCTGAAGTTCCCACAAGCTCTCATACTTCAACGTATTCTCAAAGAGAACAAGGTCAACTCAACTTCTTATTTAGGATTTTATTTTTTTCCTACTTGGTGTTTACATCCTTGCTTTTTGTAAATTATAGAGGTTTTGAGAAGAAGCTTACTCAGTGTTATTTTAATTTGATAAGGGCATATTAGGATTTTCATCAAATCAGTAGAAAGATAAAATCATTCTGTACATAAAGATTTCTCTTTTATTAGTACTCCAAATTTCTATATATTATATACATATAATACATAGATGACTTGGTTAGCCAGTGTATAGTTGTAATTATACAAGGCATAATAGATGGATAGCCAGAGGTTATATAGGAATAACTCACCAACGCTGAGGCTCACAGTTAAGATGGACACTCACCAACATTGAGGCTCACTACAAGGAACTCCACACAGGAACAATCTCCAAAAGAAACACTGCCTTAGTGGTGGTCAGTCCTTAAATGGGATCTAGGAGAAGTGGAGTCAAGCTCCACCCCATCCGGGAGCACAGCTGAATTACCTTCCCCTGTGCTCCCGTCACTTGCCTCAGATGGTTAATCAGAGGTTCAGACTGTGATTAACAGTTTCCCATACAGCCAGTCATTTTGTTATGCTGCTAATATAATGCATAATCTCTGTATCTTCTGAAAGAAAACTGGTACAGGAAACAAATGTGCACCTATATAAATTTTATATTGAAAGCTCATAGTGTCACACTCAGAGCAGATGTGAACAAATCTGTACTGCTTACCATGAAGTGGGATCTTGCTAAGCCAAATTCAGCTGTACTATTTGCCTTCGTCGAACGCTCATCTCATTCGCTATTCCCTGTGCACAGAACCTGCCATTTGATCCTCAGGGTACAAGCAACACATCGTCATCAACTCCTTGTCAGTAGTACAAGGTAGCATTCCTCTTTATAATGCCTTGATCGCCAGTTTTGCAGAAAATCATTGCTTTTAGCTGCTAACCCTGGATAGTGCAAAGATCAAGAGCATCATTTGCTTGCATACATTTGTGAACAGACCCCATGCCCTTGAGCAGTGATGCCCAGACAGTGTAAAGATATGCTGATACCGAAAAGCTACTTAGAGTACAAATAAAGCTGATCATCTCTAACAGGAGGACTGGGAATGGTAACAGCAGCCTCCTGCATGCAGCTAAGAAAGCCTACATTAGGCTCAAGGATGAAAACTCAAGTCAGTCCCATAAAAACACTGTGACAGAGGAAACACAGCTCTTCCTGGATAAAGGAGCTCTCTCAGGAACTGCTCTCAGGAGGTGAAGCAGAGGTAGAAGTGGAGCCAAGAACACAGCAGAGATCTAGATGCTACTTAGGAGGCAAACTAGAGAGAGGGAAGTTCAGGCTTGAGCAGAAAAGCTGCTGGGTCATGGATGGAGGTGCTGACTAGGATCCCAGAGGAGGCTGCTCAGTGCTCTTAAGGCCTTTAAGTGCTCTCAAGGTCCTGATGTGTTTTCAAAACAATATTAGGATAGGATGGGGTCTTGCCAGAAGATGGTAATCGGCTTAGGCAAAATTCTAATCATACCTTGGATACCAGATAGCATGGACTTACTTATCCAGACAGGTAGGAATATAGCTAGGGAGGGAATCCACAGGGTGGGGTCAGTCTGTTCTCTCTGTTGCCTGACAACAGGACAAGAGGCAATGGGCTCAAAGTGAAACACAGGAAGTTTCATCTGCAAGTGAGAAATAACTTCTTCATTGTGAATGTTACAGAGCACAGGAACAAGCTGCCCAGAGATGCTGTGGATATTCCTTCTCTGGAGATACTCAAAACCTCCCTGGGTGTGACCCTGGGCAATGTGCTCTAGGTGATCCTGCTTGAAGAAAGCAGGTTGGACTTGATGATTTCCAGAGGTCCCTTCTAACCTCAACCAGTCTGTGATTCTGCTTTTTCTACTCGCAACTGTCATAAGCAAAAGCTAGGAAATTTGGCAGCTCTTCTAAAAACTTACCCTGGAGTTTATTTCCTGAAACTTGTGTTTCATGTTTAATACCAAATGTACCTTTCTTATTGCTCCTCTTATGGAGAAACAGACGTATACTCTTGTGTTCTTACTTTCTTATAGATAAGAGCTGGCCAGAGATTGGAGGGTTGCTCAAAAGCATATTCTGTGTTGTTTTCTTATTTCTTACCCATAGCATTTGGAAGAATGAGAGAATGCAACTTCATCTAAAGCAAAAAGTGTAAGGATGATATGTTTCTAGTGTTAAAATCCTTACCAAAGATGCATTTCTCAACAATCATTTTGTAACATCAGGGATCAAATACTGAAGATCCTGTCAAAGCACTTGACCTCAATATAACTCATTATGTAGGCTTCAGTAGTTGTACATGTGAACACACATAACACATTTCATTCTTTGCCGTGCTTTGTGCTGCAACAGGGTGAAAGAGTGCTAAGCAAATCTAGAATAATAAAATCAAACACAGTAATTAGGTTAGATTGGAGATACACTGATATAAAATCAAAATATCTTTAAAACTTCCAGTGCAACAAAAATTATTCAAGCGAATAAAGGCAGACATTCATAAAATGGGCAAAAGAAATTGCTGTTAAATAGTTAATCTAGACCAGCCTTCACACTCCTTCAGAGCTTATCCTAAAAGGAACAGAGCGTTTTATCTTTCAGAGGCAGCAACAAAGACTGTGATGTTATCTTTCTGACAGTACAGTTTTGAACTCTGACATTTATTCTGACTTCCACATTCATTCCTGCGCTTAGCTTCATGCTGAAAGAGGTCTTCATTCAAATTTGCAGATATTCTTTTGTCGCTGCAATTCAACCTTTACCTTGAGAAATTCTTTTTCCCCACAGGAAAGTGTTTTTATGAAACTGGGTGAATTGAATTTCATGATCGCTTCTGAAAGCAAAGAGCATTTTAAGATAGCTTTATCTCTGCGAGAAAGAATATACGTTAACAGAGGGGATCTTACCGATGTGAATACAAATATTTTAATATTGAGTAGTATTACTATATGACATTGTTTGAGGATGCAAAGATGAACATTTGAAGTATATTCTAACTCAGACTTTCTCATGATCTCTCTAATGAGCCTGGATTCTGCCCTCTTCCTCACTTAGAAAATAACCGATCGATAAATAAAAATGTGAGTAAAAAGGGCTTTGCTTTTATTCAGCGTAGTGAGAGAGTACAAGTACAGGGTATCAGGTAGGGAACAGAACAGAAATAGCTGACAGAACAAGACGATCAAGTGACTGTGAATCCTGATTCACAGAGAAGAGAATCCTGATTCACAGTTGGTGATTTGACCGAGAGAGTTCCAAAAGAGGAACACTGCATTATACCAGTGCAGTGCATCTGCAGAGCTAGTATTTGAACCTGAGCGCAGAGGAGAAGCCTCTGGGCAGCAAGAACACAGGTCAGAAGAGGCTGAAGAGGTGTGGTTTAGCCATGCTGTCTATAACTAGGAAGTAGTAAGGGAGAAACGTAAGCATATTTTCTGAGAAAAAATGTAGGAGTCAAGATGAAGGGTAATGCCTCCTCAATTCTCCTTTTCCCGTAAAACAGATCCAGCTGTAACTGCTTGTCTTCACTTAAACAACCTTGGCAAGGAACCAGTTATTTTCTCCATTTTCCTTCCTTCTGTCTCAGTTGTGCTTCTGATGATCGCTTCCTGTATTTTTTGATGTATAGGAGTCTGTGAGGAAAAAACCTTAAAATCTGGCGTGCTCCTCTTCCTTCCTTATTCCATTTTAAAGAGGAAATAAAAGAGTCAAAGCAGAAGCAGGCAGCTAGGAAGAGAATGTGGAGAACATTAAGAGTGGTTGAGCATTTGAAGTGAAGGGAAAAAGAAAATACACAATGTGTTTTCAGAAGAGAGAAGAGCCAGTTAGCTACACAGCTATGACACGAATAATTTTCATGTAAGAGCTCTAAGAATACATTGCAAAACACCTTCCTCATTCCTAGAAGCAATTTTCTGAGCACTCTAATTAATACTTTTCCTCAGCCTTTCTGTTCTATCAAGTAAAGCAGTTGTTGAGTTACCGTGGAACAGTGCACAGCTGGACAGGGCAGTGCATAATGCCTGGTTTAAAGTTTTCCCTTTGTTCTAAGTAATTAAAAGGTGTCAAGCTAATGAGGAAAAAAGATTACCTGTGCTTAATGAAAGGAAATTATTGGAACAGTTCATAAGATAGAGAATCTGTAAGATCAGTCTGAAAATTAAGATTAATCGTTTTAATTTTCTTAGTTAGTTTTCATTTTGTGAGCTGTCGTCTTGGTTTAAGAAAAACAGCAGTGCATTTACAGCCCCTGTTTATCCCACTTGTGGACCTTCTAGGATGTTTCCATGACAACATCACTCTAGTTCATCAAAACAATGAGCAGGAACCTGGTGAGTCCCTGACTCAGCATCTCACGGCTAGTAGCCTACTGATGGGAAGCACGGGGCCCGTCGCTGTTCTAGCTGCTCTTTGTACCCTTTTGTTCACTTTGATGCTTCCAGCTTCTTCTGCTGGATTCAAGAGAGTTGCTGAACAGGGACTACTGTTAGAAGATGTTTTTAATGTAGGATTTTTTGAATTTCACCGATTCCTGTAAGATGAAAAGAAAGTATTATGTTTCAGTTAAGGAGTTTTGCTGCAGGAGCAAGAAAGGAAACAAATTCCAAGGGCAGCAGTCTGTGAGAGCCTTCCATTTGCTGTAGAGAATGTTGATCCACACCAACCCTTAAGGTTAGACATTTTTCCCAGTTGGTGTCATTGGCTGGCAGACTAATTCTCCTGCTCTTTCCTCCCTCACACCTGATCCAGGAATCCTTATGGGAGGAGGAACAAGAGCCCAATGGCAGGGGCCTGTCCCATCCCACTTCTGTGCTGGGGCACAGGAGAGAGCAGGCAGTGCAGGACACTGGGTATCCAACACAGCTCCTAGCTGAGACTCAGATATCATCTCCATGTTGATAGCAGGATTTGTTTTGTAGTGCGTAGAACATAAGCCATCTATATATATTCTATATATATAGAATACGAGCATCTAAAAAAAAAAAACACAAGAAACTACAGCACTCCTTTTTATATAAAAGGATAAATAGAGCATTTTATTAACACTTTTTGCAGCAACAAAAGTGACACAGTCCACATCTTTTTCATTAAACACAGCAAAAGCTATGGTCACATTTTACATCACTTTGAGGCACAAAGCAAAATATTTTTTTCTTAAGGTTAAGGTATGATTTGCATAAAAAAGAAAAAAAGGAAGGGAAGGAAGGAAGGAAGGAAGGAAGGAAGGAAAGAAGGAAGGAAGAAGGAAAGAAGGAAGGAAGGAAAGAAGGAGGGAAGAAAAAAAGGAGGGAAGGAAGGAAGAAAAGAAAGAGAGAGAGAAGGAAAGAAAGAGAGAGGGAAAGAAGGGGAGGAAGGGAGCGAGGGAGGAAGGAAGAAAGGAAGGAGGGAAGGAGGGAAGAAAGATGGAGAAAGAAAGAGAAAGGGAGGGAAGGAGGGAGGGAGGGAAAGAAAAGGAGAAGAAACAATCCTCAAGTTGTATATTGCGGTAGCAGGGTTTCCAATTACTAGCACGATACAATGAACAGACCAAGAATCCTGAATGGATTATTACATACAATAATTATCTTTTGATTGAATTAGGAAATGGATCATTGTTGTCATTTTAGAGTATTAAGAAGTGGTCTGGTGTTGCTAACTTCAGTTTGATTCAGTTTGGTTTAATCCCAACAACCTCAAATATATACAACAAGCTGAATGAAGGTTAGTAGACTAGAAGATTATGCACTTTGTAATGCATTGCACTTATTGCTTGGTACACTAATGTTGCAGTCACTGTTGAGTTATGCTGAAAAGACAAGCGTGATGCTTGTTGGCTTCTTTCAACCCAACGCTAGTCATTTGCCACTTTGGTTTATTGTGAGCTTATATTCAGTGTCCATTATTAATAGGTTTAATTGAAAGACAAATACAGGGTTGTTTTTTTTTTTATTTCAGGGATTTCTAAAATAGGAACATTTTCTATAATTACAGTATTTTCAATAAACTTATATCTATGTATAGAACTGTGGCACGATGTGTAAAAATATGAATGCTATTAAGGGAAGCATAAGGGTTAAATTATTCTCTGATACCTCTATTGGTTTCAAAATATTCTGCAAAACAAATACATCCTTTTTCATAGGGCTTCTCTTTGGAATTTTTTTATAAGACTATATCTTTTTCTAGTTTATAGTGTGTTGCTTTTTTCTCTTTAAAGACATGGGTACAAACTTGGTATATTCTGCAAAGAAAAGAGTAATAAAGCTTATTTTTTGATAGAGATTTGACAGTCTGCATGAATAGTCAGACTTAACGTTACGTTTTTTTCTATTAGTTGATAAATGCAGGGAAGAACATGACAAGGCCTATAATTTCATAAGAATCCATGCAGAATAGAAATAAGAATTTGTGCCCAAACATTCAGTATAAAACTCCTAAATAATTCCATTATTCATCACAGAGTAGCCTGCAGCATGTAATCACAATAAACATAAAATACGCCCTATATGTTCTTTTAGGCTTGATACAATTACCATTAAAGGAACTGGATCAATCCCCTGTAAATGCCTAGGACTCAACCTTTCTCCTTTAAGAAAGTTCTTGTCTTAGACTAAACATACAATTCCTACATTGCACTGAGTAAACGCGTGTATTTAACACAGTCTCTTTCAATACAGTGTAACAAATATTTAAGTGCATTTTTTAATGATCAAGTAGTTTTGGCTTTCTGAAAAGAGCATTAGATGTGCCAACTTGGTTGCTTAGTTGTGCTTTACTCTGTACTTATGAGTTTTAGCTCTTGTATACTGTAAATATCTAATTGCCCCTATAGTTTCGACCAGTAAACCCTTAAAACTCTAATGTTTATTGAACAAATATAACCTAATGAAAGTGATGACATCACAACTCATACAGATTGCACTTTAATGGATTTTTTTTTTACAGTAAGACCTTCCTGTTTGATATGTGTTTACGTTTATACCACATTTTATTTCTGTGTGCAAACAATCACAATGAATTTAATCACAAGCACTACAAAATATACCCAATATTTAGGTTTGTTATGAATAATCTCCTTCCTTGTAGTTGTATGAGTCTTGTACTTCCTGTTGTACAAATTCCTCTTTTTTCTCCCAGCCATTAGGCCAGCCACCATTGACCTGGGTTGTAGCACCATATGACTTGGTGGTACCATAATTTACATAATTCTGAGTAATGTCCCCTGTCTCTTCAGCTAGTTCATCTTCATGAATGAAGCCACATTTCTCCTCACTTGTCTGCTCAGGGTCTGCCCAGGGTTGTTTCTCTCCTGAAGCAAATATGCCATAGAATATAACACCTCCATAATGAACTAAAGCAGCAATGAGGAAGACATACTGCCACTCTTCACGTGTCTGGAAAGAAGAAATTTGCTAAATCAGACCAGTACATACACTTATCTAACTCTTCTGAGCTGAAAGATTTAAACTAGTGGTTGAGGCTGTGGTGGCAGAACTAAAACGTTTACATATCCAATTTCCAATTAATTACATACATCTTCCTTTGAAAATTACTATTCATTAACATACAAAAGCGTTGACATCGTGAGCAAATAGTGAGTGCCGCATGCTTCAAATCTGCTGGTTTCTGGATGAATTGTATTAAACTGGAAGATTTGAAAACTGCATTGCTGCTTACCTTGTTCTTTGTCATTGCTCCAACAATTATAGGGCATACCATTCCAGACAAGGTCCCGACTCCATTAGAAATCCCCATTAATATGCTGGCATACCTTGGGGCAATGTCTAAATGGTTGACATTGAATCCTGCAATGCAGATGTCAGCAAACATTTGTACCATAACCAGAGCAATACTACAGTTCTGCAAAGTAGTGTAAAGTAATTCACTCGACAGCTTTACTAAGATGCATTTTGGTGATTTATTTGCATTTATTTTTCTCTGAAAGGCTCACAGTTCTTAAACACTCTTATGGTTCCTCATTTTCTTTAAAAAAAAAAAAATAATAATCATAAAATTATACCAAATATATTTTTCTTCCCCAAACTGAAGTTCTAAAAAATATCCCAGTAGTAACTGCTTAGATAAACCAGAAGGTATTTAGATTAAGTCTGTATTTTCAGATGGTCATTGGTGAGCTTTTCACACTGTCAGTAACACGTTGTTTCTTCTTCTAGCCTGTGCCACTTCCATTTACTACTAACCACGTTTTTCTTTCACACCAACTAGCAGAAGGGAGTTCCCTACTGTTTCTGCATGGTAGAATAAAAGGAGTAAAAAGAGGCTGTCTATAAACGATTTGTAATCATGCTTACAATCTTTGACTGTTTCCTTGCATTATCAATACCTCAATCTTGTTCAAATGTCTACGGTAACTGTATAAAATATCTTGAAAGATTTGGTTCTGTATACAGTGATTGAAGTCCCCAGGATACGTGCTTCAGTAAGTGAAAGCAGAAGATATCAAAAGATAACAAAAAGAGAAAAGGCAGGTGTTTATACCTGGATAGCTGTTAGAAAATAAGACACTCTTCATGTTTTATGAAAAAGCATTGAATAACACGCAGAGGAAAAAATAGTAGAAGGTCAATATCTAAACAAAGATATATACTTAGGTATAATATCAGTTTAATTTTGAGAAAATCCTGTGCTGACCTCACAGAGAAAAATAATTCATTTGCTGCACTGCATATGAAAAAGCTTGATTATTTCAACAAAAACAGCAACAACAACAAAAGCAGCAATGTAAAAGACATGGCACTGATTGTCGTTTGTAGTGATCACAAATAATATTTGGAATTCGGAGATTTGTTTTAAATTATTGTCAGTGAATACAAACCAAATGAAATGTTCTGTCTCTTAAGATAAAATAATGTATTAATAGCAGCAATGTAATCTTACCAGATATGGCGAATCCGCTAAAGCCTACAGCAAGCACTAGGAATGAAATAGCCACTCCTTTACTGTGAGAATATCCCACCACAAGAAGAAGAGTTGCTTCCATACCAAAACCTTGGGAAATCGTAAAGAAAACCAGGCATCAGATTTAGCACCCTCTCATGTGTCGCAGACTTTAATATGTGGTAATATTTCATAAGAGACAGATGCAAAACATTACCCTGGAATGGAATAGAATCAGGCACTTCTTTCCTCCTGAAAAAGCTCATGTTCTTGCTTACGTCTGATAATCTACATTTTATTGTTTGCCTGTTTATTGTTACTTCCTGCCACCTTTAAACTCAAAATAAAAACTGTAATTAGGCTGGAACTAATGGGAGTGTACTTTCAGCCTGTGATGAGCTTTAAAGCTCTCATCACTGTCACGATTCCTTTCTGTAAGTTTAGCCTCTGAGAGATTAGGTCTGGAATCTGGGCTCTCTTAGCTCAGAGGGCTCAGGTACGTGAGTATCTAAGACTCGCTTAGAAGCTACTTGTAAGCAGATTAACCCAAAAGAGCTCACCTGCTCCTGTAATGGTCTAAACGCTTTTTGAACTATCAAACATGTTTTCTGAAATTGTACATAGCAACAAAAGGGTTTATTTTAATTTATTAACCGCATCTACAGCACAAAAAAGAACCCAAGTATTATGTCGTATGTGCGTAAAACCATGCAGTTTGTTTAATGCATGCAGTACGCTTTGTGCCTATTCAGTCTGCACAAGAAACTTTTCTAATGAGGTAGGAAGCCTTACCTCCACAGTTCATTATCTTTCTCACAGTGGTGGTGGAAAGAATCTGTTTGCTTCTTAAGAAGTCGGCAATTTGTCCCCCAATAGGAACAATAATTGTCATCACTAAATGTGGCACAGCAGATAAGATACCCACCTAAAATAATGACGAGAAATAACAGAGCCTGAATGGCAGGAAAACTGTCATTTTTCATTTTCAGAACCATTCAGACATGGTTTCTCTTCGATTTCAGATGTTTTCAAATGAATAATTTATTACCCTTGGTTTATTAAATGAGTCAAACTAACGATCATAAGTTGGCATTCTGTTTCCCAAACGGAAGACAGATTCTTCAGAACATCCAGTGCCTCGACACTTCACATTTATGAATTGTTCCCATCGTTTAGATTTAAGCCAGTAGCTTTTTCCCCCTGACTTTATAGCCTTTCCTTTTCATAAGATTTGTGATCAAATGTATCTAACCAAACTGCTGCATTTCTGTTGGCCATGGGCTTGGCACAGCATTGCCCAGCAAAGCTAACATGTCCAGATGTGTGAGGTGTGCAAAAAGATTCCCTGTGGATCACCCTCACACGTATAGTGCCCATTTTCCTTTGATTTCTCAGCGAAGATACTCTGCCAAGTTCCATCTGGGCGCAGGACCTCTCTGAGAAAATCTGCTTATAGTGAAAGATAAGGTACTAAATATCTGTATGTGATACACAAAATGCTCTGCATATTAGCAAACTGATTTTGTGATGACTGTCCCGAACTGTAATATATTTGTAGATCGTTCCTTCAAAGCAGTACCAGCTATCTGTGAGCATGGCTCCACCACCACCTGCTATCTCCTGTAACTGCCTTGCAGGTAGCTTCCTTCTGGGTGTGTGACATTTTCTCCTGCTGGTGAATTCTGATTATTGTCTATATGTCAAAGCGTGTGCAAGGCCAAGGCTTTTGCACATTTCCTTTCTAAACAGTCCCGATGGCTGAAGTGAATTACATCAGTGTGCGGAACAGATGCATTCCATGGGAATGGAAAGAAAATAAGTTATCTCTGTGCTCTCACTGAACTTGTGCAATAGCGCATTTCATTACAGTGGCAACTAAGCTGTGGTAGCTTCATGCAAATAGCTCCCAACAAGCTAGATATAACTACGAGGCAGCCCTGGTATTGCAGTGACTACTGTGGGGTGTACCTGAGTAAGTGATAACTATTCCTTTACAAGCGTCTCTCTACAGCAGATGAAGAGATGAGCGCTATTTTTTCTGCCATTGTTTACAGAGCTCCATGTTTCTTTGAATACACTCTGAAGAAAAAGTCTTCTAGAACAAAATGACCAGATCAATTCTATACGACGTGACCATTCTTATTGAATGCATGGCAGAAAACGTTCCAGGTGCAGCAAAGCTCCTTAAAATAAAGCTCCTTCTACTTTGATCTCTGCATGTAGTGCAATATATAGAAAACGGTCTTCAGAGCGACACACCAGTTTGATCCAGTTCCAGTCTTTGAAGACTGGGGTATTATCAATCCAACCCCCTTTTTAAAGGTGGCTTTTTTTTTTTTGTTATGTTATAGTGGGCTCACAGGCTTAGCTCAGAGGGACAGATTTTGAGAAATTAATTTTAATTGTGAAGCCCACCTTTATATGCAGGCTGGCTTTACATAATTTGGGCAGCACCCCATATTACTGCAATGCTTTGATAGCTACTCGGAACACAGTAATTACCACATGTAACGGAAATGCTAAGTCAATGCCTTGAAGCAGTGATTGAGAACCTGGTGGGAAGGCAGGGCCAACCCAGGGGAGCTCAACTGCATGCAGTGCACCTGAGTGACTGGAAGGGATGGAGCCAGGATCCACCCCTTCCCAGAACTCATTTAAGTGTGGCAGTGGAGGTAAGGGCTTCTTGCTAGAGATCCCTGTCTACCTGAGGCCTCCTGAAGGTAAGCAGCCTCTTTATGTCTATATTTGTGGCTGTTGCATTTGAACAAATCCTCACTGCAGCCTGGGACCTTGCTTGCTTGTTTGCTGTCATTGCTGTCCTTTTATCTCATTTAGTGTGGTTCAGTACCTCCTAGAATATCAAAAAGGATGTGAATATCTGAAATGCATAAGTCCTTATCCCTTTCAGAAGGGCAAAATCTGTATTGGTAAAAAGCTTACTATATCCTCCTGAGGTTTGTTTGATTGTGCCCCTTTAAGAGGCTGACTGAAAATTCATATGAATTAAGTGGAATTTTGGGTCAACCCTTGGTATCATGTTTTCCTGTCAACTGTTTCAATTCCAAAGTGAAAGAAAGGATGTAACTTTCCCCACACTGAAGGGAGGTGTAGGAAGGTGATAGGTGTTAGCAGGGACCTCAAGTCCTAATGCCCTAAATAAAACAGGTTCTCTACAGCAGGTCCTACAGGTAGGTGTCCAGGCAGGTTTTGAGTATCTCCATAGAAGGTAAAGAAGGCAGAATGCAGAAGTTCTTATATATTTTTGTGTGGGACTTCCTGTGTTTCAGTTTTTGGCCATTACTCCTTGTCCTATTGCTGCATATCTCTGAAATAATTCTGGTCTTGTCTAATTGCCTCTCACACTTTCGATGTTTATAAGCATTGATCAGATTCCCTCTCACTCTTCTCTTCTCTAGGCTGAACAGAGCCAGGCCTGTCAGCTTTTTGTCCTATGGGAGATGCTCCAGACCCTTTGCCATTGCTATTATTTCATACATAGGTGCCGGTAAATGGTCTGGTAACCAGAGAAGACAAGATCTGAAACCTACAAAGAACAACCATGTGAAAATGCAGAACATTTGTTTCTTTCTACCTATAAATTCTACAAATGTGACTCTGATTGTTGCTTAGTGAAGATGAAAGGTTTAGCTTATTTTTACATACCTTGCTTATTTCAAATCCAAACACTTCCTCAAAGTAAGCAGGCTGACTAATAAGTAACAAGTAGAAAGTCCAGCTTCTACAGAAGTTTGCAACAATTATTGCATAGACTGGCATAGATGTAAAAAACTTTCTCCATGGAGTTTTGTATTTCTGCAACATAAAAAGGTGATACAGTCAATATTTTTGATCAATAGCAAGCGTCTATTCTCCCTTTTCCATTCCTACTTTTTTCCTATTCTCTAGCAAGTGAATATATACACAATTCTGTGTACTTGAATTCCCATTATTTTAATTGTCCTGAAGTACATGCATCCACTTTTGGACACTTAAAATTTGATGTAAAGACATAAATAAAAGTTACACAGTACACAAGTGGGGAAACTCAGTGATCCTTATCTGTACCACAAAGTTCAATTACTCTGTAATTATAGAGCTGCTAGCTCTATAGTGTAAGCATCAATACACAATGCCCAAAAGTATGTTTCTTTAAAAGAAATCTGTATCTAAGGCATCACTTTTGCACTGCAAGTTTCATCCTCATCTATTTTAATCATGTATATTAGCATCTAGAACTCCATCTCCAAAATCTGATGTTGATTTCTACCAGGTCTCAGCTGTGAAGCTGTTTGGTCTATATATTTTGCTTTCTTTTATGATGTTTTTTAACATGAATTGTATAATGAAAAAAGATGACAGATGGGCAGAACTACAGTCCTGCTGAGTGGCAACACCTCTCTGTGAGCTCAGGCTTCTGTCCATCTGTTTTGATCCAAGTGCAGAACCCAGATCCCAGTGAGTGTCTGAAAATTGCCCGAATACTGAATTTTCTTCAAAGAAGTCCAGCCCACTGGATAGATATATGCCATTATTTGTATACTTATCAATTTATACTTAAGAACATCTTGAGAACATTTTCAGATGACAACTATACATGAAAAAAAAAATTATTGCCAATATTTCTAATTCCCCATCTAATCTAGGTTGAAGTTTTTTACTTGGAGGAAATTCCTGAGGCTTGGTAGCGTATCTCCAGCAGTTACTACTGGAATGGGGGATGTTCTTATGAAATCTACTAGTATGTTCCATTTCACCTGGCAGTCTTGCTTGAAAAGCAAATACAGAGGAGACACGATTTGCTTTTTCTGATGTCTTGAGTTCCTTAAGGTGGTGCTTTTCCTCTAGTTCATTTTTACGAAGATGGAAACAATTCAGAAGGGATAAATGAGGAAGGAAAGGAAATGAACCACTTGAACTCAAGGTAGCCTGGGAGTCTCAATAAGCTTTCAATTCCAAATGTGTTTCTAGTTTTCGCTCTAGCTCTTTTTATAAACGTATTTTGGAATAGAGGAGGACCAGGCAGGAATTCTGTGACTGATCCTGTAGCACCTCTGTTCCTTTCATGCAGAAGCTCTATCCACCAAGAAAACCTTCAGCAGATTTCAGATCTTCCCCCGTCCCTCCCCAGAAATATTCAATTGTTTTCTGTCTTGAAATATCCAATGTGCTGCTTCTTTATCTTGATTCATCTTGGTTTTATTTGTTTGGGTGTTGTTTTTTTTTTTGTTCCTATCTCATAGGACATAAGTGTATGAATATACTTACTTCCATTGCACCTAGTAGGTTGGCACTCTCTCCAATGCTCTCTTCTATGTATCGCCTTTCTTCATCTGTGATCGTAGGATGCTTTGCAGGACTCTCATATGAAACCAAAAGCCAAAACATGTACCAGACTATACCAAAGCTCCCTTTGGAATGGAGAAAAAGGCTTTCAAAAGAAATGCACAGTCAAGTAGCAAAAAAAGAAGATCTGTGGATAATTGTAACAAATGTAAATGGCAAATGAAATGCTGTTACTGCTTCACTACCAAGTCATTCTAACAGAGTCAAATCCTGCAAAAAAAGTTTGTGTAAAATGCGTGCAGAGCTGCACCACCATGAAGACTTCTGTTTCATTTACGGAGTCACTTCACCGTATGTGAATATCATTTATGTTCTAACATTAATTTGTACTGTGCAGTGAAACAGCTCCCATTTCGTGTTACATGTAAACAGTGGTCCTTTCTGCTTGAAGCCTCTATTGTTTGATTACTGCACTACATCTTTTTACCTTCAAAGGACAAGACTGTGGCACTGTTTTCAACACAGTCGCATACCCCCCGAGTAGTTTAATAATTTTCTGTGACATTTCCCCTTAATTCACATCAGTTTACAGTGCAGATTGAACACCTTTGGGCCATTTTTTTTTCTATCGGTGTAACTTAACGTAGCAGAACTACGGTGGGTAGAGGGGTGTACTCTTAAATTACAGTTCTGTAAGAGTGATGTTACCTCTGAGAATCTGGGTTTCTATAGATTTCCGTAGCAGGCTGCACTACTACTAGAAGTGATGGTTTTTCCAGTCTTGTTTGATAATGTTGCTCTCCTTTAAATTCAGTTCTTTTATTTTCTCTTTCTCAAGACTGTATTTTTAGATTATGGAGACATTCCTTTTTTGGGGGGGCCTCTTCATGGTAACTTTTACATCTCTACATGAGGTAGAGTAAGGTCATGCAAAACTGGAGTGAGATGAGAGGTTCATACCATACACATAGAACACGGAAGACCACCCCGTATATTGCACTAGAATCCCAGCTAAAGGCATTGCAATGACAGCTCCTGCATAGGAACCTACAAAACAAGATGTATATGGATGAAAAAGTGAGGAAATTAAGTCTCAAAGTACTTCTAGATTACAAATGAAAGAGACAAAAATGGAAAGTTACTTACCACAAAAGGAAGTGGTTGCTAACCTACTTCTTTCTAATGGGGGGGCCCACTTGCTCCAAATACCATGGCAGGCAGGGTAGGTGACCCCCTGGAGAATGGGTGTGCCACAAGTTAGCTGATGTTGATCAATCAGGCAGCTCATTTATTATTTTATTGCATGAATTTTTGTTTTAACACTGATACAACCAACGTGCTGAGAATGCTTTCCATTTCTACAGCAAAGCCTGAGCACAGCCATAGAAAAACTTCAGTTTCTGTTAAAGTTGCAATGCATTTCGTTTGTCACTCCTGATTCATGACTAATGATAAAGATATAACACATAATTATTCTTTTTTTGCTCTGCCTCACAGTTCCCAGGGCAGAATAGTGAAGAATTAGAAAAGAGGATCTAAATGCACAAGTATCAGAATTCAAGGAGGGAGAAAAATACAGACTCTTTAGAGTCTTTCTAATGCTGGGCTCTGTTTTACACCTCATAGTTTTGTGGCCATCTAACATTTTTTGATGGCCTTCCAACATTGCAAATATAATTTGTTATGATAGCATATAGAGTTTTCTTTTTCATTGCTCTGAAACGATCAAGATCAATAAGAGTTTAAAAATATGATGTCGGGAGGTATTCACTATCTTTTAATGAACCTTTTTCAGCGCTTAAAGAATCAGATGGTCTTTTTTGTTTGGTTTAAAAGGAGTTATGTTTTATGTCTTTCTTCAAAACCTCCCTTTAACTCACAATAGAAAAACTACAAGGAAATCACTGTGTCGTACAGGGTTGAAACTTTAGAAAATGTAGTATGAAATATGTTATGCCTTCTCCCAAAGTTCATGCTTGAGAATTACTATGATGTCTGAATAGCTACATACAGCCACTTTTCTCTTTATTTGATATTTATTCCCTCTGAAAAAAAAGTAGGAAAATGTTGAGTTTATCATTTTCATGTTACAAAAAGCTCTTCAAATAATTCTTTTATTTTCAAATATTTTATAACCAATTCAACGTGCACTTCAGTTTTTGTTAGTTTAAGATTACGTCTTCTTGTTTTTAAGACTGCCATGATGTATTGTGATCCTTCTTCAAACAGTACTGCTTGAGCTCCCTTACATTTACCATTCCTTTCGGCAGTACCCCAGACATTAGTGATGAAAGAGCTATTTTATTTTCTAGTTAAGCACTTGCATCTGTTCCTCTCCTCCATGATCAAGCACAACTATGTCCATGCAAAGTACTTTTCAGGAACGTTTCTATATTTACACATGTATAGCTCAAGAACTGGAGTGCCAGCCTTCTAACTTGCAGGCACATTCTGTATCATCTTTTTGAGTCTTAATAAGCAATAAAGTGAAGAAAATCAAGTGAGCTTGCACAGCCCTTAGCAAGAAAGAAGCAGGAATCTCATGCCTGAAGTCTGAAACAAATTTAGCAGACAAGCTCATTCTTTTTCCCTTTTCAATCACTGTAGAACTCTAATTCATTTCATCAAGAGTATGATCAGAGAAGCTATGAGAGGTCAGAGTCTATGTGAGAATCTTATTTTGTTCTTACAGATTTAGTTTGCAATGCTGGACAGCAAATAACTGTTGAGAATAACAGCAGTGCAAGGCCTGTGCAGAACAGGATTTCTATAAAACTTCAGTGTTAGTTCTTGTTGGCTTCTCAGCACGGGGAAACTGCTGTGTAGTTTTATAGGTAAAGGAAAATCAAATTGCTGTAATTTTAGCAGCGTACCAAAAATAAGGAGTCAATTGAAAGCTTTTTTCCTCATAAAGTGAGATGATTGCAGGTTCAATGCTAACAATCATTTGCCGGTAATGTTATTTTTCCATACCTCTACAAGGCCCTGCAGGATCCTGACAAAGATGACACAGCCGTAATGCACCCTGGCTGCAGATGGTATCAACATGTTGAGGGAGGATGTCAGCAGTATAGCAGCACCAAATACTCTGCAAGGGTGGGGAAAAAAAAAAGTAAATGAAGTGATTTCAGTAATGTTGTGAAGGATTTATTCCACAGATGTTCACAGTACCAATATAGATAAGTTTAAATGTATGAAATTTATGTAGGGAATATGCTAAGTGCTGGATAGGATTAGCATCTACTTTCATTAAATGTTATAATCTGTGTGATGACACTCAGACCAGGCACAGACACACAGATATCTATTTAGCCTAATGTCTTGAGTAAATACGTATTGTGTGATCGCACCTATATCTTACTCTTTATCCACTGTTCCATTTCCCTAATTCTTACTTTTCTTTCAACCAAATCCAATTCAATTCTCTAATTGCTGGAGAAGCTGGAACTCCAAATGTTTTGTGAAAACGGGTATCTGGGCAGAAGAGAAACTCTCGTCAGTGCTCTAATCATAAGGAAGTGGCTAGATGTGTTCACAACTTCTGAAGTAGAATCCCCTCTTATAAATGTCGTAGCAGCAGGAAGAATTTCAAACAGAGGTAGTATGTTCTTAAACACAGGAGCATTTTCCATAGGAAACGAATCATCGAATCATAGAATCACTCATGTTGGAAGGGCCCTCGAAGATCATCAAGTCCAACCACAGCCTAACTATAGTACCCTAACTCTAACAACCCTCTGCCAAATCATATCTCATGCTAAGAAGAGTCCTGTATAAATGTTAACACAGGACATCCTGGTATCTGATGTGGAACTGATTTGACAGAGCCCTTTAACGTTGGCATATGTTCTTCAGAAATCGGTGCAATGCCATAAGTTAGTGAAAAATGGATTTTAGATTAAGGAAGGAAGAAGTTGTGAAGTTTCTAGAGGGAATACTCCTCTTGAATAAATCTACTTTTTGTATTATGTGTTTAAAACTACACCCTGATGCAAACGCTTAAATAGCAAGTTGAATGTATTTCACTTCTAAAAGTTTGACAAGAAGTAGCAGCCGTACAGAGAAATACTGCTTGGCACTTAAAGGAAGTTTCATTAAACAGCTTCAAACCTGGTCCTCCCACTGTGTTCCCTGTGCTCTGCATCTTGTGGCAGACATGGCCTGGCTCTGTGTGCAGCTTTTTTCTCCCTTCGTTTGGCAGTGTGAGCAGTGTGTTTGCTGGGACTGACTGGTGTATGGGTTTGTGTCAGCATGTTTGGCCTGACTTTGGTCATTATTCTTAATTTTTGTATGTGTTAGTTCTTTTGTAGCTTTGTGTCAGTGCATGGACTTGCTGGAGCAGATTATTAGCTAGTATTAATCAGCGCGACCCTTTTTTGTTCCTGGCAAAATGATGTTAGGATACAGCATAAAAATTGTTCTCTTCATAAGGACAAGATCTTCAAAACTGTTACGTAACTGTTAATTCAAGGAAATTTAGTATAGTTTTTCACTTCTGTATCTGGAGTCTGCTTCTGTTTGCCACAGTTGAAAGCAGCGTTTCCCAGAATTTCTTTGTTCTCATGTTCACTAAGGAGTAGCTGTTTCCTTGAATCTGTTCCTTCCAGAAAATAAAGTAAACTGCAATTCAGAGAATGATCTCAGGCTCACATCTTCCATACAAAAAGTCTTGCCTGCATTTAGACACACAGGTACTAGTGAACATTCAGTGACACTGAGGATCGGATAATAGAAGTACTCAACAATGTTACTTGAGTGTCAGCTCTCTCTCAGAGCCATGCCTTATCAAAATCTTTCTCAAAAACAGATCCGTAATTTTTCTTCCAAATAACGATGGAATTGAGGTTAGAATAAATAAGAGTTAAATTTCTGATTCTTGTCAGAAATCTCTTTAATTTGCATTCACAAAAAGAATTAGAAACTACGATTTTTACTGCATATCTACTGTAGAGGTCGTTTCTTCTGTAACTTCCAGTCAACAGCAAATGAATCTTCTTCCATTGGGTTTGCATTTCTTTGCATTTCTCAGTGCACCCTCATAAATAACAGCAGTCTTTTGCCTTGTTACATTTATTCTCCCCAGCCCCCCCCATCAACTAAATCCTTCTTCCTAACAAATTATTGTGATATGCTTCTGCTTTTTGATACAGATTTCCTGTATATTGTATTAAGTATCTCAGCTAACTATATTTATAATGATATCTGGCAAATAAGAATGCATTTCTATGGAATTCTACTCTCCCACACACCAAGCCCCTAAGTTGTTGTATTATTTCAGTTCTTATTACTTGGTTACGTTTCTTAAGCTACTGATTTTATGATTTGTTTACATTTCTCCTCACCCTAACTACTCATTCATCTGCAGAAATCTGATGAAAAACAGATTACGTGTACATTAAGCCATGTTTTTCTGTAGGATCCCCACATTTCCATGACAAACAGACATGTGGTGTTCCATAATTGTAATTACTGCAATTGAAAATGGATTACATTTATTTCTGAACAGACATGATTCTCTTTGAGATGGGACTTTAGCCTGCGAAAGGACAACTATTCCTTCCTATCCAACACTGCACTGCTTTTTTTAATACGTGTGTGTGTTTGTCCTCTTAATATTCTGGTATCACCTTGAACATATCAACATGACTCTCAATGGATACGCAGTCTTAAGCTACCATGCCCTCCTGCGCATTTCTTTGGCCATGGCTTCTGCAGCAATGTGGCCTTCTGCTGGAGGCTTTATATGTCAGGTACAAATAACAGAGCTCAACATTTCTTAGAGAGGGAGGCAGATTCTGCTGCATTTTGTTGAGACCAGCCTATGAATTGCAAGTAGCCGTGCTGTTGAATTTTCATTCAGAGGTGTCCATAAACATTTGTTTCATGTTGAGCATGTTCTAAAAACCACAAAACATATCTAAATTCTATGGCATAAATTAAGAAGTTTAGTAGATTTAAGGTAAAATCTGGGAAAAACTGCAGCAAGCCACAGAGATGGAGCAGGCCAATGACAATGCCATTATTCTCTGCCTTGGCATTAGGAGGGAACTAAACTGTTGTGATATCCCTTCAGCAGTCCCTAGATAGGAGGGAAAATTCCTTTCTGACCCCAAAACAGCAACTGGTTTAAATATATGGAAGAATTCATCATACACAGAGGACAAATTAATAAGCATGGTAGTAGAAGGTCAGGGAGGAGGTAAAAATGTAAATCCTAGCCCACAGAAGTGACTAGAATCTGTGCTTTGCTTATCTGTTTCCATTTCTAGACTCAGTAGACTCAGTCCCCGAAGACAGGATCTAACATTGAACCTCAGTGTTTTACTGACAAAAGCATTACACAGAGGTTGTGAGCTGAGACTTAGTCCTTCTGTAACACAAGTACTAATAACGGCAAAATCATATTTAAGAGACATTTGGGATGGGAACAGAGGAAGGAAATGACTCTGACAAGTCAGGAGAAATGCTTAGAATAGAATGAAGTTGCGTGAAGAACTGATCTTTTTCTGTTTTCAAGCCAGCTGGCTCATTTTCCTCTTTGGGGAAAAGCTAAAGGGAAAGAAATGCTCTTATTTTCACCTCTGGATTTCTAATCTCTGTGAAGTCTCACTATTCACATCTGCTTTTTTCATGCAATTCATATTACATTAGCATTCTGCATGGAAGTGCGTTATAGATTTGGTTACTTGGTTGAAAGAAGTGTCAGCTTATAAACCGAACTGAGAACAGTGGGAATACGGATGCCTGTTAAATGCCGAACACCAGATGGGTGACATATTGGGTTACGCATATGATATCTGAAAGTAAGGAGTCCTGGTTGGAAGCATCTTTTTACCCAAAGGACTGGGAGTGAAAATTGCTCCAATGACTCCACAAACCTCGAACTGTGCATGGTATGACTCAATTCCCCAGCTGTCGGAATCCAGTGCATTTAGTTGATGTCATTCTTTAATGTCATTGAAGATTTACAGTTATCTATGCCTCCGTACTCTCAGATAATTGTGGTCTACTTTCATTAAAAATAAACTGTTAGGAAAACTAATATGTCAGATCTAAAGCATATGGAATACCTTAACTAAAGTTCATTCTTTAAGAAAAACAGCTGTGGATGTTCAAAATAGTAATTTTAGCTATTTATTTCAAGAAGTGCTTTAAGACGCCTAAATGTATGCAGTATGAATGAGTTATGAATGTCATGTCATTAAAATCCAAAGTAATCAGAGTTTAATATATGCAGGTCACCTAAGACTACAAAACAAGATGGTGTTTACTTGAATGGAATGAAATTGGGAGCTATGAATGCATAGGTGTCACATCAGTTATCACTTTGAGAACTATTGGTGATAGGTGGATGGATTGGACTGGGCGATCCTGTGGGTCTTTTCGAACATTGGTGATTCTATGATTCATTAAAAACCAAACAAATTTTCAATGATTTTGCTAGAAAAACCATAAAGAATGGTAACTGCATATTGTTCACCTCCAAAAAGTCCATGATCCTCATGTCACCTAAAGCCTCTGCATGGAATAAGTAAGGTTTTGGTTTTTTTTATGGTCGTGATTTCTTAGGGAAGCTTGAAGAAGTGCAACATTCCATACCGCTACGGTAAATGAAATCGGCTGTTCTGATTGAAAAGAGAAACCTATCGAAAATAAAGCCCATATTCATTTTTGTGAGACAAAACCTCTCTACTTCACAATTATGCAGTAATACTGATCACGGTATAAGGACTTGATTTTAATTTGATAAATTATTTGTATTGAACGTTTTATATAAAAATACACAATCCAATATTCGGCCACAAACAGAACATTCTTCCTGGTCTTAGACAGGGTATAAACTAAAGAGGAGTGAAAACGTTTCTTGAAACCTTTCTTGAAAAGCTTTCCCAGTGTAGCCTGAACATTTTATTGCCATTTCCTTCCTTACAGAAAATAATAAATCATATTGATGGATAAAAAGACTTATTTTATCAAACATATATTAAAAAAAACCTAGGTCTTGATTGGCAAGAAGTAACATCTAAGGACCTGTGCTTGTCTGGGAGAAGTCCAGAGCAGGAGCAGCTCTGGCAGCTGCAGGTGTTTCACATAAAGTGACTTTTTCAGACTATTCTATCAGCTCAGGGTTGCTAAGATTAATCTTCTCTGACTTCACTGGCTGTCATTTATCTTTCACAAACCTCCTGCAAAGGTCCAGCAAAGCAACATACAGTTGATGATGCTGTTTTTGTTGTTTTTTTTCCACAATCCAAATAATTTCTTGCCTGGGGGAAGCTACAAGGCTGGATATTGGATTAAATCTTTTATTTTTAATGTTTTAGTAGTGAAATGTTTAAGCAAAAAATACAAGAGCTAACTGGAATGCTTGTAAGCATGCAGAGATTTATCAGGATCATTTCTTCTGCAGATGTTGCTAGCAACGACATTTTATCTTTATCTTCATTTCTTCTTTGAGTTATCAGTACATTCAGTCACTGTATATTTCAGGTTGTTAGCTGCTACTTAACATTCCCTTCTTACAAGGTGTCTCTCCAGCTCTACTGTGTGTGATGAAGCTCTTCTAAGACTTTGATATAGAGCATTTTGTGGACTCAAATTTGTTATAGCTTGATCTGCATGTTTTGAAGATGAGTAAATCCCAAAGTATTCCCAAGGCTTTTAGTAGAATAGACCTTGCAAGGTCTGAATGGACCAAGTGCTAGAGAGAAATGCCATGTATAGATTAAGTCAACATCTGTCAGGAATACGAAGTCCCTTTAACCTTCTGCCTTCACTGAGTTCCATTATTACTGCTGACACGTAGAAGTCAAACCAAGTCCCCAAATACTTCTCACCAAGATCCATTTGCTCTTCAGACACATATTTGATACAGAATGTATTTTTTTGAAGACTTTGGCATCTGATGACAGCATCTTGGTAATTGATGCTGGATGTAAAAGCCTCCTGGGTCATTAAATTCTGATCAATGCTCTTACCAGCAAGTGGATTACATCATCCTTTCATAAGCAGATGTAGTTCCAACTCAGAAGTAATTAGCATGTGCCCTACTTATTTTGGAAGCTTTTCCAGCTTGTTACTTTCTACATCGGATAGATATCTTGCACTCATGCTGTCTTATTTTAGCAGTTCTAATGTCTGCAGTTTACCCCAATAGCAATCCTATCTTCTTTCTTTTGCATCGCTAAGCAAGCTGAGCCCTCTCCATCCCATCTTCCTTTTCTGCATTCATTTGATCACCCAATTAGCCCTCTCTCTCTCCTGTTTGAATTCAGCTGGGGAATCTCTCAAACCTGTAGTTGTGTTTTACAGCTCATTATACCCGTATATGTTTAGATAGAACTCAGACACATTCCTTCTAGCTCATTAGCTTTGGGTTGGCTTGCTCTTCAAATACGTAATGTGCTAGATCATGTTTCAAACCATCTCATTTAAATTATCTTACTGAGTTCCAGGTCTTGGACTGTGATTCATAACTACCTCTCAGTTTAGAGATGTATAATAGATTATAAAATAAATCATTCATGTTCTTACTTGAAAATATTTTATGGATCTGGCAATGGATAAACTCAGAGGCATATCTGCACTGCTTGGTGGAGTGTTTTCTGATATATAAGCAAGTGTTACAGATGACTATATCCGCACTGCATGGGTTAAATGTGGATTCTTTCAGAGCAAAATGACAGCGACATGAGTATTTTTATGCAACCAGCCTAAGTTGCATTTTGTAGCATGAAATCCAGTGTTGATACTGTATTGGGGTGAAATAGCAAAACAGGTAGAAGTGATTGTGGATGTTTGTTGGGAAAAGCGCCTGGCATTAACTATGCTGTTTCAGAGAGGACTAGATTTTTCCCTTTGGAAGGCTATGAGGAATAGTACATTCAGCAGGGATTCTGGAGGTTCAAGACCTAGGAGAGGGCTGGAAGAGAAGTTACTTGGCAGTCCTGACATATCTGGATGATATTATCTCCTATTCTATATCCAAATAATTTAAAAAAAATCTGCCTTTTGTGGACTTGTGGTAGCCCACTGAGAGTAACACAGGTTCATCTCAGCAAAAAAAGAAAACAGTAGTTTGGCCTATAATGTTAATGATAAATGTAGAGCTTCCAAGCAAATTTCTAATACTGTTAATGATGATTTGCTTGCTTCTATCTTATGTCAATGTAAAGAGTGCTAGTACTAACTTCTGAAAAAAAATTGTTTTTCTTCCATATCATGTTGTGACAATTGTTTTCATTTTTCCAGCTGTTTCCCCACACTTCGGTGGTTACCTTCTTGACTGCAAACTGTGAGTAGACAACCTGGAATGCTTACATTACTTATACTCATGTTTACTCAATGCATACCTGCCATGTCACTTGCTCATCCCTCTGTAACGTAAATAACCCAAATAATCCTGGTAATATTTCTCTTACTGTAGTTATCTTTTCCCTTTGTAGTCATGCTGATTATCCTCCTTGGGATATTTTCTACTTCAGTCTGCTTATTTGATATGAACTAAGTGAAAATGAGCCCATTATGGGGAGACGTTCTGCAACATTATATCATAGCTCTGGTTTATCTCTAGCACTGACTCATTTCTGCCCACTCTGTTAACCTTTCTACTGTGGACATATTCACCTTAAAAGCCCACTGTGACAGTTCATGGCTCTATGAGTGATAGACAGAATGTAGCGTGTTTTTTCTGAATCAGGCCCTCAGTTTGCATAAAATGGCATAGGCCTAATAAAGCTCAAATTATGCCATGAATATTAGAGTGGTCGATGAACTCAGGTGCCTGGCAAACAGACAGAATAAGCTACCTTTGACATTAGGGGGGAATGCTTATTCCCAAGTGCCAGTCTTTGGCTGAACGTACTACATGAAGAGAATTGCCTAAAAACCAATCCTATCCAATAACAATCTGTGGCCTGAAGCCATAGTACAGCAGCTCTATCGGTCTTTTTAAAACTGTGATAAAGACAAGTTATTTTCATTCATATGTGTAGAAGGGAGGAGGGGGATGCGTCTCTGTGTGCCTTTCATGCTAAATCCTATTACAAGCCTTTCATGAAACATTAATATGTAAAAGCCGACCTCCCGTCATCTAATCTAGCATAATAAGGGCTTGGATACATTATTAATTTTTGTCACACATCTGAGCCCCCCTTTTATCAACCAAAACCCCCATCCAAATCCCTTGTTGCATCATTATATTGTGATAAAAGCTCCATCATTCATGACAGAAAAATGGAAAGACCCCGAGCCATATGGCAGAGGGAGCAGCAGTACCAGCCGCCCAGGGATGGTTCTCCAGTCCCCTACTTGCAGTAACTGGTGCTTAAAAGGCTCTGCAATGCAGTAGAGTAACAAAATCATTTTGGTTTTTTGTGGGTTTTTTTTTGTGGGGTTTGTGTGTGTGTGTGTGTGTGTGTGTGTGTGTGCAAAATAGGCTGCTCTGCCTGGAAACAGACAAACCCAACACCAGTGCCTGGGGCTGCAGCCCAGTTAAATCTGCAGGATTTTGAACTGAATCTGTAAGGTGGAATTGGCAAGTACAACTGAAGGGTTAACTCCTGCAGTGCGAGGTCATGTCTTCAGAAGTTCAGAATTTGGCTCCAGTCTCACCATTCCAAGTTTATGCACCAAAAAACCACAACATATTGTGTCTGCCTATGGCAGAATGTAAAGGTGCGTAGTTGCTTTCTATTTCAGTTCATATGTTTTGTATTGTCATTAAGACTCAAGGTAAGGAGAAAGATACAATGATTTCAGTGACATGTTAATGACACTCAGAGAAAATGTTTGGGATTGAGATGAAATGCTCTGACGTGCAGATGTCTGAAGTATCACTCAATTTATTCATGAAAATAATCCTATTGGATTATGTGTTGGGTGCAAGGATTTAGCCCTTAATAGTAAAATGAATGGCACGTGGAAAACAAGAATTTGAAGGGAGAGTTTGATTGTATTTTCATTCGGATTGGAATGTGACAATGATGAGTTCAATGGAGATGAGAGATAATTGAGTTGTAGAGGATTTTAGTGTAGTTCTGTAATGACGATCCTTAATGTGAATAGCGGATTTGTGGTTTAACAGATAATGGGAAATATAAGTCATCATCATGGAATTATAAGGTAATTCATTATATTAAAAAAAGAAAAAAACCCTGTCATTCTATTCTGCTTTCATTAGGCCTTTGTGTTTACAATTACAGAGTTGTAATTGTTCAAGTATATACAAATGAGTTAAAATAGTCAGTCAGGATTGCTTTTACCAGCAAGTCTGTGATTATTACAGATCTATTTTTGAAACACTACTTGGTATCTACGGTCAAAGACTGCGTTTATATTCTAAATATGTAACTGCACACTTGGGAATTAATTCCTGAGCATGTATAATCTAACAGTGACCCATTAACTTCGGAGAATCATTCCTGAATAACAGTAAGTGTGTGTTTAACCTGTTACTTTGAAAATCATTGAGGAAATTTTGCCACAACATAATAAGGCTTTTGTGAAGACAGTGGTTTTATTACAGATTTCCAGTGTGTCTTTACGTTATTTTTTAAAGGGTTTATCAGAAGTTAAAATATAACTGGTTACTGTCAATGCTTATGCCTTTTATACTCCCATTAATCTGGCTACTTCTTAGTGATTCTTGTTGTATCTTTCTATCTTTACATCTTTTTAAAGCACACTTTTATATCCAATGTTTTTTTCAGTAGAGCTATTTACATATTTTATAATAAAGTTATTTCCAAGTATTGTTTTTGATATACTGATACACTACATACATAGTTCTTGCTATTATTTTACTTTATTACATGACTTTCTATCTTTTAACTGGTTTTGTTACTCTCCTGTAACCCATTTCTGATTTTTATAAACAACTCATATTAATACTCTTACCCAAATTCCTTGCAACAATCCATAGTAATTTCCATTGACCTAAATACACTGACCAGTCTGAATACAGAAAAACACATACCCCAGGATTACATTGACTTCCTTACGAGAGGATCAAGTAGAGTAGCTTAAAATCTCACTCAGCATCACAGCTTTCCAGACCTTTCCCACTCCCAAAGTTACTTTGCATTTGAGCCTAATATGTATTATTTTGAACAAAACAAAACTTTACCAAGTGATCTTTAATATATCACTGGTTTTCCTGATCCTTTTTTTTTTTTTTTTTTTACTAATGAGCTAATCAGTGTTTCTGCATATTCCTGAAATGGCTGATGAAATGTGAATATAACAGTAGGTCTTGTTTAAGGACTGCTCAGCACTATCATAGCAGTAGTTATGTCCTTGAACATTAGTCACACACTAATCTCTTCATAGTCTACCAGTGTGACTAGTATTACTAGTCCAACTGCAAGCACTTGGTTGTGAAAAACTCAAGAAGGGGCTCCATCACACTACGTTTGACTCGGGCAAAGATCCTAGTAACCTGGTGTCTTATACAGTATACAGGCAGAGAAAAGCATGTTCTGGGAGAGATAAAATACACCTGAGGTTTTAAGTGCCTCGTAACACACTTGCTTAGTTTAACAGCACTGATCGTCCTGGAGAATCTCAAAGGCAAGAAAAACTACTCCAGTTTCCAGACTATACTGACACTGCCCTCAAAGCTTCAGAACATCCAAATCTCTTTGCACGGTGGTTGTTAAAATACCACAAAAGGGTACAATCATTAGATTTCAGTTCAGAGTTTCTTATAATGATATGGCATCCCCAGAATTGTTTTAAAACATTTAAACATCTTGATCATTGTGTTCCATTTAAGTCAAACATGCAAATTAAATTTGAAGACTACCAAAGCACCGATTTCTTTTTCTTCCTTTTAATAAGAGGTCATCAGCCACTGAGAATTACTCCTTTTTTATAAATTTGTTAAGAAGAGGCAAAGCCTGCTTAACCCCAGCTGAAGTTATTTTAATGACCTAGGTAGAAATTAAGACTCGGTGTGTTTAGAAGACTGATAGCGTTTCATAATGTTTCTATTCATGACATAGTAATTGCATAATGATAGCCCCTCTGGCGAGAGCCATTGTCATGCTCACATTCAAACCTGTAGTTTTAAAAGCATTAAAATGAGACTCGTGCTCTTAAATGGCATTAACTGGCATTATGAGTTAAATCTCTGCTAATTGCCTAGTGTGGATACATTGTATTACTGCGTAGGAGTTGAGTTTACGTGTTTCCTTGCACTTTTTCAAGGAAAAATACCTAAACACAGCAAAAGTAACTCAGGTCCTTCTCACAGAAACCCCACTCAAACTATGGCAAATTCACTGTGATTTTATTGGGGACTCAGTGCTGTATTTTTCACTAATCTCAAAATAGATCATCACTTTTTATTCATTCTTTTGAGAGAAAGCTTTGAGATTACTAACCAGAGTGCATTGTAACCAACAAGCATTTATCTTACTTTGGACTCGTTCATCTGGTTTTGGCCCTACAGTCTTGAAAGCTCTCAATCATAGCTGTTTTTTGTTCTTGATGAGGATATTTACGTAAATGTCTCTGCAGAAACAATTTTACTCCCATTGAAGAGAATTGTAGCATAAGGCTTTACATAAATTCATCTATGAGAAACAACCTAGATAGATAAAATCTTGGGTGCTTTGTGACAAATTACTTTCTCTGGTAGTTTAGAGCACACCTCAGTACTCTCTGCTATCATTGTGTAAGGCTTCCTTGATGGCAAGATTCATTGCTGATTGACCTTGAGAAAAGATACTAGTGAAATAAACCCTACATACAGAACTCCACGTTGTGCTTCCTTTGTTCCTTCAGCCAGTTGGTTGCACGCTAGTTTTGTTCCTGTCCTCCTCTGCAAGAAGAGTTTTCTAGCCTTGTAGCAAAAGGGAATCCTCTATTTCCATACATGACTGAAGAGATACAAGTTTAAAGCTTCACTAATTGCAAATGAGGGCTCACTTGAAGCCCCAGTCCATGTCTTTTGAAAAACGCTTCTCGCAATGTGCTGAATGTTCCTTCTTTCTATGGAAGTAAACGAAGGTTGACAGGTTCACTGGCATGTGTTTATTTAGTCTCTTCTTCCATGTAATTAGTGATAGAACTAGAAGGAATGGCTTCAAGTTGTGCCAGGGGAGGTTCAGGTTGGATATTAGGAGAAATTTATTCTCCAAAAGAGTGGTCAGGCACTGGAATGGGCTGCCCAGAGATGCGTTTGAGTCACCATCTCCAGAAGCGTTTGAGAAACATTTAGATGTTGTGCTAAGGGATGTGATTTAGTGGGGAAGTACTGGTGGCTGGTGGACAGTTGGTCTGGACTATCTTAGAGTTCTTTTCCAACTGGCAAAGTAAGTGCTCAGGGGAAGTATTTCTCAGTGCTCTCTGGAATTTTCGAAGGTGGTTTTATTTGATTACGTTGGTTCTGTAGCAGCATAAACCTGCTATAAAGGTATACCTAAAAGAAAGCATTTTTCTAAATGCTGGGCTGAGAAGACTGTAACAAAATTATCAGTGGTGAATACTAATTGAGACCGAAGCTCTCAAGAGCAAATTTCTGAGTAACTCTATTTACTACTTAAAAATCTGCAAATCACTATATGTGTGTTAATCATTATGTGTGATGTGTCAGGAGTAATGGGGATCTATGCATGATGAGAGCAATGGTTCAAAGCAGAACAGAATATCCGTGTGGCAGGAGCCTTGAGTGCTACAGTTAGCAAAGGATCTCAGTAAAATGCTACCCATTTACAGGCTCAATTGAGAAGAAATATATTAAAGAGTTCAGAGCTCGGTGTTGCTAATTCCTGATTGGCAGTAAGCATTTTAAAATAAGGGTGGAAACAAAATTAAAGGGTTTCAGCCTAGCTTGAAATGAATGCATTGTGTGTAGAAAGGTTTACTTGATACCACAGGAGGGTAATTTCTTCCATGTGTTTACGTCTTAGTGACGCTTTCATGTTGTACGAACCCCATCTCCATATTTAGTTGCTAGACTGAATGCTAATGTCAAGCAAACTGAGTCCTGTGCACTTTGCTACTCCTTGTCAACAAATAAAGCTCACAAAGCGCACCTCAACCCTCTTCCCATTTTCTGTCCTTGAGATTCTTGACACTTGGGAATCAGTTTTTCATTTACACTATCATCTGTTTGAAGCAATAATTATCTTCTTCATTCTCAGGGAATGAATTACTTTCCCTGTTGAAAAAACCTGGATATTTCTTCAACTAAGGACTGTTTCTCGTAGCTTGTCTTGAGTCTGGTGATGCTGTAGGAGAGACTTTATTTTTTATGGGAGAATACCTGCAGTTATTTTTTCTGTATAAATTCAAACTCGCCCTGAATGCAAAGGATGTCACAAATTCAGTGATGCTTAAATAATTTAAAACAAAAAAAAGTCTTGGCTCTCATCCACCGTAGTTTGAATGGAGTGACTGAGACTGAAGAATATACAAAACAACAGAACTTTACAGCTTATGTTCTAATGGGAGAACATAAGGCTTTCGCTTTAGGCTCCCTGACTTCTTCTGATGTGGGGTTTCTTGGAAAAGGTGTAGACATCAAGCTTTGTGCCTTATTTTGAGTATCACGTGACCCTACAGCCGTCCCCTTCATTTCAAGCTGAATATACAGATGTCAAAATCCGTAGCATTCAGGAACTAATGCGGGGTTTGGACTCTTTGATGTGTTGTTGTTCCAGCCATTACATCTAACAATCCAAGTCTCTGTTCTAAGCCATTTTCTATCCGCAAACTACAGAACAGTCACAGACACCATCTATATTTTACTGTTTGCGATTACTAGCAGCTAGGTCCTTTAATCTGTGGTTCACGTGGTCATCTCCCTTGTGTTGTTGTTTCAGAAGCTTCCACGGTGCTAATAACAGATCATGAATCTATGAAAAACTGTTGGGTTAAAATATGTCCAGGTTAGCAATTAGAACTGGCCTACATTTACTGATGGGAGTGTAAATATCCATAAAGAGGAAGAAAAACGGATTGACCTAGGTCAGGTAGTGTGTGTAAACTACTGAGTTTTCTTGGGAGTCCATGCTTTTGTCTTGGAAATCTTTGTAGCTGCGCCGCTTTAAATCTGTATTAATTCAAATTGCTGACATGACTAGGGCAAACAAGGACAGGCTTTTGTTTCTCTGAGTCAGATTCGTCAGTCTTAACTCACGTGAGACTTCCCATTGATCCTGAGAAGCTATGGACTCTGCAAAGATGCAAAAAAGCTCAAAGAAGGAACCTTTTAGGCAGCTGTTAATTGTTCTTCGAAATAGCCTTTTTAGAGTTCTGAGCTATTAACAAAAAGATGGCACCTGTAAGCTGACAGACAATGCATATCCCACTTAAATATATACATTGCATTCTGGGTTTGTTTGCCAAGGAAGGGTTATCTCAGTTACTAAGGATCTGTCCATTAGTAAGTGCTCTTTATTTCTAATGTAGATATCTGCCTAAAAGGTATTCACCTGGGAGAGAGTATTTTTGCCATAGCTCCCTTCTTTCTCGAACAAATACAAACCAGCTTTCTTCCCAGGCAAAGTGTCTCCATCAGTCTATGCCTACCTTTGATGTTGCAAGCTTCTCAGAAGAGACAAAGGAATATATTGCTGATGTTAGTATCCATTTACGCTTAATTTGGTATGGTTTTGAAGACTGGCACTAGGACCTTTGCTGTTTGGCCGACCGATGAGCCTGCGGCATTAAGTATGGATGTGAAAGCGTCATGTGTCTTGAATACTCTGCGGATCTAATTAACAGGTAGAATCGCACCCTGGGTGCTTGAAAAATGGCCAGACACCATAGAAACCAGTCCTTAAGTCCCCGCACCATCTGCACTTTCTTTTCATTGTGTAAGTCTAATTGAAACGTGTTTTTCGACCATTCTAAGTTCGTTTGCGTTAATGGAAAATTCCTGCCGATGGTTTTCTTTTTCAGAGGGGAAAAAAAACCCAACTAATAATAACATTCTCTCGGGGAAAAAAAAAAATAATCTCTCAGGCTTTGAGGAACTAATGAATCTTTGAACTTGCCTCTGAATGCGGGTCTTTAGAACAGCTCTGCCACAACCTCCCCGAGCTAATTTTAACGAGAAAATAACGAGAAAAGAAACAAACGCCGAGATTCCTCGCGAAAGCAGCAGGCAGTAGGGGAGGGCGCGTGGAAACAGCCGCTTCTCCAGATTTCCTACTTTCCTTCTTTAGAGCTCCTACAGCCGGGCCGGCCGGAGGGGTTTTTGGGCCGCCCCGTGCCGGGAGCGCGGAGCTGAGCTCCGAAGCAGGAGCCGCCCACCCGCCGCCCCCGTGCATGAACCTGGGGTGACTTAGGTCGTCGTTACCTGTTGGCTGCCAGTCGGGACGAGATATACCCTCCGGGGATCTGGGTGATTATGTAGCCCCAGAAAAACGAGCCGTGGATCATGCCGACTGTCTCAGGATCCCAGTTAAACTTCGCTTTCTTCCAGAGCAAGGGACCGGGAGAGAAGGAGAGAAAGACAAGAGGAAGGCTGTAATCGTGCCAGGTTAAAGAAAGTTCCCGTTAAAAGCTTCACCGTGCCCGTCGAAGGGAGCCTGAGGCCAGCGGTGGCACTCGGCAGCTGGGACGAGGGGCTCCTACTGCCTCCCCTTGGTACTGGCTCCTCACCGCACCCACGCCGGCCGCCCCACGCATAGAAGAGCAGCAGAATCGTGCGGACCCCCCGGGCCGCTCGTGGCAGGCGGCCCCTCAGGGGTGACCACGGGCTTGGTGTCCGCACCTGGGTGCTGTACTCGTCTAGGTGTCGCACCGCCTCTCGCCCACTACGCTCTAAGCCGATTTAACACGGCATTTAACGCCTTTTCAACGCAAATTCTTTCATCCTGTTTTATCGAACATTCCTGCATAACCTCCCCGTTTCCCTTTCGCCCTCCTCCAGTCGTTTATTCGGTGTCTTCCTTTCCCTATGTCTATTTTACGATATATCTGTGTTTTCCTACGTGGTGCGCAAAAGGAAATCATATCTGCCCGCTCATTGTTGCCCCAAACGTCTTTGCGCTGGGAACTGCAATTGAAAAATAGAAATAATTGGCAGAAATTATTTATCTTTCCCCAGCGAAGGTTCCGGGCTACCAAGGGCGGCGGGGGGCGGGCAGAGCTGAGGGGCGGCACGGGAGCATCCTTGCAAGGGGGGAGCGCCGCGGAGCCGGCAGAACCCGGCTGCCTGCGCTGAGGTGCCTGGTCTGAGGCTGGGAACTGCACCGAGAGGGCATGGGAGTTACGAGGGAAGGGTTCCCACCTCTTTAATAATTTTTCCTCCTCGGTGTATGGTGCTGTTATTGACCATGTCCACGATGGCCACTCCCAAGTTACATCGGATCCCGAAGGAAATGCAGAATCCCAGTCCACTCATGATGGCAATGATGTACCTCCGGGGCAGCCCGAAGCAGGTACAGTCGCAAAACGGGGCTTTTTTCTCGGGCATTTCCATGGGCTTCCCATCTTCCGTCAGCTCGATGGTGTCCCCGGGCTTCTGCCTCTTCTCTAGGACTCTGACCGACACAAGAAGGGAAAGTCAAGCCCTGCCACCCGCTGCCTGAATGCACAGCCAACTCGGGTAGCTGAAGACTTAAGTTCACAGCTCCCCCCGCCCCTTCGGCTTGCATTGGATGTTTACTCCTTGTTTTCCGTTCACCTTCAGCTGTTCTTCAGCTGTGACCTGTGGGAGTCACGATTAGTCATCCCCAGCTCCCTTCCGCCCCGCGACAGCCCGCTGCAGAAACCCAGGGAGGAGCTCAAGCTGAGAATTGCTCATCTATCATTAAAGACTTCTGCTTAAGTATGTAGGACGCATTAAGAAGACATCATCTGTAGCCACTGCAGAGGCGCCATGTTGGGTAGCCCAAGAGGTTAGAGCACGGAAACTAGAACAGTGTTCTGGAGAAGGTTTTATTCTCCCTCTGCCGTACTAGAAACACCAAAGGGAACGAGCTCAGTGTGCATTTTGCTTCTGCTTTGGGAACAATAGAAAGAGTAACAAGAAAGGGTGGGGCGGCGGTATTGCTACTTATTTTCGATTTGCAAAATGGCTGTCACATGCAGTGGGAAAAAAAAACCAACACATGACTGCCTTTGGAAAACGGACGTGTCCGGAGAAGTCTCTGCTAAAGATCGCATCTCTGCTCAGCTACACGTTGCGAGCGTGTGATCGCCCGGCAGGTTTCACCTTCCTAACTCAGCTCTGAACTCTATCTCACCGTTCTCACTTCCTTGGTTTTACACGGGAATCCCGTCATCTCCGAGAAATCAATGTGCAGGAATCTGGAGGGTGCTGACCATTTGAAGCTATGATGTCGAATCAACAGAAAAATACCGAATCATGCCCCCACCCTCCCCTCTTAAAAATAAACAAATAAATAAATAAAATCTCCCCCCCTCCCCCACCAAAAAAAAAAATCCCAACCTCGCCATCAGTGAAAGATTACCGAGCAGATCCTATCTTTTCGGTGAAAATCTTTTAAAATACCAAGTGGAAAACAAAAGATAGCGGATGCATCAAGCTGATGCTCCATGGTGAATCTCTCAATCTTCTCTTGCAGCAAGTGAGGTATCGAAAAGACAGAAATACTAACCGCTTTCATCCTAGCTCCGTTCTCTCGAGGAGCGAGTGCTCCATTTCCCGACACCGGGCTCTCTCCTGCCACTGCCCTAACCCCCGCCTTAGGAGCGTCTTCTCACCTCAGACATTCTCCTCGGAGGAGCCGCTCTTTGAGGTTAACTCATCCGGCTAATAGGGTGCTAACAATTAGCAGAATCAGGCTCAGATTGTTGCCTGTGCTTTGTAGCAAATGGGGGAGACTTTATCCCACGGTTACTCAGTTGAAATCCTAACGATTTTTTATTTGCCGGGAGAATTATTTCCATGCTTTAATTCTGCATCGTTTCTTATCGTCTTAAATTGCGAACACAGGAAAATACCGTCTTTTTATGTTAAAAATTCGTTTGCGCGAATAAAAAGATGCACGAGGTGTCCTTCCACTAAACGGGATTGTCTTCCGGTAGACGCTGACATATAGGGGACGTGAAAAGTATTTCCTAGAATCAGAAATGAAATAGTTCGATCCTATGCGTTGGAGGGAAAAAAAAAAAGAAAAAAAAAAGAAAAAGGTAACTGGATCATTTGTTAATTAATGGGAGAGTTCAAACGGAGTTTTACTGGGAAATACAAATGCTTTCTCCATTACTCGATAGCACAAAAAGCAGTAGAGACGTTTGTTTCATTTCTGCTTTGTGGAATCTCGTAGAGGGAGAAGAAAAAAAGAAGTTTATTTCCTTAACGACATTTTAAAGCAGTTACTCCGGATCATCAATTATTCCTTTGTATTTTTTCCTCACAATTTAAGATGATACAATGATAAAAAGCAGGGCGTTTACTACGTTGCTGTTGGTTTTGCTGTTTTGCTATTCAAAACTGTGCTCTTCTCACTAAAATGAAAAATCCGCTTTTGTCTTATCGCTTCGGTAATAGCTCCCCTTCCCTGCAAATGGCAGCAGAAGTTGTGATTCATGCTGTGGAAGAGCCTTGTGCTTGTGCCCAATACTGCCGCATAGGCATGGAAAAAAAAAAGGCTTTTACATGACCTACAGTAGACAGATAAATCCGCAGTTAGCTTTAATCCGTAATTTGAAACAGCGTTGGGATAAGTGTTGGCAGAGAAGATCCAAAATACACTGGAATTTCACAGGCTATTCTCAAACGTCCTAGAGGTCACTAAAGTCACTAGATTGGACGGGGCACGATGTGTCAGCTGTAGTACATACCGTTTTTAGATAGGCGTGGATTCGTGTCTGTTTTCTGCCTATACAGAGCTTGAAGATGGTAGAAATTGGTATACACAGAAACATGCTGGCATGCCTATGAGTTTAGCAGTTGCAGTCGTATATTGGTGGATGCTTCTCAGTGCAGACAGATAAATAATTAAACACATCCCTCCATACGTTTCAGCTTCAGAATTAGGAAAAAAAATCGTTTGGACATCAATTATTTATACATATCCTTGTTTATCTTCCTCTGACGACGAATTACACAAGGGCTAAGACTAATCAAATCTCGGAAAGATTATTATTATTATTATTATTTTCTTATTATTTAATTGTTGGTGAAAGCAGCGATAAAGGTCTTGTGAGCGAGTTCCAAAATTAATAAAAAACACAGACAAGGGGAGCTGCTCTCTGCTGATTATGGTTTCTAGACGGGATCCTGTTTTTGTGCGAGAAGGATGGGGTAATCTTTGGCTACATACTTACTGGCAGCATCTACGAATCAGATAGAGAAGTTACGAGGGTGCCATATTGAGAAGCTCCAGCACTAGTTTCCATTATCCAGATTATACCAGCGATATATAAACAGCTCCCAGCCTCTCCACCACTAACCTCCCCAAAGCACACCTATTCCACCTCGATCAGCAGCTCACGGTTAACAAAAGCTTTCAATTGTTTCTAGGAACTAGAGTTCTCTAATATATTTTAGTCTTACCTGTAGAGTTGACCAAGAGATTTTCCGGCAAAATTCTTCAATCCCTCCTTGCCAGGGGTCAAAATCCTTTGTTTTACCGACTCCATTCCTGCAGTGATGCTCGCTGGATTCTGCTCTGCTTTGGATAGGGCACTGCTACGAGCAACGATGGTTCATATTGGTTTAATCCCTTAACTTTTTCCCATCATTAAATGGTATCAGTGCAGCTCCGAGTAAAGGGAGAGTGAGAGAAAGCGTGCACGCGTGTTTGAGAGGGGGAGAGACGGCGTGCAGAGCCGGGGGGGGGCGGTGGGGGGGGAGAGGGCGAGGGAGCGCGCCTGTGTGCGGCAGCGAGAGGGAGGCTGAGCGCTGCAGGCAGCCCCCGGCTTTCCCGGCAGCGCGGAGCTGCGAGGCGCGGTCAGAAAGTCTTCTCGGCCCCGCAAGCTTCAGCGATGGCGGGCTCGGAGTGTGCCATGCCCGGCTGGGAGGGGACGGAATGCCCCCCGCGGGAGCGTTGCAGAGGAGTCGTGGTTTGGTGCCGGAGGTTTCCCCAGCTGTAGAACGGAGGGGGAGGGGTGCGATTCGCCCCGGTAGGCAGAGAGCAGCGGGCCCGAAGCTCCCCGCTCCCCGGAGCTAAATCGGTCGGAGGGCGAGCGGCGCCGGTCCCCTCCGCGCTGCTGCCACCCGCCCACGCGCGCAGGTCGCGCCCCAAGGCGGCGGCGGCGGCGGCGGCGGCGGCGGCGAGCGGCACCTCAGTCCGCAGCGCCTCTTTCAGCGCCGCGGTCAGCGCCGCGTCCCGCCTTCTCTGCTTTCTTCAGCACCGCGGACAGCGCCCGGCCCGCAGCGTGCAGCTCCGCGGAGCGGGACCCGGGGCGTGCCCTGAGCGGCCGCTCGGCCGGGCCTTGCTGCGCCACTGGGAGAGCGTGGCCGAGCCAGTCGTGGGGGGAAAGGACAGGGCCTTCCTGCGGTCAGCCGCACTGATGGGGAAACGGGGCATTTGCTGCAAATTGTACCGCTCTTGCTATAAATATTCGAAAGGTGTATTTATCTCTTGCTGCATATGGACTTGCGCGGCTCATTTCATATCATATTAGCAATCGTTTTCTTTTGAGTGCTCAATAGCTTAATATCTTTTGTGCTCTCTGCGTTTGTGTGTTATAATAGGCCCGTGTAACATTCAGACCCCTTTGGCAGTATATATTGTACAGGAATGAGCTTGGCACCTTCTGTTAGCACGGTTACTTTCCTTTCCAGGATCTAGCTGCAATTTTTTGACTCCTGTCATTTTGCAGTAGATTGTACATACAAAACGTCATATTTCTGCTAGCACTAACGCTAATCTTAAAGCTCCCGTAGATTTGTTAATTACAAAAACAGACAAAAACTTGTGTTCTGAATAATTTCTTCTAAAATTAATATTCACCTTTAGTTGCTTAGCCAGTGAGAAAATGTAAGGTTTGGCTTCCTGGTGAAAACGTATGCTGTAGCCACAGTATCCCAAAAGCAACTGCTCTTTGGATTTATATAAACATTCGTTTCCGATGTTGCCCTCTGGTGTTGGGTTAGTGAAGTTTTACAGCGACAGAACATGTTTATAAAAGAAAAGCTAATTATTTCAATGCTGTGATTCCCATAATGACTGATCTGTAGACTTCCAATATTTCTTTTGAAAGGTCCTTGAAGTATTAAAATAGCGAATTAAGCTACATGCAATTGAAACATTGATAATTGCATCACAACACAATGCTGATTTCTATGTTGCAGCATGTACTGAACATGGTTTTCAGCATATGGTTCCATACAGAATCATCATTCCCATTGCACTGCTGAAAGGATTTTTCCCTGTGTATGCAAGCCTAGACAGTTACATAAGCAAATCTTCCCAGTGTGCCACTGCGAATGCTCAAAGGAAACCTTCATACACAAAGGGGTGACAGAAACATTTAGTGGAGAAGAAATGAGATTGAATTCCACAGAGAAAGCATTTTTATAAAGTGATGAGTGCTTCCCCCCCCCCCCCCCCCCTTTTTTTTTTTTTTCTCTTCAGAATTTGAGACTGTGAAATCTGTAGTGCAAGGGTACTCTGTTTATTTACGCACAGCAAGCAAGAAGCAGCTCTGGCCCTGATTTAGAAAGCTCAGAAGTGACATCATTTCTATGGTTCAGTGTAGCAGCAGGAATTTATATCAAAATCACAGCATTTGTTAAGTAAACAATATCTGAGTTTTGGAAAGAGAAATAATTTCTCATACAGCATAAGCATGGATTTAAGGGCTAGATAAGACATTTCTGAGTGTCTTCCAAGAGGAAAATAAGTTACTCATTAACTGTGTGAAATATCCCACAGTAGTTTGCTGTTACGGGCAATGAAAAACTATTGTGAATAGGCTGCTGATCTGAGCATTTAGAGTAGAAATGTTATGTCTGTCACATGCTACATGCTGATACTCCTGAGCTACATCCTGACCAAACTCAGCTCTTACTGTTTCAGACTTGGAATTGATAGGAACAGCAGAAAGCTAACGTCAGCAGTGTTATAAACAATACACAAACTCGTCAGCATTTTAAGTATTATGTATTAATTTTTTAATCTTGGGAGAGTAAAAGGTTTTCAGAGGAAACAGCTAAGAAACTAATATATTACAGTAATGTTATCAATATAGTTATCAATAATTACTTCTATAATGAATACTAGTCCACATTCTCTTCTCACAAAACGCCTAATTCCAACTCAGCTGAAAGGATGATGTATTGGCATCAGTACCAGGTGAAATGGAACACGATGCAGAAAATTTTGGCATGGGCATCACCACTAAGTGTTCACGTATCGGTCGGAAGCAAAAAGAACCTGTCAAAAGCCATCCAGTGAAAAACACAGTTCTGAAGAATCTCTAAGAACACTGGAGGGAGATTTCTGTAAGTAATCCATTTTTATAGGTTTTGGACTGAGCTACTTTAATAAGTGAATTCACTCAGTTTTTCATATTTGGTTTACATCTTATTCTCAAAATTTCCCACAGCAAACCTCTGAATTGGGTCTAAATAGAGCATAATCCATTTTGAGGACTACAAAACCAACACAGCAGTTTACATTTACCTTGCCTAAGATTTAGCATTGTTAAAGCAAACTACACCCGCAGGTAAAACATTTATCGTCGATAGAACCATGGAGTCACCAAGGTTGGGAAAGACCTCCAAGACCATCCAGTCCAACCATTTGCCTGCCACCGTTACTTCCCCAGTAAACCACGTCCCTTAGTGCAACACCTAGAAGTTTCTTGAACACCTGTGGGAAAGGTGACTCAAACACCTTCCCTCCTCCAGACAGATGAACACTGCTTGCCAACTTGGTGTCATCTATAAACTCACCGAGGGTGAGCTTCATTTTTCGACCTTACCTTTGCTGCTAGTACACTGACAAATGGATTTGCTCTTTCCTGGTTGTCATGCACACAGAGGTTACAAATGCATACGCATTTCATGATCCATTTTTAAAAGAAATTCTAGCAAATCTAGTGGTTGGCAACCAGGTCCACGGAGGTTGCAAATAAATGATCTTAAGGTCCCTTCTAACCTATGCCAGTCTTTAATTCTGTATGTTTCTTTAAATCATACAAACACATATATTACTTCTAATAAATTATGTTTCCCCCGTGCACCAAAAGGTGACAAAATACTGTTGTTAAAAACATGATATCTCCTTTGCCAAAAAAAAGTTTTGAGTTTAAAATCTTAGTTATGCCATTAAATGCACGCCTGTAATACCAAGTCACTTTAGACTGAGGATAGCATAAATATGCTTTAAAAATTATGATGCGACTCTTTCCTTCTATTTGTGGTAGCTGTCTATTGAACCTAATGGAAGTTGATGTCACTCTCAAATGAATGTTACTTTTTTGGTGGGGGAAGAACATGAAACCGTAAAACCCCAAAGTGAAGCTGAAATAATGACCTTGCTTGTCAGGCTACCAGGAAGGAGGTTTTCACTACAATACTGCAAGTATAAGTATTAATTTTTCTTCTTTTGTGTGCCCCAAAGAATATGGGCTTGAGCTGAAACATACTAGAGCATGTATGTACGTGGGCAGAAATTGCTCATTCACAAGGACTCTACCCCTTCTTAGAAATAGAAACCTGGAACTTTGGGCCAAGATCACAGGGGCAAATAGAAAACCTAATAACATACTTCTGGTCAGAAGACCCACACTACTCTTATGGGACACTTGCTTCCAGGAAGCACTTTTCCTGCAAATCTCTGCGCCGATATAGGTGATACATACTCTGATGACTTGTTACACAGCCCGGTGCTTGGAAACTTGCTGCTGCTTTCTGAAAAGATAATAAATATTTACAAATTAAGCAAACAAGCAAAAGGAACCCCATACAAATATCTGAGAACCGTACTTTTTTTGGCAATAAGGAACATCTTGTTTTAAACATACGAGTTCCCAGTGTTATTTCTCAAGGCAGTATCAGGTTTTCCAGTGATCCAGGGTGTGTTTGTCTCGCGTTCTGCAAGTGCAGTTTTCACCGTTGCAGTGAGGCTGCTGCTTCCGCCCCCAAGTGGTAAAAACCACTAGCACATGACAAGTGAAATTTTGGATTTTCTAATAGCACACCACATTCCATGTGAAAACAAAGCACCGGGCGGATAGGAGTTACCTTATATGACTACTCCATGACAAGACATTTTCCAGTTGCTCTACACCGAGGATTTCCTCTGTTTCCTCTTTAAAACCCAATTCTTTTCTAATGTTAGCAACTCCAAACAAAACAACCCTCTAAAAGAAATTCAGCCAATAGCAAATGTCTTTCAGACTACCAGGGCAATTACATTGGTATTTTAAAATCTTTATTTATGATGCATATCTGTGTAGAAATTCAACAGTATAGAAGTATTTATCTTGAAAGTAGATCCGGGTGCTTATCTATTTGCCAAATAACATAGGAACATCTGCTCCTTTCCATTCCTATACTTCTTCATGAGTTAAATGCAAAGGACCCCTGAGGAAAACTAGCCATCTGTCACGCTACACAGACAGAGATGCACCTACCTTAACAATTCTCTTAGAACACAGACAAGCCATGCAACACTTGGTGTGTGGGATGCAGTTACCCACAATGAATCTTAGCCAAGGACTGAAGCATATTAACCTTTGTTAATGTGATGGGAATCTTCTTTTACAACATGAATCTATCGCTTTATCGTCCCATGATATACATCATTGGTTGGTTTAACAGCACAGGCAGGCTTTTACACAGGAGTTTGCTTCTTAGGTAATCAGGTCTGTTTGGAACGCCTTGTTACAAAATGTATCAGTTGAAGAATTTATGATGGTGCCTTTTTATTGCTAGAATTAGAAAACCAAAAACATCTTTTCTGAGGTTGCAGTAATCCTCTCTTTTCTGCTGACGTGTCCCTTAAAATGACTTTAAAATGTATAAAGGGAAGTACCGAGAGGAATTGCTATTGATTCAGATCACAGCTTTTGAGCAGCACTGCAGACATTCATTTAATAGAACAACTACGTAAAAATAAATCAAAAGTAACTTCACATGCACCACTTGTGCGGGAAACTATTGGTGGTTTAAGAAAAAACAAACAAACAAAAAGCAGCTCATCGGATGTATTTGGAAAGTAGTCGTGCTTACCATAGCAGTGAACTGACATATGGGTTTGTGGGCAGACTCTTGGACTGCAGCGTTGAGTCTGGGATTGATATTGCTGCCTGAATTTATCACTTCATTTTTCCATGCCTCCATTTTTATCATTTATTTTAATACAGAACATGGAGAATAATTCTCCATTAGGTCAAATATTAGACTATTGACAGTCTTAATTAAATCATGGTACATGAAATGTTGTGTGGGTGGAACGCATGGAGTATCTGTTGTATTTAATGCAACTTCTCTACAGAGAAACTCACATGTAAAACTGTAATTAGTAATCTATACATACAAAGCATAATTTTCTGGTGATAGAAACAGCCAATATGTTTCATCTTCACCACTAAGCTGTGCCAGAATAGGTCCCAGTGATTTAAGGACACTCGTCTACTTTCTACTGCTATTTCATAGCCCTTTTATGTAGAAATGGTATTGAAATGGTTTGTATAACTGCATCAAAAATAAACAGGAAGGAAGCCTGCATGTTCAGTCAATGTTTGAGGTCAGTAGGGTCTCGTGGAAAGATATTGGTGATTCTCGTGCCTTCTCTGTATGTTACTCCTGTTTAAGTTACATTTTCCAGATAGCTGACAACCATCACATGAATTCCAGATCAAACACGATTAAATTTCATCACTTACATTTCTGTGGGGTCAGCCACAGAGAGTTATCTGCAATCCAGATCCAAGATAGGAAAATAAGGATTTTATTAGGATTCTGTACTGCTATAAAGGAATGGAAAGCACCACGATAATAGCAGGGTGGCAAAGTCTCTGGTAGCAACAAATGAGAATAAGCCCAAGTGCAGCAGCCACAGGCAGAAAAATAAAGGGGAAGAAAAAAAAGCTGCTTACCTTTGGAAGACTGCAGGGAGATAAGGGACCTCCAACAAGAGAGGCCCTTGCTTCTACTGCCAACCCTTAAATGACGTCTGGGAAGGGGGGGATCCTGCCACCATTTACCTGTCTTTAGTAAAGCTAGATTCACGCTAGTCCTCCTCCAGCAGGCCCTGTTCAGGAACTATGTGAACTGGAGTCCTCCCAAGCATGTTCCCTGATGCTTTCCTGCCGGCATCCTTAGTCCCATCATGTCATCCATAAGCCTTTTTCCACTCTCTCATCGTCTCATGTTTTTTTTCTTTACAAAAGTACTTTTGGTAAACTACTTTTCTGGAATTTAGAGGGAAGTCTTAACTCTGGAACTTCAAAGTGTCTGGCAAATTTGATTGGAAAAGGTTCAAACATATTGATAAAGAGAAACAGTACAACAATTTCTGCAAGCCTCTTTTTATTTGAAAGCTAGACTGAAAAAAACAGCTCTCGTTGTTTTTGTTGATCTCAGAAATAATTACTGCATGGGAACTATTGAATCATGGCCTGAACCACTGATGGAGCATATGGGGAAAGGTCAGCCCTGGGTGCACAGGTGAAGGCAGTTCAGCTGTGTGACTGGAAGGGGTGGAGCGTGGCTGTACGTCTCTTAGACCTCATTTAAGGGCTGACTGCCACTGAGGAGGGGTCTCTTCCCGGAGATCTTTCCTTGGTGAAGCTTTCCCTTGTTAACCGAGAAACATTCAGGTATGGGTGAGCCATCTTCTTCCCTTCCTTTATAGCATCTCTCTATTGTGTCAGTCCTTTTGTCATCACACCTTTGTTGTGACGCCTTTCCCATTGTATTGTTCTGTCCAACCGCTACAATTGTGAGTGGTAGTTACTCTCAATAACTCTTTATCTTTTGAGAAACAGATTCTTTCCTTTGTATAAACTATTGAAGTTCTCTCCCTTTGGTACATTAAGCATGTAAAAAGATAAGTATTTCGTATTTTTCTTGGGCAATGTGTTCTTGGTTTTGGTGGCACGGAAGTTTATGTTCTTCTTCTTAGCACAAGATATCAAGGAAAAGCAGTAACTTCAGATGTAATATATGTATAGGGAAGGTCTTCCTACTACTTTGCTGAGTGCGTAGGTTATACCTCCTCCCCAGGAATCCTTGGAACAATATATGTTTTGAGACAACAGGAAAGCCTCTGCTGTGTTTTAGGGCACTGCTAACAAGATAGATTTTAATGACGTTGTGTTCTGTGGAGTGTGGGGAAGATTAGGGTATCACATAGCCAGCTTGTTGCTAAGGCATCAAACATCTGTGAGCTCTAAATGTAGCTAAAATATCAACTTCTCAATTAAGAGCCCTTTTCTGAATGTCAGAAGGAATTTTTTCAAGCTTAAGCTCCATGTGCATTTCATTTTATAATCTGGTGTTTTGGTGTCAACATACCTTTTTTTTTCTTCTTGTTTTTTGTTATAAATACGCTGTCACATACCTGGTAGATTAGCTGTTTGGTTCCACTAGAGTAAGTTGTGTTTTTGAGTATGTGTATGGTGCCATGGGATGCTATTGACTTTGACAGCTGTATTGAAGTGGCACTGCTCTGGCAGGAGCAGGCTTTGTGGATGCAAATTGAAATGAGTATTGTGCTTCTGGACCCTTACTTAGCATGTTTATTTTATATATATACACATCCACATAGTTAAGCGTGTTGTTCTGATTCACTTCTGGGTTTGTCCTTCTCTTTCCTTCCCAGGCTCCTAAGAGTGCAGCGAGCCACAAACTGAAATGTTTCAAGGAGTTCTTCTGGCTGATTCAATTCTGTCCATGTCAAATTGAGCCTCCTGCATATGTCTTATCTCATCTCTGTGTGTCCAGTTTGGATATCTTTAGCTATGCCAGGCCTTCTACAGGGGAAGTGCATCTTAATTCCATGTTTACTGGTCTCTTATTAAATGTAGAAGTTCAAAGAGTTCAAAAGACTTAGTCTGTACCTTCAGCCCTTAGCATGTTCAGGCTTTGCTCATCTGCCTCTTAAGTTGGTATGTGCATTCCAGAAGCCAGAACAAGCTTTTCTGCCCTTTGGTTTTCAGCCTAGCAGCCCTCATCTGAACAGTTGATGTCTACACGCAAGTCTCTGTGGCCTTCTACTGCACCATGTCTGATCATTACAACTCATGTTCTGTAGCTGAGAAACTTTCTGGCAGCTTTCTGGCTGCTTCCTTTTGAACCTTAAGGCCATTCTTCAGTAGGGAGATTTTAAATGGCTTCTTTTCTCACACCAGGACAAGTAATCAGTTTCACCATTAATGCTACCTCAGTATGCTGCAGTGTATAAGCCATGAATGCTGCTCTGTTTGCCAAAGACAAATATAAGAGTGTGCACTGATCTTACAAGGCAGTGCTCCTTATTCCATTCTAGTGCTACGTAAACTTCTCAACACATGAGAAAATAATTTAAAGGAGTAAAAAGACAACTGTCCAAGTCTCTGCTTGGGCTGCATTCCTCCCTAACGCAGTAGGAGGCATGTCTCTGCAGAGTAACAAGAAAGGAATTTGGGATTTGGCGTTCTGCGTGACACTAACCTTAATGTGCACATTGCATTTTACCAGCAGACTATCTTTAGCTAACAAACCCCTCATACACAGTATCACACCCTACAGCTTGCCTGAAGAAGTGATGCTAAGCCCTCAGGGGTTCTCTCACCATTGTTGTTCCAAAGGCCTACTGAGGGGCATGTATTTCTTAGATACTAAGCCTGCTTTATTAATGAGAAATATGCATTACGTCACAGTCAAGCAGAAACCACAAGTGAAATGTGTATAAATATGGAAGAATATGAGCACGGTTCCATGCTGTTTGCCAGGTGTCCTAAAATCACACCCAAGGGGCTGCAGCTAGGTAATTAATTTTTGCAACACCTAACTTGTTAAATGTAGCTGTTTATTTTCTTGTTCTCTCTCACTCAGTATTTTCCTCCAGTTCCAAACTGTAGGTCTTACTTTATATATAAAACTCCTGTAAAATCACTAAGGCTAGTTCCAGAACAAAAAGTATGTTGTCTTACAGTCATCTGAATCATGCTCTTGAGTTTTCTGCACAGATGAATTTTTTCCCTTTATCATGATAAACTGGAGACTTGGTTTAATATGTCTGTCTTTCTGAAGATACAATTGAAAGGGGCTAGAAAGTCAGCAGCTGAGTCCTCCTACCCCATTCTTCCTCACCATCTTCAACCTTGATGCCAAAAATCACATTTAGCTCTAGATGTTAGATTTTAGACCAGGGTTGGTGTACTTGTGGCTTCTCTGTTGCAGATTCAGCTTCCCAAACTAGAATTCAGTGTATTGGCTGGGATAGCCGGTGATGTTTGTTTGTTTGTGTGGAAAGGTGGTGTTTTTTTCTTGTTTAGTTAACTTTTTATTTAGATGTTAAGCATACATGCAGTAGAAATGGGTCTAAAACTTCCAGTTCATTCACGCACTTACATGTTGGTACGTATTCCTTTCTTTCTTGATGTTTTATGCATTCCAAAGAGCTGAGCACGTCATAATCATTGCAGTGGTTACCTTCTGTGGTCATTGGATTGACACGGTTCATGGTGTTTTGACTTCCTATTAGGAATAGTAATACAACAATCAAAGCTCTGAAATAACCACATTACCAAACTGGAATGGCTGGAAAGCAAATAGTTTCCAAAAATACATTCCCGTTGGTAACATCATCTTCACTTCCAAATTCTCCTCTGCTGGGAGGCCCTGTGGCTCATGGCAACACCTTTCCCTGGAGGTATTTTATATTTAATAAAAAAAAAACCTCCACTGAATCCCTGAGTTGAATCCGGCTCGTGTTACTGCGTCTCTGGTGATGGATCAACCCGCCCTGCTCTCACAGACAGATTTTCTTGGCAAGCTGCCGACTTCTTTTCCTTTTATGACAAGAATATTAATCACTCTCAGAACGGTGCGTGCTTCGTCACCAGCGCACATCATAAATCACTGAGAGGTAATTTTGCATCTGGTTAACATTACACCTAAGGGTTTCATGCAGCACATGCCATCACGGTCTGTATGGGCATCTTTCCTTTGCTTGTGTCTTGTATCATGTTTTCTGAAAGGCTTCATGAATTGATTGCTTGTCTTTCAAAAGCTGCCCCGTATGCTACAGCACTTATAATAGACCTTAAAATGGTCCACGTTAATCCTTTATCACTAAAAGGATGGATGACTAATCATGCAGCCTGAAGGAAATGGGAAAATATGACTAGAGAGGGGAAAAGAGAGCAGGATTCCCTTCATAAGCGTGGGTGGAATACAGGAGAGGTCAGATGGAAAAAAAACTACTCAAGTTTCTCTACTGAAAGTCCCTTTTGAGAGATAGGATATTAAATACAGTAGGAATTTCTCATGAGTTTTACCCTTTTTTATCAGAAATATCAACAATGATGCACGTTCCGGAATTGCTTTCCCACACCACCGACAGGTTGTCAGCCTGAAAACAGACCAGAACTGGAACTTTTCTGGGGTGGTGAAGGCTGTTTCTATTTTACATATATATCCCTTTTTTTTTTTCCCCCTAAATTCTCAATGCCTCTATTTCCCCTCTAGTCCCCATTTCCCTGTAGTAGGGTGATGAAAAGTTACAGATCCAGTGGTTCTTGCATATGCATAAATGTTTGTTATCAGCAGAAGTGGGATGGCCAGTGTATGGGACAGCTGAATCAACCTCTTTCTCCAAGCTTTTTATTAATCTTTTTTTTCCCCTCAAGCATTAGAGGGACATAAATAGAAAGAGATCATCTTCACAACTGAAGTAATTGCAAACCGTTGATCACATTGCCGGACGTTTAGGCCCAATTCCAATACACTTAGCAAGAAAAATGGTGTTTAAGTGTTATTTGCTACTTCAAGAGAAATCAGGCTGAGAAATTCATTGTTTTTTGTGTATCAGGAAAGAGGTCTGAGGAAAATGATCGTGTGAAGCTCAAGTTTTGAAACTCAGTCAGGTAGAACAAGGTGGGGGATGATGATCCTCGACTGAGGATGTCAAGCACCACAAAACTTCTTGTCTTTGATAACAAAATATAATGAAACCTTGTGTTCTTAGTATTGTAAACCTTTCCCCAGAGCATACTTAATAGCCTATTTAGAAATCTTTGTGTGATTTAAAGCTTTTTCAGTTTCAAAACTGTCAGCATATAAGAGCTCTGTTTCATGAGAAGCGCTGTTTTTAAAAATCAGGTAACCAATCAGGAAAGAAAACCAAAGGAACGATTTCACTTGCCAAAAATGGGGGTTCGAAATACTAACACTTGTCGCTGGCATTTTTAATAGTACAGGTGGATACAAAAAGCAATAGAAGAAATAAATGAACATATCTTGATGAAGAGATCAGTTGTGAATCTTAAAAATCAAGTTTTGAAAGCATAATATTTATCAAGGGTTGGGTTTCTCTGCAAGCTCTGCTTATTGGCTACTTTACTTCATTCCAAATCACAGAGTATTCAGGGCTGGAGATCAGCAGTTCTATCACCTGAAGTCATTCTGACGATCCTCAGAGTTCCCTGAATTTGTGCTCTTTAGAATACAAGCATTGGTGTCCGTATGTGGTGTAATCCCGTCTCAGAAAACAGATGGGGTTTTGCTGCTGGCTGTATGGCAGGCAAGTTTTCATCTGTAACACTGTGGGAGGATGGAGTTATAGTGGATATACATGTCTTCAGCTTCTGACTTCTCCGAATTGTGCTGTTACATAAAGAAGCAGCCAGTCTGTGAGCAACCTGTTCTCAAAAATCCCCCCAGATAAGGAGCAGGAGAAAGGATTGATGCAAGCATTTAGGCTGCGTGCTGCCATCCTCAGAAAATATCCACCCACTCAATGGGTTTTCTGGCAGTGGATCCGTGCTTTCAAAAAGAAGCAAGTCATTCTGCACAAATGTTACAGGAAATAAAGGAAGGCAAAACTGATCAGGGTGGAGAATCCAAGCTCGGTGAGTTCATTCCTAAGAAAATGAGGAAAGGGCTCCGCTTATCAGCCTCCTGTTCTTGCTGCAGTTACACCCAAGGAGACAGGGAGGGCTAAAGAGGTGTAGCTGGAAATCAAACAGATGGAACAAATGTTTTTGTTGCCTGGAGATGCCTGAACAACTGGCACACCTCTCAGTGGTTAGCCGTTGTCCATATGGAGAGGCCATCTCTATGGACAGGAGTCCTGTGAGCAGTGTCCAAGCGGGCATCTGCAGCTCCGTTAAATCTGACTCTGTTTTCTGTCCAAATGCAGAAGCATGAAGCACGGTGTGCCCACTTTACCTGACAGAAGCCTGCTCTCTGCACTGCAGCTAACACGATCATCCTACAGTTGGATGGATTGTTTAGTGCCAGTTTTGAGAAGAGATTTCTGGTGGGATTGTATTTTTTAGGTGTTTGATGTTTTACTGACGAATCTGATCAAAAGCATTAAAACCAACAGAAAATTTCCAATCTACTGTTTTGAATTGGCCCTGCCAGAACATCTCTAGACCCAACAGCGTACTTTAAGAAGCAATGAAAGAATGTATTCTTTGAAGAGTACATTAACCCTATATTATTTGCTTTTCCTCTACTCGATAGCATCAATCCTTTTCCTGTACTTAATTACACAGATTCAGAATGACAAAAAATTTTGTGCATTTGTTCACAAATAATTGGTGTTTGTTTTGGAGTTAAGTAACTCACCAAGATGATCCTCTAGGAATTTGTAACTGTTGTTTCCACAAAAGAAATTGAAGTTACCTGGCTCAGCATTTGCCCCATCCTCACCGTATGCGTGAAGTAATCTGTCCTTGTGCCCAGGACTGTGACAGATCACCTTAAGGAGGCTGTGTGATTCCATCACTGATAAGTGGAGGTGTGTGCAGGAGAATAGGGGGCACCCTGCACTCAGGGAGGTGTCTGCTTTCTTGATTGATGTCTGAAGCAGAGTTTATCCTTGCATTGAAAGTGAAGCAAATGCTCCAAAACCTTCCTTTACATTTGATTTATTTCAACTGCAAAAGTGGAGGGAAACCTGCTTTTCCCTTTCCATTGAATCAACCTCTTGAATACTTGATTTTAGTTCCTGTCTTAACTGCCAGTAAAAATAGTAGCCAATAAGAAGGTAGCCAATCTTGCTACTTTCACATGAGTGCCCAGCAAAAGCATAATGAAAAGGCTCTGAGCAGCTTACACATGTACCATAAAACACACAGAATCTTAATGTTCCTGTTCTCAGAGCATGAGGCTTTTCCACTGATAAATCTTTGTGGAAAATAGCCTTATGATGATGTAGGAGGCTGTCCCACTGAAAAATAAGAAAAAAAGAAGAAAAAGGCAGAGGAGGGGAAAGTGTGCTTTTTCCCAAGACAACACCATGCCACACCTGACGTCTGTTAGTGTTTCTCTGGCCTGAACCTTTACACACCAGCTACAGAGGCACTGAAGTGCCAGGAAACGTCATTAATAAAGGATGGTTTGGATTCTTGGCTGAAATACGAGGAGTATTTCTTGAGATGTTCATGGAGTTTGGGATTCTGGCTTGTGTACCTCACACTGCATCACCATGGGAGAATGCTCAGGAGGCATATTGATTGTGCTTCTATTTCACAGAATCATAGAATGGCTTGGGTTGGAAGGGACCTCAGGGATTATAATCTCTAACCCCACTACCATGTGCAGGGTCGCCAATCTCCACATTTAAAACTAGACCAGGCTGCCCTGGGTCCCATCCAACCTGGCCTTGGACACTTCCAGGGACAGGGCATCCACATCTTCTCTGGGCAGCCTGTTCCAACTCATTATTATCTCATAATAAAGAACTTTCCCCTGATACCCAACCTAAATCTTTCTTCTTTCAACTTAAATCCATTCCCCCTTGTCCTGCTATTATCTACCCTTTCAAAGAGTTGGCTCCCTTCCTGTTTATAGGTTCCCTTTAGATACTGGAAAGGTGCAATGAGGTCACCCTGAAGCCTTCTCTACTTGAGAAAGAGGAGCCCATGTGTATGGGAACTGTCGAGTTATGGCCTGAACCACTGATTGAGCACCTGGGGAAAGGACTGGGTCAGCCCTGGGAGCACAGGTGAAGGCAATTCAGCTGTGTGACTGGAAAGGGTGGAGCGTGGCTGTGCCTCTCTTAGACCCCCTTTAAGGGCTGCTAGTGGGGAGGGATCTCTGATTGGAGATATTTCTGCTGTGGAGCTTTTCCCTGTGGGCTTAGGTCCTTGGAGATGGGTGAGCATTCCTTTCCTGTTTGTCTTTTTGTCTTTCTGCTCCTGTGTTGCCTTTCCATTGTGCTGATCTTTGAGCAAATGAGTGGAAGTGTTACCTGGCACCTAGAATACAGTGTTTAGCAGCGCTGCCACTTCTGAGGAAGTCAAAAAAGCTGTCATGGCACAGAAGCAATCCTTCATGAAAGGGGAAAGCTGTAAATGCTTCCTGCTTGTAAAGCACCAGCATCTTACTTAAAGTAGTAAGAGACTAAAGGTGTTGCTCAGTGAAATTCCTATTTCAATTAACTGCATGATGTTTTATAGCAGTTGCTCTGCCTTTGGACTGTATGCAATCAGATCAGAGCCTGATATTGGGGAAAAAAGGATCATTCTAAAAAGAGTAGTTTAATATCTTTTTTTACCACCTACTACAAATGGTTCTGATTATATTACACAGTATCTTGAAAAGCCAGCTGAGTTTACATCTCTATTTTTATTCCTACTTAGGCTAGATAGATATGCGACGTTTGACCACAGAGTTGCTGGGGTTTCTATTCATTTCTGGCAGTAAGTGTAGATCTACCAGGCAGTGCTGCTAAGTAATAGCTGCGGGCCTTCAGGCCACCAGACAACAAGGCTCAGGCAGCCAACACTTGGAACACAAAATATGCTTCTGACTGCTTAACAGCACTGTTTTGCTGAGGAGTTAAAGAGGAATTACAAGGAGTCAGACACTTACTAAATGTTTTAGATTGACTCATTTCTGCCTGAGAAAACATAGTCACTAGTTGTAAGGGAATGTGCATATGCACCTTCCAAAAATTGATATGGAGGCTGAATTTCACATCCTACTCATCTCCCAGCACATTCCTCAGTACGCATGCTTATGTAAAAAAAAAAAAACCACTTCCTGAGCTGCATCTGAATGATGTAAGTGTGGGGAAGAGAAAAATGATTATTTAAAACCAGAACAAGATTTAATATAGCTATTCCCTGTCAAGGACTCCAGGACTACGCTGCAAAGTGACAACCCTGGACATGTGGGCAGATAGACAAGAAACAGTAGCTGTGGATCAGTGACGTTATAGATTAATTACCAAATAATTTCTTGATTATTTGAGCCATCGATATGGTAATGATCACATACATTTTTTTTCCTTTACTTTTTTTCCATCTGTTTAGGGAAGGAAACATTTCACATCTAAGTAAGCCCTTAGGCAGGGTTGCATTTGCTCTCCCTTTATCCAGTCTCTTTGCCAAACCACGGGCTGGTCCACTTAGTGACCTGTCATTCTGCGTCTTGCTCCAGTTACATCTGACATATGAAACGTGCAGATTTCAAGCTCTGGTTCACCATTTTGAGGCTTGCTGGGTTTTTTTCCTCCATTCATCTACTTGTGGATGGGGTTACAAATGTGTCACCATCCCTGGAGGTGTTCCAGAACCGCAGGGATGTGGCACTGAAGGACACAGTCAACAGGCGCGGTGAGGAGGGGCTGGAGTTGGATTTAGGGATCAGAGATCTTTTCCAACCTTAATAATTCTATGTTAATATACTGTTTGTGCCGTACCTGAAGGAAGACATAAGTGCTGTATCTTTTTCACTGTATTGTGGCCTTCTAACATGAGAAACCTTCCAAGCTAAGTTCACTCATACAGTATCATAAGCTCATTCTATCCCAGTTGATGTGCAGTGCTTACAATACACGTAGAATTTAGCACGCATTTCCCTTGCTAAGTAGTTCCTTAAGGAAATGTAAGGCAACAAAATTACACAGAGCGGTCATCATTTCAGATGGTGACCAGATGCGGGTTTTCTTACCAAGTTTCTCACTCAGATTACTGAGATTACTACCGTAGGAAATCTGTATGCAGCACCCAAATATCCCACACATCGAGCTGCAGAAACTTGCACAAATATTTTTCACTGTGAGGCTCTCTGGGCGTTTAAACTTGAAGAATTCTTGGCATCTTCACAAACAAGTTGACAGCGTATTAAAAATAAACACTGCTTTATTTGCCAGGTTATTAAATGTACATATATTAAGTTAGCTGAATGCAACGGTTAAAAAATTATCCCAACATTAGTGTATCATTATAGACCAGCAACATACGTAGCAGACAGAAATGCCGCTCTGATTACATGACAGCATGAGTCAGAACAAGCGGTACACGCACAACAGTACAGAAGTCCATGGATTTTCACTCTTTCCCATTGTCTCCAACTGATAGTATTACATAAAAGAAACCCAAAAACGATAACAACATCTACTAGAAAAAAAACAGTATAGTGTTTTATAGTAGCACTCATTTTGCAGTCATTTGCTCAGATCGCATCAATCTAATACATAAATACTAGATTTCAACTGGAAAAACAATAATACCTGATTGTAGGACACTTGAAAAGCCAATCTGATTTTTTTTTCCCCCCGCTAATTCTAATGAAGCAATCTGCTGTAGCTTTACCTGTAGCTTTACCTTGTTTTTGTTGACAACTTTTCAAGTGCAGTAAATTAGGACGCTTTATTTATGATAGGGCCTAAAGGAAGTTCCGTAGGCAGGAATCTAAAGCTGAATTTTCCAGTGTTTTTTCAGCTTCAGTCAGATATATTTTATATATATCAGTATATTTGGCACTGAAAGATCACTTTGCATCTCATCGCTTCGCTATTTGAAGCAACGGTTTGCTTTGCTAACGGGAGAAAACAGAACCATGAAATCTAAATTAAGCAGCTTAATTAACAGTACAGATGTAAGAAGCGGCGAAGTGCTTGCATTATATAAGGGGTCACATACATACATAATTGTGACGACTGATATTTTTCTTTGGCTTACACATTAAGCAGCAGAGCTAGCTTATTCATACACGCATTCCCGCAGCAAATCCATTATTTCAAACCTATCTATCTGAATACACAAGAACACGGTGAGTTCATCATAAACATGAACTGCCAATATGCTTGAGCTACTAAGCAAACTTACAGAATAAGCTGAATAACTTACAGAAACGGAGAGAAATGTACACCTGCTTCAACTCCTTGACTGGCAGCCAAACCATGTTTGCTCGAGGTAGGCACTTCCGTGTTAGAACCTTTGCTAGTAAATACAGTTCCACCCAAGACACTGATTTAGAACTCTGTTACAACGTTAAGGTTACTAGTCAAAATTGGCTAGGTCTGTTGAAACAAAATAGGGAAACCACAGGTTGTGGATCTTGTAAACAGTACGTTATTGGCTGATATGGCATTCAAATCCGACTATTTATTTGTTTTTTTGTATACTTGCAGGGAAGTATAACTTTCAAAGTGCAAATATGTTAAAATCTCTCATCTGTCCAGCCAGTGTACTTGCACGTGAGAGAACTCAACAGCCTGGTGCCAGCTGATCCAAGCAGTCTAGGTATGGACAGTTGGGCATGAATGGTTTGCATAGCACTAACAAAGACCAGTGTGCCAAGGCAGGCATTGTGTGGCTAACACTGCACTTATGTGTGCAGGTTCACAGTATCATGATGCCTGCAAGCACACTTTGGAAATGCTCGTTTCCACATAGTGATTGTTTTCACATCTTTTGCCAAACGCAGCTAAACAAGGCACTAAGTGTGGAAGTGTTGATATGTTTTAAATAGACAGCAAAATCATAAAAAAAATGCTTAAAACTACAAAACAAGGGCACATTTGTAAACAGCTGGTAGCTACTTTACACGAGTAGTTACTTAACCTACTTACACGCTCTATAACTTTGTAGAAAGGCCCCGCGACAGAACAAAAGAAATTCCTTCTTGAAGATAAAAAAGAATGATAATAGAAAGGCTCCTATGTGTAAGGACTGTAACAACGTAAACATAGAGTACTTGGCATTCCTAAAATCATCTGAACGTGAATCCTAGTCTCTATACAAGCACGGGGTTTGATCAGTTAACATGGCGGTCCAACTCCCAACCTGCTGTGCTCTGAAGTCACGCTCCACAGCACACGGTATGAGCGTGTGATTTTAAGGCCTCAGTTGGCATTCACAAAGATGGGAAGGATCCAACCAAAGGAGCAGCTTGGCCCAAAACTTACGTCAAGCACGTTCTTCCAATGGCAAGCTTTGCGATGGAGAAATAAATGAGCTGTATTTCTCCAAATCATATACATCAAAACTAATTAAACGATTCCACAGTATCTGCACTTAAAGAGCAAACTCTATTGCAGGCGTAACTTAATGAAAATAAATTACAGTGGGTATTTTTCCTTCATTAGTAGGTATTAACTGAATTCTGCGCCTTAAAATAATTCCAAATGGAATTAAACTGGTATATCTTTAAGAACCTATTCCTTCTAAAAAGAGTATACACGTTATAAGCCAGGAAGAAACATTTCAGAAGACACGGTGAATACAAAAATGCCCCAAGCCCTAACCCAACCTTTCTATCAACAGCGCTTTCTGCTTTTAAAGATTCACACCATAAGGTAATGCTCAGCATTTTCCACAGCAGAAGTCCTCTGGGGTATCTTTCTCATTCAGCTGGGATACAGGGTAAGGGTTTGGTGGTAATGACTGTATGATACCTTGTGAGTCCTTTTCGCTAACATTCCTTGTACTGGGGATCCAAATTGTAGGATTACAAGATTACATGAATTATTTGAAGTGATGCATACATAGAGAACGGTGCCAAAGTCTTGTCTTTAAATAGTTTTCACTAAACCTAAAATGCTCAGTATGACTCTTAGAAGAAAAGTCTAAAATCTTTGGACCAAAAGCAAAGGGTTGAAGCTGTCCTACAGCCTTCAAGATGATGCATACTGAGCAAATAAAGAAGCTGAAACGAGCCAAATCCCAAATAGTTGCTTTTTCAACTACATTGCTCTGGATAACTCCATTCTCCCTTCTGTGGCCATGAACTCCTTTTCCGTAGCTCGTTTATCACCCTGACATAGCCTCTCCTTCAGTTTTTCAAGTTCGTACTCGTGCAGGATTTTCTGCGTCAAATATTTTTCACGTTTTATCTTGGCTTTCACATCTGCGGGTACGTCAGGAATCATCCACGCTACAAAGAATTTGACGATGAACACAACATGCTGCAAGGTAGATAGATAAAGAAATAAGTAAAAGAAGGAAGCCAGAGGAAATGATCCGAAGGTAGCAGCGTAACGTAAAATAAACCACTTCTCTTTTTTTTGCTCTTAAACAGAATACATTTCATTTGGCTGTCGTGAAACAACACCATCAACTAAAGTGTACCTGAGATGTGCCGAAAGATTAGAACGTTTCCTATTATACAAAAGCCTCAATCCCAAACCATTTATGAAGTAGGAAACCCAGGAAGAAAGTGTCAGGGTCTGGATTTCTTTCAAATGCCAAGTGTTTGTTTAAAAAGTTCATAATGCCGTGCTGATAGCAATCTGCTAGGGAGAACTGATAAGATGCAGCAGGAGAAGTGATAAGGATTACACTTCAAGTACACCCTTTTCCTCTGCAAGCTTTAAAACACCTGCTTAATGCTGCGGTGCTAGTTATCCAAGTTACCGACTTAGCTATTTTTTAACCAATACACATCACCACAAAACACTGCCAGGATCTTAAATACAGATCAATTCTTGCAGTCTCCTCGTCGGTTGTTTTCACTGTTGGTACTCTGCAGTTTAACTTCCTGAAGTTACAAGCTAGACGTGGAGTATCCGTTTAGGACATGGGTATTTGGTATTACTTAGGGAAGAGGCTATTTTATACTCTCAAGAATTCTGTTTTTCTGTAACATTAATGACTACCTAGAAAATATATCAGGTGCTAACTTCAGAGGGGAGTAACACAGGGAACGTACCTCCATAATAATTATAAATGCCAGCTTTGCAGCAAGAATGTGCCAAAACTGCATCGTGTGTAAATATTTCCTCTCATGATCTGGAGGATACCGATAGTCTCTGTACCTGTTGAATAGAAAAATGCGAAGGTGAAATGTCACATTCAGCCTGAGACAGACTACAAGCTCAGTGACACTTACAAGCACATACAGCTGTCACTTAAGGAACCTTTTCATCTTGATTTAAACGCTCTGTTTCCTTTTGCAGGAAAAGGTTGCCTTGCAATTTGTTGCAATCTTATGTTTGTTTAAACGTTCTCACTCACAGCACCAGCTTATAAATAAGGATGTGTGAGAAGAGAAATTTTACATACAGCTTATTTTTCTCTTCCAGGCAATAATCAAATAGTGCAAGAGTGATGGAACTTACCACGCAATAATTGACTATAAATATAGAGTAAATGCAGCAGATGTTGGCAGATTGTGTACTGAACAGACGCAGGGCTTAATGGAAGCACATTCTCGATCAGGTGTTCTACACTCAGATGTATAAGTAGGACGGATACCTGGGGCTTTAAAGCAGAAGCATCACAAAGCTCCAGCTTGACTTTTGTGTGTTTTTTTTCCTTCACCAAATCAAATATAAATGCTACTCTTTTACCAAGGACTTCTCTGAACTTCTCTAATTCTTCTAGAAGTCTGTAACACTTTGACTTTAAAGGCCGTACCTCATTTCCACCTTTGAGGTCTAAACTGCCCCTTTATCGTACTTCCATGGTCACCGGAGCACTGCAGCCTAGAATCCTTTGAAAATTTTGGCCAAAGTTGCAACTTTAGGGACATAAATTTCAGAACGATGGAAATGGTATTTAATTTCTAGTAAGCTACGCAGAACCGTACTGGCTTTTTATGTTATATACAAAGGCACAAACTATTTATTATTATACCAACACCAACCTGCATTGTACAAAACCTTCTGGATTCTGCTTAGGCTTGTTTCTCTCAGGAAAATCTGAGATTTCAAACACTGACAAACTATTGTTTATGTATCCAGACATGGGTGAGTCTTCGCTTTCAGAATAAGCGTAGTAGTAAACTAAACGAGGAATCATATCTGATGTGAACGCAACAATAAAAGCCTGAAAACAAAATTGGAAAAGAAAATGAGCAAGAAAATTTGTGAGGGGATCCATAAAGGGTTTCTGGTTCTGCAACTGTTACATAACCCAGGATGCACTAAGCAAGGGTGAGCACAATCATCTTGGAAAAGATCCTGCCTTTATCCTCTGCTGTAAGGACCAGGTAATTTTAAACACTTGGTGAACAAAACATACAAACAGCTATTTTAAGAGGCAGACCATCCTTCTCTCTAGAGGACCAATTTGATTTAAAAAATCATTCTTCCCTTCCTTCTCATTTAAGAAGTAGCAACTACTGTATGCAGTACAGGAGAGATTCCCGGTATATCCCCACCCCAAAGCAGTAGCATCCTCTAACAGTGATGACCACACTGCTTGGTGAAAATGGAGATGCAGGTTTGAATTCATGTGAGAAAGGCTGAACGTGAATTCAGTGAGGAAACCAGCTAAGTTATTTGATGAAAGAAGGGGGGCCTTTTTCTCCAGCTGTATTTAAGAAGTCAAACGTGGCTTCTGGCACACTTTGCCTATGAACCTGAGATACTTGAGATGCTCAGGCATCTTGCTAGTTTGGCAATAGCTGCGAGTAGCCTTATTGCCTAAGGCATCTACAGATCTGATACTGCTGAGCATTCTGCATTAAAAAGAAACAATTCTTGATCAGCAGCCTGCTTTACGTTATACCTAATATGAAATACTGACATACCATTTTGTTTCCAGTGTATAAAAAGTACACTACCCATACAAGCCCACTAAAGTTCAGACTGGCTTCTGCCATTTCAAAATGACAGAATATGAAGATGTGTGAAGGAAAGATTACAAGTCCAATGAAATATGGATTGAGAGCTCCACATATCAGCACATGGACAACACAGAAGACTCAGATGGACCATATCTCCATAGGATAATGTGATAAAGTGAATGGTGTCAATGAAGGAGATAAAGCATTAGCTAGCTTTTAAATCTGCACATTCTGAGCCCATAAAAGAGTGAAAGAGTTGGTTTGGCACAGTTAGCTTACTTACATTAGTGACAACAGACAAGATGGCCATTCCATTCAGGATTTCTTGCCACACTCCTATGCTATGTGCTTTTGCAGCCACGGGTCTTCTGTACTGAGTGGTTAACTTCCAGGAGTCTACTCGAATCTCCAAGATATTATTCATCAGAGCAAGAAGAGGAGCCAGGGGAAAGGATGCCACAAAGAGAGTAATGAATCCAAACTGAATGACTGTAAGCAAAAAAAGAAAACTGTCAAAATCTATCCCTAGGAAAGTTTTAACATGGCACCTGCAGACAGACATCGAACTTCTGTGGGGCTGCACAAGTCTTCTCCGTTACAAAAATGAAACATCTCTTGCAGGATGTGACAGTCCGCACTGCAGACCCAACACTACCACTTTATTTTAAAGACAGGAGATGAAACAGAACCTCTTGTCTGGTTTAAGCAGCAGATAGCAATAAATCCCAATGCACCAACACGCTCAGGTTTTGTAAACAAATGTCATAAGCACATCCTGTTTACAGAACCTTTGGAGAAACTCTTTTTGTTACTCGTGCTCCCCCTGCTGGTCTGCTGGGTTCTGTCTCAGTGCACGCCTAAAACTAAATGGATTCCCTCTGATCTGGTTCACGGATCTCTCATCTGCAGCACACACCCTCGCAGCAGATTTGGCACTCATCCGCCGCTTTGAATTTCCACTGACACCAGCTTGGAAACAAGAACGGGATACGGACTGAGACAGCTGGATGCAATGAGAAAAATGCTCAGCATTCGAATGAGGGAAACAGTGTTTACAGTGTTTCTATGACATCCCTCCCTTTCAAAGGATGTACAAAGCACCTTTTCATTGATTTATAATTGGGCTTACCTATTTAATCTGTTTAGATCTATTAACCCTCTCCTGTTTACTGGATTAAAGAGGTGCAATTAACCCTCAACAATTAGTTGAGATACAGTCTTCTTGTGTCAGTGCAAAGTACCTTATCCTCGTTCCAAATCTGTACTTTTAAAACTTACCCATTTCCAGATATTCATAGAAAAGGCCCAGGGCTCCAAACGTCTGCAGATCGTGGTCCTGCTCCCAGCGACTATACAAGTTCTCTGGATTACTTCTGGCTTTGCGGCGTCCCCACCAGTTACAAATCCAGCTGCATTTGGATAAAGAAGTTAAGAATGAGAAAAGCAGATCAAGCATTCCTTTCTCTAAGCGAGCTCCTTGTTTCAGGATGCTTTTACAAACGTGCTTTTCACAAAGAGAAGCAAAAAATCTTTATCTACTTTCCATGCTGTTAATTTGCACACATTGTTCTTAGCTTCATCATATGCCAATGCCTGCTACCATTCCTTTCCTTATAACAAAGGAATCACAGTGGAAGAGAACTTACGGTACAATGGCCTCTTGGATATTTCCCCAGATCTGTTTGCCAGCCATGACTATGGTGAGCTGTGTCGTCAATTCAATCAAGCAGCCTGCAGGATCACACTGACAGAGACAGATTGGGGGATTAATGGACATTAATAATGGACATTACCCAGACAAAATACATTCTACTGCTGCCTAAATTAAAGAAAGGAGAGAAGAAAAGATCTTAAAAATTCTTAGGGCGATAATTAATTCTCACCTGGCCTGCCAGCTAAGATACAGTTTTCAGCAAGGCTGTTACAGAAAGGCAATAAATGCTCAGCATGCTTGATAAAGCACGTGCTCAAACGTAATGATCACTGAAAGTAACTCAGAGATGCTTCAGACTGGCCACTATGAGGAGGAAGCAGCAGGATCTGGGTGCAGCAGGAGCCCCACAGCCCCAGCCAGGGGAATCTGTGGTGCCTGAGCAGCTCTGAGCACCAGGCCAACCCAGACGTAGCAAACACCTGCATTTTCTGTTCATTTCTCTACACTGGGGACATTTAAAATAACTGCCAGTATTCAGTCTCTGTTGTTTGCCAAGAACACTATCTTCAAAATTTTAGCTCTTTATTGTGGCCTTCTTAGGATTTTAGTAGTCAAGCTGCGCTAAGAGATGCTCTATCACTAACCACACTGTATTACTTCTTTGTACTTTGCCTAAAGTTTTTCCTCCACTATTGAGTTCCACGTAACACTTCATTAAACACTGTTTCACCTCTGTACAGACAGCATAGTTAGCAATGATGCATGAAAGAAGCAAAGCCTTACTGAGGTGCCTCTTACATATGGTGATATCCACCAGTATTTCAGGAGAAGTGGGGCCAAGAATAGCACTCAGATTTCTCACCCGTATGGCTGAGAGTCACAACTTTCCACTGCCTGGCTTTCCCTGACTACCAACAGCAGGAAGAGTACTTGGAAGCCCCCTCCTCCAACCTGAGGCCCCGCTCACTGCAGACCAGACCTGCAGCTGGAAATTTGTAGCTCCAAAGGCTGAAAATGATGAAGGGTTTAATTATTTTATTATGAATTCCAGCTTCATCAAGAAATCCTACCTCTTCATTTCGCCAGCGATTAAACATGTACGTGTATGCACCGGGGTAACCAACAAACTTTCCTTTGAAGAAGGCCACATAGAAGCAGGATGAGTAGTAGTTGACAAACTGGAACAGAAACATTTTCATAGTGAGCCTGTTCTCATACTCCATGTGAGTTCTGGGAATCTCTGTGAAATGAGAAAGTAGTAACTTTATTTTCCTTCATTCTCTTGAGAGGATACAGTTTCCATAAATACTCATCACCCACAATGCCCTTACATGCCAAAGGAAATGAACACAAAATCAGAAATACCCTCCAAATTCACTTCAGCAGTTGGAGCTCCTGTTCTCAGGCACCCTACTCTTAATTTACAAGGCACTGTTGTGAGTAGGCAAGCAAGTGGAATTCATTCTCGAAATGTTTATAGCCTTCTTCATAGTATCTAATATCATTTGTTTTACCCCCAAATCTCTTATCTCAGAAATAGCACATCTCAACCAGCAACTAGAAGCGTCTTCTAGAGTATGAAAATTCTAATGCTGACAATGGGCAGGATAAGCAATATTTTTGCTTTGTTGCAGAAAATGATGTTAGTGCTATTTCTGCCACGTTCTGCATACATGTAGCTTAAATTGACATCAGCTGAAACTGGACAGGCCCAGTGCCTCTCAAATAAGAAATTCAGAGCGGGGAAGAATGGGGTAGAATACAGGCTGCCTGGGGAAGTGGGAGAGTGCCCATGTTTGGAGCTATTTCAAAGATGTGTGGACATGGCACTAATGGACATGGTGTAGTGATAGAACTCCGTACATATCATATCATGATATCATTCTATCATTCATATGGCTGATGGCTGGACTTGATGACTTTGAAGGTCTTTTCCAACCTGATCTTTGTGGCAGTTGACATCACTAAGCCTTTGCTTAAGGTTTGCCTACCTCCATAATCACATTTTCCATCACGTTTACCTTCCTAAGGTAGCAGGCAGCCCTAAGCATATTATTAATAACATACCCCGTTAAATGCTAACATACAACTAATTCAGGCTAGAAGAAAGGGGAAGAAAATAAACCACAAAAATTCAAGTTCCTCTTCAGGATGTGGCCTGGACGTTGACCTCACCAGCCCTACGCTAAAGTCATTTCACATCTGAGTACTGTCGTTTTAACTAATTTGGTTTAAGTTTGTGCGATTGAAAAACAGAAGGCATTTACTTGGAATCCAACCTCAGCGTTCTGTAGAGCAGGCAGTGCTCAGAAAGGTGAGGTGGTCGTTCAGGGACACAATTCATTCTTTTTTCTGTGTGGTTTTTTTTTATTTGGTGAGTCATTCCGTGAGTTCACATCAGGAAACAGGTCATGAGTTTATCCAAAAGGAAGATCCGGCTTAGCACTTTTTGAAGAATGAAGAGTGAAGGGAGCTAGAACAGACGCTAAGCCACACCGCTAAGCCTCTGCTAGCTGCACTTCATAGGCGTGCCATAGGAGGGCAGCAGTCCCAAAGAAATAAATGAATTCCTTTCTCAACTGATAACCACGGGCAGTGCTGACCCTGTTCAGAACTGTGACCGACTCTGTCAGGCTAGTTTTAGTACATGCAAAGGCAACGCTATGAGAAAGGAGCTTATAATAACTACTGAAATGCGGGGAAAATGTTTAGCATGGCATGGATACCAAGTAAAGTTGCAAACAGTAAACGACTCTATTTTAGACAGCTTCTACCTCCAGCCATTCCTTCCGAGTTCTGCCTTCATTTACAGTGCTTACCCATATCAGTGATCCAGATAGCTATTTTCTCATATATGAAATTCAGTATCATGATGATGACAAAATTGAGGCAAGAGGCTGTGACTGAAGTAGCCAGCTGAGGGGTCAGTAATCCACTGATGGGCTGCAGACTCTGAGTATTTTCCATGAGGCTGGCGAAGGCAGCATACACTGCAAGGCGATACACGATCACAGCTATCATGCTAGCTATGATCAGAGACACCTAAGGAAAGGACAGATTTCAGACACACAGCTCAGTATAGCTACAACACGTGCATCTTTTGAAATAAGGTCAGCAGCATGCTTTATACTTCAATTCTTTATGAGTTCAGCAGCTCTGAAATACGAAGTACACGAATAATTTGTTATACTAGATACATTAAAGCCATTAAATAACTTTGTTAACAGAAGACAAGCGAAATTGTGCAGAAGGATACAGACTCAGAAATGGAAATGGGTAAGACAAGCTAGATTATACTGTCCACCCTGAAATTCATTCTATGGATATTTCTATACTTCACAGTAGTGAGTAACAGTACTTAGTTTATATACCTTTGCTGCAGAATTTTTTCAGTATAGCATGTAAGTCAGAGAAGTTACCCCTGATGCTACAAGATCTCTTCAGATTACCAGCTACTGATGGATTTGATGGATACATGGTTTAGTGGGAGCTATTGGTGATAGGTGAACGGTTGGACTGGACGATCTTGTAGGTCTTTCCAACCTTGGTGATTCTGTGATTCTATGATTTCCAGTGCTTCGTTTCTTTGCCCTCTGAATTGAAATACATTTTGCATGACAGCAGGAAAACAGCAGGACAGTAACAGGTGGCAAGCTACCACGCTAGTATGTGTTAATACCATAATTAGTGGTGATCAGCAGCTGTGGTAGATGTTAACATGATGATTCAAAAAAGATGCTCACCCAGAACAACACTGTAGTTCCTGAGATGCAGAACCGCACAGCCTGGCTAGTTAGAGGCAAATAAGGCTCCATTTCCTGAAACAGTCAAGCAAGCACAGCACAGTTCACAAATCTATCATCTTATTCTAACTTCAAGCAGCAAACAGAGCTCTCAACAGCTGTGTGAAAGTAACCACATCCGAGGAAAAGCGCTCAGAACCACTCTCTCTCTAAAGATAGGATAGGATTTTGAATGCGCAGAAAAATAACAATAAAAAACATCGGGACAGAAGTGGCCATAGCAATTCTAAGAGTAAAGATGGTACCTGGAAAGAATGGTTAAACCTTTGTAAAATATCAATTAGCAGCTGAAGGAAAAAGACCAACTTCTCCATTGCAGGAAGAGGACAGAACCGTTATTGTAATAACAGATAAGCTGTTGTAGAGTGCTGAGTTCAGAACTGGACTGAATTTTAGGAAATTAATGTCAAGATTTCACAAACGAATCATTTACTTGGATGTACCATGTTTTTCCACACAGCCAGAAAGCGTTTTCCCCCACTCCTTCAATTTTGGAATTGAAGAAATGGCTACACTCATTAGTTGCCCATCTCTGCCGCAGCATCAGGCAGCTAGATCTTACCCAAAAGAGTATTCCCACATAGCACAAGAACAGCTTTCCATGTTGGTGTAAAGGTCTCTCTTTCTCAACCAATTCTAATTCCTAGAATACCACATCGCATGTATTAAGAAATGCTCATTTAAAAATTAATGCCAATGGAATACGATTTAGTAGCAAGTAATCTGAACTTGATAAATCTTCAGGCCAGGGCACTGTGGCATATTTCTGCTCCTCTCGGACAAAGAAACCCTGGTTACTACAGGCCAGCACAATATTAAGCACACCATCAGTGACTATATACTGAGCCAACCAGCACCATTATCAATACTCCCATCTCCAATGATTACGAGTTCTTTAATGACAGTAACAAAGGATCTATTAATGGAACTATAAAACCAGCTGAAGAAAAGATAGAAGAATAGATATCAGGGTTGGAAATTGATGATCCTTGGGGTCCCTTCCGACCCGAGCCATTCTGTGTTTCTATGATCTGGTAACTTTATGTAGGCTCATAACATTTTTATACCTATTAATAATTATTCTGTACCTATATTCTGTACAAGGGAACGAATGTCTCACACACTCTAGGCGATTTTAGCAATTTTCTACCTGGGAGCAAAACACTGGCAATAATGTGGTGCAATGACTGGAAGCCTTCATTATTTATGTAAATAATGATTCTGCTATAATCAGCAAAAGCAGACTTCACTTATGTTCTGGTTAAATTGTTTAGCACTGTGAGGATGATGCCAGTACTATTTTAATAGCAAATGAAGTGTTAATTAAAGCCTGAAGATGGCTGACTTCTATTTCAGTGCACCTAGTACTTTGCATCATGGCCAGGAATAATGAAGAAATGGTTTTGTAACTGAAGCAAAGCTAGCCTTGGGATGCAAGAAACTCAGTGAACTGTATCTGTATCATCTTACCCAGTCTGCAGAATTAATTTACTTGAAGTCACTGCTCCGTATTGCACATTATCTAATATAGTGAAATTATACTACGGTGTGGCCAACCTGCTTGGTTTGCTGTAACTGGGAATTGATAAGGATCACTGCTAAACCCAGCCGCACAAAAGCTTCTGAAAATCCACCAAGGTAATAAATTTATGTGTCATAAAATAAAGGATTATGCAGTCATTGAATTTTTATGGCAAATTTTAATGCATAGTTATAAAGCGCAGAACAGTGCAGTATCTCGGTCACAGATAAAAACATATCAAGGTCCAATTTCTATCTCTTGAATGAATTCCAAATAGCTTGCCCGACTTACGAGAGCTGCATGTAGAGAGAACAGCCTTTTCCCTCAGACAGTTACATTAACCCGTGCCGTATTTGACTGCTGTGGGTGCTTCATTTCACCAGACCACAGGTTTTGGTCCCCACTGTAGGTGAGCGCTGCCCACAAGCCTGGCCATTACTTCCCTATCCTCACACGATCACGCTCTGCTGCAGCACAGGACCTCAGAGCACACCAGGGCCATGAACTACTTCTGATCTCCCCTCTCCTTCCACAGCAGCAGAACCACAGTTGTTCCACTGGTTTTTGCTACTGCGCAGCTAAGGAAGAAAGTGGAGGTTTTGAACTGAAGTGTACACAGGGAGGCAAACTAGCACGTAGCACACAGCACGTAGGCACCTGTTTGCAGTGAGCTTAACTAGCTTGGCAAAAAATTATCATTTGCTTTAAACTCCTCTTTTCCTGAGCATGCAGAAAGCAATACCTTGGCAGAGCTACGCTCAAAATCATAGCGCTTGTCTTCAAAGGTCTCTGTATGAATGCAGCATGCGAGCTGCTGGTATGACAGCAGGAATGTTAATGCTGAATGTGTAGAGGGGAAAGGAGAGACAGAAAAACTCACAAGAAATAAATTCAGCATGCTTCTTTCCTAACACCAATGGAGACAGACCTGAAAAACAAGTCTATTGTTGATGTAACAATGGTGCTTCCCAAGCTCTGGCTAAGTTCTGTTTCTTTTTTCTGAAGGCTGTGTTAACTTATTGTACTCATGACTAGGGAAACTAAGTTTTTTATACACAATTCCAGAATAAGGAAGATTGATTTAAATATATAAGGTGGTGGGATGTTGTACTGGAATGCAACTATCTAAGCCTTAAATTTGTGAAATAATTCCTACCTGAATTAAATGTAAATGAAGATGATTGATTTCTAGTATTCAGACTATTTAGCGTAGTCAAAAAGCACGGTTAATTGTATCTCTATTAGATTTCATAGCATGGTCTTCAGCAACCTTCATCTCTCTAGTGTTCTCTAGCAATGCGTTCGTATATCTGAAGAAAAACCACAGCTGGTCACAGCAGTCTGTCTTTAGGTGAAGACAACTGCTCCCTAATACACTGTAAAAGCATGAGAAAGAGTGCTTAGAAAGGTGTGAAGATTCCAGAGACAGCTGTGCTGAAATGCAAAGGACACCATAAAGATGGTGTTAGCCAAATGAAAGGTATAAACACTGCCTCCGTCTTCCTGATTTAATGTATCAGTTTCCTGGGGAAATTCAAATCCTTAGAGGATAATTAGTGAAAATCATTAACACACGCCGTGGTCTAAGGGATGGACCATGTCCATCACGTGAGAAGCTGAAGTGCAGAGAGGCCTTGGTTCCTGTTCATTTCAGCCACGGAAGCAGTGCAGCCACAACCTGACGGTGCCACCCTGGGGCTAACAGCTCCCTGGAAGGCAGGGTTGTTAGCTGCAGCATGCTAACGCAGCTACACTGCTGGCAGCTGCTTTCAGCAGTGTTGCACGGATCTTTACCTAGTGATTAGATACAGAACTCACACACTATCAAACTATCTTGCAGCACACACCTGAATGTGCATTCGCGCCCGCCCAGTCTGTATGTTACCTGAGTTACGGGATTCTTCTTCTTTTGGGTACACTTGGCCTCATACTCTGGCCTCAGCTGGAGTTGTTGCTGTTCCTCTTCAAAATCAACCAAATCCCACTCATATTTCAATCTTGCTTGCCGCCTCTTCCAGAACTCCAAGAAAAGCGTAACTGTTGGATGTGTTAAAACAGAGAAGTGAACAACCTTCTGAACCAATTAAGCTTGTTTCTGTACCGGCTCCTACTCTTCAGGCTATTATTTTCTCTCACAATATGACTAATCTGTTTTTATTGGCTACCTTCTGAATTTCAAAGCTAAGACTTAAACACAGATTAAGTTAATTTAACTACAGAAGAGGATGAAATGGGAAATGCCAAGACAGGAAATGGCTATTGGCATGGTTATAACAACCATGGTCCATTACAGCTGCCATTACTTCTCACATACAAATAATAATAGAGAATTAGCAAAAACACCCTGCGATAATTCAATTAATTGCTTGTGTATAACTGTGTGTAACACATGAACAACTGTTACAAGTAAGCAGAGCTGTTTTCAAATATTACATTCAAGGATTTTTGTTGCTTTTGGATAGTTATTTGATATGATGGTTATCCTAGAGATAGGGGACATCCAATGCTTTGTGTGGTAAAAAGGGAGCTTAGCTTCACATTTGTTGTTTAATAACATTACATATAGGGAGAGAGAGATAGCAGAAGGAACTCATTTCGTATGTTAACAGCTATAATATCATCATATAATGTTTTAAAAGCCTTCTGTAAACTAATTTAAAATGTAAACCTTTGGTCATCTGATTGCTCTTATTTGAGGCGGAGAGACTCCATAGCTTTTACAGCCACAGAAAAGCTTATCTTTTTGCAGTTCTAAAGTCTTTTCCTGGTACTTCCCGAATGAGTAATCTATGTCACTCAAGGGCTAGAGCTTAAAACCACAGCAAGTTTAGGAAAACAGCGATACAAAATCATCTTCTTCAATATTATTTTTGTGAGAAATCTCCAAAAAGGCGACGTGCTAGATCCTTTGATAACAAATATATTAGCACACACATCTGCGTCTGTTAATGGAAGATTTGTAACCAAATTGAAGACTTAGCTGTATCTCATATAGTGTTCCACCCAGCAGACATGGTATTTAGGGAACGAGAAATAACAACCTTGGTATCCTGCATCTATAAAGATGTACGAACTTCAGGAAAAGAACTTACGTGCAAAATGATCTAATCTTAAAGTCTGAGCTGGTTTCAGTTAGTGTGAGCCCATGCTTACAGGCGGTCTCAGAAAATGCATCTATTTCCACATCATCAAAACTCACTGTAATGTAGAAACTTCACTGGAACAGAATCCAAGTGATTTTCATCCTAACAATGCTGTTAATAATCACTTTTGCACCGGAGGCAGGATATTAAAGCCATCCACCCTTTTTCTTCACACCTCCCTCAAAAGTTTGGTCGAGATTTCTCTACTGCTAGACCTAAATCTTATTAGCAAATATACTCACCCCATATGCCCATGAAAATGGCAAAAAATAGAGTTGCCACGTTGTCAAACAAATGGGAATACTGCGACAGAATACAGAGAGAACATTCAGTAACAAACCGGTTTTCAGTGTGAACAAATACGAGAAAGGGCTGAAGAAGCAGGTACAGACCTCTGAGGACTCACAGGTGGTGTTTAGTCTCCAGTACTCACACTCTCGGTCACAAAGAGGACACATGATGATCTCTCCTCCAATTGCAGGATCACAGATCTCTTTGCTGAGAACAGAAACGTTGTACAGTACATGTTTTTATAGCATCTTAAGAGCTGCTACATGAAATGTATTTCCTCAGAAACAAAGATGTTGAAGCTTCTTTTGTTCAAAGCTCAACATCTGCAGCTTAGCAGAGAAGCCAAGGGCGAGCCAAGAAAAAGAAACTGCTACAAGGAGGTAAACTAGCTATTCCCCTGGCTTGGGCCTTCTGTTTTTTTCCAGTAATAAAACAGAAGTCTGAAAGGAGCTGTACTGCACTGCTCTAATGTGAGATACAAACCACGTGTTTTCATATCAGGTTACTAAGATGCCCACAACACCTTTTCCAAAAGAAGAGGTGTTAATTCAATTTGCCATCTACAGTATGATTTGCTACTTAAATTTAAAAAGCAAGCCAGTGAATTCTATAATCCTGTGAATACCTCTCCTCACCAGAGAAAACTGAACATATATATAGCACTGTTCCCCAGTGAATTCTGAACGTAACTAGTGCAAGTCTCACCGTGACAGAATAGAACAGAACAGATGACAGCAACCGTATTCTGTGTAGAGATAAATGCAGGCAAAAAGCTAGCTTCTGAGTTCTAATTTGCTACCTTTTGCAGTTTAAACTTAATGTTTTATCAAAGACTCCTTAGAAAAACCTCAAGCTCAACCCTCTTTTCTGCCCCAAATCCTGAATACAGTAAATCTTGGGATCCTTGAAGAAACCAATAAGTTTATTTAAAAAGAAGAAAACTCTGGCTTCTGACATAATCAAGTCATCTCTGATGACAGACCTGTACTGCACTCGTGCTTCTAGTAGTCAACAAAAACGATGACCTACATAAAAAGGTCAATAGATACCCCACAAGACAGATTAAAATATAAAAGCATAATGCAATGATATACACTTGAAACAGTTTTGAGACATGTCAGTGGTATTCTTTAGCCCTTACGTACTGTAGGTACTCTGATATTAGAAGCTGTTGCCAAATGGCAATAAAATACTGCTTTTCACCTACAAGCTGAGTTGTACATTTACAGCCTCTGGCAGAGGGATAAGGGCTTGCTTTTGCTTAGATTTTGGTGTGCTTTCTGCTGGACTGTAGCAGCTGCTGTCTGATCCCAGTGCAGCTGGAGACCTGCACCTTTTGCTGAGCGTTTCAAAGGCACCTTTTCACAGAGGGGGGTGACGCACTGGAACAGGTTGCCCAAGGAGGTTGTGGATGCCCCATCCCTGGAGGCACTGAAGGCCAGGCTGGATGTGGCTCTGGGCAGCCTGGTCTGGTAGTTGGCAACCCTGAACATAGCTGGGGGGTTGAAACTAGATAATTATTTCAACTCAGGCCATTCTATGATTCTAACAGTTACCAGTTTTCCTCTGACTGTTCACCACCATTTAGGTCAATGTAGGTAGGTGAAAAACAAAATTGTCTGCTGAGTTTAAAAGCTCATTACCTGTCTTTCTACATGAACAATGTTTTTGCTTTACTTAGCTTTTATCATTGCAAGCTCAGGAGGTTTTCAACATTACACTCACCTGCTCATATTTTCATCCATTGTAAACAAGCCATAAAGAAAACAGATTACGCCAACGACTGCAGCAAGGAATAACATCTCAGTGTAAAATCCTAGCCAGGCAAAATAGATTCCAATCTTTTCACCATAGTACTTCCTGTGTACAAAAGCAAACAAATAAACAAACCAAGAAAAAAACACCCCAACATATCAATGAAACAATTTGAATGAATAAAATACATAGCCTCTTTTGACCCCCCTTCCCCACTCCCACATCCTCCACCAAGAGCTCCAGCCTCAATCATTCTCTTCCCCAGAGGATAATGTAAATGAAGATGTACTTTTTTATTCTCCATGGAGTCATACAAATGGGCACAACGATTCTGATCACACGGTTGGAATGTAAAGGTAGTTTATCACAGAAATAGAACTGGTTGTATAGCAGAAGGGCAGCTGCCACCCATGAATTCAGTAATGCGGTCGTTATTAAGCTGATATGAGCTGAATCGAAGAAATCTTGGGTAAGGTTAGCTTAACTTCAGGTTTAACACTGAGTTATGACTCAAGCTTCAGAAAATGGTTTCATCAACTTTTTTTCAAGTCTACGCTGACATCTGAAAATTTCAAATCATTCTTTAAAAATTGAGGCAGATACTGATTATAAAACGAAGGATATTCTTTATATGCGTTCACATCTATCACTCCCAGGAGTGCTGGCTGGACTGGATAAGGCTTTATTTGCAGAACAGCGTTTTCCCAGTTGCTAGTTAAAACGCATACTATGTCCTCCAAGGACTCGGTGCCCTCTTATGTGTCTGATTCTCACCAGGTCTTCACCCAAGAAAAATATCCCAGCAAGAAAAAATACAAATCTGTAAGCTTTTAATATTCAACTGGCTTTCACTGTACTACAAAGGAGACAATATTTTACCTGATGAGATCCAAAGGCTGTTCTTTGTAGAACCGCAAGAAACGGGCCCATTCCATGTACAGCGTGTACCTCTCGTTGTCACAGTTTGGATCACTTGCCTTTTTCCAGTACTGGCACTGTGAGCAAATCAGAGGAAAGGCAAAACAGCTCATCGACAGATTCAAACACTAAATTGAAAGAAGTGAGCATTAATAATGATGTACATGTCTTAATGGGCAATCAAAATAATCTGCAATTCACCCAACCACGCTCTCCTTCAGCACTTAAAGTAGAAACTTCTTCATATATGCATGTTCTAGAATAATTTGCATTTTCAGTGAACATCTTAGACATTAAGACAACCTGTATTGTGTGGAGCGACTTCACGCCATGTTACACCAAAGCTGCACTAGTACAGCATGTGCACTATGATACTCATTTGCACCAGTATGTTACTGCAGTAAATGGTTTGTCCCTTTGCACTGGTGCAGCATACGCAGCTGCAGAAGTTCCCAGTAGCAGAAAAACACCATTTCACTCCCGATTCAGGAAGAACAATGGAATTTTAAATCCTTTCCTCTGTAGCACAGGAGCAGTCTCTCATTATAAATCCCACAGCTGAAAGCATTTCACTGAGAACTGTACAGCCAGAGAACGTAAGTCAGAGCTGTCCCCTGCCCCTTGTCATCGCACTAGCAGGTACTCAGTGCTGTGATGTTTTGAAGTTGAATGAAAAAACACACAAAATGAAATTCGGACGCTAATTTACTCTAGTAACGTTCATCATGTATAGAAAAGATATTCACAGCACTGCTCCTTACTGTTTTGCGGTGCTCCCAACAGTAAGAGGTACTTTCTGGCAGCAGTACAGCCTAGAGTCTCATCAGCTATACTCTCTCCCTACAAACTTACATTTATCTTTCTAACATATTACCACATAATCTGTATCATAAACATTACAGGAATACACTATGGAATAAATTTCCCAGAAATGATGGGACTGACTTTTTAAAGTAGACCCCAGAAACTCATCAGTGGGAAGAAACCTCTCAGAACATAAAAGCCCAGCAGTAAGAATGGCAGATATTTCTTGTGTACTGCAAAACAGAATCAATTACCGGGACAAACTGAAAGGGTTTGAGCACATTTTCATTTCTGCTGTAAACAGCAATGTCACAGTAGGTGAAAGATAAAAACACTGATGAATACTCAAGAGAACGGAATGCTAAAATACTTACATCGTGAAGAGGGTAAGCAGCTGAATAGGTGCCATTGTTCAGCAGTCTTTTAATCCCAAACTTCTTCTTCCCTTCTTCCGTTCCATACGGACAACGTGTAAGTATATAATTAACCTAAGATTCAAACACATGAATTTCAGTCCTTTCCTGCTTTAGGGCCACTTAACAAAACTCTAATGGCTGTGCACTGTGTGTAATCTGCAAGAATAACAAGTGAAGGAAAAAGTAGTTCTTTGGAAGGCCCTTCGCTGCATGACCTGCCTGGAGAAGTACAGAAAAGCAACTCTTAAATACATTAATTCAGCATTCTAAGAAAGTTGTGCAGACATGTAGGCTTCCTCGTATTTACCCACAGGCGCAACAGCCTACATTCTCCTTCCTTGAACATATATTCCTACAGTCAGTGTAAATTAACATCTAAATGAAAGTGGACAGAAGTCGCATACGTACTATTCTGTTTCTCATAGACGGCGAGAAGAAAGTGCTTTCATCATTAATGAGGTACAGCTCCTGCTTGTCCTTGCTGAACGGTGCAGTGAAATAATCCGGCTCCGGGTGCATCACTTTCTCAGGCAGCCTGAATGGCGTAAGCATGCAGTCCAGGGGATTCTCCACCATTGAGGGAATGTCATTTTCCCTGATGGGAACTTTAATGTTCAGCACTTCGGCATACGTGATCAGAACCTCCCACGGGGCATGGATCTTCACAAAGTAAATTTTGCCATCTTCAGATTCCTGTCCCACAGAAGTTAAAGCTGACATCAGAATTACTGCATTTTACTGTAAGATTTATCAGTTTAGTTGTTGCACGCTGCTTATTTCTTTTCACAGTTTTGAAAGCTTCTCTTTTTTTCAGACAGTTTTAAACATTGAATAGGTTATGTGAATGGCTGACTGTTACTGCAGATAATCTTTGCACCATTAAATGCTTTTCAGATTACATTCACCTTGCACTGCGAGGCCCGAGCACGCTCACTGCATGCTGAGGGCATTGGAAACGTGAGGGTTCACTGTGCGGTACTGCTACCTGGCAGCGCAGCTCCCCTGCAGCTTCTCAGGGTGCTTTGTTTCCTGGAGGAGCAGTTCTCATGCAGCAAAGCAGATCAACACCATCATGAGCTGCAATGTCCATTATAGCCCTGCAGCTATGATAAGGAATTATCTTATCGCGAGGCATCACCCTATGTGTGTCCTTGTAGCATGTCACATATGCACACATAGAAGAAAGCAGCCATTGGATAATATCACATATTGCTCCACGAATCTCCATCTAAGGCTACAGGGCCTGGATTTCATCACAGGTTATTTTGCCTCACTCAGTCTCTGGCAGAAAGCAAAATCCCAAAACATACTGACTTTAGAATCAGCATCTTCTGCTCTTCACTTAAAACCCAAACAGCAACACCGATCAAACGTGCTAAAGTTGTTACACCAGGGTCTGTCCTCATTGGAACTGCCACACCCAGTGAGCAGATGTTAATCTATTCGCTGTCTCCCAGATATGCTGCTAACTGGGGAGATTACATCTAGCTGCGAGCATACTTCCCCTACACACAGGCTTCAGCTACTTTGGAACTGATTTCTTTTTGTTATGTATTCAAAAACAATCACTTCTTCCTGAAAACATAATGACTTTCTTTGCACAATCCTTAGGAACATGCCTGGAAAAATAATTCCACTAGATAAATATAGCTAGACTTAACTAAGACACGCTCCACTGAAATCTGCTAGAGGGGAGCTCCGTGGAGAGGGACCTGGGTGTCCTGGTGGACAACAGGTTGGCCATGAGCCAGCAGTGTGCCCTTGTGGCCAAACAGGCCGATGGTATTCTGGGGTGCACTAAAAAGAGCGTGGCCAGCAGGTCGAGGGAGGTGATCCTCCACCTCTACTCTGCCCTGGTAAGGCCTCATTGGCAGTACTGTGTCCAGTTCTGGGCTCCCCAGTACAAAAAAGACAGGGATCTCTTGGAAAGAGTCCAGCGGAGGGCCACAAAGATGGTGAGGGGCCTGGAGCATCTCGCCTGTGAGGAAAGGCTGAGTGAACTGGGTCTGTTTAGCCTTGAGAAAAGAAGACTGAGAGGGGACCTGACCCAGGTCTATCAATATCTAAGGTGTGGGGGGCAAAGTGGCGAGGCCAGACTCTTTTCAGCAGTGTGTGGAGACAGGACAAGGGGAAACGGCCAGAAACTGGAGCATAGGAAGTTCCGCACGAATGTGCACAAGAACTTCTTTACGGTGAGGGTGACGGAGCACTGGAACAGGCTGCCCAGGGGGGTTGTGGAGTCTCCTTCTCCAGAGATATTCAAGACCCGCCTGGACGCCTACCTGTGCGACCTGCTGTAGGGAACCTGCTTTGGCAGGGGGGTTGGACTCGATGAGCTCTGGAGGTCTCTTCCAAGCCCTATGATTCTGTGATACTGTGATTTTGTGATTCTGTGAGAGCTCTTTGTAATTTTTTTCCACATGGCAACAAAGTGCTATATGCTAAGTACTTATCTGCAGGCCTATTTGTTTAGTACTAGTTTTTCTCAAGTTGCTTTTCGTTCTTCTCCTACCTTCTTGTCTTCTGTTTCTAGTTCCAAACCGGCCTTCTGCAGATTGCTCTCAAATTCTTTTCTTCTTTCCTGAAGAGAAATAAACACGTGTTATTTGCTGGCCGACTCACAATGGCTCCTAACCCACTGGTTAGGAACAGGCTTGTATGCCGTGCTGTCCTGTTAAGAGGACAAGCAAGCCAAGTCTTGAGCATTTCTGAGTTGGTGCAAGTGGGAAAACTAGATAATAAGAAAAATTTTGGAAGCATTCAGGTTAGGGTTAACTTTATCTGTTAACGTTTTACATTGTCTCCAGTTTAATAACCCTGCCTGATGCAAATTTCAGGTACCAACTGCAGACAATTCCACATGTTTCATAAACAGCTTAGCTGGCCAGCTAGATAAGACTACAGCATCATCACGTGGGAGCCCAAATGTGCTTTGCCCGTGTCAAGTCAGCGTGGACTTCAGGCAGAGATAAGTAACCGTGCCTGTGGCAGTATGCAACAGGCATGGAGGTATCCTGTTTGAGCCCTGTACTTCTGCCAGTAATTGTAGGCAGTGTCTTCAGGCAAGAACATTTTCCTCCTTTCCTTCTCCGCAGTTTTTGCTCCTATTGAGAGACTGAATTAATTTCCCTTTAATTGCATAAAATTTGCTGAAGAAGTGCCAAAATAACCACAAGCTATACTAAATACTGAGCCCTGGCCTCATTAGAAAGCACCAGATGGACAACCAGTTGATTTCTTGCTAAAACTTGCAATGATGGGTCATGTGTTCTCTACCACAGCCTTACATGATGTTTTTTAAACACGCACATGATGAAGGAAAAAAAAGCCAGCAGTTTCCAGCCAATTCCCTGTTACTGTTTCTGTGAGGAGTAGGCTGCCCTATTTACATTTGAGTTTGCATAAAGTACTCAGGTCAGTGACAGCAGACTGAAGAACAGCTCCCAGATCTATGCTAAGATGTGTTGATACATTTAATATGTTACTAGCAAGGCTCTACCTTATCTCTAACATCTCATTTTGCTAAATGTATTTAGTCAGTAAATTAGACACTAGATAACCTAGCAAATAGGGTGAGCTTCATATCCAAAGAGATGTGCTGTTCTGGATGCCATCTTCCCCCAACAAAGCACACTGCCTGTGTTCTTTCCTTGGCAAACCCTAGAGGAGATCCAAGCGAGCCAGCTCAGGGCCTCTGCCACCAGAGATGTTCTCACCCAGCTCCTCCTTAATCTGTGCAGCTTAATCACTGGCAGAGCCAAAGGACACAGCCCTGTCTGACTTTGCTTCTCTTACTGTAGACATAGCAGGATAAATTGAAATGCCCTAATAGGAATTTTACCACCTTGCTCTCTTCTCATGTGCTACCTTCCCTGAAACACTTGCAAATGTACTTCCCAGCCACCTCAAACAACCATCTTTCAAAGGAAATCAATCTGCTGGAAAAACAAACAAAACAAAACAAACCAATTCCCCTCCTTTCTAGCCAAACACTCTATTTCCTCTTATTGTTAGCAAAGGCTTAAACTGGACAAAAAGTGCCCGTGTCTCAGTGCCATTTTTTTTTGTGTGTGTGTGTTTTAATATATACATGTAACAATCTCATGTTCACTACCTTGGCCACAAAAAGCTACACTTCTGGGGCACACATTTGAGCTTCCACTTCAGATCCTGCCCTGCTATTCCGGAGGGACACAAACAAACAGCCCTGTGGGACTGACAGTGACAGTGGGCCAATCCCCTTCCTCACACTTGGTTTAAGCACAGTTCTTAAACCTCTCAGGAGCACCAGTAAAAGACAGAAACCCCATTTTCCGAGACAACTGTGGCCCATATAGGGTAGACAGCAACCTAGCACTCACCTCTCCAAGCACTGCTGTGGCTAGTCCATGGGCTTGGTAACCTCACCTCCTACGTGTCTAAGCTTAATGAACTGTCCTGATAAGATTAACACGGCAAGAGCCAAAGTCCAACAGCACTAAAATACCCAGGGCAGATGCAGCGCTGTATGATTAGCTACCCAGGTTGCATAGAAGAATCTATTACAGATCTGTTCCTTGATGACAGAAGAATAAAACCATTACGTTTTCCAACATATTCCTTAATTAAACCCTTGCCTCCCTCACTCTCTTCACTTTTCCCTTTCTGTCAGGCAGGGAGCACCAACCTTACAAATAACCATCATACCCAGGTCCTATATGAATCATATGTTAGATATGTTTTTGGAACGTTATTTATTTTTTTCCATATCCTCATACATTGTATATATCAATAAAATACTTCTGACTCTCTGCTAGAGGCTTTAAGGAAAAAGGAAGCTACTGTCTCACCAAAATATCATCATAATTTTTGTCTACAGCGATCTTGTGGTTAGGATTTATTCATGTAGACCATGGAAGGCAAATTCAAAAGAGACTTGAAGCTGGACAGTTTCTGGAAACACCAGAGAAGTGATGGTGTTTGTTCTGAAGGAAACTAAGGGGGAAGATGAACAGCTGGCCTCTTGCATCTTGCATCAGGGCCATGCTGAAACACACAAAGGAGTTATTCACCCCCCTCTTAGAAATGCAGAATAAAGCTGTTTCCTTGAGACAAGGAAACAGAACCCTTTGTCAGAACTGTTTTTCTCTTCTGATGAACGCTTGTATTCTTAGCTGCTGCATTTTGATGCATCATGGTGCTGCAGTAAGAGAAAGTGTTCCATCACCAGCATAGGATCTCAATCGAATCAAACCTGTGCTACATCATAGCACAGTACTCCTGAGCACAAAAGCCTACATTCATTTAATGGCATGTTCATTGTATAAAGGTCTTTGCTGGACATAAATATAGGGTACATTTATTTTCTCTGCAGATTCACAAGGACCATGTGAAAGGTGATGCGCCCTACCGATGACACGTGCAGAGCTGACCTGCACAGATATAAACCACAGGCCTTCTTTTAAGGAGTTGCCAACTCTTGTGGCAAGAGACATACAGAATTAAATCCCACAAAACTTGATGTTGTTCTGCAATTTTGCAAGACAGAGGCTTCTTCCTATCAAATGCATCTTTACCTCAAAGAGGAACTATAATATTAGCCGCTAGTTTTCATGTGTTGTTTTTTTTTCCTTTACATGTGCATCCTTCAGTAAATAATGACACACTGGCTAAGATTCCTGCCACCTGCTAACAAGCAATGAGAAGGAAAATGCTGCAACAACAAGAATGAGTAATTAGACTGAGCAACTGGCTCATTTTCCTTCCAGCTTTAGGTATTACCTAAATAGTCCTCACTTCTTCCCTCATACTATTTGAACATGACTAATGGAAAAGGTTTATTTTAAGAGTTGCTTTCACTTATTTTGCATCGATGTATACTTCCCCTCTCTACGCTGACTGGTCTTCTCTTCATTCTTTTAAACATGCATTTTACTTTATGCTAGAGAAAGGAATCTAGCTAGGATTATGGCCTGACAAAGAAGCAAGGTGGGTTCGATATAGCAGTATCGAACCTTCAGTGCCACAGGAAACGTTGCCATTCAGGCAACTAGATCCTGCTGGGAAGCCCAAGGACAATCACCAGTTGACATTTTAGAGGGTGCCCATGCTTGCTTGTTCCAGCTACAGCGTACTTTGTTCTATAGGAGATTTCTTACCAAAGATACACTAAGTATTTTACTAGAACAGTGAGAACATATATGTAGAGAGCAAATCAAATCCAAGCAAAAGCTTAGACAGGAGATGCTGTGCTTGTTCAGTAACAAAAAAGTCTTAAAGAAGTCTTAAAAGGAGAACTGCATGGATTCTTGCATGGATTCTTATCTAGCTCTCTTTCTGCTAAATGAAGATAAGGATGAAAAATATGCTTTTACATAAATGGGCAGCGTTTTGATATGTTATTGCTACAAGTAACTTGGATAATACCTTATTTGGAAGACAATTCCTTCATTAACACTATACAGATACAGGCTCAGTAAGGCCTCACCTACTTCTAAGATTATTAAAAGAAGAAAGCAAAGTCATTTGGCATTAAACTGACTGTATAATATATTGAGCGATCCGAACAACTAAGCGATCAATTCAGTAAATGAAGTCCCCCAAAATCCAATAAAATTGATTCCTAGCACACAACAGTACATTACACAGATTTCTGTGCACGGAATGGCGTTTTACACATTTAAGAGATCTTTTTACAAAGTTCAGTTGCAGCTGAGTGCAGTGATTTGAAAGGCTTAGCAATTGATACTCAGGTTACAATAGATAATTGATGAGACCTCAAAAAAGCAAACTTACCAACTTCTTTTCCCATTCTTTATTAAGATCATCCACATAGGAGAGAACAAAATCAATCCTCCTGACGCCATCCCTGAAGAATATTGAATCTTTGCTTTCGTGTCTTTTATCGATCTGCGGAAGATATGGGCACATGATTAAGAATCAAGTATTGCTGTTGCTCTAAAATAACAGAAGGCAGAGCAGTTTCCTTAAAGTTGCCTCAGTTCTTTAGTTTCTTCATAGTTGAAGGCAAGTTTTAACAAGACTTATATGCAGTTGCAATCATTTTCCCATTAACTGGCTACAACCGCAAACGTCACGTGTAAACAACTGGCATATAAAGATTAAATACAATACATGCTAGCGTAGCAATGCCTGTGAACAGTGCTATCATTGCTTCTTACACACTTCTTACAATGTGTCACAAGTGATCAAGACAAGCGTTATTCGGCAGTATGAGTTTTTCTGCAGTTAGTAGGAACACCACTCTGCACCGAAGCGTTGGAGGGCACAGCTCATCAACTTGAAGCAGGTAGCAAGAAGTAAAACTCATACACCTCTTCCTATGCAACAAGAGTCACCAAGGCCAGCCACCACAGAGAAGTATGTCCCAGGAATGATCATGTACAAACTGGCACACAAGTGACACAGTGGTAATATTTCAATAAATATATATATATATATATGAATAAAATACATTAATGCAATAGGGAAATTGATACTCTGTACTATCGAGGCTCACGTTTTCATTTATCAGCATATATGAATTTTGTATCAGTAACATCGATCTTATCCACTAATAGGCTAGAACAATTAATGTTCAGCCAAGTAAGATAATTACCTCCTTCCATTATGAAAATTAATATTAGGTGATATTATTTACTACTGCATCAACATTCTGGTCTACCCACTTGCCTAAAGGACTCCAGGTTCATATGGCAAAGAGTCCTCCATGGCAGATAAACTCTGGGCTAAATTTAACTCCTTGCTAAGGAAGTTGGTTTGTCTTGGTTGTTTATTTTTATTTAATGACACAACCAACAAATTGGCAGGCAGTTATACAGAACCCAAGCGGGTTTTCATTTTAGTAGAGCAGGAACAAAAAAGAGTAACTCAGAGAGATACGTATCTCTCCTTCTTAAACCGTATAGAGACGCACGTGGAAAAAGGCTCTGGAAAAGCACAAAATATTTGCAATGGTGAACCTCGCTCCCAGTTAACAGAAGCCACCACACAGTGAAGCAAGTTATTACTGCAGCCATCCAAGGCACTTGCAATATCATTCATCACTGTTTTACCCTGAGTCGTCGCTTCAGGAACAGATTATATCTCCTTCCACTCTGCTGGAATAACCAACAAGTAGTTAGTTAGCGTGCTGTCCCTCTCTAAGCCCCAAAGGGAGATGCTTCCAGCAGCACCCCCCTCTTGGTGTCAGTGAGCAGTGCTTAACAAAGCCAGGAAATGCCTCCAAGTATCAGCAAAAGCATGACCATCCACAAACAGCATGACCGTGCTTTTTATTAAAGGGAAGTGTCCTGGCATTCTGATAATAAACTTGGGTTTTTAATCAGCTCTGAGAAGGCTAATTACTGTTACTTGGATACTTCAGTGTAGTTTAGAAAAACAGCAGGAAGGCTCCTTTGAATGTAATGCAAAGATGACAACATAAAATCAGAAACAGGCACTAGGTAATGAGTGGAGTGTGCATGGTACTATTAGACCTGTGTTATGTTGGATCTGCTGAAATGTAGAAGGAAAATAGCAGCCATGTCATCCCAGAGCTGAAAAGGCTACGAGCATAATGTCCATGTATTCCAGGAAACATATTTATGTTCAAATACGCTCAGGTTTGAAAAACAAATGCAATCCCTGTGTTTCCATCATGTTGTGCATCTTTATGCCCCTTCACCACCTACACTGGGGCTTCCAAACACAGCATGCGATCAGGTGAGATTCAGATGTCTGAATCAATAATCATTGAATCCAATAAGAGGAAGGGAATGGTATTCTCTCTGTTGATCAGCTCTTATAGTTCTGTTTGTAAAACAAACAAAAAAACCACTGCATAATTTGCAACTGTTAAGTGTTAGCCTGATTAATACACAAAAACCACACTGAAATCTACACAGTACTAACAGCACTGTAATTATTCAGCGTTACAGTTATCTGAACCCTGAGCTGCACTCTAACAACATCTAATCTTGGGAATTAACCTAAGAACCAGGCTACCCCAATCACCAAATTAAAAAGGTGTGGTGTCAATCTGCCTGAGTGTAGGGAGGCCCTGCAGAGGGATCTAGATAAGCTGGATCACTGGGCTGAGGTGAATGGGATGAGGTTCAACAAGGCCAAGTGCCGGGTCCCGCACTTTGGCCACAATAACCCCATGCAGTGCTATGGGATTGGGGCTGAGTGGCTCGATGACTGCAAAGAGGAAAGGGACCTGAGGGTGTTGGTTGATGCTTGGCTGAACATGAGCCAGCAGTGTGCCCAGGTGGCAAAAAGGGCCAATGCCATCCTGGCCTGCATTAGAAATAGTGTGGCCAGCAGGAGCAGGGAGGTGATCATCCCCCTGTACTCAGCTCTGGTGAGGTCACACCTCGAGTATTGTGTTCAGTTTTGGGCCCCTCACTACAAGAAGGACATTGAGGCCCTGGAACGTGCCCAGAGAATGGCATCAAAAGTGGTGAGGGGTCTCATAAGCACAAGTCTTAGGAGGGGCGGCTGAGGGAGCTGGGATTGTTTAGTCTGGAGGAGGCTCAGGGGAGACCTCACTGCACTCTACAACTTCCTGAACGGAGGTTGTGATGAGGAGGACTTTGGCCTCTTCTCCCAGGCAACAAACAGGACCCGAGGAAATGGCCACCAGTTGTACCAGGGGAGGTTTAGATTAGACATAAGGAAAAGCTTTTTCTCTCAGAGAGTGGTCAGGCACTGGAATGGCTGCCCAGGGAGGTGGTGGAGTTGCCGTCCCTGGCAGTGTTCAAGAGGCATCTGGATGAGGAGCTATGAGATATGGTTTAGTAGCTTGTGGTAGCAACGGTAACGGGAGGAAGGTTGGACTAGATGATCTTGTAGGTCCTTTCCAACCTTGTGATTCTATGATTCCATGATAAGGCAGAGATGCTTGCACAGAATTTGTCCCTGTGAACCAACAAAAGCCATATATACAAATATAACGACAGCTTCAAAAAAGTTCTTGCCAAATGAGCGTCCAAAATTCTTTGTGTAGCATAGTTACAACTAGATCATTCCACACAGCTGAAGTACTATTTTATCTTCAGTGCCATCCAAGTTTGCTTATTCTCCATGATGTGTTAGGATCCCGTTTAGTCACTAACAGTCTCAGCGGCAATTTAAGATGCAGTAGTCACTTGTGGATCCACTTTGCAAAGAACACTGCTCAGCTCTCTCCTGTGCATACATTTATTCATCATGGATAATGACAGGCATACTCACAAAACCCATAAATTATTCCTTCCCAGCGTGCTACATTTGAACTTTACAGGAAGAACAAGATCGGTCTTGCATATTCATGCTGTTCTGCGCCTAATTGTGCACTTATGGGGCTAAAATACCTGAAATGGTGATCACTTGCATTGGTTCTATTTGTGAATTGTACAAAGCTATGGATTACACTTCTTCACAGGTCTTCTCAGAACTGCGTTCAAAATAACTCATCATGGATAAGCCACAGTTATTAAGTTATACCTCTCATCATAGCAGATGGTCTTTGATGGGCTTCTCCTGTAATACAAGTAACCAAATTAAAACTTCCCAGCACAACACAGACAGACTGAAAGCAGAAGCTTCTGAATAACTAAATGATACCCAGTGAGGAATTACAGAGGACATGGAGCCAAGCCATGGTGAAAGTATGGCGAAAGCCACAAGTTGCATCAAGGATAATTCCTGCTGGATTTGAGGGAGTGGCTGAGCAGAAGCAGGCCCAACAGGTTGCCCAAACAGGCTGTGTCATCTCCATCCTTTGGATCCACAGCTTGACTGACTGAGCAACCACGGCTGGGGGTTGGAGCTACATGACCTTTATGGTCCTTTCCAACCCAAGCCATTCTATGGTTCTAACCTTATCCATGTCTGAAGTTAGCCTGGCCTTGAGGAGACCTCCGGTGGTCATCTCCAACCTAAGTCACCGCACGACTCCGTGAAGCAATGTGACAGTGCTCAGCATGCACCAGTGCTTCCAGAAGATGAATAAAACAGATTTACAAGGACTACTCATAGTCCTGAAGTCATTTCTCAATTTTCCCAGCCTCACCATCTCTCTAAAAGCGATGTGACTTCATAGCATCCAGGCAGATGAGCTGAACATCCTGGCTAAATTTTCTTTTCATCTAACTACAAGATAACTGGGCACATATGAACTATACCGATCATCATACTTGATCTTGTGATTATTAGCTTGCCTAGATACCTGCCTGAGGTCAGAGCACACAACCTTGCTTAACCACCCAGCAATCTCAGTAAGCAGACTGCCACCCCGTATGAGACGAACTGCAGCGCTGCAGCAGGAGCCCGACTCACGGGGGAGACTGAAACGTCAGCATGGAAATAAACAAATCTCAGCTCAACACAACGTGAAGCTGTCAAATATTACAATGACTCCTGACCAAACAGATTTAGATGAAGTGCATAAATGCCAGCCGGCGGTCGTGCTCTAAACTGAGCTCCCTTCAAACTTCCTCACATGCTAACCGCTCTCCAAGCACTCCAGTAGCAGGCCAGGCCGCCTCCTCCCGCAGGGGTTCAGATACACTCTGCCAGGTCCAAAGCAAACAAGACGGTCACCACTAAGAGCAGGGGAGAGGACGCGGCTGGAAGTGCTGGCAACCACTGGGAGCCTTAATAAAGTGCCTCAGAGAAACAGCTCTGGGCTGAAGCTGAGTGACACAGGCTGTAGTAAACGTTTCCTTAGACTTACTGACTCACCTGAACAGGCATCTGACCTTGCTTAATGCAGTCAGCTTTTCCTCAGTGCTCCACTACAGCAGCGGAAAAGCAAGTCTATTCTTCAGGTGCCGTTATACCAGGCACAGATGATTCAGTCCTGTTTATTTTCTCTTGATTCAGAGGGATTTCTATTTCTGGTCACTCACACAACAACGAAGTCAAGTTGTTACATGCTGCTAGAGATAACTCTCTATTTTGTAATGAGGTTTCCTCCAACCACGCCTTGCTACTCAGTGTTTCAGCCCTCTCCATGCCTGGACTTGACAAACAGAAAAACTCTGCCTAAAGCAATGCTTTTCAGAGTAAAATTCAGACAGAAAACTTGAGCTTTCTCAGAGGCCCACGCTAAGAAACACAGCTCCCAGGTATAGCTCCTCCTCCCCCCAGAGCTTCATGTGTCACAAAGGTCCCACTCTGCAGCACCCGGACTTGGAGGTTCAGAGGTCAGTGTCCTTCATCGCCTTCTAGTCTGTGTATCTCAAGAGTGGAAAGATCGTTTAGAGCTGTCATTTCAGTAATTAAGTGGTAATGAGCACTAATCCAAGATGCAGAACCTCAATATTATCTACCGTAGTTATACTACAATGAAGAATCCCCAGCTATGAGTAATGCTAAATTACATCAGTAACAGCATCCCCATCAGCACATCTAAGAATTGCATAACCACAGTCCTATGTTATCAGGTAGGAAAACCTCCTGAGATCACAAGGAAAAAAAAATGCAATATTTCATTTATTTGCTTGCAAGATAGTTTACAAAGCAAATATTTGTTTATTGCATACTTCAGATAGTCATGCACCAATCAGTTTTTATAGTACACACAGTAACAAACCAGAATGGCTATATTATAAAGTAATTCATCTATTTATATGCTAACAATCCATTGCAGAAAAAAACCCCACCAAACAACAACACAACAGAACATAAAAAAACACAAACAAAATAAGGGGTTGAAAAATGAACCATGGTGCAAGAAAAACCTCCAGGTGTGAAAGAGCAAGAAAAACCCAGTAGCTTCAAAACAGAATGAACGCTCTCACTCTGATTGCAAATTTGAGTGCAATGTATGCGTACTTCCCCCTTCATGGAACGAGACACGTTGACAACTACAGGTGATGTGCTGACTGGAGTTCCGCTGAGTCAAATGTAACCACTCAATGAAACGCAGTTTTGAAAAGCAAAAAGCCTATGTAAATGCATTTACACAGCAATTGCAAATACACAGTGCAAGGAAAAAGCAAAAAAGCAAACTCCTCCGTAGTTCATGCGCACTAAACTCAGCCACTGTTACACCACAGACCACTTTGCATGAGGTTCACTTCCATGTTCTTCCTTTGAGCAACCCAGGTAACTGAGGCACTTACCCGCTTCCGAAGAGCGCATTTACAACTCTCTGCAGCCCCATTTCCAGTTATGCTTCATGCAAAGCACAAAGCTGCATCGGAAACTACAACCTTTGCCATCATAAGGAACAAAGAGAAGCCCCACATCCTTCTGGGAGCTGTTTCTGTATCTTTCCAACACTCGTGTTTCAATTCCAAACGCATGAAAGCTTGAAAACATGCATTTCAGAGCAGTTTAAGACACTCAGGATGTTCACGCTACAAACTGAATGTGCAGAAAAAAAACCCTCTCTGGATGAAAGAAACTATTGAGCAGGAACAGAACAAAGAAAACTAAAAAGTATGCTAACAGAGCGTATGTGTTAATGGAAGACACCAGAGCCCCACGTAAGCAAGCAACTTGAATACACTTCAGCATGTACTTCTCCGCTTACGTTAAACAAGCTTTTCTATTTTTTCCCCTCCGTAAAATAACGGAGATGGTTTTCTAACATATTTGGTAATTACTACCAACACGTAGTAATTAAAACATGTTGAAGTATCATGCTGACTCAGAATCCTGCACGTTACGATAAAAAGGGATCCCAAGTTAATCACACCATAGTCAGAATGCCCTATATCCCATCAACCCAAAAGAATAACAAAAAAGCAAACTTTCCAGTTTTCTTCACCAACAGTTAACTTCTCAATTTTGACAATTTCTCACCATTTGAACCCTTTCAATTACCTTTGAATTCATCAATTAAGCCATCACACGATGTGGTCGTGAGGCCAACAGACTCAAAAGCCACATCCATTTTTACATGCTAGGAAAGCAATTTTTTGGAAGGATGGCTTCCTCGAAACTGGAAAATTTTTTCGTGAGGGACTTTTCAGCATATGGTAACAGAAGACGTCACACGAATTCATGCAAAGAAGCATGAATGTTGCTTACTGCTTACCACTTGATGATCGGGGATGAGTAAAGTAGTCTCAGTGCTGCTTAGACCCTGCCAGGGGCATCATGGGAAAAACATAACATTGTTAGCAGTGATGCAAAGGATGCTTCAAAAAGAAAAAACTATTTTTTTGGAGAAACACTGTAGCTTCTGGTTTAAGTCACTAGAAAGTTATTCTGAGTGATGGCTGGATTTTCAGTTCAGATTGTCAAAGTCTGAGCAGAACTCTACTTCCCCAGGTAACTGGGTGCCTAGCCTACAGAGATTACAAGTTCACTGACTTTCTCATTTTTATTTTCAACTAAAACTTTACTTGAGAGAAACCACACAGGTCTATTCATATAATTTTGTGAAACAAACACTACTTTTGATCCTGTTTATGATGAACTAACGCGAATACATCTTTTTCCATTCTTCATTAATGATACCATCCCTGAGCATTTGCTCATCTAAGCAAAAAAAATCCACATGAGAAGCAGTGCCAATTCAATGGCTCTACTGTTCTTCTATCTTCAGACAGTCTGACCAGGAATTACAAATCTAACCCTCTTGTTACGGAGGCTACTGAAAAAACCCAGCTGAACGTTAGTCACCAGTATAGCCAGGTAGTCAAGAAAGACAACAGTATCCCGGTGGAGACACCATCCCTGCAGGTTTTTAAGAAGCATGGAGATGTGGCACTGAGGAACATGGTTAGTGGGCACGGTGGGGATGGATTGGACCAGATGATCTTTGAGGTTTTGTCCAACCTTAATGATTCTATGATTTGTGGAGCAATGCACACGGAGATACTTAACTGGAAAGTTTTCTCCAGTTCTGTTCTACAAATATCAGCCATGTAAAGTACTGTACAAACTGGAAACCAGTGGAGGCACACAGCCTTGCCCGTCACTGATGTCCTGAGACTCCTGGCCTGCCCACGTCCATGGCAGAAGCCACCCATCAGCTCTTCTTCCACCTCTCCTTTCTGTACTGCTTCCGCTCACAGCTTGCCATCTCAGCCATGATACGATGTCAACATGGACCTTAGCCATCCTTGAAGAGCTGCCCACACAGCTTTACTCAAAGATAGAGCTTGAATATACCTAGTGAAATAGTATGCTTCGTGAAATGAGAGCATACAGCAGGCAAAGTCTAGTCCTTTGTACACCCCTATGCATTTGGTGAACTGCTTTCCTACTTATCTAGGGAACTTAATTCACTCTCAGTACAACTGTCTGAAATTAGTAAGTCATGGGAGCTAGGTGTTTCAAAGTTGCTGATAGTCAGCTTACCTTTTCTCATACATTCAAACTCCTGTAGAGAGACCTACACTTCAGCACTACATGCTGAAGTCTATGTACTGCACAGCAGGGCTTTTATCTTTATAATCTCCAGAATAAGAACTAAATAGTGCTTTCAGAAACACTCAAATAACCCCAACTCCTTCAAATAAAAGCCAAAAATCAAACACTGACACTGGTGGTAGCAGTGTTCTCCTGGTCCTTCATACTTCAAAATGTTCCTTCCTAAGTCTAACATATTCCTCCATATTTTCTTCTTACAGATGTAAATAAACTACGAATGAGTTTGCGCTTTCATCTCCCACAAAACGTGCTATCAAACAGAATGGCCTCATGGTATAATTTTTCTTCTCTCACCGCACAAGCATTAAGTAGAGGGAAGACAGATACTCAGTTTTTATTTCATTCATTTTCCCATTCGCCTGAAATTTTTCAGACTCATTCATGTATTTCTTGGAACAGGAACTCTGTAAAGGCTAATTTAGTAGATTCTACTTCAAGACTGAATTAGGACAGTTGTCTATCCCTAGTGGGAGTGGCTGCCTGTGAACTGATTTCTCAAAGACGTAACTGGGAACAGATTCCTTTGCAGCACCTATCTGAAAACATTCCTACCATGACCCTTTTTTCCCTTTTCCTGTCTGCTATCTGCTGCAAAGATCTCCTTGCCTCCATGCATGACAAAGCATCTAGAAATGATTCATGCTGTAAAGCTTCTAATATCCAGGTCTATTGAACTTCAAGTGCCCCTTGTTTCTTTTGGCCCTGGGAGAGAAGTAAATGAATAAGGAGACTAATAAGAAGCAGATGAGGGGAAGAAAAAAAAAAAGTAGAAGCAGATTAGAGCACGAACACAAAATCATAATGAAGGACCACAGGCATTGCTGACTGCAGATCTGATTGCTTTTTTAGTTCTGGACTTCATCTGACTTTTGCAGAAATGTTGACAGACTTCACCACAGACTGCTTTTCACCTTCTTTTTTATTTTACTTCCACTTCTCCTTGCATACAAATCACTTTATTGTACAAATTGCAGAAGTCAGAAATATGCCACTATATTATGGATAACGTTTTCTCTTAAGAATCTAGATGTTAGCTTCACCCAGTCCTCCCTGCTTCTAAATTAGCCAGAAGACCTTAGTTCTACTACTGCTAAGTAGAAGTATGACATCATCCTAAGTTATGTTTTTTTTGGAGGGGAAGAGAAAAAAGAGACAGTACAAGCACACTGTAGTCGTGACCTGATGGAAATTCAGGTAACTCTCTTCTGCTAATCTTTTTATGAATGAATTCCATTTCTGTTTTTAAAAATGACTGGAGTTAGATGGTTTTGAGAATTCACGTGCTCATACAAAGTGCACACAAGTTACAGGAACATAAATTTAAGTACCTGGTTAAGTAAGAAGACATTTACCCACCTATCACCAAAGTAAACTTGTAAAACAGAAAAACAGACTGGCTGCCAAAACAACAGAGCACACTGACCTGAGTTCAAACGGGTCTTTGCAGAAAGAGGAGAGACAACGGGTTTTCTCACACACCAGGATCGATGGCCCTACTCAACTGCTACAGGAATGCATTAAGGATGACAAAGGCAAGCTAGCAAAGAACTGAGGGAATGTAAAGTCTTTCAGTTTATAAAGAAGAATCTCAAGTTGTGAAGACATATTGAGATAAAGGATTAGAATTATGTGAAAAAATGAAGGCTGTGTTACTGCTGGAATTGATTCATGGAAAAACTTCACCTGGATATAAAGGACATTAATCATTACAAACTAAGGCTGTCATGGCTGATTACAGCACGGGGCAAGAAGATTAGAAACAACTTTATAACTTTATGCCAAGTTTATGTATAGAAAGCAAAAATCTGATGAATGACTTTCTGTTAAAGGATACAGTGTAGGGTGACATAAAGCAGAGAGAAGTATCAATTTAAATGTAACAAGTGTCAGATGACCAGGTGACCTGAAGAAATAACCTATAGCCAAATACGCTGTCTTTTAGAGAAAGGCATTAAGTCAACTATGGACATGTTAGTATGACATTTCTTCATGATTCCTAAGAACAAATGAAGAAGAATTACTAGGTAAGGAACATATATACGTAGAAAAAAAGAGAAAATACACCATGAATCGTTCATGGAGAGTATCTGGGAGGAAAACCAGGTATGTTTTTCGCAAGCAGACTGCCTCCCAGACAAGAAAATGCTTTAGATGAAAGCCTCCTTCTCTTTAACATTATAACACATTAAAAAAAAGTTCAAATCCCATGTCCTGAAACGTTAATATGTCACACGCCCTTTCTCCAATGTCTCCCGCTGTTTCCCACATGAAACTGAATTCTTTGAAGTCTTGGTGAAATGGGCCATCTTCATCTAAACACAGGCAGTCAAAAAGAACCTGGAAACAGCTTTAGACTCTGCTGCCTATCACGGTGCAATGATTCATACACTGTAATTTGAGATCATGTCTGCCTGGGTTCAGTGAAGTATTCGCTACGTCTGTTCAACAAAACTTCTCCCGGAGAAGATGATTACTACGGGACTCATACAATAGATGGGGAGGAAGCAGACTGAACACAGTAACAGACGAAACATGGTAGACTCATAAAAACATGTGGGTGATACGGTGCACGTGCTGGCAAAACAAAGATCTGTGTTATCTAAGAAGGACCTGGTGCTCTGCCTTCACAGGGCCTGCTTGCATCAGAAACCGTGTTACCAGCAGGAGCAGAGAGGTGACTGTCCCCCTGTACTCAGCACTGGTGAGGCCGCACCTCGAGTGCTGTGTCCAGTTTTGGACCCCTCGCTGCAAGAAAGACATTGAGGCCCTGGAACACGTTCAAAGAAGGGCAACAAAGCTGGTGAGGGGTCTGGAGCACAGGGCTGATGAGGAGAGGCTGAAGGAGCTGGGAATGTTCAGCCTGGAGAAGTGGAGGCTCAGGGGAGACCTTATTGCTCTCTATAACTTCCTGAAGGGAGGTTGTGGTGAGCTGGGGGTCAGCCTCTTCTCTCGTGTCATTAGTGATAGGACTAGAGGCAATGGATTCAAGCTGCGGCAGGGGAGATTCAGGCTGGACATTAGGAAATATTACTTCTCAGAAAGGGTGGTCAGGCAGTGGAATGGGCTGCCCAGGGAGGTGGTGGAGTCACCGACCCTGGGGGTGTTCAAAGAACGACTGGATGTTGTGTTGAGGGACATGGTTCAGTGGGAGCTATTGGAGATAGGTGAACGGTTGGACTGGATGATCTTGTAGGTCTTTTCCAACCTTTGTGATTCTGTGATTCTGTGATAGGGTCAGCTTTAAATTTACCTCTTGAAGGCAGATGAGGAAAGGAACTTTAGAAACGTAGCAGGACTACACTCTGTTAATGCTCAGTTCCATGATATCGTTTCTGATGAGGGCTCATAGGCAACTTAAGACAGTAGTTCAGCAAAGCAGCTATTGCTATTCTTATCTAAAACTTTTCCTATCCTACTCTAAACATACAATAACAATTAAGAAATTAGACAACAGAAATTAAAACATCCATTTCAGAAAATATTTCAAAATTCTTTTTTATTTCTTTCTTAACTGAACAGTATCCCTGTACCTCTATTTATTTATTGTGTACTCTGTATTAAGCATTGAGGCACTGAGACAAGTGAGTAAATGGTGATGCATTTTGGTTTGCACATCTTGCAAGGGAGAGGTATTCTTATAACTCGCCTTCTTTTGGCTTTGTGATAAAGAGCTATACTGTTAAAAATACCTACAGCACAGGAATGGAAGAGTGCCTTGAATCTCTAGTAGTGTAACACACAGCATAAAACCAAGTACTGGCTTTGTGGAGGAGCATGATGTTTTTCCCATTAACAAAACACTGAAGCAACCATGTGATTCTTCTTTGTAGACCAATACTGAAAGCACTGTAAAGCCCCAAACCGTTTTCCACTACTGTTAAAGCTACTGTGTTGTGAAGTTCCTCAGTGAGTAGCAGCATCACTTTCATAGTTTTGCTCCTTCAAAACACTATAGGAAGAAAACACATTTACATGGCTCAAGATACACATATGAGAATCTAATAGCAGTGTTCTTAATCAAAATCGATTTTCTCTTTCATGGCACTGTTTCCCTCTCATTCTACCAGCAGTGTATTAATTCTGTCTGTACTGTACCTTACCTCAGAGCCACTTGGGACCTCAGATCCTGCAGTTGAAATGGTTTCACATAAAGGTCCATTGCTTTCTTCCCCTAAAAAACGTTGAAAGAGAGATCTGCGTAAGTACAGGCCTTTAAAAATATCTTTGTATTTGAAAGTGAAGTAAAACCAGAAGGCATGGAACTATGAGCAAGCAAAAGCAACATCTAGAAAAATATTTAGCCACACAAAATCTACATGAACGGTTCTTTGAAGGGAGAAAACACTATGAGACATCACATTCAGCATGTCACATAAACATTTCTAACAGTGACAAACAAAACCCATCAGCATCTTGTATTTGAGAAGATAAAATTACGCCTTGCCTCAAATGTCCTACAAATTACCATCTAATGAGGGTCCAACGCCCAGACCTTTGCTGCTTTGGTAATTAAAGTTCAATTATTCTGGTGGTTGTGTGTTAACTATTAAATTGGGATTGATGGCATATAACGTCACATTTACAGATGCCCACATAATGGAGATAGGATGGCAGAACCAAGAATATTATCTTAAGTTGACTTCCCCACAAATACAGTTGGTCTGCCAAGGAGATTACCACTTAAATATTAACACGGGGGAAATTACATTGAATACCTTTAAATCACTGTAAGAGGCTGGCTGGATCTGTGGATCTGAACCTGTTCTGTCAGCAGTTTGCTCTGGAGAGCAATCCTGAGCCCATAAGCTGGGCTCTTGCTCTAAGAAGATTTCGCAAACAACCTTGTCCCTGCTTATCAGACAGACAGACCAGCGTCCTAGATCAGGTATCTACATAACTCCAGCACCAATGGAAAAGGATAAGTGGCTTTGTATACTGCCCACCACAACCCAGAGCAGGAATCCAACAAAGCTGCCTCTTCATTGCAGCAGGGGAATTATCATGCTCCTCCCTCTGTCAGACAGTAAGGAAGCATCAATGGGTATAGCTCAGGCAGGACAGAGCATCACAGCTTAGACCGGTGCACTTTCTAACAACTACAGTTAGTTTAACTCCTACCAACAACATAAACCTATTTTTCCTTTTCTCTCTTTTTTTTTTTAATGACCCTGAAACATCTCCATTCAGATGCTCTCAAGCTGTATGTAAGCTTGATTAAAACTGAGGAAGACCATTATTTGTAACTGCTGTGATGAGAAACTGGTAAATGGTAGATTATGATACAGCATCCCAAAAATTCCTGAACATAAGAAACGGCTGTTACATGCAAATCCAATATTCCAATTCATGCCTGCAAAATCTCTCTCTAAATCTTGATTTGAAAATAATAATTTTTAAAATTAAAAAAAATAATAATAATACGTGCTCCTATAGAAAAGTTTCCTGTATATGCTGATATGCAGGAACATAAGGAACATTTTCTTCTCAGAAAGAGGGGTGATGCAGTGGCACAGCTGCCCAAGGAGGTGGGGGAGTCACTGTCCCTGGGGCTGTCCCAGAGCTGTGGAGATGTGGCACTGAGGGACGTGGTCAGTGGGCATGGCAGGGTGGGCTGGGGTTGGACTTGGGGATCTTACTGGTCTTTTCCAACCTTAATAATTCTATGATTCTATCGTATAAGAACCAAGACCAGCATCAGGTCATTTAGAAAAAGTTTGTGTGTTACTTGGAAGTAACTAATTTAGGTTCACTTTTCCCACCCGATTACATTATAAATGCTACACTCTAAGACAGAACACCAGCAACAGAAAACATTTAACGCAACAGCTTCAGAACAGAACAGAACCCATGTCACCTCCCCAACCACACAAACATTCAAACAAGAGAAACGAGTGGCACAAAATGGGAAACAAAAAAACACACAAGAAAAACCTAGAAGTCTCTACTCAAAAAAGCAGCAACTATCAAAATATTCAGAATAATTTCCTTGAGATACGTTTTCTGCAAGAATGTTCCTGAAGAGAGGCTCTACCTTGATACAGGGCTGGCTCTAGGCCAACCAGGCAGCTGCCTAGGACAGCCAAAAAGAAAAGGAGCATCACCATCACCCCACTGCCCGCTTTGCCCATCACACTGGGAAGCAGTTGGCTACTATGACTTTGGTTGAAGGTATCAAGCCCAGAAGCAGAAAGCCCCAACATCACACAGCTCCCCGCATCAGAAGCAGCCAGGCAGCTCGGCCCTGGAGCAGTGACATTCCTTTTACCTGTGCTGCTGAGATAACTTGAATCAACTCCATAGCCTACAACAGCCCAGGTGATTGTCTTTTCTAGATTATGAATTCTGTTGTTGGGAAAACTTAACCCCAGGAACGAGCGTGATTAAGACTTTTACTATTAAATGCTTTTTTTTGGTTATCAGCTCAGCTAATAACTTAAACAGAGAAGAAATCCTCTTGGTATTCCTAATCCACGGGAATAAAACTGAATTAAGGCTGGTGCAGCACACAAAAAGGCAGAAAAAGAATGCAGAACCTGAAGTAGCTGAGAAATACAACATGATTAAGTGCTCACTCCCTGACAAACACATAAGCAGGTTTCCTAGGCAGCAAGACAAGGAAATGCATGTCCACGTCACCTAGGTGTAAAGAAGCCACAATCCAGAACTGCATCAGGTACCATGAATGGAGATGCCTGGTCAGTACTTAACAAAGAGGCTTTTAGAATTAAAAACAACAATAATAAAGGAAAGAATAAATAAATAATGACAGTAACAATAGAGGACACACACAGAAGGGAGGAAGGCGTAATGCTGCTTAGTATGATACCTTCTGACCACAACCGCTTGAACTTGGTGAGAACTGCAACGTCATCTTTAAAAGGAAAAAATGCTTCAGTTAAAACCAAAAGTCCAAAGTCAAATCCACTTCTAACATGAACACGTTTAATAAGCCTCCTCTGTTCCTCACAATAAGCCTCAATAACTGAAAAGATGAGCCTGCAGTAGGAACAACAGACTAGACAGAAGGCACAGAGCATGCTTCTCCTGAACCCTCAGCATTCATCTTTCAGTCCAGGCCCTTCATTCAGCAACATGAACTGAGCTTTTGCTTTCCCATACCAGCAACAGGGAGGACAAGAATAGCTTCTATTAGCCAAGAAAATATCTTGAAAACATTTCAAGAAATTGCATTCTTATATCCCAACATGGAATGCAACGATATACTGATGAAACCATCATCTGTAAGGGAACCGCTTCGTTCTTCAACACTACCTGCTCTGCTGTAAGAAGATATGAAACCATTCATAGGCCTAAAAGTATGATCTCCAACATCCTTACAATTCCATGCACAGCTATTTCTAATGCCTTCAACACATGTGTCCTGGGAGCTGTGCATTACTGGAAAAGAGCGAGCTTACCATGACCTGTAATTTTAATTTCCACTATCATTAACACACACTGCCCTAAACCGTACCCAACTGCAGGGCAATCTACTTAGAAACTTCCCGTGTGTCATCCTGAAGAATTACAGTTCACTTCTGTTTCAATTACAGACCTAGATGAACAACAGTAATCCCAAACAGTTCACAGAAATTAGCATTCGGGACTGAAGGCTGCAGAATATAAATGTGACTGATACAGCTTGTCAGAAGTTATGTAGCTTACTCCACAAATAAACACTAAGTCAATCTTATTATTTCCACAGCAAGCACAACGAATGTCTTCTTGTGCACTGAACTGGTGAGTTGTTCTACAATAGCCTAAATTTGCTTACAGTGCCCGAATCACTTCCTTTTTTCTTACATGGCAAAACTGGCATTTTAAGATAAAGAAATGAAAGTAATGCAATTCCACGTTTGAACCTATTTGGCCGCAGTTTACAGAAGGAAGCAATACAAACAGACACGCCTGGAAGTCACACATTTAAAATGAGATAAATGGATGGAGAGGCACACGGATGACTGACCTACCTATCATGCAATAGTATGACAGGAAGTGGAAAAACACTCATTAATCTGTATTAACAGTGTAGTCAAGAATTAAAATAACTTGCAAGAAAACATAACAGTGCAAAATAAATAGTTTGCTTTGAGAAATTAATCTATGAAAATCTCATAATACAAGTCGATTTCTTCACTGCTGCCACAAAGAAGTAACAGCGCTGTTGGAGACCAAGGCCTCCTGCAGCCACCTGATATGTGGGACAAGTCAAGCAGCACAGCTCAGCAGTGCCTAAGGATGAGCACCAAAATGGAGCTGGATGGTCCCAGGGTGAAGCAGAACCCAGTCCTAGACATGTTAATTTCAACTTTCTTACCCAGCAAAAACTAGCAGGTAAAAGGGACTCTGAGACCCATTACACCCATCTGCAAACCTCTGACACATCAGTTTACACCTATGCACGTTCCTAGGGTGAAGTCTTGATGCTCCAGGTGAACTAAAACTAACAAACTTAAAGGAGGTAACGACTTGGTGCTACGAACACAATTCCTAATATTCACCCTTAGCAAGGAGTCCAAGAAAATTTTATTCCTCATGTCTTAAAGATACCATCTCAGTGAACTCCTCCATTATTCACCAGTCTGTCTTTCTGAGGGGAAGAGAAGAATCAGTTTAAGCACATGACTACCCACTGCTAAATCAATACATGATTTACAGTATTGTGCCCTGTGCTCCCAAAAGATCAGCATGCATTTGCTGCTGAACTTGTCAGCTGGGACCTACTCTGACTGATTTCTACTCACAGGGAGCCTGATTCAGCAATGAGTCACTAACAAAAATGCATACTGAAGAAATACTGCTCCAGAATAAGGTCACTCATTCCACACAATGACTATTTTATGTGCTTCCATATCTCAGAAAAACACGGCTTTAAAATGACTTAAGTGAACTTCCAAGTATATTGACCAACCGCTCCCAGTTCACATAAGCCACATCCCTGCCCTGCAATAAAGCAAGACTTGCTGCACCCCAGTTCCCTGGGATCCCTGGAAGGAGCCATGGCACAGTCTGACCAGATTCCCAAGCTGGATGACTGTGTTGCCTAGGGTAACTGGGACCTATCAAGACTGCTGGCTTGCCAGCAAGTTCGATAAGCATTATTACTTCACGTGGTATCATCTGAAGAGCAACAGCTGCACTCCTGAACCTAAGATTCCATCTCAAGGTTATGCCTGAAGTGGCTTATATGCATTCAGAGCTGTTCCTGAAAATTTAAAGCTATTCCTAAATAGTAAAAACATGAATTCTTCTAAAAATCCAAGATAATATACTGGGAACACAGGAAAATAACTTTATGATTGCCTTAAAAACAAACCACCTTCAGTTATAATCTACTTCACGGCCATCATGTGTTTAATTATTAAATGGGCGATTCCACAGAACAGGTGTTGATCAACACATAGGTAGTAAAAGAAAAAACAACAACAGTATTTTTAATGGGACAAAAATACAGGAGACAAAACTAATTAACAAAAACTAGTAATTGGGATGAAATACAGTCCGTAGTTCTAACCTCTAGTATAATAAATGGGTATTGTGAATTAGAACTCGAAGTTTACTCCTAGCTGCCTTCCTTTTATAAAACCCACAGAACCTCCCATCTTGATCAGAAAGCACCAAGCTTAATACGTTAGATTTCTGTAAATCTGTTTTTGGCGAAAAACCACAAGCATGGTGTTGTAACACAGAACTTGAATGACATTTTTATGCGGTTAAGGCAAGAACTACTACCGCACTGCAAGTCCTGTCTATGCCATTGCATTAAACGGCCAGGTACCATCATTATGCAGAATGGCACGTGTCAACCAATTACCAGGTTTCAAATGCAATTAAAAAAAAGAGGAAAGCCCAGATCAGAATAAAGTGAGATATTTTTACATGTGTAAGATTTAGGTGTCTACGTACGGGGGACCTAAGATGGCAAATAAGCCTCAGAAGAGCAGGGTGGTAGAACAGCAGCCTGCATTTGACCTGGCAGCTTGTGAAGGACTATGGCAGCGTTTGTTTGCATTTGGACTATTTATACGCCAAAGGCCATTTTTCATCAGCGCTGACTGCAGAAGCAGACAAGCAGCTCAAGCAATGGCTGTGCACATATATGGAAATGCCAGGTGCATGCTGATCGCACTCCAGAACAGAGAAAGAATGGGCGACTGTGCTATCGCAGCTCAAGGGAATTACAAGCACTTAAATAAGTGTTAAGTACAGGCTTGCTTTCCTAGAGGCCCATTTAAAATCTCACGGCATTATTCATTCATGGATTGCACTGAAATGTAATATGGAAGCAACGCAATCTCTGACTTCTTTAAGCCTCTGCAGTTCTCATAAGCAGTGAGGGTCCCCAGGTACCATTCATTCCATGGACACACATAACACCCTAGCATGAGAAATCTCCTACAGAGACTGTACAAGAAAACCAACACCAACAGTGAACTACAGCTGGGGCAACAGTGGGGACAAACAGAGTGGGGAGAGGAGCAGCAAAAACTACAAGGCACAAATTTGACTTGTACCTTTACTAAGAAGGTAAAAAGCACTGTGAACAACTACATCATCCGTTTTCTGTCCACTGACCGTATTCCTCAGCTGCTTGCCACACTTAATTTCAGATGTACACTGAGTTTCACCTACAATTCTTAGTTCCTTCCTGTCCTCATACTCTGCTTCAGCACCTTTTTGGTCATACTTCCAATGACATGTGCCACTGAGAATTTTGCTTCGCTTTCTCTTGTTAAATAACATACAAACATATCGGTGTATGAGTTTGCAACACAATGCTTTCTATTCAAATGACTCAAACGAGATAGAGTAAGCAGGGTAGTCATATAGAAGACCCACAGAAACGTTCCCTACCTATCAAGAAAATAAGCAGGGTGGTAGACCACAGCTCCCATCACTTATGGTTTCTGATGTAGACACCAGCTGATTACAGGACCAAAATAGCACAGACATCCAACTTTTTGATGGTCTGTGAAATACATCTGCTTGTCATTACTTGTCAGTGTGGTATAATGCCAGTACACTGTAAATGGGCAAAAAGAGGCTCTCCAGTCTCCTACCTGATAGTTAAGAAAACCCCTTTGAATAACAAACCAAAGGGCCTTTTCTAATTTTGGACATGTGCAGAAAATTAAAGACCAGCCATCTGCACCATAAGCCTTGCCCACAATGCCTACTGGCATTCTGCTGTCCTGCCAAAGGCCCCTGATTTCACATTTACCCTTGAGAGCCTGCTAAGGGAGACATAGGATCACCAGGGATCTCCAGTTATAAAACAGTACCTTACCCTAAGATACTCTCAATAGGTGCTCATCTGTTGTTCTTTTTTTTCCCCCATAACGTACAGATCTGTATCACACTGCCGTATTTAAATTTCCTCCCCCCCCCCACCAAAGAGAGCTGAAATCCCATAACCCAATAAGCTACACAATTTGTACAGATTACAACTGTGCAAATAGGATCTAAGGAAATTTCTTTCCCCATTCCTTGCGCATCAGTTCCAATTAAAATAGAATTCTCTGGTAGCATAAACTACTGACAAAGCAGGGGCTAAAGAGAGACAGTCTGAAAGCAGCCCTACAGTGTTCCAGTTCTATCCCAATGCAGTATGATAAGTGATCCAAGTTCACCCTTGGATGTATTCTGAATGCATATAAATAGATTCAGAAATCCTTCACTGGATTACCACAATATTGAATTGACTTCTGTACAGAGTTAAGCTATTTTCTCAGCTCTCCATGAGAAACGCACTTGAACACAGATGTTTATGTCATATCCCTCACCCTGCTCAGATGGGTAAATTAAGAATCGCATCATGTTACATTAAGAAAAGTAATTACTGCTTACAACACACCACCACTTTTGTGCAGGGCACACATCTCCACGCTGATTCACACAGCCTGCCTTACCTTGGGCCATCTCAGCAGCTGCAGCCAACTCAGCTGCCAGCACACCTTCGCTCGGCATGCACCAGGCTACAGCAGCCAACACCACACATCTAACAGCCTGAAGTTCTTGCAGGAGGTTCATCAAGAAAATATGAACATGCCTACAATGTAATCCCAAGTAACCAAGTCCCAACTTACAGTCAACCCCACCGTTCCAAGAATTCATCTTCACAAACAACACTCGATATTTTATTCAGCTTTCTGCACCTTTAGCTAACATCCCAAAATCTTTCACATAGCTGTACTGTGACTGCAAGAGGCATCCCAAGCAGAAGGTCACAAAGACCTTTCTCCCCTTTCTTGAATTTCCACATGTCAAAAGCTATTCTGAAGTAGAGTGAAGGTGCTGCTAGATGGCAGTGTACATCCTGACAGTCACACGGCTCTTCGGTTCAGCCCCTAAGTAATGATAAAAAAATTAGTATGAAAGTTCAGTGCCTCACCACCTTGCCACATAATGTAAGAAAAACATGGCAACAGTTGCACACCAGATGATATTACCAGTGCTTTTTAAACTATACATTTATGCACCTGGATAGACTGGATCGATGGGCCAAGGTTAATGGCATGAGTTTCAATAGGGCCAATTGTCGGGTCCTGCATTTTGGCTACAACAACCCCAGGCAACCCTACAGGCTTGGGGAGGTGTGTCTGGAAAGCTGCCTGATGGAAAGGGACCTTGGTGTGCTGATGGACAGTGGGCTGAATATGAGCCAGCAGTGTGCCCTGGCAGCCAAGAAGGCCAATGGCATCCTGACTTGTATCAGGAATGGTGTGGTGAGCAGGACTAGGGAAGTCATCCTGCCCCTGTACTCGGCATTGGTGAGGCCTCACCTCGAGTACTGTGTTCAGTTTTGGGCACCTCAGTACAGAAAGGACGTGGAGGTACTGGAGCAGGTCCAGAGAAGGGCAACAAGGCTTGTGAAGGGCTTGGAAAATCAGCCCTATGAGGAGAGGCTGAGGGAGCTGGGGCTGTTTAGTCTGGGGAAGAGGCGGCTGAGGGGAGACCTTATTACTCTCTTCCAGTACCTGAAAGGTGCTTACAGAGAGAGCAGGGCTGGTCTCTTCTCCCTGGTGACAGGACGAGGGGAAATGGCCTCAAGTTGCGCCAGGGTAGGTTTAGGTTGGACGTTAGGAAACACTTCTTTACAGAAAGGGTGGTCAAACATTGGAATAGGCTCCCCAGGGAGGTGGTTGAATCACCGTCCCTGGATGCGTTTGAGAGCCATTTGGATGTGGTGCTTGGAGATATGATTTAGCAGAGGGTTGTCAGAGTTAGGGTACTATGGTTAGGCTGCGGTTGGACTTGATGATTTTTGAGGTCCCTTCCAACCTGAGTGATTCTATGACTCTATGATTCTGTGGTAGGAGACTCTCTGTTCTCACCTGTAGACAATTCATTAACTAGACACTACGCATAAAGAAATATTTTTGACAAACTACCTGCCAGCAATAACTTTAAAAGTGCATTTTCAGCAGAGTTGTTGCATCTTATCCTAGTTTTCCTTCATGTCCTAGTGATTACTGATCACTTGCGTGGAGATGTTAAGATGCCCTTCTAGTTTTTGACACTATTATCAAAAAAGTATTATTACTGTACTTTTTCAAATTACAAACAGCAAAAAATGCACATTTTAGCTCAGCTTTCAGTTCTTAATAGGTGCTGGCTAGCATGAGGCAGACTGCTTGGAAAGCAAACTAACTTAGCATCCTGTTTACAAGTGAAGCTGCATGGAAGCTAAACAGCATTCATCTGAGATGGGAGAAACAGGTCAGTTCTCCTGCACTTAACTGAATCCAGCTTTATTGCCCAGCTCTCAGAAGAGTGTCCAGAACATCCCACATAACTGCCAGGGGACAAATAAGGCAGGCGAGAGCACTTTGCCCTTCCTATGGAACTGCTCCACTTTGCCAGCCACTGAGCTGCAGAAAAAGTTTAGCACCAGTCCAAAGGAGAACCTTTATTTTTTGATGCAGTCTCAAGATACAATTAATATTTAAGCACTGCAGTGGAGCGGGCTTTAGGCTTTCAGTTTTTCATTGAAAGCATCACAACAAAATCATCTTACTGCGCACACCAACACAGAAGGTGGCATTTTGCAAATCGTTGGAATCTGTTCCACAAAGCAGATTTTCCTGTTACAAACTGCAGTTTTCTGTTTAAACAAAGCTTACCTGTTGGATACCCAACGCATATTTAAACCGTGCCCGGCAGTAACATCTCTGCCAGTAAAGAAATCCCATGTAGGAACTACACATTGCTTGGTGAGGTTAATGGCGTATTTTCTCACTTGCCTTTTCTATGCTGAATTATGCCTAAATCCACTGGAGCTTTAATTTCAATACCTGGGAATACTCTCTCAGAGAGTTTTTGTGCTGGTTAATGATCCACTTCAATCCTGTGGGTGATAACCCACTCAGAGTTTCTACAAATAGATCAAAAATTATTATTCCCTCAGTAATTTAAGACAGCTGTAGTTTTGAACACAGGCCTGTATTTTCATTTTATATTGTGAGTATGAATCAATTTCAATTAAGTAAGTAACATTCTCCTCAACGACAGCAGTACTCGGCCCTGAACAGTGATGCGTTATTAGCAGTCAGTGCCAAGTGCTGTTTGGAAGTCACACCATCAACCTCTCCTGGTATGTTTGTGCCTTTCTTGGGGGAACACAAGCAAGGTGACAAAGCACACAGGCGTGTATTTGAATGCAGAGCAGTCAGGTACCCTCTTGGAAAGATGAGCCATGGCATCAGTCCCAATACCTAGCCCTAATAACAAAGGGGAATGCGAATAACCTCTTTCAGCCTTGCAGAGCAGAAGTTGGATTTGGGCTCTCCTTCTGTGTTCCGTGCACTTAAGCTGAATTGATCTGCATAGGTCTGCATCTCAAAACACAGTACAGAGCCAAATGCCAGCTTCCAGAATGTCCACAGAAGCTGTGGCATTGGTATCTTCAGCAGAAAATACAGTGCTGACAAGGCAGCACAGAGAAACATTCCTAACAACATACCACGTCTTCTTCCTTTGATACTTTACACTGGAATTTTGCAAGTTCACTTTTTCTTTCTTTCTTTTTTTTTTAATACTCAGGTAGATGACAGACCTCTTGAATGAAAAGCAAAATCACATACTTCAAAGCGGAATTTACTACCTCACACTGGTCTCATTCATCAGGAAGCGAGGTAACTTCCTCTGCAGTAGAAGGTTTGGCACACGAGCTCCAAACACAGAGTGCACGCTCAACTTTCTGCTGCTGGTAAGTAGCTTTTCACTCCCGTAACTTGCTCTTCAGCATTCAAGTTTAATGAAATGCAATAGCAAACCAGAATTAAATACACATGTACCATCGAGATACGAACGTGTCTTTAAGGCAAACAATGCAGCATTTCCTTTTCCTTCTGCCTTTTTCCTATTTACTTTCACCCAGACACTACTGTGTGATGGCATATCTGACGTCTATGGCTGAAAGCCTCTTTAGGAGGTTACCTCAGGAGTACAAAGCGTAAGTTTAGATCTTGGATTAGTCTCAGTGGTAATAGGTGCACACTGCTAACTTTTACAGACCACAGCTGGAAGGGCAGATTTTATTTACTGTAAATCCAGACTTTTTATTTTAAATAACACATGAGCAAGCTTCTAAAAGTCCACTCCCTTTAGCCCATATTAAGTTCTTTATCTGTTTTACCAAAGCGCTTGATTAAAAAGTGAATTGAATTGGTGCATGACTGTGCCTAGTTATGTGTCAATGCACAGTGTATACTGCTATGTCATCCTCACCCACTGAAACCCCTCTAAACTTCTTAGGTTCGAAGTTTATGACTTAAAAAAAAAAGCCCAACACACGACACTCATGGGAAAAACAGAGCACTGTGGAACTAAGTTTACATACCTGACTTTCAGCATCACTCCCTGCGTGGTTACCACATACTGACTAAACACGTTTCTGTCTCCAGCTCCTTCAGGAAAGCAGGCCGGTTCAGAGTAGCAGCCCGCTGCGAGCCCAGCTCCATGCTGGCGGTCAGCGGGCCAGGCCGTGACTCAGGGCTCCCCTCAGGGCTTGGGAAGCGCCCTGCACGCCGTAGTGCCAGAGATGGCAAACGGGGAGCTCCCACTTGGCTTCCCCTGGGTGCCCGCAGCTCCTGACCCACAGGCACTGCTTTCTGAAACAACTCTGTCGAGGGTTTTGGAAACCACACTGTTACTGGAGATGTTCAAAACATGTTTTCCCAAAGAGAAGTGATGTCATGGAGCCTGTGAGGGAGAAACAGCTCCCAAGACCGAGTCCCAACACACGGGGCGGTGGCTGTTCCGTGCCAGGGGGCCGTCACTTCTGGGACCGGTGGCAAAGCACGGCTCCCGCCGTATTTTCAGAAAGATCATTGCACGGCAGAATACCATCTCACACCGAACCCCCGCCCCGCGCTGACAGGGCGCAGCCGACACCCGCACCCTCACATCCCCTCCGAGCGCTTCAGCCCACGCACCCCGCGTCGGCATCGCGCTGACGGAGGAGCGGCGGTGGGGCTGCCACGCAACGGCGCCGTCCCGAAGCCCCCGCCTCCCTCGGGCCCCTCGCGATTCCGGCACCGTCGCCGCGCTCCTGATCGGTCCCAGCCCCTCCACGCGGCCCCGTGCCTACCGTCGGCCGACAGGGCCATCTCAATCAGCGTCTCGTTCGCCTTCTTGCTCAGCCGGTTCATGGTGGCTGTCCCCACCGCCGCTCTCGCCCCACACCCAGCTCGCCCGCCTTCCAAAGCCCAGCGGAGTGAGTCAGGGGCGGCGATACATGCGCAGTGCCGCGGGGCGGAGCGGGGAAAGCCGGGGCTCCCCTTGGGGAGCTCGCTTTGTAACGCCGCTTCCTCTCTCCTTTCTTCCCTCCCACGGCCGCTACGGGAGCGGTGGTGGGAGGTTGCTCCTCCCGCTGTGGCGGCCCGACGCGGGGCTGCACTGAGGCGCGGACATTTTGACTGGGGCGGTGCCCGGGCACGGTATGCATTGGCACCGCTGTTTTTGTTCTCTCTCCCCCCCCTCCCCTCAGAAAGAATAAATTTATGACTAAAAAAGGACCCACAGGATGAGAAACGTGGCTGGCGAGAAGGTTGTTCTGTACCATTTGGGTACAGCGATACCTCCTCCTTCCCACCCCCCCCTCCGCACAGCCAGCTCCCACCTGCATCCCTCAGGGTATCACCCCCATTTTCTCATCTCTTTGGTAATCAGGGGTACTTTCCAGCCCTCTGTTGGCGCAGTGCATTTGTTTCACTTCAGGGCAGATCTTGAGGCCTTCCTTCAGATTAGCTTTCTGTACGTTCAGATTTCCCTGACTTGAGTAACAGTTTTGTGCAACAAACCAGGGCAGAGCTGTGTTCCTTGAGCAACCAGCAAGCAACAGCAGTTTCAGGGCAGGATTTCTTCATCAAGTCAGGTGAGTCGAACCACCCAGTTACTACAGCAGGCTGTGCTTCGCTCTCCATTACAGCATTAGGCCTTTGCGGCATTGCTGAAGCGTATTACTGAAGTATATTTTTAGATGGGAGCAAGGCCTAAAAATACATCTGGTGGCTTTCCAACGTCTGCAATGCTCAGTTTGGCTTTTGATCTCAAGATGGAGGGAAGGAAATGCATCCACAGGGACTTGGACAGGCTGGAGAAGTGGGGCCATGTGAACCTAATGAGCTTCAACAAGGCTAAGTGCAGGGTGCCGCACTTGGGTCTGGGCAATCCCAGGTGTTTATACAGACTGGGCAAAGAACACCTTGAGAGCGGCCCTGCGGAGAGGGACTTGGGGTTCCTAATGGATGAGAAGCTGGACATGAGCCAACATTGTGCGCTTGCAGCCCGAAAGGCCAACTGTGTTCTGGGCTTCATTAAAAAAGGGATGGCCAGCAGGGAGAGGGAGGTGATTGTCCCCCTCTACTCAGCTCTTGTGAGGCCCCATCTGCAGTACTGCGTCCAGGCCTGGGGTGCCCAGCACAAGAAAGACGCAGAGCTCTTGGAGGGGGTCCAGTGGAGGGCCATTAAGATGATCAGAGGGTTGGAGCACCTCTCCTATGAGGAGAGGTTGAGGGAACTGGGCTTGTTCAGCTTGGAAAGGAGAAGGCTCCGGGGAGACCTCATTGTGGCCTTCCAGTACTTGAAGTGAGCAAATAAACTGGGGGGGCAACGGCTGTTTATGAGGGTGGGTAGTGATAGGACAAGGGGGAATGGTTTTAAACTGAGACGGGAGAGGTTTAGGTTAGATATTAGGAGGAATTTTTTCGCTGTGGGCGTGGTGATACACTGGAATAGGTTGTCTAAGGAGGTTGTGGATGCCCCATCCCTGGAGGGATGTGGCTCTGGGCAGCCCGGTCTGGTGGTTGGCGACCCTGCACTTAGCAGGGGGGTTTGAACCTAGATGATCATTGTGGTCCTTTTCAACCCAGGCCATTCTATGATTCTATGCAGGGTGTGGGGACAAAGCACACCACAATGGGGTGCTGCCGGGAGCGTTTGGACGACTCAAAACAGCAAGTCACAGTGTTCAACTCAAAGGCTGTATTTTCCAAGGCTTTAATTTTATTGGAGCTTTAAGTACAGGAGAAATGCTGTTATGCCCCATAGCAGATGAAATTAGAACACTATGTTTAGCAAACAAGTCTGTCGGTGGCCATCGCTGGTTTGTGCCTGTTAATGGCACACTCCACCCAGCACGTGCAGCAGTGAAGCTGTCAGTATCCAAACCTTTGTGAGTGCTCCAGGGATGCTTTGCAGGTCTCTGTAATTGGACAAGTGCATGGTTTCTGGGAGCACCAAATTTGTGTAAATTACACAGTGGCTCATGTCAGGGACAGACATCTGAGCTATGAAAGATCTTGTGCCTGTGGCAGGCACGCAGGAGGTACATGCAATACCCAGCATTTAGGTTTCTTGTCTTTTCTGAGTTTAAAAAGCCATTGTCTTACTTGGTTTCAGAGCGTGCCTAAGTGATGCAGGATCGTCCTTCCTTCAGAAGGCACAATGCTTTTCTCTCTCTCCCTGTGTTTCCACTGATGATCATAAAGCTATATATATGCAATGAGTGAGGTCAAACAGTTCAGCTGACCAACCCTTTTTTTTTTTTCTTCTGGCTTTTCAGTTGTCTGACTCATTGCAAGCAATAGGTACTGCCAAAACAAAGAAATGGGGAACCACACCATTCGTGGTGATTTTAGTCCTTTAATATCAATTGGGGAAAAAAATGCAGGAATGCCATTGTATTTCTGCACTTGGTGGTCTGGAGTTCAAACACTGTTTCTAATACAGTGTATATATAAAACAAAATAATAATACTAGAAGACTGTGTATACTAGCGAACATCAGCAGAAATCACTGGCAGTTATTACACTTAGAATGCTCGGCAGCAAAACAGAATCCTTAACTGTCTGCTAAATGAGAGCGGATGATTTGCAGCCCTGACGAAATCTTATTCTTAGCCCTTATAAAGGCTTTTTCAAAAGCATGGAACTGGTTCAGGAACCCTCATGTTTTCAAAACTTATACAAATGCAGAGAACTGTGGGCACTGGAGAGCCGGGTTTTAAAGGTATCTCTGCTCCCAACATCTCAGACAGGTACTCTGTGCTCAGAAACACAACTCACTCTCTGGGATCCTTTGCTTTTGAAAGTCCTGTTAGAGGACTGACTCGATTTTTGACACCAAAGCAATATATGGCCTCAAGTCTTAAATCATATAGAAAATAGAGCTCTTGTCCATATCAGTTAGATACTTTGAAAATTTTTGTTGTCTATTATCTACCCACTGGGAATGAATATAATACATACAGCTTTTGGTTTTAACACCTGGGCACACGCTTTCAGGTTTCCATATGCTGCACGTGGCAGCATCCCCGTCACAATCACAGAGGGCGTAGTAACTTTCTGCTGCTGAAAAATAAGTGTATTGTACGTTGTGTTGTTTTGCTTAGGGAAGTTTTATTGATGTTTAGAGTTTTAGTAGGTTTTCACGTCAGACTGTGAGCATAAATTTTGAAACAGATGAAGTAAGAAAGCGTGAGTTTAAAATAGATACAGTAGAAAAGGAAAGCAGAGCGTCTCCTTCCCAGTCTCTGTGACCTACTGGAGGAAGCACCGTGAACTCTCCTGTTAATGCACTCTCCTGTTACAGTTGGCACGGTAAAGAAAGGAATGTAATAGGCACTGGTCAGAGAAAAACCCAAAGGAGCTTTTAGCTTTCTGAAGATTTAGTCCAGCCTTCCTCAACTATCTCTGCTTTTTCCTCTGCCTGTTTGACATCTGACTCTCTTCTTGTACGGCTTTTAAGGGTGAACACAGCCGCATGAATGCCATGCCCTCCAGGAGCTCAGGAAATGTGCTTACTGAAGGAACAGGCATTTGAATTTGTACATGAGTACAGCACGGTTCTATTTGCATTCTGCCAGGCAGACCAAAAAGCCATCAGGAAATGGTAATGATAAGAGGATGCTCTCAGCAGCTCTGGTATGAGATGGCAGAATGTTAGCTGTTCTCAAAGGAAGGAAGTTGTACATGGTATGCGAAAGTACATAATTACTCACTGCATTTTTTCCTACTTTGTCGCTTTTCAATTTGTCAGCTGTACGTAGCAGGTGGTGCAGGTAAGAATTGTACCTCTGATACCTGAACAAACAGATGCTTTTGCAGACCGTGGTCTACCTTTTTCTTGGCCTGAGCTTCGGCTAATGTGCAACAGTAGAGCTAAAATTAACTGTTTTTTGCTCCACCCCAGGGCAAGGAAATGACATGGGTGTGGTCCCAGCTAAGCCCAGCCGCGTCTCAGCTGGGTACTGACTGCTCCAGGAGGAGGGAAGTGTGAGACAGCACTCGCTCTGTGCCCTCTGTGCGACTGTCTAGGACGGGTTTCAAAAGAGCTGCGGGAGATCAAGGTAATCTTAACAGAAACCTGTGTGCTGTCATCTTAACAGAAGCCCGTATCCCATTCCACGTGCAAGCACCCATTTTAGATGTGTAATTATGCAGTTGCACTCCAATAATTCGATTCCCCAGTTTACACACGACATCAAACTCCTTAAAATAACCCAAGGAAACCGCAAGAAAGACCACAAGAAGAAAGCTGTGTTGCAATTTACTGAGGAGTCGAGGGAACCCATGTCTCTCATGCTACTGGAGACATTATAAAGGTACCTTAATATCTAAGAAGTCTACTCACTAACTACATCTGAGGCATGATTCTTCACTCTTGTCAATTCTCCATGAACACAATTCCACTGGTTTTGCTGAACTGCTCCTAAATAGTATGAGCAACGATCAGTATTTAATTCCTATGGGTTCTGCACTGATAGTTACATTCACAAATAATAATAATAATTATTATTGAATGCAGTAGGGATGAGTAAGGCTACTTCATCATTTCTGGCCCTTAAATAACAGCGTTAAGATAAGAAACTGCACCATTTTAATGAACACCAGCGTGCTTTCTCATCCATTTTCTCTCTCTTCCTGTTATGCAGTTTCTCAGAGTTTAGTGCCCTCCTGTGGTAGTAGTGATTTCTCCTGTGAAATCAGATATGCTGACACCTCGTGATTCTTTTTTATTTATTTTGTATCTGTTGATTATGCCACGGCTAAAATGGATAAAATGAAGTCGAATTACATATACACTTTTTTTTCTTTTTCTTTTTCTTTTTTTTTTTGAATAAATAAGGCTAGTTTGTGAAGGCAGAGCACTGGCGTGTTGCAGAGAGCTAAGTAGCTCTAGCAAAAACACTTGGAAACTCAGTTCAGTTCAGTGTGCATTAATCAGTTTAGACAGTAAAGCAGGATGGAATTATAAAGGTACTATAAAGGTACAAGGAGAGTGTTCCCCCTCTGATGAAAGGTAATAGGGAGCCGGCTTCCTCAGACATAGAAAAGGCTAAGGTACTCAATGAGTGCTTTGCTTCAGTCTTCACAGGTGATTGGTCAGGCTTCCCGTGTCTGCCAGGACCCTGAGCCTCTGTGTGAGGGTGTGGGGAGTGGTTTCTGTCCCACTGTGACAGTGGAGCGAGTCCAAGCCCTCCTCATGCAATGGAACATATGTAAGTCCATGGGGCCAGATGACCTCCATCCTGGGGGTTCTGAAAGAGATGACTGATGTGGTTGCCGAGCTGCGCTCCATCATATTTGAAAAGTCACAGCTGTCTGGTGAAGTCCCCGGTGACTGGAAAAAGGGAAACATTACTCCTACTTTTTAAGAAAGGGAGAAAGGAAGACCCGGGGAACTACAGGCTGGTGAGCCTCATCTCTGTGCCTGGGGAGATCATGGAGCAGATCCTCGTAGAAGCTGTGTTAAGGCACATATGAGACAAAGAGGTGATTTGAGGCAGCCAGCATGGCTTCACCAAGGGCAAATCTTGCCTGACCATTCTGATGGCCATCTATGATAGAGCTTCAGGGGACGGGGGAAGGGCAGTGGATGTCATCTACCTGGACCTCTGCGAAGCCTTTGACATGGTCCCTCACCACATCCTTCTCTCTAAATTGGAGAGGTATGGATATGAAGGATGGACTGTTTGGTGGATTAGGAGTTGGTTGGCTGGATGCAGCCAAAGGGTTGTGATCAAGGATTCTGTCAGGGTGGAGTCCGGTCACAAGCGGTGTCCCTCAGGGGTCGGTCTTGGGACCGGTGCTCTTCAACATCTTCATCAATGACAGACGATGTCATCGAGTGCACCTTCACCACGTTTGCAGATGACACCAAGCTGAGCAGTGCAGTTGATACATTGGAGGGAAGGAAAGCCACCCAGGGGGACCTGGACAGGCTGGAGAAGTGGGCCCATGAGAATCGAATGAGGCTCAATAAGGCCAAGTGCAGGGTGCTGCACTTGGATCAGGGCAATCTCAGGTAATTGTACAGACTGGGGGAAGATCTCCTTCAGAGCAGCCCTGCAGAGAAGGACTTGGGGGTAATGGGGGATGAGAAGCTGGACATGACACAGCAGTGTGCGCTTGCAGCCTGGAAGACCAACTGTGTTCTGGGCTGCATTAAAAAAGGGGAGACCTCATTGTGGCCTCCCAGTACTTGAAGGAAGCATTTAAACAGGAGGGGCCATGGCTGTTAATGAGGGTGGACAGTGATAGCGCAAGGGGGAATGGTTTTAAACTGACACAGGGGAAGTTTAGGTTAGATATTAGGAGGAAGTTTTTCACACAGAGGGTGGTGATGCAGAGGAACAGGTTGCCCAAGGAGGTTGTGGATGCCCCATCCCTGGAGGCATTCAAGGCCAGGCTGGCTGTGGCTCTGGGCAGCCTGGTCTGGTGGTTGGTGATCCTGCACATAGCAGGGGTGTTGAAACTGGATGATCATTGCATGATCTAATCCTATGGACCGTATTGAATTACTGTGCTCTCTTGTTTATAAAATTCTCTGTGAAGAACAACTGTATTCAAAGCTTGAGTTTTAAGAAATTGTTTCACGTTTGCTGTTACAAATTATATTGTCCAGTTTTGCATAATTGGTGGATTTACAGCAATTTTCAAAGCTTCCATGTAGCACACATGTATGGCACCCTAGAAACAACTCAAACAATGGAAGCATCTTCTGATGTGGGCTTCTGTGACATCAAATGATCAAGCTGTATATTCTCTTTTCAGCCTGTCTTCTTGAGAGTGCTCCACAGTTTACATCCAACTGCATGCATCTTAGTACTTTCCTGTTCTTTGCCAGCACTCCCATTTTCCTAGATAATAGGAGCTGCAAAGGCCTAGTGCCTGATGGTGGTCTAGTTCCAGGGCTGCAAGAAACAGTTTTAAGCAGAAATGAATGAAGATAGACAGGCCAGAGAAGAAAACAGTATGTAGCTTTCTATGGAGACAGAAAAGATAGGAGAGAAAAATAGCAAAATGAGGGTGTGTAGGGCTGTCTGCGGTAGAGAAAACTGTGATGGTTACAGACAGAAAGGAAGGTGACTAAGCTGTTTTCTGCCCTGCCCAAACACTCAGGTTTTCCCAGATTCTTAGGGCCGTGCGCTGGCTGATGCTATCTCACAACCCAGCTGGATGTTTGGAGGTGCTGCTGGTGGGAGGTTTTGATGTTTGTGCTGGCCTGTACCCTGATGGATGTAGCAACACTAACGCAGGCTGGAAGGGGCCCTTTCTTGTAAGAAGGAAATTAAAAAGTAGTATGATATCAACCTTGATCTGGAGTGACTTAATACAGACTAGTTATTAATTCTAATAAAACTGAACAGTGAGCTTATAGTTCTTGTTTGCTGCACCCTTTCCCATTTGTTTTGTACTTATCTTCACAGTTTTTCCTAGCAGCTGTGTGAGATACAGTGACGGGATAATAAAATGTTTCCAGCCTTTCCTCAGGCTCCAGCAGATCCTTACAGCAGATCCTGTCTGAAAAATGCAGCGCTTATCTCCCCGTCCAGGGGGAACCCTAGTGGAGGGTTGTCAGGTCTGCCCCACAAGGTTCGTCCTTCCCAGCCACAGCGCATGCTGAGCATATAGATTAGTTATGTGCAGTCCGTGAACTTGATAAGCATCCGGGAGCAGCAGGAGTGGAAACACACAGGCACCTTCAGCCACATCAAATGTAATTGGAAGGACTGGGCAGAAAGCAAAGAGACAAAGTGAAGTAGAAAAATGTATCTAAAAGTCAGTTCTTCATAAGTAAGATAAGTATAAATAGTAAGATGATTTCAGTATAACCAAATAATTCATGTGTACATTATAAGCAGGAAAGCAAGCAAACAGAGACTATGAGGAAAACTGAAAAGAAAACAATTAGAAACAGTAAATAAGAGAAATGTAATGTCAAAGTGAAAGGTTCATTGGCTGCAAAGCATATTTTACATTTCAGTGGAACAGAGGAAAGCCCTCAAAATGTAAGGTGCTACTTTATTGCGTCTGGCTTCAAAGAAGCCTACCAGGGCCAACAGTATAATTTCTTATGCTGTTTCCCTCTGGCTTCAAGTAGGATACCCAAAGTGTAACACAAATAGGCCAGTGCGTAATTCTGTAATTTTTGTATAGCAAATTTTATACTTGAACTTTTTTTTTTCCCATGGCTGTCTCTTAGAATGTTAATTCCACCTTCTTGTTAGACTGTTGAATTCATAAGAGGAGCTCTGCTGTCTCTAATTAAAGCCAAATACTTTTTCTTGAGGTCATTACTATGAATTGTATATTGTATTGTTTATCGGAAGACAAACTAGTGGTGACTTTCTATGTCCTCTTGAATAACTATGCAGGTAATCAATATATTTGGAAGAGTCTCATTTGTAATTTCTTGTTCTTCTTAGTTCTACTGCTTCATACTTCTGTTTATATATGAAAAGAGGCAAGAAGATAATCTGGGAGTTACTTATCCAGTAATCACTGATTGGGTCATTTCTGAAATCCTTAAGTTTTACTACCCTATTTGTGAAGATTTTCCCTGATTGTTAAACTAATTACTTCTCCTATTAATGAGTAACAAATACATAATTTTGGATGATTCTCTTTAAGTTAGCTCTTCAGGTAAGTCTTTTGAGTGCTGGTATTATGTCAAATGCTTGAAAACTCTGGATTTGTCCTTATCATCCCTACTGCCCTAGATATATTGTTTCCCAACTTGTAATTCAGTATTGCTGTCCAAACAGCTCTGAAGAATACTTTTCTCTTTTCATAGTGCTCACTTAGTTTACCTGAATCAATGGAAAACCATTGGACAAAAAGCCACCGTTTCATCAGCCTTACCAGATATACATGCAAACGTTTATTGGTAGCCCTCTGTATTGTAGTTAAGGACAGAAAGTGCTACACATGTGATCTGGTACATAAACTCTGGTACTTGAGATACTTAGCATCTCAGAAAAATAGTCCGTGTTTCACAGATTTAAATGGAGTATGTTTGAGAACTGAACTAGTATAAAACACACGGCACTTTTTGGCCTGGCTTTTAAAACCAGTCAGTTGCAGAAGGACTCAGTGATCATATTTTCTTTCGTGCCTTTCCTTGAGTTACTGAAGAAGCTCCACTATTAGGATATGCAAATGCTTTTACTTTGAATTGCTTCATACTGTGCCCCATCGGTTCTAACATATGCATTACAGGAATGAACATGACTTTAAATAGGAGAGTAGCACTGGCTTTTCCTGATCCACTTCTTACATTATCACAAGCAATGCTCGATTTTTGCCTGACATTCACTAAAACCACATCAAGTTCATTGAATGGGCTTTAGTTACACAGAATCACAGAGTAACAGAATGGTGGGGATTGCGTGGGACCTCTGAAGATAGTCCAGTCCAGCCCTCCCACTAAAGCAGATTCCCTACAGTAAGAAAATGTCCAGGTGGGCTTTGAATAGACTCCACAACCTCTCCAGGCAGCTGGTTCCAGTGCTCTGTCGCCTACAAAGGAAAGAAGTATTTCCTCACGTTTGCACGGACCTTCCTGTGTTCCCATTGTCCCTTGAAATAGGAAATAGGGTCCTGCATGAGTTTTATGGAAAATGTGATAGATTTTCCTCAGGTTTATTACACCTGTGGTGAACCTGGTCAACAGAACTCAGCTTTGTGCAACACATAATTCCCAGTGATATGTTTCAAGCTACTATCAATTTGCCAGTGGAATCAGTTGGTTCAGCGGGGTGTAAATAAATCTGTGCCAAATCCAAACAAATGGCTTGGCTGGAGCCCCATTTTGCTCTTTCAGAAAGCAAAGTAACCAGCAGGAGTTGCAAGGAGGTAGTGGGTTTGCAATTTCTTCGGTGTTATGGTCCATAATAGAGTTGCATTTAACTCCTGGCAGAGTAACCTAATGATAATTTAGTTCTTCGATCCTACCTAAGTTTGTACATCAATCTCTTCCAGCTCATACCTATGTAGGTTACCCTAAAACCTGAACCAGTTCACACACAATTTAGTGGATTCCAGGTGGAAACAAAATCTATTCTCCTGCTAATTTTTTCATTTGTGCTAATTCACAAAGATGAATTCACAGCTTTGATGCTGCCTAGTCATCTCTGCCCTATAGTAGCTTCATTTCCAGACTGCCCTTAATGATTCTTACGTGCCCCATATACTCATCATTGTTGGGGATCATTAAGCAGATGCATGTAACAGATGGGTAAGGAGAAGGTAGTAGGGAGAAGGAAAATAAGAGGCAAAACAAGTCACAAAGCAAGACAAATATGTGAACAACTCTGGATGGATAACTTTGGAAAAGCATGAATCCAAGCTAAAGTCATGTGCAGGCCTGTAATAACTGTGTTACCTTAAAAGAAAAAAGAACTTGTTAACAAAATGTCTGTCTGTAAAATCATAAGAGCTAAGCTAGCATCCAATTTGTAATTCCCCAACAAATTCAAGACATAAAACTCACTTTCCATAGCGCGGATACTCAAAATTTATTTCAGTTTTCCCCTCCAATTTTCAAGCTTCTGTAACTGTGTGGCAAGTATAGTATATACTCTTATTTGCCTGTATGTTTCTTCCTACAAAATCAAAAATCAATCAGTAAGATTCATTCCTCATTCATGAATAGCTGTGAACAGTATAAATGCTTCCTAGTAGAAAGCTAAGGAGTAGAGAGAGACACATATATAATACAGAGAAGGGTGTCCATTATGTTTAGTCTCCATTATGTTCTCCAGGTACCATACATACAAGGGTTATACCGAAGTATTTTTGTTAATGAGTACTTGTTATTGATTTTTCTTAATTGTTCAGAATGAAAATGTTTTCCTCCGTATATAGAAAACATAACCCCCCCCAGAAATCAAGATCCTCCCCCCGCCCTCCACCCTTTCTTTCACCCTTTGCAGCTCTCATTTTCTTCTTCTTTTTATGTTACATCTATGCAGAGTGAAAATTATGTGCAATCTGAACCATAATTCTTGAAAATTTACTGCTGCAACAGTAAACACTCTCTTCCCATCCCTCAGGTACTGCCTGCCTCCTCTTACCCATGTCTGGATCCCTTCTCTTTCCACCTTCTTCTGATACCCCTCATTCTTTCATTCCTTCTTTAATCAGCCTACCCTCACATGCTCAGGTTCGTTCATCATTCTCTTCCCAGCCAGCTCAGAATATCTCAGACTTACAATATTTTCCCTTAAGAAGGAAATAAGGGTGTAGGAGCAGTATAGTATTTCTGCTCTTTCCATGGTTGGTCTTCTGCTTTTCCTGCACGTTTTCCACATATATTGCCCCCTTTCCTGCCTAGCAAACTAGGTTTTCTGCTCTCTGAAAGAGATTTGTGATTCAAGGCTTAGATGCTCTCACCTTCCAGCATTTGGCATTATCCCTGTGGAGCAGCAACCAACCAGTTTATATCACCCCTGCTACAGCCTTGTCTCTTAGTCTGCAAGTGTCTGATATTTTACATCTGTTCCTGACACTTTTTTCCCACCCAGCACAGTTAATTTGGAAGTGTTAGTCCTATTCACAGTGAATAAATGGTCACACGTGAAGTTATTGATGGTCTAATTCTATGGACCTAATCCTTAAATGCTTAGTTTGTCTATCATTAGACAGAGTTTGCATTAAACTTACTGGCTCAAGACTTTGTTACGGTAATAATGTAATTGAAAAAGCAAAATAAGCCCATCAAAAGCATTCGTTTTTAGATAGCAACATATCTCTTTCTTAGACGAGGAGAATCAACCAGAAAACAAATGGAACTACGAAGGTCTTTAGGCATTAGAGACAGAGTGAATGGAACTGCTTTTTATAAAGGTTTGTAACAGCATGTTAGAAATAATTTTCTTTTCTTTGAAATTAGCATCTTAAATTCCCAAGGGCTTTTTTGCAGGTTTAAAAAGCACAGAGAGAAACACTGTCCCAAGGAAAGCTATTCAGTTTAATGTTTTCCTCCTTTGCTTGCAATCAATCAGTTTTCTCAGTGAGGCTGATCTTACATGCTGCTCCTTGGTTTCAGGGTACTTCTTGCTGCACAGTATCCATGGATGTAATCTGTCATAATACGATCATTCAGTTTGCTGTGTTTAGTTAACTGCAGCTAGGATCCTGCACATGGCATTTTGATTGGGTTTAATGTGACGGAGTGTGTTCTTCTTTTGCTTCATTGTTAAATGTTCTTTCAAGAAGCATTCCTGCTTTGTCTCTTTCTTCCACAGTGATACGACAGCATGTAATGGCTGGAATAGTACTGCAGCATCCCATGGAGTACCTTTGCTGGCAGACTCGCCAGAGTTTTGTTATGAAGGTATGCAAAGATCTCACTTAAAAAAAAAATATTGCATTGAATATTTTTTGAATTGAAAACAATTGAAACAGCCCAGACATTCTAGAGCATTTTTAAGGATATATTTCAAGTCCCTTCAAACAATCTTCAGCTTTTAGTTTAAACTTCAGCGGAGTTGATTTCAACTATCTCAGAGTACATTACACCCCTCCTTTACCTTTTGGTTCTTGGTGTAAAATATTCACCAAGCCTTTCTTTGGAGATTGAGAGCCATTTTGATAGCAGTGGTAAAATGTACGACTGCGATGGCTAAACCTAAAATGAAAAAGACTTACTGATTATGGCGACTAGTAAACAGTGTTGGTAGCAGGTAGACTTGATGCACTTGTGCTTTTCTTAAAGTTCTTTTCATCAGCAAGGTAGAAGAAGCAAATGTTTTCATGTGTGTTTCTATAAACGTTTGTACGTCTCGATGCATTCATTGTACTTGGTCCCTCCTTTCTCCACTTTACTAGACCTCTATTTTCTTTGTAATCACTCAGAAAATAGTATTTCCATTTTTATCAGTGTTTTGTGTCTCGCTACACGTTTCATATCTTAATAGCAAGAATACTTCTTAGACTGCATGACTCTAATTCACCTGCATTGGTATTGTTTCAATCGTCTGATTATACAAGCATGTTGAATGATTTCTTAATACTTTTTGCTGGAAGAAAATAATTCCTGAGCTCTAAGATGACAGAAATCTTCCTCTCCTGTCTTTCATTCTCTCCTCACCTTATACCCACAGTAATGCATCACTGGAGTGATTCTAAGAATATCAAATGTAGAAGTTTCAGGGTTCAGCCCTTGCGCTTCCTCCCCATAATAATCCAACTCCACATAGCAATCTTACTGAAATATATTGCTTACTAGGGGATCAAGAGCTGAGCTCTATGAGACAAGAAGCTTTAGCAGCAGCCCTAGACAGGCTCCTCTGTGTATACACTTCATATGGTTACTATTCATCCTATAAATTAATCTGTTGTTATATTATTTTAACAAAGTAAGCTAAACGCATCATGCTAAAATCAAATCAGTATCCTCCACATCAGTCACCAGAGGTCTCTTGATTTCTTCAGAGCAAGGATTTTGTTATTCAGACATTCCACGCCAGCTGTCAAATGGTCCAACTCAATAACAACCAATAAAGCAAGCACCCCTTAAAAATTTCCCCAGGGAATCTTTTTAAATTGAACAGGGAGTGATAAATCTTGTAGTGTCAATAATGGTGAAAGTGTTAATTTAGTTGACTCTACTGCATGCCTCAAGTGAAATTTCAGATGCTGTTCCGGGAAGATGGCTGCTGCTTGAATTCAGACTGCTGTTCTCAGCCTGCAGCACCAGTATCTGATCTGTGGAAAGGGCTACGTGACATTGTCTGTGTGACAAACCAGGCTTGTGGTGATCAGATTTTCTTACAAACCTTTTAAATCTCAGCTACTGATCTTAGCAATGCCCTCAGTTGGAGGTTATACGACAGGGAGAAACATGCTGATAGGACTTTCTGCAGTGGCTAACCTATGCAATCAGTAACGGGCAGCAGAAATGCATCCATCTGTTTAGCATAGCACGAGTATGATTTACTACACTGCACGAAGCTAGCTTAGCACTGCTATCAATAACAATTTCTTTATTATTCAAACTGGGTTTGAAAAGCAGTTTTATGTTGCAAATTTACTCTATTAAGGGCATTTGTGAAGATAAATCGTACTAGATGTTCTTTTCATCCTTTTTTTTAGCACAGTTTTGTTGTGTTTCCCCCCTCCCCCCCGCATTAGACAAGATGCTGTTTTTCCCCCTCCTGCTGCACTGCAAGTACTGACATTAAACATTTTGAGAAATCTGTTACGTTCTTTATATAGGAGAAAACAGTCTCGAGAGAACTCAAACCTTCACATCTCAATTGCACTGCGTTATTTTCCAGGTAGAAGGTGCCCCTTCGAGGGGTATCGCCAAAGGCTGCGAGCGGGGCTCAGGCGCCGACGCGCTGCTTTCCGTTGCGCAGCACGAGCCTGCCGGCAGGGGGCGCTGGCAGCACGCGGCAGCACGCGGCTGAGGCGCTGCCCCGCAGCGGGAAGGCCGGCGCCCTTTCTGAAAGGCTTCGGCTGCGTGAACGGCAAGACGGTTCACAGAAATAGGTTGTAAAAAGACTTGGCGCACATAGAAATATCCTAATCTCATCTACGAACACAAGGAGAAGGGAAAAATCATTGCTCGAGTAAGCGGGTATGTGCTTCAAAACTAAGAGTACTGATTAATGTTTCCTAACCATTGGCTGATGCACAGCATTTGGGCCTGTCCTCATTTGCTGCCAGCCTAAGACCTTCCTGCTCTGCTTTCCATCGAGTTACTACAAGTATTGCCTTTCTTCTTCCTTTTCTAGCAGTCCCCTTCTATAGAACTACCTGTTCAAGCTATTCAGGCTAACTTTAAATATGGGCATTTTCATAATATGAATTCACAAGTTCCGGATTGTTCTGCTGTGTACTTGGAAAAGTGTGCTACAAACTGCCCACAGCTGCAGAAGTGGTCTTGTCCAAATTGCAGGAGGAAAAAAAACCACCACAAAAATCACCTTTGACAAACTCCAAGCTGAAATTATTTCAGGCTCCAACATAAAAACAGCCTGTAGGAATTGCGTGTAGTCTTTTTGTTTGCTTGAACATTATTAATGCAGTCATGAAAATTTTACTGTAGGCGGCTTTTCTAAGAGCTCAGTGACTTTGGTGCGCGAGTCTCTTAAGTTACATCCGTATTTCTGACAAACCTAAAAGAAGATCCTCAATCAGTCTTCAAAGTGGACCACGCTGCACTATCCTTTCCTCCGGGAAGTTCAGATGAATTGTGTTTTATTAGGTTAGATTTTAGCCTTCTAAAAACAATTGCTGCTCAATCTGCTAATTACTCTGGAGCATTCCATGGAATCATACTGTAGGCGCTTGCCTAGTTATTTCCTAATACAGATTCATGGCTGTCCTGAAATCTACTCTAGAAATACTCTGGACAAATGTGTACTCTGTGCTTCTGAGAAGCTGTGCCCTATTAATAAGATGAAGACTTCAGTGTTTTCAAAGTCAGAAGAAGGAGATAATGAGTCATGTTTTTAGAAGAGGGATCACTTCAGTAGTGCTGTTACCAATTACACTGACCACCAAAAATCACTTGGTTCTGACAACCTGCAATTAGAGATTAATTTTCTTCCTTTCTCTGGCAAGGGTGATTTCTGTGGACAACAACAACATTATTGTTATTATGATGTCCTATTCTGTAGGATAACACAACCTCTGCCTATCCTCAGGCGGCACATAACAAAAACATTGAGGGTAGGTTCTCCAGTCAATTCCTGTTGCAGGAACTACATGGGTGACTACTGACTTCTCTTTTCCAGACAGCTGGAGAAATTCATAATTCTGAGGCAAGTGTATAAATTCTGTCATCAATTCTTGGATCTAACATTCACCTAAAAATGGGGTTTCTTAATACACGTAGAAAGAGCATCTAAATGATGAAGAAAGGCTAGCAGAGTGAATGAACTGGATGCAAGTCCTTTTTCAGGGCCTCTGGAATCGCCCCGTCTCTCACAGTTCTCCTAGTTTTGATCTTTATTGTAACAGAGTTACGCTGGTTTAAGATTTAGTTTGGAAATATCAATTGAATGTACACATCCATTACACCTTCAGTTGCAAAACATTAATGTAATGGGAGATACCTGTGAACTTTTCCTCCTTCTTTATCATAGCAATTAAACAAATAAGTATAATGGGAAAGATGTTGCAACAAAGATACGATGACAGAAAAACACACACAATAGAGAAATGCTATAAAGGAAAGAAAGATGGCTTACCCATACATGAAGATTCTTAGCTGGAGTTATTTGGTCGCAGCGATATCTTCTGCCAGTAAACATTCCTGTGCACTCTCTTCTGACATCAAACAGCTCCAAAGAAATGCTTTCAAACGTAAAATTGTCCACAGAGATGTCGATTGCCACACAGCAACAACCACTTCTCATCTATTGCAAGAAATGCCTTGGAAAGCAAGCTTTGAGACAAAAACAAGGAAGGGTTCAGACACCCACATAGGCCATCACAGGGCGTCATGCTTGATCTCACAGCAACACTGGAACGCTCCAATGGCATTTTGCTCCTTCTGGTGATCCTAGAGACTCACAGAGAGTAGTACAGATGTTTCAGGGGTCACAGGAGGGGATGGTCTGCCTGCCAGGGCAAGATACAAGCCGTATTCCTATCGTGGTCAACACTTCAGCTTGCACTGGGGCATGCCCCAACTGCCTGTACCATACTTTCTGGCCAGATATCTGCAGCTGCATAACTATATCAGGCACCAAAGAGGGTATCCTGGTCTGCCACAGGGACATGATGTGGGTCCCTTTAGCACTGAAGATGGAGTGTTGACCACAATATCCGTAGGCCACGTACCGAACACCAGAGGGACTATTGACCCTCCCACCTCCAACAATCTCCAAGGTGCAAGTAGGCCACATGTATGGGAAACTGTTAATCACAGCCTGAACCTCTGATTAACCATCTGAGGCAAGGGACGGGTCAGCTGAGGGAGCACAGGTGAAGGTAATTCAGCTGTGCCCCCAGAAGGGGTGGAGCTTGACTCCACCTCTCCTAGATCCCATTTAAGGGCTGACCACCACTAAGGCAGCATCTCTTTTGGAGATTGGTCCTGTGTGGAGTTCTTTGTGGTGAGCATCCATCCTAGCTGCAAGTCTCAGAGTGGGTGAGTTGTATATATAACCTCTGGCTATTCATCTGTTATAATTGTGTATAATAACAATTATACACCACTTCGGTCCTACCTGCACCTTCCAAGGCCATTTTATCCTCTGGGTACCTGGTTCTAGATTCTCAGGGGCAGGGAGAAGAAGGTTATTTTCATTGGCAATTTGGTTCTTACCCCCCATTTTCAGTGCTTATAATTTGGACACACCAAATTATACAATAATTTCTACACACCACCATTATCCATTGAATTAGAGAATGGTTTTCATCATTATGTATCACAGCAGCATATAGCCTCTGTCTGAGAGCCAGATGTGTGGTAATGGATGCCAGTTCAGAAATCTCAGGCCCATTAATTACCACACTTTTGGCCCCATGTCCCATGATCTCAACAGCCAAGCTGGTGTGCTTCCTCATGGTCTTTGCTTAAATTGTAACAGATCCCTGAGCTTGGTGGCTGTATACAGGCATGCCGTTACATGTAATGTGTTTTGTGCAGGCAGTCACTCTTTGGTGCCAGCCCTTCTGGTTTGTCTTGGATTTTTTTTGTCTGAGTTATCACTGGCCTTATTTCTAGAGGATCTGAGGTTCCCAGATGTTATGTTTTTATGACTTCTGGTTATCAGTATTCCACGTCATAACACCATGTAGTGCACTTGGAGTTAAAGAGTTAATGCTCCAGTTCTGGGTACCTGTCCCAGAAGAGAAGAAGAACTACATACCCCAGAGGACTTTGCATTTAGAGAGGAGATAAAGCCCCTGGCAAGGTCACAAGCCCAGGCTCTCCTCCCTGCTGCTCAACTCGACTGCATGTGTCGCCTCAGCATTAGAGTAATGCCTTCAGTTTTTGAATCGTTCTCATTATATTTGTTTTATTAGCTGCAATTCTAATTATATTGTAATATATTGTATTATAGTGCGTTATCTTGCATTTCGATATCTTATTTAGTAAATTAGTTTGTTTCTCCTCAGATCGTGGCTGCTGTTACAGATCCACCCCTTCCAGTCACACAGCTGAATTGCCTTCACCTGTGCTCCCAGGGCTGACCTTGTTCTTTCCCCAAGTGCCCAATCACTGGTTCTGTACTTAGTACTGGTTTCTAGTGTTGAATTCAGAGGGTAGATTTTTCTCTTTTTGTAGATAAAATGAATCATCCAAGTTAGGTTTGTACCATATTCTCATATTTTGAGGTTCTGGGATCTGGAATCAAATTCAAGCATTGAGCTTTTTGAAATAATGTCCTCTTTAAGTTTGCATTAAATTTAGTTAAGAGAAAGGAGTATCCATTGCTATATATTTCTCTAGTGGGTATGTTTTCTGTGCTGTCTGTAGTGATTCCTGTGAAATACTCTTAACAGCAGGAGATTACTCTGTGGATTTTACGATGGTAGGCTTGCTGATGCAAGCAGATACTTCCTATTACATCAGTGTTCCATTTCAATAACAGATTGCCAGCTGCAAACTTTGTACATCTTATTCCCCATACGGGCAATATTTGGGTCTGTGAGTGTAGTTATGTAGATTCATTTAGCACCTAATACACTTTTAATGAAGGGTGTTGCTTTTTTTTGGTGGTGGTTTTTTTTCAGTATCTCTTTGTAGGGCTTGTGATGATGAACTTTCACAGTGCTTCAGAAAAGAGGTATTTGTAATTTCTAAAATAGTTACAAAAGTCAGATACTACATTTACTGAAGCCTACTGCACAAAGAGGGGAAAATAAATTACAAAAATTAATAAGGCTAGGAAACCTTACATATAGCCCAGCACAGCCTCATGATACTTCATTCCACTCTTTCTGCTGCTGAAACACACAATCTAAGCCAATGGGCTGAAATCTCTTCTCAAAAGCACTGGTGTTGGTCAGAATGCGTAAACCATTAGCGTGATTGTGTTGGGTGAACCAGTTTGAAGACCTACTGCTTCTGTTACAAATCCACGCTTAATTCCTGCTTCAGAAAGCTTGTTCAAATGCAGATTGTGGTTAGTGGTTTTTGGGGAATTAGACAAGGCCATGAGCCAAAATGAACAACTTGAAAAATTGGTGAGAAAGGCTCTCTAGCTCTTTATTGAAGAACTCTTTGATGATAGAATTTTTTTTGTATTCTGTGGACAGAATTTCTTAGTAACAAATGGCAAGCAGTCTGTTTCTCAAGCAGTTTAACTCATGCTTGGTGAAATAGGAGGAAGTAATACTAGAGTGAAATACTGCCCAGAAATGAGTTGAAAATATCCCAATGTTACCAAACCGCAATAACTAAAATTAGATCTTATAAAGTGATACAATATTTAAATGACTGTAAATGACGATGATTCAGGGCACGCTTGTATTGAGCTGAAGCCAGAATTTTCTACTGGAGACCACTATTCCAAATTTTTAAATGGAAAAGGTACAAGGAATTCTATTCTGTTTGAAGTAGCTCATACAAAATTCTACCAAGGACAGGACATAAAATTATATGAGCTGTTGTTTTGGTTCGTATTTTTCCTCTCCGGTAGCAAATACTTCCAGACCATATGGTGTATATAGCAAAAAAAAAAAAAAATAATAATAATTCAGCCAAAAATCTGTAGCAAGAAGCAGTCTTTCCTTTTCAATTAAATACATTTATCATGGGAAGTTCTTATCTAGAGCGTGAGACAGCAGATAGATATTATTAAATGAAAAGTGTAATATCCTCTTTCTCTATTAAGATCCTTCATAACTATCTACAGTAGGTGACAGTGCCTAATGACAATTATTCCCAATAGAATTCTGAAGCAAGAATTTACTTAACATATTAACTAGTGAACCAGTATTTCAGATTATTCTTGCTTCGCTGGACCGCACTTACTTAATAGGAAACCTAAAAGAGTTTTGTGCTCGTGACATTTTCATTATATGTTTTCCCTTTTTCAATTTTGCCTTTTCCTTCTCTGTGTCAGGATCTGAATGCTGGCCCTTTGACTGCTGTTTGCTTTCAGAGTTCAGCTGCAACTGGTGAAACTTCAGTATGTTTCTTTTCCCTCTTCTGCTACAGTTCCCATTACTCTGCCTTGTAATGGCATCAAGCTCAAGTAACAATTCAGAACCTGAATTTGATAGGCTTCACATTCAAGATCCAGCAATTAGATAATCCTGTGATTCTGTCTCAAAAGACAGTCCACCTAGTTAAAGGACTTGCAAGCTGAAAAGACTCCGCAAAACGCAGTGGAAGATGTCGTTTCCTTTTGGAAGGAAGATCCCCTCACCCTGCCGTTTCCCTTATGTGTAGTAGCCTGTAATTCCAGAAGAATAAGATGCATCTTCCTTTCCTGCCTTACAGAGTTCAGACCCACACATCCCATTTTTTTGCCTGGTTCTGGTGGCTAATTGCATGTATGTCTGGGCAGTGCTCTCCAGGCACTCTGTTGAATCTGGATCATTATATTGAAAAGAACTGAAGATTGACTGGGCCAGTAAGATAATAGGAGCGTGAACATAGCTTCATGGGTAGGGCAGGACATGATAGATGGATAGCTCGAGTTCTGCTCTAAGAATTCATATTTTATTCACTGCTGTTTCATCATCTCCTCTTTCAACTGTGTTTTTAAAAAGAAAAAGAGTAGTCCCTGCTTAGCTATTTCAAAGATGGGTCACAGACACTTTCTTTCAGGAAAGGGCTAAAATCTGTGGATGTGCAGTAGATAAAAGCATTTTCCTGCAAAATGCGAAGCACAGAGTAGGTCAGGGTCACATTTCAAACATCCTCGTGCTTCCTTTTTCCTATAACAGCTGCTTTCAAATGGCACCTCCTCCCCCACCTTCCTCCATAGCACAGAATAAATTCTTGAAATATATATCAGGAGTGTAAGGAGGCCCATGGAAAATCCATCTGATTACTTGACCTTTGTTTGTTTGTTTGTTTTTTCTTCCAGCATGCTCTCTCCTTGTGGCAGCAGCTACATGAGGACTGTGAGAAAACAGGTTTACTTAAGAAAAAGGCACACTTCCAATGAATCTCTGTGAACTGGGACACAAGGCCTGAGGTGAGCAGTGGGAAGGGGGGTAAACCTTCCTTAATGCAGGCGTTTAGATCTCTTGATTCGCAGGTAGGCAGTGAGAGTCCCAGATGAGAGTTGGTGTGCAACACCTGCTTTGCTGGAGCTTAAGATGAGTAACTAAAGCTAGTGTCAGGCAGTAAATACATGAATTTGTGAGAGGATAGACACAGGAACCTTTTCTCAAGAAAGCAAGAAGCTGAAGACTAGAAAAAGAACGAAATAACCTTGAGAAGAGTCAGAATGCTAGTGTCTAGCCTCAGTATGCATTTTAACCTTCTTTGGTCACGCCCCCTCCTTGTGCGCAGCTTGTGTCCCTTTCCTTCAAAAAGGGCAAGAAGGAAGATCCGGGTAATTACAGGCCAGTCAGCCTCACCTCTGTCCCTGGAAGGGTGATGGAACAGCTTGTGCTGGATGCCATCTCCAGACAATAGAAAGAAAAGGAGGTTATCAAGAGTAGTCAGCATGGGTTCACCAAGGGGAGGTCATCTCTACCAACCTGGTAGCCTTCTATGATGATGTCACTGGCTGGGTGGATGGGGGGAGAGCAGTGGATGGTAGTCTACCTCGATTTCAGCAAGGCATTTGATACCGTTTCCTACGACATCCTTATAACAAAGCTGAGGAAGTGTGGGATAGATGAGTGGACAGTGAGGCAGGTTGAGAACTGGCTGACTGGCAGAGTGCAGAGGGTTGTCGTTGGCGGTGCAGGTTGGCCATGAGCCAGCAGTGTGCCCTCGTGGCCAAAAGGGCCAATGGCATTCTGGGGTGCATTAAAAAGAGCGTGGCCAGCAGGTCAGGGGAGGTGATCCTCCACCTCTACTCTGCCCTGGTAAGGCCTCATCTGGAGTACTGTGTCCAGTTCTGGGCTCCCCGGTACAAAAAAAGACAGGGATCTCTTGGAAAGAGTCCAGCAGAGGGCCACAAAGATGGTGAAGGGCCTGGAGCATCTCCCCTATGAAGAAAGGCTAAGTGAACTGGATCTGTTTAGCCTTGAGAAAAGAAGACTGAGAGGGGACCTGATCCAGGTCTATCAATATCTAAGGTGTGGGGGGCAAAGTGGCGAGGCCAGGCTCTTTTCAGCAGTGTGTGGAGACAGGACAAGGGGAAACGGCCAGAAACTGGAGCATAGGAAGTTCCACACGAATGTGTGCAAGAACTTCTTTACGGTGAGGGTAACGGAGCACTGGAACAGGCTGCCCAGGGGGGTTGTGGAGTCTCCTTCTCTGGAGATATTCAAGACCCGCCTGGACGCCTACCTGTGCGACCTGCTGTAGGGAACCTGCTTTGGCAGGGGGGTTGGACTTGATGAGCTCTGGAGGTCTCTTCCAACCCCTACAATTCTGTGATTCTGCAGTTGCAGTATGTTATGCAAATGTCTGGAGACCTTTCAGAGAGTTGGTGTGACTGTTGAGTGCCTGATTTTTTTTCAGGTGATTCCTCTCCTTGCTACCCTTGACTTTGATACTGGGGAGGGTGGTGTGTGGTGGGCACAGAGGGAGAAGCTAAAGATAAAACTGAAAAAAGCACTACTTTGGTATCCGCATTTCTTATCTGTATGCCATGTACTGCTGGTTGCTGTTAAATGACTGGCTGCTTGCTTCAGGTTCTTGTTTTACCTGGCGCTCTTCAAATGTTGCCCCTCCTCCAGAAAATTCCTTACACCGTATCCTTGCCATCACATGATCTTGTGCTTTGTGATCTTTCTCAACATCGTTGCAAAACCAACCCTACACCTATTAGATATTCTGCCAGCTAGTGGAGAGGACAAGGATAATGCAACATCTTCAACCTGTGAGCTGACCTATGTTCTGTAACTAAGCAGAGGAGCAGAGTTAAAGATGAGTTACACTAGTCCAACAGGTGTACAGGATATTCAGATGAAAATTGAGTGACTTGAAGAGTGCTATCTAAGAATTTATTTCACTGAGCAAATTCAAACGTCACGTCTTTAAGTTAGACTTTAAACATTCATGGTAGGAGGAAGTGCACAGTAACAGACAGTGAAGGGCAGAACTACAAATGTCTCCTAATTTATTTTGTGTTTTAAAATATGTACCTTATCGCATGAAACAACTCAAGGATGTGATGGCTTTGCAAGATTCCTATCTATCAACGTTTCTAACTATCAAAAATATTTTTTGATAAATTTTTCTATGTCTGTAGATCTCCTCACAGAGAAATATAAATTCAATATATTGAATATAAATTCAGATGCTGTAGATACACATGTAGTGATAAGGGAAGTAGCTGTGAGGAATACAATGGTTTTGAAAAGAGAACTGTGGAAAGACTTTTTAGTGAAGACAAGTGAATACTGTCTGTCTTCTTGGATAGAACTGGAGAACAAGCAGCGTGTTTCAACATCCTTCTCTAGAGACACAACATGTATTTTATCACTTCAAGCTGTTTTCCAACTCTTTGCATTCAGACATCAAAGTTTCTGCAAGTTGTATGCTCCCTACATTGTATATGAATACTCAGAAAGGTCTGGCTTCCTTTCTCAGTGTGCTTCCTTTCAGTGCCCTCAATTATAAGAAAAATAAACCTACAGGGGAGCTTGTGTGAGCTGTGCTCATCCTTCAGTTTTGCTCCCCGGGTTTTCACTTCTCTGGCAAGTTTTTCTCTACAAGGGTGCTGTGTTTCAAGCATTCACTAAAACATCATGCAGTAAAGCACTCTAAGTTTTGGATTTGTGTTTTCATTCGGTTGCTTTTTCTTCTATCTGTTTAAGATTTCCATTTGTATCAGAAAAGGAAGTACTTGAACTCTTTCCTTACCCTCTTTTTAACTGTTTCTAATACAAAGGTAAAGGGGTGTGCAAGATTCTGTGATATTAAATGAATATTTGGCTTCTCAGATAACAAAAAGATCGAAATCCAATTTTAATGTTTCCAATGTATTTTCAGCATGCCCTTGATCTTGCTGTCTGATATTGTGGTTGGCTTCAGCTGGCAGAAGCATAGTCTAGATAGTACACTGTCTGATCTTCAGCTTCGCATCTTCTCTCTACAAGGACACAGCCTCCAAAGCACTTAATTCTAGATTAGTCTTTCAGAAACATTATAAGACTTGTAGTTCCACTGCAGCTCGGTCAACCTCTTATCTGGCCCTTGGAACAGAGAGAGGAAAAGTTTCTTTAGGTTGTTTGGGTTTTCTGCTAGTGAATGTAATTTAGTCTTCTTATTTAGAGGAATTTTTTTTTTTTCTTTCAAGTATTGATAAACAGAAATGCTTTTGACCTTCCTTTCAGAGATTGTTCCGTGTTTTAGTGCAATTTACAGTCAGGATATTTTTCTTAAACTGGGACTACGTTTTTACCCATTACATACCTGTGTGCGCCCAGGTTTTACTTCTTCGTTTGAGCAAAAATAAATACACCTACATATTAGCATTTCTATTGCTGTTCACTCTTGCTTTACTCTTCTTCCTGAGTCTGATGACATGGCAGCGTTTTGGGGATACTGCTTCCAGCACAGACCATTTTGGTCAGCTCCAGTGCAGATTTTATCCTGAGAACTCCCTTGTCCCCTATCAGGACTTGCTGCCTGACTCAAGCCAGTCAGGCACTTGTTTTGCACAGTCATGTTTTATGCTCTTGAACATGAGGCCGGCCCAGGTCTTAATTAGCAATGACACATTCCCTGAACTCTTGGTTGGTAAGCAGAAGATAAACAACTCTTGGTTCATAAGCAGAAGATAAACAGCAGTTGCAGTATTCTTGGCTAGGAATCATGCCCTCAATGCCTATGCTTGATGTGCAGGCATAGTCCCTAAGCCGCTTATGCTCACGTCCATCTGCTGCAATGGCAAAGTGCCTTCTCACAAGTTGTTTGGACTCCTGCCTTGGGGCAGAGGTGCCAGGCAATGATCAGCAGCCAGCATGACAATGCAGGCATCGTTTCTTCTAAAAGAGCATCTCCTTTAAGCAATTACTGTAGTACAGGCTGCTACCCTGGGCCTCTTAGGGCATGATTACACCTGCTGGAAATTATATGCCAAGAAAAGAATATATGAACCATGCTGGAGAGCAGTCCAACCAGTGCAGTGTCATTTTTAGCTGCCAAGAAGACAGGTTGCATTGCTGCAGGGGTATGAAAACTCATCACTAGTTCTCTGAGTGTCAAAAAAAAAAAAAAGATCTCAGCAGGCCAAAACAGCCTAGAGGCATATCTGATGCAGGCTATACTGTGGCCTCAAGTAGCAACTGAAGCAAAACAACAGTAACAGAACCGGTGTGAGAGCTTTCCTCACAAAGTAATTAAATCAAGAAAAAAACAGGTTAGATTTTTGATACTCTTCTTCAAAGAGAACTGAAAAGATCCTGACCTTATTCTTCCTGCTGAATGAACACCTGTGATATGAACTATAAAAGCAAAGACATAGTAGGAAAATGAGAAGGTGAAATGCATGTTTTGTAGCCATGATTAGGCACCCCTACAGAGTAGTGTGACTGAGTACAGCACTGCTAAACTAGTTTGCTAGCAGAGAAATCGAAGGACAAGGAGGAAATTCTCATTCCTCTATGCAAGTGCAATAGAGGAGTTAGCTTTTAACAAACCTGGTTGAAGGAAGTCCGTTTCCAGTCTCTGTTTTGTCCAAGGGGTCCTGTTCTCCCTTTCTCTCAGCTTAAGCTACAGCAGCTGCATCACAAGAGGAGCGGCTCTGTCAGCTACGGGTACTGAACCCGATTCTCTTCTGTCTTGACGTGTTTTTACATGCCCCAAGGCACTTGTTTTTAGAACGGAGTCCAGAAGCAGCTTGTGACCCATCCTCCAAGCCTGACGCCATCTGAAGGTCAGAATTTCAACACATGAGAAATATCCTCGCGGAGAGGAAGTTTCTACAACTTCTGTAAGCGTGGTTCCAGCCAGTTCATGTCAAGTGATATCTTTTATTAAAAAACAAAACAAAAAACTCCTTCACAGGGTTTTAAAATCAAAATTACTTTCTCGATGTTTAATTTAACAAACAAAATGTTATTTTTAAACTGCCGTGCAAAACGTTTTAAATCATGAAGATTTTTTTGCCCACTTTTAGAATTTTAGTCGTCTAGAAAGTCCATCTGAGGGCTGAGACAACATTCATTTTTGCTTTTCTTACACAGAAAAGAACTAAAAATTTCACGTTTCATCAAACTAAAATTTCATCATTTTCATCTGTACTGCTCAGCATTAGTCTCAAGGTAATTGCAAGTCTCCTTTGAGGAGCAGCAGTGGACAAAAGGATGTATGAAAGCCCCTGTGTGTTTCTGAGGAAATACAATGAGCTGAAAGGCTGCTACCAGTCTGCCCTCGTTTATATGCAGCTGTCACATTCTACCTCAGGTCTCATTGAGATCAGTGGGAATTCTGCCACCAGCTTCACCCTAAACACCAGCTGCTATTTTGTGTACACCATTGGAGTTATTCTAGTTTCCACCAACTGGTTATTCTGAGGGCTGGATTAAGGAGAGATTTTTGGTAAAGACTGATGAACAAAGGCTGATGATTTCTTGGATGGGAATGTTTTGCTTTGGAGACAGGTAATTGTATGCCTTTGGATTCGTTCTGTTCAGCTGAGTTTGGAAACCTGTCTCTAATGCGTTGTCTTCTGATGAATACCAGAGCCTTGAATCAATGGCAAATGCAATTAAAATCATTAATGGCAAAAAGAAAAAAAGAAAAAAAAAAAAAAAAAAAAGCCCCAAAACTGGTAGATACTGATAGTATACTTTCTTTTTTTCTTACAGCATTAGCCACTGATGATGTAGTCTGCATGGCTGTCTACAGTGACAAGTTGCTCACGTTGAGGTGGTAAGTGTATTTGGGTTTCTTGCCTCCTGGATAAGAACTCTATGCTACTATTCAGTAATCAAGGTTCAAAGTCCTTTAATTGTGGTTTTTGATGAAGTTGACTGTAAGAAAATTGTAACTTTAAGACCTGAATTTACTTGGGTTTCAGTGAGTTAGAGTTGATCGTGTTACTACATGACAACAACTTAGCTCGGGAGTCTGTTTTTAAAGGAAATTTTCCAGTAATGTCTTCTTATAAGCTGTATTTTGTGTCACGGGGTAGTCTCTGAACGTGCAGACCAGTTTCCTTTCCAATGAAAGTGAAGCAGCAGATGCATTCAAGAGCTGCACATAATGTACCCTAGTCATTAATGGATTCTCATTGTAGTTACTCCAAATTAAAACTCCTGAAATTTACATAGTTTGGATGTCAGTTCTCCAGTGTCAGTTTAGCTTTGCGTTGTCTTGTGCAACTTGTAAACACAGACATAGCCATACCCTGAGTTTATACCTCCTCTTCCCTTGTTATGGTTGAAGAAACATGGGGAGGAGGAAGAAGATAAAAGGTGACAGGAGAATACAGAGATAGGAGGCAGAAAGCCCTTAAGTAGAAAAAAAAAAGCACTGCTGACTGAGATGATAAAAGACATGTCTATATGACCACTTCATATAACATGAAGAAGAGAAAGAAACAGAGACAGGAAAATGATTCTGTCTCTCCATGAAATAGTATTTAAGCCGTTTAAAAATATACTGTTAAGTATGATATTTTCGGTTCACATCTGAAAGAGAAGTGGTTGGAACTAGCAACATTCATATACATGATTAGGGAGCAGGAGCTCTCAAGCAGTTTGATTAATGAGAAAACCTGATTGGATTCTGGGATGGAAATTGTCATCTTGTTGAACCTTGTAAGGGATGGCTTTGAATCAGCTGCAGTTATTGCAGAAACAGTGTAGAGAGTTAGCACTGAGCCTAAATATATAACTAAGCTTCCCCTCGGCCTCAGCACCCCACTAAACTAGTAAAAAACCCATAATATGCAGGAAAAGCTGTGTTCGTCAGTAATCGAACATTTATGAGACTTTTAACTTTGTTAAGGTGAATAAGCAAGAGCAGAATATTTTTTTTAGAAAAGCATCTTTTAGATGTCCTTCAGGATTATTATTTTTTTTTCACAATTCAGAAGGAATGAAAAAGGCAATGAACTCTTGAGAAGAAAATCTGTGAGAAGCTTGAGCTGGTAGGGAGGTACTTCCAGAAAGGAAGTTGTACCAGGCAGTTAATGAGGAATCTTTGGAGACAGGCAGGCCACACGGAGTACTTGATGTCATAGCATTATAGAACATCTTTTCTAATGGGTGACCTTATTTTACTAGCTACAAATGAGTTACCAGGAAATACTCCACAGTACCGTTGCAGGAGTCAATAAAGTCAACACACAGACAGCTGGTGCTAATATCTGAAGGGTGCTGTTTAGCTGAAGCTCAAGGATCATTTTTCTGTTGTATTTGAGGGCTATGCGATTTACGTGAATTATTCTAAGTGTGCCCATAGTGTTTGGTTGCTCTCCCAGGAAGGAAGAGGAGGATAGATATTTGTAATATTTCTCATTTTCTTAAAGCCATCTCATAATCGTTGTGGATTGTTGATGTTGTTTTTGTTTTGGTGGTGACGTGTATGTTTGTTTTTTGTTGCTGCTTTTCTTCTTGTTTCCTCCTATGGAAAAAAAAAAATACATGGTTCTGGTACATAAAAATAGAAAATAAAAGTTGAGCAGGATATCTACTTAGGTGTCCTTCTGCCATCTTGGTATCCTGGGCTTTATCATATTTCTCTTATCCTGTGTCTGCCATTCTTCCTTCCCTGATGTATAGAACTAAAGATGGTGCTTGTGCTATCAGAAAATGAAATTAGTCCTATTTCTGCAACAATAAACTAGTGTAACAGAAGAGGTGAAGATAATTGATAGATCCAAAGGAAGGACATCATGTCATCCAAATATATACAGCATTAACAGCTACTGGCTGACACCATTTCATCTACAATATGTCACTGTTTGGCAGTCTTGTTATGTCATTGAGAAGTAAAGACAGGTGATTTACAGGATATTATGCTTAGGAAACGCCAGGGAAAGAAAAAAAAAATCAGCAACAATTAAGCAGGAGTAGCAGCCATTAACATAACATCTTCATATGATAAACTAGTGAAATAGTTAAATACTTATAAAGATCACATACCAAGCCACAAAATATAATCTCCATGGTTTAGGCTCTGAAAAGAACAAGAACGATGATGATATTAAACAACATCTGTCAGAGGCTTACTGAGTCTGAATCCCTTTTAGTTATTCATTAAAGCACCATAAAATCTGAGAGTTCTAAGAAGAAAAAACAAACTAATCCTCTAAAAATTAAAACTGGTAATGACAGAGTGATGGAATTTATACCCTTTTATGCAGCAGTTACTGGTAGAACAACAAAAAGTCACTGGTTCGAGTGTTTACATGTAGGATAGTTCGTGTTTAGGTGAGACTTGCTTAACAATTAGAGGAGAAAAATGTTGTCATGGGACTTCCTCTGGATTACCGGTGTTCATCACTCACTGCCAGGCTTTTGCTGAGTTATGTAACACAGCTGTGCCCTCCCAAACTACACACATGGTAAAACTCAATTTTAACATCCATCTTTGAGTCTTTATCTGCAACTTGAAATCCACAGCTCTAATCAGAATTAAATCTGAATCATCCATGGTATTTAGATTAAATGAGAACACCGTGTTCTCTGACTGTTAAGAAGGACATTGCCCTGAATTGCAGAAGCTTTATATCTGGAGAATATTGAAGATTTCTGAATTGTAATTTTGTGTGAGATTAGATTTACACAAGATAACGAGGTGATTTTCCTGCTTCATCAATAATAGCCAAAAGGGAAGAAATGAAATGCATGCTCTGGCTGTAAAACAGTAGACTGCTATCCAGTGAATTAAAAGTTGCTCTAGCATGGGTTTCAAAATTGATTGTGCCTGTAAGTAGTTCTGGATGAGTGACAATAGACAGTGGTGATAGTTTTATTCTTTTTTCACACAGGAAGTTGAAGAGAAATAATTTATTATAATATAAGTGTCCAGGGAAGGAATTTTCTGAACCTTGGTTTGTACTTTGTGTAGTCCACAGTTTTTCATGCAATTAAGAAAGAATTGAGTCAACAATCTTGGCTTTGCATCTTGTATTAATTTGAAATAAGTGAATGTTAGGGCTAAAAATTGATATTTTTTTTCTTCACTTTCTTCAAATGAAAAATTAAAATGACGCTTGGATTAGTCATTTAGTAAAGCATGGGTAATGGATTTTTAAGATTCTTTTCCTCTGTGACACACAGTTTTTAATGCTACTTGCTTAAAGAGCAGATACACACTGTTGGGGCTGCAATGAGACTTGGGCAGACTTGGCTGGTGAGGATATGACAGTAGATGTAACTGCTGAGTAGGGTTTGGTCTAGAAGCTTGTTCTGCATGGCACTGCCAGCATTCAGTTTAAGATCTCCAGTTCTAAGTTTCTTGCAATGAAATAGCCATCAGTCTAAAACAAAGTGTAATGTGGAAGACAGCAGATGAAAGATAAAAGAAAAAAACAGTTAAGCAGCCACGGCAAGCAAGACAGTGAGATTCTGTGGAGCTGGTAAGAGATCTGAAATGATTTTCTATTCCTTGTTCATGTGTTTGGATAAGTACCACAGAGAAAACCTTGCAGCTGCCTGCACTGCTTTCCTGAGGAGAAATGTAAAATAAGGAAGCAAATAAAGGTCTTTCTTGCCTCTCTGAGATGCACTTTGGGCAAAATAGTTTCGTAGGGGGCAAGTCAGAAGCCTATCTATAGTCAGAAGACAAATTCCTCAGCCTGGGTTCCTGGTTCTGTGATGCACATTAGCAATGCAGCTTAAATCTATGAAACCTTCAATGAATCAATCATTTGATCACAGACAGAATTACGTCTTGCCTCAGCATGTGAATATTATCTATCTTTCTAACCTGACGGAATGGCCCAGATCAAAAAGGGAACGAGACTGCAGGGAACATTCTCTGTCTTGTGACATGAAAGGTCTAGACAGAGCAGGTTTCCTGGCAAACAGAAATTTGGAATGGAAGAGAACCACCTCTCAGTGTGACTGTATGTCATACTGAAGCTAATATTTGGTAACACATTTCTAGCATGCCTCTCAAGTTTAAAAATGAGTTCTCCAGCTTTATCGTTGAGGATTTTAGAGGACAGCCCCATACTAAGTATGTGTGGGTAAGCTAATTTTGCTAACTAATAAGGATTGCATACAAAGGGAGAACTCAGAATTCTGAAGGGAATTACAAACCACCCGATGTTGAAATTGCTGCTATTTTATCATAACAAAATATCTAGTAGTCAAAATCACACCTTTGCTGTGGATCATAGAAACAAATCAGTTCCGTACTCACCTGCATTCGATAAGCCTAATACTGCATTATGGCAAAAGTCCCATGGCACTTACTGCAGAACTAGAGGTGCTAGGGCTGCTGCCTTGTCCAGCTCAATTTTGTTGATGAATTCTTTCCCTAATCTTTTTTGAAGATTGACTACTCATTTTCATTATTATCTATTTGTTACTAAGTGTTTGTTTACCAGATAATTATCCCGGTGATGGATGAAAATACTTTTTAGACCCTTAGTACATTTATGTCGCGTAAGATTTGATTATTTAATGAAGTGCTTTGAAGGTGTTCTCAAATGATAAATTTGATTATAATCTGTATTGTCTTTTACCTCTCTTACGTGCCACTTTTTATGTAATCAACTGGAAATCTGAAGAAAATCTATATACAGCAGCTTCATTCTTAATCTCCCCTTTTATATATAATTGTATTTGTACATACACTTTTTTCCTTGCCCTTGCCTCCCAATAGCCTCAGCTGATCTCCAGAAGTAATATATATATTAGTGAATTGTTGCAGTTGAATCAGCAGGGGGTGTATATCTATGGTTGGAGGTGTGTAAAAATAGTGAATTTGTATTCCTTTGACAGAATAGCAAATAAAAAGGTGTAGAGAAAAGTAAATTTAGAACACACAGGAATGTTAATGGAGGCTCAGTTTGAAAACTAAGCTATCTATCTGAATGTTCCTTGGAGTGCCATAATTAATTGCAGCTTACATTTGTACAGCAGTTTTCATCCTGAAGCACTTTCATGCATACACAAGATACATGCAGGAATTATTAGTCATTTCTGGAAAGAAGAGGTGATTTAGGGCCTTCTTGCAGCCCAGAGCAGAGGAGTTACTTCTATTCTCTGACATTTTTGATGTAAAGGAAATGCTTTTGGAAACCTAGTGCTTAATACAGGCTCAAATCAGAGGGATAATATTGTTTAATTTCTTATTTTATATTTAGCTGAGTCAACAGGAGGAAATCTCATCCAAATACCCATGTACAGTAAAGACTTGATAGTTCTGCGAAGAACAAAAAGCTGTGTAAACATTGTGATAAACACTCAGGCTTGTGGTTTGGTAAATAATATTAAATTGTGATAATTGTAAGTAATATTCAATCCACAAGTTCAGAGAAAATGTCCGTGTTTCAGTTATGTCTTTCTGTGTGTTTTGGCTTGGAAAGTTTCCAACCTTTCAGGAAGAAGAAGGAAAGAACAAAATTTACTTTGCCAAAAAGTCATGTCGAGTTTTAAGTACTCAGAGTGGTTGTATTGCTAGAAAGTGTTACCAGCATCTGAAAAACAAATGAGTTTCTTTCTTCAGGCATTTCTAATTCTTCTCTCTCCTCAGTGTTGTTTAATTACATTTCTCAACTCAGTACAAGTCTTACCAGAAGACCTTTGATCTTTTAGGAATAAGCCAATCAAGAAGCAACTGTCTTGTGTGCACAGATCAATATGCATGTTAACGTGTAGCAATCTATTTTATCATTTGTGAGCAGAGATACCTAAAAGCGTAGTCATAATGAAGATCAAGTGAAAGGACTTTTCCTGTGCTAGAGAAAACACAGCATATATAAAATATATGAGGATTGATCCTTTAAATTGCCATATATTCCATTACATTTCAGGGAAGATAATGATATCGTGAAATTGGGTTAGATACACATTCAGAAGAGATAGTAATCTTATCACTGGAGTCTGAATGGTTTTATTTGAACCCATTTATCATTCTCATTACAATCACTGTAATGAGAATGAAGATCTATATTATTTATAATCTTTCTTGTCAGTCTGCAACACATGGCATGTTAGAATGCAGCAAAGCACATCTGTTTTCAATCTGGTGTACCGAAGGAAAAGGAAGACTGATGGGTCTGCACAACAAATATGTGTTCTAGATCTGCACAGCAAAGTTCCTACAGGGTGGGTGGCTTTAGCACTGAGGATACTAAGTGATTGGGTGTGAACTGATAGCTGACAAAAGGAATGGTTAAAGACTTTACTATACAAAGTCGCAATCTTTTTTTCCCCCCTCGTTATGTTTTCCAAGAGTGTCCTACTGGTAGAAACTGTGAGGTAGAGAGCGCTGGAGGGTGAAGTCTTACCCTTGTAGAAAAAGACTGCAGATCCTGCAGAGAGAATGTGAAGTTTCAAATTTCATCCACTCAAAGACAAGGATCCTCTGAACGTTTTGTCTTTCTCATCCCGTAAGTCCAAATTTAACTTCAGTATAACCAAATACAACATCATGCATCTAGGAGCAGTGAATGTAGGTCAAATTGTCAGGCAGAGGGACTGTGTTCAGAATGGTCTTGCCTCTGGAAAAGACTTGCCGGTCATAATGGATATTCAACCAACTGTGAACTCCCTGCACTAGCTATGAGAAATAATGCGTTCAGAGGTCTTATGGAGAAGGAACTACCCTTTAGGAATTAGGAGGTGATACTGCCTGCATGTATGGCTTTTGTGAAAAAACTTTTGGCTATTATTTCCAGATCTGTTATCCAGAAGGGTACAGAAGTTATTTTTGCATCCTAAAGAAGCCCAGTCTGTCTACTTAAAAAGGTGGCTTAGTCACACCTGTGTGTTACATGGGCAGAATACTTAAGGTGACTGGAAGTGCAACACAGTCTAATGGCTAGAAGTTAAGGTCAGACGAATCTCAGAAATTATACTTTCATTTGCAAAGGAGTTTATATATACATATAAATACATATAAAATAAAAAAAAAACAACATCAGTAAAAACCAACAAAAAACTCCAGCTATTGAAGTCCTTATTCAACAATAGGAAATTTTCTAGTCACTTGGGATCATAACATATCAGTGATCTTATTTAATGTACGCATTTATTACTTAATCAGAAATTAGCAAACCAGTCAGTTATTTATCGTGTATTATACGAGAACATGGGTTATTTGAGTGCTACCTTTTAAAGGTGGTTCCTCTTAGTCTTCAAAATATCTATCTTTAAATTCACTATAACTGCAACGACTAATAATATTAGGCTAACAATGACATTATACCACCACATAAAGTCAATGTTTGTATTGACGAAGACTAGCGTGAAAGCTCTGTGCATGAAATGGAGTAGTGCAATGACAGTCTAGCAATGCCTTTTGATTTCAGGCCCCTGCACAGCTACCTGATTGTGAGTCTCAGAACTCTCTAATAAAAGTTTTCCTGCTAAGTACTGAGAGCACTTGGGGAAATTATCACAAAATACCATATGCATTGTAATGACAAATAGAGCAGAACAAGATTATAATTACTTAGCCCATGCCATAATAATAACAGTAGGAATATAAAGAACACATCCACAGGAACATAACTCTGAGTCGTTCAGTCATTCCAGGAACAGCTTTAAGCCTGTTGAGTATCTATTGAATATGGTTTTGTCAAGGTTGAGAGAGTTTCTCAGGCATGAGAAATCTAGGTTGGAGAGTAGCCTGAAAGTGAATGCATCCTTTTCTGTGTGCCTTGATTTACCTAGTGCCTTCTGAGGACACGCATTTCCATGTCAGCACAATATTTGTTGCTTTGCTTTGGAAGGTATCTGCAAGAGATCATTACCTATATAATTTCATCTGAATATAATGTAAATATCTATTTAAAATTCTGTGAGGAAGCATAATAGAAAATACTTTACCTTGCACATTTACAATTCTGTCAAGAAAGGTTCATGCAATTATGTGAAGGATGAATTTTGCTGATGCCATGGCAACAATCTCTTCATATTTTATAGAGTGAAATCTTTTTATTGTAATAGAGTAATTCTCTCACTTTCTCTCTCTTTCTATTAAATGAGATCAGTAGATTTAGGTAGATCTTGCTCATCCCACTCCCTAACTTATTTCTCAGTGAGCATATTTCCTTCATGAACATCACATTATCCTGGACAGTGTTTGAAAGGCCTATTTAAAAAGTAAAGATGTGCATGAAAAGTGTCCCAAAATGTAAACACTTAATTTCATCTGCTCCATATACAAAGACCTTGCTTTATTTTTTTTTGCCTAAGATAATTGCTATATTAAAATATACTAAGTGAAAGGAGGGAGAAATGCTAAACTTCTTAGCTCTGTGTTGTTGAATGTTAACAGACAGGTGCAAGGAGAACCGATTCCTAGTGCATGCTCTTCATGTCCTGTAACATAGATGGCTTATTAGATAATTTCTTTCTAAAAGTGCAGCTATTACTTATTGAGAGCCCTAGTTCCAGCCACCAGCAAGCTGGAAAAAGCATCCAATCTGGCAATCATACCAATAATTTCCTGACTCTGTTGGGATACAAGCCCTCAAAGAAAATAAGCAGTGGTTACTTGCTATTCCAGCATTCTATTAATTTCCCTAGAATTTACCATAGTCAACGAGTACATATCTCAATTTCCACATACTTTAAGCACCCTAGGATGATGTATAATAGCAAGAACATGATCTTCTTTTCAACTGTAGGCAAAGTACCTAATGTCATCATCCCTTCTATTTATACATAACTGCCTATTCCTTCACTGGAGAAACTGGGCTCTTAACTTAAAATTGTTTCTTATGTTATTCTTATAGTCTTGTGGTGTTAATTTGGGCTAATTCACAAAAACTAAATTAAAAAATTTGAATGTTGCTTTTGACATGAGATTTTTTAATATAATGCTAATTCAGTTGCTGTATATGTTATATACCGGCCTGTATGATTCCTTGAATGGAATTTCTGAATACCTTACCAGTTTGAATTTTCAGATTAGTTAGCTGCTCTGTTACAGTTACAGCACCTAGTGAGTTAATTGTGCAGAGATGGGATGGCATGACTTGGAAAGGACATGCATTGCTGGGAGAAACTTACACAGATTTCACTGAGACTGTAAGTAGAAGGCTAACCTGACTCAGTCAGAGTTGTGTAAAGCTTCAAGATTCTTCAATTATCTCCTTATTTTTGCCAGTGGATTTGAAGCAAGAGAGCAAGAAATAACATAGAGATCTATCTGAAAAGTAAATAGGCAGAGGAAGCCACTAAGAATAGATGAAACACAAAACAGAAGCTGAGAAATCAGCCAGGCCTCATTATACTTCCACAGTAAACAATTTTGTCTGGGGGAAAAAAGAGAAAAAAAATTTCCTGTGCAAATGATAATTTACATGCATTTATTTAAGTGAACACCTAATAATTTATTAAGAATTATTACACAATCCATCTCTATGTTGTTACTAATGGCAGGCATCCATCATCCATGATTCAGAGCCACTGCAGTCCTGGACAGAGAAAAGGGTACACCATTGAAACACCAATATACTTTCTGCTTGGAGAGTAACAAGAATGTTTTCTTATTAGAGATGAAAACCTTGCTCCAAAAGGGGCATTACTTATGGTGAAAGTCACTCACGTGTAATTGTCTGATGCACCACTCAAGTCCCATTGAAGGCCTTAATGGGATTTAAGTTGTACAGACCCTGTGAATTTTTTAGTAAACATATTGAACATCCTCCGCACAAATCCAATGCTGGACAAGGAACAAAAATAGAACTAAATAAAATACATTCTCAGTTATTATCCCTGATTTTCAAGTGCAGCCTTGGACAAATAAGTTAACAGCTACATATTGGCTCAAGGCCATTACCAAGAATGTCTCTCTCAAAGAGAATAACTGTACCTTATTATAATGAAATATCTTCATTTTAATTCTCTTACATTAATTTCTTCCCATACATCATTGAATTCATGAAACAATGCTGTGAGTCAAAATCAAAACGTCTATGCAAATGGTAATCCAGTATTTCTTCATTTGTAACTTACTTTGTTTGGATTAAGAACTGTGGTTTCCAACTGCCTGTAACAATACACTAATTAATAGATTGAATGCCTCTGCTTAATAAAGCATTTCCAAATGTAGCGATTACATAAATTCAGCCAGTTCTTCCTCTGTGTTGCATTTTAGCTTGATGAAAATTAATCTGAAGGACGAAACTGAATGGTTTTTAATTATCTTGTATTGCAGCTATTACCTAGAGTATATTCCGTAACAGTAATTCACAATCAATGCCTAGAGGAGGGGCTGGGACATTGACTCGTTCACTATAACCTACCTGTGTTGGTTTATTTCCGTAACTGAACCTGTTTGACTATTTCCTTTTTTCTCCCCATTAATAATACCCTTGAAGAACAGGTATGTGTGTGTATATGTATGTATATATTTAGTTCAGTGTACTGCTGTGCAGAAGTTCATATCTGTTTTGTTTTAGTGGTGGAGGCTTTAACTTGGTGCTAAAGGTCTCTTTCTTGTATGGTCATTATCTTAGGCAGCATAAGCTCATTTAGGACATCAAAATGTTGTAAAAAGAGATGGTATTTTCATCAGAATAACAGATAGAGTCAGAGTCAGAAGGCAGACACGTTTTTGGACACAGTTCTTCATTGGTTCATAATTTGAAACAGAATTATTCAGCCCTAAAGGCTCTCACAGTTGTCATCGTCTTTGAGTAGATCAACTGGTACTAATTATTGTTAAAAGTTAATGCAAAAGCACTTCAGACAGCACCTGAAGTGTGAGCAAAACAAGTTGAAGACAAAGGTCGATATACCTTGAGACAAAAAACACACCATGCAAGGATGAAATTCAGTGAGTAAAATACTGTAGCCCAAAATATTCTGCATTAATTATTGTTAATAACAGTTTGTTAACAAATTTACCCAATCGCTATGATTTAAATAAGCTATCAATCTAGTTTGTTGCATTCTTCATCTCAAAGAAAACCTGCAGCTCATTCAAGAATATCATGAACATAAAAAGAAACTGTGTCTGTTTTCCTATACAGTTGCAATGAGCACAGACATGACAGATGTGTAAAACTGAATTGTGACTCTGAATTAGCATAAGCTTAGGAAAAGAAAGGAAATGAGTAGAAGTGGCATGAGGAATCACAGTGGTGAAAAATGAGTAAGTTTACACGTACGTATAAAAGGGAAATTAGGGAACCATGCCTGATGACAACTGAAAATACAGCTTACCTTAATAATAAAACACAAGGTAACTTAAATTCTATTTGTTCACTTCCAGTACAATTCTCCAGATGGAACAGGCTTCTCTTCTGTGTTTGCAAGCAAAAAAATAAAACAAAAAAAAATAAGATGTGGCAGGAAATAATCCCACCTTTCAAATGTATAATAAGCTATAGGTGGGTGAATGGGAAAATATCCTTGTGTTAATATTAGAAAGAAATTGGCTAGGTGTATAAAATGAGCACTATGAGTCGAAGATCAAATACATAGAATGGGCAGTTCTCTATATCCTTTGTGATTTGTTGAGATGAACGGAATACTGCTCATGTAATAGTAGTTTAGGTTTAATGTATGTCAAAAATACAGATCAAACAGGAAATAGTTCCATCAGCTGAAAAAATATTGTTAATTTATCTTAATGAGCTTCCTATAAACATCTGTTCAATTGACAATATCTGATTTTAAATGAATAATGAAAAATTGTCTATACAAGTAGAAGGTTGTAAATATTTTTCAGATAGTTCTACTCAAACTCACTACTCTCCTTTTGCATCATTCATGCTGTCCTCAGCTGAAAGTTGTGGATTTGAAAGCACTTCTCTTTCAGTAATCTCTGACTACATTAAAATAGTTAAGACTAAAATCTACATTATTTCAGTGGAGTTTTTCCAGTAACTGCATTTCCTAATAGAAATTGTCTTACTGTGTTTACTGTGTAAACACAAATTAAAAGAATATATTGTTTCTCTTACAGTATTACTCTTAATATTGAGAAGTTGTACGGTTGTAATTAGACAAGGCGCGATAGATAGATAGCCAGAGGTTACATAGGAATAACTCACTAATGCTGAGGCTCACAGTCAAGATGGATGCCTGCCAATATTGACACTCACTACAAGAAACTCCACACAGGAGCCATCTCCAAAAAGAGATGCTGCCTTAGTGGTGGTCAGCCCTTAAATCGGATCTAGGAGAGGTGGAGTCAAGCTCCACCCCATCCAGGAGCACAGCTGAATTACCTTCACCTGTGCTCCCACAGCTGACCCGTCACTTGCCTCAGATGGTCAATCAGAGGTTCAGGCTGTGATCAACAGTTTCCCATACAGAAGTACAAAGGACATGGGCATTCATTATTTTTCACCTGTCACATATTTTTACATTTTGGAATTTTGTAGGTTACATTTGTGTAACAGAAATAAAATCACACACACACACACAAATAAATATGTGGGGTTTGCTATTTGTCCACATTAATTATCATTTAAGTTATACCATTACATTTCATATTATTCAGTATAAGGCCACAAATGAAAAAAAACCAACTATGACTTTTTCTTGAGAGCTTGTATATTGGGATTTATTCCTGGGTGCAGTAAATGCTATTACATTATCAAGTTTGTGCATGCCGTTCCTCATGAGAAAATGCATAATATCTTTTATTGCTCTGAGATACTCTGAGTGCTCCAAAATATGATGTGTTGTGCCAGCGTGTAGGGTTTTTATTGCTTAAAGTGTGGGAAAACTTGAAGCAAAAGAAAATTTCAGCTTTTTCTTTGATGTTACTTTATCCGGATATTCACAAATAATCCTGTATGGCATCTTTTTAACTAAAAGAGAATAGAAATTGAGTGAAGTGGCAATAAGTCTCAGAAACAATAATTAGAACTCTCATTTTTTATTGTACACACTTCAATGTATTCATGTTCAGATATTTACAAAACATTAAACTGAGGAAAATGAAGAGCAAGACCAAGCGTATTCTCTATATCTTTAGTGATCAGTAGGTTCCAGTAAATTAAATAGGAACATACTGTGGAGGTAGAGTGAGATAAAATCAAATCACTTTTCTTTTTTAAACAAAGTTTTCATGTCAGTGATAGAAAATATGAACAAAATGATAAGATGTAAAATATTGGATTTATTAGTGTGTCTTATTTATTTATCCTGATGCTTCCATTGTTATGAAAGCTGTGATTATTTTGGGTAGCTCTCATGTTTCATTTGTATCTGGTGGCTCTTTGATACTTAATAGAGATAGTACTTAAGAAATAAAGAAGTATCTTTGTCTTGCTCCTTGAAGCTCCGTGGCAGTTTTGCTGCCTTACTGATTATTGGAAATCCCTATTTCTTGTTTTTACCTCTCAGCATCCAAACAGTCATGGAAACTGAATGTTTTAAAGATCATGGCCCATATTGCTACCAAATTGCAGTAGAAGCAACAGAAGCCCATTTTCTCTTTTGAACACTTAAAATCGCATAGCTGCAACCACGGAGAAATTACTTGAACAGAAATACTGGATGCCACAATATAACAAAGATATAAAACTATTAGCAAGCACCCAGCAGATGGCTACGAAGGTGGTGATGGTCTAGAGGGTAAGGTTCATGAAGAGATACTGATTTTAATTGGCTTGTTCAACCTAGAAGAGACTGAGGGGAGGCCTCATGATGGCCTTACAGCTCCCTCGAGGGAGCAAATTGAACAAATTGCAGATGCTGATCTCTGCTCTGTGGTGGAAGTGACAGGACCAGAGGGAACAGCATGGAGCTGTGTCAGGGGAGGGTCAGGTTTGGTGTTAGGAAAGGATTCTGCACCAGAGGGTGGTGGGCATGGAACAGGTTCCCCAGGGTAGTGATCATGGCACCAAGCTACTGAATCTTGAGGAACTTTTGGACAGTGCTTTTAGACATAGTGTTGGTTATTTGGGTGGTCCTTTGTGAAGCCAGATCCTTGTGGGCCCCTTTCAACTCATGGTATGACACGATTCTATAATCATGGAAGCAATTTTGGAATTATAGAGAACACCTTAAAAGCTTATTCAAAATATTCTTCTTAACGACCTGATTCAAAAAAACATTTTCTACTCAGAGCGTGGAGGTATCTGCATGTTACATACAGGATTGTCAAACCAAAGAATTTCATATTTTGGGCCAAGAATTTGTCCTGAAATGTTGATGTATTGTGTAAAAACAGAATCATATGTCCTGAAATTTAACCTAAGACATCTTGGCCTACATTTAGTATCTTATATTGTACTTGAGAGCTAATCCTTACAGGAGTTTCGCCTTCTCAGACTAGAGCCAGACTTGTTCCGGTATCTTCTGAAATTTGATCTTTCATTCTTTTGGTTTTATTTTTAGCAGCCTGGAGCACTGTGCCAAGAATATTTAGTTTTATCCACCATCGTGCCACGTTCCACTCCTGCTCAAAGTTTTGGAGCATACGGCCATTACGTATAAGTTTCCCATTCATTTCTTTTTCCCCATGGGCTCATTAACATGTATTTCTCAGTGCTTAATTGCTTAGTGTGCTCGTGCTTTAAGTCGAATTAAGCCATTTCAAATTTTATTGCCCTCCTGGTTTTTATTGACCATTCTTCTCTATTAGTCTCATTATTGAATTTAGTTGCCTTTCATGCCCTCTCCTTATTTCAGAATGCTAACATTTTAAGTTAATAATGTTCCAAGCAATTGTAGCGGCCAGTTTCCTGTAACCCATTTTTTTCCCCTTGGAAAATACTTCACTCATGTTCTTTATCACCAATAATATATTTAATACATTCTCATTTAACAATCTGTGGTTATTTATCTTTAATATTCTGTGAGTGGATCTACATAATCATAGTTCTTTCTCAGCTATACCACACTAGTTTTAAGTACAAGTTATCTGTGGTTCCACTCTGCTTGTTCTTTTAGTATGGAAATGCTTTTGATAAGTTTGCATGTGTTTACAACCACCGTTCTCAATGCTTACTGCATACGTAAGACATTTCAGGTTTTCAGGGTTTATGTTGGCTGTCTGGTTGTTGTAACCAGCAGAAAGTGGAGGCTCTGTGAGAAAATTATACTTTGTTTTACTATAGAAATGCTGTTTTTATGTGGTTCCAGCTATATTTACTTTGTAATGTATACTTTTTTTTTTTTTTGCTGGATATATACCTCCAGTTACTTTATTTCAGACATGATGATGCTTATGGGTCCCTTCCGGCTTGGGATATTCTGATTCTTTGATTGCCACTAGGCCTTCTGAGTATCTGAATAATAAGTAGTTTAAAGTATTGAAATAACTGAGATGGTGAAATACAGGAGAAAAGAAGCAGTTTAATTCTAAAATGCAGAAATGAACACAATGATTTTGGTTTTAAAAAATTATTTGTTACAAGATAACATTGCAGCACTGAGCTTTTTAAGGTTCTGGGTTAGTCGTCTGTGCTTAGACACCTCAGTTATTGACCTCACTGAGAATAGTTCTTTTCTGGCAAAATTATCATTAGCTATAAAATTCTTGAACATTGTTCTACACTCACTTGATTTCTTAAGACTTTTTAATCACTGTGGCTATGGATCTACCGTCAGTAATCTGTTGCATATAATACAAAAGTACTTGGAAACACATTTGAAAATGAGGGTGAGGTGAAGGTTGTTCTATTGAATTACACGTCTTAATTGGATGAAGTGATCATGTTATCATCTTATGTTTATTCGTTGAATCTCTATTTTCTGTATGTTCTTACCATTTATTGATATCCTTACACTACTGTTTCAAGGTCAGTTAAACAGATGGTCAATTTCATGTTAGCTGTAGTTGACTTATGTATCTGAAGCTTGTATTTTGGAAGGAGCATTCTTTTTTGCTGCTATGGACTGCAGAAACAATCGTTCTAGTCCTTTGACTATTTTGGTAAAGGTGCCCTTTAAAGTATGGTGAGGAAAACAAAGATAAACTTGTGAGGTTGTGTTGATTCCTCAAAACTGTGTTATTCAGCTGTTTCGTAATGCCACCAATATGCGTTAGCAATAATGGATGCTTGAATTGAATAAATGTAAGCTTAGAATGCCCAATATTATCTATTCATGTTATGCCAGTCCAGCACTTCATACCATAAGCTTCATCTTTAACCAACATAGCTGAGTCGATACAATTTGGATGAGTGCACCATAAATCAGAATAACTGCATGCTTCCTTGGTTAGAGTATGCTCCGTGTAACTGGAAGCTGATGCGATTCATAGTAATAGCATAGACCGATATTGCAGAGATCATGAAAATTATTTGCTTAGCGTTTTAAAAATCATATCGATTATTATATTGTATGCTATGTGTAATCTATATGTGGAAAATGCTTTTCTAGCCTAGCTGATGTCTGCCTGAGGAATGGAAGCAAATTGTGGAAGGAGAAGCTGTTATAAATATCAAAGTGCTTAAAAACGGTCTTCAGTATATGGAAAGTTTCCAAAAGTTAGTACCATGAAGTAGAATACAGACATTTCTTAGCTAAGTAGAAGCACTGAAGGCTGTTAGGCCTTTTTTCTTTTTTTTCTAATCACTTACCTTTGCATAACAGGCTTGAACTGACTTTGGGGAAATGAAAGATGAATCAAGTGCATTTTCTGTCTTTTCATCAAAGCAGTCCTTTGGCAAATCGAGTGTGGGTCTTCCTTGACCCATTTCCACTTGTAAGTTGTGTCTTTAGGCAATGAATTCGTGCCAGTAACTTTTCAGTGAATGCCAAGCAGAGAATAACTGTGATATTCTGGAACATGATTAAGGACTTTCTTTGATTTCCCTTGTCTTTAACTTCACTGAAATGCTGGGCAAAGACCAGAATCAAGAGCTGATACAGAACTGAGAAAGTAATGAATCACCATTTCCATTTCTATCAAATTTTAAGAATTAAGAATGGTTGCTTGAAGCTTTCTTCTAGACAAAAAGCAGCGGAAGAAAGCTATTAAAGCAAGATGGAAATTTGGAGAAGATATTTAAATAAATCTGTTTTGTAGGAAGGGGACATGAGGACATGGGTAATTTTCTTTCTGTGTAGAGCCTGAAAAATGTCAACATGCTTCATGTTAGCTAGGAGATGAGAGAGCTGTTATCCTGTTTCCCTGTTATGGTACAAACAGTAATACAGTGCGTTTGAGTACATCTTATACAATAGGCCAGTCTCGTGATTCAAGAAGACTTACTGCAAATAGGTGGAGTTACGATATATACTCCGAAAAGAAGAGAGTAAAGACACATAAAAAATTTGACTCAGGCTCTCTTGAATATTCTCCGCATGGCAGCAGGTGCTTGCTTTTTGGGGGCTTGTGTCTGTGAACTTTTGCTCAAATTAGACTTTTATTTTGTATGTATGATTTCAGTAAATATTTAACGTGAGGGTTTATTGATATACTCCAGGTTCAAGTAGTAGTTGCAAAGAATAATTCTGGTTCATGATTAATGTCTTCTTTTTTTTTTTTTTTTTAATGCCAGTGCCAGTTAATCTCTTTCAGTGTCTCTATAAGATACCCTGACTCTCATCTTCATAGTTTTGCACCTGTAACAATCTGATGTGCCACTGCATTCACACTTCTGTCTTGCCCCAGTCTGCACAGCTACGTCTTGAATTAATTGAGGCCAACCTCCAAAGTCAGGCTTTAATAATTTGTGCCCCTACCTTATTTTTTATTGTGCTTCTAACACATTCAAAAGCAGAGAAGGCTTAGCTGTTAAGTATCTGTATTTTTAGCTCAGCAGTGATTTGCTAATGTGTTATAAAATATGAATGAAATAGATTAAAAATGAATCTACGTTGTTAGCATGGATCCAGTTAGTATGATGTTGGGCCACTTGCAAGCAGTTTATTTCAAGGCACGTGAAACATAAAAACAACCACTGACTTGACAGACTTGACAAGCACAAATGGGAGACACTACTATTCAGGGCTTGAGTTCTGACTGTTTGCATCCTTGTAGCAGTGGGGACGATTGCCAGAACTTGATCTTGAGTGTTGGGCCAGTTGTAAAGTTAAAGAAAATGTAGGTAACAGATTTATGGAGAGATGTGAACTAGGTTTTGTTTTCTTTAAGTGCATAGATCAGCAAGTGTTGCTATTTCCACAATGTGGCCAAGAAAGGTTGTCAGTTTGCCGGTAGGGTACTACTGGCAATTTTTCTAGTCTTTGCCTACATCAATTTTTTGCATGAAAACACAATCTGAAGAAGAATTTCATGATATTCCAACTTAACTTCAGAAAAGGGAACCTGTAAGCAAACATACACAAACAACACAAGCAAGTATACAAGGATCACACAATGTTATTTAGAAATGAGTCATACTTTGCTAGTAGGTGTGAATTTGAAAAACGCTCTTATTTATTTCTAAGTCCACAGGTGTATTTTCAGCAGCCTTCAAGACTTCTATGTGCAACTTTCCCTATCATATATTACTTATGTACATATACATATATACTGTAGGCATATTTCATACACTGACCATGCTTCCAAAATGCCCACCCGAAATCTTTTTTCAAGTTTTATATTGGTGTGGGATCCCATTATGATAATTTTTACTGGGAAGTAGCTCAAAAGCAATTGTAAAATCAAGCTTCCCGCTAGGTGGCAAAGAGAGACAATGCTTAGTAGTGCATTTCTGCACATGTGAAAAAGAAAGTGAAAAGCAGCCAGCTATAGATTTAAGTTATATAAACGTACAGTGTTTTACTGGCCTAGGCTTTGAGAGTGAAACCAAGTTTTGATAAGTGTGATTCTGAAAGACTGGAAGGAGCAGATTGATTGAGGTGGTCTAAATACGGGAAAAAAAAGCTATCTGCATATAGCTGCTTCTTGTTCATTTTTAGTAACCTGCTTGGAAGATGTATAATTCTCCAAGCCATTTATTACAAAATAACGTTCAGTGTAGAAAACCATGTTGCTGTGGTCAGTTCAGTTGAAGGAAAAATATTTTTTAAAAAGTAAAACTTTAACAAAGAATTTCCGCTAACCACTCCACAGAATATTGTAAATTTGTGTATCTCTACTACAGTATTAGAACTTCCACATAAATCCATTGCTCTAGGATAAACCATATAAAATCCCGTGCCCATACACTCAAGGTACCTCCTTGAGTTTGCAAAGTCACAATCGCAGAATCACAGAATCAACAAGGTTGGAGAAGACCTGCAAGATCATCCAGTCCAACCATCCACCCATCACCAATAGTTCTCACTAAACCACGTCCCTCAACACAACGTCCAAACGTTCCTTGAACACCCCCATGGTTGGTGACTCCACCACCTCCCTGGGCAGCCCATTCCACTGCCTGACCACTCTTTCAGAGCAGTAGTATTTCCTAACATCCAGCCTGAATCTCCCCTGGCGCAGCTTGAAGCCATTCCCTCTAGTCTTATCACCAGTTACACGAGAGAAGAGGCCGACCCCCAGCTCACTACCTCCCTTCAGGTAATTATAGAGGGTAATGAGGTCTCCCCTGAGCCTCCTCTTCTCCAGACTGAACAATCCCAGCTCCTTCAGCCTTTCCTCAGAAGGCCTGTGCTCCAGACCGCATTCCAAGAATGTGAAATAGTAACTCTTGTAATGAAAACAATCCAAGACTTTTAGAAAATCTTAGTTTTGATTCGTTCATAAATTTTAGTGCTTTTCAATACGACCCCGAGGCTCAGCTGAGATTCCTTTGGGTTGTATGTTGTGTTTTTTTTTCCTGTTGAAATACATTTTTTTCAGCTTTGCAAAGAATTAACTTTGTCTTAGGATGAAAAGCAAGAAAGCTTAGTTTGTACAACACAAATTCAGCACAGCTTTTCGTGTTTTTAAAATTGTATGAATTTATGCGAAATTTGGCTTATGGTGGGAACAGGAAATGAAGAAGTGAGAGTGGTCTTAAAAGAATTTAATATTTCCACCCAAAAAAAAGATCTGCAAGTTTGGTTCTATGTCATTAATGACGAGGCATGTGAATAGAAATTAACTCTCACTATCTATTGAAGGGATTGGTTGGTAGTCCAAGTGTAAATAACAAGAATGGGAGATGGGAAGAAAAAGGACTTCAGAGATGAGAAAGAATACGGACGACAGCAATTAGACTTGAAAGCTGAGATGTTTAAGTGACCAGATCTACATATAACTTTTCAGATAAATGAGTTTTTCACTGACATGAATCCTTGAAGACTCAGCCAAATTAAGGTAAGAGGATGAACTGAGGGGAATGGAAAAGCTGCATTTACAAAAAAAAAAAGAAAAAAAAAACAAATAAAAGGGAGGGGAATAATTAGCAAAGGCAAGTGTCTTCTGCCTTTCAGGCATGAGATAATAAAACTAGGTAAAGACTGTGCCATGGAACAAAAGCAAGAAACTACTTTTAGAACTGCTGAGAGAAAGAATAAAAAGTTTAATAGTAAAAAAGTGCCTGAGTGGGAAGTAAAATTCAAGGACAACTTTTCACCGTGAACAGAAAAATGTGTCCAAAAATCTCCTCCGTACCTTACGTAGAATTAACACAATAGCTTTAATCCTGCTGTGACAAAGAAAGTGTGGTTTATTATAAGAATGATTGTTTTGGAAAGGCAGTATCATATTTTCTTTGTAGATAAGAAGGAAAACGTGCTCTTGGCTTCCCCCTGCTATTTGAACATCCAATAGAAGTGAACTAATCAATGTGAAACTCTAAAACCAAGAATAAAGCTTGCAAGAAAACACATTGTTCTGTATAAAACAAAAGGAGGTTTTGAGTAATAAGTATAGAACACTGTAAAAATGTGTATCGTCTAATTGAATTCATCAGTATTAGATTCAGGAGACTTTATACCATGAAAGTGCCTTGGTAAAATCCCTCACTCCTTAAATATGAAGGCATGAATTTCATTTTAGAATAAAGAAACCCATTTCATTTTTGGACTGTTATCCCCATCCATGTCTTTTGTTGTTAGCTTCTTTTATATACTCTTCAACAAAGTTATTAATTCAGCCTTACTCAAAGTTTTCTTATGTTTGGAAAAATATTTTTCTCATTTGTTCATTGAAAAGGAAATAGTTTGCCAATTGTAGGGGCTCTTTCATGAGTCAGTTTATCAGAGAACTAAAAGTTTAGGCCAACACAGTCAATGTAACCGTATGCTTTATGTTCTCTTAGGAGAACAGATCAAAAAGGTCCAACTATTTGTCTGATTTACTACTTACTGGAAAGCACCAAAGTCACATTTACATTTAGTTTTCAATTTAATTGAAACTGTGTTAATGAAACTGTGTTTTAAAGTGAGTGGGCAAAGATAACTTTTCAGACATGCCAAAGGGTACTCAGGAAAATTAAACATGCACATTTGTGTACTTAAATAGTTACCAGAGAGTGTCTGCATATTCTACCTCAGACTGACACGTAGCTAAAACAGGGCCCCTTAAAAGCTGCCTAGCGTGATCTAAAATTTTGGTCTGAAAATGCTTATTTGACAAATTCAAGTCCACTGATGTAGATCCAGATTAGGTACAGCATTATACTATCTGATAAGTATTAAAAAATGTTAAATAAGACTATTGGAACTGCAATAAAATAGCAGAATCTCCCCAAAGAATCTCCCCAAGAATAGAATCTCCCCAAAGCTTTGTATCTAAGCAGTATCTGTGTACAGATATTATAAGTACAGTAATACATTTAAAGCACAAAATTTGATAAGAGAAGGCAGTTTAGTCAAGTAGAAGAGTGCAGCAAAGTCAAAAGGCAAAAAGACGAGAGATAATTTTTGGATGTTATTACACGTGTGTTTCAAATGGTAAAGTTTAATTAATAATAGGAGCACTTTATGAAGAATTCTGGTGCATTTTCATCCCTGGGAAATAATAGAATCAAACCTGATCGTATTTCTGAAAGAAAATGTCTTGTTCCAAGGTTTTGCCTTTTACTACTGCTTTGATGGTGAAGAACTGAGAATCATTTGAAAGTCGGTAGTACTTCAACAGCAAAAGAAAGCAAAGTTTCAGCTTTAAAATGTGTTTAGAAGCTGGAACTGGTGCATGAAAATCAGCCACTGCTAAACAAGAGGTTAGAGTGCATGGTTAAAATGGGCTTTTCTAGACATAAAATGCTGTAAGATATGAAAGCGCTGCAGTATCTGACTGTGAACTCAGTGAATTGATCCCCTTTGTATTCCTATAAGTAAGTACACATACAGCCAATTCTGGTTTCAGCTCCGTATTAATTTCTTTTCATGAAAATTCTTTTCTGCTGGATTAAAGTAAATGGCAAAAGTCTGTGTTTGAAGGGGAATGCTTAAAAAGTGTTTGCATTTAAAAAAAAAAAAGAAGAAAAAGTGTAGCCTGGTGGTTTAATTTGCAGTGGGAATCCAACATTTTTTTTTTATAGCTGGTACTAAAACAGTGGTTTTGTAGAGAGCTGAGCTACATTCCATTCTGTCAAAAACTGCCATTTCAGATTTGGACTGCAAAATGATTATTGGTAATGGTGCAAGAAGTACAGTGAACATGGGCTGACTTTCAGATCTTGGGGATTCTGTATGCCAGAGATGACATTTAGAAAAATAATTTGTTTTGCAAGCCTATTGGATCTGATGTAGATTCACTGGGGGGAAGAATAAAAGACAGAACCCTTGTGAAGTATTTTCTGACACACTGCTTTTCTTACTCTAAACACATTTTAATGCTAAAACTTTGCTTTGTTTTGCTGTTGAAGTACTGCTGCCTTTCAAATGATGCTAAGCTCTGCACCGCAAAAGCAATAGTCAAAGGCAAAAAGATGTCACTGTCTCCAGCGTGAGCTCAGGCATTCATCGACCCTGGCAGTTCTAAGCACTTCTGTGCCTTTCTCATCCCTAAACCTTGCTGAGTTTCATGAATCAGGCATTTCAATAAACACCTCAACCATAGAAAACATTTGCTGAAATCTGTTGAACCTCTGCCAAAAGCATGCCAGGAAGGCCCCTGATTTTTGAAGTCCTTACTGATTCCTCATGTAGCATAAGGAGGCTTAAATATTTCACTGTGTGCTCAGCATTTCCAGCACACAAGTTCTGATCCTTTAGCTTGTCCATCCGTTAATCTGTTGAAAGTTGTGACCTGCCATACACATGCAGAGTGGACCGCTTTGAAACAGACGTCATAAAATATGCATTATAACCCAGCAGACCAGAGCAGTTGCACATAAAACATTATAGTATATCATGAAAATATTTACAACTTATTAGTTGAAAGCAATAGACTACCATAATTATCATCTACTAAATGATTAGTATTAATTACTTTAGAGGATTAATTATCTTCTGAAATACTTTAAGATGCAAAGCAAAGAATAAATGCTAGGCATCGTGACCTGCTTTGCCTTACAGTTGAAAACAACACATTATCTAAAACGTGCCTCCTTGTTTATACAAAATTCTCATTAGGCTGGTGTGTGGCAGCATTATTGACTGCATCTGAAAGAGTTTTCTGTTATGAAACCTACTCAGAAAAGTGTTTCTTCCTCCAACCTGAAAGAGTAGAGTGGTCACAACTTTCCAGTAGGGATATCTAAGACACGGAGGAAAATGCAATTAAGATTCCTCGTGTGTAAGGTGTGAAATTTATTCCCATGCATTGATTTGCCATGCATTTTTATATGCATACTACGTTTTAAGAAGCTTATTATTACATATTGGATGCAAAAATCACCCCTAGAAGAATTAACTACGGTGAATTCAAAGGTACTGTTCAAGAATCCCTGTAGTGCTTGTGGAACTCTTAAGCCCCACATTAAAGTTGTTGGTTTTCTATAGTGTCAAATGCCAAGACCTCTTAATGACACTGGTTGGAGTAGCAGCTGCTTTCCAAACTTTGTGGCTTGGGGAACAAAGGCAGCTTTGCGTAAGTTCTGAATTTACCTCGTATGAAACAGAAATTTAGGCACGTGAGATAGCCATTGGTTTGTCAGTGCTTCTGATCAGATACATAAGACTGTGCGGAACTAAGATAACATCTTAATGTGATTTTTTTTTTCTTTTTTATTCCACATATATAAGAAAACAGAATGATTGGTAATTCTGGGTGTTCGATATCTGCAGAAATCCGTGTGTTGACCTCAAATCCAAAAGTAATATTTTTCTCATAAATTGAAAATAATCTGATTTGTCCCTTTCACAAATGGAAAAAAATCTAGTAATTAAATCCCATTTTACATGGTGGCAAATCTACTGCGTTAATATTAAAGGATGAGCGAGTAGAGTAATAAATCTCCAAAACCAAGGAATGATAAGGAAAATCCTGTGAATGATAAGGAAAATCCTTCCTTAACTGCAAAAGCATTGGCAGACAGGATTATATCTGGATATTGCAGAGTCTTGATCAGTTTATTGTCAAGAGACAGAGGTCAACTTCAATATATTCTTAGATGTGAAGGGTCAGCAAGTGACCATTGTCTCTTTTAAATATTTTTAGAGCAATTATGGTAATACTTCAGCAAAAACCTCTATGACGGTTTCATTTATCCTTTCTAAAATTGTAGCTGAGTGCTGCCTTGTATATTAACTTACAAACAAGTGATGAGCTATTCAGCGCGATCTAAAACCTCAATGAAGAAGAGGTTTAATCATGTGTATATGATATCAGTATTGTAATGCTTACAATCCTTAAATCTTCTCCCTTTATTATTATTATTTTTTTTTTAATTAAATGAAGGAGATTCAAGACGTACGAGAAGGCATACTGAATGTGGCAGGAAATACTAAGGTCCAGTGTTAACACTGCGTGCTCCTGAGCTCACTGAGTTATCTATCAGTTGCAATTGTGTTACTTAAGGACTTCTTGTACTTCTCAGGAATTCCTTAAAATATTTGTAACCTGTTCAGGTTCCACACATTCTACTATATATAATGACTAATCCATAATTTTTTTCTCTTCTCCTTACTAGTTTTGAGACAAGGTAACTATTTAATATGGAACTATACAAAGCTCACAGATTTGAATTATGAATCACACAACACAGCTGAATATTTGACGCAAAGATTATGTGAGCAGTCACAGTGTGAATTGTAGTTAGATATGTGCCACTTTAAAGTAATTAGTATAGTATCAACTGCTTGCTTCAGTTTGTAGTTTTCTTCTTCCTATAGCTGTTTGCAGTGCCTTTGTTTGAACCAGCCATTAGAAGCATAGCTTTTTGTGAAAACTGGACTCATTTGCATCTTGTTCTCCAGTTCTGCTGCCCATTCTTCCTGGATCAGGCTGGCTTGGCAAGATTTTCCTTCTCCTACTCTAACAGGTTTGGATCTGGATGTTCTTGGCCCCAGGTAAAGGAAGACTGGGGAAAAAAAGTCCTGCCAGTACCACGTTGTGACATCTGCCTAATTTTCCTCTCTCTCAGAAATCCTTCCACAGCTAGGTTTGGCTAAATCCCCAATCTGACCTTGAGTACATAGGAGTCTCTTCTTCTTGTTTCCTACCACCCCCTACCTACTCTGATTCCAATCCAGAAACTGCCAGATGATTTTTAAAGAGCAGCAGATCTCCGCTCTAAGTGATGAAAAGGTGTGACCTAGAAGGAGAAGTCGCAGCTGAAAGCTCTTGTACATTCATTACCTATTCTCAGAGCATTTCCACTGTTTTGTTTCACATGGCAGACACTTGTCAAGTTCATACAGATACTAATGCCTCTGTTCCAATGGCAGCAGCTTCTACAGAATTAGACTCTCTCTAATTAACATGTTTGTTGGCAGTTTCTGTACCGAGACCCAGAACTGAATAGGCCTGAAGATGAATGCGCTCCATCATTTTCAGATTAGCTGTTTCTGGCCAAGACTGTTTTGCTGCAGTGTGAAAGAAAACTGATCCAGGTTCTGTCTGTGGTGTGACAATCCTCTAAGTAGAATATATAATATGTCTTCAAGACCATCGCTGATGTCATAAATAAGCATTTCATTAGCTTTTATAACAGGTAATAAAGAAGGAAACTATTTCTACTGTTAGCAAATTGCCTGCTATCTTAAGCATTGCAGCTTTCTCAGTGAGAGTGATAACAAAGAAACCTGGTGGACAATGGTTTTCAGACTTCCTGCTGCTTCTGCTAAGGAGGCAAAAGGAACTGTACATCATATCTTTGAGTCACATAATGGCTGAATCTAAATCAGCTACTACCTAAAATTGCTACCTCGTTCTTCAGCATGATTTCTTTAATTGTGTAGCTGGAGGATTAATTTACAGTGCCTGGAAAATGGCCCAATTTTCAGGAGAATTATTTGTATTAAATGATCGATGCAACAGGGAAAAAGAGATTGCATGTAACTCTGGAATCTTATTTTGATGCATGAAAGAAAAAATTAAAAAACCAAACAACAAAGATTATAACTAAGAATAGTCATTAACTGCAACTAATTTTATTCCTGTGTGTTCCTGGATTCAGTAAGACTATCATGTATATTCATCACTGTATACTCATAGTACCTGGTGTCTAGTTCAGTAATAGTAATTTTGATGACCGAACAGAAAAAGTTTAGTATATTGCATAGCAAGTTATGTTAAGAGCAAAGTGACATCACTTTCTTTCTTGCTTACAGTCTTACAAACCCAGAAGCTTTGTTCTTGATTACTTAACTGTTACTGAAATTTCTTTTTCTCTTTTGTGGATCCCCAATAGAAACAGGACAAATCCTGAAGGCAGAGCAGCGATGGGACGTGTGTTCTCTTGAGAACTGCTTATAGCATTCCGGTCATTCTGTCTGGTCTTGTCAGTGACTTCATGTCTAGCAAGTATGTTTTACTGTGATAGGAGTGTGTAAAAGAGCTGTGTCCTCATATGTTAAAAGTTAAGCACGGGAAAATATCTCCTTTGCTTTTTCCCTTTCAAATACTGAAACGGATATCAGGATTCAGCTGAAAGCCTCTCACATCAGTGGTATCTCTTTAGTCCAAGCATACACTATTGTTTCTCTTTAATTTCAGCCTACCTGAAATTCCAGAAGTGTATAGAGAAGCAAAATGCAATTGACACCACAAAAAATGGAAACAGAGAAAGGAAAAAAAAGGACATATTAGTGAAGAGCATAAAACAAATGATAATCAAAGGCGGTGCAACCCCCAATGGCTTTGAAGTTTCTTGGGATCAGTTTTTATAAACTGAAATGTCTTGAAAATACCACAAGCTGATTGGAAGCCTTTTTCTGTTAGCAAGACCATTAGCGGCCATAGAGACACCAGGCATAGTGTTTACCAAATAATATGTATCTTCAAAGTAAAGTTGGTTAGCTTCTGTCTTTCAGGAGATAAGGTGGGTGATGTGGACTTGTGTTGCTCTAACCCCTCAGAAAGTCCTGAAAGAGCTGTATAGAGAACTCATAGTGGCTTGACTCCTTACAAGAGCATGAGGAGCCCATGGAGCTGCCAGCACCAACAGCACTACCTTTTCCTCACAACAGGCAAGGTGTTTAAGTGCTGATAGTCTTCCCTGAGAACCAGTTATCTTAAACAGCAGAAGTTGCTGCTGAGAAGTGTTTTCTATGAATCTGAGTCAGGAGAGCACTTTTCTTATAGAAATGCAGGTTTTTTTCTTATAGAAATGCAGTTTTGTGGAGCGACCTTGTCCTGAATATCTTACTACCACCTGGGCTATTGAGAAGAAAGAAAGGAGGGGAATAAAAGCTCAGACAAGGTATATATTTAACTTCTTTTGAGAATTGCTTCAGGTGTCTTTGTCCTCGTGGATGGTCCTGTCCATGGCTAAGCCTTTAGAAAATATCTTTTATTATGATAAATGGACTTAGCTCTGTACAGATGGATATTAATCTTTTCAAGTGGGAAATGACTTCATAGTGTTCACATACTGTTGAATCTTCAGCATGTTTTGAAAAGCGGATGCAGGCATGATCCAACTGGAGTAGGAAGCTCACTGTCTTCATGCAGAGGCTCATTGTGTCAAGCAGTGCATAGTGTGATTCTTTATGAGTTTGTGTCAAAAAGTAGCAGAGAAATAAGGTCGTTTAGTCATCTTGAGAAATCCATGCCTTTTTGCTTTAGCCTTTTCTCTAGGTAACTAAAAATTTTTCAACTTTCTGGCTACCAGTAAAAGGGATTTGTAAGCTTTTGAAAGGAAACAATAATGGGTATTGGGCATTGTTGGATAATTGCACAAAGACTTTTGGAGGAATTTTTTGGCATTGAAATATGCCATACAAGCAGCACTGAGTTGTCATCTGATGAATTCAGCTCAGGAATTGTTATTCAAACTCTACTGTATTCTTAGCTCTCAACTTAATTACTTTGAAGTCAGGAAGAGAAAAGCTCAAAAAGAATTGGAAATTTAGATTACTCTCTATCTTTCTGACATGTTTCTTGATTATTCTCAGTTTTATACACTAAATGCATGTAAAATGTTCCCAATTTCATCTGTTTTCTACATTTGGCCCTTTGTGACTTAGCAGGGAAAGCTCAAGTCTTCACATTATTCAAATCATAGAACATGTGCAAAGCCAATCACTTGGAATTGCTGGTAGCAGTGTGGGTTCAAGTTTGCACTTCCATTTTGGAGCGCACATACTTTGTGTTTCCATCCCACTAACACTACTGCAGCCTGCTTGGAAAACAGGGTAAAGGAGACTTGTTCCCTGTTCCTTTGTATTCATATAGGAAAATCAGCCACAACAGCAATAAAAACAACAAAACTACAGTCTATCATACCTAATACTAACAGTCAACAGGCTACAGAGGTTTGTTCCTGCAAAGAACAGTACTGGACGTGTGAGACTTAGTACTGGAGACCATTGGAATTTTCTTAATTTTCTTAGTGTTCAGCTTTAAACTGTTCTTTCTTTTTGTTGCTGCTGTTGCTGTTGCTGTTGTTGTTCTTTGCTAGTTCAGGATTTTATAGATCTGTGGTCTTCTCCAATCAATTCTTATCACATTTTTTTTCTGACAACTTTCAGTCACCACTTAGCAATGTTTTCTATACTAACGTCTCGCTGTTCTCCTTTGTAATTTAGCCCACTTACCCAGATATATTTTTGTGGTTCTAATCTTTTCCATCTGAGCAGTGGTTTTCACACATTGAGTTAGAGCACAGGACTTGGCGGGCTCTAAAACTTGTTAAAAACATTATTTAGCTTAGGCCTTCCATGCCTGCAGTCTTGCCCTGTTAAAGTAATACGCAGAATCTTTAAGCCAGGCATATTCATTACATTATCCAAATTCTGAAATCATACAGCTGTCATTGAAAACTGTGTTTTTAAGTGCTTTCCTAAAAGAGGCTCTTGGCATCTTGAGTAACAGCTAGCAGTGGCTTCATTGTATGAACTTGTACACATTTCACCAGGCTTATTACTTAGTAACAACAATCCTGCTGGTTTTTTGTACTGGTTAGTGGGGATCAGATTTGCATGACGCTGAGAGTGACTGTGCTAATGGCAGCTGGGTATTTTTGGTTTGGGTTATTTTCCACTTATGATATTGATTCTTATCTAAGTTATGAATTTATAACAGTCGAATGTTGCAATTGGTAAATTTTAAAGGTACTTTTGTAATGGAAGATTAATAGAGTAGGCAGTTTTGACTGGGGATGAAAGAATTAGAAAAACAATCCTCATTTAATAGTGCTTGTTTGAGACAAATATGTTCTGTTGAGTGTAATGATAGGCAACACCCTTGTTCACTTGTGGAACATCTGTAGATTTTATTCTTTTTACTAACATGTTCTGATCTGTTTCCTTAGTGGTCAATACGTTGCTTAGAAGGAAGTACTGTTAAACTGTTAAAGGCATCTAGAAGCACAATTGTCCGAGCGCATACTGGAACTCAACATTAAAATCATCAACACTGTTTAAAACAATTTTCCATATGGCATAACTATCGAGTCTGCAGAAGTATCTACCACATATCCTACCAATTTATTCCAAGCAGTTTTAAAAACAATTTCTACTGAGTTCTTAAATTCTCCCAGAAGTATAAGAGACAGTATAACACAGGAGTGAAAAGCTGAAAATCAGGGGGGAAAAGGAGGTTTTTCTGTCTGCCGCTGGCTTGCAGTGTGTTCCTGATGAGTTTTATTTGGTCTCTATTTTCCTGTGCACGTACTACCTATCTTCTCTTCCAGACTGCAAGTGTTTGTTTTGTTTTACTCGTTCAGCAAGTTTTTGGGAGATTTTTATTTTGCCTGGAATTCTAGGTTCATTCGAGGAATGAGCCAGACATCTAGTTTTTCCTCCAATAGCTTTTCCTATGCCCTCATAGCACAGAGTAACATTATAGAATGTAAAACAACCAATTAACAGCAGGTAATCCCATTTCTACAAGCCTCTGTATTTTCATTTGAAATTCTCATTAGAAAAATAGCAGATCTTTTCATGATTATTGTTAACTCTCTCCAAGATACAGGCTTAGACTCTGTGTACAGCAGGTACAACCATTAAAAAATACAGAGACAAGATTCTACTACCTGAGTGTTAATAGAGTGAGGTGCTTGGAATCTAAAGAAGCATTAGAGATAATACGACATTTATTTGCAGGAGGGAGGCTAACCTTTTGAAATTGTTTGGGTATTCACCGTAATTAATCCTAATAGCTTTTGACTATTAGAGATTGTATCATAAATTACTAAGAATTGTTATTATTTGGTGTTACAAAACCTTCTTATTCTACAGCAAGATATGAATACAATTTCCACCAGTGGTAATTAATGTAGGCTGCCAGACGTTGGCTATGTGCCTCCAATAATGAGAAGATATTACACCTGAACTCTAATCTAGGGGAACATAAACTCTGATAACACAATGAGAACCCCAATAAACTTTTGAGGAAAATAGTTAGCTGGATCCTAGAACAAAGGAAAAGCTGTAAAGCCTCACTGATGCCTGAAATAAACTTTTTGTTTAAAACCAAATCTACTTTTCCCTACTCCTATAATTGCTCATAGCAGGTGCTAGAGACTGACAGAGACTCACACAACTAACGTGGGCTAGGGAACTGGCCCACATCATCCATACCATCAAACTGCTAGTGCGTTTCCTAGCAGCGGTGGCTGGTGCCAAGCAGCGCAGTTCCCACCGAATGGGTTAGATTGGATTACTTTGGGTTGGGGCAGAAAGACACTTCAGCTGCAGAGGAACAAACAATATTTCGTAGAGTTAGCTTATGGCTCATATGCATAGGTAGTGACTAGTTAAAGGTATATGAGTTATGTGATGTACATGAATCTTTTCACCAGACCGTTATACAAAAGCACTGGTTTCTCCATGCGGCATTGTTTTCTGGTGGTTAAGATGCTGAAAATTAGTATTAAATGATTTCCAATGGCGTTGCTAAATCTAAAGCAATAAGATGGAATATGATGATCATGGCGATCATAGATATATCTATATTCTCTTTGTTACATCTCCAGCATTTTCTTGCCTCTATGTCCCACATTTTTCTTACTTATTTTTATTTTCTTTTCAGTTCTACCATGTTAAATCCAACAAGTGAAAATCAAGGAAGGAAAATCAAGGACAACTCATGAAACTAGGTAAAATCTTGTATTTTTCATTTGGGAAGAATAGTTGCTGTATGCCAGGTGTGCTGCACCTCTGCTACAAGTAAAGCTATGGGAAACCAAATTCCTGCATGTTTTATTCAAATATTTCAACTGTCATTTGTTCTACTGCATGTTCTAGGTCCTTTGATAGTACTGTTATACGGGAGTCATCTTTTAGCCATTTGAATGGGTAGAATGAAATTCACTCTATGTTCTATTCATGAAGTTCTATGTTAAGCTGATAATTAGTGAGTTACTGTGAAAACTGGATGAATGTAGACTTTAATGATATTTCTGTTGAGTGTTGCAAGGAAGTTACAGAACAGTGTTTTGCAGGTAGGCTTTCTATTGTTTTTTTGTTTTGTTTTGTTTTGTAATTGTCACAACTTGCAGTAATAAAATCATTGACAGTGTTTGCCATTGGGCTGTAATATATAATAGGGGCTTTCTAGAGCAACTGCTTAGGATATAGAAACAATTCTTTTTTGCTTGACAGTTACGGATTTGTAACAAAAAATACCACCTTCTTACAGCTTATGCAAGTTTTCTAAATTCACATTGAAAAGAGCAGGAGAATATATTCTGAGGACAAAACTAGACTTGATCTTGCAACTGTTGCCCTGGTGAAATATTTTCTGTAAATTACAGTTTTTATGCTGTCCTTGGATCTTCTGCAATCTCAGCTGCCAGTGCTGTATAATGTATATTGATTTCTGTTCTGTATTCAGACAGAGAGAAAGCTGTTTAATCGTTTGCTTTCTGACTTGTTAATAAAAAATCTGTCTTCTTTAATAAGTTTATTTTTGATACAGCTACAATCTCTGCCACATTTTGACATACGTTCTTATGTTTTTTAAAGCAACAAATGATGCTAAGAACGAGACAATGTAACTGTAATTTCTTCTTACCAAGCGAATGCCTTTGTGATTTGCAGTGCTGTTCAACAGACAAAGAATGAGAGCTATTTAATCATTCTCTGTATGAATTGTAAATAAAATTTTACAGTTGTCCCACATTGAGGGAAATGAAAGAAGAAAAATAAATAAGATGTAATAGGGCAGAATGATGTGCCTGTTCTAAAACTGAACATCTTTTATATCACTAAGAGTTTTCCACCCCATCACACATCTCATTGATATTCTGCTTCATTAAATTCTCATGATGGAAAATATTAATATGCAGAGGTAATTTTATATCAGTTCAGGGAAAAAAAAACCCGCAAGTCTAATAATATAATTACTGATGTTATATGATGGGAAATCACTAATATGATTAGAAGGTTGAACTCCAATTAGAAGAGCATAAGTCAAGGGTAAATCACGTTGTTTAAATGGATCTGCAGCTGACGTGCTCTTTGTAGCTGGACTCTTCTCCAGTGCAGCACGTGCTTCCATAACAATGATTCTGATCTATAAATAGACAAGACTTTTTTAGTAATATAGAGAACTGCATTTTAAAGAACTCCAGGTTAAGGTTTTCAGCAAAACCTGCTGTTCCACATTTCATTGTCTATACCTGGTGAAAGTTTAGTCCACAGAGCCAGTTAAATCCCTTTTTTCATTTATATCAGTGTAAATCTGAAAGACCTACAGTGAAATTTTGGGAAGCAACCGATCAGACTAAAAGGAGTTTACGAGAGAATTTATTTAAAAGATTGCTTCAGTGTGAATGCATAATAATTTCACTGATTCAGCTGGTCCGTACGCATCAGCTTACTCAACAGGCCTGAATTCTTCAGGCATGTATCGTTATCAGATAAAGCAGCTCAGAGTGTGTGAGCTAATTGATCTCCAGAGGTACCTTGTGCAAAGCTTCCCTGTTCCACGATGTTCAATGGCTTGACTGAAAATGTGGAATTTGCTAGATTTTTAGGACGTCTCACAGGGAGTAAATTTCTGCTTCCATTTTCACATAGGTGACAAACTGGTTTCTTAGAAATGTCTTAAGATATTTTGTATTTATAGTGTGAGGAGGATGCTGTCTGACATTCTGTGAACATATTTTGTGTTTCTCAGTGTTTGGCATGTTTGGCATTGTGGAAGGTTTGTCAGATAGATGTAAAGAAGCTGTGATAAAAGTCAATTGAAGGAGAATCAGGTTTTAGAATATCCATTGGTAACAGATAAAGAGAGAAACATATTAACAAGAGAAGGAAACTGAATGTCAGAATAATACAGTACAGGAAGAAAAATAGTATAATGTACTCTGTAAAAGGGTGGATAGTGTACTCTGTGCAAGCCTAGGAAAATTCCACAGTCATACTGATCTTGTTTGTTGGTTTTTCATTATCTAAACAGATTAACTTTGTTCAAATCATTAATGTTATACCAACATTTTTCAATTCAGAGTAGGTAAAGTTCTTCGACCCCTTCTGCCCGTATTTAACACTTGCCTGATAGTATTGGCTACAATATTAATTAATATCTTTTTCTCTAGCAAGATTCAGAAAAGAGTGTATGTTCCTTTTATTGTTGTGCCTTTATACTCATAAGCTTCCTGGATGCTTCGTAGTGGTATAATAAGTAATGCTGAGATATAGAGTTGGATTTTTTTCCCCACAGTTGCTAAGTTATATGCAGTGCTCTTGCCTGCTGACAGTCAGGAATTTCACAGACAGTTTTCAGTCTCAATTTAATGATTAGCATGAGCTAGGGACTGTCAGGAAAAGGTATTTTGGCCACAACTTCTATGCTTTGGAACTATACACACATGAGTCATACTGTGCTGTTTTTATTTACTAATGCAGATGAGTCAACACTAGCTTCAGGATTCTAATAAGAGAACAGCCTTGCTTCCCATAAGCATCAGAGTCTTCACTGAACATCAAAAAATTATCTGTTTTTTGAAAGCTAAATATTCCATAAAGTAGTCATTTCCTTTTTCGTGGTCTGAGAAAGGGTCACAGAGTCTCTGAGCTTTAAAATGATTCTTCCTTCTTCTCAAAAGTTACAGTTTGCATTTTAATTCTTTCATCTTGGTGGCTAGCAAAGAAAATGCCCCTTCACAGTTGGAAAAGAGCGTGCGATGAGCAAGCAAGGACCCAAAACTGAAATGGAAAATACTAATTTGCATGCTAATCCCGGAGAACTCAGAACTTATTTTCCCCCTAAAACAGAAACAGTTATAAGAAATCAGGCTATGCAGCTAAACCTCTGCTGAGAAACTGTGCTGATGAATAATTCCTAAAACACGTCTTTGCAAATATTGTACTAAATAAATATGACATGACTGTGAAGAGCAATTATTTTGCTAAAAAATCATAGTCTATACCACTGTGAGTTATGTGCCATAACTGAGAATGTTATCCTCATCTAGAGACGAACTTTGTGTAGTGCAGATTAGGGGACAAGGTAGAAAAAAAATGTTTCCAAGATACTTTAGAAAATTCTTAATCCTTGGGACGTCTGTCTTCTGGAGTTCTGTCAGGGACTCCTTGAATACAGCATTTTGAAGTGCATGACAGATTATAAAGTCATGCAAAGGTTTCCTATCCATTCAATAAAAGAACAGAGGCAATGTGATTAATTCCTTTCATGTTTCCCACAGAAGCGTGTATTCTAGAATTAGCATCATCAGAGATGTTTCTTTTCATCCTGCTGTGCAATGCTACCAATAGCCTGGTTCCATCTTCTTGAGGGCCTCTTCACAGGTAGTGGAAAGTTGCTGTTAAATCCCCCAGAAGTTGTCATTTCTCTAGGCAGAACAAGCCTTGTTCCTTTGTCTCTCCCCACAGAGCAAGTGCTCCAGCTTTCTGTGCATCTTGCTGGCCCTCTGCTGGATTTGCTTCAGCTTGTTGACGTCTCTTCTGAATTGGATAGAGTATTTGTTGCAAGCGATTGTTTCTTCCCAGATGCAGGACTTTATCTTTATTGAATTTCGTGATGTTCCTGTTGGTCTATTTCTCCAGGAAATCTGGGTCCTTCTGAATGATAGGTTTGCCCACTTTGCCACTGACAGCATCAGCTGGTCCCCCAGTTATGGTCATCTGTAAACTTACTGAGTTCTTCCATCTCTTTCTGGTCACTGGAGGAGATGTGTGAGCATTGACAGTGATGTCAAGCAGGAGAGTTCTCAGTACAGTCTCTTGAAGTGACACTTCAGCAGCCTGCCAGGACTCCTGGATACCTAACAGGGGATCTACCCCATCCAGGTAGAGAATGACCATTAACTGCTATTAGCTGAACCCAGACAGCCAGTTATTTTTACTTTTCTCTAGTTATCCTCCTATCCAGACCACAACTGGACTACACAGTGGGAAGTAGTGTGGAAACTCTTGCTGATGTCGAGGTAAATGATAACCGCCACTCTCACCTTATCCACAATCTAAGCATTTTATCAAAGAAGGCAGTCAGGTTGGTCAGGCATCGCTTGCCCTTGGCAAACCATACTGACTGCTACTGATCACCTTGATGTTGCCTGGAAAATACTGCAGAGGGCTTGTTTCATGATATGCTACATATGCTCAACACCAGCTCAGAAATCCTTTGTTGAAAGTAGAAATGAGGTATATGCTTAAAAGATCTAAGTGTTGTGTGTTTTATGGTACTTTATAGCAAAATATATCTATTATCTCTCTTTTTTTTTTTTTTTTTTTAACTTCAATAATGTAGGCTTTTTGTGTATGATATTTTCTGGTCCAGCAGTCAGCAATAATGAATGCTGGGTAATCGAACCAAGTGTAATATGCTTCTTGTCACCATCAAAGCTTTATAATTTTAGTATCTGACAATCTCATATATGGGTTCTCATATCAAACAAGTTTCCTGCTGAAGACAGTTAGAATTTCTATTGAAATCCTAAGGGTATGTATGGGAGTCCTATTTAGCGCCAGCTGGCTTCTGAATGATATTTACCTAAGCTCTCATTTTTATTGATATTTTCCAGACTGCAAACATAACTATAAGTTCTGTCCCTGTGACTCCAAGATATTGCAGGTAATTTTAATCCTGATGCAGAAATTCACCCTGTCTCACTGCATCACAGCTTATGAAGTACAATGCAAATTCTTTAGTCTTTTAGGCGTGTAATTTCAATGTCTTGTTTTTGAAATTTATTTACACCATGGCAAGACAAAGAAAGTGATAATTTTCCTACTATCTGCCCCGCTGAGTGTGAAACCTCTATTTATGGCATTAAGGTTGTGATCAAGTATCCCCGAAAGCCTGAATAATCAAGCTTAATAATCCTTTCCAGGATAAGTCAATTAGACAGTAAATACAGATGAATTTCACGCATTTTGTAGGTTTCAGTGGCTGGAACAGCTCCTTGACAGACATCCTGCAATATTGCATTTTCCTTCTTATGGCACGTTTCTTCATTGCGATTTCATTTTCTCAGTATGAGCATTTTCACCTGCAAGGGAGGCGATGAGCTCCAGCATATGGATTTCCCTCTGTTTTTCATCATCTGTAGGACACCAACGAATCAAGACAAGTGTCCATAAGGAATCCAGCCTTTAGTTGCAGGGATTCAGTCCTCAGTATGTATGCCTGCAGTTATTGATGGATGTGTGGTCTAAAATGCTCTGCTGAAGCAAGGCAGATAGGCTCAATGATTTCTTTCTAAATCATATATAAAAATACTTGTGGCACATATCTATCCATATTCTACTGGAAAAGAGTTGAGAAAAGAAGCTGAATGCATATACCGTAGCAGTTTTGTTTTGAGGACACTTGGCTGTGCTGTGGCTGCCAAAATTACCGTTTTTTAAATTATTTTTGCATTTATTTTTTTTTCCTATTAGTTGCAAATGAAGCCTGTGTGTTTCAGATTACATATAGCTGTTTACTGTAGAACGCAGCCTACTGGTATGTTCTGCCAGAATATTTAAGATATACCAATTTACCCTCTTCTGACGGGCTGAATTCATACCTCCTGTGTACCCTTTCAAATATTAATTGGTATTACTCCAGGAATGAATTTGGCTACTTAGTACTGGAAAAAGCCCGTTGTTCATCCGGATGGATGTGCTTCCTTGAACGCTGGCCAATGCCTAATGTTTGAAAGGCTAAATAAACTTTTCCTCGTAAGCCTGTATAGCAGTATCATAGTTTTGTTGAGGAAAATAATGCGTTTTCCTACGCCCGTAAGTATTAGTTAAGACATTTTCAGATGCAGAGTAAAAGCATAAATTTTCAAAGGAAAATACAAGGTGAGAAAAGTTGTTTTGAGCTAACTCCTCTGTGAGGGAAAGACTGGGGAGAATTGGAAGCAGCAATCTTTAGAGGCAACGATGAGAGGCCAGGCCCCTATTTGTCACTTAGACCTGAGGTGAAAAAACTTTGGGACCCAGAGCGCAGCCCTCAACAGCCCCTAAGACCTGCTGTGCACACACAGCACTGTCTGCATTGAAAGGAGTTTTGTCTTTACTGTTAAATGCATCAAACTCAGGAGCTGAATTAGTGAGTACCAGAGACTACTTAATAAAAACCACTGCTCAGTGTTTTGTGCAAGTTCGCATGAAAAGGAAACAGCAGTTAATTTAAATCAGATTTTCAAGTGAGTCACGTATTAATTCATCGTATATATATTTTTTTCTTTGAATTTTATTGTTATACGTATCTGATCAAACAATATTCACGAAGTACTATTTTTAGTGATTAATGGTAAAATACAGTTGTATGGCAACTGTTGAATGACGGCCTGAACCTCTGATTGATCACCTGAGGTGAGCACTGAGTCAGCCCTGGGAGCACAGGTGAAGGTAATTCAGCTGTGTGACTGCAAGGGATGGAGCCTGGCTTCACTTCTCCTAGACCTTATCTAAGGGCTGACTGCCACTGGGGAAGGATTTTTCTCTGGAGATCCTTCTCTGTGGAGTTTTTCCTGTGAGCCTATGACATGGGTGAGAGTTTTTCATCTGTTTCTGATTATCCCTTTTTAATGTGATAATCTCTCTAGCTATACAACCTGTGGATACTGGTCTAACCACGCCGCTCTATTTTTGTTGATTATACAACAGTGAAATGAGTGAGTAATTTTCACCAAGTAGAAAACTGGAATCATAGTTGAACATTCTGCCAAAGGCAAATGCCAGGGCAAAGTATGAAGATACTGTTAAAAGCTTTATCCATTAACAGCAGTAGGTGGCACAGACTCTCAGAGATGCCAGAACACAACTGGTGGGGAACAGCATTACAGCACAGAAAATGGCTGTCTCAGGAAACTGCACAGCAGATTTAAGAGTCCATTTCCCAAAAAGCAGGCCTGCCTTAAAGGTTTGATTGGGCGGGTGGCAAATCTGCTAAGCTTTCTAGCCGATTAACTATATCTACATCTATATCTTTTTACCCACAGCACAGAATAAAATGGCCGCTTGGTGTTAACATAATTTGTGTACCTACTGCCCAGCATTAGCAGCCTGTTCTAATCTGTACTGCCATGCAGCTGGCCTGGCTCACCTGTGTGATGTAGGTGTAATTTTTTTTTCCCCTCCCTCAAGGCACTTAAATCTGGTAGATAAAGAAAGCTTTGGCACTGCAGTGGTGTTATACTATAATTCTTTGGGGATCCAGAGAATTAGATAATAGAAAATAGAAAGCAAAATAAGACATGGTACCTTTTCAAAGCAGAACCACATCCAAATTTGTGGATGCTCTGGAAATCAGCAATAAAGAGCTGGGGTTTTGATTCCTGGTCTGTAGCCCTAATCTCAGTCTCAACACTAACCGCAGTTGTATCTGTGGCCAGTCCCAAAATGAGATGCAAAACAGGGCAGTAGCCAGTGCTTATGTCATTCTTTTTCCTAGCTGTACAAGCACATAGAAATTAAAAGAGGTTTTTTAAAAAAGAGATTTTGCTTTTAAAATCTTTTCTGTTTTCTAAACCTGAACCCTGACCATATTTACAGCTCAATGTAAATCTCCAAGGGAAAGGAGCAAATCAAGCACTAGCTATTTCTGTTCCTTAGCTATTTTTGCCTTGGAATGCCCAAACATTTAAGTTATTATATTTATTTGTAGCCAAGGAACAGATTTCAGCATCAGGAATTGATTACTGTTTACATGATCCTCTTTGTAACTGTGGGCTAATCAGAACCCAGCTGTGAAGAGAACTTCTGACCTTATACTTTTTCAGAGTCTAATTCTTATTCCAGTCTTAGTTTTCACTTTAAACATCAGAAGGGTATAATTCTTTAAGTTAAAATAAAAGGAAAGGCATGTCAACGTTTTGACTACAATCCTATTTCTAACATGGCTGAATTTTTATTATTCGTCTGTTACGTAGTTTAAGTTTTAGCTCTGAGAAAACCCTTTAGCCTAACTATTCCCTGTGGAAAAAAAAAAACAACCAAAAATCAACTATTTGCAGTTAAAAAGGCTTGGTACCTTAGAAGATACAACTAAATTAAATTGCCAGTGCTTTATATAAAGCAGAGGATTCCTTCAATCAATACTTTTTTTCCTAGTATTTCCCTTTTTAATAGTTTTAAAGGAAAGGAGGGCTCCAGGAAAGGAACATATTGGGATATTAAAGATTAGGTGGATTTCTATGTGTGCCCAGGGATAGAGGAACTGCAGACATTTGTTTTAACAGATTAGTTATGACTGGTTGCAGTACTTCAGTCATCTCTCTAAAGATATATTCACACTGACCCAAGCCTGAACCCAGGACCATGCCCCAGCTGCTCCCCTCCTTTAGATATTTTTGTTCAGCATTACAGTTAAATCCAAGACACATCCCACCTACAGATAATAGCACTTAGTTTTCTACAGTGTGGGACAATTGGCTATTTTTTATCTGAAAATAACTGTTCCCTGACCAGCAAAAAAAAAAGTTAGACTTAAAACGAGTGACAAACCCCTTCATGACCTCAGGAGTTACCACCACCTGTTCAAGCTCCCAGCTGATTCTAATGCCTTCTTCTAATTACAGCCCCTGTTACCAGGGCAAACAGGTGAGCAGTAAGCACTGTGGTGCAACTATTGGGTGCTGCATTTTGGGTGGAGCTCAATAGCCTCCTGTATATAGGAGCAAGCTCAGTGTTTGCTCCTGTTGCCATTTTAATTGTGGCTAGGGTAGGCTGGGAGAGTTGAAATTAAGGTAAGTTTGTCTTTTTGACCTCTTTGCTGCTTAAGTTTTAAGTGAGAATAATGTCCTGGATTCTGTTGTTATCCTACTACAATATGAAAGATCTAGAAACAATTAGTTTTCAGTAGAAAGGTTACCTTGATCTTTGTATGTTTAGGTTGACACAGCAAGTGCATTTTATCTTAATTAATAGAAACCGGACAAGCGACTTCTAGAAGATAAGAATGGGAGTTGTATTAACTACTGTAGAAGAGGTTGTAGTGTATTTCTGTTATCTTTAGTGTAGGAGATATTGAGGATACATCACTTAATGGCAGTTGGAAAGTATTTGCGTTCCTAGGATGTTTGGAATTAGGAAGATGTCAGCACTTATAAATTCATAAAGGACAGATACCATATTGATGTTGACTTTTTTTGTTGTTTGTGGGTGTTCATGTTGCAGTGTTATCTATGTACCACTAGATCTTTAGACATATTCAGGTTTTATAGCACGGAATATACGAAAAAGGTTGTCTTTACCTCAGAAAGCCTCAAAGCTAATTAATGTAACAAAAGCAGGATGTGTTCTTTTTGAGAATGCAGGTTTTTTTTCTTTCAAATTTTTTTTCTCAAGTGATTGAACTTCTATGAGATTTAAGTTCTGAGGTTCCTTTGTGGTAATTAATGCTTCATGTCAATGATAACCAGTGTGAAAGGAAAAAAAAAAATAATAATAATCATTTTGTACTGCTGTTTGACTGCTGCATTCTTTTTACTGTGTGGACCTCATTGTGAGACCCTTAATGTGCAGTACAGATCTTTAATGTGCAACAGCCTTCTGTCAGGGCAAACTAAGGAACCTACTCCTTTAGAGTTTCTTGTTCAAATTTTCCTTAGAATAAATGAAATGGTTGGAAGATAGCTATGAAAATAGCTTTCTGACGTGGAGTGATGACAGAGGTGATGATTCTGAAAGAGCAACTGAATTTTGTATTGTCCCTTCAGATGCATAAAGCACATGTGAAATTGTGGGCAAGTTGATTAGCGAAAGGAAATTTGCAGTAATTGTAGTGAAATGTAAAAAGGGAAACAAGGAAGATCATTGGAAAGAATAAGTTTAATTGCACGTAATTACTTCATCTATAGTTCAGTCAGAGGAAGAAAGGGGAAGGAGCATACTAAATAGTGTTGGTGTAGCAATTATGCTCAGATGATTTTCACAAATGACTGAACTTTGTGTGAGTTTTTAAATTAAAGAAAATAATAATACTAATGTGAGCTCTTTCCAGCTGCTTCTGAAATTAGCATAATGATCAGTCAAAATGCTCTACCCTGTCCATCATCACGTTTGGATGTTTAGGCAAAAAGCACTTGATTTTCTCATAATGTTTAACGATATGTAGAATACAAACTCAAACACAACTTGTGTCGTCACTATATGGGTAAGAGGTTGCATTATATAGTGTTACAACCACTTGTACTTAAGTGTTCTAGAAATAAGTAGCTCATTTGAACGAGCTTTTGATGTACAGAGTTTATATTTTAATTAGTTTGTTTTAAAATAAAAAACAGTGTTTTGTAGAAGAAAAGTAGAAGCAGACTGGAGGCAGGATTCCTAGCACTAATTTAAATGCTCGTGTCTCCGTGCAAGTAATCACAGTACACTCATTAATTGTTAATAGGTGATATACTAATCATGTAATAAAGGTAATATCCTATCTATCTCTTTAATCAGTTCCCATGAGTAATGAAGTTAGAGGTGAGATAACTTACCTATTTTATAATCACTGTTTATGCTAGTGAAATATATACAAATGTTTTTCCTCCAAAGGTTGGAGTTAATGTAGGGAAATCCTTCTAGTGGCAAGTAAATGTATATACTACATTGTGTTTTGACTGGGGCCAGGATTAAAAATGTGCTATCTGGGAAATGAGGAATTTTTGCTTTGACGCTGTCTAATGAGTATATGGTGTGTTTTCAAGGTAGTTCCAAGAAACGCAGTGGTGCTACCAACAGATAGTAGAATCTGAATGTAAATGGCTGGTTGCTTAAGTATAGGGCTCAGCTTGTGTAATCAAACCTCTCAGTGTAACATGGCTGTATTTACTGGAACACCTGTGACTCGCAATGCTCTTTGTTGTGCCTCTGAACTGCTTTTAGTCCAGAAGGAAGTCTCAGACTTGATTCAAAATGGTAATGTTCTTAGCTGCCTTATGCTGAGCTACTACTCTAAGCAGAGAGCAGTATAAATACACCTACGAAACTATAGTGCTGTTTACCACAGCTAAAATATATTCTAAATCCTAGATGTTATGTAACTTTGGTATGTAACTGACCTGTCACCAGATTTAAGCCTACGTGATAAACTATGTGTGTGGGTGTGAGATTTTGATGCCTGCTCTGTCTTATGAAGGTTGAAAGGTTAAGTAATTGAGTCAAATTCTGCCATGGTCTACACACTGTGCTGCCCCATCACCCCTGAGGCATGTGAGTTCCCAGAAATGTCTGTGGTGAGGAACTGTCAGTAGACAAAGCATAGCTCTCAACGAGACCTGAACTTGGCTTATGGACAAATCCAGTGAGGTATTTTCCCCTTTTGGCAACTAAAGAATATATTGAGCTTTTTAGAGTTAAAGTGCAAGTTTTTCTTATTGGTTTAGTGGAGCCCTGCAGGAATGCGGGCTGATGCCATGAGAAAGCATTTTGAGACTCCTATGGCTGTAAAATGCTTGTTGTCCATTGCCTCCCTTCTGCTTAGCCTCTTCCATCATGCAGGAGGATGAGTAAGGAAGTGCTTATCAGAATTTGGCCAGGTGTTTTGGATGAAGGCACACATGTATTTCCATGGAGAGAAGTGCTGCAGAAACTTCTAAGTGTTCGTGCATTTGATAGCATGCAGGACTGCAGCGTGTATTTCATTGCTTAACTTCTTTGTTTCATTATTGATGTATGGTAATAATTCCCCTGAAATTCCTTGTCTTATTCTATAGGGAAACCTCGTCTCATCCGAATATGATGCTCAGAAACAGCCCCATGGGAAGTCACTCCCCTCTATTGGAGCACCTGCTTTGCAGGTAAGTATTCAAAATATGTTTCTTTCTGTACACGTGTGATGCAGATATGGAGAAAAAGTGAAAATAAACCCAACTTGGCACTGGATTATATTTCTCTAAGGATGAAATGTCTCAAAACAGTGCATCTTTAAAAGCTGCTTGATATGTGAGATATGTATGGGAACTGCATGGGCAAATAGGTCAATTCTCACACTTATTCAAATGGCACCTCATATCTCATCAAGTGATGTTTCCATAACGTGATGTCTAGCTCATATACGCTCCAGAGGAGCAGTGGTCTATTTCCTACTCTGGACTGTTTGTCTGGCTGCAACTAAAGGGCTGTAAACAATGATCACAAGTGTAGGAACTGTAGCTGTGTGGGACCACACTCGCTAACAGGATCTTATTCTCTGTGTTCCTTCTCCTGTCACACAGCCAGACAAGCTTCATGTGGGGCTTTGAAGAGTGGAATTTCATAGTGTAAAAATGTCAGTGTAAAACCCACCCAGAAGCCTGCGGCAATAAATAGGAATTTGAATGGATGCTTGGTCAAGGTGATTTTTCACTCCATAGGACTGTCATTTCTACATGAGCTGGATTTTTGTTTTTTGTTTTTTTTTTTGTTTTTTTTTTACATTAGTAAGGACAAAAGAGTAACATAAAATAAAACAAAATAAAGCAGAAATGGGGCTGGGTGTTTATCTCAAATTTCTCAGTGAAATTGGTTCTGCCCTGGGGTAACAGGCTCAAGTTCCAAGGCTTTATTAAAATAACAAACAAGAAAGTAAAAGTTAAATGTTAATGTCTGCAAATCACTGGAACTTTGCAAGGCTGATAAGGAGCAGATCAAATCAATGTCCTACTGCATTATCAGTAGCTCACCTAATTCAAATTGCAGTCTTGAATTGTGAGATCTGATGAAAACAGTCCGTTTCCATGTGAAAGCTCAGTCCTTTCTCAACTTTGCATAAAGAAATGGATGGAACTGATTTTCCTTTTCAATGAGGGCTCTTACTGATAATCCACCCAGAAATGAGATATTAGTCCTGCTGGCAGGAAAAAATGAGTGAGTCATTATCCCAGACTAATGGGTAACTTAATCACTTAATGATATGCAAGAGGAGTTAAATGATTTCTTGCTTGGCTTTTTTTTCAGTTTACAAGTTAGTATTTCATCTCTATTTTTTTTTTTTTAAAGAAAAATGCTATCATTTGTATTTATCTTGTAATACGTAACAGTGCTAAGGTTAAACAGATAAACAGATCACTGGTCACATCAGCTTCTGATGTTGCTTTACCTTCATGGTGGAGGTGTCCACGAAGGAGAGGACGAATCAAGGAATATGTGACTTTAGTTTTTCCCTTCTGAGTAACGTTGGTACTAACAACTACTACTAGTAACTAACAACGTTACTCAGTGAATTTATCCTCACACAATATTCTTCCAGTAGTGCATCAAAGTAGTTGTTCTCATAGAACTTCAAACTGTCATCTTTCTCCAGGACACTTTGACAAATATCTTTTTTTTTTTTTTCTGTACAACTGGAACCAAACAGTGGAGATTTGATGAGACTTTGGGTACGCTGTGGACAGTGATGCACTGATCTAGTGCACAGAACATATCTCACTCAGCACTGCGTATGTAAAATTGTCTTGGTAGCTTTTGAAAGAGCACACTTGAGGTTGTGATTTTTTTTTTTTAAGTTCCCTTTCTTCCTCTTATGCCTCAAAAGTCATTGTCATTCTTTAAAGCCAAAGCTAGTGCTAGTGTTTCTTGGATTCGGTTTATAAGAAAAAAAGGCTTGATTCTTTTGTGATTTTTCAGGTCTTTGGCCACTGTATCTGTCAATGTCTGTTCTATTGAGATAGCTGTTGTTGTCATTGGTTCTCAAGTTGAAAAATAAGAGAGGGAAAAATAAAGCTGTATGTGGAGGAAAAAGCCTTTCTAAAGAATGAAAGGAACTTGAGACTACCTCTTGGCATCTTTTAAAAGTTTACCAGCGTGTCCTTTCTGTGTGATGACTGACTTGTGTGCTGGACAAGAAAAATGAACAAATGCCAGATGGCAAATATTGAGGAACCAGTTAGAGATGATTAGCATAAATGCTTCTAACAGAATGAATTTTATTTACAGTATTACTGTAGTTTTCTCAGGCTTACTGATGCGAATTTATTTTGGAATGAAACTAGCTGTGTTTGATTACTTTTCTGTCTGGAAAATCTTGCTCCCTGCTATACCAGTGTCAGAAGTGGGTTCATTGATCGTATTTAATTTTGTGGGCTTTTTTCCTTGTTAAGGCATTATCTAACGTATATGTATATTTTATGGAAAGATATGGTCATTTAACTAATTGCTAGTGCTTTCATGTTCAAATACAAGCAATTTAAGTGAGCTCCTAAAAAGAAAAGAGCTTTTTTAACTAAAAAATGGCAAACTTCTTCAGAAATGTGTGATTCTGTATGGTACGCATCTGTAGCCTTATTTATTTCACTCTGATTGATTACCATGCAACTGAGTGGGGTCATAATCTCTGGTAGAAAGCACAACTGAGTAGAATCTGACTTGCTTTAGGCTACTTGAAGAAGTGGGAATGAATCAAGGACTAAGAGAAAAGATGGTTTTTCTTTATGTCCTTGAGTGCTAGTCCCAGAAAATTTCTCCTGGTATTTCCAGCCACATCTTAAAGACTCAAGTGGTTTAGGTATTCTAAATAAATTTCCTTGGCATGATGTCTTTTCCTGTGTGTTTATAGTTTAATGACAGTGTTTTACACATGAAGGAAGATGGTCTGTATTGGGATACTCAATACCGTGAAACCTCAACATCTTTGTTTTTGGCAGTAGCATCGTTTCCAAGAGGAAAACTCCCACCACTGTAAATTCCTGCTTCTGTTCTCTGTATCCGTGGGTCAGTTATTATGTTGAAAATGTCTTAAAAGGATGTTTGAATTCAAGGTAATTTTGTCCTATGACTGTAGATGTCAGTTTAGCTGCTGGTCACTTCTCATACCGGAGTTAGTTGCAAACAATTCCAATTTGTGATAGTGAGTTAGAGACATGATTACCTATTTCTCTGACTCTTCTTTTTTCTCTTTTCTCGTCTTATTAATCTGAGATCAGTAGCTGAACTCTGGGGACGTTCAGCTCACAGAGCTCTAGGAAATTCAGCAATTATACTTTATTGTGAGACCCAGAGGGATTTCTCTGCAGAAGTTATCTGTCATGGTTTTATGATTTTTTGTTATTGGTATTCCACATCATAACATCATTTAAAGCTCTGGGAGTTAAAGAGTTAATGTACCACTTCTGTGGACTGCTGATTTTCTGAATACCTGGCTCTCAGAAAAGAACTACATAACACAGAGGACTTTGCATTCAGAGGGGAAGATAAAGCTGGCAATTTGTGGGACTCTTGCTCTCTTGTTTTGGGCACTCTTTCTCCTTAACCGGCCCCCTTTTTGGGCTGGTGCGCCTGCTGTCCCCCTGCCATGGACACAGATCTAGATAACCCTGTGACAGTATCTTAAGAAGGTGCTTGCTTAGGAGATTCACATGTTCTCAGAGACTCCTGAGGATGGCACTTGCTAACAATGCAAAAACATCCACTGGTATTGTGTGTACAGAGTTCCTGAACAGCCTCTGTAACCTGTTACAACTGCATATGGTATTGTCTGTGATTAGCAGAATTCCCCTTCCCTGTGGTGAGCAGGCCCACTGCAAGGACTTACTCTGCTTGCTTTCTTTTTTCCTGCTAGGAATTGAGGTCCTAGTGCTTCATCACCAAGAGAATGATTACCACAAATGCTACTGTGACTTCCTACAGCTTTGTCTCTAAAAATGTTTAGTTTTGATGGTATTTCCAATCAGTTAAACAGAGTAAGTGGCTGACCCTTCCCTCACTGCTATCTCCTTTCAGGTAGCTGCAGAAAGTGAAAGAAAAATAATGTTTCTCGTGGGTCTTCTCTTCTCCAGACTAAACAATCCAAGTTCCCTCAGCTGTTCGTCATAAGTCTTGTGCTCTAGACCCTTCACAGCTCTGTTGCCCTTCTCTGTACGTTCTCCAGGGTCTTAAGGACTTTCTTGTAGTCAGAGGCCCCAAACTGAACACAGCTGCACCAGAGCTGAGAACAGAAGGACCATCACCTCCCTGCTCCTGCTAACTTACACAAGCCAGGATACTATTGGCCTTCTCAGCCACCTGGGCACACTGCTGACTCATGTTTAGCCAAGTGTTGACCAACGTCCCCGTGCCCATTTCCTCTGCACAGTCTTCCAGCCATTCTGCCCATGCCTCTAGTGTTGCCTGGAGTTGTGGCCAAAATGTGTGAAGTGAGAATCACTTTCAGGATTTAATATAAAACCTTCAGTATGTTGCATTCATGAAAGGCACAGAAGTACTATCCAGCTGAGATAATTTTGCCAGGCTACTTGTAGGGAAGAATTAAGAGTTCAGCCCCTCCCCCCCCAACTAGATGGGAAGTTGTTGTTCTGTGAGCAGCTATTGAACCCGGAGAGATGATCTGGGTGCTTGTTAAGTTGTTGAAGGGCGGATCTGACAGCTGCATCTCATGAATATAAACATACAAAGCAAGCAGTCTCTTGAGAAATAGGTACTTGACTGTTCATTGGTTCTGTTCATGACTTTTTAGTGCTAAGGATGCTTGATATGAAATGAGGTTAGGAGTATAAATAGCAGGAGAGGATTAATTGCATACTGTGAATGAGGAAGAGCTGGTGTTCAGAAATGGTTTCTACTTAGCTGTTAGAAAGATTTAAGCCTTTGCATCCTACCTTGGGTGTTTTTTATAATGGTGATGACACTTAAATGTTCTCAAGTCTGAAACCAGAACTATGACTAGTATGTAGTTAGTCTATGAAGTCTCTTCAATCAGGTTACTTTTAACACGTTCCACACTTTTCTTTTTTTTAAAATGCCTGGGAGGAACAGGTGGTTCTGTTAAATCAAAAGAAAGCTCAATGTGATCTTCCCTAAATTTTTTTCTTAATGTAGGATGCTCATTAGAATCAGTGTAGATGGTTCTTCTTGAAAAAAACACCAAAAAACTAAGGCTTTAGTTTCTATCATTCTGCTGGACTCACTTTCATACTTATTTTTACATTCTCTGTTCATAGAGAGGCACCGATGTTGTAAAGTCTGTCCATTATTCTAAGATTGTCATCAGTGAGGAATTATATTAGTGAGGCAGAAATTAGGTGGGATTAAAGAGTTATTAAAGGGAAACTGCCAAAAATGAGAAGGGTTTCTCTGAGCTCAATATCTGAATACCTTGTTCACATAATAGTAATTAAGTATGATCTAGTGATAATACATTTGCAAATGAAAATGATATTTGGATGCATTTCCCTTTTTCTTACTGTGATAGAGGAAACTGTAAGAAACTCACTGCTGTCATCACAAAGTGATTGCTTTGGTTTATGACTGTGCTGCTTAGTATTACTAAAAATTAAAATTGGTCTCCTGAAAAAGCCTGTTATGAATAAGTCACAGCTCACTAATCTCCAAAACAGCATTATTATATATCCTGAACTTCAGGAATGTGTATCAGAAGGTGGCAGGAACAGGCAGTGCAATAAGAGCATCTGCTTTGTCTGTTCCATCTCCCCATCATCTCTTCATTTTCACATGTAAAAATATGACCTCCTTCCTTGCTCTTTCTCTTCCCTTGCAAATGATTCCTACAACCATTGTCATACCAACCTAATATCAAAGCACGAGATCTTAATAAGGATTTGCTGTGAGGGTATTGTAAATGTGGGTAAGTTGGTAGAAGCAGTAGAAAGCCATTTTTGATCTTATTCGAACTGTATTGCAAAAAGGCATTGATTACTACCTCAAAAATTACCTACTAAAATCCCTGTTACACAGCGTAAATGGCCATACTGCTACACTCCTCATGTTATCTCTAACGGAATCTAGCCTTGTTGCACACTGTGGGTACCAACACTCATCACAGTTGTTTGCCTTCATTATTAGCACTTATTAATAGTCCATTTCCTTATGCGAATATTTTCTGAAAATAACTGTTTATTAATGAATCAAGAATGTACCTATGTGATATATCTGCCCAATCTCAACTATCTTACGAAGAAGAATGGGTGTGTTTTTAAACACTAAAACAAACTAGAAAATATTGAAGGCAACTCTGAATCTTGTCTTTGTGACACATTTCTTTATCTATGCTCCGTAAACTGTATGCATACATGATAACAGCTCTGGTCCTCCAACAAGCGCTTAGCAGTATCACAGAATCGTAGGGGCTGGAAGGGACCTCCAGAGATCGAGTCCAACCCCCCTGCCAAAGCAGGTTCCCTACAGCAGGTCACACAGGTAGGCATCCAGGTGAGTCTTGAATATCTCCAGAGAAGGAGACTCCACAACCCCCCTGGGCAGCCTGTTCCAGTGCTCCGTCACCCTCACCGTAAAGAAGTTCTTGCGCACATTTGTGCGGAACTTCCTTTGCTCCAGTTTCTGGCTGTTTCCCCTTGTCCTGTCTCAGGACAGGACTGCTGAAAAGAGTCTGGCCTCGCCACTTTGCCCCCCACACCTTAGATATTTATAGACCTGGATCAGGTTCCCTCTCAGTCTTCTCGAGGCTAAACAGACCCAGTTCAATTAGCCTTTCTTCATAAGGGAGATGCTCCAGGCACTCATCTACAGTAGCTACACTGATGTGATCAGGACATTCGTTTTGCTTTCTACTGGAACTAAATATGGGCACTAAGGGAATGGTGAAGGGTGTTTCAATGGAGGCTTACAGATTTGAAGTAGATCTTAATCTTAAGACGTTTTGCCTTTGAGGTGCCTCATGATTGAACCTGTGTTTTCAATTTCGCATAGCTTTAGAGCTCTTCTTTCTGGCAAGTTATGAATCATGCCAAAATTTCATTTGGGCCTTATTACATTAGCCTAAAGACCAAATACGGAAGTTCAAACACTTGAATACATGGAGGAGTGGAACAGTTCATAACCCTTGGGCTTTAAATGACTGGAAAGCTGTTGTAAATAGAAGAGTGTATGGGAGCTGTTGAGTCATGACCTGAACCACTGACTGATCACCTGAGGCGAGCACTGAGTCAGCTGTGGGAGCACGGGTGAAGGCAATTCAGCTGTGTGACCAGAAGGGGTGAAGCCTGGCTGCTCCTCTCTTAGACCCCATTTAAGGGCTGACTGTCTCTAGGGCTGGATCTCTTTTTGGACATCTCTCCCTCTGGAGTTTTCTACTGGAAGCCTAGGACATGGGTGAGCATTTCACTTATCTTTGATTATCTCTTTCCACCACAATAGTCTTTCTAATTATGCGACCTGTAAAATGCCATCCTGACCACACGGCTCTGCTAACTGTACATTTGTTGATTATACAAAGACTAAGAAAAGTAATGGGTTTTGTGTAACGTGACTCAACTAGAATGTCTGCGTGAGACATGCGCTATATGGTAATGGTAATGAATTAGAACTCTTAAAATAAAAGTACTTTTTCTCGTGATAATTATAAAAGAAAATATGAGAGTGAAATGTCTTGCTGAAGTTATAGAAAAGGTAAGAGTAAATTACTAAACAAAAAAATTTTTTTGAATAGAGACAGGAAAGGGAAGAGTTTGGACCAAGCAGTATCTGTCTAGTGGAAACCATCTACCAACCTCAGTTACAGTAGCTACTGTCACGTTATTGTAGTAAATTTATGGGAGAAATATTTTCTATGCCCACTTGCAGTGTGAGAGCCAGTGCTCAAGCGGAATGACTTGCAGATAAAGTAATGGATGTGTTTGGAACAGGGCTGCTTTTCTGAATGCATTAAAATACAGTGTGTTTTATTTCGCTCTCTCAGAAGATTAAAATATACTACCAGTGGCTCATCCTTACAATTTGTTCATGTTGGGTAGAGTCTCACATAAATTTTCATGAAGAAAAATCTTTCTCTTGATTGCTTTGAATCTTGATTCATTCTTCAAGAGTTTTATTTCCACCATCATTTTTCTTCTGCACAAACGTGTTTCCATCTGTGGGCATGCAACTGTTGTGCTGCGGTGTTTTGCTTTCCTTAGAAGTATTTAGTCCCGATATACATACGTGTACACTCAGCTGTGCCCGCTCACAGAAAATATGCATTATGTTTGTACATACGTTCACCTACTCATCTTTATAATTAAATGCTTAGAAGATATTTTGTTCTACCAAACAATTCTAAGTCCCTCAATACCTATACAGGTACGCGTGAATGTACAAGTTCATTGTGTTTATTCTTGCTCCCCATGACAGGAGAGCTAGGACTCTCTGAAATATGGGGGAAAGAAGCAGCCTGAAGGGATAAAAAAAGGGATGAGATTAGAAGGAAACCTCGAGCAGCTTCTATCTTGGCCACATCTAAGAGGAGGAGCAAAGGGAGCTAACTGTAAGTTGATCCCCTCCATAAGACAGCCCCATTCAGTGTCTGCTAGAGTAACTGCAGGTGTAACTTAGCCTCACAAGTGGATGAGGTGTTATAGAATCTGATGTGAAGAACTAGGGACGATGTGTCTAGGGAAGGTAGCACTCGATGCAGTCTTAACTGTGAACTTAACCTACATTTCTCCGCTGTTTAAAAAAAATCTTCAGTCCAAAAAAAACCAAAACTTCTTGCTTTATAACAAATCTGATTGGAATTGGGTGAGGTAACAGAGCACGTCCTTCAGATGAGAAGTTCTTACAGCTCCGTGGCAGGCCACTTTTTCAGACTCCACAATGGTTATGCTAACACAGTTAATTTCCTCTGTGTAACGATGACTGATTTACAGATTCGTAACACAGTGAAATAATTGTTCTAGTGATCAGCGGATAGAAATCCCCTCGGTATGTAGCAAGATAACGGGGAGAGCATGTAGAAACAAATGCAGACCGAAACAACTTGTAGTAACAGCGATATCTGTACCTTTAGAAATAGCAGGGGTAGTTGAAGGACATAAGGGGGAAGTCTGTGGGTAGAATTAGTACAAACTATTAAGATTTTACTTTATGTGAATGAGCATAATCACAAAATGCATGTGCCAGTGTATGTAGATAGATGCACCGCGAAAATAAGTGGAAAAAAAAAAATTCTGAAAGTAGAAAGTAAAAAGGCACTCCTATTACGCTGATTGACGTTTAATTATTTGGATGCCTAACATGCATTTTGCTTTTGGTTAATTAGTTGTCATTTTCCAAAAGCAATTACATTTTAAATGTTACCACGGGTTTTCAAAGGGGAACTTAGACTTTTTTTTTCTCTTGTAACTGAATTGGCATTCAGATAAAGTCTTCCACAAAATGCATTTTCCTCAGAGGGATATATATTGGCAAACTGTGGTAATACATGGCCAGAGTTTGTGTCTCTCCAAATAAATAAATAAATGAGGATTTCTAATCAAGCTAGCACATACAGCTGTGTGAAGTGATTCGTCTGATTAACCTCATGCTCTGTGAATGCATTGCTTCCTGTACACCTGCAGAATTTCTCCCTTATTGTATGGATTTAAATGCTTTTGCTTAGTTCTTGACGAGTGGTTTCTCCCTTGTGTCTTGAAGGTGTATCCCTCTGCCAGATGCGTTTACTTAAATTATTTTACCTGTTTTCATTCCTATGGCAGATCATTCTTTACTCTTCAGTGTGGGTTTATTTGCAACAGCTGTGCTAGAAGACACAAAGAAGTCAAAGCTATCTCAGTGGCATTTAGATACCAGTAGGCTTTTTTGCTGCATAGAATGCCTTATGGGTATAGCTGCTGTGCAGTATGTGGGCCCAATGAAATCAGAGTTGAGCTGCTGTGACCCATTTGGAAGTGCAGGGAAGTTCCTGAGAATTTACTTGCAATAGTTTTAGATAGGAACAGAGATGGAGTAGCACCACAAGCTTTTCATTCACTTTCCCCTTCTGCAGGAGTAACTAAAATACAAATGCCCTCTGAGGAGTGCTTGGAGTACTGGTGCTAACAGGGCTGATACGCAGCTGCCAGCGATGGGAAAACATGAAACATTCCATCTAGCAGCTCACAAAGTTATGTATAGGAACCATTTTTCATATCTGGTGCCTTTTCTTAGGTTTCACAAGTTGTTCGATACTAAAGTGGGATGAAACGAAGGCTTTTCAAAGCTTCCTATGTGAAATGGGAAGGAAAGACATTTTTCGGTGATGTCAGAAACCTAAAACAAAGCCATGTTCAAGCTGGATTTGAATTTGGCTTTTGATACGTTTCTGCTTTTATGCATCCTCTTGGAGTTCTTTCATTTACTGCAAATTGATATTCACTGAGCCAGAGAGCCCACGAGGTTGGTAAGAGCACTCAGAGAAGATGTGTAATATGAACATTCAGTTCCTGCATTCTTGAGATATAGATGATTTCAGGACAGTTCTAATAACCATATGGATTTTAGAGTATTTCAGAAAGGCAGAAGTATGGAGGGCTTTGTCTACTGTATTATTTTTGCTTATTGCAGAAATAGAGCTGAGGGCAGTGGCTTTGTAACATCCTGCTGTGCCACAGAACAGAAAATGGAAATTTGCTGATTAAGATAGTCTTGGTTTTGCTGGTTAAATTACACAACAGTATTGAAGCAAGCTGATGCTGTTATGTAACCAGACAAAATGCTCTGACATTCTTGGCGTCCAGATTTGGTATGACTTTGTGTTTCTTTCTCATTGGGTAGATGATAATGTTGGCACTGTGCACAACTGACTTAGTGTCGAAGGATGAGAAACTGTTCAGTTGTTCCTAGATTATCCTTGGAAAAATGTTCCCTTATGACCTGCTTGTATAATTGAATATTTCTTGGACAGAGCTCTGGTCTTCCTTCCTTCAGGCTTATATGCTTGAAATTGGAAATGAAAGCTTATGCTTAGATTTTGTAATAAGATTGGGGTCCTCTCTTTTTATGATATCTTTAAGGGAAGATGACAAGAAAGCTGGGAAACATCTAAGATGGTCTTAATTGCTATTTACACTGCCTCCACAAATGATGATTTTAGCTGTATTCCCACTTTGTAAATGACGTATGTAATTGGGTTAAACAGAATCACACACAACATTTGTTGGTCAATTACCTCTTAAATTATGTACGCTTTCTTAATTTGGAAACGTAATTTTTCTTCCATGCGTAAAACTCTTTTCTAAATACGTACTCAATATTTATCTGAAACGATTACTTGTATTTGTGCATAGAAGGTAAATTGAATAGTTATGCTGTTAAGTGTGTACATTTCTATAACCAGCAAGGCGCCTATAATTCTTTGTATATAGGGTGTTCTCGGAATAATGGACATAGGAATCAGTGTGTGTGTTTTCTTAGGCAACCAAATGCACTCAGCGTGTTCATATTTATTAAAAGAGCAGAGAATGGATGTTATAAAGTGAATATTATCCTAAGGCTCAATTATTTGAATTTACTTGATTCCAGTAAGAATGTTTGTCTATGGAAATGCGTTCTTGCATGACAACTTTAAATACATGAAATTTCATTTTACAAGAATAATTGATTTTTACCATGAAAACGGTAGCTAGAAGTGTTAATGTTTTTTATCTTTGCTTTCTCAAGAGAACAAGCTGAAAGCTAATCTGACCAAAACAAGCATGGTGTTTGTGATTATTATCTACTTCACAAATCTTATCTTTGGAAATGTCCTTGATATAGCTAGAGTAAATGTCTAGATTCTTAGCTTGTTTAAATTGGTGCTCCCCTACTGACTCTACTGGGTCCATGCTGATTGGTCCCCAATAATTGGATTGTTTCTGTAAACAGTACAGTTCACCCCTATTGTGAGCAACGTTTAAACATGCTTGGCATGTTTAATTGCCCCAGCTTTAGTCTTGGGCATGAATCATAACACCGATATGAATCGTCTAATAATGTTTGTGCTTAAACGCTTCTTTTTCCATCATATCCATTTACGATAGTGCTTGAGTTAGCAATTTCAATGTCTAAGCTATTTGAAGAAATATTTTTTATTTATTTTTACATCTCAGGGCAATCTATCCGTTTGCCAGGCTTAAGTATGTGCATTACTACATAGGACAGAGGATCATCAAGGTCTTTGCCCATTTTTAAGTTGTGTATACAAGCAGGATTCTGAGAATTAAATTCGACGCAACTTGTTATTACAGACTGACTCCTTGCTAAGACCAGAAGAGGTATACAGTGCTGTACAAATTACCAGTATTATCATTTTCTACTACCTAAAACACAAGAAAACCTGCAGGGTGGAGCTGACGACAGATTGCACCAGCATTACGCTGCGTTCTTTTTTGTGATGCTCACGGGGTTTACAACATGTAGTTCATACTCAAGTCTATCAACGTGCTCTTTAATGAACATTTTTGTTGAGGGTCACTTAAAACCGTGCCCCTCTCTGTCTCCTCATTGTTTGCACTAGCAATTGCACGTACATGCCTTCTCGAGAGAAATTCTTCATGTTTAGTTTGATCAAAGTTTTTTTTGTGTTTTATATCTTTTTCTACTTTTTTTTTTCTTTGTGCCACTTTTTTGTCAGTGGCTTTGATAAACACAGACATCATTCATTTCAGAGGTTGTAAACAGGAGAATACTGTCTTGCATGCTTGTTTGCCAGCTGTTTTAAAAGCTGGTCTTACTTGAGTTGTTATGCAGTTTCATTCTCTTACTCTGTAGTATATTAAGTTGTTATGGAAGCAAAATAGAAAATGCAATACATTAGTCTTAGCAGTCAAGCTCTTTTTACCGAAGTGCAAATTAAAATGTATTTCATTGTAGTGTGTAGGGAAGTCTTGTGTCTGCCAGTTATTTCAGTGAAACTAATGTCTGAGTAGCATGACTTTTATTATTACACAGGGGAAAAACATACTTAAGTCTCAGGGAGTTACCAACATCTTCTTAAAGTGAACCTGAAAAACCACTATATAAACATAAAGTATTTGTATTAACTTTCTTCGTCTCTTGTCTTTGCTGCTGTATTCCTTGCTGCACCATCTATTTTGCTTCTAGTGAGGATGTCTTGGTCATTCTAGTGTGGCGCTTCTAATTTCCTTTGTGAATAGAAGCTGGTGATGCTAAATCTGCCTTTGAATTTACTCCTACCCTGCTGATAGTCACAACTTTTAATTAGATTTCCACTTTTCCTTTTTTTTTGTTGTTGTTAAGTCAGTCTGCTCTCAGGGCCCCACATACCCCTCTCTGCTGGAAGGCTGTGTCATAATCTAGCTGTATCAAAAATTAAGGAAGTTCTAATTTCTTGCTGCATGTTATTCACGATTGTTCTGTTACTACTTAGATTTATACTGGTAGAAATAAGCGTATTGCCTCCTATTTATTTCCAGGGAAATTACAACAGATGCAAAGAGCACAATAATACTATTTGATAGAGCAAATGCTCAGCTGAGGAACACTATTTTTCAACGTAGTTACCACCAATTAGCTATGCATTTTCTTCAGCGAAGAGCAAGAGACTGCATGCTGTGCTTGTAAAAAGATCTGCACCAGTGGAAGTGACCCAGTGCTTCACAGCTGCTGTGATAGCATCTTTGCTAGGAAAAGGTGCTACGCAGTCCAACCGTCGCTGTACTAACATCTACTCTTTGGTCTCCATCAATGTTCAGCAAGCATTGATGAATGTCAATGGATGCAATTTTTTACACGTGGAGGAATTCAATGACACATCTTTGCTTCATGTGCACTTTCATGCCAGAAACCATTTTCTCAGACTGTCCTGTTTTTTGTTTAATTGATTAAAAAAAAAAAGCTAACAAGTCAGCTTCTTTTAAGCTTATCCAAAACAGTCGATTCCTTTCTCCATTTAAGTAGGCCTTTATACTGCTTTCAATTCAGTTTATCTATACTTAAAGCTGTATTCTAGGTGAAAAGTCATCAGTGCTTGAGTTGTACTAATGTTTCCAGCACCACTGTAAGGTATCTTCTTTCCTCTAGCAATAACAGTGATATAAAAGGAATAAGAAGGACATGCAGTTCTAAAGGGATAATATCTTTTCTGTTTTCCAGCTGCCTTCGCATTTCCTGGTAGTTTAATTTTCTCAGTCTTTCTCTTAGTCATTTCAGATTGAGTTCCTGGCTTTTAAAAGTTTAGGATTTTTGCCCAGGAGTTGGTCTTTCACGGTGTGTGTTTGAACTGCATTCCTTCTCTATTTCACAGTGTATGGGAACTGTTGAGTTATGGACTGAACCACTGATTGAGCACCTGGGGAAAGGACCCAGTCAGTCCTGGGAGCACGGGTAAAGGGAATTCAGCTGTGGGACTGGAAGGGGAGCCTGGCTGCACCTCTCTTAGACCTCGTTTGAGGGCTGACTGTCGCTGGGGAAGGATCTCTGGTTGGAGATTCCCCCTGTCCCTTGTGAAGTTTTTCTTTGTGAGCCTATATCCTCAGAGATAGGTGAGCATTTCTTTCCTGTTTGTCCTTTTGCCATTCCACTCCTGTACTGCCTTTCCACTGCGCTAATCTTTCTGACTGTAACAGAGTTTTACAGCTTGATGTATTCTGTTGAAGGTTGGCAATACTTCTTCCCTGCTCATTGTCTTTAAATTCCTATAGAACATTCCTACTTCTTGTTTCAGGACCATGAATAAAGATTTACAGCCTTACGAATCTAATACTAAGTTTTGAACTATAGCCTGATATTCCCCTTTCAGCTCTACACAGTGCATTTCATCTTGTTTAGCTTCAGTTTGATTTCTAATCCATATTGTGTCTAACCCCACGTGGCACTGTAAAATAGCGATCTGGATGATTATAGTATTGGTTGTCTGACTTCAACAGAATACAAGGATTTAAAGCAGATCTTGAAGGAAGAGATAGTGAGAGCATTTATAGGGTTGATATAATTGCTGTAGTCTAAGGATATGTATCAGGTAAGTTCTAATTAAAGAAACAGAGATAAAGGAAAAAAGGGTACAAAATGAAGTAGAGATAAATGGCCTGAATAATTAAATGGTTATAAGTAAGCCAACTGCTTTGCTCAGAAAAGCAGATTTAATCTACCTGAACTTCAAAACGTTTATCACTCCACTTTCTAGACAATCGTTTTGAAGTCTGTAGATCTGAAAATCCATGAAGGAAGGAGCTGCTTCTGGCTTCTACCCTGGCTCTGGAATGGCAGAAGAAGACAGAGACTCTAGTTTTGGGCCTTCTTTGTTTTGTTTTTCTGGAGGGGAATATCATGTTATTTGTCATTGCTGCTGCAATTCAGGGCCCAGAATTGACAGCAGTTGCTTCCGCTTTTGAGTGTGCTTTTGCTTTTTTGCAATGATTGTTGTGAGTGCCATTGGGTAATAAATACGTCAAATAATATGAATAGCAATTTGTTACTGATAATGAAACCATAGAGAGGCACAATACGGTGTCGTACCTTGCTAGTCTAAAGTAAGATTAGTTGGCTCAACATTTCCCTACCTACCAAATCCTTTCTTAGCAGAACTATCAATAATTTCACTTGCTGGCATTAAAATGCATCGTATTTGTGAGCTATCATGACAATATAGTGTAACTTCCCACTAGCGAATGTAAGTTAATAATTACAGGGAAAAAGCAAAACAGAGATGATGGGGAAGTGAAATATTTTGTTTTGCAGAAGGTCTTAACTAAGTATTTATTGTTTTCACTGTTTATTGGTGCGTCTCCCTGTTGTGATGGTTGAACATAGAGTAATAAGTATAAATTTTCTTGACTGTGAGGTGTTGTTTTTTTTTTTTTAGCAGAAACAAAGGAAAAAATCCATTTAAGAAAAGCTAGTACTTTTTTTTTTTTTTTAGGAAGATGTACCAAGGCTTATGAGAGTTTTCTAATGTTTTTCCAGAAGTTAAAAACAATATTTTGTTCAGAATCAGCTGTAAATAGTCCTTGTATTACCAGGTGCTGTGCTTCCTTATGCACAGTCTCCAAATTCTAGCTTTATTTTAAGAAACTCTGTTGTAGTTGCACTGAAACTAACAGTGCAACTCTTGCATCATAGATGTATTTATTTTTTTTTCTGCTTCCATCCTTTCACAAACTCATCACTTTAGAGACCAAACTGTCAGGTGTGTTGCAGCCTGTGTGGCTCTACGGTTCTCTGGTAGACAGTTTCCTTTTTTGCTTAGAGAAGCAATATTAGCTTTCCAACAGAAGCCAGGGTAAGTGGTAGAGTCAGGGACCGTTGGGAAATGTGACAGACCGATGAGTTTCTGCTCAGCACTTTTCCCCTGGGAATCTGAGTGAATATAGTCTAAGCAAAATAAATAAAAAGCTGGAGGATTTGGACCTGCGGGATGCCAGCATGTCCCTTTAGAACTCATTTATTAAGCTTTTGGGGATTCGTTTTATCTTCCTCACAGACACAATGGTGTTAATGTGGGGAAACCTAACAGAACTGCTGAGGAATTGCATCCATACACTTCACCCAAAAGTCTAATTGACCTTCACGGCCTTTCCAGAAAGTCTTCCATCTGCAGATTTCTCGCTTAAGCATCAGTAGCCTTGGATAAAGAGGCCTTGCAGGATCATTGTCATTAGTGGCTCTCCCCTCATTATTTCCTGGCACTTCAAGTGATGCTAATGCCAGAGGTGCTCTACAGGAGAAAAGATAACAGGAGATTTTACTACTTTCTCTTAGATTAGCCACAACACATTGAATATCCTTATTCTATGGGCTCAGTCCGCTGCATTTTGTAATGGAATATCACCTTTTTAAAGTAGCCTAAAATGCCAAATTTCACTTAAGTAACTGCAAACAAAACAAGTCTTTAAAGCGGTGTTTTACAACCTGCTGAGCCCATTCCAAGTGTAGATTATGCTTTCCAATTCTACCTACAATTGAAACGGTATATATTGCTGTATTCAGCAGCATTACCCAGAAGAGCTGGTCTTTGCTGAAACGTAGTTTCAACTCTGCATGCTTTTGATGGACTGTTTTTATTTGTAAATAATTCAGTTTATTATCCCAAGTCCTTAATAAACACTGCATCTTCATTCTCAGACTCTTAATCTTTCATAAGATTGCATCTTGATGTGATTCTTAGCCGTGTTCCTCAGCATGTTTTATTGTATCTGGTTCATTGTGTATGGAGTGGAAATAAAACGAAATCAATAAGCAAGTTTCAGATAATCTTTTGTTGTTCAGTCTAGCATTTTGGACAGTAGTTTGGCATATATATGTGATATTATTGGTATTTTTGGTTTGCTTCTCATAGCCAAGAGGACGTAAAGCCTTGAAGTGTAAATACAAAGCTAAAAATTACTACTGGAGAGGCAGAACGATATAACCTCAGAAATTAATCTGAATTCACAGTAACAGGAAGTCCTCAAAAAACCCACAGCCGTGCAATTTTAATAACTTGCAAGACTCTCTGCAGGGAATTCCAATATTTCATATTGGAAATCACAGAATCTTGCTCTGTAGTAATACGACCATATTCTCTCCACTCCCCCTCCATCTAGGTTAAGTATATATAAATTAAGACTTTTCTGATATGTTTCTTTGCCTAACAGTGACACAAGCAGGTCTTGCTGGCTTTGCCTGTTAGTGAAAAGTGCCCTCACTGCATAATGCTGATGAATAAATTACTAGATATCCAGCAGCATCTATTTACTATGAATGGCAAGAATTTAACCCAGGCAGGAAGGGAATATTCTTATGTTCTTCTTGTTGTTTCTGTGTTTCTTTTTTGCTTGCTTTTTTTTTCTACTCTCTGAGAAGAAATTCTATTGTGTTGCCCTTATATATTCATGTAAAATTACACACTTAAAATGAAAGTGGTACATTTTCCAGCTCCACGTGTGTGAAGGTATTTAGCTTCTAGTTTGCAGCTAAATTGCTTTTCTCGCTTTTGTTGCATTGTGCCAGGATTATAACAGCTCAGTCAAAACAAGGCCTTTAATTACTGCACCTTTGCAATGATAGATTATTAGTGTCCGCAAAATTCTTGACAAGTTACATCAGAAATTCAGTAGAATAAAAAGTTGAATCAACACTAAAATGTGGATGAAATGGATTCAGAATTTGATGGACTTGTCATTGGGGAAAAGAAGTTTTTAACTTGATTTTCATAGCTTTTGCTTGTCATTTTGTTCTCATTGCACCAGTGTCAAATGTATCTCATGTACAGGCTACTGTTGTACAGTAATACATGGGAAGAAGTAAAGCTTGAAGTCTGTTCCTTTTTGCCAGTTCATGTGAAGTTGGTGAGTTTAGGAGACTTCGCTGTCTTGCAGCTTTGTGAGAGTTTTTGTTGAGTATGTCTAATGAAATTGCTTATAATGAGGGACTATAACTTAAACAAACAATTCCAAAACTAAATAGTTGTCAAATATAAAATGCGTAGCAACTGCAATGAATTGTTTCTCACTGTTTCCTTAAGAATTTCTCAGAAACAGATTTAGCTTTATTATATGAATATCATGTTTACTACTTGAAGATCTTTATCTGTTTGGAAATGGTCTATGAACATCTGAAACTTGATATTTTTTTTTTGCTGTAATATGCCATAGTCTTAGTAGAGTTGGAGTAGTGCTGCATTCTGATATGAACAACTGTGCTTTCAAAACATAATTTCCCATGAATATGGACACCAGTTCTGTAATGTGCTAAAATACCGGAGAAAATGATGGCTTTCATTAAAGCAACTGTAAATATTTTTCCTGCTTTTAGACAACTCTTGTTTAATTGCACCTGTAAGAAAGCATGAGATGTTTTTTTTTCCTTCTCTGCCACTTGTTATTTAGTTTTCATGTATAGGGAAAGGATGAAAACTGAGAACAGTAGCAGTTTCAAGGAAGTCAGTTGTCTATGATGAAGTTTTGGTTTGCGCTGGGTAAAGAAAATTACAACTAAACTACTGTTTTCCCTCATCGATTCAAGTAAAAGAAAAATCTCATACAGAATTTTATTGTATAAAAGAATCTCTTCAAGGGAAATAGCAAGGAAGTAATGACAAGACAGCTGCCTGTTATATTTTCACTGTGTTACTGTACAAATGTAGGGTAGTAGAAATCAAGCATGCTCAAGTCAAGATGCTGAAAACTAAGTGGGGGAAAATAAAACAAAGAAGAAAAGCAGTATTTCTGTTAGGTGTGGCGTTTGTTGCCAATGGTATTAGATGTAATACCTTCTATTTGTGCTTCTACAGGAAGCACAAATGGACTTGCATTATTCACATTCCTGTGCTGTTTACGGACCAAGGCAAAAGCTTAATCCATGTATGCTAGCTGTTGTGAAATGGGGATAAATTCACAATGAAAGCTGAGCATGAGTAGGTAGGCTTGCTCACGCTTTCTCTTGTCTTCTGCTTTAGCACTAGGTCTTTCTTCTCAGGTGCATATTCTACTGAAGAAAAAGTTAATAAAAGTTTCATAATAGTGAAGAATGACGGTATTTCAGGCAAGCCTTGCAAAGCCAGTGGTGTACATGGAGGAGATTTGTAGGAGCCTGAGGACTGAATGGATTACTAGAGGAGAGAAGGGTCTAATTGGTTGCAGAAATGTATCTACAGGCTACTTTGATATTGAGATTCATGCTGCATGAAAAATTCACAAGCTGTGCCTTCCAGGATTATGGAAAAATCAGGATGAACTTTGATGAAATGCCGGAATAAGCAGAGCAGGATAGATAGCCGCAGACTGCCACTAACCCTTCTGCTCACAAAAGCAGAGCAAGTTTCCCTTGAAAGGACAGAATAACGTGGCTAAAAATTTGAAGTCTGGATGTTTTACTGCCAATAACTTCCTTATTTATGATCATAATGCCTTTTATTCATGTCATGAGCATCTGGGAGCTTGTCAGACCTTCTCAGAAAAGGGGCCTCTTGTGCTTGGTGACTGAATCACTAAAATGAAATCAAACTGATGAGTCCAGTGAAGCATACGCTCCAACAGTAAAGGTATAAACAAAAGCCAGTGCATTAGTGCCGTCGGTTCACAAATGGCAGGCTGATTGCAGATAAATATACAGGCTTGTAAGATGAATGATTCCAAAATTGCTGATAATTGTAAGGCTAATACTGACACCATCCAAACCACTTTTCTTTTTTCCTTCTCACACTTGTACAGCAGTTTTGAACGCATGCTGGGTTGAGAGGAGGCTTTAGGGAGGATCAGGGAAGGCAGAGCCAGACTATATTAAAACCTTTAGCTGAAACTCCTTGCAGGAACATAATAATCTCCATAACTATTAATGTATTTACTATAAACGAGGAAATCTTCCTCCTCTCTTCAGTGGATAGCTTCATGAGCAGATATAAGCAGTACTTCCTGTGCTGTGGTTGTGGATTTGGGGGCTGGTCTAAGATTCCTCCTGGCACAGAAGCACCTTAGAGCATGTAGCTTAGAAGGGTACTTGTTGGCATTGGCTTAAGCTGTACCAGAGGGTCATCCGCTGTAAGGTTTCTTCTCAAGAGTAATTTTTCACTAAGTGGATAGGTCTAAGTCAGAAAAAAGGGTGTGCCATTTGCACATAGGTGGTATCTGTTGTTGACCTCTGCCTTCCAACAGTCTAAATTTCCACTTCCTGAACAACTTGTTTGGAATGCTGTTGCTGCTTCTGAAGAACGTGACCTGCTCCTAACATTACAAGTGTATACCCTTTATAACTCTGCCAAAATAGCTTTGTGTTATTGCATGTTTCTTATCCACCTGAGATAAGATCATAGGAAAATTAATTCTATGCATTAAGAAGACTTCTTGACTTTTTTTGATAGGTTAGCAGCATGTAAATTGTTTGGAACTGGGGTCAGTGGTGGGAAGACTGTATGGAGCAGGCAAATAATGAATGAAACGCTGGTTAGGGTAACATCACATTTTAGCATAGGGAACAGAGCATGGGTGTCTAACCTTTTGGCTTGCCTGGACCACAGTGAGTGAAAAGGAATTGTCTAGGGCTACATCTACAAAGGTTGCTCTGAAAATAATGCTTCCTGATCATTTCCATGGAAGCTCCATCTGATACAATAAGGTCAATAACACTAATTTGCTAGAGCAAAACACTATTTTTCAGTGTAGTCGCTGTCATTCACTGTGCATATTCACCAGTGATGAACACCAGTGATGAGTGATGAACTCATAGCAATCTGTATCGGCAGAGGTGACTCAGTCTCACTGTCACTGCTGTTGAAATGCATTGCTTTGCTGTGCTCACATCCACTCTTGGTCTCCTAAAATGCTCAGTGGGTGTTGATGAATATCAGTGGGTGCTATTTTTTCTGCATGGAGGAATTGAATAATACACCATTGCTTCATGCACACTTCCATGTCAGATACCATTCTGTCAGAGTGCCTTTCTGATGCCAACTGTCACATAGCAACAACATGTAACGTGGGAAAGTTCCATGTCTACTGCTGTATTACCAACATCGTAAAAAAGGAGGCGTTACTTTCAGAGCAGCTCTCATAAACTATGTAATTAATGTATAGAAAGTTAAAAAATTAAAAATTGAAGTAAGTTTTGTTAAATTAAACAAAAAAGGGAGCAGCAAAACCATAAACCCAGTGGGATTTATGACCTTGTTTTTGTGAATCCAGTGCATCAGTCTGGTTTGATGGCAGTGGATGCAATTCTTAGTGAGTTCTCGAGGTGTTTGATTTTGATCAAGTTTTACTCTTCCTGTGCTTCATCCTTGAAAATTGTTCACATGTGTGTACTGCCATAAAGTGATGACGTGAAATAAGGTGCGTGGGATGTTTCTCTCTGTTAAAATGGGGCTTATAAAAGTTTGGTAAAGAGATCTGATCAGATTTTTTGATTGCATCGCTATACGTTCCGTTTGGAAATTCACAAGTGATGCGTTTATACTGACTGAAAATGAAGTCAAAAATATACAAAATTATGATGGTTTTGTTTGCAGTCTTGACACCTATTCTCAAATTCCTTTATCACAGCGGAAAGCATGGCTGCATATTTTTTGTAGTGCAGTCTGTGCTGAGTAGCAGGTTGGGAATGGTTGCAATAGCAGGACAAGGTGAGTGGTAGTGTGCGCATGGTAAACAGGCTGTGTGAGTGAAGAATTTGTATTTCACTGTAATCATTCAGTTCCAGTCAGGCAAAATTTCACATAAAAGTCCTTTGAGAGTGGTAGCACATGTAGAAGACAAATGCTGTCATCTCTGAGAAGAGAACTGACTGATCTGAGTAGGTCTACTCACACATGCAAGATTTATCCACCAATCTTTTTCTGTCTTTGAACAGTAATATTGTGCAGTATTAGGCATGAGCAAATGTCAGCTAATAATACTTTAGTGGATTCTCAAGGTAAATCTACCATGGCACATACTAGATTCTGTTCTTCTTAAAGGCTTCAGGGTTTTTTTCCTTCATTTTGCTTTGTTGTTCTGTGATGCTGCATATAGCTGGCTTTTTAACATCATATCCAAGAAAAATACTGTCGCATTTAAGAAAATAATGAGTACAAGCAGACTTTGAAGGCTATAGCTGTGGAAATAGCTGCATTCACTGGAAGAAACACTTTGCAGATTGTTGTACTATTTCAGTAGAGTCCAGACGACATCTCAGTGAGTAAAATGATAGGGTTCTTTTTATTTTTTCTGTTTTCATTGCTGAAGCATTTAGACTACCTCATTTGAACCTCTAGATACTTAATAGCCTTATATCATTAGTGTTTATATTGTGTGTTTAAATGCTACTTTCTCATTTAAACTGTTGCCTGTCTTTAATTAACACGGGTACAACAGAGAGCACTTTGTTGACGTTTGAGTAATCTACCTCTAAGTAATCTATATTTGAGTAAGCTACACAGAGCTACAGTGATGTACTGGGTAAATTGCACTTTCCAAGGTTATGGAACTGGTATTATGACACAGTTGTACCTTGGGACATTGGACACTCCGATTCCTAATTTTGAGCTTCCATATCTATATCACAGAAGGTTTGGATGTAGGATTATTCTTTTTAATAATAGGTCTGAGTGTTGCTATTAAAATAAATACTTCTGTGAATTATCAACAATAAGTACATCTGTTGAGGGATGGTCACCAGGTGAGTCAATGCTGTTTCTTTGTTTTCTAGCCATATATTTCAGGCACAGACTGAGGAGCAGGGGATGAAAACTGAAGTACCGATTTATTTGATTCGTAAGCGGGTGGCCTCTGCTATTGCTTGGTGTGGTTAAGTAGTTGAGAATGAAATCCTCAAATATGGCAGTTTAGTCTCCTTCGTAAAACGTTTTGCTCAAACCTTGTTCTGGAGAAGCCAGTTTTCAACCTCTTTCCCCCTTCTTGAAGACTGACGGAAAAGTCTAGGCTTCTATTCTTTACTTCTTTCCATTTTTCTCAAAGATACCACTGAAATAAAGTAGACTCAACTCGGCTGAAGCTAGTGGAATTACTGCCACAGCTCTTCTTAATGGGTTGTGTCTGTGCTCTGTACCTCATTCCACAGACTCACCTTTTCTGAGTAATTCCGTGCTATGCAATATATCACTGCTGTTTTAAACTAGCAGTTTCTTATGAACATCCAATGTAAGAAAGATCCACGCTTGGAGAGCTCATCCTTTCCTTCATGACTTAATTATACGGAAACCACTTAGTGCAGATAGGAACTTCTCCCATGTGGAGCTGAGGTGCTGAGACAGCTAGACTGTTGCTTGTAGGTATTCATGCTTAGAAAGCAAATCCAAAATAAGATGAGGCATTTTTCAGAAATTTTTCTCTTCAAATTAAAGACAAGTAACCTTGCTGAATTTAACATGACTTTTGATTAAATTAATTGTAGCACTTGAGTGTGTCATAGATGTATGCTCCTAGTAAGCATGGCTAGACCAAATTTTCTGGTAGCTGAACACCAATGGTTTCAATTAATTTTACTCATTTGTGGCTTTGCATAGTTGTTTTCAGGCTAGACTATTTAAAGGAACATCAGGGAATTTCAAGTTTGGGATCCTCGTTTTTGCTTCCTTTCAATAAACCTGTCATACTCTAAACATTGGACTTCAGGCTTTGTACAAATGCTGTTGCTTTACGTTATTAGCCGCAAGTAAATCAAGGTGATGTTTATGTCATCCAATTTACTGAGTAGTCATTTCATAGCAAAGGACCAAATGTTGATCTTAAACAATCTGAGCGCTACAGATTAATACCTATTAAAATAGCAACTGTTATTAAGGAAAATCAGGTGTAATGAGAAGCACAGTTCTACTGAACCTGAGCATTTCTAAAACTGATACTAACCCTGTCATCTGTCATGCAACCAAAAGGGACCTTTGATCATTTATTGTTTTCTTTTTCTACAGGCAACCATGTCTTAAAATTCCTTTGTGTAACTTCCTCTTTAAAAGCAGTGATACGTTTCTTCTTTTAGAGAACCACGTTTCTCTAGTATTTGTAACTTCTTTCAGTTTGTCTTTTTGTGATAACTTTATGACCACGTTATCGTGACCGTATTATCAATTGGTACATGTGATGTGGATTTCTGAGTATTCGCATTAATTTTTCTAAGCTAAATTATGTTGTTCTGGGTACGTACTGCATGCTGTAGCAATGCTTATAAGAATGGCTTTGAAGAAGCTCGTATGCTCTCTGCCCTCATTTCAGCCTGTGATTTTGATGTAGCTGAAGTGTAGTTTGAGCACACTGTACATAGAAATGGAACACTTGAGGTCTTTCTGTTAAGCTGAGCTGCTTTTACTTTTATGGATACAAACCCCGTGAATGGGAACTGGAGAATGTGTGGAGATGCTGATGATGGTCCGACTTTCCCTGCAGGGCATTCTGGAGTTAAGCATAAACTGGTTTAATCTGAAGTGTGTGTTTACAGTGTTGATACTGGATGTGACTGGACCCCCATTCAGCTGGCTGTGTTTTTAATCATCTTTTGAAAGACAAACACTATTTCCCTGACCGTCTTAGCAGACCACCTCTGTTCTGATTAGAGAATATATGTGAATTATCCATACAGTACTAGAATGGGATCCAGGCTGACCCTACAATACCGAAATATGCATTTTGTACCTTTTGTAGCAGCACTGCTGCTTCCCTTTGACAGTCTCTCCTCAGATGCGTACGTATTAGGATTACTTTTTTTTTTTACCTGGATGTATTATGTGACTAAGCCACATACTTTTTTTTTTGATCAACACAATTTCAGGATCATTTCTGGCCTCAATTTTTTTCAGAAAAAAAAAGATGTTCTCTTAATATCTCTTGTGCTTTTCCTCATTAAAATTCTTACCTTCATAAATTAAAAGGCATAAGGAAATGAGCCCTGCCTGCAAAGCAGCCGCACTGCTCTGTTACACGCCATTATTGCTGTCCTCTCAGCCTTCTAAACTTTTTGTAAAGGCCAGACGTATCCTTTCAGATAAGTTCACTGGTTGGCAGTCAGATGGGTTTTGATGCCGGAAGGCTCACTTACATCGTAAACTGCTTTTTGCCTACCTGTAACACGTGCTTTGAAATAAGCTCTATAGACACATGACTGCACTGATATTACGCTTATGCTTGTGGCAGTTTTTGTTGACGTTTGCAAGAGAAAAACAAGTTAAACATATTAAATTACCATCTGGAAGGTGGGGCAAGTTCTGTACTAATATTTAGGGTCAATATTTATGTTGTCCTCAATGATTTCATGCCAGATAATACAGCAGTCTCATGCAGATTTTTTAATTGGGGTTAAAGCCAGCTGTAACATGAGAGCCAAATAACGTCAGCCTATGGGGAAAAGAAGAAAAAAAAAAACCTAGAGATCTCTGATTTTTCTTTTCTAGTTAACACCTTTAAATAGGGTTGAAAGATGGAAGCAGGAAACCAGATTTGTTCTGTGTCATTCGTGTGTACAAGGTGTACAATGCAGTCATGCTTGAGCCTTGAAAGGACGAGCATCTTAGGGTAGGACTTAGGGATTTACTGAATTACAGAATGTCAGATATGGGCTGATTATGGTTTCAAAATGAAGCTTAATGACATTATAATCAACACCTTCAACCTTCAAACCTCACGTAAACAATTTTTTTCCTTTGTGGCTCTGTTTTCCAGACATATGAATAATATAGCTGATCTGATTTGTTTAGAGCGAAGTAACATTAAAATACAAAGGAAGATAAAAGCAGTCTTCTCCAAAATATAGCTTTTTATGTTTGTGTTCATCTAAATCTCTTCAGTAAAATCGAATATGCAAACTCCACAGAAAGCATTTAAGGACTTAGAAGAATATAAATTAATATAAAATAAATAGTGAATTTTGCTAGATGGTTTTGTCCATACAGTTTAACTGAGTACATCTGTATTCTTAAGTGTAATAAGTGTATGCTCATGACAGTAAAGTTACAGTGGATTTTAATTGCCCCTTCATTACTCAAGGTTCTTAAATAACAGAACAAATTTCTGTTATTCTGTGTCAAATTCACTTAACTAATTTTGCCCCTGACTAATATTGCAAGTTACTTAACTTTATTAATTAAAGATACCAGCCAAGCATGATGCCTTAGGGTAACAGTGCTGATGGCATTCTTTATTCTGAAGAACCATGCTAATTTAGGGTTTTAAACCAAGTGCCCTCTAAGTTCAATGTCCAGTTACTAGGTGTTGAGTTCAGGCAGAGTAGAGGACATGAACTTAGGCTGCACATCTGGACAGTAGCCATGCATACAAAGACTGAGGGTAAGCTTGATTTTTGTTGTCTTGGTAATCCTCTTGAAATGTCACTCAGCTACTAAAACAATTTATCTACATACTTCTGCCTCTGCATTGTTTCACTGCCTTCTTTCGGGTAAGCCTGCTTGATGGAAGACTGACTAGTGGTTTCACATTACTTATCCCTCAGTATGTAGGACCTGAAGAGCTTATTCAGATTCAACACCGAACCTGTTTCATCCCTTTACTCCTTTGCCACATATGCCACATACCTGGAAGTGGAGTACTGTATTATTGTACCAGGCTCCAACATTCATTTCATCTAATCTCCTTAAGATTTGGTTCTGCCAACTGCCTCAAAGCAACCTGGGTGTAATCTCCTACTGAGGTTATTGTCAGAAATACTGTCTCACTTCATGTTTCTACGGCTCTAAGTACAATTAGCTAACAATCTTGACTGGCACCTTTGGGCACCATAGAACATACATAATGCATTTGAGGTGAGAGGATGGATAGATATTTTTTCCATAATAACTTCTACGCTTCTGTCACAGCATGATTACAAGCTAATGAGAAACTTTAGGTGACAAAATCCAAAATTCATTTTGTTTCCAACAGGAAAGTAATGATGTTCTCTTAAAAGCTCTAAAAATGACCTTAAGGTCCTGGTATTTTTAATTTATAAGATAGCTGTGGAATGGCCCTGCGAACAGCTTCATTTATACAGCAGCACACAATAAAAAAGTATATACGACCTTATTAGTTACTCCATATATCTAAAAATCCGTGTTGTATTGCGAAGCACTATGTGAGAATGAGCCAGAAATTCCAGAATTTTAACCCCATTGCCTACAAACATAACGGCCTACTAAGTTTTGGGTTGGTGGAACTTAGGATCACTTTAAAAACCTGATATAATGTTTTTTGATATATCCTTTAAAGTAGCGATCCAGATCTAGTGCTGCTTAAGAAGTTCTCTGGTTATCACCAACGTAAGAAGAAATAGAAGCTATTTAAAATGCTTTAACTCCTAAAAAAACAAAAAGAAGGGAATTTGCATTAAACGCACCACCGCTCAGAATATCATTTAGTTTATAGGTGTTTGAACTGTGTCCTCAAGGCCTGGAAAACAAGCAGAGAGAGCACCTTTTTGTCAGGGACAAAAGCCTGCATTGGCTTGCTTTATCAGTGTCCACAGCTGTCAGTGGGGCTTAGAGCTGTAGTTTGCAGACAGACTGTTTTATCCCTGGTTTCAGGTATCTGTTGGGTTTCTAGTGTTGCATTTAAACCACCCATACCGCATTGAAAAAGGAACGTGCGAAGTGATGATAGTTTGAACAGACTCAGCATATGCCTCATGCCAAGGGACAATTTAAACCACAGCAATATTATCACCGACGCTAGTCAAACAAGCCAGTAAGGAAAATGATCGATGATGATGATTCTCCTGCTGCAGGTTGGTGGTTGTTGTTTGTCTGAAACATCCATTTATTCACCAAAATCTAATCTGGAGCGAGCGAGAGAGCCAGATAATAGTGGGTTTTGTTCTATTAAGAAAAGAGCACAATAATGCATTTCTGTACCATTCTATGATTTGTGTATGTCAGGCTTGCATTCTCTTGTAAAGTACTTCTGGTATAAGGCACTACAGGACTCAGGCTGTATTTGTTTTTGTCACGCAGACACATTCATGCTATTAACTTTTGGATAACGCCAGTGCCTCATCCAGTGAAAAATAATAGCGTAGACAAAGAACTCCAAATAGTTTCGAGAGGAATCTTAACTGTGGACCAGTATTCTCTGCTTTGCTTCGTATTACGTTGTATGAGACAAAAAGTAGTGTGACTACATTTGTATTTCTTTTCTTTTTCTTTTAAAATAGCAGAACTGGTGTAACCAGTGTGTGTGGTTCTGTCTAATATTTCTGTTTTTTGCTTATTTTGTGATCTGTGCTGTGGTATGCCTCTGCTTGCTAGCTGAATAAACGTCCATGTGTTGGTGATTCTATGAAGTGAGGGGAAAGATGGGAATAACCAACAATAGCTACTTGAGGAATTTTCTGTTCATTTTTCAGTTCTAAGACTGAAGTTATTTTGGAAGTGAAACTGATTACTGTCGGCTAAAAATACTGGGGCTACAGGCTCTGGACTGAAATTGTGGATCCCTCAAATCAGTGAGACCAGTGGCAGCAGTGCTAGTTTTCCTCTTGTTGTTCTGCTAATAGTACTTAATCTGTCTGGGTGGACCTCAGCTCATCACGGCCCTTCCTTTGAAGCTGCCAGCAGGGATTTCGGTTGCTGCTGATGCTCTCCTGGTTTCCTTATTTGGATGTTTGTCTTGCTACAATCAAACTGCTAAAAGGACAGCACTTACTATCCTAGATCTAGAGATGATTGTGATCGTGTCCTGCGTTGCATGGTGCTTGTGTTAGGATGTATGTTGAGTCACTGAATACAGTGGCTTTGGGACTTCTCTCATTCTCATTGAAGTTCTCTCTAAGGAACTTCAAACTTCAACTTGCTGAAAACTTGCCAAATCTTTTATTTGCTCTGGTACTGATTTGCCCTCATTGTCAAGGTGAAGGCTCTGGATCTGATGGTCTAAGCAGTATTTGTACTATATTCCAGCTTTTTTTTGTTGTTGTTATTTTATTCCAGTAATATGCCTTGGTGAAACTGAATAAGAGGGAAGAAGTGTAGGATAAAAGAAAATGACAAAGCAGGAACTTTGTTGTATGGGTGAAGTGATTGCCAGAAACTCAGAAGTTCTATTTATATTGATCAGTGTGAAATTTTATAGCCGCTTGCCATACCACCACATAATCAATACAGTTCTTGTACAAACTGCTGCATTCTTTCTATAAACACATTGCTTTGCAGCTTTAGATTTCTAATTGTTTTTAAGATTCGTGGAAGTTAGAATTAGGTTACCTTTCAGGATATCTCCCTCTCTCTCCCTAACATCCTAAACAAAGCAAATGACTTGCAGCTTGTGCAACAGAGGAGCTGCTTTGACAGCTCTATACATTTTCTGCACAGATGTCCATTTATTCTGCTGAGAATCAAAATCTAAGAGATGCCTGAGAGTGTTTTTGTGGATGGATTACGTTAAGTGTAAAGGAAATGTTTGTGAAATAGTTTTTAACATCATATTATGTTTTGGTGTCTGTTCCTTTCCCGTGAGAAAATTATATCATTCTCTGTTGAACATTCAGATTATGGATCTAGAGATTCATTCACGATACCTTCAAGAATTCTTTTAAGTAAGGAATGGTGCCAGTCATTCTGTATGTGCAGTTAGGTTTCAACATGTTTTTCCAATATTTACTATTGTGAATTTACTGACGAGCAATTTAATCTTATTAATAGCCATTTAATATCAGACCTTGCTGTGACTTGTCACGCTCAACTTCTAGATTAGATTCTGTAGTCATTTTCTGTCATTAGTTAACTTTCTCACTGCAGTAATCAATTATTTCATGTTTTCATTTCAAGAGATGCTGCTCCGAACTTTTTTTTTCTTGATAATCTCTCATGTTAGAATTATTTTGTTGATATCCTGCAAAAATCAGTGCATTCGAATGTAAGCTATGTTGCAAAGTGGATATTTGTAAACTACATCCTGAACAAGGTTTTTTGCACTAGTTGTCAGCTGAAGCTATTCAGTAGTACTTGAGCACTGGCTGTACATTATTCAACAAGGATCATTCCTCTTCCTATGGGTTCCTCTCGCTAGTTAATAGTTAAAGAATAATTAAATAAATTCATAAAACTCATTAAATTAAAAAAATAAATAAATAAATCATAAAACACATTTTGAATTAAAAACTCTGCTAATGTTACTTGTTAATATCTGGTGTGATATTTAACTGGTTTATCTGGAGATTTCTTTACTGCCTTCAGGGCCTCTCTGATGTTCCTTTGCATTTTAATTGTTACTGTCCTGTTCTGATTATACGTTTTAGTAATACAAAATTTCCTGATTATCAAAACTTATTTTGTACTATATTTTAGTACCATTACTTATTTTTACATTACTTGACTTTTACTATAATTTTTGTTCGGTTGGCTTTTTCTCCTGGGCCACTATGGTCTGGGCTTTCAGTTATACTTTTATCCTAATGTTTTTATTGTACAGTTTTATATTGTAAAATACCCCGTGTTTATTCTTCCACCAAACTCATGATGTGTTTATTTTCCACATTTAAGAAGTCCATCATCCTTATTTAATGATTCTTCTTGATGCTCGAGCTTTTAGACTCCCAGGGTTTATAATAAACACCCTTGGTCTTGCTTTGGCTCCATATTTTTTCATCTCTTGCTTAATTAGAATTTTGTGACAGTTCTTCATTACTTCCTACCTTACTGGGTTTCTTCCAATTTCATTGCCCAAGATGGTGATTTTTGTCCCTTTTTTTATATCATTACCAGGTAAAATACCTCATCTCAACATGTATGCTTCACCTGCCGACTCTCAGTCTGTCCCATCTTTCCATCTTGTTGTCCAAACAACAACAAACAAAAACAACACAATATTGCTATCACCTTTCAAATATTAGTGCTTTGATCTCATTTGGCAGCCTGCTCCCTTTGTTTGGACTTTTTTTCTTGTTGCATAGTGTTTATGTATTTGATCTGTTAGTTATTGGAGGGTGAATATTACTCCATCTGTTAAGACTAGTTGATAAAATTTAATCCTTGATATTTAAAGATTCATAATGGAGTGAGAATATTTCCATGTACAGCATCAGTAGTAAGCTAATCTTAGTAGGGACCAGGTAGATTCTTACATGATAAGCTAGTTTCTCGTGACTTCAATGCATTGCTGGTAATATTTGAGTATGCTAGAATAACATGCTCTACTTCCAAATAATTCAGCTTTTCAAGCCTGCTATCTCCATGCCCTTGCTAGCAGTGTGTTGGGACAACGTGTAACCTGACTGATTTCCATCGTCAGCTAGATGAAATATGGCTTAAATTAGAATAACAGGTAGGCAGTGCTTTAGAACAGGCAGAATTGTAGCTATATGTCAAATGTCTTTGGAATATTGAGGCTCTCATATCCAAATGCCTATACTTTTCAAGTCTGTTTGAATGTGCAGAGCCTATAAAAATTCAGATCATGCGGATTGCAGTATCAGACAAAATTGAGCTTACTGTCTGCTCGTTCATTTCTTCAGCTGCAGTCAAACAAAACACATGAGAACACCCAAATATGTGCAGCAAGGACACTTATTTTCAAGTCTTTATCCCGTTTGGCCTTTCTGTAGGGGCTTTCTGAGTGTTGCTTGCACTGTGCATAAGTTTAGAGAGTATGAGCTCCAGATTCCTTTTCAGGCACGTTGTAGGTGGGAGCACATGTATATCACTGCCCCCTAAAGAGTAGTCTTCTCCCAGGGCATCTCACTTTCTCTGGTTTGAGTCGTTAAAAAGAGAGGAGATTAAAAAGGAAAATGAATACAAACAAAAGTTGGTGGCAGAAGTAAACTGAAAAGAGGATCCTTTGGTGAAGTTGGGTGGGTTTTTTTTGTCATGGTTGGTTTTTTTAAGGATAAAATGCTTGGTTGGTTGTGGGGTTTTTTTTTTTTTTTTTTTTTTTTTTTTTTGCTTGGTTGGTTTTTTTTAGGATAAAATACGTTTGTCACTTCTGTGGCTGAATTTCCCCCAAACTTGCATTGATATCCAATTAGCTCTGCAGGGAGCAATCCAAGTGGGAAAGCATTAGATGGAGCTGAACTCGTGATAAATCCTCCTACAGCTAAGCATTAGTCAGAAATACGCTGATCTAATAACAAGTCGTGATTACAGTTTAATCCTGACTGGTACAGATAAAATGTGTCATTTAGTGTTGACTTCTATGATTCCCTAAGGTAACAGTGTGGAGTTCTCATTAACTAAAAGAATTATTCAGTTTGAGGCAGAAGCCATATAACTGCATGCTTTTTACAGGACTGGGATCAGTGCTTTTGTTGCAGAGGTGTATGCGAGTTGCTACTAAATCAGACGCTAATCACATCCCCTCTAGTCAATTTCTAAGCCTCTTACTTAAAGCATTTTAACAGTTTTTTAATTGCAAATGACTCTGTTTTATTATTTGAGGAGAATTCCTCCTGCCCCACCCTTCCAAATGTGATAGGCGTTGCTCCAGTGCTGCATTCATCTAATGCCTGAAAGTACAGATGCGATGTAGTGAATTGCTCGGTGCGATAAGAGAAAGAAATAATTTATCTTTATAGTATTTCTAGGTTTTAGTGAGATTAAAAAAAAAAAAAAAGTGCCACTGGTTATCAGAAGTAAGATTACTTCTAATTAGTGTTAGAGATGTAAAACTCTAAGTTTGGTTTTAACTGAAAATAAGCAATAAGATGAAAGATAAACTAATTCTTTTTAAGTGACTTCACGTATCTTTAAGCGGCATTTAGGATTCAACTACATTCATTTTTGTGCTATAAATATACATAGCTTTTAAAGAGGCTTTCCTGTGCATATGTTTGATTTCTGCAAGAGTTGTTGTGCAATGTATATCCCGAGATTACAAAAGCAATTAACTCTAAAATTATTCAGAAAAAAGATTAGGCTCACACTGGCATCTGCTTTGATGGAATCATAGAAAACAGTGCTTGCTCAGTACCTGCTTGGGTGCTGATATGTCTTAAACGATCTATAACTAGGATCGTTAGAGATACATCTTTATTTCTCCAAATATAAATGGATTCTCCAAGTCATGATAATTACAAAGTCATTTTTATTATCAAATGACCAAATAATGTATCCCCACTGATTATCTTTGGGAATATTTCTCATGTGCCTATAAGTTAAGGTTTTCAGATCTGGTGTGCGGTAGAATATGAAAATAAAATAGACGTAGATAATTTTAAGGCCAAACACTGTTTTGCAGTTATTCTTCTTTTTCAGCTTTTCTTTGTATATAAATAATTCTAAGACCAAAAGCATACTAATATACTTCATGGCTCTTCTGTTCCTTGAAGTGTCTTTTTGTTTTGTTGAAATCTCTCTCAATATTTCAGAATATATTGATTCTGGTGAGGTAGACATCTGACTTCATTTTAAAAACTGAAAGATTTCCAGGGCAAAGAGGTGAAGAAATCTATCCTCAGATAATACTTGTCATTAATTTCTAAAGAAAAAAAGCTCCAGTATGAAAAAAGATGAATAGAAGAGGTGGTTCTCCCTGCAGCTCCATTTTGGATCGGAAAAGAGGAAGAAGTTAGTGAGCTTTTTAGGGAACTTAGTCTGGAACTAAGAAATCCAAGTTGTTAAAAAGTGAGGGAGGAAGAGGGATCTGATCTGGTGTGGTTGCTGAAGGTGCAGCCAAAACAAAAGCTTAGAATGACTGATGAAATCAGTGCTTGGTTAGGTTGATCTAAATAAGTAAAATATCTTTATACAGCTTTCCTGAAAATAAATAAATAAAAAAACCAACATCCAGAAAAGAATCCTGTAAAACAGTAAATCCTGTAAGAGACCCTCGTGAGATCCTAGTGCAGAACTTGATGCACGCTACTGACCGAGTGGGAGGAGAGAAGCGCCAGCTGTGGTTGCGCAGGGGCCGTCTAGTCTTACCCAACCTTCCTGACCTGAAAGGAGCAGTGAGGCTTCTAGGTCATCTTTCCTACATCTGCATTTCTGCTGCTCCCTTGTGAGAGAATGGCCAGGGAGTCATGAGACCAGGGTAGGGCATAGGACTGGACTTGACTGAAGAACCAGTTGTTTCTCTCCAGTTTGGCACCTGAGGGACCAGGGACCTGCTCTGTAGAAAGAGGAGAGCCTGAGGCCATCTTTGCCCAGGGCATGCCCCATCCCCAGCATGTTAAGTGTTCTCTTTGCTCCCACTTGGTACCTGGGAAGTAATTTGGAATACACACATTGAATCTGTCCATGGGACCGGAGCACTGGAGGCCAACTGGTCTGACAGTATGGAGGGACACAGAGCTGCTGTGGTACCATTGGAAATTTGTTCTCAGGTCAGTCTGACAGTAGAGTTACGCTGGCTTCTGTTAAGTAAATCCTAATTAAAAATTGTGTAATTGGAAATTGAATTGCATTCACAGCTGCGATGAGTATAGGTGTTTTTTTTTCCATAGAGATGTTTGTGTGTATTTATTTATTATAGCATGTTAATAGACTATCACTTATGATACAATCTTGTATTTTATTTCTTAGTGGTGGTGGCAGCTTTCCTGCTGCCTTATAAGGTAGTCGTTTTTCAGCCTAAACAGTTTAACTATAGTGTCTGTGTGTATTCATATTCTAAACAATCATTCCAGCTTCTGTTTTCTTGGTGTTAAGCAACAAATTATTCAAGATATACATGGCAATGAATGTGTTGCTGCAAACAGAAACACCTGATTGGACAGGGAGCATAAAAGAATTTAAGATGCATGTTCATCTGAAAATCTCTTTGCTGAATTTTGCATGAGAGTAATGACAAAGCAAAAGGCCCTTGAGTCTCCCACACATTGAGGTGATTCACGTGTTTCACATTGACACGTTTGTCACTGCCTGATGGTATGACTCTGTATACTGAAGAAAACATTTCTTGTCAGACATATTCTTTTGTTGCAGTAGTTCTGAAATATGAAAAACAACAACAACAAAGTGCTGAGAATTATAGTGTATTAACCTAAGTGCCAACTAAAATGAAATAATTTTTCTAGTATGAAGCACTAGGGTTCTGATTTTGTGTAATGATTTACGTTCAACTGTAATGTGGCCTGTTGCAAAATTACTGTAATAAGAGTTCCAAATATTTGTCAAGAAAAAATGAAGAGATTTGAATTAAAAAATAAAACCCTGCTTAAGAAAATCCAATGCAGCACGCAAATATGGAGATTCTATGATCCAGATAAGCTGCAGCTGAACAGCCCATCCTGAACATTGCACCAAGTTCAGGTTCTCAATTAAATAGCAAAAGATCGTATCACATCTCTGGAAAGACAAGCGCTCTATAGCTTTGTTCCAGGAAATTCATTTAAGTGTGAAGGAATCATAAACATTACCCAGCACTGGGCTTCTAGTGATAATCTCTCCTTAGTAACCAAGGGCAATCTTTCTTAAAAAGAAAAACTCCGATGCCAAACATTTCTTTTAGCAACAAAATGAATGCTAATTATGTTTTTGCCTGAACTTCACTTTCCCCCCGTGGTGGTTTATTCTACAGCTTTTTGGAGACTCCCACAGCAGTATTTTAAAGAATATTTTGGTAGGGATCTGTTTTGTTTTGGTGTTTAGTTATATAAAAAAAAATATTTGAGGTAATCAGGAATAAAAGCTTTAAATGAGGCAAATAGTAAGAGTTGATCTGAAGATATGCTCCTGTCATCCCCGCACATCACAGGATGGGTTTGAGTTGTCTTCTGAAATAAACAGTCGTCCAAAATATATTGGCAATTGGTATAGCATAATGAAGTAATTAAGGTTAGACAGAGAACTTTTAGACTGCTAAAGCTGAGACTGTCTGTTAATCGTTATTGTAAGAGCACAAAGTTTTTTGTTGTTGTTAAGACCCCTTGATTGCTTTGCAATTGCATGTGATATAAATCTACTTAAATCAACCTCCTCGTGTTCTTGTTTCAGCAGTTGAAGAGCTGCTGTGTTCCAGTCCTTTTCACTACAGTCTTGGCTTGAGTCTTTTTATAGGCTGCCAGAAGGGTGTAGCTGGCAGGTTCATGAGTTTGGGGATGCTGAAACTTCATAGGGGATCAGGAGGAAGTTGGAGAGGTTCTGAGAAGAGGATTTCTACGTATGTAGGAATGATCTCTTGGTTTGGAAATAGTGAAAGTACTTGTAACGTAATATGCTCTGATCACCTTGTTCTGAAATCCTTCCCTAGCATCCTGTTCTGGCATCTGTTATAGACATGGTCTTGGGCTTAAAACCAACACAACTGGAGGCCGTGTTCAAGTTTTTTATATAAGTTTGACCTCATCAGTGTAAAAATTTATAGCTCAAGACATGACTATCAGTCCAGAAAACATTAAAAGAAAAAAAGTGAAGGCCTGTTTTTTTCATGTTGGAGAACTGATTCCTAGAGGGTGTGTATAGGCCAATTTTTTATAGGTTTACTTGGGGGAAAAAAAATCACGTAGGAGGTGTCCATTAATTTTGGGTAGACTGCAGGCCATCAGCTCATAACTTGTCTTCTGTGGAGTGTTCTTCATATTTCTCCCTCATGCAGCATGTGTGTATTCCCTTTTCCAATGGCTGATGTCAACGTGACAACTGTAGAAAGCACAGAACAGTCTGTGGAGAATGGTGATTAATTATCTGGGTTGGCAATTAATTTCTCTCCCCTTTGCTTGGCATTACAGGCCAAAGGCTACTGTAATTTTCACCAGTACAAATAATTTACTGGTGCAGCAAATGTAATAAACTCGAGCTTCTGCTGATGTGTGCTTACATATTAATGTGAAGACGTACACCTATACCAGCATACAGGCATGAACCTTATTTCCTGCTGCTTTCCTTAAAGCGTGTTGAGACTGAAACTATACGGGACTTTCATGTTTCTTGTTTATAAAGAAATGCTAAACGTTTTAGTGGAACCCTGTGCCTTGTAGAATCCTCTTTAATACATTGTTAGAAAAACAACTAATACAGATTATTAGAAAGACAAGCAGAGTTTCAAAACCTAATTTTATTATATTTTAATTTATTATTATATGTTCTTACCATTTCTAAGTATGAAACAAAGAAGTTGAATGAATGACTAATTCAGCTAGAGATATTAGCTTTCAAAAGCTTCGGATGACCTAACAGCCCAATAGACAGAATTCCTCCTTCCCTTGGTCTCCTTCAAAAATCCTTGCTCTCATACTACTTGTTAATAAAAACTAGTGTCTGCATCCCTGAAACTGACAGTTTGGGTAAGCCAACATTGAAAATCATGTTTATCTTCACATACTTTCAAGCTAGGATTTAAAATACCCATCATGTTTTGTTGTTTACTTGTTTACTATTAGAGCACCATCTTTAAGCTTCTGATTTTTACGACTCTCTCACTAGTTCAGCAGATGTGTTTTCATTACCTTTACTAAGAAAGACTGTGCAGGTCATGTATTTGGGGTCACATGTTTCAGCCCATTGTGTATGAGGAATACTGTGCCTATCAGAGAGCAGTCAACAGCAATGAAAAAGCAGAGGAGGTTATGAAAAGAATGTATGCTGCTCTTAAGCTGTCACCATCACCTCGTTTGAAGTTGTTCTTATGAGGTAGGAACACCATTAGCAAAGTTTCTGCAGGCAAAACTTACCTGAAAGGATTCTGGAGGTCGCTTAAGGCAAAAATCTTTAGAACAGAACAGCTAGATGTGCAGAAACCTATTAAAAATATCCAATATTATGGATAAATAATGCCTTATTGCAGAAAATTTATTCAACTGTGACATGCTTTTCAATCATTAGTAAGTATTCAGTGCATTTCCTAGAGTCGCTGACTAAAATATTTTAAGAATCAAATATTAGTGTTCTCTGCAGATAAAACTCATGGCAATTTTTTGGTACTGGTGTTTTCTTTAAGGTCTTTTGTGAGGCTGTGTGTCTTTGTTTGTGCAGTTACTCATCTAGAACTCTTAGCTAAACAGTTCATATCTTCTCAGTAATTTCCAAACAGGTAATTGAATTCAGTAGGCTTCTTTTTTTTTTTTTTTCCTCAAAGAATGTTATTAACCTATGTCTACTATGCAAACTGTTCTAGTATTAAATATTGTTGTTCCTGTATTGTCCACAGCAGTGCATATTCATCCTAAATCTCTCTACTTTTCAAGCAGTCCGTTTCCCCGGTAACAAAGCCAATAATACAGGTTTCTGCTGTAAATGGGAGAAGGATAAATACAGACTTATACTGCTGACTTCATTTGGGGCTCTTCTGAGGCAGTTGGAAATGGATGCAATTGCATAATCTCTGATTTAAAGCATTTTTTTTTTCCACCTCTGTTAATTAATCCACAAGCAGTAGGATAAATAAAACTACAGTATACTCTACACTCTCTCTTGTTTCTGGATCCCTTGCTTTCTCCTTTATCAAACTATCAAATGCAAGGCATATTCAGTAATATGAACAATGTGTCCGTGTCTCAGGATAAGTCCTTTCAGCAGGTCTACCACTCTTCTGATGGGATTCATTAGATGAAGAAGTAGAATCCTAAAAGCAGAACCTTAAAAGTGGGGCTTTAGAAGTATAATCTGAGAAGCACCCTAAGTCTCTTCCACGGTGTTTTCTAAAGAATCAATCTTCACGTAATTCTGTTAGCGTTACAGGCTATATCTACCACTGAGATGGGACAAAGTTGCTTTTGTAAGCAGTGCGGTCCTGTTTGGCTTCATCTCAGCAGTTGCTGCATTGAAGTTGCTCTATTCAAACCAGGCTGTTCAAGAGAGAATAGCCAAATAATAAAACAGCATATGATCTGTGTTTAGCGATTGAATTTGCTCACTTCAGCTTGTAATCCGTAGCTGCTTTTGCAGGATGGTGCTAATTCAAACATCGGTAGTACTTGAGCTTCATTTCATGGGGTTTTTTTGGTTGTTTTTTTTTTATATATATATATATATATATATACATATATATAGGCCAGCAATTGTGAGTTTATGGAACCACTTATCTGTATTTTGTTGTATGAATGTCCAAGTTATAACTTGACTTAACGCTGTACTGAATAGATGCCAAAATTAGAAAGACTTGCAGTTATAATACCATTGCTGTCCTCTAAATCACTGCCCACCTGAATTAACGTGCTTTTGTGTATGACGTGTATGGTGTGAGGAAATTATTTGACTACAGAAATTCAAGCATTTCGGCATATTTCTACATCAGTGATGCTCATCTGATTATTTGAAGTTTACTTCACAGCAACAACAGCTGGAGACTTGTTTTGCTTTAAAAAACATAGAATAACCAAGAAGAATCCAGGCTGACATGTGCATGAAATGCTGCCATGCTCTGTCATGTTGACACCAAGCCAACACCAGAATGTCTGCCACGGTGTCTCGTGCCCTGCTGCTTCCCCTTCTTGCCTAAATTAGTGTGAGTGCCAGCATCTGGGACAAACCATACTGTATCTTGGATCTATGCCTTGCCACCACCTGGAATAAATACTGTAGATTAAAGCCTGGAATTGGAGAAGGTTTGACTTTGTGACCTGTACGGAACGCAGCATTTCTGTTTGTCTGCTTTATGCATTTCACATTAGATCCACCTGAGAGGGCCACATGTACCTAGCTAGTGATGTAACTTCTTATAAATCATTCAACAGCAGTTAGCTCTCAAGCTTGATGTGAGCAGATGGACTTCATGGTCCCTATTCCAAACTCATTGTTACTGTGCTACTCCTTCCATATTCCATTCCATCTTCCACTCTGGTTGTGACTTTTTTGTTCTCTTTTAAATACATTTTTGCTTTCTTGATATTAATATTTGCTTGATTGCTTTTACCAGGGTATTTGGCAGCAATGACTTGCAAAGGTGTAGTTTGCAGCTGGACCACGGTGTCCTCTCTGGTTTCATTATCCTTCCAGTATGCTGACTTTTGAGCAGGTGTCCGTGTGTATTCTTCAGTTTGCTAAAGGATTTTCTCAGCACTACACACCTGCTTCTTCTTTAGGTGTTTTCTCATTTTTCTCTTCTGGGTGTGTCTATATTAGCATGCAGTGCTGATACCATTGTCATCCAGACCTGGCACACCCCTTCTCTCTATGAGCCTGAGTCCTTTAAAGCAGAGTAATCCAGGAAAGGTCATGGAATGGATAATCTCAGGAGCATCAGGCCCAGTCAGCATGGGTTTATCGATCATAGATTCTGTTTAACAAACCTGATTTCATTCCAGACAAGGTGACGTGTTTAGTGGATGAAGGTACGGCACTCGATGTGGTCTTCAGTAAGGTCTTTGACACTGTCTCCATGACATCCTCATAGAGAAGCTGGCTACCTGTGGTTTGGATGGGTGTACGCTCTGCTGGGTGGAACACTGGCTGGATGGCCAGGCCCAAGGAGTTGTGGTCAATGGAGTTAAATCCAGTTGGTCACAAGTGGTCTCCCCCAGGGCTTGGTAGTGGTAGTGGGGCTGCTTCTATTTAACATGTTTATTAACGATATTGACACGGTTATTGTGTGCACCCTCAGTAAGTTTGCATACACCAAGTTGGGAGGGAGTGTTGATCTGCCAGAGGGGAGAAAGGCACTATGGAGGGACCTGGGTAGACTGGATGGATGGACCAAGGTAAACTGTATGAGTTTCAATAGGGCCAAGTGTCAGGTCCTGCGTTTTGTTCACAACAACCCCAGGCAACCCTACAGGCTTGGGGAGGAGTGTCTGGAAAGCTGTCTGATGCAAAGGGACCTTGGTGTACTGATGGCCGGCCAGTCGGCTGAATATGAGCCAGCAGCGTGGCCAAGAAGGCCAATGGCATCCTGGCTTGTATCAGGAATGGTGTGGTGAGCAGGGTTAGGGAGGTAATCCTGCCCCTGTACTGGGCACTGGTGCGGCCCCTCCTTGAGTACTGTGTTCAGTTTTGGACACTTCAATATTGAAAGGACATTGAGGAGCTGGAGCAGGTCCAAGGAAGGGTAACAAAGCTGGGGAAGGGCTTGGAGAGTATGCCCTATGAGGAGAGACTGAAGGAACTGGGGCTGTTTAGTCTGGGGAATAGGAAGCTGAGGGGAGACCTTATTGCTCTATTCCAGTATCTGAAAGGTGCTTGCAGCGAGAGTGGGGTTGGTCTCTTCTCACTGGTAATGGGTGACAGGATGAGGGGAAATGGCCTCAAGTTGCACCACGGGAGGTGCAACTTGGATAGCAGGAAAAATTTCTCTGCAGAAAGGGTTGTTAAGCACTGGAATGGGCTCCCCCGGGAGGCGGCTGAGTCACCATCCCTGGATGTGTTTAAAAACCATGTGGATACGGTGCTCAGGGACATGATTTAGTGGAGGGTTGTTAGAGTAAGAGTAGTATGGTTAGGTTGTAGTTGGACGTGATGACCTTGAAGGTCTTTTCCAACCTGAGCAATTCTGTGATTCTAAGTAGTAATAAAAACAGACCCTGACACACAATCAGTATTTAGCCTACCTGTAAATATGAACCACGGAGCTCCATGGTTTTATGGTATGTTTTTTTGTTGTTTGTTTTCTGATTTATTTATTTTTTTATTAGCCCACTTGATGGCTATGTTTTTTGTTAATTTGCTTGAGTCCCTGTTTTAGTTATCTGTCTTTGGGCAGCAGCATCACTTGGTTATCTCTGAACTGCTGCTTTAAGTCTGTATCCAGCCATAAATTGCCATGCTGTGCTTAGAAGCCCTGTCTTTGGCTACTGCTTTGTGAATCTTTTTGATAGATAGGTGTGTGCCTGTTAACCTATGGCCTTGGTGTCTAGTAGCCTGTGATATCTCAGTGGGCTGTGTTATGGTACCTTGTCTTTGTAATGTCTTGCAGTTTGTCTCTGCAGTCATTCTGCTGTCTCACTCCAATTTATAGGAGGGAGAGGAGGTTCTTTGATATACGTATTCCCAACGTGAGATTAAGAAACAACGGTTCAAATGTTGGTCTGACCAGTTTATTACAAATCCTAATCAGGGAGATGGGGAAGGGGAGGACGGACACTATTACGATTTAGGGTGATGGGGAAGGGAAGGTGGATGATGATAGGAAAGATAGGAAAGAAACAAGAATTGTGTAAAGCGGGGATAGTCACCACCAGGATCCAGCAGCGTCCCGTTGCACGCTGTGCTGATGGTCCAGGGCAGAAGGAACAGTATGTTTAAGTCTCTCAGTAATGCCAGGGTGGAGATTTTCCTGACTGTCATCTCTGGATGATCTTTAGTACCAGCCCTTCTCTTTTTTTTTTAATTATTTTTTTCTTTGGGAATGGTATATAAGGAAGGACAGTTGGGAATGCAGTTCTTTCTGTGCTATTTGATTTTTATTACCGGTGTGCTCAGCCAGTACAGTGCGTCCCATATATCTTACAAAAGAGATTTAGTTTCTCTGTTACATTTATTGTCTAATCTGAATATAAGAGGCCTGAATGTCTCCTTATCTCTGTCTTATGATGTTTGTTGAAGATACAGGGTTGGTATTATAAATACATTGCGCATGGAATCATGCATAAATTAGGCAATCTGAATGAGTAGTGGTTTTTTCTCTCTAAAGTAGACTAATGCCATGTAATTTCTTGTCAGTCTATCTCCTAGAGATTTTGGAGGGTTTTCCTGGGCAGTGAAGAGCCTAATATGTGTGTTTTATATATTATATATAGTATATATTATATATGCCAGAAGAAATCAGATTTAATATATCATAGTATCCCATGAAAGTCCAGTCTTATAATATTGTGGAATAATAGAATTGTTTGAGTTGAAAGGGACCCTTAAAGGTCATCTAGTCCAACATGACATCCCTAGTTCCTGACATCCCTATGTAGCCTAGCAGCATCCCTATACCCTTCCTATGTTACCTGTCCCCGCATCCACTGCCTGTGCATTTTCCTCTTGCTCTCCAGTTTGACCAGCAGGTCCTGGTTCGGCCACGCTGGTCTCTTGCCTTCTTTTCCTGACTTTCTCCACCTGGGGATGGAGAGCTCTTGTGCCCTAAAGATCTGCCAGCTCTGAGAACAGTATACCTGAGAACAATTTTCACTGGCACTCTGAGTGGTAGGGCATGCCCCTTAAAATCCCAGTGTGTCTCATGGAGGAGTACAGTGCAAATTGAATCATCAAACAGAAAGGCTAGCCCTCAAAAGACTGTACTATTCTTATTCTGCAGGGAGGCTGTTCTCCCTCATAACCAACTAATGAGGAATTATCTCTCAAGTAGGTCACTTCAGTTAATGTCATACTATGGACACTTTCAAAGTAGATCAGATACAGAGAGAGAGGGATTGAATTTGTTTAGTAATTCACTTTGTAAAGCTTTGAAGTAAATGAATACATAAAAACCAGTTTTATAAAAGCAAAAAGCTCTACACAGTATTATCATAGAACTGATTTAGCTAGAATAAATCAAAGGGTAAGAAAATTCAGATAGGATTAAGCATGAAAAAGTAGAACACCATTTTGAAGTGGTTTGGAACAGCACAGACAAATATAACATTATTTGTCTTGTTCTTGTAAAAAGCAGATGCACTTCTGTGAGTATCAGACTTGAAACATTCCTAGAGTATCTGATGTAATGAAAGGAATGGGAATGATTTACTGGTGTTTCCACGTGTGTGTTGTGCTCTTCTCATTTACAAAATCTTTTCAGATATTGTACTTCAAACCTCTCTGGATATTTGATTCTGTGAGCGGCTGCTGAACGTTCAGATTGATTGCTTCTCCTCCACATACGGTTGAAGAGTTAATTTAAACCTCTGAAATCTGGTTTAGTTTGTATTTGAGAACCATCTTGAGCCTGTGTTTAAGTCCAAACACACTTTGTAGATACCAGGTACATCCGTGCCACTCAGACTTAAGCCTGTGCTTGGCAGCAGACCTTGGAAAACTTCAGCAGTCCAAGAGAAGGATAGACCAGGAGCCTTGGATGTAGGCTGATTTTGTCAGCCTAAGCTCTGGTGTTAATTACTTTGAGCAAATTGAAAGAAGACTCAGAGACTCTAGGTTCGCACAATTCACATTGTTATTTCAAAGAAATTAGACAAATATTTCTAGAGAGATCAGCCCCTCCGCTCAATGCCTCCTAGCTATTAATGTTCTCACATGAGTATTTTTCTCTTTTTTTTTTGCTACTGAGAAACAGGATCAGAAACGAAATCAAGATAAGGCTGCTAAGTTATTTCTTTAATTTACTCTGAAAATATATTAAGGCTGTCTGTATTTTTTAGCCAAAATATTTTCTTCAATCAAAAAAAAGAAGTGATAAAAGAGATTTCTTTAACTATTTGATGCTTTGCAGTTTGATGAGACTTGTATACTTGATCAGCATTCCCACACTATTAAAGAGTTCTGGCAGCTAACAGAAAACTGCACTTCTGAACTTCTTTCATTTTTTTTTTTTCCTCACTTCATTCAGAATATACATATATATTTTTAATCTTGTAATTAGTTGAAATGTTTGGCAACCAGCTAATCGTTTGCAAATTAATTTTGCTATGCAAAATGTAGTTAAAATCCTGAATCGTTAAAAAGGCAGTTTTGGATGGGTGTTTTATAACATTAAAAGCTAACAGCATCAAACAGAAGCAGCAGTTTTGAGTGCTGTCAATATTATTGCAGAGGCTATCAAGCAGGGCACGTTAATTTTCACATGAGAGATGTGCTGTTGGAGGGAATGTAACTTTTTAAAAGAAGCACTGCTCTCATTCACAAAAGGAAAGACGTTATGGAACGTTAGGCTACTCTTTAAGAGATACTTTCTCTAACAAGGCATTTCATTACAGGAAAGCTTGATGATAAATTGCTTTGTTTTCTCACAAAATTTGGAAAGTTAAAATGGGGTCTTCTGCAGCCTGAAGTCCTGATTCTGACTGCTGAAATTAATGAACTTCATTTAAACACAGCAACCTGCTCAGCTGTGGAAATGGGAGCCTGGTTTAACCTTAGCTACAGATGGGGAATGGAAAACATACATGGGGAGGTCAGCTGTAGTGATGGCTCAGTTTGGGAAGTGCCTTCGGAACAGCGTGCTCCTCTTTGTGCTTCTTGTGCCTCAGTTATTTTCTGTATGAAAGCCAGCGAATCGATTTCTCGATCCAGATCAGTCTTGCATTTCTTTGCTGGTCCTCGGGAACCCGGGAGTGTGTAATGATAAGCAGTCCCGTGTTACCTCCTTTTCAGCTTTTTGAACTTCAGAGTGTTCTTTTGCAATTTCATTCAATGTCAGTCGCAAAATAAATGAATAATCCAAAATCATTGAAGTCTTCTCTCAGTAATCAGCAACCCTCACTGACGGTTCCATTCAAAGGTTTTTGCTTACAATTGGTAGTTAAGTAGTCTCAACAGATCTCAGAGAGAGCTCTGAGTCGGATGCTGAATGAATATATAAATACGTTTTGCTCCCCAAAATGCATGGTGTAAAGGAAGTCTAAATAAATAAGTCAGGTAAGCAGAGATGATTATCCTAATGGCTTTTCAGTGATCTTTCAGTAAGCTAATGGGCACCTTTTCAGGCTGGAGAGAAATATGAAGTGCAGTGAAATGATCTCACAGGCCTATTTAGTCACGTGCTTAACATACAGAACAGAATAGAGTTCAGAAACTGATGCTGATTGCGTTAAACCTTTCTGAAAACAAGCGTCCAGGTATTTGAGATATGCAGAAGTAATGGTTCTACGTTTTTGTGGTTTTTCATTTCTAGCTCTGAAAATACGTCGTCTTAATATCTCACTAATATCTAACCTCCAAAAATCCGCTACCGCCCTTTCATTAGCAAGAGAGAAAATTCTAGTATTTTTCTCTGGTATAATTGCTATTCCCAGTGAAGCCTGAATAAAACCAGAATTCTGAATGATGTTGATGTATTGGCTCACTTAGAAAAGCACTGTTAGCAGTTGATTGCTTATATAATCTACTTGGCAATTTTTTACATTTACGTTGTCCTTATTTAGTTAAAAGAACATAGAGGTTTTTACTCCTATTTGGTCCATTAATTTTCCCAAGTCATTTGAACAGCAAGGTATTTAACCAGCCTTCTATGCGGTTGAAACGCAATATTATTTCTAAAGCACCTAAATTGAGTGCTTTTAGTCTAAGGCTTAAGGCTTTCTTTAGAAACAAGCCACATTATCCGTGAAAGATTAATGCTTGTATGAACAAGAAGGGTAATGTAATCAGGAATAGTAGTCTTATATCATCATAAAAAATGGTGCTCGCTGAAAATTGCAGCGAAAGAAGGTTCAGAGTTTTAAACAACCCCCCATAGCTGGTTCTTTCTATCATTAACAACAAATTAAAACTAATTACCTTCTAATCACAGAAGAACAGAGTCTGATGTTCCAATCATACTTTGTGGTGATTATAAAGGCAGGTGTAGAGCAAAGGCAACGCTCGACTTGCAAGCGTGAAAGATGTGAATGACTAGAATTAGTTCTGAATTTTATGCTAATAGTCTTTTGGATTTCTGATCTGTATGGGAAGTAGAAGGATTTATGCTGCTTTTTTGGGTTGTTTTTTTTCCAAAGATGGCCTGTTCACAGAAGTGCATGTTGGTGATTTGTAAATACACAGCATTTCAGCCAAGTAATTTGAGGATGTATTCAAGTTGGGTACGTTTCCCTGTAATTCTAGGGACTGTAATGACAGAGAAGGTAAAGAGCAACTCCAAAATTCCTCATGCTCATTCAGCTTTCTTTTGTTGCATTTTCTAATATTGTGTTGGAGAAAGAAGAGGCATTTGAAACAGCCAAAGAAGCAAAAAACCCAAATCAAAACTTTGATTACGGTTTTCTGCAAAGTTTCATTCCAATCAGTGTGCTTTTGAATTCGCTCTGCACGGTGTATAATATTTTGCTGACTGTTTACTTTCACGTTTCAGAAAGATACGATCTCACTGTCATATGTAGATTGCCATGGGACTTATTTCTTACAAATTTTGATCATGCTAGGTTTGCTTCAATTTCTTTTCCAGTGAGACTGATCAGTAATGATACTGTGAGCAGTACCCACTGGAATTCCAAGTAAAAGAGAGGAAGCCAGTTCCTGGGAGAAAATAAAATATCCAGAAAGCAAACAACTGCAACAGGTTTTAAAAGAATTTTAAACTATTAAATATATATCAAGTAATGTCAGTGGATACTGTGTTAAAGAAAAGTGATAAAGAAAAGTGATAAATATTTTAGAAACTCAGTGAAATAGGAGTGTCCTGGCACTGAGTGTTTTAAGAGGTTGAAACATGCTTATAGGTTGCTGGCCAAGTGTCAAGCTGTAAGGAGGAGATGATGCCATTGCACCATTGGAGGGGAATTGCTGCAAGGGTAGCCTCCAAGGCAGGGTTTCTCTGATTATGTGATCACCAGTACAAGTAATTTATTACTAATGTAGTAAATAAGTGTATTAAGTGGTTGTACTTGCTGTTTTCAGGCCATGTGACATTTCTACATCCATAAGTCAAGCTCTCACTTTGGATCAGGGCCATCATGTGCTTCTTATGTAATCCTATTCATGCTTTGCCAAAGATTTTAAGTGAAGAGAGGCTTGGTTGGATTCTGCCAGGAGCTCTCGGATGAGAGTGCCAACAGGGTGTCTTAGTCTGAGATCCTCTCTGACCTCAGCATAAGAAGTATGTTGGGCATGAGAGCTGACTAAACTGTATCATGTTGGTCCTCCGACGTTGTCTCCATCCATATTCGAAAATTACGGGCAGACATGCAAAGACCAATGCTGCTAATCTTGTCTTTCCCAGAATTTAATGAAACATATGTGCAAAAAAGAAATTCTTTCTGTTTCTGTCACTGTTGGGTTTTTGTTTTTATTTCCATACTACATTATTTATGTATAGAAGCATTTCATGAATTTTTTATTTATTTACTGATTATGAAACGACTTAGGCTGGAGGGGACTTCTGAGAGCGGTCCAGTCCAATGTCTTGATCAAAGCAGGACAAACTTTAATGTTACAGCAGTTTGCCCAGGGCCATGCCTTGGTCAGATTTTAAATATCTCTAGTGACAGAGTAAGCAACAAGTTCCTCACCACTCTGACTCTGATCATATTATGCTTTATGTCTAGTTGGATTTCTTATGCTATAGACTGTGGTCTTTGCTTCTCGTCAGTTCTCTGCGTACTTCTATGAAGTGTCTTCTCAGTATAATCCTCTTTCATGCAGTAGAAGACTCTGGTTAGGTACCCTCTTATCTTTTTTTTGTTGTTTTTTTTTGTTGGTTTTTTTCTTTTTAATAAGGCCAAACAAGCCTTATTGTACTCCATGTGCTTCACCCACGTAACCATCCTCATGGCCTTCTGCTGGATTTGTTCTAATTGGGCAATGTTTGCATTGGGAAACTCAAAAATAGACACACATAGCAGTTGTATTTTCACAGGCATTGCACAGTGGGGAACAATTATTTCCCTTGATCTGCCAGCCATGGTTTTGCTGGTAGCCTAGCAGCAGTAGCCCTTCTTCAGCTCAGGAGAACGTACTGATTCTTGTTGAACTTGCTTGCTAGGATACTAAGGTCTTTTCCTGTGGATCTGTTTCATAGCCACCTGATCCCATCCTGTATCGTCCCGTGGAGTTTTCTTTCAGGTGCAGAGCTTTGTCACTGTTAAATTTCATAATGTTCTTGTTAGTCTATTACTCACGTTTGTCACAGCTCCTCTGAACTGCATCTGGGCTTACCAGTAGATCAGCCCCTCCTTTTGCATCACCATCAGACTTTCTTTGGGAGCTTTCTTCTTTTGCAGTCATTGCTGACATTGCCTGGAATCAGCCTCAGTAATGACCTCTGAGTAAAAGCCACTCAAAGCTGGCATCCAGTTATATTTCAAACATTTTAGCACTGCCTCAGGAGCCCAAAGGCCCAGCCAGTTGACAACCCATTCTGCCTGGCTCACCGTAGCCAGCTACAAGGGTGGAATGGGAGGCCATCAAAACATCAGGACTGCAGAAATTTTGACGAAGTATTTAGTTGTTATGAACTAGTGTGAAATTTCAGGAAGAGTAATTGAATCACAGAATCATGCAATTGCATTTATTTATAACTCAAGTAATCCTCTTGGTAAAAGATAGCTGTGTTATTTGTGTAATGAGGAACGCACTTGCTGGTGCTCAACATCAGTTACTCTATGTAGCAAATACATGGAACTGAAAGAAAATGGTAGAGTTTTGTATGTTACATTTACTGTCTTTGGTATTTCCACTTGCATTTCAAGTAATTGTGGTTAGTGAATCAACTACGAGATCTTGTTTCAGGTTACAGTTCCACAATTCAGGAGTTCACAATATACAGAATGTCATGCAAAAGCAATTGCTCTGGCAATACTGATTTAAGGTAAAAGGAACAGAGAATGGCAAAGATTCTCTATCAAAATTAAAATCCAGAAAAGAGAGTCTTCTTTTTTTAACATAAATTTCATGTGGTCTTACATTTGTTTCAACATCTTTAGCTGGGCACTGCTGTAAGGAGCAGATTTAGTTAACGTGAGAAATTTGACAAATTATGATGATCTCGGAGTGCCAAATCCCTGCTAAATCCACATCTTTTAAGTTCTTTAGTAGTTTTAAAATTCTCTATCAACAACGCAAACTGCAGTTTCCAATAAAGTGTAGTTAGTTCGAGGTGCCTTTGGTTTTGTTTTGTTTGTTATTTGTTCATGTATTTGTTTTGGGTTTTTTTTTTTAAGGAAACAATTACACGTCAACATTCATTTTGTGTCAGGTACTGATGATAATAATTAAAAAAGTCTTGATTGGGATTACTTGTTAGGCAGTTATGTACTTAAGTAATTAAAATTATCATCTATTATATTGAATACTCTGAATATTCTCACGTAATTGATGTTAGTCTTGTCCAGAGAGTAGGTTTTGTCTCCAGTGAAAAGGAAGATTATTCCCAGATTGGAAAAAGTATCGGGTTTATACAACACCCTCTCCCTCTTCAGCCTTCTCCTAGTGAAAGTGTGCGAATCCTAAGTGGCTTGAAAATTAATTCTTTTTTTTTTTTCCCTTTAAATGTAGTTTGAAATGTAGCAAGACATTTTGAGATTACGCTTCCTAGATCCCATCCGTTTGTAATATAAAGAGCACAGTGATGTTTTCTTGAAAAAGCTTGCAGCAGTGAACTGGAATTTGCATAAACGAATGAAACTCATTTGAATGCCAGAATATAAATGCGACTTTTGACCAAGAAATCAGTTCCTTCTGTGTTTATATTTGTATGAAATATATTGAATGTAGAAAGGTGCTCCAAACGAGTTGCAAATAGAAAAATGTCGATACCAAAATTTGTCTTCTGTGCGTAGTGCTGAGCTGTGAGCAACTGAAATGACCTTGTTCTATGCTTTATAGAGCTGTATGGGGTTGAGGCCTCTATTCCTGCTGAATTTTCAGAGTATTTTCATTCAAAAGACTTTTTTTAGTCAGTTTTATTAATATGCTTTGTGTACTCCTTGCCTAACCAGGGACACCTGTCAGTTTTGTTCCCATATGGTATTACTAAAAAGTCCTTTGAGACAGTTCAGCCTTCCTTGCAGCCAATCACTTGTGCGTCATATTAAACAGGCATCAATAAAAGGTGATTACCTACTTTCAGCTTTAATTTCTTTCAAAAAAACTTAGTGAACAAAGCCATGAAAACTGCTGCTGTCAAGATGACTGCTAGAGATGCAAACAGAATTATGAAGATTCGTGTTGGTTTTTATTTCCACGAAGGGAAAAGGCAGCCAAAAAAGTTAGTTCACTGAAATTTTCCTTTTATAATAAAGTTTAGTAGGAATTTGGTTTCCCACATAACTTGATCCAATGTTTTGTGAGATAGATGTATCTGAATCTTATGGCAGTGTATTGAAAGACAAACGAAGCATGTTGCTGCAGTTCCACCAGCAAGGGACCAGTTATGTAATGTGTATGTTATCTGCTATGTGATATGTTATTGTTATACTCAGTATGTTGTCTGTGAGTTAGTTTAACTTGGCTCTTCACAACTTTGTTGAAATGAATAAGAGGACAGCCTCCCCTTTAAATATTATAGTATGTGGGAAAACTGGGATTTCACTGTCACCACTTGAAGTAATGTTTAGTGGCAAAGTACTCTTGCTTCGGTGTCGTAAACGCATCTCCTTAGCAGCTATGTGTTTATATATCCAAAATTGCTATCAGTTGAGAGTGTGATCATTATGGCTAATGCTCTTAACCAGTACCTACCTGATCTTTCATTGCCTTTTCCCTGAATTCTAACAGCCACCCAGAAGAATTAAAGAATAAAATTAAAATTCACATTCTGTAGGATTTTTTTTCCAAGGTGTTTTCCATGATTATAAATCCTGCATTAATTAGAACAGTAATGTAGCTAAAAAAAGTCAGTTGGGGCAGTCCTTACCTCTGAATGGTTCAAGTGTTGGTGTAATCTATTTGGACAGTTAAGGATTTTCTGTCTAAACTGAATGACGTTAATAATCCTAGACTTATTTTCCTTATTGTTTCAGAGAGTCATTAACAGAGTTCAGTCTTTCCTTTTTTCCTCCATTTGGGATAATTCTGTATACTTGCTGACCTCTAGGTCAAAAAGTTGCCTACCCGCATAAAAGGATATGATCTAGTATACATGTGGAGAGATGACTGCTGACAAGGACTTTTAATTAGGTATCTTCTGTACTGTGCTATCGGTTTCAGAGTTGATTAAGAGTGTTTCTCAGAGTCTTCAAGTTAAAAAAGAAATTGTACCCTGCAGTTTGATGTGCAAGATAAATTGAAACGCTTTCATGCTTTTGTTACTGTTATGGAAAATGAGATCCAGAAACCACATGTTCTTCAGAACCTTGAATCACATGCATTTGTAATCACTGTGAACTTACATCTGCTTAAAGGAAGGTGGTTTTCTTTAGCCACAGAAATCTTTCTGGCACAATTAACTAGAATGGTATTGACTTGCAGAATCAAACTTCATAACCACAAAGTAGTTATAAAGCAGGTGTGTTGATTCAGCACTGCACACACAAGCTTGGATGCAGGGGGGGCTAGCCCCTCCTAGCCTGCATGGTAGACACGCATAAACATCTTTATTTATAGAACAAATACATGCACATTTATAATATCTCTAAGAAAGGAGTGGTTATTACAATTCTAAATTTATTACAATATTTCACACCCATTCTACGTCCTGAGCTCCACCCCTACTTAAATGCTTCTGTGTATGCTCAGTGCCTCCTTGGTGGTCATCCCTGTGGTTATGTGGATGAAGGCCGTATGTCTTCCTCACAGTGTACTTCTGACCCCGGTGTAGTTTGAGGATGTATTCTGACTTCATCTGGTTTCGTTTTGGGATGTGGCTCCTTGGGTTACGGTTGAGGTACCTGACGTCTTTCTCATTGTTTGTGCTCCACTACTACAAATTTAACAATATGACAAATTAGCCCTTTATTCAGTATTCTTTAGGATCTTTTTAGGAATTAATTCAATTCTTATGGTTCCAAAAGCTGGTTTCTTTTTCATCTCAACAATCCAGGGCTAGAATAGTTGAGGTAAAAAGCCATGCTCTATTTCCGTGCATATGTTAATATGTTCCTTTGATGGTACGGGCACACAGATATGCTTGCAGCCATTCATCCAATGTTTGTGGTGATAAGGCTTCAAGGTAGTATTAGGTATAAGTTCGATGCATGCTTATTGAAAACAGTTGTTTGCCTGCCTTTTTTTTTTTTAATTATGATATTAATTTATTTTTAAATATGGACTTAACAATTTTGAGTTACCATACAAAAATAGGTTCAGACATTAAAAGAAATTCCCTAATTCAGAACCATATTGAACCAGTTCATTCTGTAATGCTTTCATGCATTCATGTCCATTTTGGACAGTCGACCTTCAAACACTGAAATACCTGATTTTGGAAGACAGAATTAGTTTGTATTTTGACTCACACATTAAAACTAATAGTTGAATTCAGGTCACAGAGTCTGCTGTGTTATATATTCATGTTTACAGAAAGTTCTCAGCAGGACTTTAGGCCCCGAGCGTGTAAACTTTTAAAATGAGCTGATTTGATTTGGAAGACGTAAAGAGAAAAATCAAGTATGAATTTTTGTTTCCACAGACCAATTTTCTCTATGTAAAAACCTGAATGCATATACAGGGATCTGACCAGACCAGAGGCAAGAGGTGTACACGATCAAGTTTTAGAATTTAGGGCCTTAGTAGTAGCTCTAAGGATCATAAATATTAGGTGCAAAAAAATCTCTCCAGTATGTCTTAGCCTTATTACCTGGTGAGTAGGAATGAGAATAATGTATGCCATGACCTTCTTCAACCTCCCATCTTTTCCAAACCTAAGGCTAAAACTGGGTTTACACTTTTTCGTATCTATTTGTTCTACTATAACTGGAACTGATTTGATTGTATTATTTATTTACTTTTTAGACAGAGATATTATACTTCTTAATTGCATGTAGTAAAAATTAATTAGCTAAGAAACTATCAGCTTTTCTTCTATCATTGAGAAAGAACTTGTTCTTGCTGTCTCTCACACCTGTATTTTCGAGCTCCTCATTTCTTCTCTAATTACTTCTTGATTGTGGTGTAAATTCTCTAAGCTGCATTTGAAAGAAAATCATTGTATTTTTATCCTCTCTGTGGGGAATTCATTCCACTTGTTTACTGATGTGTGTGTCAGCCTGAATAAAATGATTCCTAATTAGCATATATGAAATAATCATTGGTCTATCTGCAGTCATAATTAATGCATTAGGAAGAATTTACTGAGTGTCAAGGAGAAAGACATTAGCATAAATGAGCTTATTCTAGATGGGCTGCAATTGAGAGACTGCTTTCCAGTAAGAATGTTTACCAAAATTAAGCAGTGATAACATATCAATTTGCTAAGAACTATTAGCGTGCATGATCTGAACTGTTAACTTCTGCGAAGAAGCTTCAGTCCTACTTGAACACCTTGCTAGCCTAAACAATTCATTGGCATCTTAATAAAGTCACAGCACCGTACGAGGTTGTGGGGATGAGAAGTGGAGACAGCCTGCAGTTCCACAGAGAGGTTTTCTTTAATGTGGTCGTGGACCTTGGGAAAAACAGATGCTGCAGAATCCTGTTATCATCCTAGCTGATAACTTTGGGGCTTTATTGATTAAAACATTTTCCTACTGAGAGTGTAACCTGTAGATAATAGCAAGACAGAATGATGATCCTTATGCAGGCAGCAGTGTTCAAATAACTTTAATTTCTCTATTGATACTTTGTGACTGAGGAACTGACAAAATGGGATGCAATCTTTAGCTGTTTTCATTTCTTTTTCTCCTTAATCATTCAAAAGGCACCTGACAGCCTGAAAATAGATTTTAATCTTTAGAGGACTTTGCACATTGAAGAATGAATGCTCAGAGAATAAGGGAGATTGAGGAAGCTTAAATACAAGCCCTTCACAGACTTAATCTTATAAGATTTATTAGCTTTATATTTTACATGTTTTAGCATAGCTGTCATTATGCTTTATGCTGAAAAGCTTTTACTGCAGATAGAACCCATCTGTGGTTCTGTAAGCTGTGGGATTCGGCTAACTTTGGACATGACAAACTGACTAAACATGGTGAATCTGACTCTAGTGTGAGTCACTTGTGTCAAACCAGTGAATTCCAGTACTGCATTTTTTTCAAGAAATGGTAGTCCATTGCAAGATAATAAATTTACAATAATCCACCAAATATTGTAGGAACAATCATAGCCACTGCCATTAGTTCGCATGGGGAAAACCCCAATCCCGTTGATACCTCTTTCACTTCTGCACCTCTGTTCTTGCAAACAAGTCACATTCAAGGGAACTCAGGGAAGAGGGAAGAAGGGGGTGTCAGTAGCACTTCACTGTCCAGATGAATACAGCCATTCAGATTATTGAAAGTATCAGAACAAAGCGTAAGAAAAGTTGTAAGGTAGGGAAATTCACAGTTTTGGAAAAGAAAACATTTAGGCTTTCTTGCTGCCACTTTTATTGCTTCAGGAGACAGAACATGTTTAGCAGTAGCACAACCCTGACCTTCTGATGAAGTTGTGAGTCTTTATACTGGCAGAAATTAATTATGATATTCTGTTTTATTTGTGGTCCCTCCCAGCTCAGTGTCGTCTGTAAACTTTTTTCCCTTATCTCTTTCTCAAGGTGTGGGTCTGTGTGTCCCGCTGTCCCGCTAGTCATGGAATGGAGCCAAACCAGCCCATAAACTGCTGACAAAGCTATACTGATCAGTCCAGCCAGCTTGCTTCCCAGACATTTTTGCCCCTCCTGGTCAGTTGCATCCCATCCAGTGTCAACATGCCCGGTCTCTCTAAGATGTATTGAAGCCCAAAGTACCCCAAACGCTGTGTGTGACACCATTCATACAGCCATTCATTCTGCCGGTCCATTCTTCTTCTTACCCAGGTCCCAGTTGCCAGCTGGGAGGATCCAGGAGAACACTGTGCTCCTAATCCCTTCAACATCCTCACAAGGAACATAAGGTCTCTTAATGTTCTGCAGTTTCTTCACTGCAGCCTCCTCTGATGCAACTTGAAAGAGTAGGAGCGTATGTAGGGATTTATACACTGATTTTGCTCTCCTTGAATGTTTGTAATTCTGTGAATATGCTGCTCTTTGCATACAGTCAAGTTGTGAATTTTTCTGCACCATCCTCCTGACAGTGTATACAGCCTAGCTGTGGGTATTTGACGTGGGAATCCAAATGCACCATTGTACATTTCTGTTTCACACTGACTTTCTTTCAAATCACCGTTTTGTTTTTTTTTTGACTCTGCTATTACTGAGCATTGTCTTAACGTTATTTCTTTGCATTAATACGTTCTGACACACTATTCTGAGAGCGTCTGACTTTGCTGCCAGAAGCTAGGATGACAGGTGTGGAGAACTAACCCCAGAAAATGTAAGACTTCTGTTATTAAAAAGGAAAACGTTACGCAGATGTCACGCCTCACCTGTAGGAGACTGTTATGGATTCTGTCTATGATTTTCCTGTCCCAAGAGAAGTTTAAGAGATCTCGTCATTGCTGCTGTTCTGCATTCAGAATGATACCCGTATTCTCTCTGTAGCACTTCTCTAGCATGAGTGTTTTCCTTTCTTTTGGTAACAAGAAAGTAGCTTTGACAGTTCTGCTCATTCCTCATCTCGGTTCTCTCCTCACCTCAGTAGATCAGATGACACAGAAGGCAGAAAACTTTTGGTTCAGGAAAGGGCTAGGGCATGGTTTTGTTTAGCCTGTACTTGAAAGAGATGGACAACAAATGTTGGTCTGTGATGTGAGTAAGGAAGCAGCCGCAAATTCAAATAAACAGGCTTGAATAAATGCCTTTTCAAACAGAGGCTTTCCCACTGGCATTCGGGCAACTGCAAGGAGTTGCACACGTTTGCAGCTTTTGGTTCATTGATTGGTGATGGTATCTCTCTTGAAGATGTATGTATTTCTGCTAATCTGACTTCGAACCACAGCATTTTCATTTGATTTCTCATTCACTGTGTAATTGCAATATAAGAACGAAAATGCTTTTTATAATGTAATTCATAAAGCTGCTTATGGCCTTGCATAATTAAAATGGCTAAGTGGAAATAGCTCACTGCACTTTGAAATGCATACTAAGCTAACCAGAAATTTTTGAGCAAGTATAGTTTCTAAGAGACTGAAAGCTTTGGAAATGTTTGATAATGGTGCAATCTAAATTACTCCAGGAGGTGCGTAAAATTAGCAGTAATTATTACACGAGAGTTGCATCAGTGTATCATCATAAAGAGCTTATTAGATCTGGCAAAAATCCTTTTGGTTTACAAGCAAATGGGATTTGTTCTGCCTTTTGTTCTCCCGTATGCAACTGCTTTTTGCAGTTTGTACATGATCATGCACTTCTTGGCTTTTTTAAATTATTATTATTTTAAAGAAATTAAACGTATCTTTGCCTAATTGAGGCCAATCCAGGCATCGAAGCGATGGGGAAACATTTGTGTGATTGATTAGATCTTTTTCTATCCCATCACATTCACTTCTCCTCTGTCTCGAATGACAAAAGCTTTGCTGCTGTGACGAGTTAGTTAGGACCCATGTTGAAGTATGGGAACTGAAGCATTAGCAGGGTACTGACCATGAGCTAGTTGGACACCAGGTGACAATCTTTGGAGCAAATTTTCAATTTAGAATACAGCATTAATTAACATAATTGTATAATTAATCACTTAATGTAACTAATTATTCTACTTCTCCCATTTTAAAGCTGGAAGAGCTGGGGCATTGACTATATCAAGTTATGGTGTACCTAGGAATCAAGGGGTGCTATTTCTCAGCCCAGCATGCCTGAAATATGACATGATATTATTTTTCTGCCCCTTCCCAATGGGATGCCACATAGCATCCTGTTGCTTTATATTTCACTCTGAGGTTAAACAGCGCCAGGCAATACAGTTCTCCATTGTCTGTGGCCACTTCAGGTCTGTCTGTGAGATGAGCCAGCCTGCTCAGAGGCTACTGACAGCGTTTCCGTCTGTGGGTCACGGCTCCACTCTTTATAGGCAGCTGTGTTAGTCTTTTTTGAGATGTGAAGATTCAGAGAGCAGCTGTACTATTAAATCCTGAATAGTGCGATTCCAAACACATACATTAAAAAAAAATGAAATTAAATTAAACCCATTTTCATGGAAATGGCAGATTTTGTTCTTGGAAAACAAATAATTGTTGTATTCTCCTCCCTCCTTCCTGTTCATATGCTGTCATCGTTCGTGAAAATTCTTCTTCTTTCCCCCTCCCAGTTAATGGACTCTAATTATCATGCATATGAGGGACATGAAATTCCAGCATAAATGGGTGGATACTGCCAATAAAAAGCCCACACTGAATGCTGTTACATGTGTCACCTCCCCCCATCATTAATTTTCAAGCACAGAGATTGCAGTCATTTCTGCTTACAAATGGCATGTTGATGTGTTTATTGCTCTGCAGTTGAGTTCAGTGCTGTTTCTCATACCATTTTCAGTACTCTTCGCTACCTGAATAGCTGCAGACTAACAAAAATGAGTCCTTATCTAAGACCCCCGGAACCTAGTGCCTAGAGATCAGTTGATATTGACCTGCTGTTCAGAAATCTCTGTTCCTATTTCTTCAAACAGTCATTGCCCTTTTATTAAGGTCTGAAAGGCTGTGCCGTGGAATTTGAGCTTCATGAAGGGATTATTTTGTTTCAGACAGTGATTCCTGATGATGTTTAAATAGCACTTTCTTTGGGAAATAATGTGGTTGTATCCCTGGCCGGGAAATCTAAGTGTTCTCGTAAATGCGATAAAGAAGATACTGTTCCTAAAAAATCATGCGGTGAAGCAAAGAAAAGAGGGATTATGCTATCTCCCTTGTAACCCTTGACTGACTATCTGATGCATCAGCTGCATTCATTTCCCTGTTAGACACTCTTGAGTCAGCCTGAATTCCGTTCAGGCCGTGGGTACATGGGACTTTGTAATTGCTACGATGCTACATTGCCTTCTGCTAGTCTTTCTGTTGCAGAGATCGCTCTGCTGGCACTGGCAGAAGAGCCTGGCCTAGCTCCATTGCTACCATATGGCAACCAGTTGATACACAGATGCCTCTTAGTCTATGCTGCTATAGGATGGAAGACTTTGCTGTCAGTCCTCCACATTAGCACGTATTAAAAATTTGCTTAAAAACATCAGCTCGGAAAGAACTCTTAGCCTTAGCACTGCTCTCGAATTCCAACTGCTATGGGGAGCCAGGAACCCTGCAAAGCAGAGTCCCTGTGGTAGCATAACCTCTATGGGTGGCAGAAGGTCTCTTCAGCATTGCGCACACAGTAGGGTCCATGCCTTGGCATGTGAGACAGCAGCTTGCCTCTGCCATCAGAGCAGATAGAGCACAAGCTGTTTCTGAGGCATCCATCTGGGTGGCCACTGGGCAGATCATGAAGCACGCCGTGCTCGTGAATAAACCTTGAGCTTTTGCTAGAGGTAGTTGTTGATTTCCAAGGTGATGTGTTTTATTAACCCTGCACTTGTTAATCCTCAAAACAAAAAGAGCTAAGCTGTGCAGCTGAGAACTCTGAACAGAAAAGAAAGGCAATACATTAGGCTTCAGAAGAAAATTCATGCTTCATCTTGGATTTTTGTTAGTGTTTGAATTGCTAGTAAAAGGAGAATCACAGAATGGAAAGTGAAGTCAGGAGCTTGAGCTGGAGCTCAGTTCTTACAAATGAATTTTGTAGTTAAATGTGCAAACAGGGCTTGTCTGAAAAGTACCATTGTTACCATTGTTGATTGTTACCATTCTGGAACTTATATGAGTACTCAGAAAGGTGAAGGACTGAAGCAACTCTGCCAGGAATTGAACATGGAATTTGTGGAGGCCCAGGTAACACAAACCACAAGGCTGTGCCAATACAGCCATAAAGACACTCTTCAGTACTATATTCTTGTGCATAGCTCCTGGTCTGATGATTATAGGGGGATAAAGCTGTCTCAGTGGTAATGAATGGGAGGGGAGCTCTTTAGATGCGGGATATGCCATCTAGATGCTAGTCTACATTTAAGATTTCCATGTATAACTGGCAATATTAAAAGTTTGCCATTTTCACCTACTGTAATTACACATTCCCATTCCAAGATTTGTGTGTGTACACAGTGGTAAATTTGTGCTGCTGGTTTTAAAAGGTGAACAAAATACAGCAAAGGTTTAGACCGTTTTATAAACCAAGTCAACTATATTTAAATACACAAGCATATAGCCACCTTTACAACACGTAACCTTTGAAAGAACAAAATTATATGATGTTGCTATGACTGATTTATACAATAGAGTTATTACAATTCTGAGACTTCTGTGCTCTGAGCGGTACTCCAACATTATCTCACAACACTTCAAATGGACTTGGGAGTCAATAGTCACTGAGTAGCGATGGTTAATATGAGGCGATTCTGATTCTTGTTACTATTTGGCTGCCAGTCATTCCCATTCAATTAATGGCACTCAGGGGTTGTTCGGCACATCTAATAATTAGTCTGTAACTGTAATTTATTTTCCAATTAGAATGAAAAAATTTGTTATTTCTGGGAAAATGGGATTTTAAAGTAAAGAGCAGCAAAGAACTAGTAGAACAACTATCTTTTGTAGCTTTTTGTGACCCCACAACCCAGTTAACCTTTGCACTTGTCCCTAGAAGTAAGCAATTATGTTATTTTGAAATATTTTTGTGATAACTTGAAAACTTTAATATTTGCTTGTGTAATATCAGACAAATGTGGTTTGCAATGGGCTCTTGAGATGCTTGAATAAATCACACTGTTCCATAGCTTTGGGGAACCAAGAAAGGAAATTTGTTTGACTCCTGCCCACTTTCTTGAACAACCTCCCCCTTGCTCACCTCCTCCCTCTAATCTGATCACAAAAGTCTCAGGAAAATGAAGAACTAAGGCTTCATAAGTGTTCTTTGCGTCATCCTACATTCAATGTTAGTAATCGTACCATTGCACACAAGAAGTATTACCCCAGTTTTGTCTGCATGCTCTGGGTTCTACGGCAATAAAAACTGTCTTGCTACAATGCAAGTAACACCAGTAAAAAGGACTGAAGCAAAAAAATTGAGTCTTTCTGTCTCTCCTCTCAAAGAATCAGAGAGCTAATGAAAGTACTTGATGGAAAAAGAGAAAGGAGGCCTTCCAGTAAAAATTATTAGCGCGTAAAATACTGTAGGATTTTTGAGTGATGGAGACTTCTGCACAAAATTTTGTATGGTTTTTGAGAGAGGTGAAGAAAGATGAGAAAAAGCAAATTTGTAAAGGAATTTATTTACCCATGTAATCTGTGTAGACAGCAGTGTTATCTAAATCAAATCCAAATTTAGAAAATAATCACCATCTCCTTGATTTTGTAGTTTAAAATGAAGTACTGCGTAGCTGTCCTCTTAAGACCTTGCTTTGTGTAGTTAATATGCGGTAGTCAAAAATGAAAAGCTTGTTGTGATGTTCCTCTGCGGTTTGGACAGGATGGAAATTATTCTTGATTTTCATTCACATTTTCTGAAAGTCTGAGTCTGAATAAGAATCGGGAGATCTGAATTCTGACTTTGTCAGCAGTTGATTGCACTTGTTTGGAATCTTGTTCGTTCTGAGCCTCAGCTTCATCAGTAAGTGGGATTTTCACTACTTCTGTACTTTATCTTATAGACAGTGGTAATAAGCTTAATATTTTGCATCACCTGGTGATTTTTAGGTATAGCTCTGTATTCAGATAGAAAGTAATGCTTCTCTGTGATTGTTATTTCCCTGCCAAAACACTCCAGATAAGCTTTGCGAAGCCAAATCGCAGTACCGTTGGCCCAGCTTCAGTCAGTACAGCATGCCACTGAAGAGAAAAATCTGCACTTCTTGTTCTTCCTCCTACAGAACTCCTGATAAACATTTCAAATGGCAGTGGTGTAATTATCTTTGATTAGTGACTGTGCTAACTTAAAAAAAAAAAAAATAAAAAAAAATAAAAAAAAGGAAAGTAGATGTTGATTACCAAGCACTAATGGAGTGCTTTCATGCACAGCTATAATTCTACTCATGAATATACATTAATCTTACGCATCAGTTATCTTTATCTACAATCAAAAGACACTAACTAATGCCACTTCATTTTGTTTTGTGAAACATAAAGGATGACCGTAGCGCAGGACGTTTCTGGATGCATATAAAAATCTTAAAATGTCTTTTGAGCTTTGCTGTTGGAACTAAACCTTAGGATTGCTGAACTCCAGATCAGATACGGTTGTGGTGGAAGCTCCTGAGGGATATGATTATTGTGAGGCTCAAACAGCCAGGAGTTGTACAACACGCTTGCTGTATCAGGCTCCCATCGAGCATCTGCTCCTTCGGTTGCCTTTGTGCTGCATCTCAACTATTCTGCAGTTTCCAGGTTAGGTTTTTATTCTATTCTTGATTGGACTTGTCAGATCTCCCCAATCAATTTTTTAAATACCACTTCTCTCATGCTGTATATTAGGGCAAGTTAAATGTTTGAATTTAACTGGAAAGGTTCTGCTTTTCCTTTCCCCTTTCAAATAGTCACAGAATGTAAGAACAAGAGCTCAGTGAGAACCAGCCTGGGAGAAGTAGCACTCAGCAGATTAAGGGCTCTCTTCTGATTCTTCCTTTTCTACTCATTATTCTGACTGATCTTTGGCAGAACAAGGCAGGCACTGGAGCTGTATTTCCAACTCCAATTCTTTTGGCAGCTGTGCAACAGTCTCTAAGATGGCAGGTTGGATGGGGCCCTGGGCAGCCTGGTCTAGTATTAAATGTGGAGGTTGGTGGCCCTGCCTGTGGCAGGGGGGTTGGAGATTCGTGATCCTTGAGGCCCCTTCCAAGCCAGGCCATTCTGTGATTCTTTGATAGCCGTTGATTTTACCGCTGTACAAGTTAAACATATCTCTGAAGCACAATAACTGTGCGGCTGTTCCCCTGGCTTTTCTAAAACATCTCAAAGTCTTCTACATGTCTTCTGTGTTTTCCCGTCGAGCTGCATGTGACAAAATACTCTTTGCTTTGTTGATGCTTGCATTGCTCATCTCTGCAGTGAGGACAGAGGCACAGGTTCCCCTCTCACAAGAAGAGCAATGCAGAAAGGTGTTTGCATTTCATGGTATATTGCTTCACTGCACAGTTTAGTCCCGTCAAGGCTTTGTGTACAAGAAATAATCGTTCCAACCTCTGTGACAGGAAAACCAACTGCCTAATCCCTTCAAATGGTACTTTTCACTTTGATGTGCAAAGTGTTACATGTTATTTCTTCTCCCCAAAGTCTATGAGTCATCCTTAGTGATAGCAGGAGATGAAGATGTATTTTCAAAGCAAGTTCAGCTGTGTTTTGTGACAAAGATCAAAATTTACTCATAAGGAGAAGGAGCAATGCGCTTCCTCTGCTGGCATAATTTGGTTCTATGGTTTTAAGTGGACTTGATGTTTTGCAAGGAAGAAATGAATTGTTTTGTACTTGAATTTATAAAGGACTAGTACAGGAAAATAATGAGGCACGGCTGGGAAGCAGTGGCTCAGTGTTACTGGCTGTGGATGTTTAATCAGTCAAGATGAGCCCAGGCAGTAGTTGGTTCTGACCATTCTTTCAGTAATTTCGCAGCTATTTGATAAATCTGAAAGCAGAAGGTTCCTTTTTAAAATGGATATGAGATGAGATTTAGGTCTTATTACCAATTCTGATTCTACTGCTCAGACCCATTGGTACTAAAAGATTGAAGTGTGCGAGAATGATTTGTACCTGTGGATAAAAGGCCACAATGAAAGCCGAAGCTAGCAAGTCTGTAAGATGCTTGAGCCCTGCCCAGTGTACTAGGTTACCTTTGAATTCAGCAAAAATTACCTTTTTGTCCAGGTGACACGCAGGAGACTGAGTTTCTCAAGGTCAGAGAACTGCTAAAGCTCAACCATTCTTTGGGGGGTTTTGGGAGATGTGAGGGAGCAAATAGAAGCTGTTGCCTTTGTACTATTCTCCATTTGTTAAACTAGATTCACAGTTTTATCTGGCCCCATTTTACATGACTTTATTCTTCCCAGGCTTCCAATTTAAGCCAGTGACTGAAGGCTGCAAAGTGTCAGTTTTGCTGAAACAATGACAAAAGCGCTGAGTTCAGCTACTTTTCACTTAAAATTATCCAGTGCCTCCAAATTGGATTTGCATTAGGGATGAATCCAGTCCAAATAAATTTCTTGACCTTTCTAAGGTCATCCTATCATGGCACAGGCTGGATAGGTTTTCTCTAATTCATTAGTTACTGTTCCTGGAAATGTTCTTTTAAACTACTCCTAATTTAATTTAATACTCACATGGACAAAATATTTCACGTGCATGCAAAAACCAGTTGCTCTCATGCAGCTAATTTCATTTCTAAATAGCTCATAATGCCAAGCAGAATTTTTCCTCCTTCTCATTAACTGAATTTGGTGTGTAACTGTAGATATTTTGCAAATGGTGGAAACATCCCTCAAATGATGGCATTTACGACACCTGCTCAGCTGGGCTTAACGTAATGCTTTACAGTCCGTAGCTTAGAAATCAGAAACACAGTGAAAATAAATAAGATGAAAAGCTATTGGAATTCTTTTTCACTGAGTTGGCATTATAAAGACTGGCATGCACACTGCAAGCATTGACAGAGAGCTCTGCGAACCCTTACCCCTTGAGCACACTTCTGCAGGTACAGAGGACGTTGGCTTCACTGTGAAGTGCAGAGGGTATTATTCTCTGGAGTTCTGCAGAAAGATTTGCTTCTCTTTGTACAAGAACAGAACTGAATTAATGTGTCCTCTAATATACAGGATGGCAAGTTTTCACACAATTAGTACAATGAAGGGATAATAATATAGAAGGAAAGGTTGTCATTTCCTAACTCGGTGCTTAAAAGGGTATCATTTAATTGTATGTTCAGTGTTAGACCAAGAGCATATATGAATGTTATTTGGTTTGTAACATTTAACAAAACCTGGTCATTCATGAGTCAGAGAGGAAAAACTCATTACATAATTGCGCTCACAAAACAAACATGCCATTATTTGGCTCACGTGCAGAGCAACCCTTCCTAAATATCTAAGTGAAATACTTACACATTCCAATGCTGTGTTTAATTGTGTTTGCGCTCGTAATTGCATCTTGCAATTACTGTTCATCGATGCCATGCATGCATTCTTAACAATTAAACTTCATGAATTTATACCTCTAATTTAAATGTCTGACACAGATGTATCTGAAGCTTGTGTATATACCTAGAGAAAAAATGACATCTAACTAAATTGCCGCAGTCACCTACTGACTTCCTGTTTTGTGAATGAAAATCCTGAGTTCGGATTTCAACTTCTCTATTCGTTTATTTGATGGTCTTGGAAATCCCTACATTTCTCATTTGTTTCCAAGCACAAGCATGCCAGTGGGGCTGCTAGAATCACCGTGTGAAAATCCCTTGATGTCTTTGCAAAATCAGCTTGCAAAGAGTAACAAAAAATATACTACGTAGAGCTAGCTGAGAGAAGAGTTTCTGTGATGTGCACTGTGCTTTACTGATTTTTGGGTGAAGCCAGCCAGTGCTACAAAATTACTGAACAACGATCAGCGAGTAACTTCTTTGATCCCTTTCTGTCAGTTAAACTCCAAATACAGATTTCCAAAAGTCTTCTCAGTGACTGCTTGAGACTGCACAGACCTCCTTGTGCACTGTGATACCTCAGTGCTCATCGGCCGAGACAACACCTAAGTCTTGTCTTTAGTGAGCAGCATGGTGCTTAATCTCTAGCAGGATTCAGAAATGAAAACTTCCCTTCCCCTTAACACCTGCAAAGACTGGTCAAATAAGTACTCTTAGAATGGAAATCCAGGTGAGATTTCATACTGAACAGAGCGATGTTGTGCATTTCCCTTCTCTTTTATTTGCAGCCTGGTGCTTATGGGTTTTTTTGCTTGAAGGGGTGATAAAATGAGTTTCAAATCCTCCTATTGTTTGTTTAAAGCAGGCATCTACTTCTAGGAGCATGCGCTTGCACACTCGGAGATAAAGTTCTTAAAATTTCTGCTTTCAAAGCCTTCCTGCAGCCCTTTCCTTCTTAGGAGGTGAAGCTTAAGCCCATCTCCTTCGGATTCCTTGTAAAGAGTTTAGATAGCTGAGAGTGCCATTTTCTCTGGATTCGTATAATTTTAGCTCCTGTATTGTGGAGATTATGGCATGGACAATAGCAGGACGTTTAGGTTTCGGTACAGTGGACCTGTGCTTAGCAAACCTAGTCACTGAGAATGGTTTAGTCCCTTATGGGTAAAAAAAAATCAGTAGTTGTTTCAAAGAATGTAACTTACACAAAAATCCCCAGCAGAAAATATGGAAAATTGTTCCCAGTATAAATTAGAGGTGGAAGGATGGTGATGCTTAATACTCACAAAAAAAAACCAAACCCACCTATCCCCGTATAAATTTTGTGTCTGGATGATTATACAAATCAGGATGTCTTCAGCTTGTGATCTCATCTGAAAAGATGTAGCTGTCACCACAGACCTAAAGCTTACTGTTTCGGTTCTGTTAAGATGGAAGAACAGGCAGCTCCTGAGTTGAAGCTTTTGTACAGCTCCCTTCTGCCTAGTTCTGGATTTAGAACAGCCTCAGAGAATAGCAGGACCGTAGGTATCCATACACATTGCATGCCTATTTTCTTTGTCAGCAGGAGAAAAAAGGAAAACTTTAAAGGGAGTCAGTAGTTAAGTATTAGATATCTGAGGGTGATAGGATATACGTATATATATATATGGTAGGTAGAGTTGTTTAGTGGAACCAACAAGCAAAATATTGCTTGTATAAAAGTCAATTCTACTTAAAACTTGTGCTGCAGTTACTTTATGGTATCTATATTAGAGTCTGGTGTGTTTTTTTTCCCAAGCATTGTTAGAATTGAGCACCCAGTCCTGCCTGGTTGTTATGTTAACTTTCTGATTTAAAATTGAAATTACATATTTGAATGGGATTCTATTTTAGCAAACTTTTTTTGTTACAAAGGCCTACTTCCTCTTTCTTTGTAATAGTTTTCTGGAGTTTCACAAACAAAGAAGAAATTATTTCCACAGGATCCAAGCTCAGCTGTGGTCCTGCTGCCCTTCATGGTCACATCAGATAACATGTCCAACAATGAATAAGAGTTAAATTTGATCGATATGTAGAAATGTCATCCTCTTCTATGCTCCTAAGTGTCTTCAGTTGCATAGTGTACCCAATTGCTCTCTGAATCAAGGCCCGGTTATGAAATAGAGACTGTTGTGGTCTAAGCCATGGACATTTGTCCCTGCCATTTACCCTTGTCTAATTTAGGGTTGGTAATAATTACTATATATGCATAACTGCTAAAATGCCTAATTCATGAGCTCATCCGTCCCGGTAGCTGTTTCAGAAGCCTATGATGATGTTCATCATTAGTCCAAGGCTTTTTTTTTCATGCTCTACTGCAAGAAACTGAAGTGCCTGCATATGTTCTGGTCTTTTCTGATAAACTCTGGAGAGCTGCGTAGAACTTGTTTGCTCTGCGTGTCAGTGGGTAGGTCTGCACAGGGGTGTTTCTAAATTCACTTGATCTGTGAGATGTCCCATGGGATAATGTGAGATACTTCGATTAACTGATTAACTTCAGTGCTGCTTTTATCAGATCTGAACAATGTTGTGTCTCGCCTCCCCAGTATCCAACCAAGTTTCAAACAGAACATACAGAAAATGCTAAGTGAGTTGAAGTGTAATGCTTTGTTTTTTTCCTTCAATGAAAATTATAGAATTGTTTGAGTGGGAGGGCACCTTTAAAGGTCCTGCAATGAACAGGGACACCTACAGCTCCATCAGGTGCTCAGAGCCCCTCCAGTCTGACTTTCAATGTCTGCAGGGACCCAGCATCCACCACCTCTCTGGGCAACCTGCTCCAGTGCTTCGCTACCTTTACTGTAAAATATTTCTTTCTTATACCCAATCTAAATTAATTAAGCAGCTGGGATTATTATAGCCAACAAAACCTCTTACCACAGAATACTATTCTAGCTTTTCCTGTCAAAATAGCACAGTTCAAGAGGAAAAACTGTTCTGCTGATGCCTATTATACCTCTTAGCTTAATTAGTGCATTCTAGAAATATGCTGAAGTGTAACAGAAAAAGAGCCTTCCCAACCATTTCTTGAATGTAATCTGCAATTCTGGCAGGCTGTAAATTCTGCAGCATAGCATAGGTTGGCTAGACAGCAACTAGGATAGACAGCAACTGCAATGGTATTTTTTGTGCTAAACATGTTCTACTAGAAATACCTATGTTCTGCAAGACGCACTAAAATTAAGTGATGGAAAATAACAGGTTTCTGGTTACTAGCATCCCTGTCTGAATTCAAGCTAGAATCCTACAGATGAGAGACTGTCTCTCCCACAACCCATCACCTCATTGTCTCAGAGGAAATCTTTGGGTGAAGAAAGATAGAAATAACAGACTTCATTCTCTGGTCTTTATATATATATATAAAATAATCTTTATATATATATATAAGATTATTGAGAATATTGAAACAGCACATTCTTTTGCTGAAATATTCTCAGCGTAAATTGTACCACTAGTAACTAATGAATAGTTGAATATTGAGAGCTCAGTAACTGCTGCTAAAGGTGCTGTGACTCACACATACCGTTTTACAAGGCTGCCTTTTGCAGGCAGATGGGCTGGAGATTAATACTGTCTTTTTGCAATGAAAGGAAAAAAGAGATATAAACTGGAATACCCTGTTGGGTTTCCTTAGAAGTATGCATTCCAAGTTTTTAAAAGGGCTGGAAAGAGGAGCTCCTTTAGAGAGAAAAGCATATTGATTTGCTCAGATAGCAGTTCTGTTAAGCACCAACTTCCTTGGTAAAAAAAAAAAAAGGGGGGGGGGGTTGAGACCTACTTGGACAGGTGCTCTGAACTTAATTCTTTAAAGCATCATGCTCCTGGAAGGAGAGTGAGCATTATTTAGCTTCTCAACATGCTGAGATTTATTTATTTTCGATGTATGTGATTTTATAATAGAGAAAAGACAGGCAGAATATATCACCATGTCCCCTTTGAGGCTTTTGACATTACAGTTGTTTTCCTCACCAGTGGATTTTATAATATAGCAGGTACACAGACTGAGAAACATAGAGGAAGGATGTAAAAGGGGTAAAAGATAATCTCAAACTCCACTTTGATCTAAATAGTGCTGTTGTCCTGTCCAAGAATTTGTAGTATCTGGAAAGGAATGATTTCTGGGTTTGACTAGAAAACACATATATGGCTTGAAATACGCAGGACAAGGAACGTCCCATAGCTGAAAATGTGACAATGTTTTCTTGCTTTTGTAATTGGAAGGTGGAACAGATGGTGACAACTTAGTTAAATGTGAATGGTCTATTACAGAGTGCGGTCTATGCACCATTTTAACAAATTCAGAGTGACCTTCATTTTACTGCTTCAGTTGGAATTGCCTTATGTAGTGAGTTACTCTGGACTTACTGGGTCTGTTTCATTTTGGTGTCTGTGAATGTTCTAGAGCTGAGGAGAAAGCCTTGCAAGTTAACAAAAAAATCCATACCCATTCTACTCTCCGACTCACCTTGCTGCGGGAAAACTTCCAGGCAGATATCTAATGAGATTAACAGCATTAGCAAAAATGTCATGTCTTCAGTTCTCAGCCCAAGGACATGCTGCTCTTATCAATGCACTCCAGATCTGCTAGGTAAGGCAGTAGCCAAGATCAAACCAAGCTCTGTCAAAAACATTGTTTTCTGCTTTTGCTTAATGCAGCATGTCTACACTGAGCATTTTAGAAGCAGATTGACAAATGTCTCTGTGTAGGTGTGGCACAGGGAATGAAAACAGCTGCTTGATGTGGGGATGGCAGAGCTCACAGAGCCCCCACACGTTAGTTCTGAGGCAGCTGAAGGAGAGGCTGCTGCCCATGGGGCCTCACCGCAGCGGCGTGATGCCCACCTTTTAGGACTGGTCTGTTTTAGCCCAGCCCCTGTGAGGCACCTAGGCTATCCTATACAAAGCGAAAAGGAAATTGTACACGTAGAACTGATATACGTATTAAAAAACTCCGTGGCATTCAGCAGAGAGATATCTGAGATTGCCTCTACAAATCTGGAGAAGAGGCAATGGCTTAACTCCTAGGAAAGTCGATGAGGCTTTGAGATACAAATAGTTACTGGGAGGTAACTTGCTGCTGATGTAGCTAAAGCGGCTTGTTTTGTGATAGCCTTCAATGTGCATGCTCTTTTTGTGTGATAAATTTGATGAATGCAAGGTAGTTTATCTCCTTTTCATGCTGTTATGCCTCTCTCTGATCGGGGGCATGAACATTTAATTTTTCACAGTGATTGTTTCTGTGTCTGTGCCATTTTACCTTCTTGGGATTCCTATCCTACATGCAGATAGGAGTGTAACCAGTATGCATCCTTCCTCAGGAATGAGAGGGAAGCCAGCATTGCGCCACTGCCCATGTGCCAGAATAATCATCTTTTACTTTGGAATCCCCTTCCTACCTGGTCAGGAGCAGAGATTTCGAGCCAACTTGTCCAATACTAAACACAAATGCCTCAGCCATGGCATTACAGGTGATTCTGAGCAGAGTCCTTTCCAACACCTTCTACGGAAACACTCTATTGAGTATTGAACAAAGTAGTCACTGAAAGCTACTGTAACATCCAGAGCCACTGGAAAACTTCTGTTTTCACCTGCAAATAGCATGTGAACCAAGGGAAAACCCCAGATATCTATTTGATCAACCCGTAGCTGGGAATTACATGTCTATTTCTTTCCATTTTTGGAACTGATAATTTACAGGATAAGAAGTGGGATGAAGTAGAGAAATAAAACTGTTTTATTCTTAATCCATTTATATATATATTTTTTCTCCTGTGGGAGTGATGGCTACTTGTAAAGCTGAGGCTTTGAAATTGATGTGGAAGACTGTTCTTAGATTGCTGCTCAAAAAGTTTGAGAAAGCCATATAGGCACATTCAGCTACTTTCAAGTCCCAGGTAATGAATCCTTCATTCTGAATGGCTACAAAAGGTCTAACGTTACTATTCTTTAAATAATGTATATAGCATATTCTTTAAAAGCTGCAAGGACATATATAAATTTTACGTGCCACATTGATGTGGTCTGCATTTAGCAGTGGTTAACAGCTGAACTATATAGCACTTTGCATATTCCTGCAGAGTATAATGAATCTAATATTCTTCCTCTTGACACTTTTGACCCTGAGTTAAATGGAAGCAAGATAAAGCCCTGGATAAGGAGTCATTCCTTTAGTACTGTCTGTTGAGAAGAAGGTGAAATTCCTTCCACTATGGGCATTTGTAGTTGGTCTATACAATGAAGAGTACCTGTTAACAACCTTTTTCTGGGACTAAACAGATATAAAAGATAATATTAGTACATTTTATACCTCTGTGTATGCGTGCGTATGTTTGTGTGCATAAATAAAATTATCTTCAGGCTTTCTTTTATCTTGAATTCTGAAATGACTCTGTTGCTCTACTGATAAGGTAAAATGCTCTTTTAAAAATCACATGCAGAGGTTTTGATAAGGATATATCTCAAGAATAAATATGTCTTTGGCCATTGGATTTAACAGACACAAGGAAAACATCAGCTTGCTAGACCGTAGCACGCACTGAGTCTGCATAAGGAAAAGGAAGCTTAACTTATAATTGCAATTTCTTGACTTAAAAATGATTGTGAAATATAACACGTTTCCTTGTAACAGGGCCTTGTTATGAGAAATTTCTTCATTTAGAAAGAAAGGAAACCCTATAGACCAGTGCGATTTGTTGTAAGAGCCATTTTGGCATTTGAAGATCTCTTCTACAGATATTTTAGGCAGATTCCCCTCATAACTCACCAATTTGTGTTTCTTAATGAAATGTAAGCTCTAGAAACAAGCACTTTTTGATTTGGTGCTGCAATACACACAGCTCTGTGTGTAATAGGGAAAGGATGTTAACATGAATGAGAATAGAGAACACAAATGCGACAAAAATGAAAACTAAATAAAAAACAAGATTAGGTCTATTAAATAAATGTGAAGTCTGGGCCCCTTCAATCCTGGGAGCTACTGTAAATCTAGAGGAAGGCAAGTCCTTCAATTATTCATGGCTGCACAATCAGCAGCTTTCCTTTCATTATAAGGTTTAATTTGGCATTGAATGCTTAAACCAGATGTCTTTTTTAACAAGAATCTACATAACTTTGACAAGACATTAACACCAATCCCCAGTTAGTACAGCCTGTACATAACGTGCCTGTGCTTGCATGTTGGATCCAAGATGTCATTCAGGAGAACATTTGTATGATAGTTGTGATCAAAATAAAATATATATATCATTCTGTTTATGTGAAGTAACGCATATACTTCCTTGTTGCCATGGTTTAATCATAATTTCATTGCAACAACATTCAACAAGGAATCATCTTAGGAGAAAAATCCATTTGTCACTCCCTACTGCGGAGGTCTTATTCAATTTCCTCCCTTATAAACTGAATAATTATTAAAAGGCCAGTGATTCAGACTTCTCAGAAGAACATCTAAGTATTTCTGAATTGCCACGAATGGTATTCCATAAATACACAAAGGGAGAGAAAAACACAAACTCTCTCTGCTTACTGAGTGGTGACAAAAGAAATGAAGTTCAGTTAGTCATTTAAACTCTCCAGTGTGGTTTTCTCTCCAGAGTATTCACAGGAGATTTGAATTCTCCCTATCTTGAGGCAGTTTATCTGTCTCTCTAAGCTTTTGTTTTCACCCACTTTATTTTTTTTCTTCACATCCAATTTTAGCGTGCTTTGACACTCCTTTTTGATTAAAATGTAGAACACTGGTTTAATGAATTAGACGAACCGTTCAGCTTACAATCTGTTCCGACCTGAGCTTAAAACTTTATTAGGAATGCAAACTGAGACAGAAGTATTTACAAAGTTTACACAGAGTTGTCCATCTCTGTCTCTTCTTACAGCTGCTCAGTAATGTCCAGTGCGTGAAGTCTGCCATGTGATAAAGAGACAAGCAAAGGCAAGTCTTTGATCGCCAAAGTTAGCTGCCTCGGAGCCATCCCGGACCGATCAGCAGCGACCGACTGCATGGCTCAAGAGGATTTCGGACGGTTCCTTCACTCAGGGAACCCCGAGCTAAGGGAGTAGCCCGGCAGCTCTTGCGAGAGCGGCTGACGCAGTGCACTCACACTCCCGTGCCTTAAAAAGCCTCAAGGAGGGCAGCAACATGTTGCCAGCGGAAGGAGGGCTCAGGCCAATATGTAGACCAGACCCTCTACACAGGGAGGTCTGCTGCCTCCCGGGGGCCCGGGTTAAGGATGTGAGGAAGAAACTTCCTTCCCTAATCCGGCCCTCTGATTACTATCCCCTGTTGTTGTTTCAGGTTGGTAGTGATGATACAGGAAGAATTTCCCTAAGGTCTCTGAAAAAGGATTTCAGAGCCCTGGGGATACAGGTAAAGGGTTTGGGAGCACAAGTCATGTTCTCCTCTATCCCTCCAGCTATAGGGGATAATGAGGGACTTAATGTAATGGGCCATCCGTTTAATACCTGGCTCTGAGCTTGGTGTGCCCGGCAGGGGTTTGGGTTTTTTGACCTCAGCTCTGTTTGCATGAAACCAGGCTGGCCAGTGACTGATAGGAGTGGCTTCTCCCACCGGTCAAAAGGGGTCTTAAGACGGGAGTTGGGTAGGTTCATTCAGAGAGCTTTAAACTAGGTATGAAGGGGGGTGGGGGTGTAACTGGGGTCACTAATACAGAGCCTGTACATAACGTGCCTGTGCTTGCAGGAGAGGGATGTGCTTGTAAGACCCTGTGGTCTTGTCCCTTGGTGAAGGAGGAGGACGACTCACCCCTTTGTAGGAAGAACATAAGGGCTGGTATGAGGCTGGAGGCTGTGGAAACACCTGAGTGTGGTTGTGAGGGTATCAGGGTTCCTGCCACTCGCAAGGAGGCCAAGCTCAGGTGCCTTTACACTAATGCACGCAGCATGGGTAATAAACAAGAGGAGCTGGAGGCCATTGTGTGTTCGGATGGTTTTGATATAGTTGCCAGCACAGAAATGTGGTGGAACGACTCCCACAGCTGGAGTGCTGTGATTGAGAGCTACCGACTTTTCAAAAGAGAGAGGCTAGGTAGGAAAGGCAGTGGTGTGAATGCATGGAAATCAGTGGCGGTGATGATAGGGTTGAAAGCTTACGGCTCAGAATAAAAGCTAAGATCAACAAGACTGATGTTATTGTGGGAGTCTGCTACAGGCCACCCACCCAGGATGAAGAGGGGGACGAGATGCTTTATAAACAGTTGGGTGAGGTCTCTAGGTCACTCCCCCTTGTTCTGGTGGGGGACATCAATTTCCCATACATCTGCTGGAATTATAATACAGCTGACAAGGAACAGTCCCGTAGGTTCCTAGAGTGTGTGGGAGATAACTTCCTGACACACTGGTGAGGGAGCCGAGGAGGGGAAGCAAAATCCTGGACCCGCTGTTTGTTAACAGAGAAGGTCTGGTGGGGGATGTAAAGGTTGGAGGCCGTCTGGGACGAAGTGATCGTGAGATCCTAGATTTCTCTGTCCTTGTTGAACCACGGAGGGGAGTCAGCAGAACTGCCACCTTGGACTTATGGAGGGCAGACTTCAACCTCTTTAGGACCATGGTTGGGAGGGTTCCATGGGAGGTAACTTTGGAGAGCGTGGGAGCCCAGGAAGGCTGGGAATACTTCAAGGAAACTGTTTTAAAGGTGCAGGAGCTGGCCATCCCGAAGTCACGAAAGACGAGCCGACGGGCAAGGAGGCCGAGCTGGCTGAACAGAGACCTTTGGCTGGATCTCAAGAACAAAAGGAAAGTTTATGGTCTCTGGAAGAGTGGGCAAGCTATTTATGAGGATTACAGGTATGTATTGAAGCTGTGCAGGGAGAAAATTAGAAAAGCCAAAGTGCAGCTAGAACTGAGCTCAGCCACTAAGGTAAAGGAGAACAATAAATATTTTTATAAACACATGAACAGCAAGAGGAAGGCTAGGGAGAATTTCCATCCCTTGTTGGATGCCGAGGGTAACTTGGTCACCAAGGACAGGGTTAAGGCTGAGGTACTTAATGCCTTCTTTGCCTCAGTCTTTAATAGTAAAACTTGTCACTCCCTGGGAACACAGCCCCCTGCACTGGTAGATAGGGATGGGGAACAGAATAAGTCTTGCATGATCCGTGATGAGATAGTTTTGGACCTGCTGCGAAAGCTGGATGCTTACAAGTCCATGGGGCTGGATGGATTGCACCCTAGAGTGCTGAGGGAGTTGGCGGATGTGGCTGCCAAACCACTCTCCATCATTTTTTGGCAGTCCTGGCTAACCGGGGATGTCCCGGAGGATTGGAAACTGGTGAATGTGATGCCCATCTTCAAAAAGGGCCAGAAAGATGATCTGGGAAGCTACAGGCCTATTAGTCTCACCTCAGTGCCCGGGAAGGTTGTGGAACAAATAATCTTGGGAACCACCCTGACCAATTAAAGGTAAAACAGGGCATCAGGCCCAGTCAGCATGGGTTTATGAATGGTAGATCCTGTCTGACAAACCTGATTTCGTTCTATGACAAGGTGACCCGCTTAGTGGATGAGGGTCAGGCTGTCGATGTGGTCTACCTGGACTTCAGTCAGGCCTTTGACACTGTCCCCCATAACATTCTCCTGGAGAAGCTGGCTGCCCATGGTCTGGATGGGCGTACCCTCTGCTGGATGAAGCACTGGCTGGATGGCAGGGCCCAAAGAGTTGTGGTCAATGGAGTTAAATCCAGTTGGCGGCCGGTCACGAGCGGTGTCCCCCAGGGATCAGTGCTGGGGCCACTTCTGTTTAACATCTTCATTGATGATCTTGACGAGGGGATTGAGTGCACCCTCAGTAAATTTGCAGACAACACCAAGTTGGGAGGGAGTGTTGACCTGCCAGAGGGGAGAAGGGCACTACAGAGGGACCTGGATAGACTGGATCGATGGGCCAAGGTTAATGGCATGAGATTCAATAGGACCAAGTGTCGGGTCCTGCATTTTGGTCGCAACAACCCCAGGCAACCGTCTTCTCACTGTTGACGGGTGAACAGGATGAGGGGAAATGGCCTCAAGTTGCACCAAGGTAAGTTTAGGTTGGACTTTAGGAAACACTTCTTTACAGAAAGGGTAGTTAAACATTGGAATAGGCTCCCCGGGGAGGTGGTTAAGTCACCGACACCTGGATGTGCTTAAGAGCCATTTGGATGTGGTGCTTGGAGATATGATTTAGCAGAGGGTCGTTAGAGTTAGGGTACTATGGTTAGGCTGCGGTTGGACTTGATGATCTTTGAGGTCTTTTCCAACCTGAGTGATTCTATAATTCTAAGTCTCACGTAAGACTGTAGTGGTGACAGAAGTATACTTTCCTGTTCCTTATATCCTTAAATTTTGTAGATAAACATACAAATGTGAACTTTCTAGACAAATGTTACTTGGGTCCACACATTGCGTGACAAAAAAAACAATCTTGTTTACAAAAATTCCAGGATGTATCTTCAGCTAAAACAAGCTCTCATTGTTACAGTCACCATCACCGGTCCTTTCTAGGGAAGGAACGCTCCTTGGTGGAAGGCGTGAGTAAGGCTGTACTGTCCTGCATGTCCTACTGCTTCTAGAGATTTCACTCATTTGGTTGTATGGCTTTCTTTATTTATTATTTATCATTTCTGAATCATGCTGCTTTTCAATGACAGAAGGGTATGTGTTAAAATATTCTAACCTGAGGCATGAGGACCAAAGATAGTTGCCACTCTTCTCCTTTTTCAGTGCTATTGAAATAATGAAGATAGCATGTTGAGCTTATAGACTGAATTAATGATGTGTAGAATAGAATACATCTCTTACAGTCAAAATGATGGCATACTTTCAGGCATCTGAGGAGTTACTTCTCTCATCCAAGATCATTAAGTTAGGACAAATATTAAATGGTGGACTTAAGAAACTGTGGAAAAATCAATCTTAGCTTAATAGAGAGATCATTTGGCATAAGTGGTTTTCCTTTACTCTTTCCCATGGCCTCAAGGAATGCAATGTCGATGAGCTAAAGAGGATGTCTCAGCACCTTCATGGCATCTGATGGTTTGCATCGAGCTAAGTGAAATGGAAAATTGCTATTGCAGAACTAGATGTCTGCAATCCTGTCTGGAGCTGTAAGACAAGAAGAGAGAGTGTTCTGATGGAGTAATGAAAAGGATGACAGGTCACAAATAACTTGTGCTGTCAGTTAAATGACACCTGAAACAGACCAGGTCTGTCTGAGGGAGGTTATTCCTGGTTCTCATGTAATCCTTTCTGGACTTTTTAATGGAAGTTTAATTAATACTCCTGGTAAACACCAGGCCTGGCAAAGATCATTTGAAATATTTACTTTTGTTAGTAACTGTATTGCAGAGGATGCACATTCCGTACATTCTGCCTGAACTATTTCAGAAAAATATCATTTGGGGATAGGCTGCTGCCTTGTAAAGGTTAAATAAAAGGGATGGCTCAGATCTCCTGCAGAATGAAGCAAAAGGATGGTTTTATTTTTATTTTTTTTTCCCCTCCAGTTCAAAATAACAGATTTTTAAAGCATGATAAATTTCAGCCTAGTATATTAATAAGCACAGTCCAGGGATCTGACTAGTAAAATGCTGTTTTGTAAAAAAGCCAGCAAATCATGACCAACGCAGCAAACAGTCAACAGGGTCAAAACTTATGCCAGGTAATGCAGATCTGTGAACTTAATTAAGAAAACTGATGGGCTGCAAAAGGTGTTGCCAAAGTAATAAATACTTAAAGATCTCGGTGTATTCCATGACTATGGCACCGCAGTGAATTGAGAGCAGCAGTGAATGAAACACAAAGGCTAAAAGTGGGCTCTCTGAGGAAAAAAAAATATATATAGTTAGTGGGTGTGAAATCCCCCTTCTCATAGAATGGCAGATTATTTGATTAAAACTTTCAAATCAGGGGATGCCTGCCCAAGAAGGTCCACGTGCTCAGATAGCCAGGTGGTCTAACACAGCTTATAGCCCATATTCTTTCTGCCTTAAGCCGTCACTCATTGCCTTGTGTTGCAGCACAAACGTTGGTTCCTCCTGTATAGACTTCCAAAGTACATCTTCTCTGCAGTTTGTTTCTTCTGCTGTGTTCTGGCACAGCAAAGGTGAAAGCTCCTTTTCTTTTGGAGCATATTTGTTTAAAAAATAACTGAGCATCCAAGAAAGCAACATTTTGCATTTGAAACATCTGGAGGGGGAAAGAAAGACGAGAAATTAAATCCTTCTCTTCTCTATGAAAGCATACTGCTTTTGTCTTAAGAGAACAACCTTTATCATTCAGATATGCTGTTGCAGCACTCAGCCATGCCAAACATCTATTCGGAGAGAATTCCTTTTAATTTTCCTTTTATTCCATACCTTATAAAATGTTCCAAGACAGCAATCATTATCTAAATGATTATTCAGCTGGGTAGTCCAGCCATTATCTTAATTGTCCATCCAACCTTGCTGCAGTCCTTCGACCAGCACTCCTTATTTCAAAACTCCATTTCATCTCCTGGGTGGAAATAATGAAGATTTAACCTTGGGGTGGAAACAACTAAGGAAAAAAATTACATGAAGTGTTTTAATGGGTATAAAAAAAGAGTGGAGAGAAGGGGGAGGAGCAAATTATGTGGTTATTAGTAATCATCTTCAATCCATTTAGTACTAAATGAACAGATACTGTAGGATGATGTGATACCTATATTATGAATTGAAAGGTTCAGAAACTTTCGTCTGAGATCTTCATTAAATGTTGTAGGAAAGGATATTTCTATTATATGCATGTATTTGATATACATTTGATTGTGGGTATCGCTGACGGCTTTAGATTCGTCTTTTAAGAGAGGATCACCTGTTAAAAACAGTATAGCATCACTGGCAACTATTTAGTCATGAGTTAGCAACATGCATTACCCTCTGTGAGCTACACCAGTTAATCGAAAATCAAATTTGGATCAAATGAAAATTCAAGCAAAGACTGGGCAACCTGCAGAAAGTTGGAGGCAGTAGGACTAGCTGATTAAAAATATTACTGCTGTAAGTAACTATTTCTTAAGAGGGAGTTAGGCACGTTGCTGCTCACCAGCACAATGTGCCAAAATTACTACCTTATGTTAAATGTTGCCCTTTATGCTGTTCCAGTTCATAGACTTTGAGAGGGGGCACAGGGGAGGTGGCAGTAGCTTGGAGGTGTTTTTCTTGCTTGATGCACTTACTAACAGCTTCAGCGCAACAGCAGTCTGGGGAAGATGCCTACTTGATTCTGCTGAAGTCAGAGCTTGTGCTATCTTCCCCTACACGCACACACACACTGCTGCTTGCAGGAGTGCAAAAATGGAAGTGTAGAATGCTCTCCCTGGGAGAGTGCAATGTTGTGGGTATGGGATGGAGCTGCAGCCTGAGGCCACTTTGCTCTGCCTAGTGAAGTGTGCCCAGAGTCCAGAGCAGCTTCCTGCTGAGTTGGAGAGCCTGTTAGGAAGCAGGCAGAGATCAAGGAATCTCGGATGCTGTTTTCTCTTACAGCAGATGATGAGTTAGTTACTCCTGAATAAGGAATGCTCACAGGGAGAATGAAATCACCTTTGCATCCCACTCATGCTGGGTGTTGCACAGCCAAGCACCAGGTCTGTGACAAAGCCACCCTATTTTCAAGTGGGACTACAGCCAAAACACCTCAGTTACAGTGCTCACATGTTTGGCATTTATATCTAATTGTGTGAACTGTTTGCAAAATGGCTGCAGAGTGCAGAGCAATAGTTTGCTTACACAATTCTGCTTCTCTTCCTGATTTATGTAAAGGATTTAGCTGGCTGAAAGGCTGGGATGCAATAAGCAAAATGGTGGTGACAGTGTGAATGAATCCTACTGGTCCCAGTATCAGATTTAGACACAACATTTCCGAGGCGTACTCTTGGTTTCGTAGAAATTTGTCCATGTAAAAAAGAGCAGAGATTAACACAGGGATGTACCTGGTTCTTTTGATGGTTTGGCAGTTTTAACTGAGGGTTGCAGAGAAATGCCATTCCCTGTACTCAGATCAGCCACTCCATTGAACTGCCCCTATGCGGTAAACTCATCAGATCATGGCTACAAAGTATGCATTCTGTTCATTTGCACGTTGGTTGCCAACTAGCATTGCTGTACGTGGTGCTAAATGCATTACCTGGGGACTTGTCATGGACGTGTTAAGCAGTGGTGATGTGCATGTGCAGGGCTTGGACACACTGACTGTATTTCTGCCCCAGGCTGGGAAGGAATGGAAAGGTGCAGATAACTGGTTATGCACCCCAGCACCACAGGGAAGCATGAATCTAGAGATGATTTACTCTTCAGTAAAAGAAAATTGCTCTGCAGTGGTGCAATCTCATTTCTTCACCCTCTTTCCCAACTCACACTTCAGTTCTTGAACAACTCCATGGAAAACAATGACTTGAAAGAGGGCAGCATCTATGCATAACATTTTCTCATTTTCTCTAATTTTCTATCTCTACTTTTATAATCACTGCCAATGCTGTCTTCAAGTCTCAATTGCTTTATTTTTTATCTAAGCCTATACAAGCTATTTCTGTGGTAGTATTCAGTTCATTTTCTCATTATTTCTTAGCTAAAACTTTCAGATTATTTTGTCTTTAGTTAAAAGTCTTTGCTGCTTCAAATTCACCCTGGGCAACTTCATTATTTTCCTTCCCAGCTATCTATCCTGTCTCAATTATGGGACCATTACTTCTGTTACCAAAGCAATGATACTCTGGTTTTCTAATACAGAGATAACAGTATTTGGTTCGTATTTATTTTAATTTGCTCATGGATATTGATCTAATACGTGAAATTCATTTGTCTTTCAAATGTGACGAAGTAGAAATGTGGTGATCTTTTAAATGAGTGGAGGGCGCGAATACAGGCAGCTACTGTACAAACTGCTCAGTGCCACAGGCTAATTTTCATTGCTGGATGTGCCAGTTGGAGGCATTTCTAAGGTACTCGATGCCACCGAACCAAAGAACCAGCCTTGAAATAAGAATCTCATTACAGGGAGTAGAATACTGAGAGTAAAAGGCTATCCCACAGGTGCCTATGTTTCTTATATTGCTTTGTTATTCTTCAAATTTACAAGTTATTATTAGAAGCATCCCTTAACCAAAATAACAGATTCAGATAATTAGGAGGTAGTTAGTCTGGTCCTGAAAACAGAGTTTGCCTGCAAAAATTGCCTCACTGATTAATTAAATCTAAATTTCAGCCCTAACTTCCTCAAACTGCGGAGATATTATTTATTTTATTTGGAGCCCCAAATAGGGTCACTGTTCTGACTTCTTTTGTGCCTGAAATGAAGCTGGATGAGCTGTGCTGGCTCATGTTCCTAGCTCTGTGTGATGCATCATAACCAAATCCCAGTTCTTTTTGTAAGAGGCTTGCAGTGGTTAATGGAGTAGAAGAAAGCAGTGTCTTGGGGAAAGGGAGAACTGGAGGGAGACCCAGCCTGTGTTCCCAGGAGTGCAGGAGCTTTCCCCATGAAAAGTCCAGCAGAGGCAATGTTGGCTGGGATGGTGCGAGTCTGGGGGCTGGAGGTGACTGCCAGCCACAGGATTCGTAAATTGAAAGAGGGGGAGCAGATTGAAGATATGTAAAGCATGATTCACTGATTCCTTTCCTGAGCTACTTCTCTCTTTTTCATTGGAAAGGAGTTTCAAGGAGGTTTAGCTCAGAATTCACCGAAGTTTCTCTTTCATTGTTTTAAATGGGCAGCAGGAGATAAGTTGCCCATTCTGAAAAAATCTCACTGAGAAACTTGGAATAATTTAGGAGAGAGTTTAAAACTATGTCCTTATTCCTATCTGGGGGCATTTGCATTTGAATAATGCCAATTAAAAGTGCCCTTAGAAATGGCTGAAATAAGAATAATTTCTGAGCTCCTTGTTGCTTTCTAATTACAACTTGTTCAGAAGTTATACTCCTGTGGCACTCAGCACTAACAGAAGTTAGAAATGGCAAGTGCTTAGATGACTTTCACCAGGTATTTTTTCTGTCTCACACTGAATTTCCATAAACATCTTAGACTCTTAAGTCAGTGGGCTGCCAATGTTTCCTCCAGGAATTAGTTCAGTATGCTGATATATTTTGTGTCAGAAAGTTTTTCTGCTATGAAAACAATCACTTCGCTGTTTTTAACATCATTCACTTCTTTCTAATCTTCTCCCTTTGATGTCTGAATCTTCAGCTACTGGTGCCACATTCATTCTATTTAGCCCTTTATCATTTAATAGCTCGTGACTCCCAATAAACTACTCAAAGGAAGAGTAGCAAAAACTACTCTGACCACCGAGGTTTGGCCTTATTAATGTTGTTGTAGCAGAGAAGGATACCGAGGTGCTAGTTGGAAATGCCACAGTGTGACTTAGTTTTAGAAATATTCAAGTAGTGTTGCTGGACCTGAAAGGCAGCAAACATTCACAAATAAATTTTTCTGAAGTCTTATCATGGCAGGAAAGGAGATGGCTGTTGTCTGTGCTGCTCCAGCTGTCATCTCCAGCTCTCATCTTGTTACCAGATGGCAGGGGCTGGGTAAGCCTTTAGTGTGCTCTGCAGCTGTGTGAGGCCTTTGGGAGTGAACCAGCTACGGATGCAGAGGCTGTGTCAGCTCCCCTTTGCCTCTTTCTGATGAAGAGGTGAGTGATTACTCAATACAAGAAAAATAAAATTTGAATATTCCCATTCAGGCAACCAGTACCTTTGAAAAAGAGAGTTATACTCCACTTCTTCAAGAAACGCTCTTCCATTCACAAGGCTAAGTTGCTAAGAGTTTCCTACAAGTACCAATACAAACACCCGCTATATTTTCTTCTCAGTGTCTCTTTCACCACCACTTGTTTCCAGGCTTCCTTCTTCAGCTTTTACATTCCTGAGGAAATATATTCCTGAGTATTTTTAGGCCTCAGATCCTACAAGATGAGATACTGAAATGTTAAGCCCAGAGTCCCTGAGTAGCAGCTAGGATTACCAAACTAAGAAATATCAGTAGTATGAGAATTCACTAAGCAGAGCTTGTAGGTCACATTCTCTACTTGGCTCCTTCTATTGAACAAACACAAATCAGCAGGGAAAACACAGTGTTTGGTGGGACCTATTATTTTCACACAATTTCCAGCTTATGTAGGTGTCTGTCTGTAAAGATGTGGATACAGCAGTCCTGGTGAGCTCTAGAATACAGAGTACCTTTTTGCTTCGGAGTGTTAGTGAGTCACTGGGACAATTCAAAGTGAAATTTATTCTTGGATGCGTGATATTCAACAAGAAGTAAACTTATGCTGCATCTCCAGTATTTCAGGTGTGCCCCACGATGTGAGTGCAGAGTTCAGCTGGCTTGAAGCACCCATATGAAAGTAGTGCAACTGCCCAGACTTTACAGCAGTGGTCAGGACTGAACAGCTGGTGGCTGATTTCCTGCTACTAGGTAGGAGCTCATTTTCAGCTTCATTCTTTCACAAGCATGTGGTTATCCTGACTGTATTATTGTCAAGTTCTCAAAAAAGACAGATGTGACTGCGATGTCAGAGAAAACTAGAACATTTTTAATTTAAGGATTAAAAGTAGTCGTGCTGGAAGGGAAAAATACCATAAAAGGTGTAACTCTAGCAGTAATGCCTATTTTAAGTGGTAATGAAAAGCAGTCTGCTATGTAAGAAAGCTATTAAAGACAGATCCAAAGAGCAAAGAAACAATGGTATCACCTAGCTTGCCCACAGCGTGACTGAGGACTAGGTGTTTTGCTTTTCTGGACATTGCTTTCTGAATTAGTGTCTGCCAAACTCATGATGTTCATGGACACCACATGGTGCTCTGCTTTGACCACTGGTTTAGTGGCATCAGAAAGCTTTTTTCCAGCAGGCTCATTAAACACACAGTAGAGACTGAAACCAAAGCTGACGATATTTTATAAAATAGCTGCATACCTGCTGCAGTCCTGTTGGTATGTTTTACCATTGATGTGAAGGGAGCAGGATGTAGTACCTTTCACAGCAGGGCATTGCCAAGTGCACTACCATTTAGGTGTCTACTCATCCTCTAAGATGCACCTTAAAAGTGTTGTAGAATAATTTATTGTCTTTATTAAGGTTGTGCTTCATTTATGCTGATTTTGTTAAGGGAAAGACTATGTTGTGTATCACTTCTATGCATTTATGCACAAAGGCTGTGGCAGCAGGATGTGACTCATAGAAAAACAAGGAGGAAGAAGGTGGTATCTTAGCTCTTTTGGCTTCAGTAAGTGCTGGTAAAAGCCTGTGCATTTGGAAACGAACATATGGACATTGCATTGTCTCATTGTTCTCCCTTGGAGCCAGTCTCTGTCCTCCCCTCTTGGAATACTTTACTTTGTGGTCTTTTTTTTTGCATCCAGTCTCCTCACTGATTTTCTCTGTTTTCTTTTTCTTTTTTCTTTTTGTCTTTTAAATGAGAACTGGCACAATTTACCTCAAAAGACTTGAAGCAGAGCTAAATCCAGCTTTAAAGAACTTGCAGAGATCTACCACAGGGGACCCAAATGTTTGTGAAAGGCACAGGGCCCCCAGGCAGATGTTGCTTCTCCTCCAGCAATGTTCATTCATAGCAGGAAATGCAGTCCCCTTCTGGCTTTCTCCTAACAAGCAACTGCTAAGCAAGGTGCCTCTGCCCTGTGTGACAGTCAGCTTGCTCAGCTGTGCTGGTTAAGTGGCAAACAAATGTGCAGTGTTTCACATAGGGGTAGTATAATCCAGCTGGGTGCGATGCATTTTTCTCCCAGGCAGGGGATTAACCTGCAACCTCGTTTGTCTTGTACTATAATGTAGTGTCACCGTGATAATCGCAAAGCAAACAAATAGTTTACTGCTTGGCTTGAGGTAAGTAAACATCACCATTTTAGTTAATAAAAGTAGGTAAGTGCTGACAGCAGAGAAGCTGAATGGACTTAGGGAAACCATTACAAGACACATGGAGATGTGTGCAATGGTGAGAGACAGGCAGACTGGGAGACCCATCAGGACTGGGTGAAACTGGAGTTGTTAGGAGCCAATGCTCTGCAAAACCTTCATAGACTATACAATGTAAAAAAATTGTGGAAACGGAAAATGGTTTTGTCCACATGCTAACAGTGTTCTTTCCAAAACAAGCAGCCACTTATAAGTCCCTCATGAAATAACAAAGGTCTGGATATTGTTTTCCATTCCTGACCTTAACTCTTGGTTTAAATAACTGTGCTTTCAGTCGGGGACAGTGGTGGGGAAAGTATGCACCAGTCTCCTTTCACTCCTCTAAGAAGGATCATGTCTGAAAGCTATACTCTGGAAGAGTGTGAAGGCTGAAGGTGAAAAACACAGACTTAAGGATGCTTTGTCCCATTTGCACACATGTAAAGAGAAACTGGAACTGGAGAGAATCTAGGAGTGGCCAAGGCATTATAATTTGGCAACAACAGGCCTTGGGCAATCTCAGAAGCCAGCAGGTGAGTTTCTTGGATCAAATAACCCCAAAGAAAGAGTGAGGAAACTTAGTTATTAAGGAAAACAAAAGATAGAAATCAAAAGTATGGGAAAAAATATGGCAGCAGACAGCATGTATGATGTTACCGCGAGAGAGAAATGAGCATTTTGGGGTCACACCAGGTCGCAGATTAGCTGGTGGGGTGATTTGAGGTCACAACTCAAAAATGCTTTTTCTACTTGAAGGCCATCGGAGATCAACGGTTAGCACACGGCGGTCATCCAAGGTCATGACTCTCCCAGCGGAGTCATTTGAGGTCATCACACCAAAAAATTTGATACTCAAACATCATCTGAGGTCACAAATTACGGCTCAGGGTCATCTGAGGTCACGATTAGGCAAGAGGGGTCATTTCAGGTCACCGCACTAAAAAATTGTGTGCTCAGAGGTCAGCAGAGGTCACCACTTAGCACTCAGGGGTCATGCGAGGTCACGATCGGGCCAGCGGGGTCATTTGAATTCAACGATTAGCACTCAGGGGTCATTTGAGGTCACCGTTCCGAAAAATTTCATGCTTAGAGGTAATCCGAGGTCACCAATTAGCACTCAGGGGTCATGCAAGGTCGCGATCAAGCCAGCGGGGTCATTTGAGGTCACCAATTAGGGCTCAGGGGTCATTTGAGGTCACCGCACTGAAAAATTTGATGCTCAGAGGTCATGCGAGGTCACCAATTAGCACTCTGGGGTCATGCGAGGTCACGATCGGGCCTGCGGGGTCATTTGAGGTCACGAATTAGCACTCAGGGGTCATGCAAGGCCATGATCGGGCCAGCGGGGTCATTTGAGGTCACCAATTAGCACTCAGGGGTCATGCGAGGTCACGATCGGGCCAGCGGGGTCATTTGAGGTCACCGCACAGAAAAATTTCGTGCTCAGAGGTCATCTGAGGTCACCAATTAGCACGCAGGGGTCATGCGAGGTCACGAGCGGGCAGCGGGGTCATTTGAGGTCACCGCAACGAAAAATTTCGTGCTCAGAGGTAATCCGAGGTCACCAATTAGCACTCAGGGGTCATGCGATCTCACGATCGGGCCAGCGGGGTCATTTGAGGTCACCGCACCGAAAAATTTAATGCTCAGAGGTCATCTGAGGTCACCAATTAGCACTCAGGGGTCATGCGAGGTCACGATCGGGCCAGCGGGGTCATTTGAGGTCACCAATTAGCACTCAGGGGTCATGCGAGGTCACGATCGGGCCAGCGGGGTCATTTGAGGTCACCAATTAGCACTCAGGGGTCATGCGAGGTCACGATCTGGCCATCAGGGTCATTTGAGGTCACCAATTAGCACTCAGGGGTCATGCGAGGTCACGATCGGGCCAGCGGGGTCATTTGAGGTAACCAATTAGCACTCAGGGGTCATACGAGGTCACGATCAAGCCAGCGGGGTCATTTGAGGTCACCGCACAGAAAAATTTCGTGCTCAGAGTTCATACGAGGTCACCAATTAGCACTCAGGGGTCATGCGATGTCACGATCGGGCCAGCGGGGTCATTTGAGGTCACCGCAGCGAAAAATTTTGTGCTCAGAGGTCGTCCGAGGTCACCAATTAGCACTCAGAGGTGATGCGAGGTCACGATCGGGCCAGCGGGGTCATTTAAGGTCACCAATTAGCACTCAGGGGTCATGCGAGATCACGATCGGGCCAGCGGGGTCATTTGAGGTCACCGCACCGAAAAATTTCATGCTCAGAGGTCATCTGAGGTCACCAATTAGCACTCAGAGGTGATTCGAGGTCACGATCGGGCCAGCGGGGTCATTTGCGGTCACCAATTAGCACTCGGGGTCAGGCGAGGTCACGATCGGGCCAGTGGGGTCATTTGAGGTCACCACTTAGCACGCAGGGGTCATGCGAGGTCAAGATCGGGCCAGCGGGGTCATTTGAGGTCACTGTTCCGAAAAATTTCATGCTTAGAGGTAATCCGAGGTCACCAATTAGCACTCAGGGGTCATGCAAGGTCGCGATCAAGCCAGCGGGGTCATTTGAGGTCACCAATTAGGGCTCAGGGGTCATTTGAGGTCACCGCACTGAAAAATTTGATGCTCAGAGGTCATGCGAGGTCACCAATTAGCACTCTGGGGTCATGCGAGGTCACGTTCGGGCCTGCGGGGTCATTTGAGGTCACGAATTAGCACTCAGGTGTCATGCAAGGCCATGATCGGGCCAGCGGGGTCATTTGAGGTCACCAATTAGCACGCAGGGGTCATGCGAGGTCATGATCGGGCAGCGGGGTCATTTGAGGTCACCGCAATGAAAAATTTCGTGCTCAGAGGAAATCCGAGGTCACCAATTAGCACTCAGGGGTCATGCGATGTCACGATCGGGCCAGCGGGGTCATTTGAGGTCACCGCACCGAAAAATTTAATGCTCAGAGGTCATCTGAGGTCACCAATTAGCACTCCGGGGTCATGCAAGGTCACCATTGGGCCAGCGGGGTCATTTGAGGTCACCAATTAGCACTCAGGGGTCATGCGAGGTCACGATCGGGCCAGCGGGGTCATTTGAGGTCACCAATTAGCACTCAGGGGTCATGCGAGGTCACGATCGGGCCAGCGGGGTCATTTGAGGTCACCAATTAGCACTCAGGGGTCATGCGAGGTCACGATCTGGCCATCAGGGTCATTTGAGGTCACCAATTAGCACTCAGGGGTCATGCGAGGTCACGATCGGGCCAGCGGGGTCATTTGAGGTCACCAATTAGCACTCAGGGGTCATACGAGGTCACGATCAAGCCAGCGGGGTCATTTGAGGTCACCGCACAGAAAAATTTCGTGCTCAGAGTTCGTACGAGGTCACCAATTAGCACTCAGGGGTCATGCGATGTCACGATCGGGCCAGCGGGGTCATTTGAGGTCACCGCAGCGAAAAATTTTGTGCTCAGAGGTCGTCCGAGGTCACCAATTAGCACTCAGAGGTGATGCGAGGTCACGATCGGGCCAGCAGGGTCATTTTAGGTCACCAATTAGCACTCAGGGATCATGCGAGGTCACGATCGGGCCAGCGGGGTCATTTGAGGTCACCGCACCGAAAAATTTCATGCTCAGAGGTCATCTGAGGTCACCAATTAGCACTCAGGGGTCATGCGAGGTCACGATCGGGCCAGCGGGGTCATTTGCGGTCACCAATTAGCACTCGGGGTCATGCGAGGACACCATCGGGCCAGCGGGGTCATTTGAGGTCACCAATTAGCACTCAGGGGTCATACGAGGTCACGATCGGGCCAGCGGGGTCATTTGAGGTCACCGCACAGAAAAATTTCGTGCTCAGAGGTCATCTGAGGTCACCAATTAGCACGCAGGTGTCATGCGAGGTCACGATCGGGCCAGCGAAGTCATTTGAGGTCACCGCAGCGAAAAATTTTGTGCTCAGAGGTCGTCCGAGGTCACCAATTAGCACTCAGGGGTCATGCGAGGTCATGATCGGGCCAGCGGGGTCATTTGAGGTCACCAATTAGCACTCAGGGGTCTTGCGAGGTCACCATCGGGCCAGCGGGGTCATTTGAGGTCACCACTTAGCACGCAGGGGTCATGCGAGGTCACGATCTGGCCATCAGGGTCATTTGAGCTCACCAATTAGCACTCAGGGGTCATTTGAGGTCACCGTTCCGAAAAATTTCATGCTTAGAGGTAATCCGAGGTCACCAATTAGCACTCAGGGGTCATGCAAGGTCGCGATCAAGCCAGCGGGGTCATTTGAGGTCACCAATTAGGGCTCAGGGGTCATTTGAGGTCACCGCACTGAAAAATTTGATGCTCAGAGGTCATGCGAGGTCACCAATTAGCACTCTGGGGTCATGCGAGGTCACGATCGGGCCTGCGGGGTCATTTGAGGTCACGAATTAGCACTCAGGGGTCATGCAAGGCCATGATCGGGCCAGCGGGGTCATTTGAGGTCACCAATTAGCACTCAGGGGTCATGCGAGGTCACGATCGGGCCAGCGGGGTCATTTGAGGTCACCAATTAGCACTCAGGGGTCATGCGAGGTCACGATCGGGCCAGCGGGGTCATTTGAGGTCACCAATTAGCACTCAGGGGTCATGCGAGGTCACGATCGGGCCAGCGGGGTCATTTGAGGTCACCAATTAGCACTCAGGGGTCATGCGAGGTCACCATCGGGCCAGCGGGGTCATTTGAGGTCACCAATTAGCGCTCAGGGGTCATGCGAGGTCACCATCGGGCCAGCGGGGTCATGCGAGATCACCAATTAGCGCTCAGGGGTTATGCGAGGTCACCATCGGGCCCGCGGGGTCATTTGAGGTCACCAATTAGCACTCAGTGGTCATGCGAGGTCACCATCGGGCCAGCGGGGTCATTTGAGGTCACCAATTAGCACTCAGGGGTCATGCGAGGTCACGATCGGGCCAGGGGGGTCATTTGAGGTCACCAATTAGCACTCCGGGGACATATGAGGTCACGATCGGGCCAGCGGGGTCATTTGAGGTCACCAATTAGCACTCAGGGGTCATGCGAGGTCACGATCGGGCCAGCGGGGTCATTTGAGGTCACCGAACCGAAAAATTTCTTGCTCAGAGGTCGTCCGAGGTCACCCATTAGCACTCAGGGGTCATGCGAGGTCACGATCGGGCCAGCGGGGTCATTTGCGGTCACCAATTAGCACTCAGGGGTCATGCGAGGTCACCATCGGGAAGCGGGGTCATTTGAGGTCACCAATTAGCAATCAGGGGTCATGCGAGGTCACCATCGGGAATCGGGGTCATTTGAGGTCACCAATTAGCACTCAGTGGTCATGCGAGGTCACGATCGGGCCAGCGGGGTCATTTGAGGTCACCAATTAGCACTCAGGGGTCATGCGAGGTCACCATCGGGAAGTGGGGTCATTTGAGGTCACCGCACCGAAAAATTTCATGCTCAGAGGTCATCTGAGGTCACCAATTAGCACTCAGGGGTCATGCGAGGTCACGATCGGGCCAGCGGGGTCATTTGCGGTCACCAATTAGCATTCGGGGTCATGCGAGGACACCATCGGGCCAGCGGGGTCATTTGAGGTCACCAATTAGCACTCAGGGGTCATGCAAGGTCACGATCGGGCCAGCGGGGTCATTTGAGGTCACCGCACCGAAAAATTTCGTGCTCAGAGGTCGTCCGAGGTCACCAATTAGCACTCAGGGGTCATGCGAGGTCACGATTGGGCCAGCGGGGTCATTTGAGGTCACCAATTAGCACTCAGGGGTCATGCGAGGTCACGATCGGGCCAGCGGGGTCATTTGAGGTCACCGCACTGAAAAATTTCGTGCTCAGAGGTCTTCCGAGGTCACCAATTATCACTCAGGGGTCATGCGAGGTCATGATCGGGCCAGCGGGGTCATTTGTGGTCACCAATTAGCACTCAGGGGTCATGGGAGGTCACGATCTGGCCATCAGGGTCATTTGAGGTCACCAATTAGCACTTGGGTCATGCGAGGTCACGATCGGGCCAGCGGGGTCATTTGAGGTCACCAATTAGCACTCAGGGGTCATACGAGGTCACGATCGGGCCAGCGGGGTCATTTGAGGTCACCGCACAGAAAAATTTTGTGCTCAGAGGTCATCTGAGGTCACCAATTAGCACGCAGGGGTCATGCGAGGTCACGATCGGGCCAGCGAAGTCATTTGAGGTCACCGCAGCGAAAAATTTTGTGCTCAGAGGTCGTCCGAGGTCACCAATTAGCACTCAGAGGTCATGCGAGGTCACGATCGGGCCAGCGGGGTCATTTAAGGTCACCAATTAGCACTCAGGGGTCATGCGAGGTCACGATCGGGCCAGCGGGGTCATTTGAGGTCAATTAGCGCTCACGGGTCATGCGAGGTCACGATCGGGCCAGCGGGGTCATTTGAGGTCACCAATTAGCACTCGGGTCATGCGAGGTCACGATCGGGCCAGCGGGGTCATTTGAGGTCACCGCACTGAAAAATTTCGTGCTCAGAGGTCATCCGAGGTCACCAATTAGCACTCAGGGGTCATGCGAGGTCATGATCGGGCCAGCGGGGTCATTTGAGGTCACCAATTAGCACTCAGGGGTCTTGCGAGGTCACCATCGGGCCAGCGGGTCATTTGCGGTCACCAATTAGCACTCGGGGTCAGGCGAGGTCACGATCGGGCCAGTGGGGTCATTTGAGGTCACCAATTAGCACTCAGGGGTCATGCGAGGTCAAGATCGGGCCAGCGGGGTCATTTGAGGTCACCGTTCCGAAAAATTTCATGCTTAGAGGTAATCCGAGGTCACCAATTAGCACTCAGGGGTCATGCAAGGTCGCGATCAAGCCAGCGGGGTCATTTGAGGTCACCAATTAGGGCTCAGGGGTCATTTGAGGTCACCGCACTGAAAAATTTGATGCTCAGAGGTCATGCGAGGTCACCAATTAGCACTCTGGGGTCATGCGAGGTCACGATCGGGCCTGCGGGGTCATTTGAGGTCACGAATTAGCACTCAGGGGTCATGCAAGGCCATGATCGGGCCAGCGGGGTCATTTGAGGTCACCAATTAGCACTCAGGGGTCATGCGAGGTCACGATCGGGCCAGCGGGGTCATTTGAGGTCACCACACCGAAAAATTTCATGCTCAGAGGTCATCTGAGGTCACCAATTAGCACTCAGGGGTCATGGGAGGTCACGATCGGGCCAGCGGGGTCACTTGAGGTCACCAATTAGCACTCAGGGGTCATGCGAGGTCACGATCGGGCCAGCGGGGTCATTTGAGGTCACCAATTAGCAATCAGGGATCATACGAGGTCACGATCAAGCCAGCGGGGTCATTTGAGGTCACCACACAGAAAAATTTCGTGCTCAGAGTTCGTACGAGGTCGCCAATTAGCACTCAGGGGTCATGCGAGGTCACGATCGGGCCAGCGGGGTCATTTGAGGTCACCGCAGCGAAAAATTTTGTGCTCAGAGGTCGTCCGAGGTCACCAATTAGCACTCAGAGGTGATGCGAGGTCACGATTGGGCCAGCGGGGTCATTTAAGGTCACCAATTAGCACTCAGGGGTCATGCGAGGTCACGATCGGGCCAGCGGGGTCATTTGAGGTCACCAATTAGCACTCAGGGGTCATGCGAGGTCACGATCGGGCCAGCGGGGTCATTTGAGGTCACCAATTAGCACTCAGGGGTCATGCGAGGTCACCATCGGGCCAGCGGGGTCATTTGAGGTCACCAATTAGCGCTCAGGGGTCATGCGAGGTCACCATCGGGCCAGCGGGGTCATGCGACGTCACCAATTAGCGCTCAGGGGTTATGCGAGGTCACCATCGGGCCCGCGGGGTCATTTGAGGTCACCAATTAGCACTCAGTGGTCATGCGAGGTCACCATCGGGCCAGCGGGGTCATTTGAGGTCACCAATTAGCACTCAGGGGTCATGCGAGGTCACGATCGGGCCAGGGGGGTCATTTGAGGTCACCAATTAGCACTCCGGGGACATGCGAGGACACGATCGGGCCAGCGGGGTCATTTGAGGTCACCAATTAGCACTCAGGGGTCATGCGAGGTCACGATCGGGCCACCGGGGTCATTTGAGGTCACCGAACCGAAAAATTTCTTGCTCAGAGGTCGTCCGAGGTCACCAATTAGCACTCAGGGGTCATGCGAGGTCACGATCTGGCCAGCGGGGTCATTTGCGGTCACCAATTAGCACTCAGGGGTCATGCGAGGTCACCATCGAGCCAGCAGGGTCATTTGAGGTCACCAATTAGCACTGAGGGGTCATGCGAGGTCACCATCGGGAAGCGGGGTCATTTGAGGTCACCAATTAGCAATCAGCGGTCATGCAACGTCACCATCGGGCTAGCGGGGCCATTTGAGGTCACCAATTAGGTCTCAGGGGTCATGCGAGGACACCATCGGGCCAGCGGGGTCATTTGAGGTCACCAATTAGCACTCAGGGGTCATGCGAGGTCACAATCGGGCCAGCGGGGTCATGTGAGGTCACCAATTAGCACTCAGGGGTCATGCGAGGACACGATCGGGCCAGCAGGGTCATTTGAGGTCACCAATTAGCACTCAGGGGTCATGCGAGGTCACCATCGGGAAGCGGGGTCATTTGAGGTCACCAATTAGCACTCAGGGGTCATGCGAGGTCACCATCGGGAAGCGTGGTCGTTTGAGGTCACCCATTAGCAATCAGGGGTCATGCGAGGTCACCATCGGGCCAGCGGGGTCATTTGAGGTCACCAATTTGCACTCCGGGGTCATGTGAGGTCACAATCGGGCCAGCGGGGTCATTTGAGGTCACCAATTAGCACTCAGGGGTCATGCGAGGTCACCATCGGGAAGCGGGGTCATTTGAGGTCACCAATTAGCGCTCAGGGGTCATGCGAGGTCACCATCGGGCCAGCGGGGTCATTTGAGGCAACAGTTAGCACTCAGGGGTCATGCAACGTCACCATCGGGCCAGCAGGGTCATTTGAGATCACCAATTAGCGCTCAGGGGTCATGCGAGGTCACCATCGGGAAGCGGGGTCATTTGAGGTCACCAATTAGCAATCAGGGGTCATGCGAGGTCACGATCGGGCCAGCAGGGTTATTTGAGGTCGCCAATTAGCAATCAGGGGTCATGCGATGTCACCATTGGGCCAGCGGGGTCATTTGAGGTCACCAATTAGCACTCAGGGGTCATGCGAGGTCACCATCGGGCTGCGGGGTCATGCGAGGTCACCAATTAGCACTCAGGGGTCATGCGAGGTCACCATCGGGAAGCGGGGTCATTTGAGGTCACCAATTAGCACTCAGGGGTCATGCGAGGTCACGATCGGGCCAGCGGGGTCATTTGAGGTCACCAATTAACACTCAGCGGTCATGCGAGGTCACGATCGGGACTGGGGGGTCATTTGAGGTCACCAATTAGCACTCCGGGGTCATGCGAGGTCACGATCGGGCCAGCGGGGTCATTTGAGGTCACCAATTAGCACTCAGGGGTCATGCGAGGACACGATCGGGCCAGCGGGGTCATTTGAGGTCACTGCATTGAAAAATTTAAAGCTCAGAGGTCGTCCGAGGTCACCAATTAGCACTCAGGGGTCATGCGGGGACACAATCGGGCCAGCGGGGTCATTTGAGGTCACCAATTAGCACTCAGGGGTCATGCGAGGTCACGATCCGGCCCCGGGGGCCATTTGAGGTCACCAATTAGCACTCCAGGGTCATGCGAGGTCACCATCGGGCCAGCGGGGTCATTTGAGGTCACCAATTAGCACTCAGACGTCATGCGAGGTCACCATCGGGAAGCGGGGTCATTTGAGGTCACCAATTAGCACTCAAGGGTCATGCGGGGTCACGATCGGGCCAGCGGGGTCATTTGAGGTCACCAATTAGCACTCAGGGGTCATGCGAGGTCACGATCGGGCCACCGGGGTCATTTGAGGTCACTGCATTGAAAAGTTTCATGCTCAGAGGTCGTCCGAGGTCACCAATTAGCACTCAGGGGTCATGCGAGGTCACGATCGGGCCGGGGGGTCATTTGAGGTCACCGAACCGAAAAATTTCGTGCTCAGAGGTCGTCCGAGGTCACCAATTAGCACTCAGGGGTCATGCGAGGTCATGATCGAGTCAGCGGGGTCATTTGCGGTCACCGTTTAGCAGTCAGGGGTCATGCGAGGTCACGATCAAGCCAGCGGGGTCATTTGAGGTCACCGCAACGAAAAATTTCGTGCTCAGAGGTCATACAAGGTCACCAATTAGCACTCAGGGGTCATGCGAGGTCACCATCGGGCCAGCGGGGGCGTTTGAGGTCACCAATTAGCACTCCGGGGTCATGCGAGGTCACCATCGGGCCAGCGGGGTCGTTTGAGGTCACCAATTAGCACTCAGGGGTCATGCGAGGACACGATCGGGCCAGCGGGGTCATTTGAGGTCACTGCATTGAAAAATTTAAAGCTCAGAGGTCGTCCGAGGTCACCAATTAGCACTCAGGGGTCATGCGGGGACACAATCGGGCCAGCGGGGTCATTTGAGGTCACCAATTAGCACTCAGGGGTCATGCGAGGTCACGATCCGGCCCCGGGGGCCATTTTAGGTCACCAATTAGCACTCCAGGGTCATGCGAGGTCACCATCGGGCCAGCGGGGTCATTTGAGGTCACCAATTAGCACTCAGACGTCATGCGAGGTCACCATCGGGAAGCGGGGTCATTTGAGGTCACCAATTAGCACTCAAGGGTCATGCGGGGTCACGATCGGGCCAGCGGGGTCATTTGAGGTCACCAATTAGCACTCAGGGGTCATGCGAGGTCACGATCGGGCCACCGGGGTCATTTGAGGTCACTGCATTGAAAAGTTTCATGCTCAGAGGTCGTCCGAGGTCACCAATTAGCACTCAGGGGTCATGCGAGGTCACGATCGGGCCGGGGGGTCATTTGAGGTCACCGAACCGAAAAATTTCGTGCTCAGAGGTCGTCCGAGGTCACCAATTAGCACTCAGGGGTCATGCGAGGTCATGATCGAGTCAGCGGGGTCATTTGCGGTCACCGTTTAGCACTCAGGGGTCATGCGAGGTCACGATCAAGCCAGCGGGGTCATTTGAGGTCACCGCAACGAAAAATTTCGTGCTCAGAGGTCATACAAGGTCACCAATTAGCACTCAGGGGTCATGCGAGGTCACCATCGGGCCAGCGGGGGCGTTTGAGGTCACCAATTAGCACTCAGGGGTCATGCGAGGTCACCATCGGGCCAGCGGGGTCGTTTGAGGTCACCAGTTAGCGCTCAGGGGTCATGGGAGGTCACCATCGGGCCAGCGGGGTCATTTGAGGTCACCAATTAGCGCTCAGGGGTCATGCGAGGTCACCATCGGGCCAGCGGGGTCATTTGAGGCAACAGTTAGCACTCAGGGGTCATGCAACGTCACCATCGGGCCAGCGGGGTCATTTGAGATCACCAATTAGCGCTCAGGGGTCATGCGAGGTCACCATCGGGAAGCGGGGTCATTTGAGGTCACCAATTAGCAATCAGGGGTCATGCGAGGTCACGATCGGGCCAGCGGGGTTATTTGAGGTCGCCAATTAGCAATCAGGGGTCATGCGATGTCACCATTGGGCCAGCGGGGTCATTTGAGGTCACCAATTAGCACTCAGGGGTCATGCGAGGTCACCATCGGGCTGCGGGGTCATGCGAGTTCACCAATTAGCACTCAGGGGTCATGCGAGGTCACCATCGGGAAGCGGGGTCATTTGAGGTCACCAATTAGCACTCAGGGGTCATGCGAGGTCACGATCGGGCCAGCGGGGTCATTTGAGGTCACCAATTAACACTCAGCGGTCATGCGAGGTCACGATCGGGACTGGGGGGTCATTTGAGGTCACCAATTAGCACTCCGGGGTCATGCGAGGTCACGATCGGGCCAGCGGGGTCATTTGAGGTCACCAATTAGCACTCAGGGGTCATGCGAGGACACGATCGGGCCAGCGGGGTCATTTGAGGTCACTGCGTTGAAAAATTTAAAGCTCAGAGGTCGTCCGAGGTCACCAATTAGCACTCAGGGGTCATGCGGGGACACAATCGGGCCAGCGGGGTCATTTGAGGTCACCAATTAGCACTCAGGGGTCATGCGAGGTCACGATCCGGCCCCGGGGGCCATTTGAGGTCACCAATTAGCACTCCAGGGTCATGCGAGGTCACCATCGGGCCAGCGGGGTCATTTGAGGTCACCAATTAGCACTCAGACGTCATGCGAGGTCACCATCGGGAAGCGGGGTCATTTGAGGTCACCAATTAGCACTCAAGGGTCATGCGGGGTCACGATCGGGCCAGCGGGGTCATTTGAGGTCACCAATTAGCACTCAGGGGTCATGCGAGGTCACGATCGGGCCACCGGGGTCATTTGAGGTCACTGCATTGAAAAGTTTCATGCTCAGAGGTCGTCCGAGGTCACCAATTAGCACTCAGGGGTCATGCGAGGTCACGATCGGGCCGGGGGGTCATTTGAGGTCACCGAACCGAAAAATTTCGTGCTCAGAGGTCGTCCGAGGTCACCAATTAGCACTCAGGGGTCATGCGAGGTCATGATCGAGTCAGCGGGGTCATTTGCGGTCACCGTTTAGCACTCAGGGGTCATGCGAGGTCACGATCAAGCCAGCGGGGTCATTTGAGGTCACCGCAACGAAAAATTTCGTGCTCAGAGGTCATACAAGGTCACCAATTAGCAATCAGGGGTCATGCGAGGTCACCATCGGGCCAGCGGGGGCGTTTGAGGTCACCAATTAGCACTCAGGGGTCATGCGAGGTCACCATCGGGCCAGCGGGGTCGTTTGAGGTCACCAATTAGCACTCAGGGGTCATGCGAGGACACGATCGGGCCAGCGGGGTCATTTGAGGTCACTGCATTGAAAAATTTAAAGCTCAGAGGTCGTCCGAGGTCACCAATTAGCACTCAGGGGTCATGCGGGGACACAATCGGGCCAGCGGGGTCATTTGAGGTCACCAATTAGCACTCAGGGGTCATGCGAGGTCACGATCCGGCCCCGGGGGCCATTTGAGGTCACCAATTAGCACTCCAGGGTCATGCGAGGTCACCATCGGGCCAGCGGGGTCATTTGAGGTCACCAATTAGCACTCAGACGTTATGCGAGGTCACCATCGGGAAGCGGGGTCATTTGAGGTCACCAATTAGCACTCAAGGGTCATGCGGGGTCACGATCGGGCCAGCGGGGTCATTTGAGGTCACCAATTAGCACTCAGGGGTCATGCGAGGTCACGATCGGGCCACCGGGGTCATTTGAGGTCACTGCATTGAAAAGTTTCATGCTCAGAGGTCGTCCGAGGTCACCAATTAGCACTCAGGGGTCATGCGAGGTCACGATCGGGCCGGGGGGTCATTTGAGGTCACCGAACCGAAAAATTTCGTGCTCAGAGGTCGTCCGAGGTCACCAATTAGCACTCAGGGGTCATGCGAGGTCATGATCGAGTCAGCGGGGTCATTTGCGGTCACCGTTTAGCACTCAGGGGTCATGCGAGGTCACGATCAAGCCAGCGGGGTCATTTGAGGTCACCGCAACGAAAAATTTCGTGCTCAGAGGTCATACAAGGTCACCAATTAGCACTCAGGGGTCATGCGAGGTCACCATCGGGCCAGCGGGGGCGTTTGAGGTCACCAATTAGCACTCAGGGGTCATGCGAGGTCACCATCGGGCCAGCGGGGTCGTTTGAGGTCACCAGTTAGCGCTCAGGGGTCATGGGACGTCGCCATCGGGCCAGCGGGGTCGTTTGAGGTCACCAGTTAGCGCTCAGGGGTCATGGGAGGTCGCCATCGGGCCAGCGGGGTCGTTTGAGGTCACCAGTTAGCGCTCAGGGGTCATGGGAGGTCGCCATCGGGCCAGCGGGGTCGTTTGAGGTCTCCCGTGAGCGCTCAGGGGTCATGGGAGGTCGCCATCGGGCCAGCGGGGTCGTTTGAGGTCTCCCGTGAGCGCTCAGGGGTCATGGGAGGTCGCCATCGGGCCAGCGGGGTCGTTTGAGGTCTCCCGTGAGCGCTCAGGGGTCATGGGAGGTCGCCATCGGGCCAGCGGGGTCGTTTGAGGTCTCCCGTGAGCGCTCAGGGGTCATGGGAGGTCGCCATCGGGCCAGCGGGGTCGTTTGAGGTCTCCCGTGAGCGCTCAGGGGTCATGGGAGGTCGCCATCGGGCCAGCGGGGTCGTTTGAGGTCTCCCGTGAGCGCTCAGGGGTCATGGGAGGTCGCCATCGGGCCAGCGGGGTCGTTTGAGGTCTCCCGTGAGCGCTCAGGGGTCATGGGAGGTCGCCATCGGGCCAGCGGGGTCGTTTGAGGTCTCCCGTGAGCGCTCAGGGGTCATGGGAGGTCGCCATCGGGCCCGCGGGGTCGCTCGAGGTCACCCGTGAGCGCTCAGGGGTCATGCGAGGTCGCCATCGGGCCCGCGGGGTCGCTCGAGGTCACCCGTGAGCGCTCAGGGGTCATGCGAGGTCGCCATCGGGCCCGCGGGGTCGCTCGAGGTCACCCGTGAGCGCTCAGGGGTCATGCGAGGTCGCCATCGGGCCCGCGGGGTCGCTCGAGGTCACCCGTGAGCGCTCAGGGGTCATGCGAGGTCGCCATCGGGCCCGCGGGGTCGCTCGAGGTCACCCGTGAGCGCTCAGGGGTCATGCGAGGTCGCCATCGGGCCCGCGGGGTCGCTCGAGGTCACCCGTGAGCGCTCAGGGGTCATGCGAGGTCGCCATCGGGCCCGCGGGGTCGCTCGAGGTCACCCGTGAGCGCTCAGGGGTCATGCGAGGTCGCCATCGGGCCCGCGGGGTCGCTCGAGGTCACCCGTGAGCGCTCAGGGGTCATGCGAGGTCGCCATCGGGCCCGCGGGGTCGCTCGAGGTCACCCGTGAGCGCTCAGGGGTCATGCGAGGTCGCCATCGGGCCCGCGGGGTCGCTCGAGGTCACCCGTGAGCGCTCAGGGGTCATGCGAGGTCGCCATCGGGCCCGCGGGGTCGCTCGAGGTCACCCGTGAGCGCTCAGGGGTCATGCGAGGTCGCCATCGGGCCCGCGGGGTCGCTCGAGGTCACCCGTGAGCGCTCAGGGGTCATGCGAGGTCGCCATCGGGCCCGCGGGGTCGCTCGAGGTCACCCGTGAGCGCTCAGGGGTCATGCGAGGTCGCCATCGGGCCCGCGGGGTCGCTCGAGGTCACCCGTGAGCGCTCAGGGGTCATGCGAGGTCGCCATCGGGCCCGCGGGGTCGCTCGAGGTCACCCGTGAGCGCTCAGGGGTCATGCGAGGTCGCCATCGGGCCCGCGGGGTCGCTCGAGGTCACCCGTGAGCGCTCAGGGGTCATGCGAGGTCGCCATCGGGCCCGCGGGGTCGCTCGAGGTCACCCGTGAGCGCTCAGGGGTCATGCGAGGTCGCCATCGGGCCCGCGGGGTCGCTCGAGGTCACCCGTGAGCGCTCAGGGGTCATGCGAGGTCGCCATCGGGCCCGCGGGGTCGCTCGAGGTCACCCGTGAGCGCTCAGGGGTCATGCGAGGTCGCCATCGGGCCCGCGGGGTCGCTCGAGGTCACCCGTGAGCGCTCAGGGGTCATGCGAGGTCGCCATCGGGCCCGCGGGGTCGCTCGAGGTCACCCGTGAGCGCTCAGGGGTCATGCGAGGTCGCCATCGGGCCCGCGGGGTCGCTCGAGGTCACCCGTGAGCGCTCAGGGGTCATGCGAGGTCGCCATCGGGCCCGCGGGGTCGCTCGAGGTCACCCGTGAGCGCTCAGGGGTCATGCGAGGTCGCCATCGGGCCCGCGGGGTCGCTCGAGGTCACCCGTGAGCGCTCAGGGGTCATGCGAGGTCGCCATCGGGCCCGCGGGGTCGCTCGAGGTCACCCGTGAGCGCTCAGGGGTCATGCGAGGTCGCCATCGGGCCCGCGGGGTCGCTCGAGGTCACCCGTGAGCGCTCAGGGGTCATGCGAGGTCGCCATCGGGCCCGCGGGGTCGCTCGAGGTCACCCGTGAGCGCTCAGGGGTCATGCGAGGTCGCCATCGGGCCCGCGGGGTCGCTCGAGGTCACCCGTGAGCGCTCAGGGGTCATGCGAGGTCGCCATCGGGCCCGCGGGGTCGCTCGAGGTCACCCGTGAGCGCTCAGGGGTCATGCGAGGTCGCCATCGGGCCCGCGGGGTCGCTCGAGGTCACCCGTGAGCGCTCAGGGGTCATGCGAGGTCGCCATCGGGCCCGCGGGGTCGCTCGAGGTCACCCGTGAGCGCTCAGGGGTCATGCGAGGTCGCCATCGGGCCCGCGGGGTCGCTCGAGGTCACCCGTGAGCGCTCAGGGGTCATGCGAGGTCGCCATCGGGCCCGCGGGGTCGCTCGAGGTCACCCGTGAGCGCTCAGGGGTCATGCGAGGTCGCCATCGGGCCCGCGGGGTCGCTCGAGGTCACCCGTGAGCGCTCAGGGGTCATGCGAGGTCGCCATCGGGCCCGCGGGGTCGCTCGAGGTCACCCGTGAGCGCTCAGGGGTCATGCGAGGTCGCCATCGGGCCCGCGGGGTCGCTCGAGGTCACCCGTGAGCGCTCAGGGGTCATGCGAGGTCGCCATCGGGCCCGCGGGGTCGCTCGAGGTCACCCGTGAGCGCTCAGGGGTCATGCGAGGTCGCCATCGGGCCCGCGGGGTCGCTCGAGGTCACCCGTGAGCGCTCAGGGGTCATGCGAGGTCGCCATCGGGCCCGCGGGGTCGCTCGAGGTCACCCGTGAGCGCTCAGGGGTCATGCGAGGTCGCCATCGGGCCCGCGGGGTCGCTCGAGGTCACCCGTGAGCGCTCAGGGGTCATGCGAGGTCGCCATCGGGCCCGCGGGGTCGCTCGAGGTCACCCGTGAGCGCTCAGGGGTCATGCGAGGTCGCCATCGGGCCCGCGGGGTCGCTCGAGGTCACCCGTGAGCGCTCAGGGGTCATGCGAGGTCGCCATCGGGCCCGCGGGGTCGCTCGAGGTCACCCGTGAGCGCTCAGGGGTCATGCGAGGTCGCCATCGGGCCCGCGGGGTCGCTCGAGGTCACCCGTGAGCGCTCAGGGGTCATGCGAGGTCGCCATCGGGCCCGCGGGGTCGCTCGAGGTCACCCGTGAGCGCTCAGGGGTCATGCGAGGTCGCCATCGGGCCCGCGGGGTCGCTCGAGGTCACCCGTGAGCGCTCAGGGGTCATGCGAGGTCGCCATCGGGCCCGCGGGGTCGCTCGAGGTCACCCGTGAGCGCTCAGGGGTCATGCGAGGTCGCCATCGGGCCCGCGGGGTCGCTCGAGGTCACCCATTAGCGCTCAGGGGTCATGCGAGGTCGCCATCGGGCCCGCGGGGTCGCTCGAGGTCACCCATTAGCGCTCAGGGGTCATGCGAGGTCGCCATCGGGCCCGCGGGGTCGCTCGAGGTCACCCATTAGCACTCAGGGGTCATGCGAGGTCGCCATCGGGCCCGCGGGGTCATTTGAGGTCACCCATTAGCACTCAGGGGTCATGCGAGGTCGCCATCGGGCCAGCGGGGTCATTTGAGGTCACCCATTAGCACTCAGGGGTCATGCGAGGTCACGATCGGGCCAGCGGGGTCATTTGAGGTCACCCATTAGCACTCAGGGGTCATGCGAGGTCACGATCGGGCCAGCGGGGTCATTTGAGGTCACCGCACCTCTCCTTTCAGCGTGCAGTGAGCAAGTGCGAGTCCACTGAGCCCCAACCCCATACCCCATGTCGTGCTTCTATCACTCCGCATACAGAAGGAACAGCAGTGATGGTTCCTCTACTTACCTTTGGCCTGCTCCTTCCCTTACGGCTGTTTTCATTTTTCTCTCATTTTTTATTTTTGCCTGCTCATGTTACCATCTTGCTTTTGTTTTATGCATTGAATTTCCCGTCCTTCCAAGCTGACTATATTTACTCAGAATGCTTAGACATTGGTACCGTGGCTTGGGATAACAGAGAAAACCAACACCATTCTGTACTCACTGGTATGCAATGATAGAAAATAGACATTCCTCCTGCTGGAGATCGTGTCCAACACAAACTGTAAAAACTTGTAAATTTATTTTATTCCCCTGTTATTTATTAAAAAAAAAAAATAAACCAGACCTTCACAAGCTCCCCAGCTGCTCCCATGGATTGGTTTTATTACATTCCACTCAGCCAGCACTGTTTCAATGTTGTGTGAGTATGCTCATCTTCTCTGTGGGGTGAAAGCTAATGCCCAAGTTTTTTTAAATGCCACCAGCAGGAAAAGAAGAACTGTGTGGAGTAAGTCAGTGAAGGCGATAATGTGGCCTTCTACCACGATATAAACATGCTTGTAAACGCGTTCATCAAGATGCACTTCAGAAGACTACAAAGGGACAAGTGGCTTACCCTTTCAGAAGGTGAAGTCTCCAGAAGGGCTTTATTTCATACAGCCCAGGATATAGTCGGCTTTCTGGGCTGCGAGGGCACATTGCTGGCTCGCGTTCAGCTGCCATCCACCAATATACCCTCAGGTCCTTTTGGCAAGCCATGCTACATCCTTTTGTTCCCTAACTTGTCCTGATAGTGGGAATTGCTGCAACCCAGGTGCAAGACTTTGCTTTATTCAATAAATTATGGCTGTCTAGACTGCGTATTCTGCTACGCAAGTAAGCATGACAAGGTATATACACTCACATACTCAGACAGGTTTCATTGTTTTATATTGACCGGAGAAACCTCGGCAGTTAGTTGCAATCTGTGTAATGCTGCCCACATGGATTCTGAAAAATTTAACTTAAAAATCAGTTTAATCAATGTAGGAACCTATGGCAGAGCCAACAGGAAATCAAAGGTGTCGCAAACTGCTCATAATTTCCCTCGTACCATCTTCCCCATCTGTAACCAAGCCAGTTCAAAACTGCAGTAGTAGATACCATCACCACTCAGAGACGTATTTTATTGCTAGACTCACTCTTTAGCTTATAATTTAAAAAACAAAAAAACCTAACAAACCAACCAACCAAAAAACCTACCATAAAAAGAAAAGCAAGCCCTGCTTTACGGACATCTCCTCGTCTTCAGCCAGAATTTAGCTGATATTCTGGAGATGACTCAGACTCCAGTAAATCTTTGTGTCAGTGTAGGAATGCAGAACAAACACAAAAGCCCTCTCCCCTCCAGGCTGCAGCAATGAGAAAAAAAATAATAAAAAAATAAAAAGGTCCGTCTGGAAAGATTAAGGAGCTTTGTCAGTTCAGAAACACTCTTCAGGAGCCTAAAACTCAGGAGACAAGACACACGCACACAACAAATACATATTTTTAGTCAGCCAAATATGCTGAGCCTGGTTTGGGTTTTTAAAGACACTGCTGACAGTGAGACAGCTGAGCAATGCAACCTTAAGGCTGGGTGTGATCCTTCCCACTTCAGTTAGCCACAGCATATTCATTAGTGGCAGCTAAGACACAGCTGGGCCTACAAATTGAAAATCCCGTAAGGAACTACTGCTTAAGGTAGTTTAATGCAGAACTAATTAATTGTAGCCGGTATCTAACTAATTAAGTTATGCAGTCATTTATATCACATTAAAAAACACAATAATTTATGGTCATATTGGTCAGATCAGAGCACACCAAGGAGTTCCATACACTGAATCCGTGATTCTGGATTTGGTTATCTATCAGCAATCCCTATCATAGCGATAGCTTGACTGTTTAGATCATCACAGTCTATTTGCCCACCCACATCACTTTATGTGAAACCCTAAGGCACGAGTGCTACATCTGACGCCCCAAATGGAATCAAACATCTTGAAAAAAATGACCTCTTACTGATCACACAATAAATAAATCCTGCCTTTGGCTGGCACCATTTCATTCACAGCTTCCCATAATGCTCACCTCCTTTCTGTCAGGTTCTTTCCTTGAAATAAAAGCTCTTCCACACCCTTTTCCTCTTAAGACCAGCATATTTCTTACAGTGAAAGAAGCACCATGCACTGAGACCACAGTGGCTCTGCAACCCCTAGGAATGGGGGACCCATCAGCTGGTGCTGTACTAATGAAGGACCTTGGCTGGCGTAGCAGAAATACTAAGTCACAGCCTGAAGCAGTAATTGAGCACCCAGTGTGAAGGCAGGGCCAACCCAGGGGAGCTCAGCTGTATGCAATTCACTGGAGTGACCAGAAGGGGTGGAGCCAGGATCCACCCCCTCCCAGACCCTATTTAAGGGCTGGCAGTGGAGATAAGGGCATCTCACTGGAGATCCCTGACTACCTGAGGCCTTCCAAGGGTAAGCAGTTCTTTTCCTTTGTTTTTGTGTCTGAGGCTGCTGTATTTGAGTTCATCCTCATTTGTTGCAACTAAAGACTTTGCCACGCTGCTATTATCATGGTACTTTCCATCCCATTACAGGTAGTAACACGGTAATGCTTAAGCAAAGGCAGAAAAGGTTTGAAACCATGTGTCTGAGTGGACAGAGTCCCTTTACAAAAGCAAAGGAAGTAGAGAGATGAATAGGTCAGATTCAGTTTCTTAGTGCTAGACATTACCTCACCTATAGGCTCTCCTCTTGCCTCACAGCAATAACTTTTTTTTTTTTTTTCCCACAGCAGTTCATGCATTTCAGAGAACCAACAGCATAAAAGGAATCTAAAAATAGGTTAAAGCCTGAAACCAAAGAGCATCTGTTTCATTAGCAATGAGAGAAGCAGGAGGAAAAAAAAATTGTAGGAAAGATATTGCTGAATTATTTTTATGTTATGTATTTCATGCTATCTTATGGAAGGTCTTTGAGCATCTGGTTGTATTTCTAGCTCTATCAGTTACTGAAAATCTGAACCTACCACACGTGCTCTTCTCCTTAAGAGGGAGATTAGTGGGAAACAGGGATCTGAGACATGAACACAGCATGCAGAACTATCAGATGTCTTACGGGATCATGGAAACATAGTATGGCTTAGGTTGGAGGGGACCTTGAAGATCATTAAGCTTGAACTACCCTGCCATGAGCTGATTGTCCTCCACCAGCTCAGGCTGTCCAGAGCCCCATCCAGCCTGGCCTTGGGTGCCTTCAGGGATGGAGCACCTGTAGCTCTCTAGACAGCTATGTCAGGGCCTCTGAGTAAAGAATTTTCCCCTACCATCTAAACTAAATTTCCCCTTTCAGTAGAAAGCCATTCCCCCTTGTCCTGTCACTATTAGACCGTGTGAAAAGTCACTCCTCTTCCTGTTCATGAGCTCTCCTTTGAAGTACTGGAAGACCACAATGAGGTCTCACCAGAGACCTAATCTTCCATTAGACCAGGAAGCTTGAAGAAGCTCAGATGATAGGAGGAGACTGCCTCTTGTAGAATGTGAGCCTGGTGTGTGAATGACCACTGGCAACTTCCTATGGTTCCTGTTACTCTTGCTACCCTTCAGCAAAAGGTAAGAAAGATGCATGGCTTCCGAGGAGCTGCAGAGAACTGTTAGGTTCAGCTGCATCCTGAGGGGTCAAGACAGAGGGCCATGAGGGAAAGTAGGGCAGGGAGAGAGCAGGAGAGGGAAGGATCTCTCGACAGGAGAGCAGCTGCTGTAAAGAGAAAGCAACTACAAGTCCTCTTTTTTCCTTGCTGATGGAGGTCATACACATGGATACTGCAATGCTCTTAAGACTAGAAGAAGCAATACCTTTGAGAGTACAAAATGACCACAACCAGCTCAAGTGTTTGGCTGTGAAAAATCACACCTGAAGAGATGCTCTTATCTGAAAATAGCAAAGCAAACAACTTTTGGCACTGCCTCTCTTTCTGTCTGTGTCAGCTTTAGCCTCAGAAGTCAGCTGATGTTTTAAAGACCTTGGCACCCAGAGGTAGAATTCATCTGAAAAAAATCAATTAACAGGTCCACATCTGAGCTACTTGGATTAGCCTCTCTTTAAACTTAATGGACACAGTACCATTCATTGTGCATTAAAACAGGCCAGGTGAATCATGCCTAAAAATACCCAGTCCTCTCCATTAACTAATAAGGGAGCCCTAGAGCTCTCGGTGCAGTCGTAAATGTATATCCATCACAAATTTCTGAGGTGACAAGGAGCGAATCCCTCCTCAGGCTCCTGACAGTGACCCTCAGACCAAGGATTGAATCCTTGATCCAGCTGACTCATCCCTCCTTTTCCAGCACAGCCTGAGGATCAGCGGGGAGAAATGCCCGTGCTGTGCTCTACTACATTTCCCTCGCTTACTGCGAGCAGGGGAGAGGAGTGGAGCGAGAGGATGGCTGCTTTGGGTTTGTCTCATCTCCAAGGCAAATGGGGAAGGAGAGAGAAGGTCCTGCTGTGCTAGGCCAGGAGGGCTGAATGGCAGAACTGCCCAGGGGGATCGTTACTGACAGGAAATAGCCATCTCTGGGCTGAGAACCACAGAGGGCTCTTTGAAAGAAAAGCTCTTATAACTGTGAAGAAAAGGCTTTCCCTCACAGGACTTAACAATATCAGTGGGAAGACTTGTATGGTTTTGAAAGCTTCATTTACCTATGTTGCTAGCATCCCCCAAGAGGCTGTCATCGAGGGGGAATTTGTTATTTGTGATTGAGCAGTCTGGAGAGGATGGGGAAAATAGTTTGGGCAGCACAGCCCTAAGCAGAAACCATACCTGTCTTCTGTGTCAATTCCAAGAACAACAGTTTTTCATCAAATCCTCTTCCAGAATCCCAGGGTATTTCTCACAGTCGCTTCTTGCGGGGGAAGATGTAACCGTGAGAGAGTCACCAAAGAGCTTATCAGACTCTTTGGTAGACCTTATCACTATGAAACCTTGGGAGACCGGAGAGTGAGACAAAGAGCAAGCAGTGTCTGTCGGTGTCTGAGGGTAGACAGGAGGTTCTTTCTACATGCGTTGTTAATCCTGTAACTCTTAAAAACCTTTCATCCTTTGTCACTGTTGTTTGGGAGAAGCTGGGAGCAATTAACTATTAACAATTAGAGGAACTGTTGAGAGGAACAAGGAATTCTTGTTTGAGGTGAATGGGATATCAGGTGTACATCAAACACAATAAAGAGAACTATTCTGATGCTACAAGAAACTCAGAGCATTCTAACTTGTCTAAGCACTGACAATTGGTGCCCAAACAGGGACCTGGAACTTAAACTGACTTGAACTGACTGGTCTGAAGCACACTGAGAAAAATGCAAGCAACTTGTACAGGAACACGTGGAGACAAACGTGGAGAGAAATGTGGGTGCACAGAGAGAAATGCGACAACCTGAGGATTCATCATCCCCAACTGCTCTCACTGCCGTTCACTGGACAAAGGTAAGAGACTGCGTTACCACGGGGAATAACACAACCTCGGAACAAAAGAATGTCCTAGTTACTTTTCAAGTTATTATTAAAAAATGGGCAAAAACGGTGCCCATTTTGCAGCGGGTGCTTGCATGGGCTACCAAGAGCGACCCCTTGATCACAGATCAGAGAATTTACGGTCCTGAAGTATGGGACCGGATCGGGCTGGGACTATGAGATGCAACAACTAAGGGTTTGACACAGAAGTCTGACGTTTTGGGAATTTTAACCCTATTGACTTAAGACTGTTTTTTCACCATCTCTCTGCACCTCCACGATGCTTCTAGGTTTGCTTTTTCTGTCCTCTCTGTAAAGTGTCAGCACCAGCCCAGTGGTATCATTGGACAATATTACCTCAGGGCATGAAAAACAGCCCTACAATCTGTACAGATAACGGCCTGGGATATACAGCCCAGAAAGTATTACAGTATTACAAGACCAGCCATAGTTAAGTATACCCAAAGCATCCTTAAAACTATGCTACTTAAGCAAAAAAGAGGGAATGGAGAAGGCACTTCCAGCAGGAAGGCTTGCTAAAATGACATAGGTGTTGAACTTTTTAAATCAACGATGTGATGACGGGGGACAACCAACTACCCTCACTTTGTCTCAGTTAATGAGGAAAGAGTGAATATTCATGGAAAAACTATGATACTAGTAAAGCATCTGGAATCAGGTCAATAGGAAGGCCCGTTCCCACTGATAACTTGGAGAGGAAGAATCGTTAGGATAAAGTGTACCGGTTATTGTCACTGTCTTTGTGTTTGTTATTTAATGTTTACGGTGTATGAAAGTGTAAATGCAAAGGGTATATGGAAATGTAATTGTTAACAGTAAACAGAAGTGAAACTGTTAACAGCACACAGAAGTTAATGCTATATGGAAATGGAATTACTAATGTTATGTGAAAGCGTAAGTGAGGGTACAAATAGCGGAATTGTGAAAAACGAACAACAACAAAAAGCAAAAAGGTTAAAGAAGAGCAAGGAGTTAAAATATTAAAGTTTGTGATCTGCTCTAGCCAAAGCAGGTAAGTGCAGGCAAGGGAACACATCTGCCGCACTGCTTGTAATCAGACAGTAAATGAAGCATTACTTGTGAATGGGGACAAAAACAAAACATGGGAAGCAAGAATAGCCTTTATCTGCAGAGATCTAGGAAGCTTGATACCCTGGGGGGTGCTGGCAAGGTCCAGAAAGGTTCTGCTCTCATTGAAAAGAAATGCAGTTAGTGCAAAAGGTGGCACTGGATTTGGTAACAAATGAAATAACAGTTAAGGGTGGAGAAAAGCTGATGAAGGAATTGCAGCAAAGTATGGAACTACAAAGTGTGCAGTAAATACTGAAGCGTCTTATTGGGTGTTAAATACTTCTCTAACTCCAGTAAGTGATGAATTTGTAACCCTAAGGGAAGCCACTGGCCAAAAGTGAGGAAGCTTACTTTCTTAAGCCTTTACGATTTAGTATAGGTAAACAGGTAGGGATAGACAAAATTCATCAAAACCTTTACTGGGACAAGACTTGCTAGAACAACTGGAAACTGAAGTGAAGTTTAAAAGAAAATTGGAATCTAAGGTAAAAAAAAAACAGTTAATAAAGGTTCTTAGTTTAGCATTAATCACTACCCCTGCTGGGACCAGTATCACAGACAGAGTCATTTGGCAATCTGCCATTTGCTCCTTCGTCACACATGAACCCATGGTTCCTTGTCATGCCCACCAAGCCTCCTCAGGTTTGGCAGGGCTTGCCAGCGGTCTTTATAGCTGTTCACAGCCATGCCGGGTGTACAAGCTAGATTTATTGTGGTCTATTATATTACCCTCATGCCAAGAGGGTCTGCCTGGCATGAATAGTTACAATCTTTCTGTTTTCTCCCTCCATGTCTGCTGAACTTGTTTACACCTCCAAAGGTCTTTTGCTAGTCCGAGCAAGAATGTCTTTATTTTCTCCCGATAATATACACTTTAAAGGAGTTGAAGTAAGGGACCTACATAAATTAAATGAGGGGGCTTGGAAAGTATATAGAAACAGGGATTGTAACGAAAGAAAGAAATTGGGAAGAGCAGTAGCAGTTGCACTAGAGCCGGACCTGAAAGAGCCCAGGATGAGTTTTGCCCCCAGTGGACTGAATGCAACACACACGCAGCAGGGTAAAGATGTTTGTTTTCTGGTAGGTTCGGGTGCCTCTTGCTCTGTGCTACACCAAGAACTACTACCCACAGATGATTTTTGTAACAGTAGTAGGACCTAGCGGTCAACAAGAAAAAGCCTACCAATTAAATAAAAAATGGAGCTAAGGGTAAAGCAAGAAAGAATGGGAGTAAGCGACTATAGCTGCAAATAACTTTCTCTGAGTAGTTTTGTTTTGTAGAGAAATTTAATCTAGTAGTTTGTTCTATTTTATGAGCAGGTGTTCCACCTGGGCTCTGTATCATGCACTGGCCATGCAGATGTGGAGTACGAGTGGAAAAAACCTTGCAGTCCCTGACAAGAATAAAAACAGGAGAGAATTAGTGATGGGTGAGAAAGGCCAAGTGTGCTTTGAAGCAGGGGACGCCCTGCTGGCACTGCCTATCACATCCACCGCCGTCATGTTTCTTCTCTCTCCTTTCGGTAGTTTGCCATCTCACAGTTGTCAATAAGTAATAATACATTAGCTTATAAATTTCCATTTCCTACATGGAATCGTCTAAAATAAATGCCTGTGTGAGAGTGCATATACTGACTCAAAAGAAATTATGACCTTACATGCAGCTCTTATGGTTAGCGTGTAATCAATTGAGGTTTTGATTGAGTTACGATGACTGTTATTAATATAATAAGTGCTATTATTTTATAGCGTGGTAATTGCTCCCTAATAAACAAAAAGGGGGAAAGTTGTAACGGAGGATGGAAAGCTAGAAAAGGAAACTTGTGAATGTACGTCAGTTTTGTGGGAACCTGTAATAAATGATTTTGATCGTTCATACCTGAGTTCAGACAAGGATCCAGACCTATTAAGAGCGCTGAAAGGAAGCTCATGCTTCCAAGATGGGTGGAATATATTTGGAGGTCTCTTTAGGGGTTTTGTGGGATGGATACAAAATCTCCTAAAATTAGGGTTAGTTTGTCTTATTGCTTTTCTCTGTGTTTTAGTTTGTGTTACATGCTTGTTGCAGTGTATACAAAAACAATGATACAGGATGCTATGACCTGCCCCTTTCTTATTAATAAAGAAGGGGGAGATGTGGGGGAAGATTTAACTGCAAGCGAGTCACCAAAGAGCTTAACACTAAAGCTCTTTGGTAGACCCTATCACTGTGAAACCTTGGGAGACCGGAGTGTGAGACAAAGAGCAAGCAGTGTCTGTCTGTGTCTGAGGGTAGACAGGAGGTTCTTTATATGTACGTTGTTAATCTTGTTACTCTTAAGAAACCTTTCATCCTTTATCGCTGTTGTTTGGGAGAAGCTGGGACCAATTAACTGACTAGAGAAACTGTTGAGAGGAATAAGGAATTCTTGTTTTGAAGTGAATGGGATATCAGGTGTATGTCGAACACAATAAAGAGAACTATTCTGATGCTACAAGAAACTAAGAGAGCTCTCTAACTTGACTGAGCGCCGACAACTTCTTCCCCCATGACTATGCTGGAAAGTAGCATCGCTTAAGACCTGCTTTCCCCATGGGAGGAACGCTGTCCCAGACTGGGACGCCCCCAGTGCTGCTGAGCTGAGGATGTACCGGTGCTTGCCGGCAGTCCTCTGCCAGCACACGGGAGCGGAGGAACAGCGCTCAGTGCTTAGGCTTGCAAGGGAACACTGACACGACACTTTCATTCACCTGTTTGTAAGTACACTTAATGAAAGGAATTTAGACAAAGCTCACTTTGGAGTTAACAATCAGTACAAAGACAGATGCATTCTGGATGGATACCCCCATGACTGCCGTGCATTCTTTGTAATAAGCTCTGCAATCGTTAAACTTAAAACTAATATAAAGTAAGTAAGTGCACAACTGAGCATGCTAATAATAGCACCAGTTCATTTCTTATACTGTTTCCATAGAGATATTTTTTTATAACACCTTTGGCACAACTGGGACCTTGCATAATTAAATTTGATTTCACTTTCTTACAACTCTAAGCTTAACTGGAGATCTCTAATTAGTTACAATTATTCTTTTCTGGAATGTGTTCTATTTAGCATAATCTTGTATTCATCTAGCCAAACACAGTATGTATTTATTAATATCTCCAACCGATAGTGTTGTAACTGAGACATTTTGACCAAGTGAGATAAATAACTACGTGCCTCGCAACCACAGCTCTTTGTGTGGCATCTGCTTTGGGTGCTAAGACAATATACTCAATGAAAAATAATAGCAGTTCATGGAGATCATTTCCCATTCTACTATTGTAAGTAGAGATAAAAATGCTGGCTGATTATCTTCTAAATCTAACAACTCTCCCCTCAAAAGCTCCTCGAGAGAACTTCTCTTTAATGAACCTTTCTCATCTAGTTGTGCTTCCCTTCAAGAAGACAGTGGGCACGTAGGCTACAGCTTTGTCATCCTGGCTCTGATACCTGGCTGCCTGGCGTGTCCACGAGCGCTTCTAATGCCACTCACAGAGAGATGCAAGTACTGCAAGACCATTAGCACCCATGCCCAAGAAACCGACTCCAATACCAGAAAAACGCACAGATTGGCTCGCTTCAGCACAATGCTCAAGTGCAACCTGTGCTCCTGAATCCATGTGGTACAAACAACTACAGCAGCAAGCCCACAAACACCTCTGCTTTCTGCACAAGCGTGTTCCAGGCTGAAAAGCCTAGGTGCCTAGAACATGGTCAAGCAAGATGCAGAGGTTGAATTACCAACTGAAATGGAAACAGACTAAAAGGTATAAATACCAAAACAAAACACCAGAACTTATTTACTTCCTACAGAATTGATGATCCTCATGAGCTCAGAGGCTGCAAAGCAAATTAAATGTTGTTCCTTTTTAAGATTTGGGTAATTACAGCTAGTGCAACTGACTTTATGCTTGTCTTCCCTTTATGTCAATACAGGTACCAATCTGGTAAAAGATGAGATGCCATGACAAACCCATATAAAAGAAAAAAATAAAGAAGTCAACGCCAAAGTAAGAAGTCATGCATATCTTCCTGACTTCCCCATTTTGTTGCTCACAGGTACGCTGCACCTGCACATGCAGCACCAGAGCATGTGAACAGCTGTTCCAGCCCGTGGTGACAACAAAGCAGCACCCTAACACGGCTACGTGGGGGAAGAAGCGCTAATGCAGTGGCTTTGGTTTGAACAGAACTCACACCACAGAACTGTGTGTTATTACCCTTACCTGGTTTATAACTACAAGGTAAGCCACCAGCCATGTACTGATTATGCAGGTGATTTTGTCACAGCGATACTTACCAGTTCTTCAGAGCTTTCTATTCACAGATGTAGGGCACAGGATGCCTTTGGAAGCGATCCAGCCCACACACAAGGCTTTGAAAAGATCCACTAGTAAGTTAAAAGCGATGGAATCTGGAGAAGCGTTTGCACCTACCAAAAACACTGCAGGGTCTCAGTGTCTTCCAAGTCAACGCCGCACGTAACTTCATTCGCTGCTTTCTCAACACTTAGCATTCAAAAACCTTAAAGGTAACACCGATGTTATGTTATGTAAATAAATAATGACACCGTTTCATTTACTCACAGATTTCTGTGGACATGTACTGCAGGGTCGAAAGAAGCTAAAGCTTTGGGTTATTGCATTTCAGCTGGGACAGTAATGCATACCGTACCCTTCTCCCAGCATGTTTAAATTAATGATGCAATTAAAGCAATTGACATTAGGTTTGGCTTTACTTTCAGACTGAAATTTAGCTGATAGAAATGGTCTTAAAAAAAATAAAAGAAGAAAAAAAAAATAGTTATCAAGCTGAAACGTCACATCTTCCATGATCCTTCTGGGTACGCACACTTATTAAAAGACAACATTCTGACCGTATGAAAATTATTTTGGCACCAAGAAGTATTGGTTTATGGAATATAGTAGAATCCAGCCCAAAATTTTTAATGTGCCAGCATTAAACAAGAGGTTTTATGTTCAGCAGTTACAGTTCTCTATTCTGGGTCACAGAACAACCCTCACTGCAGAGCAGTGATGAGCTTTATAGTTTATACTACTTCTCCTTTTGTGTATTAAGGATGGTTTCTTCCCTATTGTCTTTATTGGTTTGTTTATGGTATACCAATTTCATTACTGATGTAAAGAAGCAATTCAAAATGCAGTGATTCATTTTCATGTTAATCTTTCCTGTCTAAATAATTAATGGGAAAGATGAACGTGGACACTCAGAGTCAACGGTCATTATTGCTTCTGCCTTTCTGATCTGTGTAGTAACAACTCTGTCAAGCCACGTAGAGAACACGTGTCTAGGAGGAGACAGATTTGAAACTGCCTGAATACAAATCTGAGCTCACTCCTCCAAAATCTGTTTTCCAGAATCTACCCCGTTTGCCTCGCATGCACTTAAGCACCTGATTTTGCATTAAGTCCTCCATCTTCTGCATCACGAGGAATCTGGGAAGCCACAGACAGCCCATCCTGCAGCTCACCTCTCTGTCCAAACATCCAAACACTCCTGGTCACTATGCTAGGCAAAAGGCCCAGCAGCACAGTGCCACTGCCACACGGCACTGCTGTACCCTAACAGCATGGAGTCACACCGTACTTCTCTGCAAGGATCTTCCTCTGCTGGGTTCACAGATGTCATTTTGGGAAGTCCCAAACTATGGTTGCTTTTGCAGCACTGAAAACTACACCGTCTTCATCCAAACTTTTCTAACCTCGTATTTCATTATCACCATCAATTCATGTCAATATATGTCATGCCCATAACAAACCCCTGACAGTCTCTTACCGTGCAACGAAGAAACTCTCAGCTTAACCCTGAGAATAATCAACCACTGGGGCTGCCAGGGCATCTCCTGACAGGAGCAGTCTCTGTCATGGTTTTAATACAGCTTGTGTTACATGGTTTCACAGCCATTAATATATTCTAATAGGCGTGTAGGATGACCACCTTTCATAACACTGAAGTTTAAAAATTCTTTACAATCTGAAGAAAATACTCTGGACTAGAAAACAGTTTATTCCGAGGAAGATAAATTGGTGGCTTCCTGCTAATCATCACCGCTAACGTTTTCATATATAAAGTATTTTCTCAAAATGTTAAATACAATTGTGAGCTGTAAGAGGGAATAAATGTTATAAAGATAGAAATCTCTACTGCCATTTAAGCGGTAAGTTAAAAAAAAAGCCATCTTTTCATGCTTGGGGGTATTTTTCACTCAGAAGTCACTTCTTAATCTGATTGAAATCCAATTAAGTCTCAACATCTAAAATGAAGAACAAGTCTTTGAATTTATGTATAACTGATTTAACTAATCACTGTTTCACTGCAGAGCTACTAAGCAAACAAACTATGAAAAATAGATGTGAAATCAGACCCAAACCACAGACAGCCTTGATTTTGGTTTTTAAATAAATTAGTAATCATGCTGCACAAAGCACGAGCTTTTTTTCCTTTCTTTTTTCTTTTTTTTTTTTTTTTTTTGCTACCAGCAAGCATAAGTTGCAGTTATTAGATTTAGACACTAACAGTGAAAAATGGTATTATAGTCCACAAAAGACGGGGTTTTTTTGCCTTCCCATTTAGGACAAAAAGCACTTGTGATCCCTGATGTGCCCAGAGGCCCAGAAATAGCGGTTTCTGCCGCATTTTATTGGTAAGTTGAAGAAAGAATGCATTACAGCCATCACAGCTGTAGCCAGTTGCATGCCACGGAGCATCATAATTGTATAACTACAGGATAATGGAAAAACTTTTAAAGCTCTCTGTCATAAGATATCTCCCATTAAGCTGCTGTCTGCCTGACATGTGGAAACCGCCACCTTATCGATGAGATGACACTGAAATGCTGCCAGAGGATCAGTGCCTGCTGCAGCAGTTTCCTCCCTGTGGGTCACAACCCACTGCTGCAGGAGAGCTCCTCCCAGAGCGCCCCAACGCCTGGGCACCAGCCTTCTGGAGGCAATTTCTCTGCCATTTTAATCTCCCTTCTCGCATGCATGCTCCTGTCCATCGGAACCGAGCTTCCAGAGGCCTTCCATCAGGAAAAGTATTACGCAGAAGCAGCTCATTCCTGAAATCCTCATCATCTGCCTATCATAGTGCAGAGACGTTGCCTCCAGCAGCTGCAGCTGAGAAACTCTGTGGCTGTTTGGCCTGGACTGGAAAAGGCGGCAGCCCCCAAATGACAGCTCCCAATCACCTCCTCACTCCTTCCCACGAAATAAAGCTTTTCTCACCCTTTTTGAACTATGCAAAAGAGCACAAAGCTTTCACACAAACAAACAAACACAGACATTAAAAAAAATAAAAAATAAAAAAATAAAAACCCCAGGAGATGCCACACATGTGCTATGGAGATTTAGAGATGCACCTTAGGTATACATAGGGGGAAACAAACTGTCTTGAGATTGTTTCCGAAACCTCTACACAACTCTCAGTACAGTGGCAACAGGCAACAGTCAGCTCACACTGCCATTTTCCAGTGAATTTTCTCGAGGTTTAAGGGAAAAGACTTCTTAATTAGAGGGGGGCTTTTTTTTGTTGTCGTTGTTTGTTAACAATACTTGATAAACTAGTATTTACTATAAAGGGGAAAAAAAAAAAATCTTCAAAAATGAAGGCAATTGGACTTTCTCTTCTTCAATCCATAACATACAAACATTCCACTTTTTCATCTTGTTTGCAGCCCCTGCCTAACAACCCTTGGCACTAAAGAGGGATGATGGTTATAATCATATCAGACCTGCCAAGCATTAGCTGAGTGCCATTACAGGCCCAAGAATTTCAGCTGGAACTACAGGTATTTTTCTTGCTACGAAAACAGCACTGGGGAGCCCCCAGGCAACAGGAGTAATACAAGAAGCTGATAATGCAAACAAACCCCATATTTGATCTCAGAGAGGTTGTTTCAGTCCTGGAGCTCTTCATCACAGTCACCTGCCAGCCACATGAAATGGGTTGCAGACATTAACACTGTGCACAGCAGGCTGTTTCACCTTGTACTTGTACACCTCCACTTAATAGAATCGTTAAGGTTGGGATAAGACCTCTAAGATCCCCAAATCCAGCCCCACTTACTCAGGCTGTCACAAAGGAACGCATTTGTGTACGCTCCACCTCTAGGGCTGACATACTGGGAGATGCTTCCGAGTATTTTGTTGTTGTTGTTTTGCCTTAAACGTGGCCTACCTGGAAAATTAAAAGGAAAACATCCCATTGAGAGATTTGAGCTATTTCCTCTTTCGTATGGATTATTCACAAGGTTAGTTACAAGTAACACAAAGTGATGGATTTGTGGGAGATGAGCAAAATTAGCTATGATATGGCTTAAAGCACTTCAATACATTTATTAAAAGTCAAGATGTGCTTCAAAATAAATCCCAGCGCACTCTCAAAAAATGGCACGGCTTAAAAAAGATGCACTCAAGGAATGAAGCAACACTTTCCCCCCCGCCCCCCCCCCCCCCCCCCTTTTTTTTAATTGCACTGGGAATTATCAGTGTGGTTCCAGTCGCAGAGTTTTTGCTGGAGCGTTCTAATGAGCACAACCAGATGTATAAACTTGAATGCTTCAAATTTACAGAAATGGGGACACATGGCCTTACGTACAGAGCATCTATACAGTGTTTGTTATAAAGCAGCTTTCCCTTCACCTCCATACACCGCAGTCACTGTAGGAAACAGAAAGAAAGGAAAAAAAGAATGGACGTGGCTGACAGCAGTGAACCTTGCTGAGTTGGCGCTCATTGTCTTTCCCTGTATGATTGTGTTTCAGTATGTTGCTATGTTAAATATAGCATACTCTGTCAATTAAGTTATATTTCCCACTTATAAGCCCATAAATAGAACAAATAAACCAGTGGAATGAGGGGGTGGAAGGCAGGCACAAGAGGGAGGCACAATTAAACAACCGCTTGAGACCACATACGATTAAGACAAACAAGGTATGGCAATTCATGCGCGCACAAACACGCTCCTATTATTCAAGGCTGAGCAAATCTCCCAGGGGACAGTTTAATGGCCACTATCTACCTCGAACAGATGAAATCCCTTTTCTTAATCCCCAGTCCCCTGAACTTTATTCCACCGCTATTTAAATTTGTCATAAAATCTTTTATTTGCCTTGCCATGTTATTACCTAATCAGTAAGTATATTATGCTCTAATGATTTGTATGCGCTCACTTCGGTGCGTGAGAAGAAGCCAGGTTACAGTGCCTTCCCGAGCAAGCTGTAAATAAAAACACCGTATAGAAAAAAACAGAGAAGAAACCATACGGCAAGATCAAAAGGCCCTGGGCCCTCGTCCTAGGTAAGTATCAGGAAAAGACAGATCCTTTCTTCTTTTGCAAACGCACTTTTTTCTCGCCAGCATTTAGTCTGTGCCACCTTACCCCTCGGCAGTGCCTGCAGCAGGCAGATCAAGCTGTTAGCCTCTGGGTCCGCATCTGCACCCACTCGTGGCGACTCCGCAGGCATGGGGAAAAAGACAGAGGTGCTCACAGACCCCATTCTCTGGCTCCTGGGTCACCGCTACCCGAGAGGCCACAGGGCAGCGCTGGGACAACACCACGCTTTGCGCTGCCAAAAAAAAATGGCAAGCCAGCTCACAGGCTGGATGAGCATCCAGCAAGGGGCAATAATCAAAACATGAATTAAATTGATGTGAAAAACCTACTTTGGTTTGGGTGTGTAACTCAGGGCAGGTGCGTGTCGCTGACTTGCTGTAAGGCTGTTCGAAGAACAATACTGGAATCGAACGTGACCTGATGGTCTGTCTCCCTTCCTCCAGCCTGAACAGAGCAGCCAATAAAAGCTACCAGAATACAAGAGGCAAAATATTTACTGCCTGTTTACCCAGTCACCCTGAGTTATAACATCACTCCTGCTCCTAGCTGCCTTTTGAGCCTTCTAGACTCTTCTTTAAATCAAGGGAGTAAACTGGGCAGGGAAACAATATCGAACCCAACGCATCGCTGTGTGCTCAGGGCTGCTAAAAATTCCACGACTGTCCTCTCAAGTTCCACTAGAATAGAACATACTTAATATTTTTTCTAAGCTAACTCTAACTGTATGTATAGAAAGCAAGTAGGAAAAAAAGCAGGGTCGTGACTATGTCTGGTTCTAGCAGAACCGTTAACTGCAATTTGGAGTTTCTTGACAGAGGCAGAGGTTATAAATACAAGCAAGTGCTGTGCAGTGCTTCCCCCGTGTCCCCTCAGTACAACTTGTTCCCTGCTTCGAGACACGAGACAGCCACGTATTCTACTTTCCCTGTCTGCAGCCAATTTGCAAGAAAGCGAATCATAAAAATTTACTCTGTAACAAGCAGTACAGTACATTATCACTCAACATGGATGTTGTTTGAGGATAGCAAATCAATAATCAGTTCTTATTCGGTACCTCTGTAAGCCACCTGCTTCTATCCCTCCAAAGCAGGCTCTTTTGCAGCCAAGTCATCACTGCCATACGATCAATTATTTAATAAAGTCAAAAACTTACATGCATGTAAAGGTTTCTAACTGCCCACTTAATTAAATGAAATGTCTGGACTAGAAAGAAATTTTGTGGGAAGAAGTTACTTGCCACTCTTTGTGGAGGTTCACTCTAATCAGAAAATATTTATCACGGAATTCTCTGAGTCGGAAGAGACCCTGAAAGGTCATCTGCCCCAACTCTTCACTTTCTTAACCCCAGCCATGCTGTCGGCCCTTCCGTAACCAACTCCTGTCCACACGTCTACATTCACACGACAACAGCTCTCCCCAGCCCCCTGCTCCCACCACACAGTGAGGCAGCACAAAGGGCACCTATGTGTTAGGGCACTGTCTCCTTTGGACTACTTTTCAGGTTTGCATTGCTTAGGAGTTTTTCCTATAAATCACTTGCATACTTAGTGTCACTAGCTTCATGAATTCATTTGTCTTCACTAAAAGCATCATTACCTGTGTTGTTATCACCTGGTTCTTCAGCCCGCGTGTTTCTCTTGCACACTCGTCTTCTAATTTCAGCTGCTCAGTGCCCAGGTATCCGACATTAAGGAACATTACTTGGATTTGCCTGACTTCAGCTCCACTATTCTCTCATTCAGCGAGCCAAAAGAACGCTTGTAACCTAAAATATTCAGTGATGTTCCATTACATATTTGATAGTGGCTCTCCAGTTTGTGAACTGTCGCCTCTTCTTTGCATCTGGCCATAGTCTGAGCTTAATAAACCAGTTATTTTTGCTATCGGCAGTATTCTCAGGTCATAAAAAATGCAGAAATCTCATTCTGGAGTTACTGCTCTCTTTGACATAATGCTTTATTTTCCATTTGGTCTCTCCATTTGCAAGCGTTGGCATAATGATTGCTTTTGCCTCTGCCGCTGAGTATTACCCCAAGTACAGAGGAAATTCCATTAACCAAGATTTTTATTCTTTTTTTTTTTTTTTACCATTCTACTCTGCGATTCTTTTGTCTTCCTCTGAATATCTGAACAGTTTCATTACTCAAGCTCCTAACACATTATTCTTAAGCCGTCACAAATCATTTACCTCTTTCAAATTAAGACCTGATAATTACAGAAGCCAATCCCATATTTTTAGCTTTTTTTTTTTCTTTCTTTTTAAACCTAGTGCTTTGCCAATTGGTTTATTTCACTTTGCATTGGTTGAAAGATAGTTTTTGAATAGCGCATATTTTTCTGAGAGCAAAATGTTTCTGCATGCACATTTATGATACGCCGTGGTGCACAGTTCAACCACACTACGACTTGCTGGCATGGTGCTAGACTTGTTCTTCTGTATTAAAGCCAGTGCTCTGAATTAGGCCCTGCTGCTGCATTATGGTATTCTCATTATGAACTACAATTGCTTAAGATATATACTTTTGTACTGGGCTTCCCTCATAGATTTTTGCTCCTGCTTAAACACTGGTCTCATTTAAACACAAATGCAGAGCAAAAACTCTGAAAGCAGGTCAGCACTAACACCCTGTTTGACTCTTTTCTAAACACAGACCTGTCTCCAGAGCAGCTGCCTCCCCACAGTTCTTAAAACTCCCACAATGGAAGGTAGCTATCTGCAACCCATTATTTTGATAAGGGCTCTGATGCACATGCAGTTTGGGCTGCCACAGAGCACTGATGCACCTGGGCCTGGAGCTGCCCAAGCGCTGCCTTCCTCAGAGGGCAGCCAGGCTCCTGCTCCAACCTTCCCCAAGACCATAAAATCGTTAGGGCTGGAAAAGACCTCTAAGATCTCCAAGTCAAACCCAAGTCCACCCCCACCATGCCCACTGACCATGCCCCTGTGTCACATCTCCACATTTCTTGAATACTTCCGGGGACAGTGACTCCACCACCTCCCTGGCAGTCTATGCCAGTGCCTCACCACTCTGAGAATAAATTGTTCCTAAAATCCAACCTGAAGCCTCCTCATGAAGCCCAGAGCTCCCTGCAGCACACACTGCAGACATGCAGGACAAGTTTTCCTGCATATTTTCCCAGCCTATCCTCTCAGTGCAGAAATCTTAGTTACTTGGCCCTCCTTCCTTCAGGTGTCTTCTAACCCGGGGCAGACTGGAGACTTATCAAGAGTAAGAGTACCATTTAACACTGAACCTCCTGGACCACTGGAAAAAAAAAAAAAAAGCATACTTTCAAATCCCATACTTTTCTAAAGCTTATCTCTTAATTTTAGTACATCCAGGCCATAACTATTGAACATGGGGAACCGACATTTCTCACCCTATTCCTGAAGTGGATGAACTTGCCTGAAAGAGATGGCATACTTTTAATTCACTTAAAATAGCATTACTTACACTGGACAAGTTTGCTTTGTCACAGATATAAGAGACAATTTTCAGGGACTGCCATATCATTTGTCAATTTCACATATACAGATAGGGAATGCAGCGGCTACACAGAGGTGAAAAGGTCATCAGGGATCATTTCTCTTTTCTTGACTGTAGAAAAAAGGCGTATACTGTAATCCCATATAGCTTACATTTCTGTAATGCTTTAACTCAGGAAGACAGATTGCTTTGAACTTTCTCGCTGAGCATTACTTAGACAACGAAAACCTTCATCTTAATGCCTCTGAACTTTGCAGGCACATAGGAGGGCAGCCAATATTTGTGATTTAAATCATCCTACATGTCCCTAAGCGCTTTCCAGCGATGCCTGAATTCTTGTTGGTTTCAGAATCGTGCACTTTCAGAGCCTGCTGAGGCTCTAAGCAAAAAGGACACTGAACAGACTGTGATCGGGGCAGTCTGAGGTCATCCTTTCAACTGGTAGAGAAACAGATCCTTTGGTGCCGAAGAGGGTGAAAAATTAAATGAGAGTTCATAAAACAAATGAAAAAACCTCTGCTACAAGTTAGGTAACTGTTGGTATGGGAAACTGTTAATCACAGCCTGAACCTCTGATTAACCACCTGAGGCAAGTGACGGCTCAGCTGCAGGAGCACAGGTGAAGGTAATTCAGCTGTGCTCCTGGAAGGGGTGGAGCTTGACTCCACCTCTCCTAGATCCCATTTAAGGGCTGACCACCACTAAGGCAGCATCTCTTTTGGAGATTGCTCCTGTGTGGAGTTCCTTGTGGCGAGCATCCATCCTTGCTGTGAGCCTCAGAGTGGGTGAGTTGTTCCCCTATAACCTCTGGATATTCATCTGTTACAACCTTGTATAATAACAACTATACACTATTTTAGCCTTGTTTCCATTAATACTACCAGTATTTTCTAAGACAGGTCCAGACTACATGCTAATTCTAGCTTTATATGGCTAGTACTAAAAAAAGTGACCTTAGAATGAAATAAATAAATAAATAAATAAATAAATAAATAAATCACTTACAGCTCTAAATTTCCTTTTCCCGTAAGCGCGAAAGCAAATTTTATTTTGCTAAGCATTCACATTGTTTTGTTGGTTATGTTGGAAGACTGCAGCTGTAGAGAGGCCTGAGAGATGAGCAACCAAGAAAGTGGAGAACCAACTGCAGAGAAGTGACTTTTGTTTGCTTTCTTTCATAATAGAACTGAAAATATTTCCTATTTAAAAAAAAAAAAAAAAAAAAAAGATAAAATTGAGCAGTACTTACCTTGTTTTCTAAGCTGCATCCTACCCTGAAAATTCACGGAACAAATGGCGTGGGGTTGAAGAGGGAACTTCATCAGCTGAACGAATGGCCAAAGCTGTGGTCAGGCAGAACAGGGCCTACACCACAGCTGCACATGTACTTATAATCTACCTGCTTAGGTGTCCTCAACTCGACATGGAAGAGTTTAACTTTAAAGTTACTGCTTGCATTAACATACCTCTGTGGTTCCAGGAGTGTATCACCAGAGATGTTGCATTAAGGCATGCCTGCTCTGAGTCTAAACGCACAGTGGTGGTAAAGCATTTTGGGTAATATTCAGATATGAAAACACATCTGCATATTTAACGCTGAAAGGGAGTCTGTTAAAATTAGTACCGAGAAGCAATGGATTAAATCAAACATATTTGCATATCTTGTGACAGAAAACGTAGACTTACAGTGCATCAACTAACAACCAATCAACTGCATTATTACAAAGCAGGATTTTTCAACTCTGTTTAGTGGAGCTAAAACTCCTGATCTCTGCTCTGTGTTTGGGTGAGCCAGTGAGGTCACTCCGTGCCTTTTCCCAGGGTGGTTTCCCCCAGCCAGGACTGGGGCACATGTAAGAAAGAAGCCTGAATTGCCTCACGTGCTGCAGTAACACGGGAAGCATTCTAAGGCTTGCTTCCAAACACCACTCAAACCCACTCGATTCACTTAAATAAAACAATCTCATCTACAAATTTAGGAAGAAAAATAATTCAAGTGCAAGGTAGTGCCAAAGCAAGGGCTTGGCTACCAGCCAGAAATCCACTCACGAGGAGTCAGTGCACCCTCGCACCGTGCAGCTTGAGTAACACTAAATAATTTAAATGACCTGGTTTGGGAGCCTTTTCTTTTTCTTTTTTTGGCTGCTAAAGGCCACATTCTCTTTCTTCGTGCTGTAAACCTCCTAGTGACTGTTTCACTTAAAAGCCTGAATCTGAACCCTTCTGCCATTTTATTGGGGCACAACCCTCTCAGGCATACGTAAATCTTCTTTTGTGGGACTGCTCACTGGCAGCCAGTAACAATAAATAGTATTACCACCATCTCCAAGTAACTTTTGCAGACTACAAGCTACACCAGTGCTTCACTAACACCCCCCTGCAAAGAAACACCAGCTGAAACAGTGTCATGCTTTTTGATTATTGGTATTCCATGTCATAACATCACGTAATGCACCGCAAGTTCAAGAGTTAATGCTACAGGTCTGGGTACCTGTCCTGAAAGAGAAGAACTACTACATTCCCCAGAGGACTGTTCACCATTTCCGCTCAGGGGGAACAGATCAAAGGCCTTGGTAGGTCATTTCTCCTCCTCTTCTTTTTGGTCTCGGCGGCACGTGAGCAATTTTCCCTGCTGCTTGACGAAAAATTGAGCCATTTTTTCCTGCTACACGTCTCACCTCAGCAACAGAGTAAGGCCTTCAGTTTTCGGACGCTCTCTCTCTCATTTTATTTATTAGCTCCAGTTCTAATTATATTGCATTATACTGTATTATAGTGTGTTACCTTGCGTTCTGATATCTTATTTTGTAAATTAGTTTGTTTCGCCTCTGATTTTTATCTCCCTTGTACCACGTTACATCTGTCTGAGATCCAAAGATTTACCTTAAGAGGAACTTGTTGGCAGGTATATATTTCTGATGGCAGAGTGTGTCCCTCAAACAGTTATGTCTTATCACAACATTCACTTAAAATTTTCCATCAAACTGTATCATGGGACCCTTCTAAAATACTTTCACTAATGACAATTATGTAAGTACCTTCAGAAGCGAGACGTTCCCGTATTGCTAGTAGGAGTTATGAATTAATTCTATTACAGTCTATTCTGTCGTTTGTGTAATCGCTCCTGACATTTTACCTTTTGCTTCGTAAAGCATTATCATCAAAACAAAAACAAATCAAACCATGTTTTGTTTGCCATTATAATCTGATTGGAGAGACGCTATTAATTAAACGCTGCACACTATTTTCAATACTTGAAAACTAGTGCTAGCTCTTAGGAGAAGATGCATTACAGAAAGGCAATTGTTGTTTAGGTTTCTGAAGCAATAAAGAGACGTTAACAAATCACTCACACATTCCAGTGAGTTAGGGAGGTATTAGTATTTGTGAGCAATAGCTCAGACGTTCTCTGGTCTGAGTGGTTATGTAGCTCATTGGATGTATGACTCCAGGAGCTGCCAGAACTGAACACAAAGGTGTACTTACTTCATCTCTGCAGGTGAGCCTGAAAATACACGAAGAGCAGAACTGAGCAGTCCCCTCCCTCACAAGTGGTGTGTGGCACCGTATGTCATACGATGTCCTGGTCTAGGACATACACAGGCTGAGATTTTTACCAGCAGAAAGCAAAAATATTTTACAAGATCTGGAAGTATCTGTTTCTCACTTAGTTTCATGCAGAGGAAATATTCCTCTACAAGACATTAAGCAGAAGCAGACACAAAATTCCACTTACCAATAGTGAGAGTTTGAACCAAGCCCCGTAACTAGCAGGAAGCTGCCTTTCACAAAAGGCACGTCGACAATCTTCCTCACGTTAAAATTATTATTCTTCTTTTCATTCACAAAGAGATTTTCAGAAATCACGTTTCCGGTAATTGTGCCTCTCCTTATAACAAACATCATTATTTTGAAGCAGTTTTACTTCGGTGCCCATTAGGTTTACAGGGAACAGGGATCTCCACCAAGGCCCCTCAAATGAAAGAGGTTTTGAAAGTTCTTACCTCGTTGTTCACGGACGATCACAGTGAATTATGTTTTGTGCCTCAATCCGATCACTGAGCTGAGGATGTAGCTGCTGAGCACTCTGATAGGAAACGTGATGTGATTAGAGATCACACTGCTTCATATGGAAAAGTTCATCATAGAGTAACTGCTTAAAATGCAATGTAAACAGGTCTGTGCCAATGTTTTGACTTTATGTAAACAATTCAAGCTGTGTAACTTTGGAGATAATGACACATAATGCAGTATAAAATGCTCTGAAAGGGTTTTGTTGAATTAATGTGCATTGGGTTCAGGAAGGAAATCTGTACATGTGAGGCAAAAGTATGAAGTTCAGTGCGCCTGTTGAATACGCTCTTAACAAGGTCAGGAGCTTTCAGAGAGCACACTGGGAAAGGGCTTCACTACTGTGAGTTATATGGGAAAAGAACGATTTTGAAACCTTGTGGTGTCATTAATCCCATTCACAGAGCTTCACAAATTGGCATACGTGACAGACCGGAATGCATGATTTTGTCTGAGTAAGTAGAAAACGAAGAATCTCTTGCAGTTCTGATACTACGTCTCCAGGCAAACACTCCTCCTTTTAGCAACATCACAAGTTCAAGCCTGGAAAGGACAGCGATCAGCAGTTTAAAATCCCATTAATAAAGGAAAGCAATCTGTACATAGGAGTTTATTTAGATGCCCACGAGTTTTAAATCATTCCCCTTTATATCTCAGCCCGCTGGATGTCTCATCCAACTGAATTACCATTGGGTTTTACAATGTGATATACAAAATGAGCTGGCATGATTTACAGACATCCTTGGAGTATCATACAAAACACAACCATTTCCCTTATTATACAATCGTTACGGAAATGCAAATATAGTCAATACATCAGTAGCTGGAAATGATGGGGCCATTTCAAGAAAATAAATTGAACTTTACCACACAAACCCATTAGATAAAACAAATAACGTTTGGGGAAAAAAAAAAAAAAGAAAAAAAGGAAGAAAGAAAGGAAGAAAACTGAATCATCACATCATTTTTTATATGGTTTTGCCACTTTTCCCCTTAAAAGAAACATGACAGTACTTCATTTAAGACTTCATTCTTCTTTTGAGCAGTTTCATGTTTTCAGCATGAGGCTATGAAAGCCTCACAGGTGTTGACTTCCCAGACAGTAGTCGTCACTATACTTATTCCTGCACTCCTTTCCACGTACTTGTTGTTCAGTTAATCGAACAAAAAGAAAAAGACAAAAAACAAAACAAAACCCTGCACGAATGAGCAGAACAAAACACAACGGCACATTCAAAAGGTGACATTTAAGCTGAAGATGACATAGTTGTAGAAATATATTCTTGTTCCAGTGTCAGAAACTTTCTAGCCTCAAGGGAAAACGTAGGCATAAGCAGAAAAGAAACTAAACTCCGACCTCAGTACAGGGCTAAGAGTTTTCATTTGCATTTCTATCTAAACTTAGGTACTGAAAGACACTGTGTGCATGGTAAATTTAAAACTCTTTCTATGTCGTAAAATAGGAAAAGAGAAAACCTGTTACTGAGCCATTAACTGGGTAATGAAAGTTACCAATAGTTAAGGTCTGCTGTCCCGCATGTCACTGGCACAGCAGCTTCTGCACTTTGCCATTACGGTAGCAGTAACTGAGAAGGGCAGGCATCATTATCGCTGCAAATACAAAAAAGAAAAAACTCTGAGCTGATCAAATGACGTTACAATCGACGGCAAAAATCTAACCCAGACCATTCAAACTGCATCATCTTAAGGCCGACCATTTTATCACTGCACTATTGAGGGGGATTATACCCTTTTTCAGCATTTGCAGTGTCTCCTGCAAAGCAGAACACAGGTAAGGACTACTGACTCTCCTGCATATGTGTTGAAATGGCCGTGTTTTCGTAGCATTGCTCGCTATGGGAGTCTTGCTGCTGCTCCCCACATTTGGAAAAGAAAGTGCTTTTTGCTATGGCGTTTAGTTGTAAGACAGACTCACGTTTGATTACTTCCATCCCATCCAGTCAAATATACCTTTCAATGTTTCAAAACGTTGGACGGCTGTGAAATATAAGTACTACGCAATCTGACTGTACATACATACATATTTTCATAAATACATCTGACAGGGACCTCGGAACTAAGTATGTGATATCATGGGACAAAATCACAACAGGCTGTCTCATTTGTAACATTTAGATCCAAAGTAAGAGGAGCTGAATCCTATCATGTTGTCAATACACAAATTAAAACAAAAATACAGCATTAGTATACCCATGAAATAATTTAAACATGTTTGCAAATGTCTTTGACAGGAAAAGTGTGTAATTTACAACACTGAAAACTTGTAACAACCATTGACTTATATGCGCTGTACTGTAAGTCACCCAGACAAGGCTAGCAAGGATGAGCATAGTGATAGGTCCCAAAGGCAACTCCCAAACATCTTCCTCTTGCGGAGACTTTGGTAATTGTCTGTTGTACAAAACACCAACGCATACGGCTTCATTTCAGATGTTAACTTCATCAGTTTTCCTCCCCCAGCACAGTTCAGTCTGAGGACATCAGTTATTGTTGAGACACTCTAAATCCACAGAGCAGCAGACATTCCCATTCTGCACAAACAAACAAGTGGGTGTCAATCACCGCTGCAGAACAACTTACAAAAAGCACAGGGGATACTAGCTGGCAGAGGCAGATGCACCTACTACATGCAAAAAATACCTGCTCAAGCCATCATCCTCAGGCGTCCCCATAGGTCCCAACTGTGGTGCCTTTTTGAGGAGGCTGGTCTCCTAAATAGCAATTAAATTATCTCTGCTTTTTCTCCCTGCATCGACTATTTACCAGCCACCAGAACTGACCTGAATTGCATATGAATTAGAAACCTGGCTGTGAAAGACTCTGGCCTCCATAACAGAATATAGCGCACAACAGCGACAACAAAGATGACTGGATTCATTTTCTCCCATGCAAGAAAGTCGATGGCAGAAGTTTGGGTCCTACCCATACAGAGAATTTCTCTGTTTTCCTGAAATAAGAAAATCATTCACATTCTTGGCTCACGGTAGATACGCACGAAGAAAAAAAGCCATGTAGGTTTTGAGCTTTACGCCATGGCTAAACATCTTTCTGCGACATTCAGTCGTTTATAAAACCATTGTATGTACTAAAATCTACAGAAACCACAAAACCCCCAAATGAGCATTATGTTTATTTATCTATTTATTTTGATCCGCCACAAACCAATAGGGGAAACTCTGAAGAATGGCAGAAAAGCTGACTTCTGTAATTTAAAACCCTGAGCAACAGTTTAGTTCGCCACAGTGAACATAAGAACATTTTATACAACCCAAAACACATCTTTATAATCCTGTTCAGTAATTTCTGTCCAAAAAGCAAGAGTTCAGTTTTCACTACAAGAGATGCAAAGCACAGAATTCAAGGCTTAACTTCTGTGGAGTCTGAAAAAAAGCAGTGCACAGGATACTGTCATCTCCTCTGGAGCTGCCCAAGGCCAGGTTGGATGCAGCCCTGGTCAACCCGATCTAGTGTCTGACTTAGTGCTTGGCAACCCTGCCTGCAGAGGGAGGGGTGGAACTAGGTGGTCTTTGAGGTCCCTTCCAACTCAGCCTATGATTCTGCTATCTGTTTTTCATTAGTCCTAGTCTGCAAGCAGAATGTATCTACTAAAGCTGTAAGTCCACAGCAACAGGCTTTGGTGACAAGTACCCTCAGATACTTTCCTGACCTCTTATTTTTATTTTTTTTTGTGAAGTTAGCTATCTTCGCTTTTTTATTCTTCTGAACCGCGCCATATTCTGGATCACTACATTGCCTTTGTATAAATAACCTTCAGAGAAAATTGTTTTAATCTGGAGTATTTTGCTATTTCTGCTTATATTACAGCCTTTAGAACAGCTGTTTGTGTGAAGGGCAGTGTGGTGTGGCAAAGGGCAGGAGCAGGCAAGAACCTAGTGGACCAGACCAGACGCTAGAAAGATTACCACTTTAAATAGTTCCTAAGCTTCTAAACTCAATAAATGGGGAATGCAGCATTCTGATAGGAGAACAGTTGGGGTAGAAGTACCCAGCTCCCAGAAAACACTGGAAAATAATTTTTCCAGAGTCCTGGACAATCCCATATTTGTGCAGCCCCAAATTAGGCACATTGGCAGGGTTGAACTTGCCATCTTAGAGCTCCTCATGGAGCTCCACATCATCTACCTAGTACAGAGGCAATTGCCGTGGTCATTTCTCTGGAAAACTGCCGGCAGCATTCCTTATGTATACACTTATGTGTTACAGTATTCCCTACAAAGCAGTCAAATCCAGAGTCAGTACTTCCCACACTGGTGGGCTAATTGCTAATTGCCTGCCCCTCTGACCTGCTCGTGGAGGAGCAAACAAAGCAGGCGTGCCCGTGTCCCCTCTTCTTGGCACTGGCCCACTGCTGAGAAAGTTATACAATATTTATAAGATCAAAGATAGTAACTTCTGTTATGAGAGCACACAGAATCACAGAATGGCCAACCAGAATTGGAAGGGACCTCAAGGATCACGAATCGCCAACCCGCCTGCCACACGCAGGGCAACCAACCTCCACATTTAATACTAGACCAGGCTGCCCAGGGCCCCATCCAACCTGGCCTTGAACACCACCAGGGATGGGGCATCCACAGCCTCTCTGGGCAGCTGTTCCAGCATCTCGCCGCTCTCTTGGTAAAGAACTTTCCCCTGATATCCAACCTAAATCTTCCCTCCTTCAACTCAAAAACATTTCCCCTTGTCCTGCTATTATCTACCCTTGCAAAGAGCTGGCTCGCCTCCTGTTTATAGGCTCCCTTTAGGTCCTGGAAGGCTGCAATGAGGTCACCCTGCTGCCGCCTTTTCTCCAGGCTGAACAAGCTCAGCTCCCTCAGCCTGTCTTCACAGGGGAGGTACTCCAGCCCTCTGATCATCTTTGTGGCCAACTGGACCCTCTCCAACAGCTCTGTCTTTCTTGTATTGGGGGCTCCAGACCTGGACACAGTACTCCAGATGGGGCCTCACAAGGGCAGAGTAGAGAGGAACAACCACCTCCCTGTCCCTGCTGGCCACCCCTCTTCTGATGGAGCCCTGGATGCCATTTGCTTTCCAAGGTGCAAGAGCACACTGCTGGCTCATGTTAAGTTTTTCATCCATCAGGACCCCCAGGTCCTTCTCTGCAGGGCTACTCTCAAGGACTGCACCTTCTGGTCTGTATATATGCCTGAGCTGCAATGAGTTTCTACCTTTACGCATGCTGGTCAAACTTTTGTCAGTGTTTCTGTCTCTGCTTGCCAGCTCTGCAATAGAACACATTTTCATGAACATTCACATTAAGCAGTTATTAAAATATTAGCCTAGATTCACACTAAGAATGCCTAAAGGGCTCTCCGACAGAATGCCTGAAAATTGCACTAGGCTATTACTGATCAGTGCTCAACATTTCCAAGAAAACAAGCACAGATTGTTCTGCTTCCACCCTGCAGCTCACAAAAGGCACAGCCTTTTGGTGGGTCAATTTTTCCTGCCCTCGGGTCTTATCTACTTCTCTGCAACCAGAACGAGTGCATCCAAGGGCAGAAAGTGACCCTATCTTCATTACTAAGTTATCTTGCTCATCATACCTTGCATTTGCACGTTGTACAAGGAGATCCCACCATTGTCCATACAGCACCGCTAAGTCTCGTGATTCCATAGCCGTCTAGACAGGTTTTCCTGATGTCATAGGTGATGTTGTCAGCCAGACAGGGGTCACTGACGCAGTGAGGACAGCACTCTCCTTCTGTAACGGCTGTGTACTCACAGTTTAGATTTGGACACATAAGAGGCCAACAATCCACCTCTCCTTCCTGTACAAAAATGAAGGAAAGCTCATTGAACTTATTGCCATTTATTAGCTGGATTTCCATCTTGTTAAATTGGAAAGCGCTATTTTGCCAGAATTGATATAGATTTAATGGATCAGCTCTCACTGTGGTTGGTCATGCAGCTGCAGGCTATCATTTGGTAGCTTCTTGACTTAAAGAACACTGCGAATATAGGAAGATAATCTGAGTTCTTGGGGGTTTAAAAGGTAATATTAAATAGCGCCTTCCAATAGTTTAACCTAAACTGTAATTTCTGCAGAAAATATTTATATCCTCTTTCTACTCATGGTCGCATAAACGCCACAGTAACTGTTTAAATGGGAAATTAACACTGCAGATAGATGCAGGCTAGTATGTTTGAGAAACGTTGAACACTGACATAACTAGCAACAGTCAAAATGGATTTTACTGTCAACTGCAAAGAGAATTGTTAGACCAATAGCAGGTACATTCGATGGGGTGGCTTTACGCTCATATTTAGCTTTGTGAAAAACAGACATTGCTGTAGCATTCACGCGTCTGTACTAAACTGGATTTGCATTAAGCTACTTCGTAAGCACTTCAGGTATTGATAACATCATATAATGCGCATAACTTGATTTACTGCATCTCTGTCTTTCATTTTAATATTAAAATTAGGCAAAGAAATGCTGACTACAAACACAGTACCCCCTGTAAAGCACATCATGTTTTATATTTGCCATTGCTACTGGGGATGTTTCAGTTTCTAGCTGTTCTTTTGCAAATATTAAAAACAGAATACAAAACAGAATACTTACATTGTGGATGATTATCACTTAATGGTAACTTAGCTTTGAATGTAATTTGTTTCCTAATGCTCAGACACCTCTTGATTAATATCATATGTGAAGACAATGTTATACAGACAGCTATAAATGGAAAACTGATCGTTTTAATGAAGTTCACTGCTGCAGCAATTAGTGTATCTGTGCAAAAATAAAGCTTTGGGGAAATAATCTACGGCGCCTCATGAGAAAAGAAGCGCTCTTTGTTTTCCATGTTTGTCTCGTAATTTTGCTTAGCTTTATTCCGTCTTTTCTTGGTTAATTTTTTGCTAATTCACCATGTGGCACTGGCACTTCATTTTTCCAGCATCTGCTAAGTTAAAAACGCACTGTTCATTTTGATAAGACAAGTAGACCAGCTGATGTAATTAAAAGCTGAAACTCCTCCAACCAAATCCATCACACGTGATGTGAAATAACTTTAAAAAAAAAAAATCATTTAAAGATCGGATGACCTTATAAAAGTGGGCTTTGCTAGAAATCCCAATCATTATTCTTGCTCCCCTCCAAAATGCTTTACCCATACCAGGCAACGACACTGCTGACAGCTGTAGGTCCAGTTGTCCCCGCTGCGGTAGAGCTTGTGCCCAGTTTGGTCGAGGCACTGGCTGGTGACACGTGTATCACACTCCGGGCAGCAGAAGAGATCGGCGCTGGGGTTCTCACAGTCACAGGCTGTTCTCCGGCAGAAAATTTTCCCATCCTGCAAGGACATATTGCCCCGACGTCAACCACAAACCACCAGACAGCAACATCTGATGCTAAAGGTGGTCCCTTTCACTTTGCAGGAGTATGATGCAGCAAAATCACAGTGGCGCTAATCGTTCTTTACTGTGAACGCATAACTGGCTCTGTTCCACATCTGAACCTACGAGCTTCAAGTTAAATGAACTACAGACTATCAGCAACCATGATAACTCTTTCCGTGTATTAAAGATAGCTTGTTTCCCACAGGCTCTCCAAAATATGATTTTGCTAAATATTTACATAATGTATTGGATGGCACATTTTGTTAAAGACCATTAAACAGAATTGTTTGGGATAAACAAAAGATTTGCTTCTACATCCAAAAACGATATATACTCTTTGCATCAGAGAAAAACACATGGATTTTAATTCTAAAAATGAAAATGGGAGGAATTTTGTTTGAAATTACACTGTTTACTCTAGGTGAGCCAACACACTGATATGCCACATGTAGACTTGGAGCTGAAATCACAGTTAGCAACGAGGAGATTATTGAAAAGTTTTGACATCAAATTCTTTTGTGTTTAATGCTGAATATCAGATTACTCCTTATTCAAGCAATCCTCACCTGCAGCCAATCTGAAGCTAGTGCTGAGGGCCGAACGAAACTACAGCCTGCTTTGAATCACACCTGTACAATTTGCAGAACGACCGCACTCATTTCATTGGAGCTTTTCCACACTGTCATCAGAACCTCATTCTGAGTTGACAAACCTGTATCTGATGTAAACGGGACACGTTTTTTCATTGCCATCAAATAAAGGGATACCTATCAAAGCAAGAAAATATTTTTCCTCTCGATTCTTTTCGTAAGTGATTACTAAAAAGAGGCACAGCAGTCCTGTAGGAATCTATTTGTATCATGTTTTTAAGCAAATCCAGGCTTGGCCACAATGCAACATGTAGAAAATCAGCATCAGGTAATCATAATGTCCCCATCAGGCAGCGTCACTGATACACTTCACGCTATTTTTGGACTGATTAGCATATTGCTTTCTGTTGTAAGAAGAATTAAAATGGCCTGTTATGCCTATTAGGGAAAGATAAGAGAACTTAGGATTACAGAGATGTAAAAAACGTACCAGCTCAGCATGGTTCTGAAGTGCTTTTGATAGCCACAGGGCATATGGCTAGATTGCCCCGTTGGCTTTCTTGTGCTTTGCATCAAATGAAGGTAACAGAATTCCGTGCTTGTGGCTGATTTGTCACTTTAGCCAGAGGAGAAAGAATCAACAAGCTTTGTTTTCCCTGGTTCTAGTAGTTGGAGTAAATCAGAAGTAGGGAATATGATTCACGGCTCAGTACTTTGCCCGCTCCTATTGGCCAGACGCAACACGGGGAATTAAGCTTTTCCTCCTCAAAAACAAAGTCATCCTCCCATTTCGGCAGGTGGTGAAAGAGAACTGAAAATCTTCTCTAGTGGAGAGTTATGACCAAATCTCTGTTCTCACAGGTGGGAAAGGAGGACTGTCTCCACCTCTTGCCAACAGCAGGCATCAGGTTCCAGGCGAGCTGTGCCAGCTGTCTTGGCAGCCTCGTGCCACCGACAACGGAGCTCTCTCTCCTCTTCATAATGGAGTGCTGATAAACAATGGTTAGCAACTACCTGTCTGCTTGAGCCCACTTTACTTTCTAAGCTTTCAAGATTATTTTTCAAATTCCTCTTTCATCTGGTGACAGCGCTGGTAGTTATCCGCTACTCTGAGCTACCACGCTCCTACCTCTGGGGAGTAGCTAACCTTTTACTTTGCCTTCACTCTCTGTATTTCAGAACACCGACAAGATTTGATCATTTTGCCAGAGACCTTTTGGTAATCATAATACACTGCTACTGTCCTTATTCTTTAAGCATCTGTGTTTTATCTAAAATCTCATTAGTTCTATGCCTTTCAAAAAATGTTTTTGTTCCTATACTGCGATGACATAAAGCCTCTTAAGCTACAGCACTGTACTTGGATCTTTGCAGGTCTGCACTAGCATTATGGGTTTTGATAGGAAAATGTAAGAAACAGAAAAAAAACTAACTTATTTCCTTTTGATGGGATAATGACGTTTAGCATCTTATTAATATCTCTCCCTCTTCGCTTTTCTTACAGTTCAGTGGGCTTCAAAAGCATCAATGCTATGAACACAAAACTGCTCTTAACAAAGAAAAAGTGACTTAAAAGGAATCAATGTAAAAGATGACTCAACCTTTCACAGAAACCCAAAGCCAATGGGACAGAAGTCAGAACCTGAAGAAACCAGACCACCAGGCTGTTCTCACCATCAGGAACACACTTCACCTGGGCAGTGTTCCCAGGGCCGTGCTTATCTCCCAGACTTCTTTTGCATTGGGAATGAAGGGTTATCTGAATTAGGGGACTGACACAAAACCTCACATACAGCCTGACACGCAATCAGGCATGTATTTCTTTACAGCAGAGGGGAACTCCCCTCCACTCCCCTTCACGTTTATATCAGTTTTAGTGCATTAAATTCGCAGTAGTTCAGGAAGATTAGGCTGCTACCTTAATTATACAGTCAACTAATTATTTTTTGAGAGTTTATGGTTTTGTAAACCTTGTCATAGTTTGAAGATACCGGGTCTGATGAAACACTGGAACAATCCCTCTGCTTCGGAATACAACTGAAGTAATACAACTTCTCCTATTTGATATTATCCTACTCCGCAAATAGCCTTACCTAAAGAACTTCAAAGTGACGTTTGCTATCTGATTTCCTTTGCACTGGATTCTGAGTCACATTATTTTCGAGACAGGATCCATGCATTCCAGTTGCTGCACAAAATATATCCCCCTCTACAATAAGTTTAACAAAAGAAAATCCAAAAGAAAGCATATTATTTTAAAGCTGAAACACTGATTTGTTTCCTAGAGAAAACAGGCAAATAGGATCATTTTAAAGTCGGAGTAAGAAGTACAAGGAATGATTTAGTTACACTCTGCCCTTCTCCTCACTGAAAACAGAGAGCAAGCTGCACAAAGGTCAAGCAGGACCAGCTCTCTGTGCAACTGCATTGAAATGGTAGAGCCCTGTAGGAGGTTTGGAGAGTCGTCTGGTGCACTGGAAGCAATCACAATTTATGAAATACGTCTCAGTAACAGATTTCAATAAACGCTGAGTGAAGGCTTTCTTTTCTGCTTGGGATACGATGGAGAAGGAGCTCTCCCTGTCCTACAGACAAGAATTTGGCTCTGGAAACAAGGCAGCTATTGGCATGAAATAAAATGCAAATGTTAATTCACAGAGAAAAAAAGACTAAAAAATGAGAAAGATACAAAGGAAGAGTCACAGCAAAAAACACTGCCAAGCTTCGTTTAAAATATCTATGCACTAGTCAATCATTTCATGTATTTTCATATACTAATAACAGCATTCAACGTAAGAAATAAGAGCAATGAGAAATGGCAAAGAAAACAAATTACAGGCAATCTAAAATAGGAATACTAATAGTTATAATTCTGCAAAGGCAGACCAGATGTCTTCACATGTACTAAGCTGTTTACTCTATTGACTGGAAATCCTTTCATAAGCCAGCCTGTTCCCCAAGATTACAATAAAACCTTGATATGTATTCAGTGGAGTTGTATACTTCAGCTTCTGAAGGGAGGAGCTTTAGGGAGCTTGAGGCTACTTGAAGTAAAAGATATAGCAACCAACAAGAATATACTCCCATCTGAGCCCAAAACAGCAGGGTAGTTTGTGGGTTCTATTCACTCTAAAGTCTTGATTTTCCCTTCTGGTATCCTACTGCAATATAGACATGATGAAGCTTTCAGTTTCTTGTAATGTCAACATAACTTTTCATCCCTGGACCCCCCTCCACACTCTCTGGTGTTTCTATGGCACACAAGCATTAAGACACAAAGATAGACAGGCCACTTCTCATTCTTTATGTTCAGCTTGTCACGGCAGCCAGAATTTCATTTTAATTATGTATGGACCAACAGTGTTTGTATCCAAGCACAGCTTTACCAGTGCTATGAACGTGTCGGGTCATAGCGGCCATGAAAGATTTACCATTCCTCAGACTGGTGTAATTCCACAGTTCTACTACACGTTAGGGTGCATTTCAGTGACAGCGCCCCTCTTTAACCAGTGGAAATGAAAAGAGAATTTTAATTTTATTATCACTCTTGAAAAGAATGGTCAATTTCCAAAGGAGGGGGAAGGAAACAAGAAAAAAGGGGAAAACAAACAAACAAAAAAAAAGGTTCTGTTAACTCTCAAGTAGGTTAATATATATCATGCCTGGCTTCTCCAAAGGTGCAAAGAGTGCCGTGCTGCTCAAGTGGGAAAACTGCCAACACAGCCAAGGTCGGATGCAAAGGAGAAAGCTGGCCTTTGCCCTCTCCACTTGAGAATATTAAGTGCTTAATGATAAGTCATAGAATCACTCAGGTTGGAAGGGACTTCAAGGATCATCAAGTCCAACCGCAGCCTAACCATAGTACCCTAACTCTAACAACCCTCTGCTAAATCATATCTCCGAGCGCCACATCCAAACGGCTCTTAAACACATCCAGGGACGGTGACTCAACCACCTCCCTGGGGAGCCTATTCCAATGTTTAACCACCCTTTCTGTGCATCATTTAGGGATATTTTATGTTGTTGACCAACACAGACACTGGAATGAGATCAGAGCAATTTTTAAAAGCCTAATGTCCATTCAACAAAGGCTTCCAGTTGTGGCTGAGCCTAAATGAGCGTAAAACCACAATTAGGAAACATATAGGCCTGTAGTCATGCTAAGGTATTCCTTCTTAACTAGTTAATTCACATGTATTCAGGCCAAAGAGAAACACAACTGATGAATACTTGTCCTGAGAGATGCATATTCGCATGGAACAGAAGCTGAAAGCCCTTTTTAGCATCCAGAGTAAGCATGCTGATCACCTGCACGTCGCACTGAAGGGTCACGAGAGATCCCCATGAAGGCCTGCCCCAAATGGCTCCAGCCCACAGGATGTCATGCTAGAAGGGTTAATCACTATTCAGCTGCAGCTACTTTTGCACAATGAGGGGAAAAAAAGTCAGACCCAGAACTTCCCAATGAAAGCTTCGGTGCTCACAGCAGAGCTTACCTTCTGCCCCAGCACCGTGGGCTCAGAACTAGCATTTTGCCAGCACCGGCGGCACTGCAATACGGGGCTTTCTGACATGATCTCACCTTGCAGGAACAAACGGAGCATCTGTCCTCCCTCAGGGTCCACACCTGCCCGTTCCGCTTGAAGCTGCCTTCATGGAGACAGTCTCCAGTGCAAGATGGTCCAGACGGGCAAAGGCAGTCGAACCCTCCTGCCAGGTTCACACAGGCTGAATCATTCCAACAGGTGTGGGTCTTTAAGGCACACTCATCGATATCTGCAAGACAGCAGATTTATAATGTTTCGGGCATGTTTTTCCACAGGGCAAATGTTATTCCAATATTAAGTAATTACTGCGTTTTCACTGGTGGAAAAAGAGTATCATCTTTCTGATATCTTCCACGTACGTTTGACATTAAACCCTTATTTTTTTTTTCGACTTATTCATCAGCGTTCACTTCGATCCCACAAAGAATTCTTAAACTCTCTCTAATAGGCTTAACTGTAAACGCTGAGACCAACACAGCTAGTAGAACTACCTATCACTGATCACTGATCTGCCTTCAGATAAGGGCGTACTGTTTTTCTCCAGTGACTAGAAATCAGCCTGTTGGACTACTCTGTTCTGGATTTTACACCAAAACAGTAGGGCACTATTCTTCATAAGCTCCAAGCATGATCAGTGCAGGAATAGCATGGTTTAGCAATGACACAAAGAAGAAGTAAGTACTTCCACTATGAGAAACTGAAACTTGTTCGCTGTCTTAGCAGAGCCAGAGTATGACAGAAGTAAAAGCCATGAAGAGTGACATGAAGAGAGCTATGAATGAATTGGTATGGAAGGAATTATACTCAAACAGCTACAGTAGGACTAAAAATACTTCTTAAAATACCCTGTTTTCCTTTCAATAGACTTTGCGTTATATTTTTTGATCAAACAAAAAGGCCTGGGTGCAGCATTCACTTGGTCTTTGTTGACATCCACAAGCAATATTCAATTGTCAATATACTCTATGCCATATTAAGGGCTTTTTGAGCTGCATATCTACAGTACGCAGTGGGATCACAGTGCAGATTAGAGGGGTATCTTTCACAATTCAGAATGAAAAGGATTTCACAGATGAACATAAAGCCATATTGCCTACACAGCTCCATGTCATTTCTTTACTTATGACACAGAAAACTAATTCCACTTCCATATAATTTAACAGATTTATGGAAAGCCAGATGTTAGCAATTATCAAAACTAACATTATTCATATTCTCAGTGGCGCCGACCTGTTCCTACTGCACACTACTTAATGTGTTATATACATCCAAAAGGGAAGAATGCCCAATTTACACACTGCTGCTTCTTTCAGTTCAACACGCATAAAAAGGATGCCCCTATTAAGAGAGGCCCAACCTGGTAAATGGGACATTCTTGACAAAGAAACCAATCGAGCAAAGCTGAGTAACACAGCATGAACATAAATTCCTAATTGCTACTCCTTTTGCTCTTTTTTTCCCTCTCTTTATGCAAATGATGGTTTCTTATTATTTTATGGCATTTATTATTTAAAAGTTTTAGCTATTAATCAAATATAAAAGGGCTTGGACACTGCACTCATTTCCAGCTGAACTTTCAATGGAGCTAATTTTCTGAGAACATCCCTCCGGCATTTTTTTTTTCTTGTCGCTGATTACATTTCTAAAAGTCTGAACAAACAGTCAGCATTCCCAGGAACTTGAGGAAAATAAGGCATAAAGTCGTTGGTATTTTTGTACTTTCATTCTGCAAACCAAAAAGGGGAGAAATGGGGGGTGGGGAGGGAACGCGCACGCACAAGAAAAAACCACTGACAAATGATCCCACATTTTTAGCTCCTCGTTAGCTTAAGGAAGTCCTTTAGCTTAATGGAGATCCCACGGTATTGCTGACATTGATGTGAGACCAGTATGTATATGGCTGTGTAAAAAATGGAAGAAAACAGTCATATTTACTTGTGAGATTTCTCTTAAAAATTGGAATTTATATGTCAACGTAGCTGTTGAGAATTCAGCATAGTTTAAAATTCTGAACATGTCCAAAACAATCTTCTAATGAATATGAAAATTGTATGATAAGGCTCTTGCATATAGATTATTTTTATATTATTCAAATCCTTGCTCAGCTCAAATTCCCCACGCTCCCATCAAGTTCCATTTGCTTTCCCACAGCTGGTTTCAGAAAATACTGGCCCACAACTGCAACGCACAACAAAGCACAAGGCAAAACTGTACACAAATAGTATTGCCCGTCATAACAACACCAGGCAGAAGGTGAAACGCTCATCTCTAAGCAGTTTTTAAGAGCAGACGAGCAAATATACAAAACAGTGAGGAGGATCCCTAGTCTTTCTCTCTATATAACTCAAGAACAAGACACCTTTATTGGATTTTGCAGGAGTCAGTTCTTCCATACAGCCTGTCACCCTGTGAATACAATTTCATTTTCCTCTTTATATTCAAACCTAGAGTACGATTTTGCAAGATTACTTGTTATATTGAGATCACCTCTTGCATAAACTACTAATTAACACAAGTACACAGGGCAGAGCTTTATTTCTCCACTGAACAGCTTCTTTTCAAGAGTGGAGGGTGCAAGAACAGAACAGCATTGAATACAAACAGAAAGCTGTTTATAGAGCTAGCCTGCTATTTTATATCAACAATATATCACCAGCAGCAAAGTGACTGCTGCTAAGACTTGCCACCTCAAACATTGTACAGGGCTATTGTAAAACAGATCGAGATCTTCACTCTTCAAATACTTAAAATGTAAGCTTCTCTACACAAGCAAACAACAAAAGTACCTGACGGATATTTTAGCTGTAATGCAACCAGTCCTTTTGTGTGGATGGGAAAGAAAGAAAAGCCACGCAAGACGTGCTCATTTCTTAATATGCTTTTGAAGTACATAAATATAGCTTGGTAACATGGGCATACGAGAAAGCAGAATCAAAATGGAATAGAATAATCCCCTGAGATGCAATTTTCCTTTTCCATCCTCTTTGGCTGTAACGAGAAGTAATTTGCCTCAGATATTATGAGAGGTCCCACAGACATTGTATTTGAATGGCTAGAAGACAAGCATGACTGTACATATCAACAGAAGTTCATTAACTTGGTTTCACTGAAATTTCAAACCAGTCCCCAGCCACTCCATTTCTTAGCTTTTCAGGCTATTCAGGTTTTAATGGTGTGACTTTTCTATAGCATCTTAATAAATGTGTGCAAGCATGTCATGCAGCGAGGTGCTCTGTAATATCATGATAAGCTGCTGCAGAAGAAAGAACCCTACTAATGTGCTAATTCTAACTTTATGCCACATTAAGCCATTGCATATAATATTACGTGTAAAATGCATGTTTGACTCCCAAGCTAATGTGTGTACAAGTTAACTAAACACTGTTTTGACAAATCAGTTTTCACATGCAATTTGTCACAAAATTATGTATTTCTCCTCCTTCTAAAACAAAAAAAAAGTGACTTGGATTCGTCTCTGAAAAATCACTAAACAGACACATTCTTTTCATTAGAAAACATTTTAGGATGGTACTTGTATTCCATAGAGATATAATGGTCTATTAAAGAACGTTGTACAGTAAATTAGATTCAGAATGTAGGATTTACTAATGCTTTCTAGAAGTATAGAAACTACTAAGCACCATTATCTTAAAGACGTGAAACCCCAATTTCTCACAGAACACAAGAATGAGAATTTACTAAGTGGGAAGTAAGCAAGATTACTGTTATCTTGCTGCACAAAATCAACAGCTAGAGACTGATGTCATGAGCTGCATGCTGTATGAGCAAAGTTCTAGAGTTGATCCTGGATATTCTGTACATGTAAACCTTTCTGCCCACATTCCACTTCTCTAATGGTAGGAAAGCAATTCTCAGGCAGAGAGGAAAATTTCTGAAGGATGGGATGGATCTTGCTTTTTGTTTGACAGAGAAAGAGGGCACAACAAACAGAAAACAAACCTGCTTTTCCATTGATTTCAAACCTAGTTAAAAGAGAACGCTGTAGCACAACACGGAGCGTATTAAAGCCTGCAAGTGTGAAAAAGGAATCAGAAATTCAGTGCTCTGTGAATTGAATAATTCTCTACAGATGAGAAATCAACTCTCTTAAAGGGATATGGAGAGAGATGCGTATAATTTACTTTAATTTGCTTCTACTTTTCAGCTGCAGATAGGAGCAAGCTTTGTGACACACTGTTTACTTCTTCTAAGCAAGCATTTTCTTTGACAGTTTTCCCCTTTTCTGATAATCTTCAGGGCTGACACTGAAAATTCAATGTTGAGAGTTTATTCAATAATAACCCATTGCATTAGCTGTATTTGGCAACAGGTACTTAGTGCAGGGAAGCAGCAATGCACGCCAGTTCCATCAGCATGGTTACAGTGGATAGCAGCTGATACTGGGATACCCTGCACCTTGACAAGAGATGCTCTGTATTTTATTGTGGTTTTTTTTTAACCCTAAATTGTAACAAAATTTGTATTTAAAAAAAGGAGAGAAGGGGAAAAGGGAGGAAGGGGGGGAGGGAAAAGGAGAGGGAAAAGAAAGGGGGAAAAAAAGGAGAAGAGAAACACTTAGCAACTACAGCCTACATATTTTTATTGCAAAAGAAACTTTGGTGGCAACTTAGATACAGCAATCGTCTTTTGTCTGCAAGCAGAATTCTAAATAATATGAGGCCAGTGCCTCATAAAAATGATACCACTGGAAATTAAATTACACTCTTAATTTGGCTCTGCTCACCATCTCCTTACTAAGCTGACATCTTCTGTAAAAGCATGGCTGTGAAAATATATTCCCTTTTCCGAGTCATCTGTGTTGATGCTTTGAGCAATAAGGAATTTAGTCAAGCTTCAAGCGCCCTGGCCATGTCACCCATACTTTCTGCCCAAGCTCTAGCACAATATTATGACCTCCCCCACCACATCTACTGTTATCTCATAGGCAACGAGGTAAAGCTTTTAGAATCCCTGAGGTATCACAACATTCCCCAGATAGATACACATATATATATATATTTTAAATGTCCTGCAAGCATTGCTGAGAACCTACAAACGAGTGCCACCCCCCGCCAGCTGCTTGGCCTTTGGGCTATGCACCAGAGCTCAGTACTCCCCTCTCATTGCCTAATGATTTTTCATCTGTTATTATTATTATTTTATTGTTGCAGCTTTTAACGTTTTTGTTTTTATTTTCTCCTTTGCCTGCTTATTGTTCTCCAAGATCTGTCCTTCAGGAAGGAAGAAATGCTTCAAAACACACTGAAGGGCAACAGGCCAAATCCAGCTCAGGTGCACGCTAGGATTTCAGTAAAACACAATCCTAGGACAAAATACTGTTGCTAAGCCAATGAACCCTCTTATTTGAAATAGAGAGTGACTCTGGCCTTGACCCCAAGTACTCCACTGTGCAAATAAGCTCTGTAACATGACAAAAGCCGGTGTTCAAGTAACTAAAGTTGAAGCAAGAATGTGCATTATTGTCTAGCTGTCATTTTGACCAATTCTTAGTTGTGTTTTTAAATAAACTTCACATTTTGAAATCTCTTTGTTGATAAGGATTAGCGAAGTCTTTCAATTCATTTCTAACTGCTCAAGCAGTACAATGAAACAAAAGAAATGTTTACTCTCTTCATTACTGGTATCCTGCAGCAGCTCAGAAAAGTGACTTTGTTAAATAACGTCACTCATTTCACATTCTCTTCATAACTTGCATGTGGCAAGAAGAGCACCTCACCTAACCAGCTTCCAGTGTGCCGTGCAGGTCAAAATGAGGGTGGTTTATTTTCACCAAAAATCATCCTTTCAGGTTCCACAGAACATAGAAAACTTGGGGATCCTTCTTGCTCTGAGAGAGCCAAGAGTCCTTCACTTTAATAGCAACACAGACTTTGCAGCAACTGAGCCTACCCATGGGCCATTCAAAACCACAGCCATGTCTGTGCATCTGTCTTTTAGAATCAGGAAGGTTGGAAAAGACCCCTAGGATCATCAAGTCCAATGTCAACCCACCTGAGTCTTGTATTTTCCGAGCAAGAAAACAGCTACCTAAGGTCAGCCTGAAAAGAGATGGAGATCACCATGACAGCAGCACAAGCACAGGCAGACACCAGGAATGCTGCAAATACCCTTTATCTCCAATTTCCTCAGAGCTTTTCGAAGGCTATTTCACATCACTTTGATTTCTGATAAAGTATTTTCAGCGTTGCTCTGCCCATCACTCATTTTGCAGTACTTAAATAAACCAGAGCAGAATTCTTAACATCTGAGAACCTGGTTAAGAATATATGACTTTCACATGGTATTTAAGTCGCAAAATGCTGTAAAACGTGGGGTTCTTTTTGTTGGTTTTTGTTTGTTTAGCTCAGCCACCCCAATCAAGTTCACTGCTGAGATGTTATTGTGCTCCCTGGTCAGCTTAGGACAATATATAAAAAGCTAATATAGTTTGGCAGGGTAATGTACAAAATACTGTTTGCTGAAAATAAGCATTTTTCCTCTGCATTTTTAAATCACGATGTTATCTCATCCCAAGGACCCATTCCCTCTAATAGCTACAATCTGTAAAAGATTGGAACGCGTGTTACAACAATTTATCATGAAAAAAGAAAACGATTCTAACTTTTACTTTAATTGTATACTTTAAATCTTAAAGAGAGCCCTTTGCACTTACGCATGATAAACAGGATTTAGCGCATTAAAAGGAAGTCCTCCAAGGAAGATGCAGAGAAACAAAAACGCTTTAATGGAAAATTCATAGAACTAAGCAGAGATGAAGTAGCTGCATTTCCCAAGAAAGGATAGAGAATTAGGAGAACTGCATCTGGACCTCGACAGCAGTTAGAATGGGCTCCCTGGCAAACTGTTTTACACCCATCTGATAATATCATACAGAAATGATGTACAAGACTTTTGAGAATAAGTAAACACCTAGAAAAAATGTTAAGCAGAGGTAGCTGCCTTCGCTATCCTTTTATTACTGCTTACTTGTTGTGTTGGGACACAAAGCGTTATGAACATTCATCAGGGCACCAGATTGCGAGAACCAGCTCCAAATAAACCCTCACGGAGCCTCATCCTTTGTCCTCCCACAGAAACAAACGATCACAGGAAGAACTGACAAACTCCTCCGCACCCTTTAAAAATTCCACTCCCTTCATGCTCTCAGGGTGTTCTCCTCCAAATGCGGTGCACAAAGTGCACGGCGTTATTTGCATCATTCCAAAAATAAAATGATGGAGATATGAAAGAATGCAAAAGAAACACATCAAAGCGATAAGGACATGCACCGAACGTGTTCTCATACTGCTGCGCTGACATCTGGAAGCTGAGGAGCGTCCCTTTTCCTTCTGCGGGCCATTCTGCTCCCCAGAAAGCCCACCCTCCCTTCAGGTTGTAAAGCAGCTTATTATGATAAATGGCAAAGCATACTAAGTCACATACTGGATCTCCGAGTGCCTCCCTCCTGCGATAACCGTTCAGAAATGTGATGCCTCTTAAACTAAGCGCCCGCACCGCGTGGCTGGGGATGCTGACAAATGCAGACACGCTTGCTTGCTTTCTCATTTTAGCCTTAAACACAGAAACTGTTAAGGACAGTGTCTCAGCAGTCACTTTATAACACCATGCAGAACGCAAAAAAAAAAAAAAACAACAAAAACCAGCACTATGCTGATCATTGCTTACCAACACAGGACTCCCCGGAAAGAGAATAGCTTCCATTGTCATGGAAACCGCTTCTGCACTCACAGTGGTACCACCCTGGGAGGTTAACACAGCGTGAATGGTTGTGACACTCAATGATCCCCTCTGCACACTCATCAATATCTGCCTCAGAGAAAAACACAAGCCATCCGGGAAATTAATTTCCTTTGACACCAATGCTTTAGGTTGTTTTTTTTTTTTTTGTTGTTGTTGTTTTGTTTTCATTTTTTTAAAGTCTTCCTTGAATGGATCATGGTTTATCATGCTTCCAAACAACAGACACTTCAACATGACCGATGCAGCAGTAAAACAGAACAGCGGTACATCGTGGGAGTTGAGACATATAAGACATTCATTCACGGTGCGTTTTGTTTAAAATGCAAAGCAAACATACAGAAATTTTGCTCTTTTTGTTGTTGAGGTGAGTTTGGTTTGCTGGTTTTAAATCACAAGTTAGACTGCAAATGTAAAGCACTGTAGAGCAGGTTCTGGACTGGAAAAGGCCATTCCAGCAACACTCCTGCTGTACATATAGACCGTGTGTCCCAGAGCACCTTGGAAAGCAACAACCTTCTCAGCTGCAATGCTTTGCAGCTCCCTGGCACTCAATGTGCCAAGACATCAGGGCTCTTTGCAAACAGGAATTAATCATTTGTGTTTATCTGGACAAAACAAATACCTAGTGCTTGCATCACAGACATAAAGAAAAGGCAGTTTGTGTCTCATCTGCAGTAATGCATTTAGCTGGAAGAGAATGAAGCCAGTGACACCACACCAGTGAGTCTACAATAGTGGAAACACAGAGGCAAGTTGAAAGCCCTGCTGAGTTTCAGTAAATGTGTTTTTAAAATTTCCATAACATGGTTAATAGAGACCTCCTAATTGCTAGTAACCTTGGTTAATCACGCCTGGCACCTGGCTGCTTCTCCCCTTTGAGCATATTTCCAGCACATTTTGTAGGGTAAGTAATTAAAATTAACAAATTAATTATATGTTAACCTTCTGGTAATTTAAGAAGCTATTATATTTGATACTCCTTTTTAGCTCAGCCTTTTTATTATTTTATTTCATGTTGGACAGTTTTCAGCTGGTATGTTATCAATTAAAAAGAACCTCAAGTTATCCCTAAATATTATATATACTTTCAGCCACTGAGATTTTTTCCTAGGCAACTGGCACACTGAAAATACAAAGCGGCCTACACTGAACACCCAAATTTTGTGAAATTATATTCTCAGTCTACATTTAGCTCTGCAAGCATTAAAAAACAAATACTGTCCGATCCCGATGCAAGACTGAGTTAAGGTTACTGACCAACCACAGCGTGTAGTTTTTCTCTCAATGAAAAAAAATACGTACATCAATGCGGTTTCATTGACTGCAGGAAGTCACGCTGACACACAACAGATTTGATTTGAATGAAATATCCTTCGATACAATTCCTTCTTTTTTCTTTCTGTTTTTTTTTCTATGTTTTACAATCTCTCACTGTTACAACCTTTTCTGAACTCCCTTTCTTTTGCAGAAGCTAATTTTAGTGTTAAAACACGGCATAAACCTAGCTGTCCATCAGTGGCCAGTGCTGCTTGCAAACTCAGACACTTTCAATTCATTACTGGTAAATGGTATTTATAACCATGATCTTTTCACATGTCAGGGCTGACAGAACAAGTTTAATCCTATTTGGAAAGTGAGCGACTTTGCTATCGCGGGTCAATTGTAAATGAATTCTTGCTTCCTTTACTTCCCCCAGTGTCGAATCTAAGAATGTTCTCACTCAAAGACTGCTGCCATGGGGCAGTCCTGTGCTGGAGCTCTTTCCAGTCAATTTTACGTTTTTAACTTACAAAATCTATGGTTTTCCAAAAGTTCATTTCTAAAGCTGAGCCCTTTTGAAAGTGCATCTGATTTAGACTCATGCCAGAGGAAATTAGTTGACTGGTAAATCACTTTTCATACAGTCTGCCACGATACCAAAGTTGATCAGCAGCTTGCTTAATGGAAAAAGAAGAGCATCCGTGTTTGAGTCTCTGTAGATTATGCCAATGAAGTATAATAACATACCCAATGATCTCAAGACTACATGACTTTCATATGGCAGTACTCTATCCATCAATAGCTTTTGGTCACTGAATTTTAGGGAGACACAAAACAATTTCTTAAGGCTGCAGAGATGGGAAAAAAATGACAGGCTTTCAGTTGTGTTAATTCTTCCCGTATTCCTTGGTATCTTAAATGAGTGGAGTTCCACCAGCAGTGCCTTACCCATGCCAGGGACAGAAACAAATGGTGTGTCATATACCATGACACCAGCCCACTTAGAAGTTCATTTCAGTCCGAAGTGCTATGGTTTTGATAGCAGTTCTTTTCAATCAGGTTTTCTCACAAGATCCATGTAAAAGACATCTTGTACAAATCCTTCCATTGCCTGCTTGTACCCCATTTCTCTCATCTAGCTGTCATTACGACAGAATTGTTAATGGATCTGGCAACACTCCACTATAATGGCTTTGCAAAAGCTCCAAAATGGCACATTTTTGTATTGTACAGAAAAAGCACCAGTTAGTTTTAAATAAGCTCTTGCAGGATGTTAATCCAGCCTGGTAAGGACAGCTCTGTAATTTTTACTTCTACTATCCCAACTTCTTGCATTATTCATAGAGGTATTTGTGTATACAAGATAAATAGGATAATTTACCTCCAATAAAACACAGTGGTGTCAGACCTAGTGAAAAAGTAAAATTAAAATGATTCCTTTTGTTTTTTTTTCCCCCCTAATATTTCATCATATTTAAGTCACGGTGTGATATTACTGAAAACTACTCAGTGTGCCACAATAGCTAACAATCTGCAGTCTCCATGAGACAGAGGAGTTTTGTAATAAAAGCATCTATCTGTTCATCACATCCTATGGTACTCCTTTTCATGCAAAACAATACATGTCCATATCTTCGAATCACCGCTGATCAGGAGACCTAAGCGAGAAAGACGTGTACCAACAAGAAGGGGGTGCACAAGTCTCAGGCTTCCTGAATTAAAATCATACCCTGACAGTTACCTCTGCTATCTACAGAGCACTACAACTTAGCGTTCCACCTTGCAGTGCGTTTCTTCAACAGGAGAACACCAGAAAAATGCACCCAGCCAACCGCAGCGCAAGTTCTGTGCACAACACACTCTTCCAGGAGACAGCATCAGCAAGAAAGAGATGTCACTGGCAGCGCCAGCACACAGCTGCCCTGCTGCAAAGAGTCATCGCAATGCTTCAAATCAACCCCGAAAGCAGAGACGACTACTTTGGATGAGTAGAGATGAAAATGTCTCTCGCTAAAGAAATCTCCCACGTGCCTAAATTGATGCAAGCGAATCGTAATTGTGTCGTTCTACGTGCAATCATTGAAAGGCTGAATTTTATTCTTTATTATTAACTCTCACATCGGCCATATGATTAACTCCACATGAGTTCTGAGAGTTCTCTGCAGTCTCCAAGAAGGCGCTGTATTCATTCTTAAACACAGACAACACAAAGCAGTAAAACATTGATAGTGCCCCTCCTAGGAGTCTGCTACTTTTTCCCAGTGAGCAGTAGAAGCTGCTACAACACTCCGACCTTGTCACAGGTTTACAATCCAGCATGCGCAGAATACCAATGACTGAGACATGGTACAGCAATTTAGTTGTTAAACAAACGGCAGCTCAGAATAACACAGAAAACTGTATAATTTACTTGAATTTGAATAATGACTTGTGGCTGCCACTCAGTCTCGTGGGGCCAGTTATTAGGAGCACAGGGATGCTAAAAATCAGAACGGACAGAAAGACATCTGAGCCATACTTACTGATACCTTCAATAATCAATTTCTTGCCTCACCATTGAGGTGATAGACAGATAGATTCTGTCTGACCAGAGCCAGGAACAGGCTGCACAGGAAATCCTTCCTTGACATTCTGCCTCTTTTTTAAGTACTTTCATTTTAACTGATTAGGAGACTGGGGGGGGGGGAACAGCGCCAAATAACATATCCTTCTCTCCCCAGCAGTCATGGTTGTTTTCACAGACTGATTTTAATTGCACTATATTTATATTGGCCTTTGCAGTTCCTTCTCAGGCAGGAACAGTGTTGCCTCAGTAAATGGCACAGGTCCTGGTCTACTTTTCTATTTTAAGGACCCAGCTCTAAACTGTAACACTTTAGATTTGTTGAGATAGTAAACACAACTCAAATTCAGGAATAATCAATCTCACAGAGCAATTTCATGACACAAAATGGCTGTCAGAGATTAAAGGTGCGCCCACCACTCATGATAATTAAAGAACAGCTGTAATATGCTCTATTGTGTAATGCCAGATTGGTGTTATCAAGATTTTTAATCATCTGAAACACGAGTGCAAATTTAGCATGATGACTTTAACAAGAAAAAAATGAAATTAAATTGATATCAGTATAATAACACAGACCAGCGGTACCAGCAATTTTTAAGATTAATTCTTTTAATATATAACATCTAATTTACTGAAACTCATTTTTAATACACACACCGAGCCGATGTTTTTATCACTTTAGTGCATGGCTCTCTCATGCACTCTTATTTGTCTATTTATATGCTAAACAGGCAACATACTTGGAGTCTGCCAGCCCACTGGACCTGAATGACACCAGTAAATGTCACTTCACAACAGTGGAGCTGAAACAGGAGTTTTTGATTCCCATATTTAGGGACTGCTAGGTGACATGGGAAACAAAAACTGCAGTCAGGCTGCTCACTGATAAGCATGGCAGGGATATCCAAGGCAAGGTGAAAAACTATCTAATATTTGGCGATGCCTTTCAGTTCCCGTCGCAAACAGGGCTGTAATTATCACTTTACAAACCAGAAACATACAGACTGACTTTGCAATTAGTAGGGTAAGTTTTAAACTGAAGCACAGGTTGTTTGTCAGATTTGAGGGTCAACATGCCTCTCCAACTACATAATCCTGAAAACAGAAGGGATTTTAGGCCAATAAACATTTTATTTGGGCCCTTCCCATATGTTGGAGGGATACTGCTATCATACTTGATGTAGCTAGCTTAGATGCAAGAGAAAGAAACAGTTCTAAACATCCAGTTCACCTACGATAACTACTGCTGAGCTGACGACTCAACTTCAGGAAAACTGTTCAGCCTACTTGCACCTGCTGGAAATCACAGAATCGTAGAATGGCCTGTGTTGGAAAGGACCACAAAGATCATCCAGTTCCAACCCCCTGCTGTGTGCAGGGTCACCAACGACCAGACCAGGCTGCCCAGAGCCACATCCAGCCTGGCCTTGAATGCCTCCAGGGATGGGGCATCCACAACCTCCTTGGGCAACCTGTTCCAGTGCGTCACCACCCTCTGGGTGAAAAACTTTCTCCTAATATTTAACCTAAACCTCCCCTGTCTCAGTTTAAAACCATTCTCCCTTGTCCTACCACTATCCTCCCTCGTAAACAGCCGTTCCCCCTTCCGTTTATATGCTCCCTTCAAGTATTGGAAGGAAATATCCCACAACCCTCAGGAATTCTCCTCTCATTTTCTCTGGACTTCATGCTCTTCATAATCGTATCAGAGTACCTAGTCAGGACTCGAAACTTATTCTTTTTCTCTCCATTTTTGCAGAAAGATGTAACAATTACGCACTATCTCCATCCTAAGGTCAACCATGTATGCTTTGTCTGGTAACAGTTTTGTACAGAAAGCCAGACCATTAGTCAAATGGTATTTATTAAATTTCTTTGTTTAGATTTTCTGCAGAAGAGAGCAGTGTCATGCACAATTTACAGGTGAGATGACTAAGATACACTGAACTGACCAGAGCTGCCCAAAGCCAATACATGAGATGCTCCTCAATTTTTAATTGCAGTCTAGTTTTCCTGGCTTTGAGGTTATCATTCTCTACACTCTAAAAGAAGCTCTCAAATCATCAGGTAGTGGTAAGGCCAACCTTCTTTCCCGCCACCGGATTAATTTTTGAAGAAATATTCAGTGTCTTGACTGCTAATTCAAGTAAGTTAAGATAGTGGGATTGTATCTGCAGCTATTCCATACAAAGCCGTTATTCAATATATTAGATATGCACGCTAGAACACAATGAGAGAACAATATAACCAGGAGAGATCTTTCATGACAGCAGCCCGTAATCAATGAAGCTCTCAGCACACAGAGAAATAATTCCACAAAGTTAGGATTATGTAGACTTAAAATATATACGTATATATTCAAATCTGTCCTTAATAGCACAGTACTTTTATGCACAAAGCCGCTTAAAGTTAGTTCAAAGCATAAATGCTATACATTCAGATTCACTTAATGTTCAGTGACTGGTAAGACTATATGAAAAACATACTACAGATTGTAGAACCACATTTCAGTAAATCTGGATGGCAAAATACATTATGTACATGATAAAAAGATTAATTCATCAACCAGAATCAGAATTCTTTTTGGCAATTGATTTTGGCACACTGCAACTGAAGAGCTACAGATTCCTTGCCAACGCCACAGAATTTGAGAAGGATCACCTTATGGGGATATTTGTTAAAACAAAACAGTTGACGTTCTGAAAAGGAATGCTCACTCCAAATGAAATTACTAAAATAATTTAGATGCAGGCTGCAGGCTTGTTCATCAGGGTTAAAAAAAAAAAAACGAATGTACTTTCTTATGAAACAAAACACTGAACAAACAGTACTCTCAACCAAACGTACCCATCAGCGTACCGCACAGAAAGAATCATTCAAATGACACTAGCTATACCTACAGAGCTTCGTTGACAAGCCCTACTATTACTATCCAATGCTAGCGGACTAATTCGTTTACAGTCTGTAGGTATATCACATAATGAATACATCACTCTATCTAGCACCTGAAATACTGAAGTTCAACATCAAAGAGCCATAGAAATACCTATTATTTAATCTAGTACGTCCTGTGGCAGAAAAGAAATGCTCCCTAGCACGCATTCTTCAGTGATTAGCCTCAAAGAATTTTAAAATGATTCGCATGATAAGTTCTCCTCCACTTCATTGGGAAACTTACATCGCAGGGCCAAAAGTCTGCAATATTATGAAGCTCTTTTGATTAGTTTGAACCCTTCCTTAATCAAAGGGTAACATAACTCTTGCGAAAACGATCTCACTGCTAATAACAGGAGGCAGCAGCTTATGAGAAAATGGTAAAAAGCACTTTTTGTTCACTGTGGCTGGGTGGGGGACTGTCAGCCATTCCCCTTAAAATTCTTCTCCAAGTATACATTACTGTACCAAAGGGTACAAGGAGCAAAGACAAATTGCAGGTTTAGATTATAATAGTGTGTACGCCCTATAGCACTCCTGAGACTTTAGTAATAATGGGAAATATTCTCAATTAGTTTTCTTTAATCACGGAATGATTAACGGCTTCAGAAAAGCATTCTCATCCATACAGTAATAAACTCTCCCAAGGAAGCAAATCCCCAAACAAGCAGTGCAAAAAGAGCTCTTGAGATCATAAAAGGAATAATGCAAAGCTCTCTGCATCCTTAATTAGGGAATAAAATGGTTCAGGATGGGTTGATCAATACAAAGCATATGGTAAAAATGCATACTCTTGGAGAATGCGCTGACACAGTTTCATAAGGAGGGTGAAATTTGTGGTGGGTGTTCCAGACAACACACCGAATTACAACTGCTATCATTCAATGGAAGATGCCTGTCCACTCTGGAATACATACATATTTATTTCAGGTAATAGGAAGGCTAAACAAGAAGATCCTTTATAACGAAAGACTGGAAGAATCATTTAAAAGAAAGCAATAATCTTTTCATCACGTTCATGATACAAGCAAAGGTCATTCTCTATTTCAGCCTGCTTGAACCTTCTCCAAACACTCCGTTACCCATGCATCCATCAACCCCCAAAGCAGTTAAATTTACCCAGCTTCCTAACTCCATCATGACACGCCCATCATAAAAGAAAAGCAGTTTGCGTTGCAATTTCCCATGCACAGTTCAGTGAGTACACTGAGATGCATGGAAGAAGTGTGCTTTCCTGGACAGTTTGGACCGCGCTATACGTCATGGCTCTAAACGCTAAGAGTAGAAATGTTGTAAGAAATCCAGCAGAATTTTCAAAACAAAAGAACAGTCCAAACATCACACTCAAACATGCAGAAAGAGGGCCAGGATTAGCCTCACCTGACTAGGGACGTTCAAGAACTGTCCTGTGCTTCCTCAGAAGTCAGTGAACAGGCAGCTGAAATAATACTGACCGCTTAATATCTTCCATCCTTTTCATCCATTTGATCCACAGTTCCTTGTAACGTTAGGCTTATTTGTTTTATATGTTCTCACAGATTTTAAAAGTGTAAACACAGGAATTAAGCTAAAAAGGTTCCCCCATAGAAAACCCAAAGTTCTTGGTTCCCATTGCGACAAGAAGAGAGAAAATCAAAATCTTGAAACACATACCGAACAAACCAGCCACGTCAGGTGCAGTTTTAAACATAACTGAAAAGAATAAAGTATACCAGCAAGTATGAGAGCTCAGAGCTACAACAAGCAACATCTGCCAGGTGAAAAACTCAGCAAATCCTTGGGATTAAGAACTTCAGTCATTACCGCTACCCTCTTTTCAAATACAGCAATGAGTATTTCCAAACAAGTCAGAAGCGACTGTTTCCTTAGCACAAAATGTGCACTTTGAAGACACATGCTCTCTCTTTCATTTTTTAATTACAGACTGAATTTATAACTTCACTAAACCATTAGTTGCAGACTTTGATCAGACCCAGTTTTCCCAGACTGGGTGCTGCTTCAGACATCAATAATTCCAATTAAACCAACTCTGAGATACGACTACATCATTTCTCTAAGCAATTAAAAATGTGCAACAGAAATAAGTAGAAAATCCTGAAAGAAAAGCCAGGGGAATCATCAAATGTTAATAATAATCATAAATACATTGCACTTCTATACCATCTTTCATCCTGTGATCTCAAAACATTTCCTAAGCATTATGTAATATTACAGTACTTTGTGGGGAAAAAAATGTAAAATTATAACAAAATTTTGTTTGCAATTATCTTAAAGGGGTTTGATTTTTTTCAGCGTGAAAATAGTCTTCATTGCTTACTGCGTGAACATGGCTAAAAAACACATTTATCGAAATTAGTTTTGTGTCCTCAATTTCATTGAATTGAATAAGTTTTGTTATACATTAGTTGAATGTAAATTGCTTTTCAACAGCACTTCCAAAGTTAGGAATTTCTCATATAAATTGACTGCATTATTGGAACACTACAACATAATCACAGAACGGCTCGGGTTCAAAGGGACCTGATGGATCATCACATTCCAATCCCCATGCCAACGACTAGATGAAGTACTTGACCAGGCTGCCCAGGGCCCCATCCAACCTGGCCTTGAACACCTCCAGGGACGGAGCATCCATAGCCTCCCTGGGCAGCGCCTCACCACTCTCAATGAAAACCTTCCCCCTGACATCTAATCCACTCCCTTGAGATGCCCCTGCACAACCATTCCACAAGAGCTGGCATGCTAAACTACATTCAATTGTATAAGAAAAATCATTTTGAACTTTGTGGAATCTCAACTGGCTACACGGTCTCAATAGCTGAGTTTGGAACCCTCCAAAAACCCAGTGAACCAAGTGAGCTCCAAGTGAGCTGAGTAAATGGGGGACTGGAAGCAACAGTTACCTGAGGTCTAACTGGTGCTACTATGCTGTGTTTGGTCTTGATAAAACTCTTCCGCATTTGTTTCCTTGTAAGCAAAAATTCTTGATACTACAGAAATCTTTAGCAGCTCTTCAGTAAACACTTCCGATAGCACGGACATTAATGAATGCACTGATACATTAATTATACAAAACGCTCTTGTTCTGCAAGGAGTTTCTAAATATGCATACGAACAGTCTGTTTCTGAATTTCCTCAATAGTGAAATGGACTTGGTTTACGACACACGGGATACCAGAATACCAGGAGTTTAAAAAAAAAAAAAGAAGGAAAAAAAAAGCAAGAACTTCTGAGAGGAGCTGTGCTACATGTACTTATATATTTAGGAGGAAGTCTTTACTTATGAGTGAAAAATAACAAAAAGGTCATTGAAAACAAAGCACAGACATTGTCCACGTAGGATTTTTTTTCTTCCCTAATTGCATTAGGAACGTTCATTTTCACGTAAAGACAGAGTGTTTCTCCTATGAAAACCGTGGTGACCAAACACCACGTGCGTCAGAGCCAGGTCAAAGTCTGTTCGAATTGAGTTGCTCTGGACAGTGCAATGACTGACTTGTGATGTGAACAACTGTAGCCATGAACATCAGAGAACATGAGAAAGAAAAGGGGGAATGGGGATAGTGGTGCACTAGTAAAAATACATTCTGCCTTTATCACAGTAGGAAATACGACCTAAGTCAGTAAATGATACTGGGCATTGGAAATTATTCTTAGGGCTATGTGAAAGCTCCTAACGTCTCAGTCTTGAAGGTGTACACTGCTTGAAAGCCCATAGAGAAAGTGCTCCCTACTTGACAGTGATTTAGGCCAAGGGTCTTTCCAAAGCAGATGAATACTAAATCCTAGTAAAGCATGTTGCACACAGTTATCGAGAAAGTTGGGATCTCCACAAAAGGATATATGACATACGGCTTTCCAAAACAGGCTTTTCAAGCCTACATTGCTTGTGAGATTCAGTGGGGAGAAAGGCAAATTTCGAGATTCCTATTACATATGGTGGTTCTTAACCTGTGCCAACTCAGAAATCCTACAGGCTATCTCCTAATTTATTAAATGCACTAAATACATCTTCATTAAGAACATGCTACCCCAAAATTAGCCAGTCTTTTGAACAGGAGTCTTGTTTTCTTCAACATAAATTCGAAGAATCTTTTTTTTCTTTCTTTCTTTCCAAGTGGAGGCCATTTGCTAATTTCCTGAGGGATATTTTCTTGATAAAACTACCACCCTTTTCATGAGGTGAAAATGCAGTCTCCAGCTTCACAGATTTTCAGTCGTTAAAATAACCGCAGTTCAAACATGATAGCCTACATACAACTCTTTCAGAAATGCATCCAAATGTACATCTAAATTATAATCCTATCCAGTACGTTCACTTCAGCTGCTGATAAAAGGTTACCGCCGTTAAGATGTTGTCTTCATTTGGTTCAAAACAGCAATTTTTACACCCGCATTTTATCAAGAAGCAGAATCATCTTGTCAGGGTGGTAAGCACAGAGTGCCAAGACAGGTGAATCAGGGAAGCTGCTGACAGGCAAGAAGGAATTGGAATAATAAGAGGATATTTACGGTCCTCTCCCACTTCTGCCAGCTCTGCTTCTCAAAAGCATAGCTGGGAAAGAACCAGCATTACTGAACCAACGCGTTTTAAGTACAGTTCTTTGTTTCGTAAGAGACTGCGTGTATTTCATTAGTGCAGCTCAGCTTTTAACTTACAAAATGAGAAATACGAGGGCTAAGGGCCACCAGCTGCTTGCTCACAAAGACTAGCAGCCTCACCTGTGCCAAGCTGAAAGCATTTGTTGGGCAGTGCAACCACAGGGGAGGAAAGCAGTGCTGGTGATGTATTCAGAATAAGGGCAGGATGGCACTGCAGTCTTCTGTGTCACACGAGAATTGCAGAAGGAGCTCGCAGGTGCCTAATTAACCAAATCCACAATTCTTTTTCAGTCACTTTGATTCTGACCTTACAATGAAGCACTTGCACGCATAGTCCACTGCTGCCTACCTTTTAATGATATTTTCTTCCCAAAGAAAATCGAACATTTAACTGAGAGTTAACTATTTTATTGCAGTGCTCACGGCTTAGCAGTCAGGCACCAAACGGCATGCATGGATCCTTTTGCTTTTGAAAAATAAAAAATAAAAACAAAAACCCTAGCATAAAATGGCATTGACTTGTCGTCTGTGTACCACGGAAGAACATCTGTCTCATGGTTTTGAAATCACAGAATCGTAGGGGTTGGAAGGGACCTCCAGAGATCATCGAGTCCAACCCCCCTGCCAAAGCAGGTTCCCTACAGCAGGTCACACAGGTAGGCATCCAGGCGGGTCTCGAATATCTCCAGAGAAGGAGACTCCACAACCCCCCTGGGCAGCCTGTTCCAGTGCTCCGTCACCCTCACCCTAAACAAGTTCCTGCGCACATTCGTGCGGAACTTCCTATGCTCCAGTTTCTGGCCGTTTGCCCTTGTCCTGTCTCCACACACTGCTGAAAAGTCTGGCCTCTCCGCTTTGCCCCCCACACCTTAGATATTTACAGACCTGGATCAGGTCCCCTCTCAGTCTTCTTCTCTCAAGGCTAAACAGACCCAGTTCACTTAGCCTTTCTTCATAGGGGAGATGCTCCAGGCCCTTCACCATCTTTGTGGCCCTCCGCTGGACTCTTTCCAAGAGATCCCTGTCTTTTTTTGTACCGGGGAGCCCAGAACTGGACACAGCACTCCAGATGAGGCCTCACCAGGGCAGAGTAGAGGGGAAGGATCACCTCCCTCGACCTGCCGGCCACGCTCTTTTTAATGCACCCCAGAATGCCATCGGCCCGTTTGGCCACGAGGGCACACTGCTGGCTCACGGCCAACCTGTCGTCCACCAGGACACCCAGGTCCCTCTCTGCGGAGCTCTTCTCCACAGCACGTCATCCCCCAACCTGTACTGGTGCATGCAACTATTCCTCCCTAGGTGCAAGACTCTACGCTTGCTTTTGTTAAACCTCATATGGAAATAATTGCTTAAGATCTGATTTTCCAACAAGGAACAATCACCTGTTGCTCATCCTGTATAACAGGAAGTAAGCAGTAGAAGTGTGACTGTATCCCATATTCCCATAATAGGCATCAAAACCCCTTCAAGCAGAAATACGATAAGGCGACATTCATCTCATCTGGCTTTCAGATGGATGGAAAGAAGGTATCTGTCTTAGAGGTAGTTATCTAGATTCCATTTATCATCAATGAAAAGTCGAGTGCTTTTACACTACAATTTATCTAACGCTTACTTTAGATGCCTCCTTAGAAGACACAATGCGTTTAGAAATGCCTGTTTTTCTCCACTGACTATAGAAGTTGTTTAGCTGACTATCTCAAAGGCAGACAGCTGTAATCTCTCCCGTTAAAAAAGGGTAAGACGAATTCTATTTCACTTTGCAATGTATTCATCTACAAGAAAAGGAATCAGTGACAAAGCATTGCAGTGATTTGTAAACCCAAGTTATGCAGCAGTGTCAGATGAGCTCAGGCTGGCAGGGCCCTGAAAGGCCTCTGTCTCAAACTGCTGCCCCAGCAAGGCACGTGCTGTGAGCAGACCTGAATGCTCAGGGCTGCATCCAGCTGGTTCTGCCAAGGATGGAGACTGCACAGCCCCCCGGGCAACTTCAGCTGCTATTTTTGCCTCATGGAGAAAATGATCAAAACTCTCCTGCTCATCGCCCTCAGTAACTTGGCTGTGCTCCTCTTAATACCCAGACAGGGAAATTGTTCCTTGTGTGCCTGCCGTGGTCACCCGTAGTGCTGGCTGCCTCCTTCTGACTGATTTCCTCTGGGCAGCTGGCTCTGCCTGGCCAATGCAGGCATTTCAAAGGCATCACTGATGCTTCCTTCACTCCTCCCGTTTCCAAGTTGCTCTGTGGACACTGCCTCCTGTTTAGATGTGTATTCTTGAGCTATCACTTTGTCAACTGATGGATTCCTTCTGTGCTGGCAGCAATAATAACTCTAATAGGCTGCATCAGCTCTGAGAAAGGACTCTACAAAACCAGCGTGAGGTTATGTGTTCAGTTAGCTGAAGATGGTTTAGAAGAGATCATCTTCAGGGTGGTGGGTTTTGGATAGCATGTACGCAAGCAAGCTACTGAGGATCTTTTGGCCTCTTTAATGGTCTACTGGGAGACACGCGATAGAGGAAGCAGTTTGAAAGATAAGAAAACAGTGCTTCTAACGATGCTTTAAGGGAGCAATTTTGCAATGAGCCCTTGACTGCTTACTGTTGTTGTTTATCGATTTTTTTCCCCTTTTCTCTTACAGAATGAAATACTCAGGTGACATTACAAAGAAGAGCTAACTAATCCTAGTGCAAGGAAGAATTCCAGATGTCCACAAACAGCTTCCTTTTTGTTGGACAAGCTTTTACAGCATTGTTCTAAGCTCGGTGGGTTTGGTTTTTTTTTGTTGCTCTCTTCCAGAAGAGCCCTCCTACTCTTTCAAAGCTAAACAACCCACACATGCTCTGCTCACAAATGCATGAACAAGCTTTGTGCCTGCTTGTACATGCCAGTTGTCATTCAGCCCTCATTTGAATTCTTTTAAAAACACATCTGCAACACTGCAACAAAGACTTTTTTTTTTTTGGCTTAAGCACTCATAGAACAGCCCTCTTGTAAAATAAATTTATCCATTTCTAAAGGAGGACTGCAATCGTCTGAACTGCTTTAACAGCTTTCATATTTTATAACCTTTCTCATCAAAGTTTAAATTTTTTACCTTCATTAATACTGCTGTAAGTCAAAAATGACTGTTTTTAAGTTGGTAGAATTATATCAAAAGACATAAAAGACAAAATGAGATAAGAATAGAGCATCCTGGGAAGAACTGAATATGCATGCATTTATTTTTCTGGCTGAGACTCTTCATTCAAAAAAATATATATAAAAAATTAAAAAATGAAACGTTCTGCATGCTCTATTGCAAGCCATTAAAAACCATACACAACATACAAAGAAATCCCTTTCTTTACCAGTCACTTCCAGCCCTGGAGCAATCTACAGAAGCTAGTCAAGGCACATTGTTTTGCAGGCAAGGACAAAGAGGAAGTGGTCAGAAATTACATGGTCAGAAATGTTTAAGATCCCTTCTTGTCTACGTCAAAGTCTTGGACCACACCACGGCCAATAACGTTCAACTTCACATCTCAAACCTGCTGTGCTTTCACCTCAGAATAATGACGGTGCTGTGTCCTCTGAATCAGTTCCCAAAGGTGGACACACAGCACCGTGCTTTTCAGGTACTGTACTTTCAGGAAGGAGATTCTATAACACAGGTGCAGCAAAATATTTTGTGTCTTAAAAATAAATGGAAGAAAAATAAATAACAAAAAAGCAAGCATGGAAAACTTAGGTCTGAATGAAACCTCCACCTTTATGACTACATCAAGGTGTGCCCCATTTGTTGCAAAGAAGTTCGGCACAGATCAAAGCGTCTCCTGGCTGTGTTGTACTGAAACTGAAGTGTCAAACTGTTTCACTGCAACACCAATAAGAAATGCTTTGATGTATTTGTGCACGTGTGTGTAAAGCACTTGAGTCACTGCTTAGTAGCTACCCACAATGTTTTATAAATAGATCACCCAAACTGTAATTTCACATTATGACATGTCACTAGAAGCAACCCATATCATTAAATTAGTGTTGCTGACTTGTTATCAAGCAGGATAGAGATGAATACTAAAGCAGCCATCTGAAATGGAGACATTTCCTGTGGAACAGATTATCTGGTGCTTCCATCGGAGAATGTTGTGCAAGGGAGCAGTGACAGGACTAAAGATTATCACTCAGGTGCCTCCTTTGATGAAATTAGAACCGTGGAACACGAATGTCTCGAGTTTGAACATCAATGAAAACAAGAAGTGTACAAAGAATTTGCCTGGAGCCCGTCCCCAGGTACGCCCACAGGAGCAACCCCATGATAGGATCGGATCTTCTGTCCTCAGTAAATTATCTCCACAGCTTAATGTCAAATCACATGTAATCCCCTTCCAAAATACGTACTGAACAAAAGCTTACTAAAAAATGTGGACCCCCATTTGCGTCACTGGATAGCAAACAACCTGCCTCTGGGCAGAGCCTCTACTCCAGCACCCAGAAGGGAAGGGAGCACACCCCTCCCACAGTGCTGTGCTTCTTCCCAGCCCTCACACCAGCACTCAGGGACAGCCTGGCTCCCACTGAAGCAGGATGCAACAAGGGAAATGGAAACCTTCACTTGAGCAAGTCACCTTTGCATCTCCAAAGGGAACAATTAGCAGACACATTCAGACAAGTATCTTTACAATCTTTCTCTCTATTCTTTTTTTTTTTTTAAGCATGCAAAACATTAGAAGGTCGATTTCATTCATAATTTCACAACTGAAAATTAAAAAACCCCACCATAATAATTCTATTTTTCTCTACTGCTATATAGTTCAAGTACTATGACTATAACAGAGAGAGAACACAGCACGTTACTATTTTAGCTCTAGAGGGCCCAACTCTGAAACTGCTGAGAAGCACAGACCGTGCTGCCAGTTGCTCCTTTTATGCTGGAACAGTTTTTATCATTTCCAGGAAAACTGGAAACATTTTCATGTGCAATTAACCAGTTGGATTGCTCAGATTCACATCAATTACCCTTATTATTTGGCTATGCTACACTTTTTGGCAAGAGAACACAATATATTTTCCTTTAATTTTAAAAAGCCCCCTTCAACTTGACAGATCCATACATTTCTGCCCCTTGAACAGCACAGTATCACTTCATTCCTCGATTTTTCTCTTTTCTTTCTCTCATTTTTTTCCTCTATTGCTGTGTAGCTTCCGCCTAGAGTTTGTGGCCTTAATGATTTAGTAACTACCAATGGCTGAACTGATAATTAGGAACTATTGCTGATGTGCATTAGCAAGATGACTCAAAAACAGCGGTCCATTTCAATAACTTATGGAAAATACACCAATATTGTATCAGAAAATATCTGATCCATGTTCTCTGTCAAATGCAGTTTTCTCGTACATCAATAATATTAAATAAATCATATGTTCTTATCGCTGTCTTGCAAAATCATGAGCTTTCTTTTACAGAAATGTTACATTTCTGTGATTTCCTTGTTTATATTACTTCCTAACACGGTGTGCAACACCAGTGCTGACAGACAGCATTTCAATTCCTTTTTTAAATAATTCAGGCGGTTGCTGCTTGATACTGCTTCTCTAATTTCTACTGTAATTGAATGGCTTAATACCAATACACACACTACTACCACTGGCGAGCCACGAAAAGCCAACAAGGAAAATGAGGTACAATATACAAATAGAACAGCAACGCCCCAAATGAAATTTTAATACACCTACTTGTGAATTTCTAAAAATACGTTTAGATTAACGGAGCTGAATACTTCTTACCAAAACTCAGTTTTTGACACATCACTGTGCTCTGTAAGAGCAAATTCCAGCTTCTTTGTTGCATCAACATCCCGAGTTGACTTACGCTCCCAACATGTCACAGGTACCTGTCCTGATATATGGTTAACAGTCAGAGAAAAACGAGCCTGAAGACATGAAAGAAGCACCTCCACCCAAGTTAGTGGGCTCGTCAAGAATTAAATCTACAGCCCATGAATTTATTTCTGACTGCAGACACTAAATTACACCCCCACGCGCAGCAACACTTTTTAACTGTGACAGTTTGGATATCACTTAGTGTTTAATATAGAACCTTAAACGGTATTAAGTAGCCTGAACAAAATCTGCCGCACTACAAAGAATGTACAATTTCATAGATGAAAGAATATTTTTCATTTCTGTTACACGGTACTAAATTAAATTTATTTTCTAGAAATAAACCACTTTCTATTTGCATTATAATTAAACTACGTGACACTTCCCATGAATAATAAAAGTACTTGAGGGTGCCCCATTTTGTCCTTTTAATCTTTTGAAAAGCAGAGCTGGAAACAAAGTGGCCAGAGAAAGAAACCAGAAAAAAAAATGAGCACAACTGGTGAAGATATAGAAAGTACGTGAGAAATGGTCGCAGCCCAAATAGCAGTTCTTTATAATGATATGCTCCTATGTATTATTAGCACTTCTAATAATGAAGAAATTTCTACTCTGAAAAGAGCCTATTTCAAAACCTTGTTTAAAGATTTCCCCGTGCTTCGCTCCTCCAGTTGCAATAGGGGCAAGCTAATCTTTCCACAAAGAAAGGAAGATGCTTTGAAGCAACAAGAAGCACTTTATGTACTGCTTTCCTGACCCACGGGCATTTTGCTAGATTATTTATTTACTTATTTATTTCTTAAAGCATAATGGAAGTTATTTTAGTCCTCGTGTCCTCATACTGGCAGAGTGACAGTGCCACTGCTCTGCTGGGTAAGGATGGACACAACACAGCACTAAGTTATTGGTACTTACATCCCCCAAAGACTTTGGGAATGGGAAGAAGCAGAGCTACAGAATAAACAGGAGCACTGCTCCCAGTCTTCATGCAGCACATCACTGACAGGAAGAGACAAGCAGAGAGAGAAACACAGACCTGCAGCCACCCCTGGATTAAACATTTATCACTACTGGAGGCCAGCAGAGTCACCTAACCACTCTCCTAGGACACTATGTCCAGGTTTATATTGCTGGACAAATCAGTCTCTCTGGGTTTCTGCAGTATGGAATGACACCACCAGGAAATCTTCGAGGGGACCCTCCTGCACACGTTTGAGTGGACGATGACATAGAGGGGAAAAAAAGGGATGTGCAACAGCTTAAGCACGGTCATCCTAACCGAAAAACACAAGGTTAACAACATCTGTGCCCTAATGCACTAATCATTTGGCCACTCTGCAAGCCGTGTATACCTACAAACAGAAGTGCTCAGCATAATGTCTCCCACCAAAAGCAGGAGCTACCATTGGGTCACGGGTGTGCTGGGACACAAACCCAACTGGGGGGCATGTTCTTGCAATGCTCTGCATTAGTATGTCATCTCAATAAAACCTACTTGGGGAGTTAATTACAGTGGTTTGGGCATGAATTTAGTGCAGGGCTGGTCGTTACAGATACGTGCCTAAGTCGAATTTGAGGTCTCTAGAATTGTTTGCCTGAGAAAACAGACATCTTAATAATTAGATACATTAACAGGGGACTGCACAGTAAGACACCTGTCACAACCACACTCCAAGTAGCTGAATTACCTTGGAGGGCCAGGCTTTTTCAATTATGCTATTTCAATACACTCACCAATAAAACTGGAATGACTGTATCCTTCATGTTTCTGGAAACTTACTGATTAAAAATAATAATAATAATAATAAAAATAGAAAGAGAGAGAGAACTGGAGGAGATAATTTCTTCAAGAATTTGTCTTGGAGATCATCCCATGTTTTCAGCAAAGACGTACAAAACTAGGGCACAGCTGTTGTTGGTACAACTGAAACAACTTTGGAAAACATTGCCAATGCCAGGGAGCTCTGAAATTTCGTTCTGAAAGAAGGGAAAAGTCATTAGGGCTTGACTAATAGAAATGGAATTAAAAGTAATGATATAAAGTGCCTTGTGATTCTGCTTGAGAGCCTAATAATGAGCATTTCTGCTAAAAGATAGGAAATTATCAGTGAGAAATGACCGGGGAGGATAAAGACCCATTAATCACAGGATCACAGAGTAAGTAGGACTACTTCTACTGAAAAAGGCAAAAGCCGTCCTAGAATTTATCCAAAGAAGAATTTACAACAGAAACACAAAAGTCTTAATGCCGTAAAACGAGACACGATGACACATCTCAATACAATTTCAGTCACTTGTGCTTAAAAAAACAAAACAAAAAACAGAGAAGAATAAACTTCAATGTAAACGTCTACAAGAGAGCCACTAGGATATACAGGTGAATTAACAGTCTATTTTATGAAATGTAATGTAGTGTTCCTCATTTACCCAGTCTGGTACGTTCAAAACCAAGGGGAGATAATATTCCTTTGTGTAAGCTCATTAGGGGGCAAATAATATAAAAAAAAAAAAACATTTACAGCAAAGAACAAGCACCAAAACATCAGTGTAAGTATTACTTGTCAGGAATAGATCAAGGCTGGAAATCACGGAATCTAGCAATATCTAGGTAAGCATTCTAGGCTAAGTAGCGTGCTAAGGTGTTTTGTTCTTCTGTTGATTTGTTTCTTTTTTTAAATCGTGAAGATGATTACGTGACAAAGTCACTTGTGGTAAGTGGGAACCAAATTAGATCACCTGGAAGTCCCCTTGTGCTAGGCGTTGTATTATAATACTATGCTAGGTATTATATTAGTTCGTAAATAATAATTATTAATACATGATACAATTCTAAAGAAGCCAGGACTGTTCATTGATATAATAGCAGATACCCTGTGATGCTCTTTCCCCTCACGGTGTAACAAGTGTCTGATTTCCATTATAATGCTGTTCCGCTAGCTATTGAGAACTAGCTAACACAGACGAAGAATACTTGTTTATTCTTAGACGAGCCTTGAATACAAAACATGGTTTGTTTGTTTTTCTTTTGAGACACGAAAACAAAAAGGATCAAGGAAATGAATTTCAAGTATATTTCAAGATACGCTTCCCAAAAATGTGATACATTTTCGGCTTCTCCTACAACGTTCCTGAGAATCAGCCAGATCTATCTAAACATAAACCACATCGTTTACAAGTAACTATCTTCTCTTCCCCATAAGACCCAATAGATTGTAAGAGCTAATTTAACATCATTACAATTTCTTGTTCAAATGTGCAATTAAGAAGAGAAATGAAGACTGAGAACAGCAAATGGCAGAAGAACTCTAAACTTTATATTACACAATTAACATTTTAAGTAGGGCAGGTCAAACCAACTGGGCTGTTTACTTGGTTGCAACATCGGAAAGTGAAATAATCATGCTTCAAGTCAAATAGCGCTTCATTTATTTTTTAGAATTATTTTAATGTTTTCAAGGGTCTGTAAAAGATCTTTCACACAAAACTGGAAACATTTGTAGAGGCTTTCGAGGCTGTTCGTAGGCTTTCAAACAGAAAAGTATATAGGACCTTTACATATGGAATAGCCATGAAACATTACTGGGTTGTTTATTAAGCTCTGTATATGTGCAGAGAGAATAAAGAAAATTCTGCTGGAAAGGCTGAACAGTTCAGGTAACCAAACATTACTCCCTCTGACTATAGAAAAAAAAAAAGAAAGTTAAAAGCTCGAGGTTATAAAAAATAATCTTCCAAAGTACTGCTAAGCAGTAAAGCCATACAAATACTTTTTGTATTCACTTAGCAGAAAATAAGTAAATGATACAGGCCAAATTTCAGCAAATTAACACAGATGACATAGAGATGAGTCACTGTGCTCAGGTTGTGCTACCTTGAGCACTGATATTGGCCCAAACGCTCTGTCCCAAAGAAAGGGAAGCTAACACAGCATAGCAAGGCACAAAGCAGATGGCAGTCCGAACAGGACATCGAACAAAAATAAAAGCAAAGCCATCACCACCTTGGAAAGAATGGACAAAAGTATTCTTCCCTTCAGCTCAGTGCTCCTGATAGGGTCTTAGCTGCAGCAATACGTCCATCAAAGAGCAGACAAAGAGCTTAATGTGAGATATGGACCAACACATGATCTGGAGAAGATGCCTAGAAATCAAGGTTTCAAGAGAAGATCAAGAAGCAAAACAAAACAAAACACCACATTGTTTCTTTATGCAGCTTTCATTACTTCAGTGTTCTGATAAATGTGTTTGTTAGGAAAGGAAGAATAAGAAGCAACACAGCTCATTGAGTTCAGATACTGGCACCAAATCAAAGAATGAGCCACATGTCCCAGATATTGTATTTAAAATTCTTTCTGGTCTATTAGATACCTTTATATGAGATACTTCAAAATGTTCTGCTATGAACAGCTTCTTTTAAGTACAGATTTGTAAAAGCCCTCCTATTTCTCTTTCTCCTGCCCGCAACGGCAAGAACTCGCTAGTTTGCTTTTGTGACTAGCCCATCAAATCAAACTTGGCAGGATTCTTTTCTGTTTCAAATTTTTACCTTGGTTTTCCCATAGTATTCAATCACAAAGTAACTGGGCTCTTGTTGAAGAATGTACCCATTAAAGGGTTTTACCTTGAGGAATTGGAGTGTGCCACATTCCTAGAAGTAGAATCTAACAACCTCTAGAGCAGAGGATGACATTTCTGTTCAGCCAGGCTCACGACTGAAGTATTACACATTGTGTCAAGGAGAAAAGCCAATAGACAGATGAACAAAAGAGAGAGATTTCAAGAAAATTTGGTCCACTGTTATTCATTACTGCCAACTAGCTCAACAAAAGTTACAACTGTATAAAATCAGTGCAAGTCAGAATAAAATCAAGTGTTTTTCCTCAAAGGCAGCAATATATTCGATCCCATTTTAGGGCAGCTACTAAATTCATTATTTAGTATACATTCATTTTAAGAGTGTTAGACACCAAGTGCAACAACCATACGCGCACAGAATGGAATATATAAATTAAATTATGAGATATTGAAGGATGTCACCATGACATTTTCACTGAAGAAGCTGACAGTTCTGCTATTGTCTAGAACAGCCCCTGTTAACTCCTGGATAACATCTGATTCTTACTTCAACACAAGCATATTCAGTTTACATTTTTAATGACTTTCCAAAGATACTTCATCCTACGGCTTGCCAGCTACAGTATATAGCTACAGGTGATACTGTGGCTGGAAAGAAATATAAGCTCCTTCACATCATCAGCAACAAAAAAGAAGAATCCGAATTAAAAAAGAATGAAACTTAACCGCAAAAACCTAACAGACGTGGATGCACAGGGTGGAAAAATATAGGTAACGAACCCCACTCCCCATGCCTCCATGTATGTTTTTCAACTTCTAGAAAGTACTTTGGTCTTTGGAGTGATTACTGTCAGCGAGTTGTGCTAAGCCTGAGTTTATGGCCTTTCTCATCTCATTTCTCAAAGCATTTACACTGTAAGGTGCCTTGCTAAGCGGTGTTAGGCTGTCTAAAGAGGTTAACCACTTTTGTGAGGAGGTTGTGCTTCGGTGCTATTATTTACCTCTTCTGAGCAGTGGCAAGAGACATTCAGAAGTCCTCTTGTTCTCTCCCATCCCCAAGAAGCCAGGGATGCGCCACTTGGCTGAGAAATGCTTGCAGCAAGGTTGGGATTGCCCCCACCTCCCCGGAGCAACACAGAGAACAGTGGACCCACAGATCGTCTCTGCCCATAGCAAAGAGGTCAACCGAGCTGAGGTATCTCCTCCCAGTGGGGCAAGGCCTTACAGAGGCAGCAATAAAATTCAGTGTAAACGTAGGCTGAAGTGTAACCCACCATTTGGGGCACTCCTACGAAACAACAAACACTATATGACTGTAACTACCAAAATGTGTGGTTAAAACTTAGTTGGGATATAAGAAGGCGATGTCTCAAAAAACGATGTATTTTTGTCTTTTATTACAGAGGTCAAAACAGTAGAGTGTCTTCTGAAGTTTTACATTAAGGAAGGCAAAAAGAACTCTCGGACACAGTCCCTGCATGTTATTTTTATGGCTATGTAATGGACCCTGAAAGCAGAGAGCTTTAATAGGACTGCCAATCACAGCATATAGCTACTTCCATGTTAAACAGTGACATCAGTGCTTAGTGAGATTTTTCAAGCAACACTCGTAACAACATGAGGCAGCTAATCTGCAGGTTACTGGGACCAAGAAAATTCATTCAGGAACTTTGCACATTTCCAGCACTCAAGCCTCCTACTGTTCATGAGGTCAAGCAGATGTATTGCTAGCTAGGCTCTCATTTGGACTTATTTTAATCATTTTTAAATTGAATATGGTTCTCTCCTCACCTTGTAGAGCATCACTCCGTCTCCTATAAATCATGACAAATTCCCTGTCAAGTCAGTCGTCAGTGCGCTTTCAGGAAGTAGACTATAACTCATAAACCCTGTCAAAATGAACGTGCTGTGGGAGTTTTCATTTTGAAATGGAAAATTATCACTGCCTTTTAATTACAAGACATTTTCTAAGAAACTTTTTGCGTGAAAGAACAACACCCTCAGATGAATGAATAGTTGAAGTCTTGCCATGTCACTACACGCCTATTTTGTCAACAACCTTAAATGGAAAACCAAAGAAGCAAAAACTACAACAAAAATCCCACCGGTTTATTCACATAGCTCTAGTAGGATCAAAGGGCTGCAAAGGTTACTCTTCATAAATTGGTTCAATAGGCACCTGGTCGTATTAGATTTAGCAACAGCCAAATCAGATGTAGGATACCTTGTTGAGGTATCCATTTTTAACAACAGCAGTGATACCACTGCACTCTTCCGTATTGTAAAGAAATAGTAATTCTGATCTTGCTCATCTTCACACCTAAAATGCACTAACACGTTACTCAGGGGAAACGGTTTTGAAATACACACAAAATCAGAACTGACACAATGCCTGTAAATAAAGAAAGAATTGTCCACCAGCACCCTGTTTCCAAGCCTCAGACCAGGTCGGCCTTATCTCAGGGAAAACATTTATGAAACCTCCGAGCCTTACAACCTGTCCAGAAAGCAAAAACCAAAAGCTTTGCTTTTCCCCACCACTTGCTCTGACCGAATCTCAGTCCAATATGTCCACTGTCTGCCAATTTGCACTGCATTCATCTCACTGAACAGTCTGAATGGTGCTGTGAAAGCAGGAATAGGGCAGCTGGTGAATGAGTAGCCATTCATTCTGCACAAAGAAACATTCTGGTAGGGTATTCAAGTTAAAAATACACAGATAACATACTAACAGCGGCAAAAACCACTTGCCAAGTCTCCGCTACTATAAGGACACAATGTTCTCTCCCCCGGCTTCGTCCCCCACATTGCCTGTGAGTTTCTAAGGAAGTATTTGTGCCAGTTCTGAGAAACTTTGGTTTGAACCAGAAACACTGCAGATTAACACGCTTGGTTTTTCACCCCTCCTGGTGCTCAACTAGTTTGTTTAGACTGAAAGACCTCTGAAAACACGGTGTTTCAGAGGAAAAGTTAAACCACTCAATGCGTTCTGGGTAAGGAAGCCACACAAAAACAACTCCGTCCACACCTGCTCCAAACAAGGATGACAGTAATGACTGGAAAATAACATTTTAGTGTCTCAAAATTCAAAGCACCAGTAGAAACAGTCTGACATTCAGAAGATTATATACGGTTCTTGATGAGCACAGCCAAGACTCTTGCTCTGCATCCTTGTTCAGAAAGATCAAATAAGCAGTCTTATTACAGGACACATACATATACTTGTATTTATACAGAGACAGATTCAAACTGAAGCCTGACATAAATTTGAGATTCTTCACCTTCCTAAAAAGACATAATTGGCAATAATACAGTAATCTGGCCTGGCAAAATACACTTTTCTTTGGAAGAAAGTCGTTTATCTGGAATGCTAATCAAAGGGAGAATGTGCTCCGAAATTCAGGGCTTACAAGTTTCCTTGAAATGGCTATTCTTTTTCATCATTTTTGTTACATGCTCTCAGACCAGATGAGGAGGGCAACAGACAACCTGGAGCGGCCAAGGAAACCGACAATAATCTTATTTTCAGCTGAGGATCAAAACAGGCTTTGAGAAAACCAACTCTGGGTTTTATTTTCTCATAGAAGAAATGCATTTGTTTCCCAGCGTGCTCGAGCAGCAGGAGATCTATGAACAACAAAAACAATGTATACCTCAAACCAAAAAGAGCCATCATTTATTTCAGTCACACAGCAGAAGAAGCTGCATTCACAAAGCAGCCTCTCCCCATCCTTCTACAGAGACTACTCACTGCATTTTAAGGACAGAGGCACAAAAATACGTCTTATCTAATTAGTACTTGTTGAGGTTAATGCACCATTCCCTGAGGATAATATGGATTCGAAACAACTTAAGCCTCTAGTTCAGCTGCTCGCTGAAATACTTAAGGTCTCCCTGCTTTTTTTTCTATTCTCTCCTGTTTTGATTCTGTAAGATAACACGAAAGCCACAGAAATACTTGGTTTAGCTGAGGAGATTAACAACGGTAAAGGGCAGAGGAAATGGATAAGGGAATCAAAAATGGTTTGAATACCTTGGATCACCAAGAATGAGAGCACACAAAAGCAAGCAGAAAGATCAGTAACCAAGCAGGCTCCCTTGCCACTGAAAGCCATTAATCACAGAGCGCTTAAAACCGATGAGGCTGTTGGCTTTTATGAGTTACATACCAACACATACTTTCCCCTTTTCTGAACCTGGAGAAAGTATTTCCCTCCTACTCTGGATACGTCAGTCTTTTTGCATGGAGAAGCCTCACCAGTGTTGGGAGGAGCCACATCCAACTCTGCTAACCTCCCTGCAGTGAAAAGAATCGTTTCAACCACCAATGGCCAAGAAATACACCATTTTCAGCTGCAAGAACACGCTTTCTCACATAAGCTGACTGCCGAAAGATTTATGCAAAAGGTTATGCTCTACTTCCAGATACGCCCTGCAAAGTACAACAAAGTTTGCAGTGGGAAGAAATGGACAAGAGTTGAGAGACCTTCGTTGACAAAGCAGACTGAAGGCTTTTCGATCACAGGGCATTTTTCATATTGTGCTCACGTAGGAAAGGAGGAGGAGGATATGAAAGAACAATCACAGTTTATAGCTCATATAAAAGGCTTCTGTATAATCCATGTTTTAGTATTATTTTCTTTCAATCCCACTTCCTTCCCACCAAAGAAAAAAAAAAATCAATAAAGAAGCCGAATGCATGAAGCTGAGTGCGTTTAATTGGAAGCTGAGAGAAGAGAGATTGCATGTGGGGAATGACAGTTCTTCGCTTTACATTGCTTTTGTAGCAGACACAAATGATGATTTTGGAGGAGTAGCTGCCATAGTCCTCACGGAGGCAATCCATCTTTTTTTTTTTTTTTTTTTCAAAGAACTGGAACGGTGAGAAGTTTCAAACAGTTCTTGCTCAGGTTTCCAGTGGTCAAACCACTGATCTCCCATCTCCCGTACATTCTTCCTCAAGACATTCAGTTGCAATTTAAAAACTGACACTAATGTCTGTTTTTCACATGATAAAATGAGGGTTAGCCATCTCCCAGAAAGCAGTATATGTTGTTGGTGGGATGTGTCCCACAAGCTCAATCTCAAGAGCACTTGTACTCTGCACTAATTTGCTCCTCTGTTTTCATCTGTATCGTATCTCCCTCACACGCAAACCCATACCTGTTAATAACATGCCTCAGTGAACATTTCACAACAACCATTTGATTTTTACTGCCCTTAATGCAGTATTACTTACCTACCTGCTCTATCAGACTCACTGGACAGCAAACGATGACAGTTCCCTACCACTCTGCTGAAAACAAGAGGTCACAAGACAATCCAAGGGTGTTTTTTGTTGTTTTGGAGACAAGTTAAAATTCATTGCGTCTCTAAGCTAGGGCTCACTCCAGCCTCTATCAGCTGGCCATATAACATTCCTCTCTGTTTGGACATTTATTCCAGCCTTGCTCCAGACAGGTCACATCGAACACTGTGTGGGCAAGCCACAGTCAATCTTATCCCTAGCGAATGAAAACAACCAGCACAGAATGTGGCATGAGAGCAGTCTGCTGGCTGAAATAACTGAAACCATGTGCAGGATGTTTACCTACCACTTGAGTGCACGTATTCAGTCCCAGCCATTGCTCCCGGCACTCTGCTGTCAGAAACTTCACACCTACTCAAAATGGTAAAACAGAAGTCTGCGGAATACTGAAGAACTAAGAAGATAAAGCCAGGCAAAAGCCCACATTCTGTGAAATAAGAGACATACAGCACTTTTTCCTCGTAACAAAATTGAGTCTCAAGACTTCATTATTTTCTGTGCAGAAATGCGTTCCTACCAGGAATCTTTAAAGACATTGATGCAATCTAGATTAATACTAGAAACAATCTATAGCTTTTGAAAGCGTAATTTAATACTAATATCTGTCAAGAGCAAATTATCTTGAGTAAGAAAGTCTGCAAAAGCAGCCTGAAGTCAATGACAAGGCTAATCAAAGGCAATATACTTTCCTTTTACAAACATTGAATTCTTGTAGCAGAAATATGTTTAGCCACATATTCCTCTGTTGGTTTTAGAGCAAACAAGTAATACGGGAAGTGTAATGCAGGGACCTAAAAAGTCACGCACAAGATATATGCACCCAAAATTAGTGCCTTTGTTCAGAGATTATTTTCCATTATATTAAATTCTCGCCAGCTTCATTACTTGTATACTTCTGATATAAGCAGATTTGGGTAATTACAACAGCAAAACCGAAGGCAAGTTGCAGGCTTGTGCTACATCTATCTTTCAGAACGAGAGACCAGTGAGAATCATACTCAATAATATAAATTGCATTGCAGTGTAAACCAAATCTAGCCCAGGTGAAATGAATAAAGCTGAAAATGGCTGTATTAAATGAAGATGACAGGGCAGAAATGCTTTCTGTTAAGATACAGCTCCATAATATAATAATAGCCAGCAGCGTTAGAACAGTTGCACACCAGCAGACAATTTCTCGGTTTTAAACCTCTTTGCTAAAACAAATAATTACGTCTACTCCATCGTTTTAGAGAAAAGGCTTTCCTTTAAAATATTAATAAGCTGCTCTTTGTACTGAATTGTAAATTACAGGAAGAAGTCCAGCACGCGGTTGGTGGTCGTTTTTTATTTTTAAATCTAAAATATTTTCACCTTATTATTCATTCGTAACCCTTAGATGGATACAAGCTCACAGCCTGCAACCAAATTTGCAGTACACTGTGTTAGAAATCCTCACATCTAAATGCACAGAGCAGAGAAATCAAAAGCTTGATCTACGAAGCACCACAAGGACAGTGTTATCTGTGCAACATAGTCTATCCACGTGACCATGCAACCTGTCTGACTAAGGAGGTAGATGTAAAAGATCTCTACTGAAAAGCATCATCACCCTTCTCACCACTCAGTTAACATCCTTCAAGCACTCAAGAAAAGGAATTCAGACTCCCTCCTAATGTAAGCCTGTCCGATATTATTACTGAGCATTTCATACAACCCTGTAGAGGTTATTTTATATCACCATTATCCACATCTGCATAAAACAATAAACAATGGAGAGAAAGTTGAATAGATTACTAGCCAATGGTTTGCACAACATAAGCACGCTACTTTCTTGTGGAGCTGCCTGTACTTTCTTGTATCAGCTGCCTGCTGATAGAGGGAAACCTTTTGGGAAAATGTCTCAAGTCTTTGAAAAATCATGGCACCAGCATTGCAACTAATGGTGCTGCACACAGTGTGATCAGATGAAAAAGACACAAAAGTTCTTTTTTTCCCTCACTTTTTTTTCTTGACTGCGCAGCCCTTACATCCTTTGTCAGCCATTCCTTCCCCGCTAAGCCACTCTAAGTTGATACGCACGCACAAAGCTAGCAAAGATGAAACCCAGAATTAGAATGCAAATGTCTGATTTTTATTCCACCTCGTCCTTATATAAGGATGCCTCTCCACAAACACTCGCTTGTCTAATTCTGTAGTTCTGGGATATTATGCTACAGAACAGATAGGAACATTAGGAAGCAAAAAAGAAAGAACAACATAAAAAAAATCCAACAAGAAATGGCCACGTACTATTTTGTGTGAACTGATCTCCACGGAGCAAACACATCCAGAAATGACAAATTACATTTTAGAACCAGTAACACGCAGCTTAGACACAGAAATCCTTGTTTTCTGAAAACAAGGGATGACCTGCACCCCACACTGCACGTGTAAAACCTGCTAATATGGAAAGCATATTTTAACAGTAGTTATATTTACACTGAATTTAGATTAGATTATCTCACTTTCAAATGACTCGTGGAAGCAACAGAACGCTCACGACAACATTGGATGGTTCTGAGAAGAAAGAATAAGAAAAGCAAATGAGAATATGTGAATGCTGAGATTATCTGACAACGTTTACACGTAATTTTTGCAATCCTTTCTCAGGAATTGAGAAAACATTCATACTTCAATCAAATATCAACTGTATTATATATGCATTACATATCCACAAACTTTATAGGCGTAACTTAATGTGTTGATTGCGATTTTTCTCCTGGAAGCAGGAGGAAACACGTACACCTGAATCAGCCCTTAATAGCTGTATAATCTTTCCAGTACAAAGTTATTCTCAAACAAGACTTTACCTTGATTGTTAAAAACCCAAAGCCAATCTTTTGTCTGTCTCTGTTAAGATGGCCATGTCCTCCATGACCTAGTCTATAACCTATAAGCCAAATTCAGTGAGATCTTTACTTCCGAAAGGAAACCCAAGACTTCTCCTAACTTTATACCAGCTGTTTGTTCGCCCTTTGTCTCACCTGCCTGGTACCTTAGAAGAACAGTTGCAGACAATTTTATGGAATAGCTGATTGCTGAGATAGATAGATAAGCAACTACCTATGAGGCCTTGTCATATGACAAATTTATTAAGCTGTTTCCAAAGCAGAAACAAACTGCATGTCCACAAAGAGCAATGGTCCCTCATTTAACTGCTATTTTATATGACATAGCAAAAACTGAGCTATGTTTTAAATGAACAACATGACAGTTGGGTTACATTGCAACGGCTGACCTGCTCAAAGTTAGATTGTGTTGTTAATCTGCTAAATACCTAACCTGTCATTATAATCTTAATTGTTTATAGTCATCAAATGAGATTATAAAAAGAGTATACTGTCATATATGACACTACCAACTTGATAAAACACATGTGCTATGCTAATTCAGCGATTCCTAGTTTCAGCATGTACTTTTTCATTCACTGAAACCATTTGAACTTGAGGATCAAACCACAGCATTATCTCGAGTCCAGAAGTTTGGAATAATCTACTTACCTGGAAAAAACTCAGTACAATTCTTAAACTTCTTCAATAAATATATAAATAATCCACAGCCTTACAATGTTCTCCGATATCTGCTTAAAATGTCAGATGATATAAGATATTCTGAATGTTACTTAAAAGATGCTGTTATGAATATATATTATCCCCTTATATTCCTTCTATTATTTCTTCTGAATGACGTTATTGCTAGCTAGCATTTTCAGACAGATTTTGGCACCTTCCATTACAGTGAGTTGTACTTTCCATCACTGCTAGATAATTGAAATCATTCCAAATACTTACAATTGTAAGACAACTCAGACATGGTCGAGCACCTCAGCCTAAATACCGCATTTGATTTGTAGCTGATATTCAAATGAGGGAAATTAAAAAAATAATAATAATAAGGATTATTTCATGGTTTGGTTGAACCCTTTTCTCTATGTCTCTAAAATATTTTTCGTCCCGAGGAAAACTTAAAATCCTTGCTTCTTACAAAAGGCATAAAATGGAATTTGTTGGGGTTTTTTTTAGCTTTCACTTGCACAAAAGCCTTCCTTCAGTTCGTTCCCAATTTGGCCTGGAAACCTTGCCCGAGCCCTTTAAGTCCAGCAGTTAATACCAATCTGAAGAAGAATGAAATATGAAATCCATAAATGAGAATATACTATATATAAATTTCTTCAGCTAGACTGAATATTGTTTTCATTGAAAAAAATATCAAATGAAATACAACCGAGTGAGGTGCGATACAGAATCAGCAGAATACCAACGCTGAAGGTATTACACTTCCCAATTTGCATGTTTCTTCCCCGGAAAAAAAAGTCCTCCAACGAGGCTATCGTGAATTATTTTTAAAGTTCTCCAGCTCACTGCTAAAAGTAGTCAGCAAGTGGACTGATAGTTAACCAGTTTCATTTTGCTAGTTAGTTAACACCGACTACAGAAACTGTTAGTAGCGCTATGACAACCGAAAGCATCAACAAATAGATGCCTTTCTGTAGTAACTGGACTAGTAGACTACCTACTCCTTGTGTAATTCAGAGCTTTATTCTTTTTACACTTGTAAACCTCGTATCATGGAGGGATCTGAAAAAATCCCCCACAGTGAAACCAGTCAGAAAGACTCTAGGATCAGAAATTCTGGTCATTATTGATCAGCTTCTGTATTCTCAGTGATCAACTGTCATCCAGCTATTCATGCAACTTTCTTTCATCTTATTTAGGAATGAACATATCTAATAAAGCCAACTGAGAAAAGATAGTGAGATGATTGAAAAAAAAAAAAAAGTAATAAAAATCAAAGTTCTCTTTCAAAAAGAACCATATGACTCAGTCATCTGTAAGGAGAGGCTGTAGGAATAGCTAGGCATTATCACACTGTATCTGACTCAATAGCCTATAAATGATTAATGGGAGCACTGAGGGAGTTATTACTGCTATCAGCTCACACATCTCACAAACTGCATCAGCTCTGAACTCTATATACAAAGTTGGAGAAGAAACGAGATTCGAGACAAGAAGATGGAAGAAAATTTCTGAGGTATGAATTAAATCTCTGCTTTCTCCACACAACCAGCTGAAAAAGACAAAAAAAAAAAAAAAGGAATTCTGCAATGGACATTCTTAGGGTAATAAATAAAATAGTTTAAGGTGGGGAGCTGAAAGGGAGGCTTTAGCAGGCAAAGGAAAAGGCAGCTTCCATTAACTGCAGGATTTACAATCTGTTTCAGCTGTAACAGACGCAACTCAAAAAGCCCTTGTGGCATGCAGAGTTTTGGTGTGCGTTTGTTTTTCTCTTTTAAAATATACTTTGGGCACACAGATAAGCTTTCCAGAGTTATGGCAGGTAAAAGGGGTAGCCAGGATGACTGCTGGATAAAGTCACAGAATGAGCATTCATCAGAAAAACAGACACAAACAAATGAAAACTTGTCACATCGCTAAACTTAAGTTTTTATAAAGGTCAAGCCAGTTCACAGATGTTCTATATTCAGACAACAGTTAAAAGAAAAAAAGAGGGGGAAAAAAAAGAGAGGGAGAAAAAGAGAGAGGAACCACCAACTATTTTTCTAGACAGTGTAAGCACAATTATTTTTAGCCAAAGAATTGGCCAAAGTAATTCTTTTCCACACGTAAATCATTACATAAACATCACCCACAGTGTACCCACCTGTGCTCCAAAGCACCAAATGGAAATCTAGGGGGTCTACACAAAGCATTTCTTAACTGAAATTCAGTCTTTATAGCTGGTCATATAAGCAAGTAAAATAAATGTACTGGGCACACCTGACTGCTCAACAGCAGAACGATTTAAGTAATTTTTGAGCGCTTAAGAAAGAACTCTTCAAAGTTCTACTGAGCCTGAAAACGTCCATTGGAACTGCGAAGGAAAGGACAGACTGTTGTCAAACCTGGCTACTTATTAAAAAACAAAACAACGAAAATTGTCTTGGAAATTAAAACTGTCTACTTCATCTCCCTTAAAATGAGGAATACCTACTGCCAAAGCCATTGATGGTTTGGCTGGCCAGTAGACTCTTAAAAAGAAGCTGAGTGGCTGCTATAGGATAGGGGGATACATGGGATCCTAAACAGCGTTTGGGTGTTGGTCTTTTTGCAGCTCATCAGAGAAGCTGGCTGCCTACCAACAAGAAGATCCAGTAAAAGACTATCCCAAGTCAAAAGGGACCCATAAGGATTGCGGAGTTCAGTTCCCAGCATGTGTGTGAGTACCTTTACCTCTTCCCGCTGAACTCTGCCACCCATGCTGGAGATATCACTACTTCTAGGACGATGCAATGAGGACAGTGGATGAGTGTGCTCACACTCAAAAGACTATATGCTTGTATTCCACCTAAGAAAAAATCCCGTTTAAAACGATGTAACTGCTATCAAAAGCTGAAAGGGTCTGCAAGCTATCACAAATACAGCCACCTATAAAGTTAAGGCATGGGGTGCCATTCCATGCTAACCAGACAGCTTTTTCAAACGAGTGATTTCTCTGACAGACATTGCTAAAGAATGGTAGAACATAACTACCCGAGTTGAAATCGGAAATAGGTTCAACTGTATCTTTAATGACCAGGAGTGTTTAGGGCTTTCATTTTATGTCTCACTCAAAAGATAAATGAGTACCATTCCAAAGATTAGATTGCCAGCATACGGAGAATGTCTCTTCAGAAAAAAAAAAAAAAATCAAATAAGAAAGTGGATTTTACTCTTTCGCATAAAAACCCTGCCATTTATGTTTGCATCTGAAATGACTGATCTACTCAGTAGATATTACACGTTGAAAGAAATAAATCTGATGTTACACTGGTTAAGTAGTAGAAAACTCCAGCTATTGAACCGAGCTGCTAGATCAGAGCTTCCAATTTTCAAAAGCAAAAATAAATAAATAAATCAATGACTGATGCATTGAGAAAGAACTCTATTTCTGCAAACGTGAAGGACAGAACAGATTTTTATCAGAGCATTATAAAAAGTTGGAAAATAACTTTGACACCCAGCTTCTTGAGGTAGAGTACGACTGTTATCTTACAGCTACCTCAATCATAAAGGAACTAGCAAAGAAAACATTCAACCAGAACAATCCACGTTATGTTTATGCTTCACACATATATTAAGCACAGCATCGCTTCAGCATCTTGTATATTTTTTCTCTGTTACAGAAAAAAAAAAAAGCCTAACAAAAGCAACGGGAATCTGCACAGTCAATTTGTGAGCTCTGAATCTAGACCAGACTTTAATGCCACACTTTTTAGGAGATGTATTCATAGGCCTTTCTCACATCCAATAGGTATTACTCTACTGATTTTTCCGGTAATTCACCATCCATAATATATAGGAACATCCAGAAGAAAATTCAGAGCTATCTTTGGATACATCATGCGCTTTCTGAAGCAAAGTAGACATTTCACCATCAAACCAACTACGGACAATGAAAACGTTTCATCTGATGCAGAAAAAGCTGTGGGAGAGGAAAAACAAGGTTTCAAGCTTCCAGATCAGCAAAACCTTCTATTTCTTTTCTTGTCTGTGGAAAGAACAATCCCAAAGAAGTCCATACGCTAATTTTAATTCAGCTGCAAAGGGTCACTACTTCTGTGGTAGGCTTTCCTTCACTGTAGTGTTGTGGGCAATATTGGTGGTAGGTGGGACAGTTGGACTGGATGATCTTAAGAGGTCTTTTCCAATTTTAATGATTCTATGAGTCTGTAAGAACTCAAATCTGAAATGCTGCTAGGAGAAAACCATTCAAAAAGGGTGTTACCCTTACAAAAACACTCAGAAAAACTGGAATTCAGCTTAATTATAAGTCTTAGAAAGGATACTTCAGTTAATAGAGGAAAGATGACACTCCTCAGCAAGAGTTTAACTCATTCTCACCCCTAGTCCTGGAGCACTATAATTGGATTAGCTGTCCTCATTGCACAATCTACATAAGCCAGGTTAGAGGGCAAGAGAGCTATGTCACTTTATTTGCTTTCCAAATATACGAATGTGGATGTGATCTCTTCCTCTGTACGTCAAACAAGTGAAATCAAGCTGCAGTGGCTGCTTTTGTGGGGTTGAATTCCTATTCATACAGCAAAAGCTCTTGCCAGTTACTCTGGTATCTTGGTAGACAACTTGTTTTTCTGCTATATCCCTTCTAGCAGCTTCAAATGCTCTTCTCATACCACAGCTCTTCAGGAAAAACAAAAACAAAACCAACAACAACAAGAAACCCTCCTTAAATTAAAAAAAAAGAAAAAGGAAGAAAAAACACAAGGAAGCTGAATTAAATATCTAACACCTCTACAACATCAGCATGTTGTCTTGCTCCGTTCCTTCCACGTCACATCATTTCTCAAAGAAATAATGCTGATGGTTCTGATTACTGAGCTACATTTTCTCTCACTGCACCTTGATTAACTTCAAAGAGATCACTCGTGAAATACATTAGTATTCATTGTATTAAATTTTGGCAGAAATGCAGCTCTATACAGTAAGCCTCTGAGACACACGTTTTTTTCTAAGAAGACTGAGTGCTGTACCCAGCTTAAATAGAACCTTCCTTGTAGACTAGCTAGTTTCATTTGCGCCATAGATCAATGAGTTAAAGGTGGCAAGTTTATCATTGATAAATGCAACTAACGCAGCTTGTTTCACTTAAAAGCCCCGATCTAAACGTTCTTTTATTTCACTAAACGATTTATTTTCCATTTCACGCAATTCAACTGCACCAGATCCTGATGCTTTAACACATGTGAAATTCTCCCTGAAGCCAAGAGGAAACGCCTCAAGAAACACAAGTACCTCCCTGAGCGAACTCAGAGCATCTCAAGTCACACTCCTCGTTTACAGGCAAATTTCAATATTCACTGTTGAAAGGCCAAAGCAGCAAGGCCACCAGTGGTAAACAAACTCCACAGCCTCTGTCTGAGCAATGCTTTTGAACAAAATTTGGCTCTGTAGGCTGCAGAAAGTTCAGAAAGAACACAAGGCTTTTGTTTAGACCTTAGGAGTTTGCTACTGGTTAGTTTACCAGTCTCTTTCAAAACATTATTTTCCTTCTGCACTGCATAATTAGAATTTATGGATGAATAATCACTTAACACTCAGTGTGTAGCAGCAGCTCAAACAAAGAAAACAGGAATAAGCAAACCTCTCTTTATGCAGAGATTTCCAGGCACTAAACATGCTGTAAAAGAGAAGCCCAAACAATTTTTTACCTGCTCAGCTAGAATCTGCCCGCACTCCTCACAGCATGCTCTTCTCTCAGCTAGGAAAGACAGGCCACCTCCTTTTTGCCTGCAAACATCGCTTTCATCCTCAGCACTGTGCTCTGCATCTTCCAGGAATGTTACCAGGAATATTAAGCCAGCCACACGGGCAACCCTCTATTTGTCAAAGTCCCTTCAATCTGAGGAAAAGCACCTTGTCCTTTTGACATATGCATTTCAGAACCGGAAGATGATTCTGAGAGACCTGGGACTGCTCAGCCTGGAGAAGACTGAGGGGGGATCCCATCAATGCTTATAAATATCTCATGAGTGGGAGTCAAGTAGATGGAGCCAGGCCCTTTTCTGTGATGCCCAGCAACAAAACAACAGGCAATGGGCATAAACTGGAACACAGAAAGATCCATACGAACATGAGGAAAAACTTAACTTTGAGGGTGACAGTCCACTAGGGTTGTGGACTCCCCTTTCCCTGGAGATACTCAAAATCCACCGGGAAACTTTCCTGTGTAACCCACTCTAGGGAACCTGCTTTAGCACAGGGGTCTGGCCTGGATCATCTCCAGAGGTCCCTTCCAACCCCTACGATTCTGTGATTTCCTTCACAAAGGTATGTGTGAAGATGCCCGAGGAGCACCTCCAGCAGTTCTATCAGCAGCGCTGGGAGGCTCACTGAAGAGCAGGACACACAGTGCCCACAGCCCCGGGGAAACACAAGGACTCTCATTCTACTTGGAAAGTTTCCCAAGTCAAACAATGTTTGGCTGTCTCATCAGCTCATCATATGCGGCTAGGGAGATGGGAATGAGGCACACAGGGGCTCACTGGATGAGCTCAAGGAAATGACACTTGCAGAGACATTCAAAGAAGTATAATGCATGTAAGCGTTCATCTGAACCACGCTTTTAGGCTCTTGCATTTTCTTAGACTTCACGGAGTTTATACAGCCTCGTTCTGTGAAGGGCCTTTTGGAAGTTCAACTTCACCAAAGTTTTCACGCAGAGCTCGTCAGAACCAGTCACTATACTCTAAACTTTCTTTAAATGAAAGCTATGTTTTCAGTTCTCATCACATCAAAAAGCGGTCGCGTAACTTCAGCCAGTTCCATCCATACTGCTATAAAGATGACTTATCCCTAATTTCAAGGCAATTTCTAATAGCTTTTTAATAGACTGAATGCAGGTCGCTACCTTAGTCTAAAGGAGACATAATTTTGTTAGGAGCTTTTCCTTCTGTTAATTGCTTCTTAATCAATGGAGATCTAGGCAAGCCAGAACCTCTTTTTCTTCCCTTCTAAAAGCATATTCTGTCATTTTCTTAGATTTTTTCTGGCCTACGCATCAGTAAGAGAGATGATGAAAGGAGTCAAATCTATTGCTCCACTACAAAAGGAAGACACAAAGCCACTGACATCCTGAAGTTGTATCCATTCATTTCTTTAAATATCCCATGTATTTTCATTTCACTGCTAATGTACTAAGGAAGAATCAAATATAGCATCTATTTTTACGAGCTCTATAATAAGTTCTACAGATGGTCTTCACAAGATATTAATTCAAGAACATCTAGAACTGGAACTGGGGCGCAAAGAAAGATGGCCTGCCAGGACACTATTTAAAGGTATTTTTGAGAAAATGTAAGGCAAGAGAGCAGAAATACTAAAACCTGGGCTTGGATCTTCTCTGCAGTGTAAAGTCTTATAAACAGAAATTACCTCTTGATTACACTGTACTGTATTAAATCAAATGCAAATTAGATGTCAACTTGCTAAATCTTGCCTTTTTCTTCTTTGAATAAAATTGCAGCAGTAATACCTGACAGCTACAATTGGCACTTAGACACTGGTGGGGGAGGAAAGTAGAATTTGAGAAATTCAAAGTGTGGAAATCTAGAATAGCATGCACGATCCCAACCAGAATCAGCAAAATAACACCACTCGATTCCTAAGTACAATTCTGTGGACCAAAGGAAACATAAAATAACTTTCTGTGACTTAAATTAAAAAAAAAAAGTATCTCTCACCAAGTCTGAAGACTATGAAAGAGAGATTTTATGACCACAAGCCATACAAGAAAATATTAGAATATTAGAGCCATGTTTTAGCTGGAATGTCAAGATACCATCTCAGCTACCAGTAGAGATTAATATAGCGGATATTGCTTTCATTAAAAGCAAAAGAAGTAGATATACCCAGACACCTGAACATAACAAAAACTACACAGCAACAAAAATATCCCTTACGAAACAACAAAACAAATCTGGTGACTGGTTAATATTTCTCCTGGCCTTTAAACCTCAGCGTTTACAGTAGATGAGGCAGTGAAAGCACTAGAGAAAGCAGCCCAGTCTTCTCATGCTACGGTCAGCTAAGGGAACAAATGGTCTTCTCGATGTGGGAGACTTCACTTTTCTTGGCTTAGCTTGGCACTGTGAAAAAGAACAAACAACTTTTTTGTTTCTACTGAGAATTATTTGTTGATTTGCAGACAGATGTCCCCTTGATCCTCAGAGGCCATCTTAATCAGATTCTTCTAGTAGATACTCTTTCATCTATTCCCTGATATCTTTACAAATGACAGCTTTGTTTCTTCTATCACATTAAGATATCACCTCTTGCCGTTCTGCGATAAGCACCGCTGGGACAAACGCTGTGAACAGCTTTGCAACAAATGAAGCAGGGTAACCTCAGCCACCTGGAGCATCTGCCTTCTCTGGATCTGTCACACCCTCAGGAGTGTTGTATCAACCACAGCCACCATTTTCTGTAGTAAGTAAAGCATCGCTCACTTCAGCCCTTCTGTGCTACACTGTATTAGCTTTGCCTCACCTTGAAATGAGAGGCTTTAGAAAGAATCTAATGTAAAGCCTTATGCCCGCAGCAGCACAGCTGGTTTGTTTCCCAAAATAAACCTTGCTTCCCATTCTACAGAATGTCTTTGGATAGAGAAAGGTAGGGAGTTTTGAATTTTATCTCACTGTACTCACTGCAAATCTCTTCCTCGGTTTTGATTTGAGTTTTGTTTGCTTATATTTTAAAACCAGGTTCCTCAACTGAAATGTCTTTGATAGTTACACGCTTAAGGATTGATCCAGCTCAGGAATCAAACACAGCACATGGAAATAGAATTCTCTCATTTCTTTCTACCTTCAGGGTCCAAAGGAATATAGACCGTGGGGAGTTCTACCCAAAGGACTGCAGAAAACAGTACATTCCAAAAGAAGCAATTTAAGAGACAAGGACGCAAAGCAGTATGCAGTTGCACAGACAACAAACAACTCCAGATACTGCAAAATACATATGAAATAAACCTAGTAAAGGCCTCCTCATTTTCCTGAGAAATACGCAACTTATCCAGCTTGAAGGTATAAGCATAGCAACATTTCATCGCCCACCTGTGAAAGCTGTGGCTGCACTGAAGATTCTCCATGTAACTAATGCAGTGCTGCAAGTGCTGATGTTTTTTCATCCACAAATATAATTATTAGGATTCAGAGCACATTTCTCAGCCATGCCGCATACTGAAAAATGACCTCTCACTTCAATACCAGCCAATCTTTTGCACACACGGTCCGAAACCACACACAAAAGTATAACCTCAGTAATCATCACATCCTGATGTTTCTCTGCCATGCCTTAACCTTGCTTCTCACTGTTTGCAATCAGCAGGTAATTCCTTGATGCCATTCACCCATTCTATGAGTAAAATGGCCCCTTTAGCTTTACAAACACTATAAACACACGTAGCTACAAAAAAAAAAGCATTTACCTCTCCGAACTCCAGCCAGCACACAGTCCTTCTAACCTGTCGCAGTCTTATTCTCCATTCAGTATGCATCAACTCAGACAACAGCTTTCAGGAGAGACCGGAGCAAAGATTTGGTGCAGTTGCCTAGAATCCCTTTTGGACATGATGCTCTACCACTGCCAAAAGCTTTTGGAAAAATACTACCCTTTGTAGTACTATACATAGTACTACCCTATACTTGACTTGCCCCTAGCTGGGAATCTATTGCTTTATGCTGTTTCCCTCTCATTTCCCAAATTCATAATCTGTGCAGAAGATACTGTAAATAGATAGCTTTATTTGAGTAACAATTAGATCGGGACTCACTGAAATGATGGTCAGGACTGTGTGTTGGAGTGTGGCATATCTAGCCTAGGATGACCACCTATTTTTGCACGGCAGTTCTACTCCTGTGTTTCTGTACTGGACACCCACGCTAAACATGAGGTGCAATTTAAGTATCTGCTTTAACTGAAATCTCTGCCACTGCTGGTCACCACCCTGGAGATACATAGAAGTCAGTCTGTTTTTCTTAGTGTCATGCACAAGACTGCTCCACATGCATGAAGGCGCTCATGGAATACCTGAAGCATACTGTCACTTCTAAGCACTCACTCATCTGTTTACTTCTGCCTATGGAGACCTCTCCAAATTGTGCTGCCTATCTCATTCTCAGTGCTTTGCCACTGACAGCAGTGACCAGCGTTCCACAAATAACAGAACAGTGGCAAAGCCTGTCTCCAAAACCAACAACGCTACTCTATTAATCTGCGGCTCGCACACCGAGACAAAAGAATAGCTCAAGGAATAACATTGTGGGTCTTTTTTTTTTGGATGCTGCAAAAACATGAGATGGAGAAAACATCACTGGATGGAGAATTAGGGCATTTGGCTCCACGTTGCCAACAACTCTCAGAGTACCGTGCCCGCACTCCTCTCTGCACAGCAAAATGTCTCTCAGAAGACTCTAACAGAGATCCCTGCCAGGAGCGTACCTGGGCTTCAGCCAACAGCGTTACATGCAGTTAAGGATGCACATCTCCAGCTCAGCAGTCAGACACGTACATGCTGGAATTGCACAGCAAAGTCAGCAAAAATTCTAACATCAAAACTTTCCAGCATAGGTATCCCGACTGTGTTGAATATCATCAGTGGTAATAATCACATAGCACAGTTATTTCAGCCATGGCCAGCTAAACGAAACTGGCAAACAGAAAGCTTGAATCAGAAAACAGAATCAGATCCTAAGTAGAAAATGACAAGAGCTCTGTAAAAAGCATCAAGCTTGCACTTACAGAAAACAAAGCATTATAAGGAAGGGATGAAAAGAGATACTTGACAGAACCTCTGGATACCGATCTGCAGTTCACGTTGGATGCAAAAAGGAAAGGCAGCCCTGCAACTGTATTGTGGTATTTCCTTACTCCAGGTAAAGCCAGCTGGCAATAGCTAAATCTTCTTAGCGGCACACTGAATTATGCATTTGTACATACACCTTAAATGTATTATTTTAATTTCACCTTTTCAACTGAGTAAGTTATCGGCATATATTTCACACTTCTCAAGTATCTCTGAATTTTTAATTAACCTGATATCATTTCCACCAGGCAGACAAAACCAACGAGCAACAAATGATTCATATTCAGAAGTAAATGCACCTGCTTTGCAATGACCTTTCTGACTGATGGTTCATTTTACCCTCTCCATGATGTTAAAGCCAATTTGAGTCGTACAGTTTTAAGCCACTGCGGAGTCCTTTCTGTTCACAAATAACATATGAAGGATTGCTGCGTGGTTAGTTTGAAGGGCACAGTCGAATGCAGCATGGCAAATAGAATGCATTACCAAAACACATCGTTTTACTTCAGACATGCACCAACTCACCATCAGCTTCCATTAGACAAAATTTTACCAGGAGCATTTCAGCTTAAAATCAAAGTGATGTCCCACCCTTTCACAGTCTTCAGACTATGTCAATGAACTCCACTGTATGTTAACCATAACAAAGTGTTTATTCCTGAGATTACAGACAACAGAACTATAAAACGGCAGCAAAACCCAGCAAGACTATGAAGGAAGAAGTCTTTGCCTCCTGTCCTGACACCACTATACCTTCCAGGAATCATCAGGTAAGCAACGGGGCCTGCTTCAAAGATGATTCATCAACTTTCTGCTCCCAACGTGTAGCTTTCTTTGTTTTCTCAGGGTGTGTGCCTTCAGATGGGTGAAGCTGTTACCACAGAAACGTGACATACACCTAGCTACTGGAATATGAATATGGCATAAGGTGTATCTGCTAAAGGTCTCCAACATGCTGATACAACTCAAGCATGACAACTTCTCACATCCAAAACTCATTTTCAAATCAGTTTTCAAGTCAGATTCCTCGACGTTATCATCGTTTGCATGAGCGGTAGAATCCTGATAAATCCTATACATCTCCAAAGAACAAAAAACGTTCCTTCTGGTTTCAGACTTCTAGATTTTATACACAGAAGCTAGCTCCTTCTGATATACACCTCTAAATTTACTGATATACCAAGGGTACTGTGCCTGTTGTGTTTCCTTTACTTGGTGTGCTAACTCACATTTTACATCAAAACAATACAAAAGCATGAAAAACGTAGCCTTCAATTGCAGTTATGTCATCCATTTGTCAACTTTAAACCATCACTTCATCCATTTAAAGACTGTATTCTGGTTAAGAAAGTCCCTTTACAGCCATAAGGAAAAAAAAAAAAAAAAAAAAGATGCTTTTAAGATTCACAGATTAAAGAAAGGTAGGCAGCTGAGCTGAAAGCTGCCCCAAAGCCACTGGCTGCTTGGGTCAGCAGGGAACCCTTGGACAATGCAGATACTGATTTTATAGGACCATTTTCATGTAGATAGGACGCATACCAGCTACCCAGCATCACTTTGCTTGTACCATGTCCTCAGAATAACAGACATTTTGGAAAGGAATGAACAAACAACTCATCAGAGAGGGTAACTAGCAGGATTAGAGTGGACTTCTGAAGATGGTTTGACTCATATTGCTTGAGCATGCATGCTGCCTTATTGCTGAATGTCAGTAGCCTGAGAGCTTAGTTCTGTTTAAAACAAATAATCCAAAGGCCACAGGCAAGAAAACGCAGGATTCAAATTAATTCAAAATGACGAAAGTATTAACAGCCTATTCTATTCATAAATCATTTAAAACAAAAATCTAACAAATAAAAACTATGGGATTTTAGTATTCACTTAAGTGCATCCATAAAAGCTTTAGGAGTTTTCAGAAACTACTGAAAGTAATTTAAACCCAATTGTCAACAAATTTGCTATCTATTATACCAGAAGAGCTGAGATTTAAATAGATGCTGTTATACTCTAATTATTTAATTACTGGACAAGCTCTGAGTAAAAAGTGGTCTCTCACACGAGCATCATAAAGCCTGCATTAACAATTCAAAGTATTTCCACCCATAAGAGCAAATGCAAAAGGTTTACCAATTAATACGTGAAAGAGAAAACTCTGTCACTGGGTTATTCAAGCGAAATTGAACTGCAATACATACAGACAAGAACAAAATCCAAAATGTGTTGTTTAGGGAACCTAACTGGAGTTCTTTATGGGATCCTGTAAGGTCCCTTCCTTCTAACTGAAGGTAGGCAAGGAACCCGTTATCGCTGTGAGACAAGCAGAAACGTGGACCTCTGGAAGAGTCTGTCAGAAGCACATCTTGAAATGGAAAAGATTTAGGATCAGGCTGAAAGGAATCAAATCATTGCTAGCAAGTTGTATTTCAATAGTTGATGGTTCTATAAAAACTTTAAGTGGCAGAGGCCACCGATTTTTAAGTAGAATCGTTTATTAAGAATTCCAGTGAAAAGCAAGCATCCGAATTCTTACCTAGTCTGCCACTAGATTCAGAAAAAGCAGAAGGTGACCCTGAGCTTGCATCACAGAAACAGGTGTAATAAATGTTTTCTCACCTACCACCCTTCGTAATTAATTAAAAGTATCCACTGAAAGCCAAAACCGATACATCACTTAAAATTTCCCTTGTTTAATACAAGACTCATGTAGTTTTTCAGTAAGAGAAAAGCAGCTATGGAAGAATCAAAACACACGCCTTCACTGAAAAGAAATTATCAATCAGACTGAATTGAAAGCAACACAACGGAAAGCAACCGTTTCTCAATGCAGCATGCCTTATTTCTCGTTACCAAAGAAACTGAGTTTCAGCAAAACTTTACCTTTCTCACAATGGTTTCCTGTGAATCCAGAAGGACAGACGCATTTGTTAGGGGCTACGCAAGTTCCACCATATCTGCATCCTTCTTCACAGAATGCTGAAAAATGAAAGGAATACGTGATGCTACTTAGTATTTTTTTCAAATCTATCGTGCATTTGCAGGCTACTAACAAAAGCATCCTAATTCTTAACAGAATTCAAAGGATTAAAATGCAATCCAAGTGCAAACATAAAGTAACTCATTTAAACGATATAAGGAAAAATTCAGATTACACCGTCGGCAAACCACCAATAAAAGATTAATAACCATCTGGAAGAGGAGAGGGAAAAATATGGCATACAATTTTAATGGGGCTGATCTTTCAATTATACCCAATATGAGTACTACCATTTCAATGCTCGGGTGGTCCACAGAGAACAGGCTGGTCAGATGCTGTTAACTGCTTGTTTCTCACTTCTATCAAATGCATTTTATTGAAAGGTCCGTAAACACAGCATTTTCCTTTTGTTTTATTTGTAAGCGCACTTAGAAATTACAAACCTTGAAGCAGTGCAGGTTTTGTGGTACCAAAAAGTGAATTAAGAGGGAGCTGGTGACTGAAAAGAGAAGGTGTCAAGCACGGGACAATGCCTCTATTGGAGCGTGATTCTTGACAGAAACACACAAGTACTTCGCAATTGTACATGTCAGATAACCAGGATTTGAAACAAATGATGAATCTCACAGCTTTTCGGGCAAGCACTGTGGTATTTCTCAGTTATACATGTTTGGCAGGAAGTCCTCGATAAACCCACTAACTGTGCAATTCAATGATACTTTTTTCTTCTTCCCTTTTGTTGAATGTGTAGGCAAGGAGAGGAACCGAGGTAAGAGGAAAGGAATCTGCAAGCATCGGGACGTGATCAGTTTAGCACTGCTCACACCAACAAAAACTTGGTTAAGGCTAAGCGCAGGCCCTGAACCCACAAACACGACCCTGGCTCTCTCCTAAATAGATCTTGAACTTCACAGTTTAATCAGTGAGCTTAACTGCACTTATGAGGAAAGTTACAATTAATATTTAAGCAGCAGTAGCTCCCTGCATTTAAGCTAATAACAGAATTGAAAAGTGTTTTCTGCAAGCTAAAATCACAGATGGAGCGTTGGCAAAACGATGTTACAAACGCTGTGAAAAAGCCTGAAGTGCTCGATAACAGAATAAATGTTTTGGATTTATTTTCCATTGCACTAGAAAGAAAAATAAAGAGAGTACAGTACTGAGGACTAGGAAGCATCTTTTGTAATTTTTAACTGCTTAGAGGCAAAAAAAGCTCATCGTTATATCTTCATGGAACTCAGAGACCGATATACTCTAATACAATGTGTAGCATGTCACACTGTTTTACGGAGGATAACATGGGGAGAGGAACACTGAAGTGATTTAGAGAAGATGGCAAGAGGGGAACATAAGCTCTCCTGTGACTGGCACAAGGCAGTGGTATGGAGAAAGCACTGTTCTTGTCCAGTAACACTTCCTGCTCTTAGACACACGCGCTCCACCTGTGAATCTGCTGACATACATCTATTTTGAAACCACTTAAAAGAGAAATAAGGTTTAAGAACAGCACTTAGTGACTCTTCCTCATTAAATACTTGTAGAAAAGTACGACTTGGCAGAAGGCTGAAATTAGTAGTATGAAAGCAAACACGAAAAACATGATGAGATGTAAAAAGGTGCCTGCTGTAGCTCTTGGGAGAGTTTGCTCACTTCTAGTCTCGGCATACTCAGAAAAGGTGCCGGTTAAATTCATCTACTTTTTTTTTTTCTATTTGAAAACAAGAGGAAGCAGAGATTGTCTTGAATTAGCGATAAGTTTTGGCACAACAACAAAACAATTGGAACTTGTGGCAAAGCAGGCATAAAGGGCAAAGAGAGAAAAATATAACCAGCCTCGCTGAAAAAAAAATAAGGTGAATGGTTTCTTCACAATATGTACCACATTGGATGAGGAAAGAACTATACCAAGTTCACACACACAAGAAAAAGTAATAAAGAACTTAAAAAAAAAAAGTTATTTTCCATAACAATCATGTATGTTTAGTGAAAGAACAAGCTTCTTAAAATAGAAGTTATAAAGGTCATAAAAAAGACACATTTATTGTCTATAATAATCACACACGTCCACTGGAAGACGTCAGAGCTGGAGAGAGAGGTAATTCTTGATGGGGCTTGAGTAAGAGCGCTCACACTTTGCCACCATAACCAATACAGTGAAATGTTTGCTTCCTACAAAGCGTCTATTCTGAGGCACGCCCAGTGTGCTCATGTTTTGTTCTGTTCTCTTTTAAAATAAATAGGAGAAAAAAAAAAAAGGTTTCTGGGTTTCTGAGATGGGATCGGAGATCTTTTAAGTGCAAAAACTTATGTTCCATCTGCAGCAGGGGAATCTTGACACCTGCAGGCACCGCCAGGCGTGATGCTGACATCTGGGTGAGAGATTGGGGTGCCTGCCGTGGGTCCTCCTGGTCCTTCCTGCTTACCAATGCCCAAGCACACCCCACGCGTGTGTATGCAAATACGATAGAGCACTTGTTAAGCCTTTTGAAATTCATCTCTCCTTTACGTACCATGTAACGTAGCAATTTCATCTTATTAAAAACAAACAAACAAACACACAAATATCCAACAAACAAATAGCTACAGGGATCACAGTATTACAAGTTCCTGTACTGCCCCGTATGGAGGAGTCACCCAGGTACCAGTCAGTCATAGGGATGTCAAAATGAGGATGTAACTGTGGAAGAAGCTGGGCAATGGTCGCACAATGAAAGAATTTAATGCTTCTTTTCAATTTCTGTAAAAGCTGAAAAGGTCCCCGCAATCCAAACCAGCTGCTCTGAATAGCTTGTTTGAGGAGATGGTTTCTTTCTTTTTATGCTAGAAAAGGAAATGCCACGGAAGACGTCTGCAATTACCCTGCTGTTCCTCAAATGGCTCTTCTACAAACCCTCTAATTCCTGTATTGTAGGTTTGCAGAAAGAGAGAACATCAAAACCACAAATCTGTGAACACAGTTACAAAATCAGCACGTTTGTCTGAAGGCTACTTTTCTTAACTGTCAGAAATAAGAGCTAAGGCAGCGCTGATAGCACAGCTCTGAATGTTAAGAACGCTCAAAATCCATTATAATAGAAACCCAACTGCAACTGCTTGTAATTTTACCAGCTTCACTCACTTGAACTTTCTTCTCCAACAGATTTCAGCCTCTGACTGAAAACTTTTAGAACATTTTATCAAAATTAATTCTTTCCCAGCAATGATGTTTGTCCTTTGTACCCTCACAGTAGGAGGCATCAATTAAGGAAAATCTTTACATCACTTCTCTACTTACGCCTTACTCATGGAACAGAGGACCCAACAGGGAGCAGCTGTGACTGAACAGTAAATCAATTGGAATGTCCATGCTCTCATAAAACTGTGCTTTGGTGCTTATGGTTTGTCATACATCTTAAGGGCTGGGGGATCTCTGACTTGCACTGTAGTTTACACCCTCCAAAATCAAAACTCTATTATGGGTGGAAAAAGCACCAATAGTGCCTCAGTGCTACCCATTGTAAACCTTGGCTGCAGTCTCCCTCCTACTCAGAAAAAGTTAACGCAAGAAAAATAAGTCACAGTTCAATCATTCTTCTAATGCGTCCCCATAAGTAAATCCTGCCACGGAAAGTATTTTCAGTCTGGAAATCTCATTGAAAAGGAGTATGGATACTGAATCTGCAATAAAGCTTTTGTGAAGAAAATTAGGAGAAGATGCCATTACAGTAAAGACTATGACAGTAAACCTTTGTTGTAAAGTCGTATTCTGCATGTAAAGGAAACAGAATCTACTAACGTCAAGAGATTTCTGCCCAAGTGAACATTACCCTCTGTAATGCTAATGGATTTCTTCCTCCACAATCAAAGCCTTTATCATATAAAGATCTTTCCTAAATAGATATAATTTCTCTGCAGAGGAGCTGGATTTTTCAAGTATTTCCTTCCTTGATAGATTTGTCAAGTACGAAGCAATCAAAATGATGAATCTGCTCCATTTGCCATTTTTGTCAAACGTTGCAGGGACACGAAATTTTTACTTTACAGCTCCACAGGAAAAAAAAAAGAAAAGCAGCAGGAATACGCCCACAGTCTTGGCTCCGTGTCCAGCACGTGCTCAAGTTGCACACCAACATTCAACTTATTTATGGTGTACAGGCCTGTCCAGCTAAATACAGTCATCTCCGTTCCCAGTGAGGTTATTATGGACATCGCCAGGAAGGAAAAGAATGCTGCTTTTTTCAGAGAAAGACGTGACATTTTACAAACTTTTTTTGGTTTGGGTTGGGTTGGGTTTTTTTTGTTCCATTTCTTCTTTACTCGATCTTGGCACTAATGCATAAGACAGCCAGGATGAAAGCAGCGCGTCAAGTGCAGCTTCAAATGCTTGGTACTGACTGCTACTGAAAATTGCAGCCTCTCTTTAGCACTCTGCTTATAAGACTCAAAAAAAACCTGGGCAGTTAAGCTTTGGGGTTCCAATCCCAGAAAGCTAAAGAAATTACCTTTAGTATCCTGTTTGTATGCTACGATACTTCACCGTGCTCCTACAGGAAAGCAGGTACTGCAGTGTGGAACTCCCATTTTGAGAGAGGTCTTATCCTTACCTCAAAGTGTATGGCAGTAATTATTATATAGTATATAACATACAGGGAAAATATCTGTTATAATAATTAATTCACGTTTTAATTAAAAGAAAAGCAGAAATAAAAGCAAGGAATTATCCTACAAATTTAAAGGAAAATTACGTGACTGTGAAGAGATACAAAAGTCACCTTCCCTAGTAATGTTGACATATATTAAATACTATTTTTTTATCTACACCAAAATTAACTTTTCAATCAAGTAGCAATATCACAAAACTCATTCTACCACAAAATTAGTTTTATAAAAATTCAGATATTGAGATAATTTTAATAAATGTAACTTTTGATAGGCCTATTTCTCAGCATTGCTTTCGTACAGCACAATTCTCACACCTACAGATAAATACATCAGCCGCTACAGTGTGCCATGGGCATATACCTAATACAGGTATATCATAGGTATAATATACCGAATATAGGCATGACCTCATAAAATGCACGCATGGCTGTTATTTATTGTACTCCCTTTATCCTACCTGCCCACTAATTTTCAAAAAAGGAATCTCCATTAAAATAGAAGCACCTGATTTATTTAGGGTCTCTTTTCTTCCACCTAAGCATGAGCAAATATTTGAACTCACAAATAACTGTCCAGAATGGATAGTCCTTGCTTTCTCTTCATCTCAGCAGCACCAAGTAACAAGGACCTATCTTCTAGGAGCATCTGTACAGTTTGTTTACTAAGCAGCAGTCCTCTTCAATTTGACAGCACAAAGGATAAGAGAGGTTCAATAGTGAGTGCCTTAGCAATGGGTTCTCAACTGGTAGCAGCAATTGCAACACAGCTGAAGGTGAGCCCGTGCCCTCTATACGGCACACAAAATATCACCTTCTTTGCATTTTTGACCCCTGAGTACCAGGTGCTCACATTCATCCAAAACCATAGCTGGCCTCATAATATCAGTTTCAGTATGTAAGCACGTACAGCAAAGAGAGGAATTTGTACTTCATAGTCAAACACAGGTGTAAAGCCAGTGCTATCTTACAATTAAACATACAACCATATTCTAGAAGACTTCAATTCAGAACTTCAAGCCTGACACTTACACTTATTCAAAGATTCTGTCTTGGTACGGGGAGTTACAGAAAAAAGCATCAGCAAATACATCTTCTGAGGGTGCCCAGTGCAGGCTCCTGCTCAGTGCTATATTCTCTTCCTGCAGTGTAGAACACAACTCCTTCCACTGCCTCAGCAAGCACTGACCCTCTCTTGACATCACCTCTGTTTTCCTCCTAAATCAGCAGATGTCTGGAGACTGCTGCACTGGGCCCTATAAAAGAGAAAGTCATATTGACTTCTCAGGTGCATTTGAAATGCCATCTCATTGATTTATTCTCAATAAGGTGGTCTGTAAAATGGTGGTATTTGTCCAAATTCCGAGTCTACACGTACGCCAAGTGAAAAAAGGGACATTCAGGAAAGGTGAGGAAGGGGTCAGGCACAGGCTGCACGGATAAAAAAAGCGTGCTGACTTTTGGAGGAGATGGAGTAACTGAGCCTCACAAGCAATTTGATAATCAATTGATGGAAAGACCACGATTTCATTAGTTGATTGAATTTACTCAGCCAAGTACACACAAGGTCGTAGCTGATAACAATCCAACTGTGTTAGCCAAATATCAGAATAATCAGAAGATACCAGTTGCTGAGGTAGGCTTAGAGGACAGCTGAGAAAGCAAGGAGAAAGCACGCAAACGAAATAAGAGTGAAGGAGAGGTTCTATTCTTTTTCTCTGCATTCAAGTGTGATGGTATCATTTATAAAGGCACAAAACTCTCCTTGGTTCAGTGAACTACAGCCGCTGGATGTAGGGTGCGACTTACTTAACACAAAGTCTGCCAAATGCCATCGGAGCCCTTTTCCAGCTGGCTGGAGTCAGAAAAGGCCGTATCTGGCAGGAAAAGACATTGGGCAAAAGAATTGGATGGAAAATTTTTATCCCACGTGTTGGAGTAGAAAGGGGAGCACGGTGATCCAGCCTGCCAATCAGCACATGAATGCGTCTGATACTGGAAGACAACTCCTCAGCCAGGCAGCTTCTCACCTTCGTGAGAGACTTCCAACCTAATTTACACATCAGAATTCATACATAGTATGCATGAGGGTTAGTTCAACTCATGAAGAACCTATAAATCTCAGGCCTCCGACAGCTGATTGTAAAAGTACTATTCCTGATTTATATTTATGGAGACTACGCATGTAAGAGTAACATAACGTACAAAAATGAAATGAGTATAATGCCTACCCACTTAGTCAAATCCTTGAAGTACAAAACTATTACTTAAAGCTAAGCATGAACAAAGATCAATGATCTTGAAATTTGGGTTTGGAAAAGTGTTTGACCAAAGCACTCAGAAAAAACAAGAAGGAACTCTTTCAAATTTGGGGCAATTCACTCTAAGAGTGAAGGAAATGGGCAAAACAGAAAAGCATCTGGAAAGATTACAAGTAATAATGAATATATCAGGTAGGAATGATGAGCAAATATTGTAGCGTGTGTGTATGCATGACTTTATCTGCTCATATATTTGCATATACAGTATTTACCAAAGCGGTAAACTACTGTGGTAAAGATTGACATTAGATTATTTTAGCTTCTTTGACAGTCAATCTTTCCAAGTACCTACTGCTTTGTCACATGGCGCTTTTGAAATTAAGACTGAAGTGAATTTAGAAGCCTGAGCATGTCTCTCAAAAGGCGCCGTACTCTTAGATGCAGGCCCTTCCTTTGCTGCTAAATGACGTTAAATTCTCTCGGTGTTTCGCTTGACTGATATGCAATCAAGTTGTGGCCATTTGCTCTGCAGAAGTAAGCTGTCCATCTGAGTGCTTGCAGGGTGGGCTCCAAGTGCTATTTGGCTGGAGATGCTGATGGATTTTTTGTTGGGTTTTTCTGAAGAATGAAACATCAACTCCTTTAAAATTAGTCCCATGAATCGCAGCGATAAATACTATTTCCTTTGTATTGATACACTAATAGAACTTCCTTTTGGATGTGGATGTTATCCATTGCGATTAACAAAATTTTCACCTAAAACATTTTTTAATGAACAAGAAATGGCGTACCATACTACTGGGGTTTCCCTTTGCAGCACACCAACGCAATGTGTATATTCCCATTTTCTTTCTTTCTTTACTAAAAACTGTAAATATCACAGCAACATATTACTCTTCATCAAAACCTAACTGGAAAAACTAAAGACAACAAATTATCACAACAAAGTGCAGTTCCGTTTGTCCCAACATACAGCAGCAGAAGAAGGGGAAGATACGAACCTTCTAATGTGCTTTCCCTTTGGCCACGATACAGTTGCTCTCAGACTCTTTGGAAATCAGTTGTGCTTAATCAATCCCAATTTAAAGATAAAGAAACACGTTCCAAAAACACAATATAAGCATTTTCCCTTGCCTAATCTGACACATTATCACAGCCTTAACGAATCCTTTATTCAAATCCCATTGAATTTGCTGGAAAAAAACTCAGAATTCAATAACCAGTGTAAGCAGTCTTAGGTCTGTTAGAACCCAGTGCAGTATATGGAACATTCAGACAACCTAAACGTAGTTTCCTAGCAGTGCACATTACGTTCTGTGCACGTCTCCAGTTCTCTGCATCCTAGCACTCTGCTCCACATTCTTTCAGCCTAAAACTAACAGGATTCTACTCAAATATCACACATGTACAGACTACAGGCCCAGCTTGAACTGAACTTGGCAAGGGACGCCACAAAGAACAACAAAGGCTTCTGCAGATATCTCAACCAGAAAATGGAAGTCCAGGAGGGCGTACCACCCCCCCCCCCCCCCCCCCGCTGTGAGTGACACAGGCAAGCTGGTAACAACAGACAAGGAGAAGGCTGAGGTACATAAGTTTTTTCCTTGGTCTTCAGCGGACAAAGAACTGGCTGCAGAATCATACAATGGTTTGGCTTGGAAGGGACCCCAAGGATCATCAAGCTCCAACACCATTGCTACAGGCAGGACCGCCAACCTCCACATTTAATACTAGACCAGGCTGCCCAGGGCCCCATCCAACCTCATTTTGAACACCTCCAGGGATGGGGCATCCACAGTCTCTCTGGGCAGCTGTTCCAGCACCCCACCACTCCTACAGTAAAGAACTTCCCCTTGATATCCAATCTAAATCTTCCCTCCTTCAACTTAAAAACATTGCCCCGTGTCCTGCTATTTATCTACCCTTGTAAAGAGTTGACTCCTCACCTGTTTGTAGGCTCCCTTTAGGTCCTGGAAGGCTGCAATGAGGTCACCCCGCAGCCTTCTCTTCTCCAGGCTGAACAAGCTCAGCTCCCTCAGACTGCCTTCATAGGGGAGGTGCTCCAGCCCTCTGATCATCTTTGTGGCCCTCCTCTGGACCCTCTCCAACAGCAATCTTTCTTCTATTAGGTACTCCAGACCTGGACACAATACTCCAGATGGTGCCTCACCAGAGCAGAGAAGAGGGGGAAATCACCTCCCTGTCCCTGCTGGCCACCCTTCTCCTGATGGAGCCCAGGATGCCATTTGCTTTCCAAGCTGCAAGAACAAACTGCTGGCTCACGTTAAGTTTCTCATCCACCAGGAATCGAGCAGGATTGAGCCCAGAGAGTGGTGGTCAATGGCTCCATGTCTGGATGGAGATTGGTGGCAAACGGTGTCCCACAGGGGTCAGTTCTAGGGCTGATACTCTTTAACATGTTCGTCAGTGACCGTGACAGTTTTGAAATTGTAAAGAAACTTCAGGAAGAGCGGTGTTAACTTGTGGCCGGAAGTAGGCACGTTACTTCACAGCGTTAGACTCGGCAGCAATATATTGTGAAGGCTGCTGCAATCTCACAGGCCCAACAGTTGAAACTGAAAACAAGTACTTGTTTTGATAGCTAAACCCTATGAATAATTACTTGATTTACTACTTCACTTTCTGTGCAGCAATCTGATAGTGACAATACTGGAAGGTAGAAGAAGAAAATATGAAATAAAGCAACATTGCCTCTCCTGGTGGATTGAGGATATGTAAAGACATCCTATGAAGGTATTACTAGACACGGAGCAGTAACTTTAAACAAGCACATGAGAATTTAGGTGTTACCTCTCGTTGTCTTAACATTATACTTCTGGTGTGCTGCAAGGAACATTTTCAGTGGTATCTCTGAAAACATTTTTTAACGGGCTTTTGCATCATCTTTTAAATCACATTCATTCTGCCAAGCCATTCCACCTGAAATAAAATGCCTTTTTCAAAGGATGATTGCATTTTATTGAACAACACATGAAAGACGGGAATTGCCAGATTCAGAGATCAGAATCCTCTGGCTACAGGAAAGACTCGCTTAGCCTGTTCGTTTTCCTGTTGTACAAAGCATTCAGAGCTCATACACAATACCCATCCAATCTTCAGTCCTTATCAAGAAAGATGCCATGTTAGATGTAGACGTTTTACCACTAAGGAAAAGAAGTAAGAGTTAATCTTCATTTATAAAATCTAGCTTACCTTGCAGTCTCTAACAGATAAAGGACTTTATTCGCTAAGAGACTGCCAAGCTGGCAGCCAAGAGATGAAAAGCTCTGTATCCCATTAGCAATACCTCAGGGTATTCTGTCTCAATCATATCAAATTTATATAAGGGAAAGCAAGAATGACAAAGAAAACAATGAAGGGGGAAAAAAAAAAACCCGAAGATTCAATTACACTGCTAAGACATACCACAGCAGTCAGATCTGGATGACTCGCACACTCTTTTACTCTTCTTCTGACCTTTGCATTTGTTGGATTAAAAAGAGAACACAAATAACTATTAATAAGATGGAAATAAGGTCAGTGCTTATCTGCATTTTCAATTAGGAGGCTTTTCAGTAGCTAAAACATTACCACAAAAGCAGAGTTTTCTCATGGGGGAAAAAAAAAATAATAATAATGAAGACTTTCAGCAATTATTTTCATTTACCCAGTGGCAAAAGACCTGTCTGTATGGCCATCAGGGTTTACCCGGGATAATCTTACCAGGTAAGTTTTATCCTGAGATGTAAGGAAATAAGGTAAAAAGAATAAATTTTGATCTTTTCAGCTATCTGAGATAGCCGCCAGATTTTTCAACGGGGAAAGAACACTGAAAACTGAAACTTCACCGAAAAAAAATCACTGAAAACACAGATATTGTATCTCAACACCACACCGAAATTTCAGCATAGAGGTTTAGATTGCTTTTGCTCAAGCTGGTGCGACAGCAGGTGTGATACGCATCGCCATCAGCCTTATAATCATCATAATACATTGCTCCTACATGATTCCTTTCATCTCAAGCTTTTCCACATTATAAACAATTAAGCCTTACAACCCCCCGGTGAGGCAGACACATTAGGAACCTGAACCTGCTAGGCACTTTTTTTTTCTTTCTTTTTTTTTTTTTTCCTTTTATTTTAAAGAAAATAGTCAACTACGGAAATATAATTTAAAAAAGAACCTATTTAACATGTAAGAGCAGAAAAGCAAACACAGTCCTTGCTTGTATAATCTTTGGCTGAGCCAAGAGCATTGTGGAAACCCACGGGGCCACACACTGCTCACGTCAATTAGTAAAACGAAATCAATTTACATAGTGACTAAGAATTTACCCCCAAAATTCCTAAGCTCCGAGACTCTGAGGAATACATTTCCGTGGCAATTTATAGGAGTGCGCCATTGGCCTGTGTTCCTACAGACACAGGATCACACCAACGTTTTAGCTAATAGCTAGGAAGAATTGTGCAGTGCTGACTGAAGTTTCCGCCACCTGCTCCCTCTCTCTGATATTTCTCTATGGAGAACGCTTTGGGAAGTCAAAGGTAGGGGAACTGCTAAGGGAGATGAAAATAAAATACAGATCCTTGGTTGCTTCTTACAGAGAAAAGCCTCAGCAGGCACAAATGTAACTGCAACGATTCTGCATCAGCTGCTCTGTATTTTGCTGGATGGGCACTAGCACAATGTTGTTGTGCTTCCAAAAGCAATGAGATAATCTCTACAGCTGGTGTGGTTGTCCCTTAAACGTGCTGGAATTTTTCAAAGGTGCGCAAGTACTTCCAGGTTGGTGTGCCTGGCCAAACTTTTCCTCCCTGATGTACTCAGAACGTTCCAGATCCTGCACGTTTGCCTCGCAGCTTGTCAACAGAGCTTCGCTAGTGCCACAGAGCATATGCTCTATAGGTATTTTTAGTACTTGGGATTCATTTAGAATGATAAAGTTCAACATAAACGTGAAATACCCTTCCATGCTATAGCCTGCAAACAGCACACGGTACATTTTTAATGCAGAAAAAAAAAACAACGCCGCTTAAAAGGCAGCTGTAATCTTCCTATCAAGCAGTTTGTGTTCCCAGTGGAATATGTTTTCAAAATAGGACTTCCAGCCCTACCTTCTTACGATATCATTTCACAATATTTAGTTTGTAAAAATTGACTGAAAGAACGCTCGGTGTATTGCCTGGCAATGCAACATTTAATTTTATGGCACATAGAATGCATTTTCTCTTAACAGATGTATCAGTTTCCCAGTATCATGGCTAAACTGCCTCATACCCATTAAATGCTGCGTGAGGAACTAGCAAGGGTACGGCTTTTATTTTTTGTCATTCCAGCACATGCTTCTACTGCTCATAACATCACGCTTCTCTGAAAAACAACAAGCAGCTAAGCCTGCTCTTAGCAGACTCGGTTATATATGTATTCTTTGTACATTTGGCAGTTACACACAAAAAGATGTCCCAGGTTTGCAACCCAGAGCGCGGAAGAATGACGAGAGCCACCGCGCAGCCTCCGGCAGCATCATGCTAACGGTAAGGCTGAAGGAGTCACCGGGACGAAGATCAAATGGCGCTCTGTATGGCCTACGTAAGTTGTGATTTAAAGGATGTAAGGCTCGTTTTAATTGTAAGTTTTTTTCCAGCTGCCTGCTGTGAGTGGCTTCTGTAAAAGCCAGTGAAACAATTTTTCGAACAGCTCCACTTTGAGCACATGCCTGTTTCTGTTCTCAACACCCCTCACACCAAGGGTCTCAGCAATCCGATAGCAGCAGCTCCGGCTGATAACAAGCTCCCGACTTAACAAAACACAAACAACCTGAATCCCTGACTTTGCGCCCTTTATAGGCAGCCTACCGGAGCTTCTATTGGTTTCACTAAAGCCTTTATCCTAAAAAATATTTTCAGAAAACACATGTTTTGAATCTCAAGCACAGTCTTAAAAGAAGAAGCAAATGAGCTCCACAAAGCACGTGCTCTTTGAAGCAAGTCACAAATAGGAGCGACGTCTGGGAGAATTAACTTTTAAAATACCGTGCTGCAAGCATCAGCGGGCAGACAGAGAGGAAATACTTGCAGATGAACATAAAAAGTAGGTTGCATTTACGTGCTGATGCAAAGGCACCTTCAAATATTCCAACGTTATTAGGAGCAATCACAATCTGGACAGGAAAGGAAACTTTATTTTAACTATCCAGTGCAAATTACGGTAAAGGAGAACGTGCTGTGCAAAGCAATGGTGCAACGCTTTGGTACTCACTTCCATATTAAAATGTCACTCATCAGGGATGAAAATACAGCATTACTACGCTATGATTCACGAAATCATCCACTGCAATATATTCTCTCATACAGTATCTATTCCCCACATATCTCACTGGAAACCAGTGCATCCTAAGCATAACTTTAAATGACAGCCGAACACCAAAGCATATTACTCAAGCCAAGAATCAGCTCTATACGCATAGAATTAAGACGTACTTCAGACAACACGGTTTTGTTTATTGTAAAGACATCCGTGTTTGTAATTACACATGTGCTAAGCTGAAAACACATCTAACAGTGCCAGGAAAAAACGTAATCAAAGAACAAGCAACGCAAATATTCTACAGCTTCACTAATAACTCTGCTTCAGCAGAGTAAAGGAACCTCTCGAAATCATTCCATCTTCCTTCAAGTGAAAATAAAACAAAATTTCCGAAACCTTAAACTGAGAATTTTCTCCCACCGTTGGCTGAGAACAAAAGCCATTTCTGTTTAAAGATGGTTTTTGAGTGAAATAAGGTTTGATCTTTTAAAAGAGGTATGATTCCACTGAGCAGCAATCAACTGGTCCGCTCTAACCTACACTGACAACGGAAGTGAAATTGTGGGGAAAAGCAGCTCTCTGAAGAGCTCGGTGAACCTTTATGCACGCTATTGTTACACCGCTGTTTATTTGTGGGTTTTCAGACAAGTCTCAATAAAATTACTGGGTTTGGTCTACAGAGTACGGATATTATATAGCAAAAAGAAATAAACCTCTTACAGTGCATATGATCAGTCATAAACAGCAAACAAAAACTGCTGCTGGATAGAATCGGAAGAAGGAAATCCTGTTGTTATATAAATAGAAAACATTAAATAAAATATACACTGGACAGAAAGCAAGCTTCTAGTTAACCTGAGCATCATTCTTGTGTGCACCGCAGTTGACATGTCAAGATTTCCTGAGCTGACACATCATTATAAAGCCAGAGCTCTGGTATTTGTACAGGCACCAAAGAGACCTAAGGAAAGTCATGGACGGAAGACCTGAAACTTTACAGAGAAAAATCCACTGCACAGGAGTGCGCATTCTGACGGCTGTGTGGTTTCTCTCTTCTGAATGGCAACCTGGAGTCTGAAGTCATCTAGTTATCCACAGAATTGTGAGCGCCTGTAGCTGGGCAAAATCCCTCAGACTGCCATGCTCATAACGTACTGCTGGAGACGCCTATATCTATCTAAAACAAACCTTTTTCAACAGTGTTCTCTACGGCACGTTAGCCAGCACTGTAATTCTCAAGCTCAAAGGGGCTGGCAGAACATCAAAACTATGGGGGTAAGATAAAGACAGTGCCAGTCTTCCACTAAGAGTATCATATATAAATAATATTGGCTTCACGTTTTGTTTGGGTGGGGTTTTTCGTTTGTTGTTGTTGTTGTTTTCAATTTGCTTTCTTGGGATCTGCAACCACATTTACTCACTTGGCATTTAAATACGCATTTAAAATGGTAAGGAGCTGAACACTGATACTCAGGAGAGCTCTGATTCCTGACATTTCCTAAAGAAGAATAAAGGAAGGAAATACTTCTACATCAGTTAGGCTCTTGGAAGAATTCAGGCTAGGTCCTTTACCTATTGCTTCATGTTTTCTTATCATCGGATAAATCAACAAATCCAGCATCACAGTACAATTGTTACAGTGACTTATATCTGCCATTGTCTGTATTATGCCACCGAGAAGGCGCTTCAGTGAAATGGGATTGCTTCCCAGAGCTGCGTATGAAGTTTGGTGAAGCAAATGAGATAACAAGACTCATCATGTGCAAACTTGTAAGTAATCACATCCAACTAAATAATGTTGCGGTAGACCAACCGCAAGACAAATAAACAAGGTACCCCATGGGAGCAATCCATGTTTAAAAGACTCAGACAAAATGCAATACCATTCGCTCATGCGAAAGCAAAAGAACAGCGTAGTAACCCAACAGAACAACTTCCAAAATCATTCTACACCAAAAATACATGGAGGCAGTTTCTCCAAGTTGAGTCATATTTCTCTGGCAGAAAAAAAAAATAATCACATATTGCTCCTTGATAACTCAGTATTTTATAGTGCACACGTCACCAACAAAACTGTAGGAAGCATCACTTTACAATAATAACTACAATTCAGTGTTGTCGATACTCTAAAGGAGAGGGCAGGAGCGGTTGTTATTAGGATCTGATGCTATACTAAATGCACCCTACTGTATTCAAAAAGCGTAATAAAATTGATGTCTTACCTTTGCTTTTTATAGCAGGCGTTTCTCTAAACCAAAAACGAGACATGAAAATTTACAGCTTCTTTGACCCCCATTTTTATGATATCTGGGTGGGCTGCAGAGATTAAACAACAGGGAAATCTAACATATCGGCATGTTGGTTATGCAACAAATAGCGTCATGCATCGCACGTTTGGAGAGTCTGCTTCCCCACTGTTGTGATCCCTGTGTTTTTTCATCTCCAATAAGAAAACATATGAAGATCCTTACTGAGGAAAGGAAAGTTGAATGCCATCTCAACTGGTTTTTAAAAGCACTGCAATCACATCAGGAAGTCTTTCCAAATCTGTCATTTCGATGCGGTCTTTTTTTTTTTTTCCCCCTCCCCTCCCTGAATATTCTGTGGCTCTATCTCTGTTATTATTAACTTGTTTCTATTCCTGTTAAGGACACTCTTGACGAGAATATGTCTACTGGGAATAAAACACCTTGAAGCCCAGATTTTGCTAGAAGAATGAGTTTGAGAAGTCACTGGAGTGAGAAACCAGATCCACTGGACAGTTACCCGACATGGAAATTTTGTTCCTATTTGGCCAGGCTCTGAAATTTACTATTTGTACTAATCAGAATCTTTGGACAAGCTCCAAATTCTTTTAACATGCTGAAAATCCATCCTGTTGTTTCTCTTGTTTTAAATAGGCAGAGGCAAATAGTGCATTATCATCGAGCGCGCTAATTGATCCAAATGCGGTGTAAACTAAATTAATGGGGCTGGAAATGCTGGAAAAATTAAACACAGCATTCTTAATAAAGCTGAAAATAGCTTAATAAAGCTGAAAATAGGATCCAAGCATCCCGAGGCATGTTTATTTCTGTTTAAATAGATGTCTTCCTGTAGACTGTTATCAGCTCAGCAGGAGCCTTTACAAGAGAGGCATTTTTCTCATTCTGTGCATTTTAAGTTAGGTTTCTGTGAAGTTCAGCCTGCCTGTAAAAGCTGCTGCCAATCCATATAAGAACTAGAACTGTGGCAAAGTACTGCTAATACCCTGAGAGCAAGCAAGCTGCAATATTGAGCTGCAAATTCAATCTAAACCTTTATCCCCAAAAATGGAAGCTTCTGATCTATCTTCCAGATAGCGAGCTACTGCACACAAAAGGAAGAGCCTATCTAAAGGAAGAAGATGGAGTCGAACCTCATCAGAAAGATTTTCCTCTATAAATGGCTGGTGGAAGTCCTCGGCTGGCAGCAAGGCACAGATTCCACCTTTTTGCTCTGTTGCAGAAAAGGGCCCATCAGCGTTGGCAGGTATCACAGTGGATGGGACTAAACAGAGCTTTTCTTGGTAAGCACACTCTAAATTATATGTGAGAGGACAAAGCACCCGAGACCCAAGAGAGAAATGGCTGAGAGGCCTCTCTGAATAGCATTTCAACTACAATCTCCTTGAGCTGCTTTCTAAAGAGCAGAAATGTCAGCTGGGCTTCAAGAGGAAAGAGGATCTCCAACAGCAAGCTCTGCTCTTGCTCAAACTCTGCAAGAGAATGGGCAAATGTATTGTATTCTTCCTTTCCAAAAGTTTCAGGAAGCTTCAACAGCTGAAACAGAAGAAGCTGGGAAGTGTGAAAGTGTGGAAAAAGTGAGCAACTATGGAACTGCACGCAGAATAAAGAGAGTACCCCTAGATGCCTTAAATCGCATTGATAACCACCAGAAGAATGGAATATTTTGGCTACACGGAAGCTCTGACATCCTTCAAGATTTCATTTTTTAAAACCAGAAGTAGGTGCAAGCTGACTTGGAAAGGCAGAAGAGTCCCAGACAGAGAACGAACCCACAACACCTAAAACTGTGCAGAAATGAAAAGAAAAAGCAGTTATCTGCAGAAAAGACGTCAACGACAAAGCCGCTCCCTCATTATGCATATGATGTGCACAAGAATAAAATGTATCTGAAAGGGAAGCTCCTGTAAATATTATGACTAAAAGGTGACCACAATAGAGACAAAACAATGGTCCTGACTCTGTTTAGAATCTTAATTCTCAACCCTTCGTAGCAGAAAAACATTTCACCTGTAAAATTAAGGGTTAAAATATTGCTCCGGTACCTCAAGCATGCACAAATTGATCATTCACTCCAGTGATTACAGCTCTTCAAGACATTTTGCAGCAAAGATGGCACATGTACAAATGCTTTATAAACTGTCAGAGCCCATACCACTGTAAGCGACTGAAAAAGCGTGCTCTGTAGGTCTGGTGAGAATAAGAAATATCAGCTCCAGCGACTGCAATTCCAGTGACTGCTCCCCCAAATAAGCATCTGAGTTGGCAGCTCAGTCTAGGCATAACGCTTTTGAGTCCAGAAGGATATTGCAGGCTGTTGTCTTCCACACTGATGTCACTGGCACACTCCCAGCACAGAGTACTGTTTAGTTACAGCTTGGCCTTTTGCACATTTAATGATGGCCACAGATGTAAGGGGTGGTGATTTGAGTGGTACAGTCCTGTAATAAAGCTGACCATCATATATTTCTAATATGCATCATAGCTTTTCCCCAAAGCCTACTGCAGCTTTGATAAGTAGATGTGTCACTGATGGACAGAATTTAAACTCCAAATTAAATTTCCAGCGAGAAATGAACATGAAAATACGTAGGTTGAAAGGAGAAAGGCTAAATATTATCTACAGTAACCCATAACCCCGCTTACTCTCTTCTTAAAGTTAGGAATAAAAATCACTGGCTGTACAGATGTCTTCAGAAGTGGGACAAAAAATGCTTGCACAGAAATACGTTTCCCAAGGAGTTATAAAATCATGATCAAGACTTTTCCTTGCCTGCCTGTGACAACACGCCCCAAACAGCTGCTGGTAACCAGGAGGCCACTGCATACAGGGAGTCCATACTCAGCCCTAGGGAGGGGACACAGAGCACAATACCTGCGGTATGGTGACCGTTCAGCCTGTCCTCACTTCCAAAATACATAAGAAGTAAAGCGAGGAACTAAACAGAAGCAAATTTCTTAGTGCTCTATAATATAAACTGACCTCCAGCACACCGAAGTAACCCCCATCGGCCCCCTCAGCACACCCCAAAAAGACTGCAAGATAAATTTTAATGAAGCTGAATAAAAAGCTCAGTGAAAATAAAGCAGAGTACAAAATAATGTATCCAGGCTGCTATTCTGATGTAGCCTTTTAAAAATAGCAAAGCAGTCACAAATCACAAGTCAGCCCAGTTCTACCTCTTCTGGGCTATCAGTTAGTAAAACCTCTTCCACTACTTCCAGTCAGGACCTTTCTTTGAGAGGCAAGCCTTTTCAATGCGGAACTACCCATATTTAAAACAGGATTTCCTCTCCTCCAGGACACAGCTGCTGACTGAACCAGTCCATCATTCACTGTCAGGAGAATAAAATGCAACAGAGCTTCCAAACCTGGAAGACACAGGATTTGAGTAGAGGCAGAAAGGGGCATCTCTGGGACACTTGTTAGCTGGAAAAATTCTAAGACATCCAGAGCAAATTGTCTTGTTGATACTCCTGTCAATGTTACCAGCTGCTAAGAAAGTGAGGGGAGTAAATGAGAAGCAGCAAGGGCACTGACAAAATACCTGAGTTCATCTCCAGGAACAAAATATCTTGTCAATCTGCTGGATCCTCACACCTCCAACAGAAGTTTTCAGTTTCAGAAAACCAAGATTTATCAACAAGCAGATCGAAAATGAGATTCAAAAATGGAATAACAATTTCTTGTGAGGTTCCTACTCATCTGGTGCTCTGAAGCCTTTCAGGCATCTACATTTTCTTTATAAAATTATTAGAGGAAGCACACGGGTTTCAGGAATAGTCAGATGGACATAAAAGCTTCACCTTGCTGTCATGGAGAGTTAGGAGGAAAAAAAGAGTCTCACTACTATTTTCACATGATGCTCTTATTCAAAAGGTGTCCAAAGAGCTTCTCCATTTCATTTCTCTTGCTTTTGAGACAATGACACCTGGAAATAGAAACTAATTGTGTATGGGCAATCTCCACAATTGTGATCCTTCATGCAAAGCTGTACTCACGCTATGATCTACTCCGCACTGCTCATGTGGTATCACAAGGCCAATCACGAACAATTTCATCAGGAGGAAAACCTGAAGGACATCACTGTAGTACTCTCACCAGAAAGTGCTGCACTGGATTGCTGAGAATTTCTGCACTTCTGACAGTGAAGTACTTAAATTCTGAAGAGGAAGTTTAAAACCAATAAGCAAGCTATGTAACTTAGCTTTCACCCAGCACGTTTCGCTATTCAGTGCTACAGTAAAAAAAATTATCTTACATCACTACTTGCAACTTCATAGCTGAAACCACAGTCCTGCTCCTCTGATGATGGCAAATGCTGTGCTTGCAAAGGATCATCTAAAAGCCAAGACCCCACTGAAGACATACAGAAAGCAGTGGGGAAGAAGATTCTTTCCGTCCACATGCACGATAGCACTTTTGAACGGCATAAATAATTCTTCCACTGAAACTCTGAAAATTGATTAGGGCTGGACAGCCGGGGAAGCAAAAGGAAGAAATTCTTTTCGTGTTGTCTAACAAAGGTGCAAATCCCAGTGAGCCCAGATCAGATGGGAAGATTGCAAAGGCTATTGTTACAAACCATGCAACAGCAACAAATTAACCCACAGAAACTATTTTCATCATAAAATACTCCTACTAGCATTGCAAAAGGGATGTCTGTCGCTTTCGGAAGTCCTAGATTTGAGACAAACTGCATTTTTCCCCTTGGTCCAAAGAGAAACTGCAGGGATAAAATGTGACTGTTTCAGCTCCAAACTTGCGACCTCTGAAAGGCTGTGGCAGGGCAGTAAGGAGAGGATGGAAAGAAATTCTACAGTCTTTACCGGGACTGCCCAGTTCCCTTTTGCCTCCTGGCTCAACCCTGGCTCTTCTGTTGTTAGCTTGCCCATCTGCTCGAGAGCACCAAGCACTCAAGCGCTCGTATCCCTTCTGTCCAGATCGATGTTAGAGCTCACATGACATGGCATGAAGCAGAAAGGGAAATTTTTCTCTAAGATAGATCTGTGCTAGCTTGCTCTTCACTCTGGAAGAGAAATGGCTTATTTATAATACTGAACGGAACTAGACAAAATATAATTGGTACAGCTTAGCAGTCTCTTAAATAGGAAAACAACAACAACAACAAAAGTATTTGCCTGAAACGTTGACTGCATTTCTTCCAAAGAGATACTGGAATCCATTTTGTTATCCCAATCGCAGCTGCAGAAAATGCTGTTGGCTTTTGGGATTTCTGCACAATAACTCTGAATTCTCTTTTCTTGTCGCTCTACCACAGTAACATTCCATTTAGCAGATATTCACTTTCTAGTCTCCTTTGCAACAGACATTCATTTACATCTATTTTACATGAACTAAATTTGGCATTAACTGTAATAGACCAGATGCTTAAATGATACAGGAGCTGATTGCAGCACTCATCTTTATTTACTGCTCTGGCTTAGGCTGTATTGATTCCTATACATTTGTATATATGCTGGTGAGATCTGAATTCTTTTTCTCAATACCTTTTATGAAATGAATTCTATTTTTCCTCATTCAAGTCTGCTCGCTGATTTTGATTTCTGTTTTTAGCATTTCCTTATTCAGTTCAGAACAAATGCAGCCATGGACAAGCAACAATTTAATCTGTACCGTCAGTGTTGGTTTTTTTTCCATCTAAATACAAGTGGGTTGCAGGGGGACATTTTGTTAAGTCATTTTTTTAAGCTCAATGTCAGTTAGGCAGAGCACTTTTCCTCATTTCTTGCTTTGAAGACAGTTGCATTTGACCACCGCGTATAGGAGCTACACTTCATCCAGAGAGGAAGCAAAGTTTTTTACACTGAGTTTTCTTTCAATGAAAAAATAGGACATACCATCCATTCAGATCTTGCATGTGTCTACCTAGATACTGAGATACATGTATGTACTGTACATACAAGAATGATAGCAGCTATGTAAAATAGTTGGATAAAGTAGCAACAACCATGTTATTATAACCACAGCTGTGTTAATGCATGGAACATATTATGAGGAGAAAACTGAATTTGTCACATGATTCTCATGCTACCACCAAACCTTCCATTCCTCCAAACTTCTAAGCTTCGGTCTGAAACAACAGACAAATAATCCTATCGCTGCTTTTCTGAAATAGTTACATTCTCATTTTTGGTTCAATGCATTTAACTGTTAGGCTAGATTTCTTTCCTGAGAAGGATTTGGGAGCGTCTGCTGACGAAAGACTCAACATGAACCAACAATATGTGCTTGCAGCCCAGAAAGCCAATGGTGTCCTGGGCTGCATCAAGAGAAGCGTGACCAGCAGGTCAAGGGAGGTGATTCTGCACTTCTACTCTGCTCTCATGAGATCCCATCTGGAGTACTGTGTCCAGTTCTGGGGCCCACAACACAAGAAGGGCATGGAGCTGTCAGAGCGGGTCTAGAGGAAGGCCAGGAAGGTGATAAGAGGGGGCTGGAGCACCTCCCTTATGGGGAGGGACTGAGAGAAGAGATGGCTCCAGGGGGACCATACGGCAGCCTTCCAGTATCTGAATGGGGCCTAATGGAAAGCTGGGGAGGGACTTTTGATGAGGGCATGTAGCAAAAGGACAAGAGGAAATGGCTTTAAACTGGAAGAGAGTAGATTTAGACCAGATATTAGGAAGCAATTCTTCACTGTGAGCTTACAGGGACATTGGAAAAGGTTGCCCAGAGCGGTTGTGGAATCCCTCTCCGTGGAGGCATTCAAGGCCAGGCTAGATGTTGCTGTGAGCAGCCTGGTCTAGAGGGAGGTGTCCCTGCCTATAACAGGGATGATCTTAAAGGTCCCTTCCAACCCAAACCATTCTATGATTCTATGATTTATTTAACAGACCTGCGGACTATTTTTCTTTTGAATCCTTCAGTCAAAATGCAAACCGCGTATTTACTGGGTCTCTTTAACCCCTTTGAACAGCATAGTTCACTTGAAAAACACTTGTAATTTTGCACCTGCCCCCTAACAAAAGAACTTGATCTACTGAAGTTTTGATCAGAAGTGTTGCTCCAGCTGTAAATGACGCAAGCTTAAGAAATAACCAAATCCTTCCAGCCCATCTCTGCCCCCTCACATCTCAAGGCTAATTGCTTCTCAGATTCATCAGTGAAATAACTGTATGCGGAATCATTCACTACAAAAATTCTCTTTACTCCTTAAGTGGTCAGAAACCTTCTAATTTACAAGCTGAATTCACTCTTAACCATTTCATCTCACTTGTTCTTGTTTCAGTACCATCCTTCAACATTTTCTTTGTCTTCCCTCAGATTCACCTCTCTCCAAATTTGCACATGGTAAGAATGCACTGCAAGCTCTGTTTAGCTAGGTTGTAAAAAGTAGCTGTCTCTTAATCCGTATTATCAGAGTGCTTCTCCATTCTTGCAAACATGTTTCCAGCTTAAAACCATCTTTTGGGAACAGACAGGACAGAACTATACACAGTATGGCCAATGAGGTCTTGCACGATTTTTTGTACTATGATATCAAAACTTCCTTGTATCTAGGAAAAATACCTGACCTTTCTCAGCCGCACCGCAGCAGCAGCTCGCATGCATCTCCCAGTCGACTACCAGACCAATACTAGAGGATTTTCTATATTACTTTAGACTGAGAAGCCCCAGTCATGCAGGAAAATTCCCTGTAATCAGCTCCTAAGAGTTCTTAGGTTATTACAATATTTAAAGTGGATGATCGCTTTAATCCACAAGGTCATATAATTCTTCCTGGAGGAGAACCTGGGGTGAAAGTCTGCACAAAAACCCCCAAAGTCATCATTAATATGCTAATTATTAAGGCTAATGAGGCATTTTTTTGTATTTTGAATGGTGACATACAATGCTATTAAACAGCTTTCACGCCGTGCTTTCAAAACCACCCTGTAATTAACTCCCTGCAACAGACCTAGATCCATCCTCACTAAACCTACAGAAATGCCCTCCTGAATTTCGCAGGACTGAATGAAGCCTGTAGAGGCTGTGGTACAGTTAATCATGCTGAAAGAAACACCCTCTGCTTCAGTACATAGAAGCATCAACATTTCCAACAAGCATTTTGCATTCAGAAACTACTTAAACCTACAAGGGCCAGCAGTTTCACACATCTCAAAAGGCTATGCTCAAAGATCTTTCTATGCACAGTAAAGAACTTTACCCAAAGAGGCAGTGGCAAAATGTCAGAAATCAAGGCGTTGTAAAACCTTGTAGGAAACAGACTGCTAAATGTAAGCAGCAGATACACAGCACGATTGTTTTTCCAATGGCAAATGTAAATAGATTTTATATAGGGCAGCCATAAACACTGCAAAAGGCAATACACTTTGATGTTGCAAGTCCTCAAAGTCCAGGAGAGCGTGAGCTTTCAAAACAAAGCTCTCTGCACTCGTTTATTTTATGCAGAAGATGCAGTAATGAGGGAGCCAACTGAGTGCAAAGTTTTCTTCCTATAGCATCATTTGTCAGCAGAGATTGCTTTTTAAGATTACTGTCATGCTGCCAATAGACAACAGGAGTCTGCCATTCTTTTCAATTCCATATGCAATTCACCATCACCAAAAAAACCTGCTAGTCTTTCAAAAATCAATCTTTCCAATTCCTGAGTATCAGCACGCAGCAATATCTAAGTAAATTCCTAGGCAAAAAATTGCTCATAGAGAAATTTAACAAATATTCAATTCATTGGATTTTATAATCCTCAGTGAACACAGCTAGCAACATGTGAAGGCATCATAATGGATGCCCACGCAAAAAAGGCATTGCAAAGCAAAACTGATATTGGAAATACAGCGGAGAAAAGGGATAGTTCAGCCTTAAAGAACACACTTTCCAACAGACTGAGAAGTACTTGTCATCAAGAAAAAAAGGTAATACAAAACTACTACTCTTCCCTGCTCTACAAATACAGCTACTAGATCTTTATGCTCATTGTACTAATTAATTCATTAACAATATCCTCATATAAGGTATTGGTTTATTATCAAAACTTCAGACTAGGGTAAAGAGAGGAGATCCACACGCGTGTTCAAGACTCGGATGCTACAAATGGGAGTCAATTCTCTAGAGAGATATTATTACAAGAAAGTGGTGAATTACGGACGACATAAAGGACCAAGTTTGAACCTTGCTGTAACTCACTTTACTCCCTATGGGGTACAATAATCCAGAACCATCTGTTGTACTACAGCGAGTGGTGCCGCCACCACCACTTGTGAGCTTTTCTACCAATTTTAAAGCTCAACAGACAATTCTGCTATGTAATGCAAGCAATTATCAATTACTTCCTGTTTAGGTTTGCTAGAAATGCCTGGTTGTCTCTCTTCCACTTCAACATTACTGAGTACACTGTCCTGTGATATTCAACCATGTGATTTAAACAATGACAACGCAGGAAGCATCAGTTCTTACAGTTACAGCTATGTCATCATTTCTAAGACCTAGAATTCACAACCTTGACTCTACTTATTTTCCAATACTGTTCTCATCTTTTTTTCTGTGCCTGCTTTTCCAGACAATAAGCTTGCTTTCACATGCCTGCCCTGCTCTCCAGACGTCCACAAGCAGATTGCCCATGCCTATGCCAAACCCTGAGAGAAAATGATCTGAACAGAACTACCAATTCACTGTCACCCAGGAGAATCTTACTTTCGTGCTCCTGCATTCATTTTCTTTTACCATGTTCCTATAACGTGTAGAGCACTGCTGTTCAAAAGGCATTTCACCCAGCATGTTTCATCAGCTTATTGTCTCTACGGAGTACATTAAGTTGCTCCTAGGTACTTGCAAATAAGAACAGAATTTCGTGACCCCAGGGAGATTGATATCACCAAAATAATAGTGTAGACATTTCAGTGGAAGAACAGAAATCCCTGGAATACATTAGAACATCACAGCTTAACCGTTTGGCCCAGTACTGCATTGCTCTCTCCACCTTCAACCCTACGAGCAGAGCAGTCGTTTCTCACAACCTGCTTATAGCTTGCATTTGCTTGACTCCCGCATGCTTCACAGCCACCTGTCCCACTCCACAAGGAACATGAATACAGCTAAAATATTTACACCCCACTTCGTGCCTTGTGCCTGGGCTTTTCCGGTGAATTGAAGTTGCATTAGAACCTATGTCCAGCATTAAACCCAGACCTGTGCTAAATGTACACCCTTCCATCACCTGAAGTTAAGGTCAGAAACAGAAAAAAGAAAACGGTGCATCTGGTTTATGTGAGAAGTTACTATATCTGTGCCTTTCTATCCAGGCTCCAAGGAGGAAGAAACACGGTCTCTCACAATATAAAATAAAAGCATCAGATGAGAGAGAAGTCCTGCTACAAAACAAACCCCAGGGAGATATATCCCAGCAGTCCACGTGCTGCAGATGAGCGAGTAGAGCTGTCAAGGCAGAGAGAATTGCTGAAATGGTCTGCATTTATCACATCCGTCAGCCACGTCTTAGTCATGTATCACTCCCTTTCAGGACAGATTAAAACGTAAAAAGTAACTCAGAAAGTGATAGCTTAAGTTTATGCCGCAGTAGGTATCACTTTTATTCCTTTACTTTTTTTACTGGGATTAATTCGAGTAACCTTAGTAGCAGTTTCATCAGCATAAGTACGCTACATTACTTCGTCCTTTCAATTTTTAATTTGCATGCTTTATCTCAGATAGCATCTTGCTCAGTAACACTCCTAAACCTGAAACCATGCTGTAAAAACCTAGGGAGGTATTGTCTTACCCACTGCTGAGAGACAGATCTCTGGAGCTCATCAACACTGAACAGCAAATAGAATTTCCCCTGGAAACTCAGAGATCGCATTTGCATGATTCTAAGTGTTCTCAGTATTGGATCTTTGATATTTACATTTCATATCAAAATGGGACAATCGGCAGCATACTGTGGCCCAGTGACAGCACGGAATAGGATTAACCACTACTTACGAGGAGGGAATTGGGGCTGTTCCATCTGGAGAAGAGGTCGCAGAGGGGAGACCTCATCGCCCTACAACTACCCAGAAGGAAGCTGCAGCAAGGAAGCATTCAGTCTCCTTTCTCAAGTTACAAGTGGTAGGATGTGAGACAGTGGCCTCAAGTTGCACCACTGAGGTTCAGGTTGGATATCGTAAAGAGTTTCCTGGTGAAGAGAGCGGTCAAGCATCAGAATAGGTTGCCAAAGGAAGTGGTGGAGTCCCCATCCTTGCTGTGGCATTAAAAGACATTGTGTAGCGATGCGACTCAGTAGGTCAAACTGATGCTTGAATTTGGTGATACTGAAAGTCTTTCCCACTCTAGATGATTCTGTGATTCTTCAGCGGATCACTCAGGCATCAGCTCATGTTCTGCCAAGGAACCTGGCTTTGTATGCTATAATAATTCATTTCATTTCTTACAGGTCAGATACTTAAGTCCTTCTTCTTTCCACCTTCCTCAGTTTCTAACACTTTTAATACATACATGGCATAATGCAAATAGTGTACTTTCTTTTCACTTTCTGACTGCCGGGACTGTAAGATTTAGAAGATTTTCTTCTTAAATTCATGCTTTAATTAAAAGAAAAAATGTAAAAAAAAAACAAAACAAAACCTACAGTTCCAGACATAATTAAACCTAATACACCGTTCCAGATAAGAAACTCTAATTAAGTTTCATCATCTCCTATCGCTAATCATCACCCAGTCAGCAAATACCTCGGGCAATTTCCACCCCCTTCTTCCCCTTCTGCCCCAAGGGGCAGCTGCCCCCAAAACCTAATTGGAACTTAAACATTTTCTCCCTGTAAAAGCTGGCCACCCTTGTACTCCAATTTAAAGTTCACAACTAGAGATGCTTCTAATGTTGGAAAAGAAATAATCAGCATCAGAAAAAGATATCTTTCTTGAAATACGTAAAATTAACATTCTGTGAACAATGTTTTGTGGAAAAGAAATAAGAAATGCAAGTTTCCAACCAGAAAATTTACAAGTTATCTTACTTAGAAAGAGGAACCAAAAGACAAAGAACCAAACATAAAGGAAGACAAAGGTTCGTGCAGATACAAAGATACGGTAGGAAGATTCTAAGACATACAGATTGTAAAACATAAAGTAACCCTTTTAGTGGCATACAAGTAACAAAACCTAATAAAAATAACTTATTTAGCCAGTTTGCTGCCAGTCATTACAGACTAAACCTCCTGGAGTTTATAGCTCTTCCCCTTGCTCGGGAATGGCACTTTCTGTTCTGATTGCCTGTGTCACGTGACATATAGATTGAGTTGAAGACTTCTGACTTTAGGACTGTCAGTCTAGAATCCATTCACACTTAATAAACTAGCAAAGAAAAATCCATTTAAAAATAATTGTACGTTCGGTCTGCGGTGGTTTGCTGAATTTGGGAAATATTTCTCTTGATAAATGACAACCTAAGAAGTTCTAAAGGGACATTTCTTCCTATCAATTTAATATTTTACTATTCATTCAGTTTCACAGCATGTATTTTCAGAATCAATAACTCCAATCCACAGAGGTATCCTTCTACCCGATCAGGTAAAAGGAAGACTAAGCCCCAGAACCACATGACAGCAGAAGAAATGCTGCCCTGGTAGTAAAGCAACTTTTTATGTTGCCAGCTGGGAGATTCAGGGAAAAAAAAGTGACCTTAATATACTCCTTTATTGAAGCTAGTGGAAAACAAATGCACTGAAACAGTAAAGATGCTTTATCCCAGGGAAGAGCTAACCCAAAGCCTCTGCACTATGTCTCAGCGTGCCATATGAACCAATATAAAAGAGATTCCCAGCACAGGCCACAGGTCCTGCCCTTTCATCAGAGCCAGCCTCATGCGCAACACCGGCAGCAATTTGGACATTAGGAAGATATGAAAGAAAAAATCAAAAACTATCTGAAAACTCCAAGGACTAGATAGAGGCTGTCCACTGGCTACGGCATTAAAATCAGAAAGGAAAATACGAGACAAGAAGGGCTACAGGCAATCGTATGTGTTGCTTCCTTGGATTCTTGTCTTGCTTCTTGCCAGTCCACGTGCTGCAGAGGTGGCTGCAGGCAGTGACAGACGTTAGTAATAGACTTGTTTCCCTGCCCTTATTAACTTGTGTTCTAAGACACTGACGATAACGTTTACAAAATATAGCCTCAATTTGTTCTGCGTACAGAGGCAGTGAACAACAGGGTAAAGCTGAGGCTCCTGAAGGGGAGAGGAAGCAGTTTTGACCTGACTGATCTGACTGACTCGATGAGCATGGGTGCGTGTGCTGAACAGAGCGTGGATGAGGCTTCTGAATGTTTCGCACGGCTACTGAGCTCGCTTGACTTTCCCTCTGCCTCCCCCCATTATTTGTCAAGTCAGTATTGATCACGTTAGATGAAAGCACACAGAGCTCTCCTCTCCTGGAACAAGTCAGCAGCGTGCCACAGGAGCACACAGCCTACCCAATCTGTAAGCGAAGGAACCACGTGAGAAAGGCTGACTGTAGGCAAAGGCAGCCCGCTCACGAGCCAGCATTCAGCGAGCCTTCATCTGAACGCCGCAACTACACGGAACCGCACACAGAGCTGATGGGAGCTTCAGAGAATTTCTCTTTTAGGGGAGATTTTATCTTATCAGTATATCATACAGCATTGCGAATGCTCCAGACAGACAAAACATAAAAATATTACTAAACCATCGTTACTTGACCTCATCCCGAAGTCTAAGTGATTGCTGTCAAAATCACACGCAACTGCTCCGCATCTGAAAAACTGATCTCAGTACGTATTTAATTATGCAGTGAAAGCAGCATCACATCAAAAGTAGCTAGAGTCGACTTTTGATTTGTGAGTTATATAATTCTCGTTCCTTTTAAAGTAATCGGCTCAACTCAACAAAACACAACTGTTTTGCACCAACACGGACTTGAATTTCCTACAGTTCATTCAGCAACAACCATCCTGGCTTCTAACAAACACTTTTGAAGGAACAAATTTCCAATCAAGCCATATTTTGGCAGCCCAGTCACAATTCAACATCAACTTCAGTTACATTGCAGAAATTCTTCCTTCAGCATCATTTGAATGCACAGTTGATATTAACACACATGATCTCTCATTACCGAGGATCAGATTTGAACCTCTTAAGTATCCGCTTCTTTTTTATTTTCCAAGCCAAAAAAGAAAGAAAGAAAGAAAACCAACAATGTTAAGCCTTGTGTTGGCTCAAACTTAGGAGATCTACGTGTTTTTTTTCACAAGGCCATGTTGTTTTATACCCAACAGTAACTTCCCTGCATACTTGAAATAATGCAATAAAAAGAGATTTCATGTCAGCTAGTTGACATTGCTAGTGAAATGCAAATAAGCTGCCAGCAAAAAACATTTTAATACCATCTATCACCAGCATAATTATCATACATTCATAAGAAAGTCTCACCCGAGTTACGGGAAGACTTTTCAAATTATTGCAGTCTAATGAGAAATACCTAACATGACTGAATAAGGTTGGTTACCTAACTGGTGACTTTCATGACAAGACAGGTAGGCTGGGTTGGAACAGAAAATCTTCTTATTATATTAGCATCTATAGTACATAAAAATGATCGTGGAATCCTGACAGAAAGTATTATTACGATTCCAGGTTACGAAGTACAAAGGAAAAATGCACCTTGCACAGCAATGCAGAGAAAGCTGAGGCGACAGTGAGCAAGCAGCAAGGTATAGCACTGAGGCAGGGAGCGGCAGCCATGCTGTGCTCAGAGAGCACCCCTGGAGCTGGACAGTGCCTGCTGTGCACGGAGCTCAGCAAACCCCCAGCCCTCTGCACCCAGGGGCTGCTCTGGCCATCACAGCACAGCTGGAGCTGGCAATGACAAGGGGCCACACTCCACTGCCCGCTGTGGAGATGCTCTTGGTCTAACTGCAAGCAGACTTGCAATACAATTGCATCAAATTTCCACTTGCTGCCAGAAAACTTGCTTGCTTTTCTGCTTTTTTCTCTCCATTGGCTGCCATCTATCACTGCACACGCTGAAAAGGCTGCATTAAAGCATCTGAACGTGTGCTCAACAGTCCCCATGAACAAATGTCACTGTCCACATAAATGTGAGTAACTGCCTGCATAGAAACAAACTTCTGCACCCTCTAACTACTGCACATTTTATAAACTGGTGCGTTACCAGCTGTAGGGTTAAAATAATTTCCCTTAAATTAGAAGTATCCCCATCCTTGTAGTGTAGTCTGAGGATGACAGGAGTGCACACGTGGCCCAGCTACGTGGAAATAAATGCTGCTTTTGCATTATGTTTAAGTCACCAATATGAGACACACAAACACAACCTATGACAGAAAGACAATCAGTCCAACGGAGCATTTCAGCATTGCAGGATGTTCGAAATAAAAGAGTCGGAAAAGTGCATTAACTCTTTAAATCACTGAATGGTGGGGGTTGGAAGGGACCTCAAGAGATCATTGAGTCCAACCCCTCTGCCAAAGCAAGTACCCTACAGCAGGTTGCACAGGTAGGCATCCAGATGGGTCTTCTGTATCTCCATAGAAGGAGACTCCAAAACCTCTCTGCACAGCCTATTCCAGTGCTCCATCGCTCTGGAAAGAAGTTCTTGCTTGCATTAGTTTTGCATTCCAGTTTCTGCTGTTGCTCACCACTGAGCCACACCATAAATGGTATGAACAAATTCCCGAAGGAGATGTTGCTTCTCATAACATCTACACATGTACAGAGAAGTAACAGCTTAAGCTCAGGTAATAGTTCAAAATATCATCTACCAAGCATAATTTTCATGGCAAGAACAGACTGCCTGTCCTCTTACACACAACCTCATTAACACGTGTCCAGGATGCCTGCCCAGAACAGATGGGACCCAGACTGAACCTGTCCAGTGTGACCTAGGAGACATGGCTTACAGGGTTTATCACGGTTGCAGTGTCAGAAAGAACATAAAGGTTTAAATAATAATTAGCTAACTATTTTCAGAGGCAAATACAATATATGCCAGGTTTGCTAACTTTGAGCTCAGCTGCCTTCTACAGCACAGTTTATTTATACTAGAGGCGAGAATATTTTTCAATGACTGCCGGAATACAGCAATATAAAAGATTTTGAAGCCTATATAAAAACACAGTTTGGGGCTCAGAAACACGCCATAAAAATACCTGAAATTATATTTCCAGACGTATATCATGCTTCTGTTTAATGTGAAATCTTCAGTTTTAAGCACTCAGCACAAAGAGACACTGCTCGCAAATTTCTAACGTCAGTATCAGTTAATTAAACCAGTTGTCATGCAGTAGATATCATGCATTGGGTGCAATATGCTGTATCCCTACGCGTAGTCCTCCAAGTAGACATTCAGACGAACAGAATAGGAATAGCAATACATAAGGGAAGAAAACAAACAGGAAAAGATCCTTAAAAGCATTGAAATGCAATGTGGTCAAAATTCCAGTTGCAACATCGTCCTGGTTTTGCCCGGCAGAGAGTTCGTTTTCTTCACGTAGGCTTGTATGATGGTGTGCTTTGGATTTTTGAAGAAAATAGTGGTGATAACACACCAATGTTTCGGTCGTTGCAGAGCAGTGCTTGCACAGAACCAAGGACTTTTCTGCTTCCCTGCCAGCAAGGAGCTGGGGGGTACACAAGGAGCTGGCAAGCACAGCTGGCCCAGACTGGCCAAGTGATGTCCCACACCACGTGGTGTCACATTCGGCAATAAAACTAGGGGAAAGAAGGAGGAAGGGAAGGATAGAGAGAGCGATGGCATTTGTCTGCCCAAGAAACTGTTGGGCATGATGAGCTCTGCTCTCCAGGGAGTGGCTGAACATCTGCCTGCTGATGGGAAGCGGCAAATTACCCCCTTGTTTAGCTTTTGCTTTATTTCGACCCACAAGGTCTCACACTTACACCTTTCCAATTCTCTCCATCATCCCACACAGAGAGAGTGAGCGAGCAGCCACGTGGTGCTGAGCTGACTGCTAGAGTGAAACCGAAACAACGTGGTTTAAAAAACACCATTCAGCACTTTTCCTCAGTCCTTCTCACCAGCCAACCTGTTAGAGACACCAGGCACCTGTCTTCTGCACAGAAACCTTGAGACAAGGTGCAAACCTTTGGCACGGAACTAGATGCTCCAAGCTATAAGCAGAAATCAAGCTGCCTCAGTCTGTGAGCTACTCTCAGCCTTTCTATCCTCATGCCCAAGAGCCAAAGAGTCCCACAGAAAGCACTGACTTCCAACAAGAGCCTTCTGCCCAAGCCCAGCCCAGACTACGCAAGGATGCGCAGTTCCCTGCACTAGCATGCAGCCATAAGACATCCACTGCCTGCCTTCTACCCGCACTGTGCACAGGCACTTTTCTGCTTCTTTTTCTTTCCCCTGATAAACATTTAATGCAATGCATGCATACATTCAGTAGGTCAGACCTTACCACCTGAGCTATTTCTACATTTCGCTGCTTTTATAGGAGTAAAAGAATAAATAAATAATGGAGCACTCAAAAACCACTTGACCAATAACCATCAGCAACCACTTACAGATTCCCACTCATTTTTATTTTGGCTCCAACAACTTCTCTGGGATGTCACTGAAAAGTAACCCTTAAGTCTTGCTATCTCATAACTTTATGCTGCCTGCTTGCTTCCTACAGAAATGTATTGATTATTTTAACAACATAACACTGAAGAATCTTGAAGCACCACCAGTATTAAGTTGACATACCAGCTCGCTCCACTTGCTGAGGGTTCAAGGACAAGCAGCAGGCGGGTTCAGCTGTTCAGCTATACTTTCTCCAGATACAAAAAATTCAACCTCCCCTTGGTACCCACAGCAAAAGATGAATGCTTGTCGTCCGTGTTTATCCAAACCTCTGTGATACAAACACAGCAAAGCATATTCAGCATGAAACCAAAAACCTAAGTGCCTCCTGATGTAAGTAGCGTCAGTGGAGTCGATCACTTACTTTTAGTTAGGCACATACCCTGCCCAGCCAGGTCTAAAATTACCACATTAAGGATTTCCTCACTTGCCTCTCTCCTAAGGCTAAGGGAAAACAGCTCCGCGCATGCAGGACTGATTTGATTACCTCAATCTTTTCTTGGAAATAACGTACGTCATGGCAATGTCAGATAACTATTGTTTCCTTTGTTCTGTTCCGAGGGGGGAAAATAATAGGTGTCAGGAAAGCAGTACCACCATGTGTCGTAGTAATAAAAGTGGCATATTAATGAGCATCCGTAAACCATTATAATTAATGCAAGGGAATGGATATCGCCTACTTAAACTCCGCAAGCATCCTTGTAGCTCCACACCCAACTGCCATTTTATTCCATCCCAGGGCTTTCTGCTCATAGCAGCTCCTTTGCAAAACCATCAGAGACTGAAAGGATGTGCTGAAGGGAATGGGTGGATACATTTTAATACTACGTGTAATGGCTGAGAACAGCCATCCAGTCTGTTCATCAGTGGCAGGAAAGGCATCCTGTAACCTACCTTAGGCATATACACATTATACCCTTGAGGCTAAAACATAATTAACAGGCTACAGAGAAAAGATGGTTAAGATGGATACGCACAAAGGTATGGACTAGTGTTGCTTTTACTTTTTTAAATAACAAAGGTAGATTTGTGAAGTTTACATCATCTTAAAATCGATATGCCTGCGTGTCACGTAGCCATCAAATAAATAGTCCATTTTGAAGTTTGGCTTCAAAAAACCAGCCTGACAATTCCCATTTTTAGGTGCACCTCTGAAAATAGAGAGAAAACCGCAAGTACCATCAAGGTGACACACCAGAATGCTTGAGTATTTATTAGCAGAATAATAACATAAGTCACAGAGCTCTGCCCCTTCAGGAATAGCTTTAAAAAAAATAAATAAGTAAAAAAAAAAAAACCAACCCACCCTCCTCATTTCTGTGATATATGAATTGCTCATTTCCACTTCTGGATGACTGAATTTTAAATCACTTTGAAAAGTGAGACCTCTTCAATTCCCACCTCTTCTTGGTTTACTTTAACTTCTAATTCACTCTGCACTTAATGTGTTCTAAGCCATTTTAATTCACATTCTTCTTGTATTTCATGCACCGGATTCACCCAATAACTCATTTTGATGATGCAATCTTCAAAGCACCTTTTGTGCTTTTTTTTTTCAGTAGGTTCTGGAAAAGATTCTTTTTCACTGCAACATTTCTTCCAGGTAACATTCACAGTATACTGTTAAAGTCTGCCATTAGTCTTGTACTTAGCATATGCTCACCTTAGCACAGCAACATCTATTATTTTTATTGTTGCACACTTTAGATAAGAACTCTACACACACACACACACACACACACACGGGTGCCTCAACCTGTCAGCATGTTGCAGAGGCTAAAACATCAGCACCACTGTGAAAAAGCTGCAAACTGGAGAATCTTTTGGAGTTCAAATACACAAATTACACATCAAAGAGCCTACACAGTTTTGCCATTCCCAGTACTCAAGAAATAAAATGCACTCTCCAAAACTAGCAGGTAGTTGAGGGGGGTTGCAATTTCCCCTTGTCCCTGGCTTATATTCTGACGCAGAGATTTGAGGGATATACCTTTTGCTGCTCCTCTGAAACTCTACAAGCTTGTAGAGTTGTAGCTCCACACAACTGTGAAAATCCAACGAAATTTGGCAGAATCATCTCAGTTTGCATACATTTATCACAGCCATCGAATGCCCTTCCAGCATTCACCACATTTCACAGCAGTGCAGCAGCCAGAGTAAGGCAGAAGGCAATGGAGAACAAAGACACAGAGGGAAAGTACAGCTGGGAAACATTAAGAGAATGGAGCTGCAGAGAAAAGTGAGCTGCCATATCCGCCAACGTGAATAGAAACACATATCCCACATCCTCCTCTGATGGAAGAGCACAAAGAGAGAAAATCCTTCTCCCCAAGTTATGGAAAAATTATAAATGAGAAAGAACTACAGGCCCCAACTTGGACTTAAACCACCAAACCACAGCCTCCATTACACTGATATCTGAGAGCTAATATAAACTCTGCTAAGGTACATCATCACTCCATCACAATCTTCTGATAAAAACAATTTAGATTGGTTTCTGAAGGAACTGGGAGCATCCTACATTCAGCACAAACATGAGACAGCAGCTAACAGAAATAGGGTAACACCATGAAAGACAAAAAGAATACACATTGAATGCACCCTTTCAGGACTTCATCCATTTCACCTGCTGGTGGTCAGCACTGTGCATGCTGAATGAGACAGAGGGTCAGCTATTACCTTTGTCACTTTTGGCGAACCACAAGTTTCTTTTATCTTGGCTTACTGTACTGTGGGAAAAGTCAGAGAAACAGGAGGCTGAAAGAAGTTTTCTGGCTAGAGTCCATTCCTCTACTATGGTAACTAACAGACTTACAAGCCTCCTTTCAAAACCTCAGTGACCCTCTTGTGCAACTAAAAAATTACATAAATAAATGAATAACATATATTTACGTAAACAGACTGCTCTACAAATAATCTTGACCAGAATAACACACAAATAAATCAAATCGGTCCTTCCAGAGAGCCTACTCGCTCAAGCATCCTTTCTCTGACAATGTCCCATAAGGAATGTCAAGGGAAGGATCAGTGCTAAGATATGTTGGCACTTCTCAAGTGCTCCTCATGGCCTTCCTCAAACAGAAGACTGTGCACCTACTGGTTAGGATTTTCCTCCATTGCGATGCACAGCTGCTATTTGAAACCTCCTGTCCTCCTCACCATCCTGTGGTCATGGTTTCTCCAAACTGAATACGTATTCTGTGAAAAAGCATTTCCTTTCTCACTGGTCTGACTGTGCAGGCTTACCAATGACATCAAAGACAATTACAGCAACTGCCTTATTCCATGTTTAGCCAAGATATTTTAATTCCGTTTTCAGTACTGCTTGGTTATTTTGTTGAGATAATCCAAACTTCATGTTTGTGGAATCCTTTTGCCTTTTAATGTGCCAATTCCACACGCATCAAGTCCTGAAATCAACACACCTTGATTTCTCAAGATACACAGAGCTTGTGCTGCTAGAGAGCGAAGCCCACGCTGCCCTAACTTTTGTGCTGTTAGGTATTTCAGGATGCTCTTACTAAACTGGTTTTTCCCACTCACCTTTAAAAATCAAGTACTTTGTTTCAAATACAAGCACAGTGAGCTCCTGGGGTAGGCCGGTAGTCATAGATCTAAACTGGGTTTTAACACATCCTAAGTGTTAAAAGTCTGATACAACCAGCTCTGATTTCTATTGCTCTATTGGCCATGATTTCTATTGCTCTATTGTCAGAAAAGTCAATGAGTACATCTAATTAGTTTGTTCAAAGAAGAATACAGGGGAGAATTTAATGACTAAATATTTCTGTTCAAGTTATAGATATGAAAAAGAAAAGAAATACAAGAATGAGCCATTCCAGGAACATGAGACAGCTTTGACTTGACAACAGGAAACTCTGGACTGGATTCCTCGAGAGGTTCTGCAACAGAGACACAGGCGATGATAGGCCTGCTGCAGTCTACTGACTGGGATAGACTTAAAAGGTAGAGAAAATTAATGCAACAAAAGGATGGTGAGGACATTAGGTATAAAGTAAAGGCTTACCATTTTTGTTTTGGTGTACCTCTTAATTAAACAATTAACACAGCAATAGTCCCAGAAGCTAAATGGAATGTATCTTCTGACCCCTATTAAGTAAGGAACATATGCATCGAGCCTGTTTGTTGACAAAGGCCCACAGCTTGTTATACAAAATTGCAGTGTTTGGAATTAAACTGTGTAATCTATGTAAAATAAGAGGGAGAAAGAGAAAAAAAACTTTTTAAAGCCTTTTTTTTTTCCCCCCAGAACTGCTTCCAAGCCAAAAATGTGCATGAATCAACACAGTTCAGTATGAGAGATGAGATGATTTCTCCTTCCTTCAAATAGAAACTGTATTTTCTTAGACATTTTCATTTTGAACTTTAAAAAATTAAAAAATTAAAGTATAGAGAGAGAAACTGTCAACCTGGTAATGTTAAAAACTGCCTTAATATTACTGAATGCAAACACTGAATTCGCAAGTCACTTCTGGAACAATTCAAAAGGCAAAGGACAAGATGAGGATGTGGAAAGGATCCAACAAGAGTATCTTGCAAAACAATGTTCCTATACAACCCAGTTGAACGCCCAGGAATTCACAGGGAACACTGCCATTAACTTCTGTAATTAGCTCCAATTATTTTGCACATACTGTACAGGATGTTGATCCTGGAGTGAAACAACATTAACCAAAGCAATTGGAGACAAGAAGCAAATGAGTCTAGAAGAGAATCTCCTTTTTATAATGTAAACCTAGAAACCCTCACAAATACTCAAGCATAGGTCTCTGCTGAAGCCTTTGGATGTACACATGCAAGCAAATAAACCTCATTTCACTTCCACATAACTACGGCATTTATACAGATAAACAGAGCTGCTCTGGACTGGACCACTTACTCAGCAAATATAAATCAGCGTTACACTCTTTTTACGTGGGCTGTAAATCTAGAGCAGCAAGACAATCTGTGACAGCAGAGAGATCAGGATCTGAAATATGATAGGACACATTAATCATGGTTTTTAAATGGTCTATGTCCATAACTGATGTGCATTCTAAATCATCCTGAACAGTCTCCCACACAGAACAGGATCTCATCAGCAGGAAATATTTTGCCCTTGGAAAGGCTGCAACATTGGACTGTGTAATGGCAAATATGTATAGCTCTTCATATGAAAATAATTACATCTGAATTTCAAAATTTCACATGACAAAACCTAGATGATGATGTTTTAAGGACAAGACAACGTTATCCTTAATCATCTTAATGCAATCAAGATGTTTTAAATCCTTGCCAGAACCAAAGCAACAACATTAGAACTGAAGTAACTTAAGCAGTATGTGGCTAAAGCACCATGTTTGTGTAACATCAAATCCAATTCACCAACGCAGCAATTATAAGAAATATAACACATTGATAACTGTCTAATCATGAACAAAGCCATAAAGATTCTTACACTGAAAATTCAATTATTTTTTTTTTCACTTTTATTAAGGTGAATTTAGGACTACAAGAAATGTAGTAGCTTGAATCACATCGTTTTAATTCTGAGTCCAGACACGCTCCTTTTAGAATGAATAACCTACAAGAATTCAGATCTCATCGTATATCTTCTTGCCTATGCTTGTAAAAATATTAAATCAGTTCTGTCTAGAAAGTTTCAACCACAAGCATGACTATCCAGGGTATCATACTTCCTACGGTACCTCGCACATGCCAGGTAAAACCAAAACGCACGTGAATGCATCTGCTTGCTTTTGCAGTGATTTATTCACTAGGTGCTAGGTAAAAACAACTATGTAAAGCTTGATATTGTGAAGAACGGAGATCACAATCTCCAAACAAGTCCAAATTATCGTATTCTTTCACGCCACTTGCATATTTTACAACAAAACAGCAATTAAAGAAATTATAAGCTGGATCAACCACTTAAAGCCTTACAACCACAAAAATCAGAAGTTGAGGAGAAAGATTTTTTCATTCCATTCCACTACTGTGCTCGCCTTCACATAATTCCTAACATACTCCAGTGCTCCATAAAGGCTTTCAACTCCAACAGACAAACACACACACAACATCTAAATCTAGTGTGGTAGTTAGATATCTCAGAGTGATCAGATACGCTTTTACAAAATGATATTAGCATATCAAACAGTCTCACACTGCTGGCATTTAACCTTAGTATTGCTGACGTCAATGTAAGAGGGATGCAAGAAAAAAAAAGTAGAGAATGCAGCACAGGAATAACCAATAAGACCAGCGTTCTTTTCTTCAGCTCTCATTATTCTTGAGTAATTTTCATAGCAAGGGATGAGAATTTGTCTTTAGTTGTCAGTTTACTACCCTGTCAATACAACATCTACACACTGGAAGGTATACAGTTTCTTTCAATTGCACTTATTTCAGGCTATTAGGTATAGTTCAGGCTAACAATTACATTGCTAAAAAATTCCTGCTTGGAAACAAAGGAGAAAACTGCAATAAAGGATAGCTCTCAGACTGCCATTTGTTAAAAAAAGGTACGTCCATACAATTGCAATTCGTGATTAAGACAGTGAAAAATAGTCCAAATTACTGATTCACATCTGACACAATTAATTCTCAAGTCTGTGAATTACTCTAGTCAGCAGCAAATATTTTGAATGTATTAAGAATGAAGACTCCATATCATCATTCCCATTGCTTTAGAAAAGAAAACAGCATTCATTCAAAACCTGGACGTGTTTCCATACCAGAGTCCAGGTAAGATGTTCATAAGGTGACCAATAATTCCTTAAGTAACAACCACACCACAAAACACAACTTTCAAGGTAAATATATATATGAAGAACCACGGTACAATTAAGACACTAATCTGGATTTTAAGATTAAACCAAAAAAACAGAGACTATCTCGCTTTAAAATTACAGCTGCCTTCTTTAAGACTCCACCATACACTGAGTTGCAATCCCCTGAGAGTTTTCTGAGAGACGCTGCAGGAAAAACAAAATCCTATTTCATACTCTCAGAAACAAACGATTCTACAACATGGAAACTAATTAGAATCAACACTGTTTTGATTTTTATGCCACAATACCTGACGTCTCTCTTCCCAGGTATTAGTCATATTGCACGCACTTGCATTAATGTTTATGACCGTAACTAAATCCACCTCGTTTAATCACTGTAATAAATCTACGTCTCAGTAGAAACCACCAAATGAGGTATTAATAGTGCACCACATAAACCTGTTAGGCAGTTTATACAAGTAAAACATAGAAATAAAATGAAAAACCTTCCTGTTTGGTTAAGCGTTAGACTTTTGGTGGTTCTGCACATGTGAGATAGACAAAAATAAAAAAGGACTAGCCAACACATCTTGCCTTGAGAAAGTCTCCTGTTTTACCACCCGAGTAAGTCTAAAAAAGGGCCACTGCTGTGGTTCTATGGCAGAAGTTACCTTTCAAAACAAACTTGAGGACAAGGATCATATACCACTTCTAGGACTCTTTGTACGAAACAAGAAACCAACCAATTGTATCAAAACGCTGATGGTGACTTGTATTTTGTTCAAGTTGCAAAGACTGATCTACAGCTTCAGCACAATCTGCGGGGTTTATTTAATTATTTGAGGTTTGAGGTCTGTAAAATGCCATCAATTATTCTGGGAAACCTGCTGATGCTCCAGTACATCTTTGCCTCTTTCTATGACTTTAGACAGCAGTACAACGTACAAACTCTAATCTATCAAACTGTAGGACTGCAGTTTCTGCTTCTGCTTAGATAAATACTCCATTCAACTGGTTCCTCTGCCTTTAATGTCATAGCTTCTTTTAGAAAAGACTTTGTTATTTTACTTTTCATTTTTTGTAGAAGTACTAAGATATAAATCCTTTCTTATTCTGGGTCCAGCGCTGTATCAAATTTGCTAATAGTGATGGCACAGCTTCACAGTCCCTTGTCATTTCATCTCAACTCAGCCTCACTCCTTCACTGACCTATCCCCAAAATTTCAGTATCTTTCTGAGGGACTAAAGCCCATTTCGTACAGGAAAATAGAGAAAATATCTACATCCATAGGAAATAAGTCCTGTTTGTCCCTACTCTTATATACAGTCTCACTGCCTATGTTTTGGTACCTATGCATTTATGAAAATTTTCTTATGGTCACCTCTACTTCTTTTTCCATTTTTTACGTCACTTAAAATATAATTGTATCTATTTTAGTGAAGAAGAGCATTGGGTCTTGGACCGTGCCCTTTTCCACTACTTTTCTTCATGATAGTTTCCACACCTACTTTGACACAATCCAGTCCTTAATTATATAGCCTAGCCTACCACATTCACAGAAAAGCAAGACAAACCTTACACATGACATTTATTTTTCTCCTTGAGAAAGGTGGCATCCTGGTTAAGATTACCCTGACACTAAAGTCAGCCCTACTCTCTGATCATAAAATTATTATTCTACTTACGGTGTTCCTGGACAATATTAATACGATTTCTTGCAGAACTGGAGAGACGTTACTCCAGCAGGAGTTGAAACAAACGTTTTGTGCATGTAAACATCAATAACACGTAAATATAAAACACTTACAGGTGACTCAAGGAGAACGTTTGTCAGCTTCAAATAGTATTACGTCGAACTTATTACCTTGGCTTGGATACACTTTTTTCCCAATTCATAATGCCTGAAGATGAAGCCTCAGAATTGCTAAAAGATGGCCTAAGCTATTTATAGTTGTCCTGACAAGTGCACAATTCTTCCTGTGCTGAGCTCAAACTTGTGCAACCAAACCAGTGTGTCCGGTAACTGATAGTTCTGCTTTTTCTGTTTTTTTTTTGAGCTAGATTACATGCCACCATTAACAGGTACAATGTGAATGCCTTTCAAATTAGCCACCCAAGTTGTAAAAACCTCAAGTGACCACAGGCTGAGAAACTCAGACCACTTCTTGACATGGCATGTGGCACTACTTGCTAAAATGTGACAGCATTCTAGTATCATCTGCCTTGCAGTAATTCTCAGCCCTAGTGAATATAGTCATTATTAGAGTGCAAGATGCTTTCCTACCATCTCCAGTTTTCCCCAGTTCACCCTTCCTGTCAGAATGTAAGAACTCACTTCGTATCCCCTATTTCCATGCACATTTATCTCACACAGGTAATGAAATACATTCACTTGTGCAATTCAAGACATATTAAATACATGTGTCTAACCACAACTCAGCTTCCAACACATTTTGAAGATGAAAACATCTTTGCATTTCTCAAGTGTAATTTCATTACCAGAATATTAAGTTACTTCAACGTTACTGGACTAATAGATATGCAATGAGAGTTTGGCTTTGAGTTTTTGGCACATTTAACCCAACATCAGATGCCCAAAGACCATCAGTGTGAAAAGATGGTTTGTATGAGTTAATCCAAGCATTCCTGCTTCAAAGAAATACCACTAAGGATTTACATTGTGTTAGCATCAGAAGAAAGAAAAACAAAACCACGGTGGAACACAGCCAGGCTGTTCACAGAGACTTCCCTAAAACTCTTTGCCTATGCTGCAATTTATATTCCCTGTAATCTAGTAAATCATACTAGAATGAGTTTCTCTCCTCAGTATCACCTCCCAAACTTCAATATGGGCAGAAGGTTTAACTTGGCCACCATTTTCGTAATGTTTCTGCGATGCTTCTTGAAACACTGCAAGCCATTTCACAGTTTTGAATGTAGCATTACATCCTGTGCGGATGAACAATCTTGAAACAAAGTCAAATCAAAAAGCAATCAGATGGCATATGCTAATTGAATGGCTGACAGGCCAATCTTAGTGAAGAACTTTAGCTTGAAACAAGAATATCAGTCCTACTTCTTTAAAGAATTCCTCGGAAGTCCGTAACAGACTATTTTCTCTATTTCAATAGCTATCATTCCAAAAAAAATAAGCTAGTTTTCAGTTATTGCAATTCAGTTTAGAAAGTCAGAAATAACGCAACCCCAGACAAGGCAAAAACAGCTTTTTATGCAACAAGATAATTCATAAATACACAAGAGGTAGAACTGAGTATGTACCTTCACGACAGAGCCCTCGCTAAGCCAACTGGTTAACAGCGTCACACCCTTGCCTTTAAATATATCACTGCTTGTCCTCCACAGAAATAAAAAAAAAAAACCCTCCTGAAAAGCTGATCTACCACTTCATAGAAAGCATAGCCAACTCCAGATATTTCTTGTTTACATAAGAAAGCTGCAAACGAGGTGTTCAAATGCAAAGGACGAAATAAAATCCTCCTCTGATGTGACAGTAGGCAACGCGCAGCAATGCGATGTTAGAATAAGACATGATTATCCTAATTTTAAAGGCATCTGATTAAATTTTAAAGACTAAATGTGATAGCACACATTAAAAAACAACTAATATCACTTAAAAGCAGAAAGATACCTAGTTCATGCGACAGTATACAACGACAGTAAAAGTCCTTTCCTCCTAGCTTTCCAGAAATAAGTCCTTCTTGCTAAGTTATGCACAAATCAATTCCCATCATCTCTATGCGCATTCCAGTTGCCAGATGACAAATCTCACAGTGATTTATTGACAGAATCCAGGCATCGTACAAGTTAACAGAAGGTGGGTGACTGACAGAAAATATTAATAGAGCGTGCCACTTTTACAATGCTTCTAGAATAACAGGCTTACCTCGGCAGATGGTCCCATTCCCCACATATCCAGGTTTGCAGGTGCAGCTATGTCCCCTGACAGTGTTGGTACAGATTGCATTCTCATCACAGTTGTGCTGCCCACTGCCACACTCATCATGCTCTACAAGGGAAAAAAAGAACAAGAGATGGTGAGCTTTTCAGCTTGAGGACGTAGCATCTTAAAACCAAGTGGAATAACAAGGGCGCCACAGCAGCTGGTTATTGGTAGTTCGGTCTGGGGAGTCAGCAAAGGGTTTGCTTTAATTACAAGGTTCAACAGCATCTGCATGGTGATTGTTCAGGCTCAAAAACGGGAAAGAAGAATCAGTGAGGAAGCAAAGCTAAGACAAAAACCTATGGAGAAGGCTATCGTGGAATAATGTAAAGACTAACCCTTGCGTCATTATCTATCACCAACAGAAATAAGTATAAATATAAGACAAGCGAACTCAGGAGAGGAGATCCTATCAATATCCTTAAAAACAACAACAAAAAGACACAATTCTGTTTTCACAGCCACTTGCTCTAATATACGCTGAGTAGGATCTTTGTTTAATAAAGTGTAATAACGTTTTATCTTTTTAGAGAAATATTCCTACCACTGGATCCCAAAGAAATTCCACATTTTGCTTTCACCCAGCAATTCTAACTGCTGTCCCTGGGCCTAATTCACTGCAACTCCTGCATTTTACTCTCCTGATTTATTTTATTCTAGTAAAGTATCAGTTAGAAGTGGTGAGCTACCCAACGAGGCTTCCCTCAAGCAGTTGGATTGCAGAAGGAAAACCTGAATGTTTTATGCTTTTGTGCTGGTGGACTTACAGTTATGTTCAATGGAATCAAGAAAATGCACTGATATTTCTGAAAACCATGCAAAGAATTTCAATATTAGACCTAAACAACACTCAGAGTTTGGCATCCTCCTTGGTAGCCTTCATTCAAATGCAGTAACCAGACTATCACCCTCATACTCAGAGGTATAGTCAGGTTCCAGAGGCTTTCTGGAACGAAAGATAAACTTTGGTAATACTAGCAAATAAGGAGTGTTCAAAGGATTACAGGGTCAATTCAGTCTTTTGTAAACCACAGAGAGGTGGTGCCTATAAGAATATTCATTGTCACATACTCTGAAGTAACCCCTCGGAAGGGCCTCTCCATTGACAACAGGACCACAGGCCTTGGCAGGCTGAAGTTGGCCCCTTCTTTGCCCATGCATTTATACAGGATGATAACCAATTTCAAGATAACTCAAGACACACGTAAACTTGAGTGGTACATTCCAAGGAACTCTTCAAACCAATATTTCTGGAATAGCTTTAATAGCTGTTTGCTGAACATTTATCTGATGCTTTCTCTTTTTCTAATGCATTTGACAGCTAAATGGTATGGATTGCCATCATTTTCCTCTAATGAGCATCAAAGCGAGACATCATTTGCTCCCTCTTTGCTTTCAGTAAGAAACTCTCATTTGCACACACTCAAACGTGTCTGGCTTTTGCTGATAACTTCAGGCCTACATTCATACTTGTTAGTTTACGTTGATCTCCAGCTCAGCCTTGTAATTGACTTCAGGACCTTTCCAATTTTCAGATGCCTTATATATTCAGAATGTTAGGCTTCCTCAAGGGCTGCTTGTTCTCTCCTTCATCCCTTCTTCTTCCTGCTCTGGTCTCATGGTGCTCTGATGGCTGCATCAGATGCCAAGATCATCAAGCTACCCTACAAGTAAGCACTTCACAAGCAAGCGAAACTGAATGATACTTCCCTTCTTTTAAAAAGAAAACCCTTCTCCAGGCTTTCTCCCTCCTCTTGCTACTTCTATTTGTTATTGTTATTAGATTGCAGGCGTATTGTGTTGTACTTGAGCTACAATGTGAGGGCCTTTGTCATAGGCCCATGTACACAGACGATTCCTACTCAAATAATTGCCAGAATTAGTTGATTACCTTCCCAGCACTTCAAATGTGAACAACGGATTCCCAGTGGTAACTTCTGTGTCTTGCCAGAACACAAAAGAGGTTATGCTCTGCTATGCCTTTCTAGGGCTACGACAATGTAAATCATTCTATTCACCTCTCCTGCAGATGTAGAGGTCCTGGCAATGTTATTTAGAACTGACTAAACAGAGGTCACTTTTTCTAAGCAGACAAAAGTTTAAGGAGTTAGCAACCAAGTTTGGAAAGTGGACCCCGCGAATCTGCCCTTAGCATAAGAAATACCGAGAGAATCTCCTCTACGTGAGCAATCCCAAGATTTCTTAGCAGCAGTTTGGCTGCAATTACGGGAACTTTAAATGAAATTTTCCCTGGTGTGGAGATGTCTACAGAACATGATGCTACAGTGTCAGTAAGAATGAGAAAGCTTTGATTTTCTGTCAACTTACAAAAAGCTTTTATTCCAAATGGGACAAGTCCTTAAGAGTCTGTCAGTAGGGAGTTATTTTTGATTTCATTCTCCCTCACCCTCTTGGTATCTATAGTGGGAAGTGCGGGTTGAAGGTCGGCTCATGTTTTGTTTAAATCCAAAAGAGATTACAAGTAATTTGCTAAGAACGTCACTTGCACACATCACTTTCCAGAGTCTCCCATTCAAGTGGTGATCAGGGAGAACTTCTTTTTGCTTTAACGCTACGGTTAAAACTATTTAAATAGATAACAAAGGCTGACAGAGCTGGTAGGCTTACTGAGAAGGACGCTACTGTAGCAGCTGCTAGTTTACCTTCTGCTTAATATTTCTTTCCTGCAAACAGAAAGAAGGTATGAAAGAACACACCGTGTCTCAAGCTTCAGATCATATTCTTGCTTCCTAGCCACCGGGCTACAACCACAGCTACACGAGCCACACATTTAAAAGCCTGGTATTCCTCTTTTGGGTAAAGACTTGGCTGAATTTCCCAAAGCTTTCATGCAGTTTTCCCAACATCTTCATAGTTTGTATTCTCAGAGTTCCTACTTCAAGCACACCAGTTTCAGAAGCAACGACTAAAAAGCTCATTCCTTCCCCAGGCTTTATCTGACGATGGCCATTTGTCTCCAAAAGCACTCAAAAGACCACTGGTAAGAAATTAATCATCTTTTTCACAATAATCTCTCTGCTGCCTTTGTTATTAAGTGTAAACTCCCCATGCATACGTTAAGCAATGCTTGTCTTGAAGAATATCTTTAAAACAACCTACAGAGAACGTATATTTGGGGAGAAAAAAAAAAGAAAAAAGAAGGAAAAAAACACCACCATTAGAAAGTTAACCCTGGTTATCTACTTGCCTCAGGCAACCCGAAATTGCTTCTGCTTGAGTTGAAGTCCGCTATGAATCTGGGGACACTGACGCTTATATACAGCTAGTGCTGCATGATAGCGCATACGCAGTGGTTAAAGATAAGTACTGTAGTTATCTTTGCTTTGTTCACTGGCAACCTAATAAAATAAGTTTATCTTGATGAACGGAATACCCGAGAGCAGTCTGACAGAATTCGTTTCAATATTACATGACCTTACAAAGGTAACAATCACATAAAAAACAAAGTTAATTCCCCAGAAAGTAGTTTCAAGCAGACAGTTGCGTATCTTATTTCAGGATACAGCAATGCATCCTACAAAACACCTTCTACTAAAAAACAGGCTGGTCTACATGCACACTGACCCTAGGGCGCACACACAATAACTCCTTTCTCCTGAAACCCCAAAGAAGAAACTAGGTAGAGTAAGTAGCAATGGGAAAACAGACTGTTTCCTGTTAAAGCCTCAGTAACACAGATACATGAGACAGCTAAAACAAGCACAATTACCCGACTGCCACAGAGTTGGGACCACACTGCATCCCCCTGCACTCAGGCATGTGGACAAAACAGACTGACCCTGCTGAAGCAAGCAGCACACCACTCCAACATCCGCAACCAACGCTTACTGTGCAAACATGCAAACGACAAGGAGTAACTCATCCCTGAGTGAGGCTGAAAATACAACCAAACTCTGCAACAGTCTACAAAGTATTTGCTATCAAAGATCACACCTCCTCTAACAGCTGCATTAGCTACACCTTCAGCCACAGCAGACTGATCAGACAGGATGCATTTCAGCTGAGAAGCCGCTCTCTGAACAGACTTTCAACTTGCTTCAAAACACAAGTATGTATTGAGGCCCATGAAGGTAAAGCACCTACAGGTTGCAGCAGCCTGTGTTTTGCAGACATCAAATAAGCACGCATTCCAGCTGCTGCACCATGAATACGCTGGAATTTCATGCTGAAGAGGCAGACTCTTCAGCATGAAGTACAAGTAGGTATATTCAAACGCCAAAGAAGTCAACAACCTTCAGGCACCAGTTTTTCTGCCAAATATTTTGTATACACATTTGTCTAGCCTGATATTACTGAGGAAACACATCGCTATTCTCTTTAGCATTACTTCATAAAACAGCTCTCTGTTTTGGGCTGCAGTGAAGTAGAAGAATGCAATAGGGAACATGCTGGGGAGGCAGAGTACTACATGAAGATCTGGGCTGCCTGAAGTACCGTATTCTGCAGAAAGCCATCCAAACCACGCTGCAGAATTGTACGTAGAGTAAAAACCATCACACGAAAACAATTCAGAGCACGTACAGAGCAAAACTAAGATTCAGCATGCATTTGTAAATACAGACACATGTTAATTCCTAAATAAACAGTTACAGGTAAATACAATCTTTCTCCATTTGCGTGCACATGAAATGCGGTGCTTGTGAAAGGTTCTAGGCAGCCATGACAACCAGCATCAGAACCGTCAGTAGTAAAAAATGGATTACTGCCATACTCTTGAAGTTTGGAATATTATAAATATCATTCATATTTTTACTGGAAAGATATTTGCAATAAATCATCTTTACGCAATTACACAAGCGGTAGACAGCATCTCGTGTGTATGGTTTTTAAAAATCATAGAATCATAGAACCACCCAGGTTGGAAAAGACCTACAAGATCATCCAGTCCAACCGTTCGCCTATCACCAACAGCTCCCACTAAACCACGTCCCTCAACACAACATCCAATCGTTCCTTGAACACCCCCAGGGTCGGTGACTCCACCACCTCCCTGGGCATTCTTCAGAGTACTTTACAATTCTTAGGATGCTTCTGTTTCCCCTTGCCGAAAGAGACACCACCAGCAGGCTTACTGGGTTTGTATGGCCTCTAATAGTAGACTTCCCTTTCATTCGGCTCCCTCTTTTTTCTCTCTGCATGTTCTTGAGAAAAAAATCATGTAGTTGGGTTGCTATACTATTTGTCCAAAATCTTTAATGGAAAATTGGAACCACCGTTTGAAAATACACAGACATAGGCTAAGCACCTTTTAGTCAAGAGTCACAGGCAATTGTAACATCAGGATAGCTTCCCCTTACAGAGTTCAAAAGCCTATTCTAAAAAGGATGTTTGATTCAGGATTTATTTTGTCACAAGCGTGTTGACCTTTCTATCTTTTTTTTATTATTATTATTATTATTAGATAAGAACGTTCTTCTAAAAAGGACAGGCACTGGAATGCAATTACTGGAGACACATCCCATGGAATGGTCCTTCACCATAGCTGCTTTCAATTCTTGTTACAAGAAAAGGCCCCGATTTAAATTGGCTCAGAAGATGGGAACATTTTTATTATTGTAAGGATTTCCTTCCATTAGTTACCCAAAGCCTTCACACTTAATAGAAAACATTCATCTTCGGAAAACTTTGTGCAAAGATTCTGACTATTTCTATTTATTCTTACTTTTACAGCATTGAAAGGAAATCGATGTTGGTCTTTAAATTGAGAGAGGACAACCGCTCCTGGGGTACGCAAGCGCAAATGCAGTAACCACTGCTATACACCGACGGACGTATAATAGAGAGACAACTCTATCAAGAATAGCAAGGTTATCAGATTCTACCACTGTTTATTAATAGAGACCACTTGTATAGAATACATGCTCTCATGTAAAATTAATTAGCTGTCTGGCTACGCTTAAGCAATGGCCTTTTGAAACTGTGAAAGGAGAATGCCACCTCTCTGAATACTTTTAAAAGAACAAACAAAGCTCTGCTGCACGGCATGAAGATTCAAATATCTATTTAATTATTAAGGCCTTGAAAATGAGAAATAAGAAATAGAATTCAGGAAATGTTGTGGACTTAGCAGCATCGGGATTTCAGCTCAACAGAAATTCTGATGAAACAAAAAGGATAGCTTTGAAATAGGCCGAATAAAAAGAAACTATACTCTGTACACATGGGAAGACTCTCTTCCAGAAAGTAAAGGCAATTAGGAATGAGATACGTACATCAAACAGGTTAGGTACAAGAAATTACCTTGTGGATGGCAAGCTGGTAAAAGACAATAGTGAACACAGGCAATCCTAAACAAATCCGTATTTTCACCTACTTGCGAGCAGCCATAAAGCTGCTGAGGGAAGCCCTGAGAGATATCAAAAGGGACTTCAGATCATTGGGGCAATTAGCTGATGGAGCAGGAGTACAGATGGAGTTTTCTTCTCTCCCCTCACTGGCAGCGAGGGATGCTGAGAGGAGCAGGAAAACCCATCTGATAAATCCATGGCTGGTGTCCTTTCAGGAATCTTGGCTTTATCGCCCATGAGGCGGATTACTCCGTGCCTGGCCTGGTGGCTGCTGATAGCATCCCCCTAGATCATAAGGGAAAAAGAATTCTTGCCCAGAGTTGCCCTCTATGTCGAGAAGTGGATAGGCTGCCTCTGAGAAACATTAGTTTCTAGGTTAAAATTAGGGACTGGACCAATAAAGGGCATCTAGTGGTTGGAGTCTACTGCAGGCCACCTGATCCAGGTGAGCCTGTTGATGAGACGTTCTTGCTTCAGGTGCAAGAGGCATAACACCCACACGCTCCCATCCTGGTGAAGGATTTCAACCACCAAATATCTGCTGGGAAGACAATACTGAGAGCTGCAAGCAGTCCAAGAGACTCCTGGAGTCCATTGAGAAAACCACTTTCTGGTTCAGGTATTGGACACACCCACCAAAGGTGAAGTGTTGCTGGACCTGGGGCTCACTAATGTGAAAAAGACTGTAAAATTTCATACAGAGAACAAATTAGCTCTCATATAGAGAGTAAATAAAGCTTTGGAACTCATTGTGACGTACTGTGCAGAAAGAAAGAGACTATACAGTTCCAGCAAGGCCGGAGCGGTGAGTGACAAATAGTGACAGATGAATAGCAAGAACAATTCTATGAAGTTCTCAGATTCTCTAAATCATAGGACATTCACTTAGGAAAATAAAGAAATCACAAATAATGACAGAATCTGAGACAGCATAGCAGTTGCCACTGCCTAAATTACAGTTTGCAGGAGAGATGCCTGTTACCCTTACATCTTAAGATACAGTTTTATTCTGCCTGTTTTGCTCAGAGCTAAATAGAGTCCAAACACCTGCATTGTGTCAAAAAAAAAAAAAAGCACCCTAAAGCAATATGGTACTGATTTATTTATAATTGCAACATGACTTAATCTAAAAGGACAGGCTGCTTTTTAACCAGAAAGTCGTGGAAGCTGCATGTTTTATTAAGTTGATACCAGAATCTCATCTTCCTGGTATTTTCAGTTCAACAATAGCTGCAAGCTTCATTTTGCAGACCGCTCGGAATCAGTACTAACTAAACATATGAAATTTACCTTTTGATGCAGCTTTTCAACACGGCTTGATGAACTTCGTATTAGTGACATAAGTTCAGAAGAATTTTTTATGCCAGCACTCCGTGGCCATTTAACTTCCACACATGAAAAAAAAACATTACAAAAGCCATACGAAGCCTAGTTCAAGCTTACACTAAAACGTACTGGAGCTACTGCAACGTATTAAGGTGGCATTGTTTCTTAATGTAAGCACGTGCGTGTCAGAAGCACCAATCTGCTCACACAAGAACACATAAAATCATAGTTAAGGGCACACGTTATGTCTTTGCACCCGTCAGAGATGCAAGGACAGGCCTGCAGAGCGTTGGCACGCGCCTTACCAGCGATACGGAAGTCACAAAGACTTAGACCATTTCCCTTAGTTTGTCATTGGAGAAGTCAGAGCCAAGCTGTTAGGTTTCCCCCCTCAGACTTACCACCCTTCTGTCTTATGCATGAGTTTCTAATTATACAAGTGCTGCAAAAATGATGGAGTCCATTTTATTTTACGCCTGTGACGGAGTACTTACTGCAAGTAAACTGAGTATTTACCTAGTTGCAACTCCCTTAAGTAAGCTGGTGAGCTCAGAGATTATTAAAAATACATTCCTAAAAAGTGGCTTCTAACACAGTATTTAAGCACCTAAACGACCAAATGGTTTTCTCTGACCCTAACTTCCCCCGATGCTTTTAACCAGGACAAACGGGCTCTCAGCACTTCAAAAAGAAAAAGAAGTCTCTTTATGTCACTGTTGGGTATCGGTCTTCAGTTTACTCCAACAGCATCCCAAAGATACCACAGAATTTGTAAATGGAAGGAAGAGATCAAATCGTTTTACCCCTTGAAGCGTGCAACTTTAGCATTACGTTAACTCTCATTACACAGAATCAATTTTGACCTGTAGACAGGAATGGCAACGAGTGAATCAGCATTTCCTGAGGCACCTATGTTTTTCCCTGGAGATATTCTGCTGTAATAGCAATCACACTAGACCAAACCCTGTCCTATGAGTCCTGACGATATCCCAACCTGAGTTTCTTTGGCTGCAGCCGTTCACTCTTACAACAGCAAAACATGGCACAATGTAAAGACGCCTCTGCTGAGAGAAAAGGTAGTTCAAAGAGAATTCTTGTGCCGTGCATTGCTCAGCCTCTTGTAACTAACTGCAGGATAATGATGGTGCAACTTTATTTTGCACTTTTCTCACTTAAGTAGAAAATAACAAAAATTACTTAGCTATGCAAACTTGTAAGACTGGGGGGAAAAAAAAGCATGGTTGATGGAGGTTTATTCAAAAAGAATACTCTTCTCTAAAAGACCTCTAACACAAATGCTTGGAAAAGTCACTGGCAAACCAAGGAAACTGGCCACAAACAGATTCTACTGCCAAAGACAAACAGCAATTGAAGCAGAGAATTAAGCAAAAGAGTGCAAGGTGTAAGAAAGGTGTCTCTTCTCCAAGACAACTTCACACAGCATTTCGGGGAGAACAGAGACAGTAACCTCAGCTACCTAAAATCAATGAACGTGGAAAGCACTGCAGAAGTACATTGGAGATACCAAACAAGTGCCTCTAGGGGATGAAGTGGCATACATTTTCTGGATCCCATTCCAATGTTAACCAGGCTGGCACGCAAAGTGCTATCTGAAGCCTCCTTGCTGCAGGTGATAGGATGCTGCACTCAGCCTTTGGCAAAACATGAAATAATTAAGAAAAACAAAACACTAGGTGTGAGGAACGTCTTCAAAAAATCAATTTACAGAAAGCAAAATGAAATTCCATGCTTAGCTCGAGTACCTAACGTTGACAAAAACAAGTCCGTACGCATATGCATCAATGAAACAGAGAAAGCAGCATTAAATGACCACAAATCATGAAGGAAACATGAAAAACGCAGGAGGGTTAGAATGTTTCACCGGAAAAAGCGAGACAGATGTCAAACAAAAGAAATAAAAGGAGAAATGAGAATCAAGCAGTGGTGAACTTAGGAAGAAATGCCTTCTCTTCCCAACAAAAAGCAACATCAACATTGCACAGCCAGAGAGCTTAAACGAGCATCCAGAAGCCCCTGGTAAAATGAAAAATAATAAAAAAAATAATAAAAGCATGTCTTTTTGGGGGAGCTTTTTTTGCTTTTTGTTTTAGCAGTATCTGTATTTTCCATGCTTTTATGCTACATACCATAGAATAATATCATGAGGAAAGTCGATGGAAAACAAAGTATTTCGTTTTAACAGGCAGCTGTCTTCCAGGATGTTTTTAGAGCACGTTGTCTGAAGAAGCATGTATTTTCTGACACACCTTTAATTTCTGTTCATGGCCTTATACAAAAGACTATTTTAATCTGAGTCAAAACCTACGTCAGGAAGAAATGCCCCCTGTAAGATCAAGATGAAATATCAGCAAGGAAATTTTTTTTCCTTTTGTTTGAAGATCAACAGATATCAAAGGCCTAAATTTTACTTATCTTAAATCTTTTTCTTTCTGAATGATGCCACACTTAACTTTTAGCACTGCACGAAAGCACATGCACAACTATTTCCAACTCTTTCCATTTTACAGCATAGAGTATTTGCCCAATAGTCTACCATCTAATCCCCTGACCCACCAATGCTCCACATTTTCTTTAAGAAAAGGTTTCTTCCAGGCAGGCTCTTCAGTGGTTCTAGCCAGTAGTCCTGAGCCCAGCCCTGGGTTGTGCAGTGGTAACAGGCTCTGGAGTAAGCTGTCCAGCCTGAGCTTTCTCCCACCGCCAGCTCAACCCCTTGCTACATTTCCACCTGAACAACAGTACAGACAATCCTCCACAAAGGTTTATTACTTCCAGTCCCCCCAAATGGAAAGTGATCATCTGTAAAGTAGTCTTTGCATTAAAATGCAAAATGAATGAATATTGATAGGAATAAAAAGCTTAGAACTACAGTTTGCTAACCTCTTCACCCCAAACAGTATCTGCATTCTAATGATCTCAGTGAAAAAGTACTCCCATTAAGAGGATCATATTGCACAAAGGAAAAGTTTGGAGAAAATGGCTGCAAGTCACCCAGAATAAAGTTAAATTAAAATCCACAATATGATTATCCTAAATTGGATTAAAAAACCAGAAAACAAAGGAAAATAACCTCCACAAAATACATGCATCTATTCATATAACTTGCTTTCGCGTTGCTTTGAATCCAATTACAAGATATTTTCCAGGGAAGAAAAGCAGGATTATAGAGAGCACTTCAGTGCAGAAAGAGGAGCAACGATGCTGTTAGATAAACTGAGCACAGACCTTCCAGCAGCGCATGCCTAGAGTTGTAGAAATCACAACCCAGTGGCAAGCACATCGGGCACAATCTGAATTTCACTCCTCTCTCATTAAATGACTGCACAACTTGGTGACTAAGACTCTCTTGCCACCTCTTCTGCATAGCAATGTTTAGAAAGGTGCTGTGTCAGTGCAAAACTCATCTAATGTACTGAAACTTTTGACCAACGGACAAGAATGGGTAAGAGACCAGCTTTATCGCATTTGACCCATTTGAAACACAAAGGTAAGAAATGCAGTAGAAACCTAACAGATGTCCACGTTAGTTGGGTTTAGCGTTAGCCAGACAATGGCAGGGAAATTACTGGAAGCAAGGTGCCATATACACTGACATTAGCTTCCTAGACTTCCCGTATCAAAAGAAACACGATGATCAAACACTTTTCTTATTTAAACAAAGACATACTTTGCATAACAAATAATAGTCCTGCTTCAGACACCATCCACCTCTAACACCTGCAAAAGCATTTCATGTCCTCGCTGCCTATTTCGCAGATGAATTCTTCCCTATAAAGAGGAAGAGACAAAGATACCCCAGTTCCTCCACCTGCTGCTCCCGCTGGTGTCTTACAGGGCGGGTGCGAGAATAGGCAGCGATATAAGTACAGTTGGTATGTAGTTTGGATAAACACTATTGTTTCAGTGGTTTAGCATTTCCATCTAAAGGGGCTCAAACCCAATCGTTAATGACCAGTGTTCTGTGCATCACTACTGTGACCCAGTTGATAGATGCCTCTGAACAAAGAACACTGTTGCAGAGAAGAGGTATATGCCTTTCCAAAGGATGTACAAGTGCTGCAATCAGCACTAAATTAGCATTACAGAAATTAAGCAACTCTTCCCATAGAGGAACAATGGAACTTTTCATTTTAACCACTCCTTAGAAAACCTGAACACACAGACAGGGCCTGCGGCATAACGGTGATGAATTCCCTAGAGGAAGCCTCCTGCCACAAGCTCCCATACATACAAATTGCATGTCAGCTAGAGCCCTCCACCTAATCTCCATTTTACAGCAACAGAAGCAGTATTCCTATGCATAACACTGACAAGCACATCAGTGCTGCAGGAAAAGATCCTTGAATTAAGATGTTAAAAATGAATAATAATTTGAATAGATAAATATTAAACGCTTAATTTAGAAGGAAGAAAAAGGATTTATTTTGATACTAATTCCCCCCCCCTTCTGCCAGTTGATAGAACTGTGAAGATTACAGGTGAAACAAATTAGTGAAACAAAACAATCGGCTGGAACAACAAATTGAAGTGCAATGGGATGCCTCATGCCACTGTAACCCAAGGAAGTCAGTCATTCTGTGGCACACACCTCACAGCATTCACATGCAGTTAGGAAATTAATAGGATAAAAATGTTTCAAATATTTAACAAGAGGCAAGATAAGGTCAGCCACGCTAATTTTTCAGCTGAAAATTTGTACGTAAACAGTACTGATTCTTTTAATTCTCCTGTAATGAGAGGAATGCCGTCTTTTTCAATCAGAAAGATCTTTATAACTGGTGCATGCTTGGCATCCTGTAAAGTGTTCACACTGTTTCAATTGAACAAGGTGCCACTAGCAGTGTCACCAGCAACCACACCAACACTGGCAAAATTGCTGTATTTTCCAAGAGCTTGCGTAGGCAGAGATGCCAAGTAGGAAGTTCACTTACTTAATCCTATGAGAAACCTGAATGACGATGCACTCCAGTATTTGACTCTTAATTTTACTGAGAACCGTGTCAAGGTGTGGAGTTTTGGAAACAGTCCAATACAGCCCAGCAGTTTTCTGCTGGAGGAGTGACAATGAGGGAATATAAAGAGAAAATAAGTGTCACGAGGTACCTCCTTTGTTTTTCATTAAAAAAAAAAAAATAAAATCCATGAATAAATAACTGCGGTACAATAAAGGAGAAAACTATTATTAAAAATGAGTTTAATGAAGACAAATGATTGCTTCCATTGAGGCTGTGGCATCTGGCAAGGAAGAATCAGCCATACAAGGCATTCAGTGTTTCCCTGAAACGTCACTAGCCCAAGCAGCTACAGGAAACCAGTACGTTTGGACTGGCTGAACCAACGGTTTGTTCTGCATCCCAAGTCAAATCTTTTCTTTCTAACCCATACTGCTAAAATACACTCCTACTTTCCATTCTCTTTCCCAACAATTCACAAGGAAGACTGATATTTTGTGTTTATTCCCTTTGAAATACTTGACATTATTATAGCCCATGACTTTGTTTTGTTAGGTTTTCAAAAACCCTTTCAAAAAGAAACAGTTACTATTCTGTGCTGCTTGCTGAGTGCCATTTATTGCTTGAAAAGGCACAATGTAAGTTGTATAATAATAATATAGCCATCAAAAGAAGACCATTAACTACAGAAGGATTACCGCCTCATTTTAGGATGGGCTTTTCTCGTTTTCCATCTAGGCTGAAAGGGATCACCACATCTCTGATCAATGCTGGTTTGATAACCATTGGGCCAGGCATTGGAATATAAAAAGATTTAAAGATGATAAGCAACAGTAAAGGGAGAAGAAAAAAAAACCAACAAACTGAAAGCAGAGTATCTCTGAACAACACATACAGTGGGAGAAGCTTTGTAACTCAAATTTCAGCCAGCTGCACAAAGAAAGATGAAAGAGCAAAGGAATAATATATGAATTATTTCCATGTGACAGTAATAAAAGACACAGGATGACAAAGCCATGGAATCAATAAAATAGAACACAAATAGCTTTATATTCTAAATAGGAGCTAATGAGTTACAAGTACAACTTCATACTGAAAAAGACCTGAGCTCCAAGAAAGGAAAAACTCCTACAAAAGTGAACTGAGATGAAGTACATGAGAATATTTAACAGTATTTTCAGTTGAGTTAAACAAAAACACACCTGCATTAATACACAAATTTCAAGAAACTACAGGAAAAAGCATGGGCATCATCGCTAAGCAATGTCTGAAATTCACATTGCTAAGGCTAAACTTTCCTGAAGTTATATGGGGGCAAGAGTCATCGTTTGAACAGTTACAGACAGAGAATTAAAAAGAAAAGATTAAAGATATATATATATATAGGAGCAAAAAAAAAATCCCTGACTTTTGTGTATAATTTGCACTTTATTGAAAAACTATGATAACTAATTCACAAAAATATTCAAATGCTCTGAAGGATCTAGAAGGATTCATACAGAAGTATCATAGTCCTGTAGTCATTACTGTTGCAGCTGCTGTTAAATACTCTCTAGCAATTATTTTCCTCTGACTTTTTTGCTTCTAACTGATCAGCTTAAGTCATATCAAGTTCACCTCATCTAATTATATCAGATATTTCATAATAACCTGCCTGTGTTTCCAGAAACAGTTTTAATTTAATCACGTTAAATGATCGTATTTTTATATCAGAGCTTATAGTGTGAAGACACTGATAGTAAGGTATCGTGACAGATGGAAATTATACCAGCAAAAAGCATTTGAAGGATTTAAACAGAAAGCACCAATAGTCCTCCTCTTTGTGAATCATAAAAATGATGAAAATGATTATTTTTCTGAGATCCTTATAATACTCATGTACCTACTTAACTTTCTTCCTTGGAAGGTCACGCTTGTTTTCTTTAAGTAAATGAAAAGATTTTAAAGATGGTGAGTTTTCAGTACTTGAATGAATAGCAGCTACAACAAAGGTGTATAAACTGAATAAGAGAGGACAGAAAAAAATAATCTTTTTCCCAGTGCTAAAATACCTTTTTTAAGCATGACTAACATGAGTAGTTTCATCAGCTAGGATTTAATTATGAAACTACTGATTGTCATGGTTCAAGGTAGAAAACGATCATTAGACGGATGGAAGGATTCCTTCTACACTCGTATGGAGGCCAAACATTTTCTCTGGGGCAACCAAGTTTGCTGTCAAAGAATTAATACTAGATGAACAGCAGTTCAAGGTGCCTGTTTATAACAAAAAGAAAATATATTTTATATTTAAAAAAAAATAATCATGTTTAGACTGCTATTTCAAGAATTTGGGGGTAAGACAATCCAGGATTAGCTTACACATCCACTAGCCTTCCAGTTCATACGACTTTATTACTTTCATTACTGGCTCCTCACTTACTGTTAGGGGGACAGAAGACCAAGTTTACACTCGGGTTGGCTGATCTTCTTACCTTCATCTGAGGTTAGCTGAATCACCTCATGCAGTAGTATAGGACTAATCAAATTAACTCAAGGAGGAAAACCTCCAAGTGTATTCCACACTCTAGTTCCTATTGGTTCTTAGACAAAAGTACAGACATCATTGAGGACAGAAGAATAGCATGGGCTTTAAAGACTAGACTTGCACGTTCATCAGGAGGCACTAAGAGTAGGTTTCTCATGTCTTTGCACTAGAAAGGCTAATGTGTTCAGCTGCACTACATAAAGATTTAACACACTCCACAAACAAAAATGATGGCCTTTCATTTCAGGCAAACCAAATCATTGGACAGAATTGATTTCATTTCTAATAGCAGAAGAGAAGACCTTTAGTCTCTGCAACGAACATCTTGCTTACAGAAGAATGTTTAGAAGTTAGCCAGCCTGTACAAGGTGCAGTATGCTCTATCATTTCAAGCTACTCTGGGCCATAGCAAGTGAACAACCTACAAGAGTTGACAAAGAGGCATAGTTTGGGGTTATTCTTTCTGTAGTACGTATCATGTCTTATCCTAACAACATTGTGTTTCTGAAAGTTAACGTCACATTGAATTCCAACGTAATCTGAGAGTGAAAACCTTCAGACTAACACTGCTTTTATGGCAAATCTCATTTATTAAAAAATCTAATACTAGGAGTTCATAATAATTGCAATGATGGATAAAAGTACAGTAAAAAACAAACACCACCTTTGTAAAAACGCATAAGCTATGAAATGCTCACCTTTGTAAAAACTTATCTTGTAAGCTACGAAACGCTCAAATAAGTGACTGAAGCTGTATATTCACCAGCAAAGACTGATTTAAAGAACTCAATAAATAAATAAAAGATTCAGAGACGATCTGAGAAGTCACAAGACCTTTTCTGCACAGAAGTATGGAGCCCACGGGGCTATCGGATGAGAAACACCAGCAGTAGTCATTAAAAAAATTACTAGTAAAATTCCCCCGTGCTATCAGTTTGTTCCCACACAATACACAGTAAGGAGAGATGGAAGAGTTCAAAGCAAGGCGAAGTCTACATACAGTCTGAGATTTGCTGACAACTCGCTACCCAGACTGATGTTCAAAAAGGGAAGGAATTAAATTTCCAGCAGATGCGTAACACTGCAAGCTCACATTCAGCCTAAAAAGTATTGTTTTTGACTGGAGAGCCAAAACAGGGCTACAGCAGCATCCAGTAGCAAGCAACAGCACAGCACCTTACAAAAATCTTACCTATAAATTAATTAGTTCTTAAGTCTAATTAGCCTTAAGTTTCTGTGAGGCACTACTACATATTGCCTTGATTTATTTAGTCCACAAATCTTAACAGCTCATGAGTTGCACCATGCAAGTAAAACAGGTATAGCAGCTTTTCATGTAAGTAATGATTTATTCTCATACCATCTGTTGCTCAAAAACTTACATAATTAGGACCAATCTACAGAACAGGATCAACATTGATCTGTTAATGTTCTTCAAGAGCTGTCTGAATTCACCAAGCGTGATAAGCACTTAACCTACACGTAACATTAGTTTCTCAAGTTCACTGTACTTTGCTAATCGGTTTTAATCTCAGCATCTCAAATTAACTGCGTTAAGCACACTACACTTTTCATTAGAACAGACGTTTGGACCGTAAAGGCAATTAACCCATTGAAATAATGTGAGAAAAACAAATATCTCTAAGGGCTTCTGAAAAAAATAACAGGTGTGAGCTTCATATTTCAAAAGTAGTAAGAACTCATTTTTTTCAGGGAATTAATTGGCCTCTTTTCTCCAGCACAGAAATAAAATCCACATAGAGTAATAACTGCCCTTGGTTCCCAATCCAATTTATGGATCCTGTCAGGCAGTCTAATGGCACGGATGATTTTTAATAAATCAACAATCTCAAAGCCACAAATCAAAAGCAGCTGCAATTTTAAGTGAGACTTTTTTTCTCAGAGTCCAGTTTGACAGTAGACCTAAATAAGCACATACAGTACGATTTCTAAACCCAGCCTCTGGATTTTGCAGGTTTCTAGGTAACCTCACTTTCAGCAGCCTCGGCGTTGATTGTCACCTGACCATTTAACCACACAGCATTTCCATCTGAAACCATGTATATAAGGAAAAACAAAACAAATCCTTGCTGATTTTCACAGTGATTTTTTTTTTTTTGCTAGTCAAAAATGCTTATCTAACTATTTATTGATAAAAGATGCAAAAAGCCAGCCCCCTGGAGAAGGGCCTACGTGGTTTACATATCAGAATATTAAAGGACTGTTAAATTCTCCAAACACACTACTGCTTGTTTCCAAAGTTTCTTTTAAAAAATTCATGTTTCAAATTCTACTGCCTTGAATTAAGTCTTTACAGATGACTTTATATACAGTTTCTTCAGTATCTGTGTAATAAGGAAACCTCTTACTGTCTTTATGATATCTTCACTAACATCCAGTGGAGAAGCGTCGCTTGGAGTGGGCATTTTCCATCTTCACCGATGAGTAAAAATAAGCCTAATTTCCTAAGTATGAAGTGATCAAAAGATAATTACAACTGCCTTTAGCTTGCCAGGCAGAGAAACAGCTACCCTTGTTCCTAAACAGGAAGAATTAACCCCTGTGCCTAAAACTGAACCCGAAGCTGGATGGGCCGTGTCGTTAAGGAAAGGCCTTTGGCCTACTGGCTCCACGCCGCAGTACCATTTTCATCAAGAGTCAAATTCTGATCCACACTCAGACCACAAATACACTTTTCTCTGATATTTTGCCATGGTCCCCAAACCTCCACATTCCCTGCTCTGCTGGTGAAGATTGGACATGCCGTAGCCCATGCACAGAGCAGGGCTCAAACAGGAGTGCCAGCCAGCACCTCCCTGCTTAGGCCACAGAACACCTACAAGGTATTTCCTTTGCAGATCTCTGTACCTGCAAGCTCGTTTCCTAACCTGCTTGAGTCCCGAAGGTGCAGTGAGGGCAATTATTAAAAAGACATACAGAGAAAAGAAGGACATACAAAGTACTGCAAGAGTGGATGGAGTCTACCTTCTTGTTTTTCCCTCTTCTATTGGGAAATGCATCCGGTCACTGCAAAGCCACGTGAGAGAACTATTTGCTTTTTCTATTCAATCACTTAAAACTGACGATTTTGCATAATGCAGCATAGGATTTACGTAACTCTTAAAAGCACGTGAAAAAAGAATGAAAAGAGGAGAACATTTATTTATCTCTGGAGAGATTAGACACTACTAGCACACGCAATAAAGACAATGACATTTTACACTGTGCTGGAATGTGATTACATTTGGAATGCCTCTGCTTTATTGCAAAGTGACATTTATGGCCTAAGTAAAACATGGGATGCAGTTCAGGACTGGATAGATACCAAGGAATCTATCTGAAAGTTCTGAAAATCAGAGGATTCCTCTGCTCCTAAGCCAAAAAGTAGCAAAAAGGACAAATGTTTATTGGTAGATAGCGTTATGAAAGTTTATTTACGCTACATTTTGTGAAAGAGGACCTTCCGTTATGAGAATCACAAAGCAGATTCAACCAAATCTCTATAATCCTGGAAACATTTTGTGATTTGGAAACTTTTCTTCACCAGAAATTAACAGAAAATATATATATATATTTTACTGTTACGGGTTATTAAGCTCTCTTTCTGTGGTCACCTTTACCTTTTACTCGAGAACCCTATTTTCTGGACCTTTCTGTTTTCTTCTGCAAAAACAGCTTTCCCCAACTCTATTTTCCCAACGTCTCCAAACTGTATTGTCTAAAAATGAACCTCATTTATTAACTCTGAAAAGAAGAACGAAAAAACAACTAAGCACATGAAAGTGGCAATAGACTAACCCAACAATTAGCAAGGCTGAGTCATTCATTTGTCTTGCCTTGTGTCCCACTTCTCTGACAGTGAGAAATAGAAGTTATTTCTGAGAGAGTCACCAGTCCCCAAGTAAGAGCAATTATTACATGCAATCATGTAACTAAACAGGAATATTTTCATACTACGAGGCAAAAAAAAAGAGCCTGAAGCAGAAAGTATGACAGTATTAACTACAAAGTGAGAGATCAAAGCACCTCTCTTGCTCCCCTTCCCTGCGCCACTCCCAAAGGCTGTATTTCTTAAGGACCAAGAAAGTCTGCTTGCCAGCGGCAGTTCCTCTGAACCCCTTAAAATTATTTCACAAGCATTTCAGAAAGGCAACACTAACAGATTTTTGCTTATTCGGCGATGTTTACAAACTCAGAAATTAATTTAGGATAGGTAGGCTATCAGGCATGCTGCCATTCACCTCCAAGTACTACACATAGTACAATCTTCCTGTTGATGGACAGAACATAAAGATGCTCCAAAACTAGAACAAGACAACTCATAAGGCCCGATCACACTGCACACTTCAGAGAAAGAGATACTCTGTCTCGTCGTCCACACATACACATAGCCCAGCCACTTCAAACAAATACCAGACTGCCATCATTAAACCCAGGTCCTAAGGTTTTTTCCATATCTAAGATAGCTCAGAAGGCAATTCTTTGATCACTTATACACAGCAACTGATATTTAAAAATCAATAGCTGTTAATAAAATATTAACTTTCTCCAATCAATATGCACGCATCTATGAAATATTCAGCACAGGTACAAAAATGAGATCATAGTGAAGGAAGAAACATAAATATATTATTTCCTTGAGTATAAAATATACACAGATTATAAAGAAAAACCTTTGGCATACATATTTCTTACTGTCAGAAAAAGCTTATCAGACACAAGCACCATGAACTTTATGAAAAAGAAATTCTTTTGAGCTCAACAAGCTCTACATAATTCCTTTGTTTCAGAAATAAAGGCCTTATTCTGCGAATCTTATATTCAAGAAGCAAATACAAGTTCCAACAGCAGATCAGCTGAGTGCCGCACATTTCACAGCTATGCCAGTTGCTCCTTGGCAGACTGGTCTCATCTACCACGGCACGCTGCCTTTCACGAGGAGATCCTCAACTCACACATCTGCCAAATCCAAAGTGATAGACTGCTAAGTCCCTGGCCTTCCCAGAGGTCTAGCAGTAGCATCCCTGATCCCATTTGTCAGCTCTTAAAGCAGTAAGAATTTGGTACGCCTGCAATCCACCCCTCAGGGCTCCTCTTCCCCTGTATGTAATTTCTTTGTAAGAGATGTGTATGTACACGATGTATATACATACATGTACAGATTTTGGTTACATCAGGCTGTGAATGCCGCACATCACAAGATATACATAAGCATAATAGAGGAACATTTGAGCCTTTTTTTCCTAACCATGCCGGTCATTACTGCAAGCAGACCAGTTACAAAACCTGTTCACGCAGCAAAAGCAAACGCTATATAGAACCTATCTGGCCATTAGTCATCCGTCTGAAATTTCTTCTTTCTCTACCTCCATAATCTGCCTAGGGAGACTGGATGTAAAAAATGTTATAGCTGGGAAAACAGATAATTCCTATCCAGCCAGATCAGTATTGTGCTTGGCTAACCAGTCTTTGGCAGTAGACACACCCATATGATTTCTCACAGTCCCATGTTGCGTCGTCCATTTAATTTGCTATGCTCACTGCGCCCTTTACCTGGGGATCACGCTTTAGAGCTCCTTCCTTGACAAACATTAACTATCTTGGCAGCCGGATGTGAGAAAGCTTCTGAGACACCACAAATCTGGGAGACGCAGACCCAGACCATTCTGAGAAGAAAACATCAAGGTACAAAACAAAAGACACCTTGAAACATTTCTGCACAGTCCAGCCATTAACCTAAAAATAGACTTTAAAGATGGGAAGGATAAAGCGTATTCATGAAAAGAGATTTTAAATATTAAAAAGACCTGCAAATAGAATGTGACAAAAGGCGACGGGCTTAAACTGTGGAGATTTAGGTTGGTAATTAAGCAAGCCTTCCCAAGTGGCTGAGTGAGGACTGAGAAAATTAAAAATAAAAATAAATGGGATGTGATAGCATATACACTAGCACAAATGGCCGCACCTAAGAAGTCGTGTAAAAACGCTAATTGTCCCTATGTCAAGAAATAGAACTACCAGCACAATTTGCAGTCAGTTGCTTAATTAATTTTACTATTAATAAAGTTACAGAAAATTGATATGTCAGAAGGACTTGAAAGGATTACCAGCTCTTCTGGACAAGTTAGAAACACATCCATACCTCGAGAACAAGAAAGCACAAAGATCTTCAATAAACTCTTTATCAGTGTGGGATTTTAATCTGTAAGTACCTGTAACTGTATTGCTTTTCTTCTTTTTTTTTTGCGCATTTTTTCCTCAGACTTAGGAGCAATTTATACACGGTTCTCAAATACCACATCTTAAAAGAAAGAACATTTAAAATGTTGGAGTTAAATCCAGTGAAGTCGGTGAACAACAGAATGTAACACGGCGTTTAAAAAGTGGAAGACAACTCTCCCAAGTAACGAAAGCTGTTATCGAACTGTACGGAAGGAGGAAGAAGATTTACGACATGAGGGTCATGTGGCTACTCAAGGCCTATACTCACTGTGCTTCAATGAACTGCTATTGTTCCCTGTGGAAATATTAAACTTCTTTGGTGCAAATCTGTGTTTTTCCCCACACTGACTATTTCAGACTCCATTCCCTAGACTCTCCAGTGCTGCCAACTGTCTCACCGTGAGTTTGAGCAAGAAACTCCACTTCTCTGTACTTCAACTATTCCTATTTCAAAACAGCAATTGAATACTTACCAGTCTTATAGGGATGCACTAAAAAGCTAACTTGTCCACGTTTGTACAGCTTCTTTTGGCAGATTACCTGCTGCTGAACTCGGCCAACAGCCCTCTCAGGGACTCCAAACAAACGCTTCTCTGTTTCAAGGCACCTGAAACTAAATAACGTTTTCCTTCACAGCTCTGGGAACAGAAATCCTATTGACTGTAGTTGGAACAAAAGAATACTACCTAACTCTAGGAGATAATTCCTGTCCAGCCTCTTAATAATTGACACATAAGGACCTCAGGAAAGAAGGGACTGGAATCAGAGTATTCCATGTCTGCTGAATTAATGAAACCCTAGCATCGACCATTCATACTGACTTAAGACCAACTTCCAAACGCATCTGTAAATGTCCAAGTATTGCCCTGAAGATAAGCTGCTACAAGAAGAGAAGCACAAAAATCAAGATCACAGAAGGGTAACAGGGAACGCTTCAGAGCTTTTATATCTATGAATTAGTGTCAAAGAAAATCAGGAGAGCTCAGATCTCAATGAGGTACTTACCCAGTAATACCCATCTTGCTAAACACCTGCTATCTAATCTATAAATGCTGACATGTAACTATGACCTAAATCCAATTTCTATTTTCATGTTTCTTTTAAAACAACCTAGTGCAAGGCAAGATACTTTAGAACATCTAAAGAATGTGCTTCCCTTGAAAGAGTCCGAAAACTATTCTACTACAGTCCTATCCTGTCTGCCTACTGACCCAGATCTCAGGTTTTCAGCTAGCAGACAAATCTGTTCTGGCCAACACATGAACTGTGGTAACATTTATTTATTGACTTAGGAGAGCACGCAAGACTTTGCAGTGTGTGGAAAGTCCAAGCGCCACACACACACACACACACACACACACGAAAGTTTCTTGCTTGAATGCTAATTCAGTTCACTTAAAAAGAGGTAGAAAAGAGGGTCAGTAGATTGGATTGCAGTAAGAGCACTTTCATTCAGACTGACTATATTATCAATTGGCTGCCTAACAGCTTCTATTCAAGCCTTTTTCAGACACATGCAGTGGTTCTGGATGAGAGGCCAGCAAACTGCCCTGATTGCCACTTCACCATTCTGAAGCTTGCTGCATTATTAGTATTATTATGGGGTCAAACACACCATCTTGAACCTGACAGGTAAACTCCAGCAACAGAATTCTCAAGGCATCAATTTCAGTGATAGCAAACAATTTGAACAATTTTTGCCCCGACCACAGCAGGAAATTTCTGCAGCTGAGTTACCTTTCTTGGATGGAAGAGGGGAAGAAGGAAAGAGCAGGAGAACAGTGGGTTTTTTCCTCCCCTTTGACTGTATATTTCACACAAGTCTACATCCGCCCATTCTTTCAGCATAATATATCTAGTTAATATGGACAGCTTAGTGCTTATCAATATAACACAGCATTTGCTAACTCGATTCAATGACAGCGGGGCAAAGAAACTATACATTGTTGTTTCATACTACAGGAGAACAGACCTACGCACGCAGTTCCAAAACCATACCAGAGAGCTGATGCAGGCCACCAAAAATATGAATATCAATTTCTAATTCAGAATGTATAATACTTCAAAAAAAGCACTAAACAATACACAGACTTGAAACAAACTGCCCCACCGCTACATAAGAAGAAAGCAATCCAAAAACTAATTTTTCAACAAGCAAGCAAGGTATAAGCCTGAGGTAGTCAATAAAATACTTGAAATCAGTAGTTTCCAGTAAATGAGAGCATCTGGAGCAACAAATCTTGCTGCCATTTTCAGAAAGACCAAGACTGTGATTTACCAGAGAACAGATAAACAACCTGTCAGTGTCACTGGGAGAGACGGAAAGAAGTTCCCTATTCAAGGGTGACTTTCTTAATAAAACTGTCTTTCACCGAACAACTTAATTAACATTCAGAGCTCAAAGCTCTCGGAACAGGAAAGCACAAAAACATTATTAATGTATCTTCCCTGGTGAATGTAGGTCAAAGCTATTGCTAGGCTGACTAACCTATCAGAAAATGCCATGGGGTGAACCTCTGCTCACCGGGTCATCTGCTTAGGCGACACTAATATTAATTATTTACAAAAATATTCATTACCTCATTTTAAATCCTATTTCAGATTTTAACACAATTCTGAATTCAGAGTTTGTTGGGGTTTTTTTTTAGTTACGCTTTTGTCTCCGTAACAGCATTCTCTACGCACTCAGCACAGCTTCCAATACAGCCAGCTGTTTGCTGATAACAGATGGGAGTTCCTGCTCCACAGTTCTCACTATCAGGGCTAAGAAACACTATTCAACAAAATGCTTGGGGAGAAAAAAAAAATCATCAACATCCAAACAGTAAAAATTTGTTTGAGAACCACAAAGGCCTACAAGAAAATTCACAGGAAGCTGAATACCTAAAATTCAACGATGGGCAAATTAAACGTTTCAATTCAAATTAAACATTGCTCTGCCCAAACTGACCCAGCATTTCAATATTCCCTTAATGTCTTTTTGAAAAGATAAACCTCCCAACATCAAATCGAAATACCTCGTTCAGCTCAAAATAAATGGTTTCTATCTAATATCGCTGCTATTCAGCTTTTGACAACGAGCCACCAGACCACAAGGGCCAGCAAGCACGGGGCTGGCCAGTAATACAAGCCTTTCTTCAACAGCCCCTGCCTCAGCAGAGGACACCGTGCAGCTTTAGGAGTTAGAGTCACCTCGATGAATTACAGTCCCCAAATAACACAGTTCAGTAACACAATAATTTTTCACTTAGTTTGAATAAAGAGAAAAATAAAATAAAACGGAGTTATAGCAATAATCTGTTTTGCTCGTGCCTGCCATGCATCGGCGCCAGCATGAGGGGAATCTAGTTAAGTATTCTCCACCTGTTTTATTTCTCTTCTATTGCACACTTTATTTAAAATAACATTTATTATTGTAACATACTATTATCTGGCAATGAACCAAGCTTCTCCTCTATTATGTTACATACTTGCCATGCTATTTTTTTTATCTGTGATGTCAAAAAAAAAGGGGAAGTCACTTTAGCAAGACAATAAAAGCTGCGAGAAATATTTACCTCATTCATTCCATTATTTCTTACTTACATCCATTCTGGATTTTTGTTGTGTATGCACATTCATTTAATCCTCACCAATTACCGTCAAGCAACTTGTCTTACTACTCCTCACAGGTTTGCTGTAAATCACAAATATCCCGCTTTCTAAACAATTTGCATGCTTAATGATACTGCTTTGGTGGAAGGAAAGGAACGTTAGGAAATAAGTAATGCATATATGGAAAGCAAGTGTCAAGTTTTAAAAACACCTTCCCCATCACTGTGAAAGTCGCTATCTCATACGACACACACACTGAGAGCAAAATTTAAGTTCTGAAGCTTTCCTGGCATATAAAAGAACAACTCCAACAAGAAACGTACAGCTATTTAGCATCAGCATCTCTCAAGAGGTGAGCGGGAACTTCCTGAAGTTTTTTAAACTACATAATCACAGCTACAAAACATGCTGCCATCACAAAAGTCTACATTTCCTATGACCTTCTCTAAAGAGGACTTGTGATGATACGTATGTATTACAATGTAATTATTCCAGGCTGGAAATCATTCTATTGAATACTCCCGCACCATCTTTTCACTTGAATGAAAAGCTCTCCCAGCGCTATTCTAAACCTGATATCGTGTCCAGTTTGCTTATTTCCATTTCAATACATCTGTCTGATATTTTCATTCCTTACCAGACAGGAGCACCACCAAAATAATCCCACCATCAGCCTCTTTTTGGAGGGTTGAGACAGAAAGATGCTGTCCGGTTAGGTACAATCAGCCGAAGCATTTCAGTAGTTCCTCACTTTTTCCTTAAACATTGCCAGGCAAAGTTCCTTAAAAACTTGTAGCTGGAAATGAGATCCAACTACCTCCAGCTCCTTTTGCTATACTAAAAAGGCATCGTTGGATTTATTGTTGTCACAGAAATGTCACATTATCAGTTTTGCCCTCCTTACATATTTATCTCGACTTTGACTATAAAACTTTTCCTCCTAGATAATTTTTGTTTCAATTCACTGCCCAGTTTAAACACAAGTAGTAGGACGCGAAGGGACCATGTCCTGGGTGACAAGAGCACTCAGTTGCACCTACTGCAGGGCTTCCTGAGCCACTTGCAGTTAATCTCAAGGGGCAACACAGGAAAGAAATGAACCTCAAACCACCTCTACCTCAACTGTGAAGAAGGCCAACTAGAATATAGCTTTTGGTGTGGTGCGGAGACTAAACATAAACCGAGTACTTCACGTACTAACAGACAGAGAACAACAAATAACACCATTGATATATACGTATGAGCTCACCTGTACATGAGAAATCATCCACTCGGACATATCCCATGACACAGTCACAACGATAGGATCCAGGCAAGTTAACACACACAGTATTAGCATGGCAGTAATGCATCTTGGCAGCGCACTCATCAATATCTGCAGTGAGAAAACAGGGAAAGCCACAGTCAAGCTCAGTTAAGTTAATAAGAGAAAATAAATTTGACTTAGAACTCCAGAGGCAAAATGATTTAACTCCAGCATTAAAGAATGGGGCAAGTTTAGTTGAAAAATACTCCTTAAAGTAAAGCTAAAATTCCCACATCTAAGTGCTGAGTTCCTTCTACTGTTCTTCACCAAAATTGAATTATGATAATAAATATTATTATTCTAATTGGAACAGCAACACATACTTTTTAGTATTATTATTTACAATTGTAAAAACGAATTGATGCAAACTTAAGTGCACAAAACAGAACCGTAAATATGCAACACTGAAGATGTTAACTCTGTCTCACAGGTAAACTAAATCATTAAGGCATGGTAACTTTGTTCAACATGCTACTGGTTTTAGTGCTGAACAGATATGGCATGGTGATGTTTTTAAGGGTAAGAAGAGAATTTCAAACAGGGAGTTGGTCAGTGAGCACTCCAGACGTCCCTGAAACAAACCTCAGCCTCAGGAATTACTGATCAGCACTCTGTGCCACTTCCACTTCCCACACCAGCAGAAGATCAAGCCGGTCGCCTATAAGCCCATTTTCAGCCTAATTTACATCATTCCAATAGAAAAGAAAAAGATTTCTTGGGAGCAGTAGAAACTTAGCCTCGTATTTCTTCTTCCTTGAGCAATCCCCATTGTAAATCCAAAACTCAGAATTATTATTTTCACAATAGCAAATCAAACCTATCATTTACTAGCCTGTCTAAATACACCATAGTGATGCTGTAAAATCTTCCCCCTTCTTTTCCCACCAAACCAGATATTACACTGAAGAACTCTTTTATTTTTATTTTTTTCTCAGCAGGATAGATTTTCTGCTTAGTAGCACAGATTTTACTCCAAGTAATTCAAGGCTTTCAAAAGATTAATTCTAGTATTACATATGTTCACGCAAAAGAAAAAGAATCAGGCTTATTTTTCCCCTATTACTTTCTCACTGTTATTGATCGCTCACACTCGACACAAAGCGTGTGACAACACTATAATAACTGACAACACATCTGAAGAGCCTCCTTAGCTGGTGGGGTTTAGATGAGTTGGTTACCCCACAGTGCCCTCCTAATACATCCCTCTACAATGTCACGACCAAACTACAGCCTCCTACCCTCCTCACCACAACACCCTCATGGAGATGGCAAAGGAAACGCTACTTCCACATTGAACGCCAGAAGGGGGGGTGGTCATTAACTGCGCAAACACTAAGCTTGTAGCTGCCTAAATTCAGGTATCCCATTTAACCTCCCTAAGCAGCGGTAGCTGCAGTTGAGACGCAACCGCATTTTTAGCCTCCGAAAATGAAACACAGGCCAGCTCTGCCTATACTTTCTGTATCACTGACACCTATCCAGTAAGAACTATGAGCTGAATCACTTCACGCTGGTCAACAACAGCTGTCAGTTGGTAGTGATCTTTGACTTTTACCAACTTGGGCTGAAGTAGAAACGACAGTCCGAAGGCAGAAGACTTTATATAGCGCCGTAAACACCTTGAACTATCTTGCTCCTGCATTTCTATTGTTTCTGTTGCAGTACCACTGGATTAAGTGAATTTTAAGAAGTCGGGAGCATCAACACACAGAAGATAAAAGCCAAAAGAGAAATCTTGTTATCACACCAAGCACTACAACCGCTTGGGAAACACTCAGGTGTTGATGTGTGTTCACGCTGTTCCGCTTGCAGACTCTTTGTAATAGGCTTTTGGAATATAGCTTTGAGGAGTTCTGTTCTTGCATATCTAATAATCTTGCTTTTATGCAAGAGAGGAAAGAAACAAAAAGATACCTGAAAAGAAAGCTGTAACATCTTAACAGCAACAAATGCACTTGAAAATTAACCTGATGCGTTGCTATCTCAAGCTTTCCCACAGAATTCACTGGACAACAATCCTCCTCTTTATTCCCCTGAGAAGTAAGAGGATTATAACTTGCAAAGGTGAAGGAAGTTGAACTTGGACTCGCTGCAAGCAAGACCCACATTACCGTAACACAAAATATGAGAATTCACAGGTATTAAAAGAAAATCCACAACCCATATGAAAATGTCACCGTGTGAGGATTTCTCAAAAAGAGATGAGGATCTCAAATCAACAACCTGACTACAAACAGGGCAACTGAGAACAACCTACACTGGGTTGCAGAAGTCCCTGAGTTCAGGAACAACCAGGCCTAACGAAGAAGCAGAAGCAGCGAGAGATCCTTCTCTTCAAAATTTGCTAATTTATTTAACTCTTTCCTAGATGTTTTTCTGTGCATTTTCCAAATAGCCTTTCAGGATTTCATATTTTCTTCTACCTTAGCAGCGTTCACCTTCAGCTGATCCATGTTTCCTTTACAAAGAATAATAGTGAAAGGTAAGAACCTGCAGTGGTACTTTCTTATTAAAGCCTGTAGGGCGAGGCTGAAGCTGTTGCTTTGGGCCATACTTTTACAAGTTCCTGTAAAAGGTTACGTATTCATCACAAACAGCTTTGGGTTTTTACTTAATATTGTAAGAGTAAAATCCATAAAGCACACGGTGGATATATATGTGGATATATATCAGCTCGGTTGTAATGGCACACAAATTGTGATTCATGTGTATAGATCGCTTGTTGCATTTGAAATATTAGAGCTCATCTTCTAGTGGTCTTTTGAGGTGATAAAAATACATTATTAATGTTACTCTCCAGGCTGGTGAAGTAGTTCGTTTTTCTTCTAAAAAGGTAAACTTACGGTCTTTAAAATGAGACTTGACACACCATAACGAGTCACGTATCACCAGCTTCCACCTACAGAAGCTAGTTCTTTGCAACAACAAAGGCGTTTATTTGGGCTTCGGTTCCTCTGTCAGAACCGCTACGTTACAGGGCGGTAGGTTTGGCGAGTGCTGTTCTGCTGGCTGCAAGCTTCCTTAACAGCTACCAAAATAGGGTTCACTGACTGTAAAGAGCTCTCTCTACTGCAGTACTCACCTACTCTCCGGCTAATCAGGTATCACCATTGCTCCTTACAGTTCTAAATAGCATTCATTAACTTAAAGTGAAAGACACGTGGTGTTACCTTCTATTATCAGTACCAGCACACCCAGCAACGCTCTGAGTACACTGGGACAACGCACAGGAAAAGCATCTCAGTGGACATACATGCTTAGCACCTCGTATACCTTTTGTCGCACCAGAGGCACTCGTCATCCCATACCAACCGAAACGAAGCGAGATGGAAATGACATAAGTTGGAAAGGATTTTATTTCTAGACGAAACCTAACTGAATTAATATAAACGCTTTTGATTTGTGTATTTAAAATAATTGGCTTTTTAAAACTGCAAAAGCCAATAAAAACCATTTGATGTGTGTCCACTCCGTACAGGAGAAAGAAAGAAGCAAACCATCCTTGCTGCATCAAAAATAAACATGAACAGGAGAAACGAACATTTCGGATGTAAAGACATCCTTTTTGTGTCCCATTTATTGCTAAATATTTAAGCACAGATTACAGGGAGAAACCAAATCACAACTGGAGCAGCTTTTCACCATTTGTCCCCTCCAAACGAAGTCATACCACGCCAATTTAATCTCTGCCGTAAAGAGGACATAATACTTCATAATAAGAAGAGTTTTAGCCCCTTTACCCAAGAGGTGAGACAGGCCTACTACTTTTTAAACTGTTAGTCCTGTAATAATCACCAGTGAGCCATCTTGAAACAAAACTCTCCGCATCCGTAATGGCAGATCACTGCTTGCATAAGTTTACCAGCAATCCGTTTAGATTAGCGTTGTTTTCACCCATTATCTGGGGCTTCACAGTTTCCACAATGGGAGACAATAACATTCATATGCAATCAAAGTGAAACAGTCTTCCAGAGCACTAACAGGTGATACTTAAGCGTCAATGGTTTATGGGCTGGTTCGGCCCGGTTCCCTGACTAGATGGGCAAGGAGATTTCCAAGGAAAAAGGGTAGAAAGAGAAGCCTAAAAACGGAACAGCAGCAATGATCTGAGGAGAAGCAAACTAATTTACTAAATAAGATATCGGAATGCAAGATAACACACTATAATACAATATAATTAGAATTGAAGCTAATAAATCAGAGTTGTCCAAAATGCTGTGACGAGACGGCACTGCAACAGAGAGGAGCCAGATGATTGAAAAAAGGGGATGGAAAGTGATCTGCACGCTTTTTATCTTTTCCCTCTGAACAGATACAGAACAGCAAAGAGTCCTCTGGGGCAGGTAGTTCTTCTCTCCTGGGACAGGTACCCGGAACTGGAGCATTAACTCTTTAACTCCCACTGCACTACATGATGTTATAATGTGAAATACCGATAACCAAAAATCATAAAACCATGACAGTAAGTATCCAAATCAACTGCTTCACTTGCAACTCTCTGATAGTTACCTGCTTTCTCGTTGGGGAGCAATTTTTCCCAAACTTAATTCTAATTTCTCAAGTCCTCTGTAGAAAAGCACAGACAGAAAACAAAAGACAGGAAAAGACAGCTTTGCAGAAAGCTCCAATCTCTAATTCATGATTTCTCACTAGAAAACATTAGTAATGGTGGGAGAGAGACGGTTAAGCTCTCCCAACCCTGTCCCTCCTTTATTATTAGTTACAATTTGTCACTGATATCCCATGGGTTGAGTCGTATTAAACTCCAGTCTAAATAATGTGGATTTTGTTTTTTAATGTAGAGACAACACGCACTGTTCGTTCAGACGGCACTAAACCCTAAAATAAATTCACAAGCAGAGGGAGTCGAGGCAAAGCTTTCAAAATAGTGGGACGTAACAGCAGCGGAGCAGAAGAGAGTTCTTAGAATCTCCATGACCCTATGCTTAAGCACAAACTAACACATGCTGCTTGCACTCTGCTAACTTGGCAGTTCCTTGATCATTATGTTTACTTTTTGTCCTTCAAATTCTCCCTGATCGTGTCCTCTCCAGCTTTTATCACCTTTCCACTTCCAGACCCACTTGACTTCAGCTCTTCTTATCTTTATCTCCCCCTCTTATTCTCTCTCCTCATCTGCATACACCTAACATACACCGTACCTGATTTTTACCTTGAGCACAAGGTTGGTTTCTCAAACTGCGCAACGCAACCCTCAGCAAAAAGCTGTCACGGAGCCATAAAGCATGAGAGAGCAGCAGACAGCAGTTCCCTGTGAGCAGGCAGTTCAGCTTATCTCAGTTGGCCAAGTGGGAAAAGACTAGTTCCTGGCTGCAAATGTTTAAGCTAATCTTAAAACTGTTTACCAACCTGGACTCCTTGATGGCAATTCATCACCTGGCACAGCAGCGCTGCAATCACAGGCAACCCTCATCGTTCCTGACTTGGAGGGACAGTGCTGCTGACCAGTCAGAGGTCAACAACCCCCAACCAAAGCAGATAAACCAAAAGGAAGAAATCCCTTTCAACAAGGCTGAGAAACATTACCCTAACGTTGTAAGTAAGCTAGCTAAAAAGCCTTCATAAATCAGGGCTGGTGTAGCATCACCTGGGAATCCACAAGCAGTATAATAACTACCAATACAACTTCAGAAAGTACTATCAATTTGAGAGCTTCATTAAAATGATGCCATCTCTACCTTCAGGCACAGTGTAAAAGTGTTTTACGCTGATATACATACAGTTTACGATCGGGACAAGAGTATCAGTATTCCATACCTGCTCTTTATCAATTTAATTGCCCCTCTAGGGATTATAACCATATCAGGTTAAATACACAAATAAGCATCGAAACACACATGCAAATCACACTTGAATAGGGACACTTGGCCGAGCAGAGCAGCTAATGCCTGAGCTAATGTAACGTTACTGAGGCGGACGAAAAGATATTCAAGTACATCCATCTCCCACCCTGCCTCTTCATTTCAGTGCTTTTAGGCTTAAGTTCTTCTAGCAAACACACTCTGGAAATTAACTAGTTATTCTCAGGGAGAACTTCTTTGCTACCTATTTCTCAGCTACATTAGTAAAGCGCCCACACATCAGTCATGTAGGAACGTGCTTGTTTCCTAAAATCCCTTCTGGTAAAACTTCAGTCTCAGACATTAAAATACTGCCTAGGCACAAGATGAGCTCCTCTTTACCATCCTTGATAACACATCAATACATAAATCACTACTCTCATTGCATTGTATTACTTTTTGGGGGGGAGTGTGTGCGGGGGGGGGGGAGGGAGGGAGGGGGTCTTAAAAATGAATTAAAAAATAGAGCTTTTCATAGACTGAAATCTTCACTAAAATTATCAACGCTTTGCAGACGGGATATTTCGGCTACAGTAATTTTTCCTATCAGTCCTCAAAATACCACAACTCTAAGACTGTGCTGGACTCTTTAAAGCTTGTTATCCGGACTATCTTGTGTCTAACTATCTGTCTAGTCACAAGATTTTCCTTTTATGATTCTGCTGAATTGCACTCCTTTCTCAGCCAACCCTAAAACAGAGTTCCACTGTTCCTGTGTGCTTTCCACCATTACGCTGGCATTTTACAGTCCATCATTAAGTGCCTGCATGGCTGTTTTGGGAAGATGACCCCCCCCCCCCCCAAGAGCTTTGAGATTTCCTAGGATAAAAACTGAAGTTTCTATTAAGACTGAAGTTTCCATAAAAGATCATTTAAATCCATTAGAAAGCTGCTGTTGATGTGTTAGCGTTGAAAAAAATACAAGAAATCTGTTGTTTTTAACAGAAGGGAGCAGTTTTCTTAAACTCTAAATGAACAGTTTAATTCATCTGATAAAGACATCGATGAAAATATTCACCATCTTATGTGCTGCTGTAGCTTTTAGGGATAGATAATTGATAACTAATTCAGAAGGCATCTCTGACAGTTGAAAATAAGTTATTTTTAAAGCCGCGCATCCTGAATTCACACGTGATAATACAGCTTAGAGAACACCGGTTAAAAATAATCACAAAAAGCAGAATAATGGGTTTTGGCCAACAGCAGCATCTCACTCATTTGTTCCAACATGCCAAAGAAAACAGCGAAGACAAGTCCAGATTCCTCTTGTATAACAGCAGTTGCTCTCATGTTTTGAGATCCAGAGAGTTTGACCAAGGATTATTAATACTTTTTGTTTGTTTGTTTTTGCTTTCTAATTTATCTTTGAAAACATACGGATACTTGCATTTAGACTGCAAGGCAACACAATAGGCTACATAGCGGTGTGCCTGAATGGGTCTGGAGCTCTTTTACTAACTGGAATGTAGCAGGCAAGCAGCTTTTCAGTTAAGAGTCAGGAGGATTCACAACTTCTACCTAAGTCAGGTGTGTCTTTCCAGCCACTTTCTGACCTCTTGGATTCAAACAGAGTGGATCAATGCCTTTGAGGGAAACTCTGCCTTAAGGAATTTGTGGGCTCTGCAGAACATTCATAATGTCCTCTCACTGACATTACGGCAAACAGAAAGGTTCTTTATCACCCAAAGGTGTTTAAAACAAACTCAGGAATATCAGCAGATTCTTTAAGAAAAAAGCTCTCTATTTCAGGGAAATGACCCGGTCTCTATCAGGAGAAAAAGCGGAGACACAACTTACATCCTCTCAAGCACTCTGAAGAGTAAAGAGTGTTATGTCACTACTTCTTGCTATAATGAGGCAACTAAAATGGAATTAATCAAATACAATTAATTAATTACAACCCGCTAGCCCCACAGGAGTAGTTTGCTCTCAGAATTCTGTGGATGCAAAGCTGAAACAGAAGCTGTTCACCCTTTGGTTGAGAGTAAGCATGGAATTTCACAGTATACAGAAATCTCTCTGCATTGCTCGGGAACAGGACTATGAATGAAACATTACCTCTACCAACAGTCAAAGTTATCTCCTTGACAACATTACCATGGATACTGCAACAGGTAAGGGTTAAATTCAGAGCGAGACAAAGGAAACTCCAAAAAAGGATGCAATTCAAGTATGATGCATTTTCAACTCTTTTGTTATAAAAATATGAAATTTTACGTAAACTCATGCGGCTCTAAATCCTATGACGGTGTCAGTTTGTTCTTTCAGCTGAGAAACTGCTTCCCGTTCTTTTTGAAGAGAGGGTATGTTCTGCAGTTCATGTTATAAACTCATTCATTCAACACTCACATTTACTAAGTTAGGGGACATAATTACATTTGGACCTTTCTTACAGAAGTTTTCTTAAGCTTCACTGCAAATGCTAGCACAGGAAAAAACAGCTCCTACACACGTGATAAGTCACACGTTGGGATATCCAAAGTTCATCCTTGTCTGTGTTGTAAATGACTGCTTGGCTATAGTGACACACAACCCAGTAAAGAAAATTTTGCTCAACCTCCACACAGCCATGTTTGGCAGCTCACCAGAAATGAAACCACTTGCAGCAGGCAACAGAAGACTTGGGGAAAAAATAGATGCTATTCCTCCCTTGGTCTTGTAGATATCCTTCTCTAAAGTGGGAAACGTTTAGGGTATCTCCCAGCTGTTGAGGAGAAGACGGTGGAAAAAAGCAAGGCTCATCACAAGGCACACGTGCAGAATTCTTGCCACCAGAATTGATTCCATAATCCTGCCTGAAGATTATAGCTGCGCTGTCACAGTCCATCAGCATGGCACAGTTCTGGTCAATTGCAAGCTTTCCAGTTTAGAATCAGCAGTTTGCTATTGTTTTTCGTTACTCCCTTGCTAAAACCCTAAGTATGACAACGAAGATCTGATCCACACCGTGAACCTCCAATGAGCCACACATAAGCACATAAATAGTCTGGAGAGTCTATTCACTTACATAAATGGTACTTGCCAGTGCAGTACAATTTGCCTGTTCTGGACATGGAGTTAATTGCTTACCAGGGCCAAAACTCATGACAGAAATTTCAACAAATTACTGCAGGGTCAAAAGAACTAGGAGTTATACGTAATAAATCTAACTAGACTATTCTCCCTTAATATTTAGTACCAATCTTCTACTCGTTTTTCTTCTTCAAAGGTTCTTAACGCGCAAGATTTCATTCTAAATCTAACTATTGCATGCTTGGCTCTAAGAGTTACCATTACGTAAGTCTAAGTCAAATAAAAGGTTATGCTACTACTGCTCCCAAATTTATTACAACGCATTAGAAAACAAAACAACATAATCACCTCGTCTTTACAAAAATAGTTCCGTTCCCTTCAAAGATTGCCTCTGGTTTACTGGTTAAAGAGATGTACTCCCTAAGTCCTGTTTGCTTTAGCTTTGATTTCACCTACAAAAGAAACTCCTTTGGATCTCAGTACACGCTGATAAATTAAGTACTGCTTTTGGAAAAGCAATGCCAGATTTCTGTTATATATGCATCTCCTTATTTATTGTTATGCCTTAAATCTTTCCAAACTTGCCCAGCAGTAGTAGCAGATGCTATACTGGGAAGAGGGAAAGAACATTGTTTTACTGTAATCTTCCATTCAATCACACTAGCCAAGCAATAAGATACATTGAAATTATTCTATCCTTTTTCATTTACCTAATACCTTGCCTTCTCAATCCCTTCTATTCTATTTTACTAATGGCTAAGAGTGAACAGCGGATTACTACATCAAAATGAACAATCCATTCCCCACACTGCTATACTGAGAGCAATTATATTAAATACCTGTTCCACCAGCACTTATCTCAGACCGTTGTCCACTATTTTTGCTTCACTGCTCTAATTTTACCCCTAATACTCTTACCCGGTTTGTCCCCTCCTATCCATGTCCTGCAATATTGACTGGCTTATTCTTTCAAATCCACAAAGATGTTATCTTTGAATGATAAATTGGAGAAGGCTACCCATATAATTATCTAGAATCTCTGTGCCCGGAGCAACCTTTTACTGTGGCATTTTGAAGGACACTATATCTCACTGAAAAATTCAACGCTGATGAAAACGGTGATGATTTTTGTGGTTCTTTTCCATGCCTAAAAAATATCTGAAGTCCCTAGAGAAACGATCCTGCATACTATAATGACTTTTAATAGATACTGTTACAGTAAATGAGACTTGTGGTATGTTAACAGCAAAACTTCATACATAATTAACACTCGGCCATTTTCACACTAGAGTAATTTGCTCACTCAGTGATCATCTCTGCAATGCAAAGCAGCACACAGGTAATAGAAAAATACTCTCCCATGTAGGTTAATACACATGTTGCTATATCTTCTCTATTTACCGCCTTCGCAACACTATTTCTACTCTCCTAGATGTTCTCTAAATATCTTTGTAACCCATTATTTCCATCATCCCTTTTTTTCTCTGCCCCACTCTTCAGAAAAATACGTGTGGAAATATTCAACTTATCACTGTTTTCAAGCTGGCAACTATGGTACTTCAGTGGTGCAGAAGCTAAACCAGGTGATTTAACACGACAGAGGGTTTACTGATCTTATTTTCATGGCTCAAGACTACTTCATCTTAACTAGGTTCCACAAAAGGTTAGAGCCAAATGTCTTATTCAGGTAAGAAAACTATAGACAGCTGTAAAACAGTTTTTGTTTTCAAGTATTCCTTTAAGCCACGCTAAATGATTTTCTTCGTTCTGTGCCCTTGTTACACCATCTAGTCTTATTTTCATGTGCTTTTCAAAATTCAATTTATAATGTGAAAATAAATAAACAAACAGGCATCAGCAGAAGAATAAACTTAATTTTAGGTAATATTAACTATTTTTTTCCTTATAAATATAACCTTAATTGACGTAACTGAATAATGCAAGATGTATTTCTTATCACAGCAAATATGATAATGGAGTGATTTAAAGCACAAGTTACGGAAGGAGGCATTTCTGCCTTGGCAACTGCAAAAATACTGCATTCCTTAGGCATAACCTGAGGTGAGCTAAACAAGAAGAGCAGTAAAAGGAAAAAAATAATCTATCCAACAGATGATCATAAAAATATCCTTCACCTGCAACCCGAATTCCCACCTCAAAGATTAGTACTACATTTTATTCTAATTGCTTTGCTTTTGGCTACGAAGTTGAAATGGTGATTTAAAGCTTTCCCCTTTGATAACGTAGCTGCAGTTCAGAAATATGAAATTGGGACACACTTCCTTACTCTTTCATTTAAAATAGCAACAAATGACTGTATCCGCTACCACAAGGAGTTGGTTTGTGTGTGTGTGTAATATATTTACACCACCTCTATTAAAAACAAAAATTCTAACCTGATTTTATTGGTGTTTCTGCATTAGATGCAAATGGTCTGTAAGTTGATTTACCACCAACTTTTTCAGGCATAACTTTCCAACATGGCTTCACCAAAGGCAAGTCATGCCTGACAAACCTGGGTGGCCTTTTACGATGGAGTTACAGCAACACTGAATAAAGCAACAGACATCATCTACCTCGTGTTTGACACTGTCCTGCACAACATCCTGGTCGCCAAATTGGAGAAAAATGGATTTGATGGACGGACCACTCACCAGATAAGGAATTGGCTAGATGGTTGCACTCAAGAGTTAAGTCAGTGGCTCAATGTCCAAGCGGAGACTGGTGACAAGAGATTCAGGGATCAGTGCTCAGACTGGTGTTAAGTAACATCCTAATAGGTGACATGGACAGTGGGATCGAGCGCACCCGCAGCAACTCTGCAGATGACACCAAGCTGGGTAGTGTTGTTGACACCCTAGAGGGAAGGGATGCTATCCAGAGGGACCCGGACAGGCTTGAGAGGTGGCCCCATACCAACCTCATGAGGTTCAACAAAGCCAAGTGCAAGGTCCTGCACATGGGTCAGGACAATCCCAAGCACAGACACAGGTTGGTTGGACAATGGCTTGAGAGCAGCCCTGAGGAGAAGGATTTGGGGGTGTTGATTAATGAAAGACTCAACATGAGTCAGCAGCGTGTGCTTACAGCCCACGAGGCCAACAGTGTCCTGGATTGCATCAAAAGAAGCGTGACCAGCAGATTGAGGGAGGCGATTCTGCACCTCAACTCTGCTCCCATGAGATCGTACCTGGAGCACTGTGCCCAGTTCTGGAGCTTCCAACACGAGAAAGACATGGAGTCGTTGGAGCAGGTCCAGAGGAGGGCCACGAAGATGATCAGAGTGCTGGAGCACCTCCCTTACGAGAATAGACGGAGAGAGCTGTGGCTCTTTAGTGTGAAGGAAAAGGCTCCACAGGGACCTTAAAGTGGCTCTCCAGTACCTAAAGGAGGCCTACAGAAAAGCTGGGGAGGGACTTTTTAGAAGGGCATGTAGTGACAGGAGAGGAGGAAATGACTTTAAACTAGAAAAGCATAGATTTAGACTAGATATATTAGGAAGAAATTTACTGGTGGTGAGACTATGGAACAGGCTGACCAGAGAAGTTATGGTTGCTCCCTCCCAGAGGCATTCAAGGCCAGGCTGGATGGGGATGTGGGCAACCTGGTCTAGAGCGTCCCTGCTTATATAGCCAGCTGTGGGCTGAACTGAAGGCCTTACTCAGACTTTCTATACTACCAGGTATCCAGAAAGTTGTCAGTCCATGGAACTGGAGTATTAACTCTTTAATTGCCTGTGCTTTACCTGATGTTATGATGTGGAATACCGACAGCAAAAACCATAAAACCGTAACATGTTATTAGCAGCTATGTAGCCTAGGCACATTGAAACAAACAGCATGAAGTCATCCACACAGTACCACCAGACAGGGTGCTGCCTGCTTATGAAAACATACTGCTATTGCTAGAGACATCTAATGTCTCCTATGTCAATGAAAACCAGCATGTCTAAATGGTATTTCCTATATGTACAGAGAATAAGTTTACATACGGGAAATGCCAGTTTGCAGCTGCCAAGAGCAGAAAAGTGAGCTGCAACTGGTAGGACTTAGTCCTCTAATGGGCCTGGCAGCTGCAAATTACCACACAGGCCTTGACAAACGTTTCTTTGAAAGAAATCACGCTTCTTACCTTGGCAAATACCTGCATTAACGTATGCTGTGTCACCAACGTGTGCTCTGTTCACATGTCACTACCCTGGGTATTCACTGCATCCCTAAACTGCTTCTTGTCTGTGTTTTTGTGCAGCTGCTATTGCTGCAGCCTAACAGCTGTTAAAAAGCTCTTAATCTACAAAGATCTCACACTGAATGAGAAAAGAGTTGAACAACCATTACTGATTTCAAATGCTGCTCTCTGTTTACAGAAAAGAACCTGTACTTTCAATGGGCTTTTTCAGTCAAAGGGTAAATGGACTCACAGCTGATTAATTCAAAAGCATCTGGCAAAAACCAAGCAGAAAGGCAGGCACAGGAGGAGAGGACAAACCCTCTAGTACACACGCAACCCAACAGAGCTGTACAGAATGGCTTCCATGAAGGCAAAAGGGAAAGGCTACAGTTTCTGGTGATGGGCTTTAAAACAAGGTTTGAAATGGATGTATAGCTAAGATGAACACAAAGCATTCCATTTTCACAAGTCAAAGCTTCCTCAGCAGAATGATCCTTTCTAATTCCTGCTCCAAGAAGGAAAAGCACTCTTGGATTGAAAAAGAGTAGAACAGGAACAATTTCAGAAGCGATGTCATCGTCAGTTAGACCACGTGGCTTTCTGCAGAATTCTCAGGGAAGCACACATGAAAATAAATAGTAGTACAAATGGAAAGGAAAGGCTGTCAATACCTCCTCACATCAACCTTTACTTCTTCCTCTTGGAATATATAGCGATCCAGGTATTAAATTAGCACCAGATTTATATTTAATTCCATTCAATCTGACTTGCTTTGCCAGGCTATTTTAACCGCACATAGCTATGGTTCATCTTCTGTCCTGCAGTTTTTAGTACTTACCCTCTGCGAATATGTGGCCTTTATTCCACTGTGTCCTACAAGGCACTTCTTGTACACAATGTCTTTGAATAATGAGTAATCCTCTAACATCTTTTTTCTCTCATAACACAACCTTGCCTCTACACAACCCTTGAGAGAACTCAAAACTCCCTCTACTCTTGTGGTGTTCCACACAAAACCGATTAGACTATTTGAAAATAATCACTATGATTAACTACGGGGCTCTATAGGAACGGCAAATCAGATTTGTAAGTTTCGCTTACCTATCTGGGACCTGTAATTGTCTCTCTCATTATTGGTATAAAACAGAGAATACATGGAAGATTTGTTTACAGTTTTGTCTATGAAAGACACTGATCTTGAAGGTCTTTTCCAACCTGAGTGATTCTATGATTCTATGATCAAGGGGAAGAAGCTGAACTGCGGCATATTCCTGGCCTTGTTTCAGCTGTATCTACTGCCAGCTCCCAGAGTCATCATCCAACTATGAGGCAGAGGCAGTTCTGTGGCTTTAATTCTACATATATCCAAGACAAAGCATGGTACTGGCTACAAATTCACTATATCAAAGTGCTACTAAATCAGGTAGACTGAGGAGGCTACAGTCTGGCTAAAAAATAAAAAGTGAATTTACCTTAATTCATATTCCTTGCATTTCTGGTTTAATGGGATTTCTGTAGTAGTAAAAGCAGTACTACAAGTAGTACTTCTAAGCAAACTCTCTTCTTTTACATATTTTACAATGAGAATTTTATTTCCATCAGACTGTGAAAAAGTAATCTAAGGAACCATACAACTGCAAAACAAAGAAGCACAGACCCATTTAAGACGGAAAGGCAAACTCAAGAATTTTCAAGTCCCCCCTGCAAGAATTATGATAATATCTGTCATTTTAAGAGCTGATAGATGCAATTTTAATTAGCTAGGCATTGTTTGTCATTAAGGTGAGCGATACACTGAAATCCTAGTGAGTCACAAAAGCATCATTTAATACAACCTTGAATGCAGCCTTTTTGAGACGGTTAATTTGACATTCTATTAAACCAAAACAGAAGCGTTAACTATTGTATCTAGACTGCATCAGTATTTCTGAGTACAATAAATGTCAAGGGAAAATTAGTAATGCAGAATAACAAGATTTCTACGCAGAACACATGCTGCTTTCTCACACAAAACACTTACGATAAAAAGCAGCTTGTTTTTAAAGTCATCCACCTTCTCCCAATAAAGAACAGTTTCTTGTCCTCCTGCAGTACTTTCATCAATTCAAATACAAGTGAGTGAACTAATCTATCAGCACAACAGACCAATCAATCCCATAACCTAACCAAGATAAATGCATAGAAATTTATCCTTAAGTCTTAGCTTCTATTTACTTTACAGGAGTTCCTTGGTCCTGCTTTCTCATTATCTTGGTGACCCTAAAATACTTCTTATGTCTAGTTCACTATCTTGAATTCACACAGAAATTGCACTCCGTTGATTCCTCTACATATTTTAGACATTTATAATCCTTCTATCCCTTCAACCAAGCTATCTGCATTTAACTTCTGGTCTTGCCTCATAAATCAGTTTCTATACGCCCTTCATTATTTGACAGTCCTTTCTGAATGGCTTTCTATTTATTATTTTTAACGTACCTAACTGCAAGTGCCATTGGCCTCAACTTGTCACATGCTCCAAACTCTGCTTCTGAAGTGCCATGAAGATTGCGGAAGGGTAAAATAATACGAGGCTTTGACCTTGGGAAATTATCTCAGGACCCAATTCTATTGAAACAGTTTCTAAGGTAACACTAAGGAGGAGAACGATATAGGAATATAGAGAAATCACCATGCTTAATTTTGAGGTTTAGGCTATGCCATAAAGACCTCCTAACCAAAAGAAGACAGAAACAAATAATAAATACAATATAATTATGTAGCATATAATACAATAATGTAGCATACAAAATATATAGATTCTCAGTTATACAAATCTTCCCGTTTTCCAACTAGGTCCTAGATTCTTATGATTCTTCCATAAATCTGCAATTAATTAAAATATAAGGAAGACACAGCATCCCAAGGATGACAGACAGAGGATGTACTCTCTGGCATAAGGACAAGACTTCAAACACGAGGCACACAAGAACACCCATACACCCAACCTTCAGCTAACAAAAGAAACAACTGTCATATGCACTACTTAAATAATCCATGTACTTATTCAAATACATTTACATTCAAATATAATTAAAATATTCAAACATTCAAATATAATTAAAGCAGCCCTTGATTCCCCCCCCCCCCCCCCAGGCAGATGCAGGAGGGGCTTGGATCTCTGGCCACGCCATGCTCATCTTAAATAAAGGCATCCACTTGCACTGTGAAACCCTGAAGTTTCTATCCTGATATCCTAAGCACAGGCGTATAATTAAAGGGACACAAAATACTGTAATTTTTTTCAGTAAGAAAAGATAATCACTAACACAAAGTAAACAGAACATTCAGAAGCATCCACGTTCATTCAGTCACAGGAATGCTTTAAGGTTTGGATAGTAAATACAATGAGCACATCCAGGCTACTATAACACATGCTAAAATCTATATTTGGTGTTAAGTCAGCAATCCAGTTTGTTACAACATCATGCATATGATTAATCCTGTTGCTGACGCAATAATAGAATGTTTGAATAATAATTCAAATACCTACTAACAGATGAAAGATGAACAGCTTGTTTCCGAGATGACCATACTGCATCATATTCCTTACCTAATTTCCTTTAGGTATAGCCAACTTATGGCTGCCTCGAAATTTGCAATGGTGCAATTTAAGAATCATTAATCTGCCATTTTATTTAGTATTTCAGTATCAGTATATGGTCATAGTTGATGCCTTACATCCTACACAAAGGGTCCAAACACCTTAAAGGCATAAAGAAACTGGCTCGACAACAGCTATTGATGCACAATATGAAGAAACACATACTACAGCTTAAAACAGCCTGATAGATTATTTGTCAAAGACTAGCTAGCCTTAGCCATAAACCATGAGTTCTGAATTTGCCATAAACAACAGGAAAGATATTTCTGAACTCCAAATCACTTTTGCACATTTATAATTGTATTAATTTCAGAAAAGGTAACTGTAAGCATTTATGTCTGTGCAGGTAAAAAGAAGATCAGGGGCAAAGAAATCAAGCCTTCCATTCCAAGTTAACACAGACAGCTACAGACCAAAGCCATGCTCGATTCACAAGGAGGTGGGCTTTCCAGCTTGGCATCTTCCATCTAGTTGGGCTAGACCATCTGTCCAACTACTGATATCAGCATGGCACTGTATCTGAACAAAGATCCTCTACAGAGCAGTATAAAGAAAAAGGAAAGTGCTGGTACGAACAGTCTGGCTTTTGATGTCTTCATTATATGACTAAGCACAAAATCACCTCATTGCATTGTTAGAGATAAAAATTACACATTATTCTACATTATTGTAGACACAATAACATTCCCACAAAAAAGAGAACTGCTACACTGACTGCTGTTGCTTCCTAAATTAGTCCCTATACTGCATAGACGCAGGATCGTAAACCACTTCCACACTTTTTAAGCTTTGCAAGAGGTAACAAAGAAACGTCTGTAATTCCCATAAGAGTCACTCCTGGATGTAAATTTTGTGGGACACATACGCTATATAACAGGGGGTGACAAGCTAAGCCTGGTCTCAGCAGCATCCACCAGCAGAAGTTGGTCATGATGTTCTGCTCTGTCTGAAAGCCTCAACTGAAGGGATGCCCTGGAAAACTCCCCCCTTACTGCAGGTAGTGGAGCCTAACAGGCCCCAATTCCGGCCATCTATTTGCCCTACAATGGAGGGAGTTAACAAATGAACAGAGGAGATTCTAAGTCCTCAGCACAAGTCAACAAGGAAGCACCCAATGAATATACTGCAATAAGGTTCAACTGACTTGCGACCTCCCTGGGAATAGCTAATGAAGATATACCAAGTATTGTGGAGGACCAGGACAGCATCACCTGAGAGAGGAACGTGGTTCCTCCTGTCTCACTCCTCACTGCATCAGCCACACCATGATTTTCCCAATACTGAGGTTAACTATGGTCACAACAGCAGGAGGCTGCGGATCACTGACTTTCCTTGAAAACAAACCATCAGGAACATCCAAAGCAAACATGCTGTCCCACAAAATTTAGGAAGAAATTAGGCTAATACTTTCCAAAATTGAAAGAAAAAGACAACTTACACGTGACCTCAATTCAGAAATCAGCTTGAGAATCATCCCCAGTTTCTGACAACCGCCTAGCCTATCAACATGGCTTGGTAAGAGCTATTGCCTTTGGGTCTTAAACCTGGAGCTCAAAGAGATACGCTGCCTGTGATCTCTTGGAGGAAGTTACAACTTCTGAGAGTACATCAGCAAACGGTTTTCAGGCTGTAAAACTATTTCACGCGCAACACACAGCCCACTGGTAGAGCATGTTTGCCTTTGTTCAAATGCCATTTTCCCCAAAACTCTAAGTGAAAAGAAAAAAGACATCTCAGTAGAAAAAGAGGAAGGTAACGATGGAAAGATTCAGCGCTGTTCAATCCTTCGCACTTGTTCGCCACCACTACTGCTTTTTCCCCAATGAGTAAAGGCAGATGAGGAGGTTTTTCTTTCCACATCTGGCAAGTTCTCAATTCTTTGAGCCGAAAGCTGTGTGTATTTAAAAAGCAGATATAGTCTCAGATCCTAATCAGGCTCCCAGTTTAGAAAACATCAATGCACTCGCACATTACGGTGACACAGCCGGGCTGCAGCAAAATCTTGCTTTATTTCTCCAGCTACTTTTACATACGCTTATTTTTACAGTAATAGTGAGGCTCACAGTCTACTGTAGTGCGTGTAATCACAGCTCTAGCTACTAAGTATGAAATCCTTATTATTCTACATCTGTTTCTCCTTACTACTTAGTTATGCCAAGAGTACTCTTAAAAAATTACCTGTACAAACTAAATACAGACACAAGGAGAAAGTGCGACATTGATTCCCTACCTACCTAATAACCCCAGCTAGTACCTTCAGGAGCAGAGAGGCTGTCAGTCATTTTCAGACTTCTAAATATTTTAGAGAGCTTTCCAAAGACCACAGACACAACCTGGAGTATCTCCCTGAGGAGTGGAAGCAGACAAATTTGGTACAAGAAGCAGCAAGGTATAAATACAGGCTGTCTGTACACGGAATGCAGAATAGGCAGCTTTTGAGGAACAGAGCTCACAGAACCTGAATTAATCTCACAAAAAGAGAAAGGAAATCCAGTACTAGAAATTATTTATTAGATTTCGGGGAGGTATTTAGCAGGGCTAGATGACTTTTATTTTTAGTAAACTAATTGGATGTCAAAAAAAAGTTTCAGCTCACCTGAAATCATTCAGGACTTTAGAACAAATTAAGAAAGCAGAGCTCAGTAATGCAAATAAAATACTTCTTGAAGGGTGTGATATTTCTGAAATAACATCTTTCAGCCTTGCAAGGGAATAAGCGCCATACGCAGAAGAGAATGTAGAGAGGTTTGAACAGGAGTCATCTCTCCCACCAGGACATCATCCCAACCACAGTCTGGAGAAGCACAGAGGTAATATCAAAAGGTCGTCCTGTTTGAGGTGGTGAGGTTACCTTCGTGGGGACTTGTGGTTAGCTGGTTTATAGCATTCCCCAAACAGTTATAATTCTCCATCCTGTTGCTGTGCTTTTTCAACACTCTCATAGATGTTAATAACTCTGGAAGCCGACAAATCACTTGCTACTGATTCTGCAGCATAACTTGAAGAATAATAGTTTCAGATAAATATTCTGATACATATTTCAGAGCTATTAATGCCTATATACATATATATATGTAAGGGGTCAAAGCTGTTTTTTATACTAGTTAACAAAAATCATTTAAATACTCAAAAAAAAAAAACCACTGTTCTTACTCAAAGCATTGGGAGTTTGGCCTTCTCATGACATCAAATCAGAAACCTTGTGAAAGACACAGTATTTGGGTCATGTTTTAGTTATTACTCTCATAAGACCCGCAGACTCCCCTAGCATTCCTATCTCCAATAACTCCAACTCATGTATTGCAGCGCACTATAAGTTCGTTGTTGGTTTGTTTTGTGCATTTCTTTTTTTTCCTCCTAATTCAGACTACAATTTCTCTTTTAAGTCAATCTTTGATGAATTTTGAACTACCTCTGTCTTCACTTCAAGCTGAACTTCCCCGCAAAGGCAATCTGAACCTTATATTCTTCTCTGTCTAGTTCAGTCCACAGATAGGAACATTGCTTGAAAATTTAAGCAGGCTGCCTGAAGAAAGAACTTGATCAAATGACTTTGTACCAACTTTTTTTTTTTTTTTTAATTAAAACATATTAATAGAGTAGATACAGATCAAAGGTTAGGATAAGATTCTTTACTATGGAGGTGATTAGAGACTGGTACAGGCTGCCCAGAAAAGCCACGGATACTTCATCTCTGGACATGCCCAAGGCCAAGCTGGATGGGGCCCTGGGCAGCCTGATCTGGTGGGAGGCAAGCTGCCCACAGGAGCTGGGGGGACCTTAAGATTCCTTCCGACACAACCATTCTCTGGTTCTATATGTAAAAACCTGGCTACAAAATAAAAATAAAAATAAATTGGGATTTAAGTGAGTGCCGGAGTTAACACGACTGGTTGGACTATATCGAGCTCAAGAAATTGAATGAGGACAACATAATTCAATTACTTCAATAAAAGGCTGCAACTATATGGAATAAAACTGAGAAAACCACACACAAGGATTACAAATGTACTTCAAAGAAGACTTGAGGAGTAAACAAAAAACATGCAAGGACAGGAAAGAATGACTAACAAGGTAAACCGCGTCTCCTAATTTAGCCACAGGGTAAGGGTAGTATTTGAGCTGGACCTTTCAAGGGAAAATAGAACAAATGGTGAAAAGGCTCTTTTTGACTTAAGCAGAACAGAAGGAAAACACGAGGAAAACAAACAGGACCACTATTTAACCGAAGTTAGATTCAATTAAAATCATCCCTGCGTTGCCTCAAACCTGCATGAATATCCCAGTTTCTCATAAGATAATATTAGAAAGGAGCATTCTTGGAACATGAAAATTCCAATTCAGCAGCACAAAGGCAGCTGCTTTCCCTTTATTCCAGTTAGTCTCACAAACCTTTACTTGAAAATTTGTGCGTTCCAGATCATCGTTGCTAAAGGAACAATAACACTGGAGAATACCAGACAAAGAACCTACGTTCCAAGGAGGGAAAAGCCATCTGGGTAAATATATATTATTGATTTCGACACTGAATATGGCAGAGATTTGGAAAGACAGTGATCAAGGGCATCTAACACACCCAGTTTTAAGTTGGGCATCTGATAGCGTCCCATAAGAAATTACTATTGAAGACACAGGTTATTAGAAATGTTGTAAGAAGACATCATAGTATGGATCGAAAATCATCTATATGAGACACTACAACAGTCCATACTGTCAAAGCAGGTCTTAGGAAGGAGAAAACTTATTAAGAGTACTTCTCGGGAATCGCTCTTGGGATTGATCCTGCCCAATATATTCCACAGTAACCTTGGTTCAAGGACTAGATTATAAAATGCTACGATGACAAAGTGTGGAAGAGGACAAGATCATCACACAGGAAGGATGAGATGACCTTGTGGTCTAGAAAACTGAATGGGACAAAATTTAACAGCAAAAAAATGCAACATAAACCAATGAACAAGAATTTCTGCTTTAAACTGTTCATAAATTTTAAGGAACGGAGGAGAATAAAGCTGGTCGATATAATGATTTTGAGGTACCAATGTGTTGCGGCTGCAAATGAAATTCTGGGATGTGTAAGATATTTTCAGGCAACTGAGAAGGACTAATCAGATCTCACACAGTGGAGACTCTCATCATCTGTTTTATAATTACTACTGTTATTTACTATTTAGTAAGTAATAATAACAGCAATAAGTAACTATTGTTATTGTATATGTATCTAGAAAGGGCTTCTGAGGTAACTACAAGAATGGGAAAGTAACTTGTAATCCTGGCACATAATCAAATGGCCATAATTTCTGTACGAACTAAGAAGTTGCAAGGCAGTATCTGAGCAGTGAGCAAACAAACCTGTAAGCCAAGTACTAGGAAGGGGGAGCTTAGAGTCGCAGTCCCTGAGCCGCTGTACATTTTACGCTATGACTCAGATTCAAAATGGGTGAACTATTTTCAAAGCATGCTCTACTAAGCAAATTCCACTTCTTATCGGGTAGCTTTTTTCTCTTTCATTTTTTCTTCACTTCAGAGAACCTTTCATTCTTGCCCCTCAAAACGGCCCAGGTAACAGGAAGGATTGCTCGTTCCAATTTAGATTTTAACGCAGCACTTAGGACTCCTTCAAGCAATGCAGAAACTACACTCAGCTTTTTCTCGTGACTAATTCTAAACATAGTCAGAATGCAGAAGTATTACATTTGTAAGCCAGCTCTAATCTATCAGGGCAGAGAAGACCTCAGACAGGACCCTGCAGTGTCTGATAACCCTGTCAATGACCACATGCAGAGTCAGGATCTAGGTTTTGCTCTCAGACTCACCAAAAGACTACCTGCCAATTACTGTGAAATCAAAAATTGAACACCCGCAGACTGTGATCTGAAGCTAGCTCCGAGTGGGGAGTAAGAAGGAGAGAGCATCAACTGAGCTGACAAGCAATGGCACATTTAAGTATGGTAACAGTGAGCATCTCACAGCAGCTATAGTGTTACTAAGCTCATTTTGGGAACTCCTCACCATTATAAGATCCTTAGTGGATCAATGTTCCCATAAGCAACAGCTTGAATTATGCGATGCAACGAAAGCCTTCCATATGAAAACATATCCCTTCTGTGGCAAATAGGGGATTTGTCTAAGCAACCCGTTCACACATCAAGTGCCACCTCACTGCCTAATGGCTTAGATCAAAAAAAAAAAAAAAAAACACATCATAATGTACATAACCAACTGTGTAATGCTGCTCAGTGGGGAAATATCCCTCCCGTAACACTGCAGTGATTGCCTTATGCCTTGAAGCGTGAGAGCTGATGATCTTCATCTTACCTTTCATAACTACAAACGCTACTACCGGTCATAAAATTATCCAAGCATTTCAAAAATTCAGCCACAATATTTGATTTGATGACCTCCTGCACGAGGGACTAGCAGAAGTTCACTAGGCATTCGATGTCTGGCAAGTCATTTGTTTTAAATTATGCTCCTATTTTCATCTTGCAGAGCAGGATTAGAATAACCTTCTGAATAAGTTTCACTACAGCCCTCATAAAAAAAACTGCAAGCAGCTAAATCAAAGCTTGCTTAAGGGCTTCACTGTGACTTCAACTCATGCTATATAGCATAATAAATCCACTCTTGGAGTAGACGCCTTCCCAACCACGGCAGGTGGACTAAAAAGGTGAAGAACGTACAGAGACAATACCCCACCTCCTTAGCTTTTCACGTATGAGGCAGCACAACCCTCACCATCTGCTGCAGGTGTCTCACCACTTCTCTGTTCCTTGCAAAACTCCGCAACACGCGAACAGGGTCTCAGGGAGAAAGAGGTTCCTGGGTCACACAACACCTTCTGTCATAACCTTTATCTAGTCAGTTTTAATGGCATTTGTTCAGACAAGTGTCAAAAGGTACTGTTCGGCCACAAGTCCTCTCCTTTTAATTGTATTACCTTGGATGCATAGGCATGAAGAATACTAATATCTTTACTTTCTAAAAGAAATTCCCACATCTTTTTCTTTGCTTATTAAGGTACGATCTTATGAGTCTGGCAGCTCAGTAGAGAAAAAAGAACTGGCTCAGGTGTGAAACAAGCAGCAGCTCACCTCTCCTCTTCACCCCACTGCCTCCCACAGCCACATATACACACACATGCAGAGGCTGCTGTGCATCCCCAAATTTAACCAGGGAAAGAGGGCAGATTGAAAGAAGGGGAAAAAAAAAATAAAGCAGGTATTCTCACAGCAAGGCAAGTCGCATGTGTGAAATTTCATTTCCCAGTCAGATTATGTAAGTGAAGCCAGCTTGGCTCAATCACACTTGCATGCCGGTTATTAAAACAGCTTCTAAAATGAGAAAGGCTGGGGGAGAGAGAATAGGAGGTTTCTATATTTATTGAGTAAAAGCATGTGAAAGCTAACTCAGAAACTTATTTATCCAAAAGTACTTTTTTAGGGGAAAAAAAAAAGGCTATTTTATCCTCAAAAAAAATCAAACTACTCAGCAGAAAATATTTAATAAAATGAGCATTGAGCATCTGTCAAAGCAATCAAAAAAGACACTATTTCTTCGCCAGTAGTAATGTATTTAAGAGGATGCTTCCCAGCAAACTGCCATGGCAACCACAACAGCACCTGGGGTACAGCGTTCTCCCAAAGAACAAAATACCTTCTCTTAAGAAATCCAATATTTTGCAAAGGTGCAAGAGAGAAGACATTTTTAAACGAGATAAGGAACTTTACTATTCACCCAGACTTCAGAACTGGGCTCCTCAACTGTGCTTCTTCATCCGATAATGTCCATATCCAGCTCAGCTACGATTACACAGCACAGCAGAACAACAGAACGGTTTGGGTTGGAAGGGATTTGTGAGATCATCCAGTTCGAATGCCCCTGCTACAGGCAGGGACACTGCCACGTGTATGAAGGAATGCTTTAAGTATAAATCATTCTCCTATATCTAATTTCATTCAGAATGACATAATAGTACGACAGTGTAATGCTTTTTGGAAAGAATTTAGCCATACTAGATGCTGTTTCCATTACAAAAGCGGAGCAAAGTTGGGCCACCACAAGACGGCCAAACCCAGATCTTAGCCAAGGCACTGAGGCTAACACTCCTTCAAAACCAGTCAGAAGGTGGCATGTGCCTCACTTCCTCACTGCGAATGTCATCGTTATTGAAAAAAAAATGCACACTGATCCCAATAGTTCTTTCTGCAGTTTCAAAATTTCACACCCAGAAATAGCCCGACCTAATCAAGTTACCAAAGGACAGAGGAAGGCAAAGAGAGAGGAAAACCTTAGCTATAGATCTGTGAGAATGGAAGATTATCTCCCTGCAAGGACAAAAAATAAAGTTGTAAATAGAGGGGTGTTTTTTTCCCTGTTGAATTGACTAACAGCACGAACGTTGCACACACTTGAGCTCAGCTCTTGTCTACAGACGACTGCACATAGCGATTAAGCCATCTTTAGAGAAGAAGCAATTCAAAATTCATGTCATCCTGAAAACTAAGATTTTATACCGCATGATTCTTGAGTACATTCCATCTCAACTCTCATTTTTTGAAATATTATATTACGCACCAGCACTGGGGCATAACAGCACTCAAAGAAAACTTCCCTTCTCTTGCCTTTCTGGCTTTCCTTCTGTCCTCCATTCACAAGGCTAAGGGAGGAAGAAATTACATAGATCATCTCAAGCAACAAAAGGGAAAATACCACAAGTAAATAATACTGCTGACAATGGCGGACACCAATTATTTTCTTTTTCTGATACCAGAAAAGCTGCCGGTGCCTTTAACTTGCAAGTTTATGAGTGTCACTGACATCTGCATTTCTAGCAGATTCACTCATTGCCATGCTAACATTTTATCAAGTTCATTTTTCTCCCCGCCCCCCTCAACACTGTTTACCTTCACTTTAAAACGTTGCTTTCAATCACCAAGCAGGCTGATGCGATTAATAACAAAGACACACTGGAACCTGAGAGATTAAACACTTTTCAGTCCATCTCCACCTCCCGCTACACTGAAAAAGGTGTTTTTATTTGTTTTGAGAAGGTGAAACAAATTGCTCTAACCATGCATTAATCAGGAATAACATTCACCTCTAATGGATAAAGTATTTCTTCCTCATTTTTTTCTTTTTCCTTCTTTCAACTCACTTTAAAAGCACAGTTTGATATATTATCAGGTACTGGCTATTAGCAGGTACCATACATGAAAAGAGTCATATACACTACTAGCGTGCTGATGATTCTCTTATTGGTCAAAAACTTGCAGTTAAATCAAATGCTTTCTTTCCAATAGATATCAGTATGTAATTCTTGAATCAGGTCTTGATCGATGCTTTGAATTTTTTTCATTTAATTTATAAATGAGAAAAGTTTAAGCCACCCAAGACAATGAACACTGAACTGGAGGAAAGCCCATGATATTTAAAGTGCTTCGTAAGCACTTTCATTACTTTTTTTTTAATCACTGCAGCAAGCCCAAACCAACTGCTGTATGGATTTCCTTTGAGTCCGACTTCAGTAAACAGAATCTACATCTGTAATTAATCTATTTAAAATTATTTAAGACGCATATTTAAGACATACTGTTTAAAATTCAAGACTGGTTACAGGTATGAGATTGTCCCAAGCTAAGAAGCGACAGTCTGGTGACAAATACAACGCAGTTCAACAAGGACAGAAAACACGAGGGCAGTTAAGATAACAGCTTTTATATAGCATAAATAGAGCCCCAGCTTTCTATGCACCGTTACAAAATTAGATTCTCAAGAAAAAGCTCCAGCAGTTAGGAGGAGTTGCAAATTATTTACAGCTTTGTGAACAGAAGAGTTTTCTAATGCCTGACATTCATGAAGTCGTGATCCCGCAAAGCTAAGAGTTTTTAAGACAGCATCTTCATTCGACAGAAATACCTTCAAAGGGCGGAACAGTCAAAGTGCAAAGCTACAGACTGGCAAAGCACTTCACCATGCGAGTGGCTCCAAGTTACTCAGTGGGACCATTCACAAGATTAAAAGCTAAAACCTAACTTGGCTTAGCTAGCTGAATTGGGACAGAGGATTCAGGCTCTGAAGCAATGATACAGTTGAATCAACTGAGCATCCACATTCCTAACTCCCAAAGGATGCAGTGGTCACCATGAGTATTGACCACGTCCACTGCTGCGTAAATAAGAAAATATATATATTTTGTGATGAGAAGGAACAATATCTGGAAACCCTAACATAGAACCTACTTTATCCATGGTAGGACACAAAACATTTTAGCCCTTTTGCTTTTTAACTTACCACTGGATTTCCTAGTTATTTTAAGACGCCAACAGACTAAGGATTTCTTGTGATATACGTCTTGTTCTAAAATCATTTATCAGCTGTTTGTGAGGTTTGTGTTTGTTTTAATGATAAAACTTGATATTAAGTACAGTTTACACAGGGTTTGTCCTGACACTCAATTATTATTCAGTGCTTTTACCTACATAATGGAATAGTTTACAGACAAAATTTGCCAGTGTTGCTAACAGCAAGCTTATATATGAACACAAAAATAATAAACTACACTGATACTGGAACAAAGCCCAAAATAAGATGTTTCTTGTTTCAAAGTAACTAATTAACTCTCAAGGGTTTTGAGATTAGACGTATATCACAGCATCCAATGAGTCGGTATCACGCTGCTACAAAATGAGGCCATCTCCGTTGTGAAAGAAACACAAATGGTAACAGATCTTTCTGCTCCCCTCAGCATTGCGACGCATCACATAAAGCATCTCCTCCAGATTCAGGCTGTACATGTCAGATTAGGACTTACTGGAAGAAGCCCAAGGAAATCCAGATGTTAAGCTAGCATAGCCTTCCCTGAAGGAACTGAGGGTTTTAGGGCTGTGAAGAGGAGAAGTCGTCATAACAATCTTTAAGAGCTACCGCTACACATGAAACAGTCCATTTCGATGATTAGGGGACTGATACTGCATCACAGACTAGTTATTAGAAAAGTGCTCCAAATGCTAAGAGAACAAAAGCAGTGTAATAGAGTAACCCTATAGTTTCCATTTCCAGTAGTGTCTGAAGACAAGGTTAGATAAACATAGGTCAGAGTGTTTTTATCCAGCTCTCCATTGTAAAGCAAGCAAAACACGCTACGGTGATCTCTCAGATCAGTTTCCTATCTTTCTGCGCTGGCTTATCTGTAAGCGGAGGTACAAAAATATGTGAAAGAAATTATAAGGAAGGCTGATTAATATTTTTATTCTCTCTTGATAGCTACACGGCTCTGCCAACGAACGTGAGAATTCGCAGCTTGAAGAGGGGATGTTCATCAGCCAGCTTTCAAAAGCCTGAAAGCTTGTATGTCTCATCAACATTTAAAAGACAAGCAAAGAGGGGATGTATTGGCACAGACCAGCAAAGGCAGTATATTTTTATAAGATAAAACACTGGCAGATAGTTTTTTCCCCTCCCACACAAGATTCTCTCTATAAATTCCCCTTGATGATGATCAGCAAAATGGCTTTTTGAGGTAGAAATTAGAAGAAATTATAAAGAACAGAACACAGTTCCTTGGGACATGACTTCAGCATGAAGACAACTTTGATGTGTGGGTGGAACATATACTGGCATTTTCACTCATCTCAGATCTCATTATGGAGGTGAGGCTACAGAAGGAGTGGAGTAGAAGCTCATGTATGAGAAAGGTATCAATTCTTAGCTATCAGTATTGACTCTACTTAGACACTGTTGGCAAGGATAAAAAATTGTGCAGACAAGAAACGTGCTGTAAAATTGTCCCCTACATTCTATTTCAAATGATCTGCAGAAAAAAAAAAATACAAAAAAAAACAAAAGAACTGGAAGGACTTCTAAAAGACCTTGGATCTCCGTAGGTGGTAAAGAATAGCGCTTTTAAACCCAGCTCATGAAACTTGGCATTAAGAAAAGAGTACTCTTTACTCAAAGGGAATAAAAGAACTCAAACAATCAAGCTTATAAACACTCCAAGCCAAACAATTTCAATTTTACTTCTGTGAATTTTTTCAAGTTAGGATATAAAGTTACTCAGCCTTTAATGAAGACAGTAAATGAAGCATGAGCCACAAGACAGCTGAATATTATCGAAGTCTAATGAAATTCAAATTCTAACAACAGATTCTTGCTTTCAAAATGAATTTCCTCGTTTCTCTTATTGGCTGCTTCTATTGCCATCAGTCAGGAAACTCACTCACTGACATTCACGTAATCAGTGTAGATTATTGAAACATCATCCCTTCAGACAAGGAATGCTCGCACTCCTGCAGATACACCTTCTTAGTCTTTTTTCACCACAGGTTTTGTGTTGGCTTTTTTTTCCCCCTGGGTGAGGCACCACCATTATGAACAATTAAGTACAATTATTAAGGACAGCAGTTACGTTTTGCACATGGCACTCACCTAAACACTGCACGAAAAATTGCTTGTTCTTTAAGGCTTTATTTCCTGTTACCTTCTTCCCTCACTCTTCTCAGTACAGATGATGGGTTACACAGGTTTCAAGGCACATTATTCATTCACCTACATCATCCATTGCTCAGATGTAATCCAGAGGTCTCCCACATCTCCTCAACATCACTCCACATTCCACCAAATTGGACAATAAAGTATGTTGTAACTTTCAGAATGTACAGATCTTACACCGTGCATTTAAGATATTCAATGAGGTCACAGCTCTTAATTTACCTTTCTCTCTCATATTGGGAAAATTGTGCACCGGTTTCTAAAGAGAACACAAACATCAATTCCACCTATTGATTATATTTATTGAGATATCTAAATCAAATGTTTTTTTGTTGGATTGAGTGTCTTATTCAAGCAGACAACACACCTCAGAAAAAGCTTGTCGCACTTCTACTTATTTTCCCTTACATTTAAGGATGGAAAAAATGCACGCTCTTTCCCAAATTATTACCCTAATTTTTATCTTTATGCTGAGCTGGCCAAGAGCACTGCGCAACTGACCCTTGAGATCATCACTGCAAGTGTTTCCTCCTTAGAGTGTTAATAAATACAACTCGTCCCAACTTGATGCACACATACAATCTTTCCAAATATCAAAGTTTAGTCAAATAACAGAGGTAGATAAGCTTGTGTCCAGACTGCTATTTTAGAGGTCACATGACTATTACTAAAGCCCCCCCCCCCCCCCCCAAGATGCACCAGGTGTCTGTTTCCTAGATCAAAATCTACAGCCTTGAGACAGGTACCCAGGTATCCATTGATATGTGACTGGTGATTAACAGTATAGGATTCAGATTAGCAAATTGGATGCCAGCAACAAAAAACAAAAAACACCAACACCACCACCAAAAAACAACCACCATAATGGCAAGGGCTTGGCTTAAATCCCACCCCTCTTCAAGGCTTAGATGCCCCCCCCTCCACTCCACAGGGGACACCTCACATTTTCCTGAACACATAAGCACCAAGGGGCGCCAACGTGTGTAGACTCTTAATTCCTTCTTAAGCACTTAGAACACCCATTAGAGTTATAAGAACTTCAGGATTTAAACAGAAGATTAAGATCTGAAATATCTTTAGGACTTGATCCTCCCTTCATCTTTCCCTCCTCTCTCTCCAAACAGTGACAACCTTCCCTCTCCCCTCCTCTTTTCAATGGAAAATGCAGCAGTTTCCCCCTATTTGTGCAGCAGCCCAGTCACGTTTTCAGGCACACTGAAAGTCCAGGTCACTCCTACACTTCAGAGGATTTACACTGCTGTTGTTACACTACACCATCCCCAAAATCAGAGCAAACTGATCCTCAGGTGAACTCTGGAGTTGTTTTATGCTTCCTCATAAAAATATTAATCAGGAGAGAACGAAATTTCCCCTGTAAGATTAACGGCCAGGTTATTAACCAAGGCAAGAGAAAAGCACTCACAGCTGTTGTCCAGCATAAGAATTGTACACTTCCTTTATGCTGCACTCATTCTCATGCTGTAACCAGTATGCTAATTGTACAGAAGAAAATCTCAACCATTTTCTCCTTGCGATACAACATACTCTGGACACAAAAAGTTAGGCCCTGAGAGGGCTGTGAGCATTCTTATTAATTTCCATCAGCTAGACAGACAGAAACAGAGATTGCTTACCTGAGTACCCCGGGAAAGCTTTCACTGAAGTCCTTTTACAAATCCAGACCCACATATAAAAAACACTAGAATAACGTGCAGATTATAAGAGAAGAAGAAACACATTACAAAGCACAGAATGACTTCTGCTTCAATTGCCAAATCAGGAAACTGTCATCAGATGAGCCCTCTTATGAGTTTAATAATATTTCCTTAGTACATGCTGCTGTCCTGAGAAAGTCTTATGTCCTGATCTTAAAAACAATTCCTCGGGTGATTTTTAAGTTTGATCAACAGGGCAACACTCAATGATCCGGGCTGTCACCTACCCAAGATGTGCAGATTACTGCTGTTTGAAGCGTCATAATAAATCTCAGAGAGCTCGATTCAAGTCTGCCTTACTACCGGCGCTGAGGTTGTTTATTCATGCCAAACAGCTCCTGCAACGTCACCTTAAGTTTTCATCGGAAAAAAATGCTATGTCTGCAATGGCCAATTGTACTCCTAAGTACTACTTTTGCTTTGTGAGAACGTACCATTTATTCTGCATGCTTTTTCATCCGCCAAGCAAACAGCAGAGACTTTTTTGTTTGTTTGCTTTAAAGCTGCTGGTTGGGAGCACTGCCCGTCCCTATGGCAATCGGCACGTATCTGCACCATTAGTGCTTTGCAAAAACAGCTCCAGGTACCCAGGGAGACACGTTCTTGGGATCCAGTATGTGGGGAACTGTGACAACACAACAATACCAGGCCCTGGAAATCAGCTGCTGTTTTTGTTAGAGCACACCGAGTTCTAGTTCTGCTGAAATGGAATTTAAGGAACCCACGGGAAACTAGGAGGACTTTTCAGTAACTTCAAAAAATACGACATTCGAAAAAGTAATGTGGATGCAAAGACAAGGAAAGGGAAGGGGGGAAAAAAAAAGATAAAAGGCTTGGGAAAGTATTTGTATTCCACTTAGTTCTCTCACAAATGGCTATTAATAATTGTGCCACACCTACCAATAGACGGGAGGGCAAGCACAGTTAAAAGCAGACTGTTGAATAATTCACTTCTAGTCCTAGGATCAGTGACCGGGAGGTAAAACCGTGGGCCTAAGATATAAAGAAAATAAACACTGAATGCAGTATACATCAAAATTCCCAGGTAAAAATCACAGAATCGCCACCACGGTTGGAAAAGACCTCCAAGACCATCTAGTCCAGCCAACCACCTACCACCAATATTTCCTCACTAAACCATGTCTCTTATTAGCACACATCCACACATTTCTGATCACCTCCAGGGACAGTGACTCCACCACCTCCCTGGGCTGCCAATTCCAGCACCTGACCATTCTTTCAGATAAGCTTTCCTAATACCCAACCTGAATCTCCCTTTGCACAACTCGCTTTTGTTTATCTGTCAGTGGGGGCAGGGAGGTGACAGACGCATGAAACTTGGTGTGAGACACCTGTACTCATTAAATGGAAGCAAGCAACAAAATAAGTGTAAGTATATATCAATTTGATCATACACTGCATCCATCCAACCCCATCTCTGCAAGTCTGGACAGCATCCCTGTATTCTTCCCACGTGACATGCCCGCCCTTGCCTCCACTGTCTGTGCTTCTTGCCTTTCTTTTCCCATAATTTCACCAGCAGGTCCTTGCCAAGGCACGCCAGTTTCCTGTCTCCCCTGCCTGCATTCTTGTTCTGAAGGATGGAGAGCTCTCGTGCTCTCAGAAAGGCATCCTGAAAGAGTAGCCTGGTCTGCTCTGCTCCTTTTTCTCTGAGGACTTCTTCCCAGGAGATCTTGTTCAACAATTCCTTAAACAGCCTGAAGTTCACTCTCTTGAATTCCAAGGTCCTGACTCCACTCTTTGCCAAGCCCACATTCCTCAAGATCACAAACTCAACCAGGACATGGTCGCTGCAGCCCAGGCTGCCTCCAATCTTTACATCTTTAACAATCTCCTCCACACTGGTGAACATCAGGTCCAGCAATGCTTTACCTCTCGTCAGTCTGTCCACTACTTGAACCAGGAAGTTATTGTCAATGGACTCCTGGACTGCTTACAGCTCCCCATGTTGTCTTGCCAGAGGATATCCGGGTGGTTGAAATCCCTCATCAGGGTGAGCGCCTATGAGCATGAAACTTCTTGTAGCTGCTGCAGGAAGGCCTCATTAAAAGGCTCCTCTTGATTGGATGGCCTGGCAGTAGACCCCAACCACCAGCTGTCCTTTATTGGTCCCATACCTAATTTTACTCCATAGGCTCTCCACCTGCTCCTGACCATTTCTCAGAGAGCTCCCTGCAGTTTATCCGCTCTTTAACATAGACAGCAAATTCCCCACCCCTCCAAAACACCTTAGTGACACATCATAAGTACATCAATCCGGGTTATGTTAATAATATGCAGATTCATACACATACCCAGGCTGTTTCCTGTCAATATGATTACCAAAACATCACATTACTCCAGGAATTCAGCTAAGCAGTACACATCGGTTCAGTCCTTCTGTTGGTTAAACAACTAAAACGGAAATATATTCTCAATTTTTCAAAGAAGCAAGGATTTTTTTCTTGATATAGCCAAGCGTTCATCTGACACACTCCACTACATAAACCCAGCTTCCTGTGATAAGACATAAAACTGACACAGTAAAACACATTTCCCCCCTAGGGTTTAAATGCACCCCTAATCAAGAATATCAAAGAATAGCATCAAATGCTGCTGCAGTTAAATCATCCCTAACTCATTTTATGCCCTGTAGCTCCAAACTGTTTAACAGATTATAAAGTCCTTCCATCTACAGGTCAAAATACTGCCTACTGCTATATATATATATATATATATATATTGCAAGCAATAACACCACCAGCAACGTAAGTTAGTTGTTGGATGCTTGCTTTTCCTGTCTCAACAAACCAATTTCAGTATTGCATCTTCAACTTAAATAATGCCATTTTTGAAGACTTTGAAGTCGAAGAAATGGCACCAAACAGATTATAGATTCAAAAACATTTTTCAACTAATTCAACTCCCAAGACAAGAGAGAGCTCAAGCCCCTTCCACTCTTAAATTAGAAGGGTATAATACCCACACCTCCAGTCTCAGACTCGACTGGATACCATCTCAGTCTCCTTTATGCCTTTCTCCAGGGAATTACTAACTGCAACCAACACACTAACTATTAAAATACATATTTCACTGCAAATGTATTGGTTTTCCCTCAAGATTTCTGCTTTTCTTTCAGTGTCCAACTTGGACACTTTCTAGTGGTCTGAGGCTTTCTCAGCATCACCAACTGCTGAAAATCCAGTATACCTTGATTTCATAGCGGTCAGAGATTAGGGTTGTCAAAACAAGTAAGAACTTCCCTCTTTTAGTAATAATACCCAATAAAGAGTTCTCAAGTCAATCACTTTAGAATTAATTCAAATACAGGGGAAACTACCAGGGAATTATTTATATTCAAAGGGGATTATGGCTAACACTGAAATGTTTACAAAATCAATGGCAGCCTAGCACAAAACAGATAAAGCTCAGGGGAATACATTGATTAGATTCCCGTGTAGTCCAAGACACGGTTCTCTTTCCCATCTTCCTCATTAGTTCATTTCAAGATTCATGAGAATTGCAAAATAGATGTAACTGAGCTTCGGTTATTTAGTTTGTGTTAACTAAGCAAAAAGTAATTCTACTTACCTGAAACAGAAATTCATTTGTTTCCCAGTATTTAATGGGAGAGGATGTTCAGTCTGCCTCCACATTCATCATCTCTTGCACATTAATGAATATCCAATAACGTCAATACTAACTGAGAAACAGCTGCCAGAATCTGTTAGCACTCAGACAGGGGCAAGTATGTAGTTTCCTACACTGACAAAAGTTGTCCATGTTTATGCGGTACAATGTTTCACCACCTTTCAGGAGGAATAACGCTGACGGTAAAACAAACCCAGCAAGGTGCAAATTATTAAAAGCCCTGTCGATGCACTGCAGCCTTTGCATTGACAAAAGTCAGCTGCCCTGGGAGCCAAAAAGATGTCTTTTTTTAAACAAATTTAATATTACTGTTGATAGAGAAAAATCACTACATGAAAATCACGCACTTGTAGTGCCAGGCTCTGAATTGATCCTCGTAGCAAAGTAAGACTAGAAATCGTGCTTTACATTCTTCCACAAACCAACTGCACTTCAGATTACTGCTGACCTTTTCACAACAGCATTGATTCAGCTAGCTAGACTGGAAGCCAAAAAGTAAATAAAGTCACCTAAGGGGTAATGGGTTAAAGCAAGCTGCAGAATAGAGCAGAAGGCCTGACCTTCAAAGGTCCGTGTCGGTTGTGCCCAAGTAAATGGAGGAAACTTTCTATTATAATTCTAGAAAAAGTTTTTAAATGGAAAAAATAATTCATGTGCATGAATCTGGCCTCTCTAAGGCCAGTGTTTTAAGAGCCTGAATCAGCCTAAATGTCAGTTACCCAAGTACTAATATCTATCCAGCAATGACCTTCCTAACGCATTTGCACAGTTTTCTATTTTGCCAGTTAAATTACCATTCAAGTCCACAATTTTTTTTTTTTTTCTGTCCGTATTCCTCTGTCAGGGAAGAATTTCATGGAGAGAAAAATCACAATCGCTCCTACTCCAGGTAATGGGAATGCGTTAGTAACAATTTCAGGCTGCCATGGGATTCCTATTGCCCAAATGATGCACTGTAGTCTTTGAGATGTTTTAGAAAGAAATGTAAGCCAGATAGAAGCAAGAACCGAAGAACTGAATCAACTCTGCATAAAACTGAGCTTTCCTACCTTAAGAGTAGAATCTGGAATGCAAGGGAGCAAGGAGCAGAGAGCACCGTTCCTGAGGTAACAGAAAAGGCAGGAAAAGCAACAGCTACTTCTTGACCAGACACTGCAGTGATAGGTCTGATTTTACAACCTCTCTCACGGTCAGCAGAAGCAGGAGTCCCACTAACCTAAGCCTTGTGTCTTGGGTTCCATGTATGCAAAGCAAAGAGCAAGCATGTGGTCCAACTGACATTAGAGAGATCAACTGCCTTGGGAAATTGCCCGCTTTACCCATGCTAAGAGCCAGCCGGTAATTTCTCAACATAACCTCATTACAAATGAGATCTCTCTTTTTCCAAAACATGGTGTCTATGAGCTAACACCAACTCACGTTCACATCTGAAGACACTCCTTCACATTCATGTAAAGTTACCAATGTGTGCAGATGCATTCCCTTGTGAAAGCTTGAGGGAAAAATACAAGTCATAAGAATTAGGCTAACAAAATAATGAAAATGAAGATGATAGGTAAGCAACGCTAAGGAAAATGAGAGATAGAAAGGATGTAAACCTAATATACATTCAATATAGCCAATTTCACCCTAATCATTTTCAAGCACTTTCTTAAACCTGTACGTAGAAAGAAAATCTAATTTCTACTATTGAAACACAGTGATCTCTACAAGGACATGCAATATATAGAGCTTCAGTGAGGGATTTCAGGGTAATATATAAAGAAAGCAAAATCTTCAATAGAATAAAGCAAAACAAACAAAAAAAAAAAAGCAATTAATGAGAAATAGCAAGAAGGGAAGTGGTGATGTCTAATCTGGAAAATGAAGGACAAAATTAAGACAAGAAAGAAAACTTGGAGCAGTAAGGGAAGGAGTTCCTAGAATAACCAAAGGGTAAAGTTCAAATTTACCCTTCAGATGTGAAGAACAGACATACTAACTGGAAAAAAATGGTGGGGTGTCTTGTGGGAAAGACTTCTGAGCACCGAAAAAATCATAAACGTCATCAATTCAACAGGAAATTAGCATCAACGTAAGTTATCTTTGTAGATGCTGCACGCACTACTGTGCTCAATTCAATTACTTGAATCAATATCTCTCGTTAGATCCTTTTCTTCCCGAGGTTCAAAGAAGTTGGTTATTAAATAGATGCAGGTACCTTCCAAAATTGCACTGAATAGATTTTTCAAATACATCTAAATAGCCAAATCAAATTGACTTCTTATTCTGTAAGATTTCTGGCAGAAAGAGGAATTACCTTTCAAGAAATTAAATATGCACATGAATATTTTATTGAATACCTTTCCTCAGCTGTCAGTAGCATTAAATAAATACAAATGAATATTAAAAAATATATTTGACTGTATAAACAGCATTCTTACTCTTCTACGCCTCCTTCAGACTATTTTCTTGTATTGTCATGCTGTTCCTTATCAATCACCTTCATCCAGTAAGCCCCACAACACCCCAGCAAGATAATGGATGATTTTGCTAACACCATTATCAGAGCTTCCAGACAGAAACCAAAACAGAAAAAGCTGCACAGAGGTACACCAGGAAACAGGCAGATCCTTTATCCTTGAAAATTCTACCTTATTTTTCTTAGCAGGACATGGCAATTGGACAAACTGATCTCATTTTTAGTTTCAGCTCCAATACAGCTTCTCATAATAATATGAGATAAAACAAGAATACAATAACACGTTGGATTTTCTCTTCATTAAAATTACATGTTTCCACAAATTAATTACACTGGAAAAGCAAAGAACTGACTGCCTGGAAACACCACTTAATACAAATACGTAATACAAATATGTGTCTCAACTTTCAGCTGTGAGGAGAAACAGATGTATTAAAATTGCACCAATGTAAGTCAACTACATCTGGATTACGTCAAAACCTCAATGCCTTTTAATAAAATCAGGACAATTTGCCCTTAAATACCCACTTTCTCTGTACTACCAGTGCACAAACTCAATTCCAGATTTATCTGAATAAAAAACAGAAGGAGAAATGGCAGGAAGGAATGTAAATTGTGCCTGCTGAAATTCCAAAAGGGAAGTAGGCAGTTAACCATATAGCAGAGCCTTAGGTCCTTCCGATAATTGCTTACCCTTTTCGCCTTATTTTTATATGCACGTTACTTTCGAATACCCAGAGTCCTATCAGTAGGTCACTAGCTAGATGGATTTAGACTTGCGTTTTTCGGAATCAGTTTTGTTTTTCCCTCTACTGGAAACAATATATATTCACACAAAGAAAAAAGGCAACAGATAATATTTACTAGAACAGCCCTCAGTTAAGCCATTACCAAGGGCAAAACACATTTACTGTTAAACATAAAAGAAAATAAGTATTTTGACAAGAAACAACGAATTTTCTACTTAGAATTTCTGACTGAAGGTTAAAACTCACTAGTAGTTAAAAGATACGGGGAGAAGGACGTGGTTGATCGGTTTGTCGGTATTCATTTGCTTGCTTTCGAAACTAGCTTTACCTCACAGCAAAGCCCTTAATTGTAAACCCACAACTGGTCTACACACAACACCTGGTAGATATCCTTCTCTGGATGCAGCAAAGCTGCTGTATCTGTTACCTACACTACAGACCCTTGGCACTGTAGGGTTTTTAGCTCTCCAAAAGCCATCCTCTCCCTGTCTAATTTAGACAAGGGCCTCCATACCCTCAAAGCCATTGTTTAAGAGCAGTGAAGAGACAGCTGAAGTAGCTGAAAACCTTACAAGTATCAGCGCTTAAATCAGTTTCTTTTTTTCCACTGCAGAACATCCCTCCAGCGCTCCTGATGCAAAATACAGTATAGGATAAGAGAAGAAATGCACACGCACAAAAGAGGTTGGAAGGGACCTCAGAAGGTCGTCTGGTCCAGCCTCCTTTTGAGAGGAGGACTAACTTCAGACATTTGGTTATGTGGGATCCCTGTAACCCTGGGTACACGGTGGCTCAAAATTACAGCAGCTACCCAGCCACAGCCAGCATACATTCCAGAAATAACGTCCCAAATCATGCTTGTCCAGCCATTTAAAATAAATGTACTGGCCTGTTACTGGCGTGTGTTTTCCAGTTAGTGCTTTCGTTGTTGAATTTTCTTGTCAACTTAAGTTGTGAACATCCACTAGGTTTTTAAAAGAAATGACCTTCCAGGTAGTGAAAAACCATTAGTGATAAACTCCACAGTAATGACGTCCTTCACAGAACACGTATCATAACGAAAGAAAAGGACAGCCAAGTAACCTTATCTTGTGTTGATTGACATTTCCATTTGCTAGAACATAAATCCGTGTTCTCAAAATGTATCGCCCTTGCTGTTTTGTGCTATTGAAGGTAGCTGGACTTGGCTGCAGTACTCAATCCCATAGCTCCTCTCAAATGCTCGTGCAGTATGCAGCTCAGTAAAAGCATCTGTACAAGGTATATTCAGCCCTTTTTAGCTCTCTCTGTGTTTATCGCAGTAGAAATTAGATTTTCTGACAATCCCACATTCAGGAGAGAATTCAGACAGTTCATTTAGTATGCAACCCAGAAGATTTTAGATCAACTTTAATCATTAATGCTCTTTGTTACTATCAAGGGAATCTGGCCTCACGATAACGTGATTTCTTACTGTCTGATAAGGAAATAAAACTAACTACTTCAGAAGAGGAAGGACAGGATCTGATAGAATTCCTCTCTGAAGCTGGCAGACCTCCGGATGAAAACATTTGGCCTTGGAACCACCTTAAACCACAGCATGTAAGAGACTGTTGCCTGTCACAACCTTTTTCCAAATATAGGACCTCACGTAAAGTCTGTGGGCAAAATCTGAAAGTAAAACACATCACTGGGCTCTATACAACACAGAAAGTCGATGGAATACAGAACTTCTACGACTCGAATTTTCCTTACTAGTCCTCAGAATTACCTAAAACACACATCAAAGCAATCTCAAAGCCTTCATAGGCTCATGAGAAAGTTGACAGCCACCTCCAGAGCAATCAAAACCTGATGTGCTGCCAGGAAGACACTTTTTCATACATGCAGACACACGCATGCACGTCACAGATACATACTTCTGTCATTTCTGAATGACTCCAATTACACCCCAGATTTTAAAAAAGGCAAGACAGCAGCACCTCAATTTCAACTTTAAAAGCTAGACATGCTATTTTCAGTGACTCGTATAACAGCACTGGCAATTCCCATTCAAATTCAAACAAAAACAGTTCATTACTAACACATACTTCTCAGCATTTGATAGTCCAGCTCAGCCCCAAGTAAACTGATAACTGTCAGGAAAGCCATTCAGACTTCTGTCTTTTCTTTGCTCCAATTGTTTAATGCAAACACTTCCCTGGCAACAAATTGCCACTGCTTCACTAAAATTTCTCATTTTTTTCTGCTGACATCAGCAAAAGGAGATGTCCCAGTTTGCATGAGGTAAGGAGCGGAACTACAATGACTTGAAGAACGAACGGTGGCGATATCAAGTCCGGGTCTTAATGGCTAAAGAGCAGCAGGAGCTCTTTCTGCACACAGTAAGGAAGCCTGACTTAAAACATCACCATTTCTGGCATGAATTTCTGTCCTCTTTCAGAACTGAAACATGTAATGGAAATAATTTGCTACAAGGGTCATTACAGTGTAAAGATAATGATGCTGACCCGCACAGGAAGATAGTCCTATTTTTTTTCTCCTGCCAATGAGCTCTTACAAATAATAGTCAACAGCATTATGGGGCTTTTGTTTAACCCACTTATAAATGAGACCAGGCTTTTTTTTTTTTTAAGAATAAACTTTTAAAGAAATAAAGGCTGTGAAAGGGCAGTCAATATAATGCACTTTGCCTCTACTCCTAACTATCCTTCATCCACAAATCTAAAAATACATAAATGCTTCCCTGTTCCCTAATCTGGACTCCTGGAACACAAAATGATCTTGAGTTTTCACAGTGGAGGTGGGATTCAAACCATTGAGTAGAAAGGCCGTGAACCTCTTGAAGACAGACAGTGAATAAAACACTATTGTTTCATTCTGTATTAGAAATGATCTGTCTATTCTTGGCAAATGATAAAACTGAAAAGACAAGTTTGACATAAAAGATACCCAATTCTGTCCAATGCAAATCAGGAGAATGCACCTCCAGCACATAAAAGCATTTGCTGAAGTGGAGATGGCTTCCCCATGCCTCTCCATTCAGACAAACGTCTAAACAGCCTCAGAATTGCAATGAAAAACCTATCCTGAGGGAGTGAGATTTCCTTTAATAGCAATGATTGTAACGTATTCGAATGCAAGTTGCTAACAGAAGAACTGACAGTTGCAAGGTTGAATTCCTTTGGAACCATAATTATTTATGACACTTTATTACAACAACTCTAAAGCATATGGTTACCTTATTAGAAGTTAAAATTCATTTTCATATAAATCTCAGCACGACATTACACCAAAAGAATTGAAGTTACTCCAGAGGATGGCAAGTAATTTCATCTATACTGTTTCCAGAGCTTGCTAGTTGGAATATGAATTTAAACTAATTTACTTGTAAGTATAAAAGCAGTTCTGATAACATAAATAATCCATCTAGAGTCACATCAAGCATTGCCAACAAGCTCCAGGATCCGCTTAATATAAAAAAAATATCTATTTGAAAACTTTCATCCACTAGCAAGTATGTCAACCCCCAGCTTTCCATTTAGGTAATTACTTTCAGGAAGGAGGTCTGTTTTATTTTTAATTCTGTCTCCTCCACTAGCAAGTCACAGCACAAGAAAACCGCAGTCTTATTTATTAAAGCCCATAAACAAAGTGCAAATGCATTATTTGGGTTATATTAACAAGAGAAGGGACTTTCACTGATAAACAAACACGCGTGGGATTTCGAAGCTGGCACTGCCAAGTAAGTAAAGTCTTGAAAAGTAGGTTAATAGGCACCTTTTAAAGAAGTTACGAGCTTAAAGAAAAATAATTACATATATTTTAAAATGGTATCAAATCAGGTGTTTGTGAAATGGGGATAGATTATTTTTTTTTTACTGTTGGATTTTTTTATTCTTTTATTTTTATGTTTCCACGTGAGGACTTAATTCTGGTTGAAAAACTGCCACTGAGTAAGTCTTTGCAGCAGATATAGTGAACTTGCCCACAACACTTGTACGTTCTCCTCCCACTTCCCTCTGTTAACATTTTGTATGGGAACTTTCAAATCACGGCCTGAACCGTGAATCTCTTTCTGGAGATCACTCCTTGTGGAGTTTCTTGTGAGCCTACAACACTGGCGAGCACTTTTTGTTTCTCTCTGATTATCTTTTCCAACTTGATAATCGTACCAGCCTAACTTCTCTAGACAACATCTGTATATTTATCGATCGTGCACTTGGCGAGTCAGGCAGGCCAAATGAATTAAAAAATATAACATCTTTTCTGTGGAATCTTTATACATGGGTCGGGGGGAGAACGTTACTCCCTCAGATAAAATGATTCCAGGACAGATCCCAGGATTTCTGGGATCTCCTATTATGAGTTAGCAACCATTATTGAAAAATAGGGTCCCCTACGTGTGATGGAAAATATCTCCCCATATCGTATGGCAGAATATTTTCAAGGTCTAGATAAAGATATACTAATTACAAAAGAACGGTAGTTAGCTGCCTCTACACTGTCATGGCCACTGCTAAATGCTTTAAACCAAGCTGAAATAAGAGCCAATACTTTTAATAGCTGATTTTCATTTTCAAAAGCTTGTATTGAGAAATTAGAACAAGAACTTGGTATATTAACAGGAAAAAAAAAACAACTCTGCATTTCCCATAGGCCAGGTCTGTAATATTTTAATAGACAACGACCACATTTCTGAAACAACAGACCTGGTTGATCAGGGAAATAGAAATTCTAAATCAGATCTTGAAACTCCACTTGCGATGGATTCCCTACAGATCTGTCTTATTATAACTCAAAACAACAACAACAACAACAAATAGACCAGCAGGGGTGCCCCCTGATCAATGTCCCCCTGCCCAACTTACATGTAATAACACTTACATGTAATAACTAGGCCATACGCACCAATGGAATTAATGGACATGGTACAATGATTCCAGCAGAAGCTGAAAGAAAGTGTACCAACTTTGTTACTAAGACTATGGGATTGAGGGGCAGAAGGTGTTGTAGTTAATGGTCTGGAAATAGCTAAATTGGCCACCATGACGGTGCACCCTACCCTTAGGCATTATTGCAGGCATCCTGCAATATACTATTGGATTATATGCAGGCATCCAATATACTAATAAAAACCATTCTGTAATAGATTAGTTAATGGCAGCATGCAGTATGGTATGGCCAAACAAATCAGACATGCTATTAAATACAGGATTGTGGTCCTCCATGGAGGACCTTCAAAATCGCATTTGTGAACCGGGTAGAAGGGAAGCAATATATGAAGACTCATTTGAAAGCCCAGATGTGGTAAGATTTTCAGCCAGTATGAGAGACTTGATCCTACAACAGGCCCCTCCTTCCCATCTATACAGGACTCTAGTTTCTATACTGAATCCCCTGGTGGCCTCCGAGTCTGTTGTCCAACAGGCTGCTCAATTAGTGGTGATTTGGTGGAGACAGAGTGCCTGCAGACCAGGCGCAATATTCGAGCATTAGAAAAAGCAGAAGTACTCCCAGTAATTAAAATCAAGAAGACAGTTATATGAAATCCTCAATCAGGCCCGTGAGGGTCTCCCAAAAGCAAATGTTTAATGATCTTATCTGGGCTGGGGTCCAATTAGCTAAAATTGATTGCTAGCCCAAACACGTCCTCCTTCAGCTTTGGAAACAGATGAAGGATAATCAGAAACCTCAAAATTACCCTAAAAAAAAACCAAGGGTAAGAGTTATAGATAGAGTACCAGCAACAACATGAAACCTAGAGTACTTCATAATCCCTAATAGGAAAAAGAAGCCCCCTCAGGCATCTCAGCCCACAGTGCCTGAGCCACCAGAAACAAAAGATTTGGCAGAAACACTGTTTCTGGTGTGACAAGGGATGTTAGTCCCACTAGGGACTTCAGATGGGACCAGAGGCCCTATGCAGAATTAACCATTTTCTGGTCCTGAAAGAATATTCATAGAGTAATGGCACTGGTTGACACAGGAGTGGAAACATCAATAATCTATGGAGATCCAATTAGATTTGATGGTGACAAAGTGATGATTGGAGGTTTTGGGGGACATGCCATTCCTGTCACCCAGACCTGGTTGAAACTGGGGGTTGGGCATCTCCCGCCCCAGTCCAAGAATACATTCTGGGCATAGATACTTTATGGGGTCTGGCACTCCAGGTGACTGTGGGAGAGTTCAGACTTCAACAAAGGTGCATTAGTGCCTGGGCAGTGCAGACAATATTGAGAGGCCATGCAAAGCATAGCCTATTTACCTGCCAAAACCGTGCCAGTTAAGTCACGTAAGACAGTATAGACTCCTGGGTGGGCAAGATGAAATACCAAGAATGGTGCAAGAATCAGAAAAAGTAGGCATTATAAGACCTGCACATAGCCCATATAATTCCCCCTCATGGCCAGTGTGGAAGTCGGATGGAACATGGAGAATGATGGTGGACTATACAGAGTTAAATAAGGTCACCCAGCATTCACGCAGCTATACCCAGTATTACCTCCCTAATGGACATATCAAGTAGAGAGATAAAAACATACCATTGTGTCCTAGATTTGGCAAATGCGTTCTTCAGTATTTCAATTGCTGAAGAATAGCAAGATCAGCTCGTGTTTACCTGGGGAGGCAGGCAGTGAACCTTTCAGGTCCTGCAACAGGGATGCCTGCATTTGCCAACATACTATCATAATGTAATGGCACGTGACCCAGCTAACTGGAGTAAACCTGATAATGTTAACTTGTACCATTATATTGATGATCTCCTGTTGACATCTGACTCACTGGAGGCGGTAGGACAAGCAGCAGATTTGTTAACTACCTACCTGCAGAAACGAGGATGGGCTATAAATTCTCAGAAGATGCAAGGTCCGGGCCTGTCTGGGGTAGTTTAGTAAGGAAAGACCAAAGTACTAGCCAGTGCTGTCATAGATAAGGTTCAGGCATTCCCAGCCCCTACAACACCAAAGCAGCTGCAGGAATTTTTAGGTATACTGGGATACTGGTGCTCCTTTATACCTCATTTAGCGCAGCCGCTGAGGCCACTGTACAGACTTATGAAAAAGGAGCAGCTGTGGGACTGGGGGAGAATGGAACAGGATGCTTTCCAACAAACAAAACTGGCAGTTAAACAAGCCCAGGCATTAGGTATACTTGATCCCACCCTCCCAGCCAAATTAGACACTCCTGTCACTGAGGATGGCTTTGGCTGGGGCCTGTGGCAGTGCCAGAGTTCTGTTTGGACCCCCATTGGATTCTGGTCTCAGGTCTGGCACAGAGCAGAAGATACAGTATGATTGAAAAACAGTTATTGGCTGCCTACTCCGCATTACAGGCAGCAGAGCCGATAACTCAAACAGCTAAAATCATAGTTAATACCACTCTGCTGATTCAGGAGTGGGTAAATGATCTGACCCACATTCCTAAGACAGGGGTGGCTCAAGCACAAACGGTGGAACGATGGGTCGCTTACCTCAGCCAGAGGAGTAGTTGGTCTTCATCACCATTAAGAGAACTTCAAAAGATCTTAGCCCCAGTGATGTATCACAGTGATGAGCCAAAAGAAACACTGGTTGCTCCACCAGAGAAGAGTCCCGTTCAGGAGGGAAAATATCCCATTCCTGAAAATGTCTGGTAAGAGGATGGGTCCAACAAAGGCAACCTGAGCAAGTGGAGAGCAGCAGCATACCCCATCCCTCCACTGAAACAATCTGGTTTGATGAAGGGGGATGGACAGAGCAGCCAAGGGCAGAACTGTGAGCCGTGCGGATGGTTATAACCAAGGAACCTGGTTATCTGGTTATCCTGAATATCTGCACAGATAGTTGGGCTGCGTACCGGCGGCTCACTCTTTGGATTGCACTGTGGGCCACCCAAGAATGGACTATCCACACCTGACCAACCTGGGGCAGAGATACGTGGTTAGACATATGGAATGTGGTTAAACACAGGACTGTACGTGTCTACCGTGTTTCTGGTCAGCAACCCCTACAATCACTGGAAAATGACAAAACTGACACACCAGCCCAAGTTCAATGGATTGAGAATTCACCATCTGAGAACATCACCTGTTGGTTACATCAGAAGCTGCGACCTGTTGGACAAAAGACAATGTGGGCAGTTGCTAAAGCATTGTGGCTGCCCACACAGCTATCTGACATCACCCAGGCATGCCAAGACTGTGACTCCTGCTCTAAGTTGAGACTGAGATTGCTGCCCGAAACGACAGCCTATCTTGCTAGAGGATACAACCCTCTACAATGCTGGCAGGTTGATTACATTCGGGCCCCTCCCTCAGTCTGAGGGGGCAAGATATGCCCTGACCTGCGTCAATACTGCCCCATACGGGCTGCCCAGAGAGATGGTGGGGTTACTGACCCTGGAGGTGTTCAAGGAATGCTTGGACGTTGTGTTGAGGGACATGGTCTAGTAAGAACTATTGGTGATGGGTGGATGCTTGGACTGGGTGATTTTGTGGGTCTTTTCCAGCTTTGGTGGTTCTATGATTAGATGATTCTAAGATGTGTCTCTCTTATACTGACTTCAATCTTAACAGGATTGTATTTAGATATGAATTTAAAGGTTTATCTTTAAACTTAGATATGAAACTGATGAGAATAATGGAATTATGGCAACACATTCTTCATTTTGCAAGACAAATTAATTCTGCAAAAACATAATACTCTCATTTTGATGTGACTGCAATATAGAGTAAGAAAGAATTAGGCTGTTACAAACTGTAGGAACAGCCATACTTCATCAGTCAATACCAGTCATTTTTTGCCATGTTGACTTCAACCATCTTAAAGGTGGTCATGTTCCCTTGAAAAGAGTTATTTGCAAGTGAGTTAGTATAACTAAGAGCAGACTGATCTTTACTGGGTATATTTTGTGATTGGGATTGTCTTACTTCATGTGATAAATTCTGAAAGATTTAGAAGCCCCAGGAATACTTTCTGCTCTCATTCACAGATGTAAATCTAGAATAGCAAATTAAATTCAGACATTCACTCATGTTTTTGAGAGTCTACTGACTCCAAAGCTTTACGCTTAGCCATAAAATTGAAATACAGCCTTTCTCAATGCTATGGTAGACATTAGACACAGACTTTACAGTAATTTTGCCTCTGCTGGGGAAGAACCCCTGCCTGTTAATACCATGGAGCAGCTTTTGTTCTGGCTGTGCTATAGAAACCCCAAACACCTGACCTATATCAACCACTTAAAGTTTGAAGAGAGAGCTTTATACCATCCAGTTTCAGGTCTCTCAAGTATGACTCCCAAATTTCCCTGCCGGTTTCCATCTTTTTGACTTTACAAGCCACAAGCCTAGACAGATTTAATTTATACAATCATAACAAACTATACTACAAAACAGTAAATTATCTCAACTTTCATATCTTCAGCTGAATGAACTTCAGACAAGACTGGGAGTTCTACTACTATGACCTGAAACGAGAATTAAATCTCACGGCCCCAGCAATACGTAATGAGCACTGCTACTAACACTGCAGTCGCTAACATCAACATAGATAAGAATGAACATAAACAATGAACTGCTATTTCTGATTATAGAATGTATATCAAAACGAGCGATAGTTTGCTAAACCAATCTTACATGGAAATGTTAACTAACTAACCTCGGGACATTTGGACTGCTTCATGAAATTATCTTATTGACTACACAAAGGCAGTTTTCCAGGCCAATAATTCCAGGCCATAATTCGAAAGATTTTCTAAGCCAAATGGGTAGGAACTGTTCCTCTTGTCCAATAGTAACGCACTGCTGAAAATCAAAAGTCATCAAGTTAACGTGAAGCTGAGTTCAGCCAACAAGAATGAAGGGGGACATGCAAGTTTCTCATTAATCCCGTAATTTAGGTCTGCCTTTTTACAAAAAGGAAAAAGACAGGAGTGAAAGATGAGTACATTGGAAACGCTACTGTATGCAGTGAGTCACAATGCACTAATCAACTTAAGAATAACAAGAGATTAATTACATGTTAAGTGCATGGTAATTTTTTTTATTTATACCTAACCTTATAATTATGAACTCACATACAGAAGAACACACTAATCAAGAAAGATGCGATATGCAGTCAGAATATGGCATCTTCTTAAGTATAGACAATCTTCAAAATTAAATATTTAATGATTCACTGCACAGGTAGATCAGTGATCTACAAAGGTAATAGAAGCTTCAAAATTAAAAATGAAACATAGCATTTCTTCTAAGATTGAGTTTTTGGTTTTGTTGTGGGGTGTTTTTTTTCCCCTCCCCCAGAAAAACCACTTATCTGCATTGTGTTATTTCTTTTATATATACATATAAAACATAGAATCATAGAATGGCCTGGGTTGAAAAGGACCACAGCGATCATCTGGTTCCAACCCCCTGCTGTGTGCAGGGTCGCCAACCAGCAGACCAGGCTGCCCAGAGCCACATCCAGCCTGGCCTTGAATGCCTCCAGGGATGGGGCATCCACAGCCTCCTTGGGCAACCTGTTCCAGTGCGTCACCACCCTCTGAGTGTAAAACTTCCTCCTAATATCTAACCTAAACCTCCCAACATAAATATACGTATACACACACGTTTCCTATTTATTGATTTCAAAAATATTCTGTAGGAGATGTCATATTATGGATTAACTTGAACTCACACCAAAAAAGTATGCATGCATCCTATTTCTATAGGTGTGCTTTATCGCTACACTGAACAGTAGGTATAACAGTACTATTTAGCTTACTATAAAGGGATAAGCAATTTATAAGAAAAATAACGTTGCGTCATTCTCCAAGGATTCTGCCAATAATGGTTAGAACACGTCAGCCAGATCGGATTGGTGAAGACACTTACAAGAAAATAAATTACACAACAAAAGCAGAAACTGTATCAGTCAAGTGATACTCCTGGGAAGTTTTGTTGCCACTCATTTAAGTAAACTGAATAAGATATTCTTAAAGATGAATAGCTTTCCTAATCTTCATCATGTCTTCTCCCTGTTAGCCCACGTTAAACCTGTTAGCCCAATGAGATCACTGTAAGTACAAACCGAACGGGTTTTCTACAAAGCACTTTGAGTCTTCAGATAATATTTCACAGCTTATGTGACATTTTTGAAAAGAGCAACAGAGTGCAATAATTTCCTAACGACACATGAAGATAAAATGTTTGGGACAGAGGAAGGGAAGTGACTAAGTCTGAAGTCCCCTCTGAATGAAAGTTCATGAGGGATCTTAGAGAACGCTATTAGGACAAAAAAAAACAGAGTATCTCTCACAAACATTAAGGCGTTTATCTTGCTAACTCCTTATGCTGAAGTAACATCAGTGCTGTGACCTTAAGCGAGCATATAAGGAAACTAACAATGCTGCTTGAATTAATCTCACAGAAGTACATTCTTCACAGCTCTCCAGTCACTAGCAAGTTAACCGGGGGGGTTGGGAGGGGGGAAAGGGAGCAGTAACAGGCATTCTCAACAGTACATCTGGCCTTAGAATTTTTGGCCTTTTTAAGGCTAAGCAGCCTCTTCCAAGATTTCTGTCCTAATCACCACCTAAAAGGCTGCTTCTGACACAGAAGTTTCCTTTATGTTCTCATAAAATAGCTTTATATTCATCACACCAACAACTGGAAGATACCCTAGAGAGCGTGTCATCCTACTACCGCATACAGGGAAATAAAACGCTACAACATAATACTGAGAATATTAATCTTATAGTCTCACTTTTGTCAGTGGATCCTTTTCTACATTATATCCATTATGACAAGAATGTTCTGGGGTGACACTGGTGAACTAGAAAGGAAAAAATACCTCTCTGTAGCATGACAAGACATCTTGTGGCTACAGTATCATTTATACTAGATGCCTCCTGGGGGTATGATTAGCTCTGCACGAAGCAAAGAATATTAATACTAATTTTGTTTGATGCACTCTTGTCAGCAAGAATAGACATGCATTTATCCTAACAGGGAGATTCATCCCACTTAAAATTTAAGCAGTTCTCGCAATGAATCAGAATCCAACCACAATTAGGTAATAATCACTTTTGTACCAACATAACTCCGCAGGCAGAAAAAAGGTTGTCAGAATTTCAAGCTAGAAAGCAGTACAGAACACAGCTGAAACAGGGAGGGAGAAAAAAGCAATTCTTGCTTTTGCTCTTCACTGGGAAACGCATAGCAGAATCTCACCAAGTTGTCTTTAGAAGACACGGCTCTTTGTTTCTTAGCATCTAGGAGGCAAGGATAGTTGTGCTAGTGACAAGCATGAATCTTAATTGATTTGGCTTTATTTTCCTCATTTCGTCTCTGAGCTTCCAGACTCCTCATTTGCCAACGCTTTCCCTTCTCCTTGCACTTTCAGGACAGTCCCTGTTGATGTTTGTGAAGCGGTCCCAGACTGTGAAGCAGTCTGGCTTTTAAAAAGTAAAGTTTATTTGCTCATCTCCTCTACTTCATGTATCACGTCAGGAAGAATCAATGTGACAGAGATTCCAAATGGTGTGCTAAGAAGTCATAGCTGCACGTCGTATCAGTCAGAGACTCTGGTTATCTGCGCAGTTACCAGAATTTATCCATGTGACTGAAGTAAAACACTGGTTTAACACTTGAGCCTAGGTATCTCATCTGTGGTTAAACCTCAACCAAACTGGTTAACGGACATATTTCTATACATCGTTCTGCAAATGTTTTAATTACATCTTAGATGTACAAAACATGCAAGTGGACCAAGAAAAACAACTCTTCTGTTTTTAAATATTTGTCTATAAAAGCAGATCTCTAATTTCTGCTATCATTCTCTACAAGCTTCGTGCACTCATTTTCAGAAACAATCTTCATTAAAAATATTTCCATTATTCCTAATAGTGAATAACCATTCACCTGTACGTTCCTACAGGAAGAGCTGGTAACTGCTTGAAGAATAGCTACTAGGAATGGACTGCAAGAGCATCTCAGGGTTATTTTTGTAATTCATTTTCCAAATAAATAAATAAAAGCAAAGCTATCTCAAATGCAATTTGTCAGAGATCTTGCAAGAACAAAATGGTGCCGTAAGGTTCAACAACACACCAGAATAAAACTTAACAGTAAGCAGGACTAACCATAAAATAACACCATACGTTAGAACTCGCACACACAAGCGTTCCAAGTACAATGGCAGAAACAAGAAATTTGGAAAACTTCAAGATCCAAAACATTCTGAACTCAAGGTCCACTTACAGGCATGCATCCTAAGTACAAACTAGTTTCATCTCACTGTCTGGAAGGAAACTGACCTCATGTGCCTTTTAAGTTTAAGGGCATAAGAATGACAAAGGCAAAACCGGAATTACAGAAGATAGTATCTTCCTTGCTTCCACAGATATTTTGCACGGGTTTTACTTCTTGTTCAGGTGTTTCATGCGTTCAGTTCTTACACTGTACACACAGAAATCCACTCCTCCACTACACCAACACTGACAGATTCTGCCTTCAGATGCACATCTACGATCTCACTGATTTAAATAACAGTTTTACCATGTCTTCAAGAATATTATACAGCCAACTACGAAATTATTCTGTTTAGCAGATTAAACACAGATGAGACAGATGAAACGAGAGGGGCATATAAAGCAATTTTGCAGAAAAGCATTCTAAGGAGTGAAAGGAAATCCTTTGCAGGGCTGGAAGAAGTTACCTTTTGGCTAACCGGTTTGTCACTCTGTAGCTGCCCTTGTTGAATACCTTTCTCTTCTTGTTACCATCTTCTAAGAACTATTCTCCATCTAGCACATTCACAATTTTTTAACACCTAGAAATCCTCTTTCCTCTATCACCGTCTCAGAAAGCTGGATTTATTCGGTTCTGTCATGCTTCATTCATACATACGAGAAGTCAGGGATTTGATTTGCCCTTCCAAAATTCACTGCAACGCAGGCCATATACAAATTCAAGCTAATTTCTTCCCAAAGTTCACTTTCTTACCCCACCACTAACACTGCTAATGTACTGTCGACATCAAAGTTACTTGACTCAAGGTTTTTAAACTTCTGCCATAGAGAAACAAAGGAAAATAGACTATCTGCTGCTAGATTAATAAGAGCACTGGACATTGCCTGTACTTAAAAAGGAAAACAAGAACAAGTACTCAATTCTGCATTGTGGCTGACAAGAAGCCTTGAAACTGTCTTTTGCTTTCTGCACAGACCTTGTAGTACCCTCATATAGCAGCTCTCATACTTTTTGTAGGAAAAAACTATGACAAATGGTCTCTCTGCTGCCTGCCTTCCAAAAGAAATGTATCAATCGTTTTCACAGTCATAGAAAGTGCATATACAGGAGCATTCAAACTTCTGTTTGCAGAGAACTGACTAAATGCCACGAGATTTCTAAAAACAAGTTACCAAATAGCTTCATGAACTGTTTAAAGCAGTCCTGTTCACTTAAGTATTTTTTTTAATCAATGTAGGATTATTTCATCCCAGTCCACGCGCACCTCTTCTATCCTTTCATCCTGTCTTCCAATTCTTCACATACTTTAAAAGTTCGTCAAAAGATGTCCATCCCATCCCTAGTACCACTGGATGAAAAACCTAGGGGAGTATCTTTACCAAGTAGTTCTGAAACTTCCTGTGGTGGCCAAAAGATTAAATACTGCAGACTAATATACAAGAGCATTAAAAAAAGTCTTCTAGGCAAAGGCAGGAAGAAACGCGCTGTATGTTGGTTCATCAATTCATTTTCTAATACGTAGATCATGGCTGAAAATAAGGGCAAGCTACAGAAAACGCAGAGAAACAAGAAGGAGAATAGTGTCCCATTGCATCCTTTCCTGTGATGGAGTAATACATCTACAGAATTACCTCAGCTACAGTCCTCTCGGAAACAGCCATCTTCTGTATCATAGGAAGACCATTTCAGACCAGTACCTGGTTCACAGAAGCACACCAGGAAGTACAGCAGATCACCATTTCTGCGTTCAAGTCCCCATATCCCTTCATACTAACCTTTCTCATGATCGCCAGCAGAACACATACTTCTTAAGTTTAATGCATCTCATACACACGTTACTCTCTAGAAAACATTTTACAGGGTAGGTTATAGCATTTGAGAAGTGGTGTTTTGGAATTTGTCATGACAGCATGACCACAGCGTGCCAAAACAAGAATGCACCAATGAAGGAGAACAACAGATAATCTGAACAGTCCAGCACCAATTCCTCCTTTCTTGATTATCTCAAATTCATACATTCCAAAAGGGCCCCTTTTGAAAAGTGATATTCACTGTCATGAAATTCAACTTTGCAATGGAATTAATTCTTCCATCACTTGTTCAGTACTATTTTTCTGAGTATGTTGTTAAGGGGGCAGGTCTTTTAACATTTTCTTTACCTTCACAATACGCGGAGTCCCCCTGGACAGAGAGATAACCATTCTTGCATTCACAAGTAGCCTTTGTGTTCCAGTTTTTGCACTCTGAATTTTCACCACATCTGTGACCTTCTGCACAGAAGTTATGGCCTGAAATACAAGGAACATGCAAATTAAAACATGCTTATTTCAGGTATTAAGGTTTGGTATTCACATCAACCATATTAATCTCTTGAAAGCTTCAGCACGTTGTATGTTAGAAATTCGCTCCATAATCCAATTTGGTACACACAGGTTTTCTGGATTCCTCCATCAATTTGTACTCAAGTAAAGCCATTTTTTTTTTCCCCTCCAAACACGTAGTTGCCTGTCTGGCTTTAGTAAGGAAAAATGACAACTCCAGAGGAGGAAACCATGGCAATACATTAGTCTACTACGGAATCTATGCACTTGATATCCTTATTTAACCTGCAAAAAAAAATAAAATGAAAAGTAATTTTAAAAAATTAAGGTGCAGTTATACTCTCTCTTTAGCCATTTATGCTAACACAGTGTTTGTCTTCTTTTTTGCCTTTATAATTGAAACCGAGCACTGGAACCCATCTTCCCAAACTCCTCTATTCAGCATCCAATTTATCGTCCCTAAGCAAGATTTCTATTCTGTTAACATCCTGGATATTACCCAAGAGACAAGTTGTTGTTTGGGATTTTTTTTAATACTTTCTTTTTTGCTGTTTCCCCTGACACCATGTCATTCCAGGCTATTTTCTGCTCCTTTAGAATCATAATCATCCTTTGAACTAGCACACAGCATTAACTTGTTTAATTAGTAGTAGCAGATACTGCAACTAAGAGCCTATACAACATATCAGTGTGTTACACTAGTCATTATAAAATACCACATTTCAATTTAGTGTAGATTATTACTACTGTGCTCGGACTTGAGAGACATAGCTAATCAACTTTAGGCAATGATAAACTATGATAAAAAATATAACTTTTTCCTTCTCATCCAAACCTTTAAAAACAGATCTCATTTTTCTCTGTGTGTTCATTATCATTGTCCTTATATCACTTTCTGCACCAAAAAAAAGGAAAAATGATCTTGGGCTCTCTTTAACTCAGTCTTTAATCATGTGACAATTTCTTGGCAGCTTTAGTACTTGTAAGTAGCCAACAGGATGATCTCCTGGTAAACTTTCATCACAAGTTCTAAGTCCCAGATTCATTTCTAACAGGACTTTCTCCCCTGAACAACTCCCTGTGTCGTACTCATAAGAAATATTCACTGTTCATTCACCACCTCTGCAATTCAACGGAACATAGGATTACTCTAATTATCCATCCAGGATCCACAGAGGCACTTTTATTTACTTATTCTAGAATGGGTTTTAAAAATATCTAGTCTTGCTTTAATTCCCTTATTATGATCTGTATTTGAGATTAACTGTCTCAGTTCGGAGTCTGATTCCCCACTCAGAATGAGACTCTCTTGTTTTCAAGCTTCAATACTTAAAAGAGCACACACAAGAAAGAAAGTAATGCTCCTGCTCTACGAATAAGTTACGTGAATATAGGCTCTAAGAAACTTGCCATTGTTCTCATCTCCTTAGGAATATATGATAATAGAACCTACTTTTCTAGACTGCCTTAGCATTTGCTATCAAGAAAGACCCATGAAACACCATTTCCTGCCTTTTAACAGTGTTAACCAAAAGAGGCTCAAACCTCCACTTCCCATAGCATTTCAAAAAAAGAAACTTGTTCCACACCTCCATAAGCAGAAAGCAGCAAATCTTCCCTTTTAAGAGCACGCACGGTGCTGTACGCTTTCAAGCTTTTACAAAACAAACGTCATTTAAGGTTAACTAGCAGAAAAATGTGCATGATGGTATGGAATTGTAAGGGCTCACTGTGCCTCCGTCAGAGTACACATACCGTTGAATCAGAGGCTCTTGCAAGTGCTTCCCCCCCCCCCCCCCCCCCCCCCCACTATGAAGACACACATCTAGCACTTCAAAAGAACTAACAGGCACATATCTAGGAAGTGGTGTTTTATTTCTTAGACCTTGGTCTGCATTCTCTCCAGCGGGGGTTTTGAAGGCAAAAGAAAGGAACAAAATGCTATCTATTCTAGGCAGCTCATACGAGTGTTTGTCCTGCTTTTCTGGCAAGTAAAGACCGCTTAGTATTTGGACTGTAAAGCAAAAAATATCAGCTACCTGTTTTGTTCACACCTTTAGGTCCAATTCAATGACTAATTCAGGTAAACACTTAAATTCATTCATACTTAGCAAAAGTCTGGAACATGTCTAGGGCTGCTAATTGGCTAATGCTGTGTTTATACTCCCTGCTAAGAAGAGAGGGCCCTAAGCACTGACTAAAAGTAAAAGGCCAATCTATTGATGGGAGCAACTATGCACCCTCAAGCAAGCAGAACGCAAAAGAACACAAACATCTGATATTTATTACTTCTTGACCACGAAATGATCTATAGGGTTCCTTCATAATACCTACACAAATGGCAAAAGCACCCAATGATACCGCAGTAGTGTCTCTGAATGCCGACCAGCCATGGATGGCAGCTAGCAGAGGGCACACGTTGCAATTGCCCAGGTGAAAATAAGTGAATTACTGAGATTTCAGAACATTCAGCCAAGTCTTATCTGAGACATTCAGCACCTCTCTAAACACAAGAAAAGCCTTAAAATAGAATCATCGCATGCGAGCAAGCAGGCGATTGGAGAGGATTTGACAGAAGCACAGAAAATCTTCAATAGTTCTGATAATCTAAACTAATTTCAGGCCAACGCAGATGACAAGGCAAATGAGCACGAATTAAAATTACAGATAAACGCATTCAGAACAGATGTCAGAAACCATTTCCCCCCCCCACACACACAGTCATGAACATTCACAACAGCCCTTCAAAACCATTCAAGATACTACCAATGGGGGAATTAAATATTGAAGAACGTGTTTAGATTTTTTACGGGCATGGTGACCTCTGTTCCTCGCCCAAATATTTCTAATAACATTACTCTTCCTTATCAAGGCTGCAGAAATGTTTGCTCACATTTTTCTTAAGAACATCACTCGTATCTTTCCATCTGCAATACCTGACTGCAGAACTACCATCCCTAAATGTACTAAACCAAGTGTGAAAGAGGTCAATTTTCATGATGCCAGACATAAAACTATCACTTGTGTACCATCAGAAATCACACAGTTTACTGGTCCCAAGTCAGATTATCTAAAATTAAACATTAATTCTACTCAGGGCACCCAAACGTTGCTTCGCTCTCTTTTTTCCAGGCTTCTCAATATCTTCACATTCCGATTCCCCAAATCTGCTTTTCCAAAGCAGCGTGCTAAACTGTTTTGTGATGACATCAAGGTTCATTTGTCTTTTTAAGTACCAACTATATTTGGTAATTTGGTTTAATTGCTGGTTGAAGAATGCAAGAATTCACTCGAAACTGAATTGACTGCAAACATACCCTACACGCATATCCTCGCACTGATGAACCTCCCAGACTTCTGAGGGTTTCCTTGTAACATCTCTAATGTTTTCTGCACTCCTTCCAGTTCCCCTAGCTGTTCACTTGAGAAACTGTAATCCCCCTCGCTTTCTTGCTGTTCAAGAAGCTACCCTACAGCAATGCACACTTTCACTGTTTCACACGTCAGAGGCTTCTAATAAGAATGCTGATGATGCCTCCATTAATAGCATTGGCTATGTTTAAAAGGTTCGAGGTCATTTCACCCTCAGAATCTTTTAAATTCTTATGGTTTAGCCCCACAAGTTACTATGTAAACACGTAAAGTAAATCAGGGAAACACCTCATAGGAAGTCATAAAATATGCACTAACAATTATGTCTTTTCACGATCTGAATCTGTTTTTAAAACAAGTCATGAGCAATGAAGCACTTTGAACAGCAGTTTTTATGCCTTCAGAGTCTGAGGTCCCAGAACTCAGTGGTCTGACATAAAAGAGCAACTTCATAAATTCTTCCAAGCTGGTATTTGACCGCAGATCTTATTAAACACTGTTTATTTCTGTGCAAGAGAATAATCGTACCGCACATCCCAGCAAGATTCTAAATATTTTCTTTTCTCTTTTGCAAACAAAGGTCTTTTAAATCCCAAATACTGTTATAAATATGTATTACTTCCAATACATAGTTATCAACCTCCGTTAAATCTTCATAAAAATAAAACCTTGAAGTAACACGTACTTCACAGCAACCCAAGAGAATTATTTGATTTCTGAAAAAGCAAAGCCCAAGCTTGCTAGACAGAGAGAGATGGGAAGTACCTTAACTGAAGAGCGTTCTCATGCTTTAACTGAAATAATTGAAATCCCCTTAACACAAAACAAAGCAGTACAAGCGAGGATGGCAGAAGCCACCATTTTGAGATTATAATTCTGTTTCAAAAGTAAAATGCATGCTTCAGCTTATCTGTAGGATCCTCCACTTCCTGCTAAATCAGTGTCAGCAGTCAATCCAAACCTACCAGCCAAAGCATATTACACGATAGCAAATAAACATGACTTTCTGCAGGAAACCAGCTCTTGCTACTTCATTATTTCCTCACACTCTCTCATTTAGGGAGAGTCTGACTCAAGGAGCTAGGGCTATTATTGAGGCTGTCCTAACGTATCAAAATTATGAGCACAACAGAAAAATGCTCACGAAATTTATTGGAATCGCTCATTGAAAGGAGAAAAAAAAAATCCACTCTTTCAAAACTACACACCATCTTTGGCAAGGAGGAGAAGAACTGAAGGGAACAACATAAAACATTCCTGACACTATTTTTTGTATTACGTTTGTCCCTGGGCCACAAAAAAAAACGTAATAGGAATGCTATAAGAAAAACAAAAGTAATTTAGTAATTTGTATAAAAAAAAGTAGTAAAAAATACATTTTAGCGCACAAATATTTTTTTAAATTTTGCAATTAACTAAACTTTCTCCAAGTCTGAAAGACAGCTTAATAATGCCAGATTGTCTGTTTATCTATTTATGTGGAAGCGTACAGATCCACGGTAAAACAATACGCAGTGCATATCATATTCATGGATAGATCCTACATAGGGATCTGTTGGGGCCCATTTTTAAATTCAAGTACATCAAAACACCAAAACTGTCGTTGTACAGCAAAGTTCTTCCATTCTAGGTCTACTCTTCTGTACACATCATACGATTGTTTTAAACACAGGCTGAAGATGACAGCTAGAGCAAGTCAGCCAGAACTGGATCCCCAGAGAAGATGCGGATGCTTCATCTCTGAAGGCGTTCAAGGCCAGGCTGGATGTGGTCCTGGGCAGCCTGATCTAATGGTTGGCAACCATGCCCATAGCAGGGGGGTTGGAATTGAATGATGGACAAGGTCTCTTTCAACATAAGCCATTCTACAATTCGATGATTTTACTGGAATCCAGAAATTGGCTTTTAGCAGTCACATACTCGTGTTACACTATAAACTCACACATAGCAAACCTAAGGAAGAAAAGGTCTCATTCACCTGTTTTACATTTCTAATCATTTACAAATAATGACTACCTAGGAGGCCTGCCAACCGTGTACATCACAGTATTCAACTCAGTCCTCCGTTGATTCGTGATTTCCACCTCCATGAATATCGCAGTTTCTTCTACTGGGTTTTTTGTTTTTGTCTTGCATACTCTATTTTAAGCAGTCAGCTATTACTGCGGTAGATATTAGAGATCCCTGAAAAGAGCACAGTGTTATATCACAGCAGCATCGAGTTTCCATATTTCTGTTTCTTGTTTTCCCTTCTGTTGGCCCTCTACATTTATTCTTTCATTCAATTGAAATTCCTTTGCTGCCTCTAGGAAGGCAAAGGCTGCAAACCTACTCTTGCCCAAATTTCATTCAGCAAAGGTATTTCATAACTCTACAGAACATGAAATTCAGCACAAGCTTTCCACTTTCCAACAACTGAATACTAAAGAAAGCAAAGCCTGATACAAAGAAAGAAATGATGCAAAACAAAACCTGTCAATAGCGTGTACTAATAAACTTTGTACAGAATTAATAGCCATCTAATTTAATGTTACTAGTAAAGATTTATTAATTACCCTCTTGTCTGTTACAGCTAAATGCTAAGTAGTACCTCTGCCATCACACACACAAAGTGGAATCTGCACATTACCTACAAAAGGCCCAAACAGCACTCACTGCTCATTGCTATATTTACCACTGTATTTCTTCCTCACTACTTTTTCTTGGGCAGTAAAAAATGAACGCTGTCTCTTAAGGAAGTCACCATTCCAAAACACGGAAGCTTTCTATTCTCTCTTTCTCACCTCTGGCCTGTTTGCCATATCAGAGCACACCTGCCTGTACGAAAAACCCACGCCAAAAAAATTAACAGTCCCGTATACATACATATATACCTCCATGCTCTACGTACAATCTAATTATTTGCTATTAATTTGGATCACGTGGAACAGAGGCAAAAAATGTCAAGCATATATACATATGTATATAGTTAGAAGATACATAAAATAGCGAAGATGAAATTGGAAAAACTGGATTGCTTTAGCAGTCAGCGAAAACAGAACAGACATGGAAGTCTGACGTATCATTTTGAAAGCACTGTCTATCAGAATTCATAAGCAGCAGAAGTACAATTCCTTCCTCTGCCTCTGGAGACCATCCCACAAGCATAGATATTCATGTTATTTAATAAATAATAAAAACAAGTTTGGGGATGAATATCTAAAAGGAATACCTATCATCAGCAGTAACGCAGAATTGAATAATTACAGAAGTTATCTTTCATCAACTTTGAAGCTTTCAGATTTCTAGCGCTTTTTAAAGTAATGAAGCTAATTTTTTTCAGTGCTACGCTACATCAAACTGGGCCATCTGTTAAGAAGCGTCATTAAGACACTGAGCCCTCTGAGGGACAGAGAAGTAACATTCAGTGCTTGCTTAAATAGTTACAGATGTTTCTAGAAAGCGCTTTAAAAAATTCATGTGTATATTCTTAGTCCATCATCCAGCAAACTGTCTCTAACGTGCTGACCCCTGCAACCACACGCATATGCTTGTAAGTTCGAGGCCTTAGTAAATATTTAACTAAGCATGTTTATTAATTATTTTTTTTACTGGCTAAGGGACAGATCCAGAACTCCTCCATTGACATCTACGATGGCTCCCTGGAGGAATTTACATACAGGTAAGAAAGTAGCCCAGCAGGCCCTGCGATAACCATCTAAGCCTGGAAATATTTCACCTTCACTAGGCAGGCCTCTCGCTTGAGCATTCTGGATGTGCATCGCTAAGTCCTGCTCTGAAAGACCAGATCCCCTTAAGCTTACCCCAATCTCAGTGCCATAGGAGAAGTGTGGAACAGAGGTAGCATAAGATAATAATTCCTTGGATGTGGCCTTAACACCTTACACCCAATAGGTCATTGTTTACAACACACCTGAAGAAGAAAAGTTAATTGAGTTTTCTAACCTTGTGCAAATCGTGTTTTCCTTACTTAAGGGAACTTCCTCAGTGAAGACATAAGCTACAGCTTGTTCAGTCTGGTGCAGCATGCAACCAGGATTCACAAGAAATAAAAGAGAACAACGAAAGGAAACCTATGTCTCAACAGCCCATAGAAAGGAAAAAAAAAAAAAAAAAAAGGGCATTCTGCACTCTAGGTTTTTCATTTTGATTTCCTAATTGTCCAGCCCATCTTATAAACTAGTCCTGAGAGAGTTCAGAACTAAACCACGCATCAAACTCAAATACTGTTATTTTAAAATAGCTTTAAGTGTCACCCATTAAAAGCTTATGGCCCTTCACATTCAGCACAGTTGCAAGTTCAAGCAACATAAAATACCTCTTGTTTAAACAATTTCTTTCTAATGGGAATAAGAGATATCAGACCTTATCTCCGCCACCTCTTCCTTTTCTTCTTCTCCCTCTCTAACAGGGATTACAGCCACGTATCTGAGAAATCTTATACCCAAATGAATATCACAATCTGGCATTATGTGAAGGCTAATTACTAACTCAAGTTTATGGAGGTACCTTATATATCATTAAAAAGGAATAGTTCCTTACAATGTATCCCCCTGCTGAATCAGCAACACATACTCCTTCAAAGTACGCATAGATTTTGGCTTACCTCTGCAAACACTGCAACACTGGTTCTCTGGAAGAACGTGATCTTTCTCCGAGCAGTTCAGCGGTGGACAAGTCTCTGTTACCTTTACCAGAACTCCATTCTGAAAATAAATAACAGTTTAAAAAGAAACACTTTAAAAATGACATCAGTAAAAACACACGCAAGGGAAAGGGATCGCAATGATCCATCTACGATTCTGGCAACAAAAGCAAATTAGCAGGGAGCAAGCTATAGATTTTTTGATTTATTTATTTATTTTTAAAGTATAACAGAATCTAAAGCAGTTGAACATTGCTCTGTCCACAACAGAAAGAAGAAAAAAAATAATCACACTTAAGTACTCAAAGGAATTAAAGAACTTCGCTCTAGGTTTTTGTAAAAAACCCATCTTCGAGCTTTATGAAAGTCTGAGTTTTGCTTCTCTTCGTTCATATTCTGCACACTCACTGGTAAGTTATTCAACTTGAGTACTCACAGCAGATAGAGGACCAGCATTCTCACATGTCATGAAGTGCTCTGCTGTGTCCAATTAAAAGGGCTGTTCTTTAGAAGTACTGATCACCCCATTTCCAAAAATTCCTTTGAAGGCATGACAAAGCAGAAATATCATCTTGAGGTATTCATACAGGAATATCTATATAAAATGTAAGCCAAGGTTAAGGCAGTCTCACGATTTTTATTCCTACTAGATTTGGAGTAAGGTTGTACACAAAGGATCTAGCTGCTTGTAAGAATTGTCTAAAATACTTGACATAGAACAGATCTGGGGAGATTCTGTGACATCATTTTACTTCATCTTCTTTCCTTTCAGAAAAATCAGGGTTAGACACACAACTTTGAACAAAACGTATTGACAGCATCTATTTGTCCATCTAGTATGAAGCGAGGCACTCATGCTAGCCAGAAGCCTGCTTTCACATCTACAAGGCACTGTGCCATACCATGCTGAAGGACTAATTCAGGTGTCAGAAACAGTGCAGGTGAAAGTCCTTGCTGTTAATTAACCTCATCAACAAGCCCACACCGGTTCAGCTGCAGCTCTTCAGACTCCAGATCCTGCACAAATGGAAACGCCTACTGAATCTACAAGGTGCAAAACAATGCATGAGGTGCCCAGCAACTTCAGGTTACAAAAGGAGCGACCATTTTGAAGACACTGGTAGTGACTGCTCCAGAAACTGCAATCTAAGTCTAAAAGTTCAAGCTGTCTTTTCCTGCTTTCAAGCTGTCCTTGATGCAAGCTGCATAACTCACTGTCAAGAAAAATACACAAGAAGAGGTATTCATTTTTCTTTTGTTTTACTTGTTTTGTGGTTTTGATTCAAAAAAAAGCTAACAACTCCCTGCACTATCATACAGCACACATCATCAGAGCAAGTGCCTGCACAAGCAGAGAAGTTAATGCAAGTATTAGATTTCCTGCTCTACCTTCCAAAAGTGAAAGGGAAGAATGCCTCACGGTTCCCTGTGCAACTGCAGTAGCAAAGGTGATAAAAGAACCAGGCATGGTGAGCCGCCATTTTCTATCATGTTCACAAACTACCAGCTGGATAAAGCTCTTGCTGTAACTCATTGCTTATTAAAGCTCAGACAAGGCTATTGCAAAAGGGGTACAGTATGTCATCGTATGAACAAGAACTGTTGACTGACAATCAATCTAGTCAAATGGATGGCAAGAGATAAAAAAAAAAAAAAGCTGGAGTCAAATAAGCCAACGGGATAAATCAAGAAGCTATTAAAAAACTCAAATCAAAATCACACTGTCTTAATGAATCAGAAGGAGATTTAAAAAAAAGATTTCTGTTAACTCAATTATCTTTAAGACTTTATTTCCCTAAAGTTTCCTATTTGCTGCTAAACCTGCTTCTTGGGAAAACAAACATCATTCAGAAGCTTCAAAATAATCAAAATCTTTTCATATTGAGTATTCTTTGGATCGTAATCAATTCGGTATCCAACTACAAGAATTATCATCATTAGATTTCAGATTTTATCGACTCATAAGAGTAGCTCACATTTCAGAATTATTGCTTCAGGCTGCCTTAGGAAAATGACTGACTTTTTATGCTCAGTTCACAAACATGGTCACACATTCCAGATGGACACAGATAACAAAAAGCCCTCATTTTTTCCCTGGAATGAATAGGTCAAAAGCTCCAGCTGCGGCATACGATCTACAAAGAATGAGACCTGCAATTAAACATGCACAAGATAATTAAGTTTCTTTAATTACAAAGCTAAGTACATTAAGAAAAAAGAACTGGGTGTAAGCCGAATAAGTGACGTGCAATGGAAATTTGAACTACAGGCAGCTCATGGCAGATGGCTAACCTCTAAAAATAATAGCAAGATGGCTGGGTTATTTTGGTTATTATCCCTTTTATTACTGATAAGCCTTTCATTTCCGAACAGAGTTCTCAGTTAACACTATAGGTAGGACATTATTCATTGTTTTCATGAAAAACTTAAAAGTCAAGCTTTCGGAAAGTTAACAGAGCCTTATCTAACCCTCTAGAATTCATATGGCACTCTGACTCCCCACTCTAGCAACAGTGAAAACCACAGGCTGGAATAAACATTGAATGCACACGGGTACAAGTTTTCTGAATCACAGACACGCTTGCATTTTCCATAGGGACCTCAACAGGCTGGAGAATGCAGCAACTGGAACCTCAGCAACAACTACAAAGCCCTACATCTGAAAAGGAACAGCCCCAGTGCTCTGCTTATGAAGAAGTGATATTATTTCTAACAGGTTCTTGGTGATACCAGTAGACCAAGAGCCATATACATAAAGAAGAACTGAACTCACCCAACTGGCAGAGGGGACGGGGATCCCGGACTGTGCAGCACCCCTTTCAGGAGGCAGCCTCCATCCAAAAGAAGCTCTCCCTTCAGTGGCTGGCCTTTATATGAGTCCAGGTGGCTTCACCCCAGCTCCACCCCGTCTGGCTGCATGGGGGTCACAGGTGCAAACAATGTTCCTGTGCTCCCTGTGCCAGCCACACCCCTTCACCAGGTGCTTAATCACCAGTGCAAGCCGTGGCCTAGCAGATCCCTACACCCAGGCACCAGTCTGTGCACACCCAGCTGGAAAGCAAATAAGCAGAAAAGGACCTGGGGGGTCCCTGTGGACACCAAGTCAAACAAAAGCCAATCACATGCCTAGTCTACACAGAAGGCAAACATTAGGTAAAGTACTGCTAGCAGGTGAGAAGAGATTTTCTGCTTAGCACTGGTGAGACCGTACCTGTAATATGGTGTTCAGTTGAAGGCTCCCCAGCGCATAAGAGAGATGGAAGAACTAAGGAGTGAGCAGTAATGGCTCACTAAGATAATTAAGGGACTGGAACATCTCTCCAAAGAGAAAAAGTTGAGATTTGGGACTGTTTAGCCTATAGAAAACAAGGTGGGGTGAGGGGCAGAGTTGATCTTATTAATGTGTACAAATATTTAAACAGATGATGCAAAGACGACAGAGCTAGGCTTTTTCCAGTGGTGTCTGGTGACAGAACAAGAGACAATAAGCAACACAAAAAGGAAACACAAAAGATTCCCTCTGAACCCAGATGGTGCAGAGTCTTTTCCTTGGACATTTTGAAGAGCCACATTGATGTGGTCCTGGGCACCTCACTCTGGGCAGCCCTGCTTCACCAGGGAGGCTGAAGCAGGTTACCTCCAACCTCCACCATTCTGTGATTCTTAGAAACACCTGTGCACTGACGGCCATTTTCTCTTTGTAGATTAATTAAAAAGAGTGTTTGCAGGCAGGATTCCAGCTGAAAACAAGTAAATGGCTATCAGTAGCACCAGTGCTTACAGTTAAGAGGACGTGCGACATAAATACATTTTCTTGTCCGAATTAGTTTTCAGAAATAAAAACTGTTCACAGACTGATCAAGAAAAACTTTGGTCCATACGGATCCATCGGTATTATTATTTTTTAAGATGACAAATCTCAGTCAAAAGCCTCTTTAGCTGAAATTGGTTCTTATGCAAGAAATAAAACTATATCTTCAAGTAAAAATTGAAGCGTGTCATCTTAACTTTAACTACTTGACATCAATGCACCTACAAATACATTCTCCTTTATAGACAAAAGAGCTCAAGACTTTTTCCCCCTCAGTGTTTTTAAGTCATTCTACATTAACGAACTGACAGCTGACCTGTACCTCCTACTGTATGCCTTTCATGGATCAACAGCTTTTCAAACTTGAAATCTGTTTTTCAAGTCTGGAAATTAAACCACACAGTACCTTTTTTTTTTTTTTTTTTTTTCCTTTTTTGAGCCATTTCCCTAAGCACAAAGCTCTTTCTTTTTAGTCATACGATCCAAGAGGCAAAAGCAGCAAAAATCTCCTCACCTTGTCCACCAGCAGGACTGTACTGAATAGAAAACGTTCACTTACAGCAAAAAGTCTGACTCGCCACCATTCAAACTTGATCTAGCAAGCATTGCTAATTGAGGCAGTAAATAAAAAGGAGTTTCACTCGAGGTCGTGCTTGAAATACAGTGAATGAACTTCCTGTCAACAGGTACTACTCGTACAAACAGAGGGAGGCATTGGCTTAAATACTCTCTGGAGTCAGAATGACAAATTTTGCCAGCAACATTTGACATCATCTTGAAACACAGCTGTGGAAAACACCCCCCAAACTCCCCCTTTTTTTTTTTTTTTGGAGGTTCATTTTTTCATGTCACAATATAACATTAACAGATTCTGTTTCGAATACTTGTTAATACTCTTCATGCAGATGTAAGTAATGCAAGCTGCAACATTACTGCAGTGAACACTGGCATACCCATTTCCTTTAACAGTACATAAAATGCACAAGCTCTTTTCATTATTATTTCCATCCTTCTTAACATGAGAAATATTTTACGGTCAGTGTGTGCTTTTCATCTTCACAAATGTATTATCATACTCGTAATAACGAGTATAACGCTCTTATTTATAGCATAGAGGAGTTCCACAGAGGTAGTTCAAATCACTTCGCTCTCACTTTAATGTGAAAATCCTCCCATTCTCCTTATCTTGTTGCCCACAGTCACTTTCCTTCCCAGATATACAGCCTAAGTCATGTTATAAATGCAAGGACCTCGCCCTCACATCTGTATATACATCGAGCACCCCCACGCAGCCAAATACTAACAATGGCAAAGTAATTTTGCACAAGCTGCTTTCCTATCTACAAGCAGGTATTGTCCACTTCCATTAGCAAACACAAAATTACTGCTCCGTGTAGTCAGACACAAGCACAAAAATAACCAGATCATTGTAATTTTTTCCAATAGCTGCTCTAACACGCTGATCTATTAATAATACGTGTACGTTTTCCCTGTATCCCCTTCCTTTCCATAAATTCAACAACACATAAAAATCAAAAATAGTTGAAAATTACATGTGGGAGCAAATGCATTTAAAACAGCCGTGCCTTTCCAAAGTGATAAATCATACTAAGGGCACAGATATGCTCTAGGTACAACAAGTGCATGTCTCAGTAGAGAAATGGACTTTTTGTAATCATCTACTACTTTCTTCTCCTAAGTTTTGACAAGGATTGGTTTCTGCCACATTTACATACCACGTTCAGTACTCACAAATTCATTAACATTGCTTGTTATGAATGCTTTCATCTAACGCAGCCTCCCTTTACTTACACTCTTAAATACCAACTGCACTTCATAGAGTCATAGAATGGTTTGGGTCAAAAGGGACCTTTAGGATTGTCTATCTCCAACCACCCCTGCTACAGGTGGGAACACACACTAGAGACCAGGTTGCCCAAATCCTTATCCAGCCTGGCCTTGAATGCCTCCAGGGAGAGGGCATCCACAACCCCTCTGGACAACCTGTTCCAATGTCTCACCATCCTCACAGTAACAAATTTCTTTCTAATATCTAGTCTAAATCTACCCTCTCCCAATTTAAAGCCATTTCCCCTTATCCTGTTGCTACATGCCTTTATAAAAAGGCCCTCCCCAGCTTTCCTGTAGGCCTCCTTCAGGTACTGGAAGGCTGCTATAAGGTCTCCCTGAAACCTTCTCTCCTCCAGGATAAGAGCCCTATATCTCTCAGCCTGTCCAGCCCTCTGGATCATCTTTGTGGCCCTCCTCCGGACCTGCTCCAACAACTCCATGTCTTTCTCACGTTGGAAGCTCCAGAACTGGATGCAGTGCTCTAGGTGGGATCTCATGAGAGCAGAGTAGAGGGCCAGAGTCATTTTCCTTGAGCTGCTCATCACACTTCTCTTGATGCAGCCCAGGATACGGTTTGTCCTTCTGGGCTGCAAGAGCTCACTGCCTGCTCATGCTGAGTCTTTCATCAATCGATACTCCCAAATCCCCCTCCTCAGGTCTGCTCTCAAGCCATTCTCCAACCAAGCGGTGTCTGTGCTTGGGACTGCCCTGACCCAAGTGCAGGACCTTGCACTTGGCCTTGTTGAACTTCATGAATTCGGCACAGGCCCACCTCTCAAGCCTGTCCAGGTCCCTCTGGATAGTATCCCTTCCCTCTAGCACGTCAACTGCACCACTCAGCTTGGTGTCATCTGCAAACCTGCTGCATGTGCACTCAGTCCCACTGTCCTACAAATGACTTACTTAACACCAGTCCCAGCACCAATCTGTGAGGAATGCCACTCGTCACTGGTCTCCACTTGAACACTGAAACATCTACCACAACTAGCAAGCATTCAGTGAGTAATCCATCCATCAAATCCAGGTAGATGGCACCGGTTGCTCTTCCTTTATCCACCATTGCTATAGCTCCATCATAAAAGGCCATCAAGTTTATCAGGCGTGACTTTCCCTTGGTGAAACCAAGTTAGTTACCACCAATAACCTCATCTACATTTTCCATGTGCCTGAGTAGGGCCTTCAGGAGGATCTGCTCCATGATCATGCCAGGCACAGAGGTGAAAATGACTAGCCTGTAATTCCCTGGATGATCTTTTTTTTTTCTCCTCTTGAAAATGGAGTTATGTTTCCCCTTTTCCAATCAGTGGGAACTTCACCAGATTGCCATGAACCTGGCAACTTCATCTGCCAGCTACCTCAGAACCTGCAGATGAATCTCATCAGGTCCCATGGACTTGTGCACCTTCAGGTTCTTTAGATGGTCTCAAGCCTGATCTTCACTTACAGCATGAAGATCTTCCTTCGCCAAGTTCTCACCTTTGCCTTATGCAGCTTGGGTGGTATGGCCAGAGTTCTTGCCAGTGAAGACTGATGCAAAGAAGTCACTGAGCACCTCAGCCTTCTCCATATCCCTAGTTACCTAAGAGTTACGAACTTGACAGAGAAAGACCTTGGCCCAGTCCTTCATAATTTACCTTAATTAGTAGCAGGACAAGATAGATAGTTTAAGTAACACTAGGGCAAATTTAGAATAATTCAAACAATAAAAGCCAGTTTGCTACAAATTTTAGCATGTGTGGCTTAAATCTGCAACTGGCTCAACATGCTACTTCCTCTTTGTCAGCCTTACAGAATCAAGACATAAAAGAGGAGACATCCCTCCAAGTCACTTCACACATTTTTATTAGGCTGCAAAGGTCATAGTCCTGCCTTGTTTACATGCCTGCGGCTTTCATCAACTTCAAGGTCACCTTTTCAAGACAATAGACGTCACTTAAAAAAAAAATACATTAACTTATCATTGCATTTGGACATCACACATTTAAAAACCAGGGAAAGTTTCTACAGCTTCAACTTACTTGACATTCCCTGCAGCTCTTAGCTAATACTCGTTGACCTTCTGCTAGCACTTTGCCTCCGTAGATACACTTCGCTGTAATTTGGGAGAAGAAGGCGAGGGATTAAAAATATATAAATAAAATCAGCATTTAAGTAATAAACAAAAGCATAACACTAATCTAAAACTAATCATCACACTCAAATATGGATACATTAGAAATACGATACATTTTGTTTTCATCAGAAGTCAGTATGACACATAACATTATTATTAGTTATTAAGAGCAACTCATTTTAGGAGCAGATTTCCTCGACTGAAGAGGAATAAGAGCTTAAGAACAAATAATAGAGCCCAATTCATTAGTATTCATTAGAAAATATTCTCATTACCGACACTCAGATTACCTACTATGTACGTTACTAGAAGCCTTCATTACTTGTTTCAAGAAAACTGAGACACTTATTAGTGTACATCAAGAGAGTAATATAAGCACAGATTTCAATTAAACCTTCACTTTTTTTTTTGCAGGCACAAAGGTGAACTCATCAACTTACTGGAGCGCTGGCAAATGGATCTGATGTAGCAAATGACTACTGAATCAACAACCTGAAGCAATACATGTCAGAAAAATATTCCTAAAATGCACCTGAAATAAACAGGTTTCCCAGGAAAGCAAAAGTTCCTACTAAAAAAATTACTGCCTGACGTTTTGACCCCCCTCTGCTAAAGGCTACCAGCTCCAGAAACAAATCAAGAGTTTAGAATGTGAGCTTTCCTCATCCAATGAAAAATCACCTAGCTTAGTTTAGAATCACCGCCACTATGAACAGCACAAACTCAAGCAAAGCCATGGCAGCCAGCAGCTTGGTCAAGTATTACCATAACCATTCACAGCAGTCTTGAAACTGAATGTCTGAATTTCAGTTCTGTAAATACACTAACTAAACAACTGGTCTATTATTATTTTCCGCAATCAAGTTTCCTTCATAAAGGTACTCTACATTACTAACAATTCAATGCTGAGCACTGATAACACGACTTTTCTTGCAGTGTTTCTGCTATCTCGATGCTCGACCAGTAACAGACCGGCCAATTACACTAAAAGGAAAGCAAAAAGATGTACTGTAAGCCAAGATTTAAACATTTTGGAGTCGCAGCAAAAGCGCTACGAAAGTGGAAGCATTCAAAGCACTCACATCTCGGAAAATAAATCACAGATCCACTTCTCTCATAAGCACCTACAGCTGTGCACACAGTTTTAACAGTTGATGCCAACAGGCAGTTTCCCACAACAGCAATTGTCACAGCCAATTTGATTACAAACACCTTAAAACTACAGAAATATTAGGTCAATCATAATAATCTTTTGCACACAAATGCGCTTCTAAGGATCTTCAGTTTAAACACACATACAAATGCTCTTTGAAATAAAAATAATAAGAAAGAAAAACAATTTTTCAAAAAAGAAAAAGAACTCTGCTTTCATTGTCCACGATGCATTTGGAAATCAAATTTCTTCCTTTTGGTATCTCAGTTTTCTTGATTTTTTTTCCAAAACTACCCCACTTTACATGCCTGAGTTGCGATCTCACGAGGAAAAACTTCAGATCAGGAAGTTTCATTGATGTTAGTAATTCAAGTAAATATTCTTGGGAGACAGTGAATTAAAGAACTTCTCTGTTTTATTCTATTTTTTTTCTCCTGACATGACTGCTTTTAACCAAAAAAAAAAAAAAAATCGGACAAACCCGACAGCAAGTCAAGTTAAACCACGACCGAGAAAAACGATGAGGTTTTCAACACAATTACAGTCTTTTGTCAGAGAGTAATCTAAAGCCAACACAAGATGGCAGGGATCAAAACAGAATCACCTCGTTTTTTAAAACCCTTAACATATCAGACACTAGAACTGCTTTGTTAGTTAACCCGCAGCTGAGACAGGAAACTTCAATAATCCAGCCATTCAATAATCCCTAGAGACAGTAAATTACAAGTGATGATTCTATCAGAGCTAAATAAGAAAAGCTTAGAGAAATTAACACCTGCGGTGCAGCCCCTTGGAAATCTCTTGCAATTACTGCTACATACCCAAAAGCAACTGACTGTGGCCCTAGTATATCATTCTGTCAAGGAGCTGGCATTTGCAATCAATTTCAATCAACTTCCATACATCTCTTCCCACTGACTGACAAGCTGAGTTCTTGTCAGAATAACGAGTCAAGTTTGTGCCAATCACTGACAAAAGACAAGTTTGATTGTTCATCTTTCCATTACAAATATCAGGAGCACAGCTTTTCATGGGGATATAAGCTGAATCTACAATTTGGCGCCTAGCAATTACTTCGTGCCCCATTTTAACTGTTGTACACACACGCGTGTCAGCAAACATGTGCCAAAAGAAGCATCCAGTACACCACAGGTTCATGAAGGAACTTCCTAGACTCTCAGTGTTTCAAATAAAACATATTTTGAGACCAAAAAATATGTAATTCAGGCAAGACCACCTTTCCACCTGAGTACCCTGCTCATAGGAGTCTTTTAGTAAGCAGAATACTTAGGAAAAAATACAACTGAAAGTAACGAGACAGGATGAGTAAGCAACTGAGCACGAGGCAACAGCAAGGGACCTTTGCAATACTTGTGCATTAGACTAGTGAATTCAATGACTAAAGCAAGCCAAATGAAGTCCAGAAGAATGTCCATCTTTTCCTAATTAAACTCAAAATAATTCAACAGCTTTGTCTTATAACTTACAGAAAAAAGTTTGATGTTCTACCAGAAGACAGAGGCCAAAACATTTATTTTTTTCTGCTTAAGGCAAAACTGGCAACAGTGCTCAGGTGAAGTATAAATTATCTTTGTCCCTTATAGTACCATTAAGGCATCAAATACTGATTATTTCTTCCAAGAATGTTACTTACAGCTTTCATTTCCAGAAGACTAACAAGGCTAACTACAAAACTAACTACTTTTCTTTTCATCAACTTATTTTGAAACGAGCAAAAACAATCACTGTACACAGGGACGTTCACTCAGGATCTGAAATCCTATTATGTTTAATGAAAACCTTCCAAACTGAAATAAAAGACAAAGATAACGCCCGAGTTTATTACTCGTCACTGTGAGAAGTTTAGACCAAAGGTTTCATCAGCATGAGGTACAAGCTGAAGCAAAGAATTTTTTTATTATTGTTTTTCACAAAGAAGTAGAAGAATACTTTTACACTGACGAGACATAGCAAGACTATCTTAAACATTTGCCACGCTTGTTCATCTAGAAGGAAATGACTGAGAAAATCAAATTCACCTTTGTGATTCACCTTACCTGAATTATGAGGAGCTATTAAAGTCGTTGTCAAGTCACTGCACCTGCTTTTAGGACAAGTTTAGCTGCTTAACAGAGGGTGGAAGAAAAACATTTTTATGATCTACTTACCTTTGCATACTTTACAGCACTGGTTATCCACATGCACTGGGAGAGCATCAGGAGGACAATCAAGAGGGGGACAGGACATCCTTCGGCATTCTACAACTCCACTCTAAGACAGTATTTTTAAGATAAAATTCGATCGCTGCAATTAGTGAATACTACATACAAAACAGATAACGCAGAAAACTATTCTGGTAAATGAAATCAGCACTGTGCGTTACACAGACATCTTTCATTAACTAGTTGAGTCCAATCCAGCTACAGATTTGCATCCAAATCCATCTGAAGATGAACCATCCCTGTGTAGGTACCTATTACCGGTTTTACCCTGCTTTCTCTCAGTAAAACACATCAAGAAGAAAACAAGCTCATCTCTACAACAACTGAAGCACCACTTTCTGTAAGCTGTGCCAATCATCTCTGAGATTTTTAACAATCAGTTTTCTATTTTCTTGAACAAACAGACTCTCTTCAGATATTTATCAAATAATTTCAACAAGACACGATTTACATATTAATACTCTTCTGTTCCTTAGTTTTTCATAGTGATAAATGCTGAAAACAAGATCTGCATGTTGTTACCATTCAAGATGCAACTAAACATCTATGAATAACATTAAGATAATACCTCCATTTTAAAAAAAAAACTACTGTGAAAACAAATCAAAATCAAATATAAACAATGTCTGCATTCACCCCAAAACCATGAAGTCCTCACAAATATAATGAAAACAAATAAGACATGATTGTCAAGGGAAAGAAGATTTTATCCTTAAAGCTCCTACATAAGATATGTCAGATTTGCATTTATTTATTTTAACTGTTTCCCTCCCTATCGTTCATTCAGCCACTAGATGCATGCTAAAAACATACCAATTCTTAGAATTCACATTATGTATTCAAGGATCATTTTCCCATTTTAAGTCCTACTTCTTAAAGTCCTTAGAAATTCTTACTTTGCACGTGCAGTTCCTGCAGTGATCATCTTCAACCCATGAATCTTTGTCTCTGTAGATCAATCCGTTTGCTTGACAAGTCTTCTCACAGTGACAGTCTTCCAATCGACTCAGTCTCGTTTCTGCGTAATTTAGCTATAAATGAAATTACCTTGATGAGATTTCTTCAGTTCAAACACATGGTTTTTAAAAAGCAAATATGAGAAAACGTTAAATTTAGTTTTATCTGAACCAAATTTAACTACAACATTTGAAACTCTGAACCAAGATGTCCGCAGGTAACAAATAACCCTACTCTGACTTTGATGGATCTATGTGTGTGAACTAACATTAGCTTATGACATACACAACTGTCTCTTGTACTGTAATGAACCCCACTAAGATCTCCTTAGGCACTACCAAAAGTGCGTAAGCTACAACTGATTTTAAATCAGATTTCTTAATTGCTCATCAATTTGTTTACAAATCATAAATCATGACGGCTAGGAAACTGACTTTTTCTAATTACTTCCACTTCTTCATTGTCGGCGTCAGGTAGACGAATGCTCTCTGACTCACAGAGAGGCCTTAACTTTATAATAGTAAGATTTACAGCATGTTAATACAGAGTAGTATTCCTAGACTGATCCATGGACAAGTCCCGCTCCCAGAAAAAACCCTGGGTCTGTGGATAGCACTTCACACTCCTTACTGTTCACATTATCTCCTCAATTCCAGCTACTACTACTACCACCTATTCTGCAATTGCTAGCATGTAGGTATTTACTGATGAGATGCAATACAGTAACAAGTAGGGGCAAAGCACATTCATACAAGCAGTAGAAATAAGACAAGGCTTCTTGAATTCCCCCGCCACCACAGACCTTCCCTTCCTTGGAGGCACCATCGTAAACTGAGATTCATCCAGGGAGGAACGCTCTCAACCATATGCGTATCTGGTAGCCAGCATCATCATCTCTAACCCCTAAAACACAACTTCTAGTGACATTCTCATTAACTAAAAATCCAAATAAAAATGAAGAAATCCAGACTGCGTATTTGGAAATAAACACGTGCATTTTTCAGACTCCAGAATGGCCACTGCTCTAAAAACCATCCCGTTACCAGCTAGAAGACAGTTTCTCAAGGTCTTGAGAAACTCTTTGCTTCCACATTTGAATTGGAACCACTGCAAATGCTCAGGCTACCTAAATTTGGCAAATGACAAAATGAATGCATACCTTACACATTTATGAATCCAGTGCCATAATTCTGCATTATAGGATTTATAAAGATGAATGTGCAGCGCTGTAGACTTTTTTACATAATGGCATATATTTGATATTTGTACGTTTTCATCTTCTAAAATTCCAACCAATTTACATGAAAACATTCCAATAAGCCCTTTTTCATTTCTGCCAGTAAAAAGAGCAAGACATTTAGGGGAAGAAAAGGCAATAATAGTAGGGAAGTAGCTGTGGTCTTTTTCTCTGCAGTCCTCAAGAGAGAAAGTTCTGAATAACAGTTCTTTATTTCTTAAATTGTTAATCTGGCGTAATTCTGGGATCGATACTCATCTCCCTAAAATGCACATCTGGTGACTTCAAAACTGCTCTTCACATCTTAGAAACAAAACCATCCACTTACTGAGCTGCTTGCTTTCAACAGAAGCTCTTCTCTAATGATTCTATTCAGTCACTGTATTCACTGCGTAAAATCCACATTTAGTTTTGTTTAAAAGGTGTCTGATCTGCCTTGTGCTTCTACTTCATTACACGTCTCGTATTTTTAAGAAAAAAATTAAAAGTGAACATTTGCATACAAGTTTGCTATACAATTCTTGAATGCTTTTTTTTTTAATCAGAATATACATTTTAGAAAATGGTATGCAATATTACCCTTCGTCAGTACTGTAAATTCCTCCAGGAAGACAAGAAAACACTAAGAAAATAAATATTCTCTGCCTTACAGCTCTTCATATTGTTTACGTTATCTTGCTTAGTAAGCTTTATTTGTTTAGATCTCATTCACCTCCTACTCCATGAAATTAGCCAAATGTGTTGTCAAATGCACAGGACTAAATTTGTTAAACATTTAAAATTTGGATCTTCAAATACCTTATGTTTCCTAGGATGTGAATGGAAATATACTACTGAAGAAGAAGCCCACACCATACCAGTTACCACATGCTAACCTAATCCTGACTTCTTAACATTCAGGAACGTTTGGCTGGCTGTTATTCACATATACTTTCCATGCTTCTCTTCTGTCCATACAAATAATTACAAAGGCAGATTTCTGTTTGAAGCATGTTATTTCTAGTGAAATTAATAACAAATGCCTCACAAAACAAACCATCAAACGTGACCAGGAAAATTTTGCTCACAGTATTATCCGCGGTCATATACATCCGTGATATGAACAAACCAGATAAACTATTCCACGAACACAAGAGTTTCATCTACTTTTTAAATATCAAATCCAAGCTGCAGCCTATCTGACCTCAATAAAGGAAAGACTCGCTAGAAAGCTTTGCACTGACAGGCTTCAGAATCTCCTTCCAGCCCCAGCAACAAATAAATGAATACAAAGCCCGCTCTCACATGGGCTCACGATTTACCAAAAATAAGTTATATTCCACTCTAATGAACGCCCACGCTGATTTCAGTAGAGTGCTAAAAACGCATAACTATTTTACCCATCGTTTTTAAAGAGAAGCCAGCAGTATTTCAGCATGTCAGTTGGGAGTGCTGAAATATAGCACGCTCCTTTTCCACCTGCAGCAAATTAACACGTTAGCTCAATTCCTAACACACTGATCTACCGTGCTTCTCTACTAAAGGACAGACAACTACATCAATTAAACTTATTGGAAAGATTCAGACAACTCAAACAATGGCAAAATGAGCATAAGCTTCAGAAACTGTCTTTACAAACATTGGTACAAAGAGCACAACAGCAGTAAGCTCGTTTCAGGTCATCATTGCGTACTTCTGTTTACTGTCTGCACAACAACTTTCTGCAGGTAGCGCTTTGCCTCTGAGCCAGCACAAAACTCATGGGACCCTGAGATAAAAGCTCAAGGGAGAGCTCTCACAGCTCCTCTCCTATCTACTGCATAATTTGCACCACTACCAAAATTACAGGACCTCCCAGTCACTAGATACGATGTTTTCTCCCTCAAAAAAGCCCTGGTCTGCATCTTCATAGTTCCGCATCTTCATAGTTCCGCATCTTCATAGTTCCGCATTATATAAACAGCACGTACACATTCCTTGCAAACAACATTCACTGGGTCATTCAGTGCCGTAATAAGTCTGTAAACAATTACAGACTGAGGGAGTAAGTGAAACGCAAGCTACCGCAGATCCCAAAAGCTACAGTTGAACTTGGAACCACGGGGCTTGCTGTTCCAAAACATCGCACTCATTCTCTGCACCTCCTCGTGCAGGGCCAGAAGCCAAGCATCACTGCTCATGCAGATTAGCAGGCCGTCCTTTGACCACCTGCCCTGCCAAATGGGATCTCTGCAGGATGCTGTACATCCTTCCAAGTCCTGCTCTTTGACTGCCAAATGTCCCATACAATATTACTTGTACCTGCACTAGTATTACTCGTGGCTAGTGACCTCCAGGACTGGAATGACAGATACAAATCTTAATGCTTCTCTCACACCTCTATTTTTAATTTTAATCATTTCTTTTTTCTGCAGCATGTATTTTTCCTGAATAATAGTATTTCTGCACACACCGCTACAAAAGAAAACAAAACAACAACTTCACTCTGCTACAACTGAAAAGGAACTCAATGAAGGATTATCTCAGCACCATGTTCTGGAAGTACAGAGTCTTTGCAGTACAAATGCTGCATTATTTGCTTTCCCTTGTAAAGCACTAGCAAGCAGAAATATAATTAACGGCAGAGAAAGCAAGTTACTCAGTACAGTGCATAATTGGAACTTGCTCACGGCACCAGCAGGGCTCAAAATAATTGCTTGTTTCACACTACAAGCAGTAAACTCAACTAAAAGCTTCACGTTTCCTATTTGGAGTCAGCTTGTCCAAAGCACGTCAACTGGGTAACTGGATTGTCAGTATAACGTTCACATTGTCTTTAAAAAGTTCCCCCGTTCCTTTTAGGAAGGAAAAGGCACTTAAAAGCAGCAGAGAAACAAGTATCATACATACCAGTGTTTTTCTGCTAGTAGAACTACCATAGACATCTTAGTTTTGAAATTCCTTTTGAGTAACACCACTGAGATTGAAAGTGACTACGGGATGGTTTCTGCTGCACTTAAATTTACAAGTAGTTAACACATCAATGCTGTTTCAGATAAGACAATTAATCACTAATTACCAAAACCAGACGTTTCACTAACATTAAAGGGTACTCTGGAAACGTTTTTTAATGCAAGCCAGGGGATCATCCACCTCAAAAACACAGCTTCCTAACCTGGAACTTGACCACAGCCTGAGCTGAAGGGCTTTAGCTAAGACAGACGTTGGCTGCACAGCGTGGGAGCAGAGCCTAAGGAAAATCCCCAGCAAAAAAATCACTAGAGCTTCCCGTTCATCATTTTCCCAATCCAAAACAGAAGGGAAAAAAAAAAATAAAACCAAACACCACACCACCTAACCTGAGCTGGATTCACTTTTACACGGTAAAAATAATTGATCAAAGGCGTTGAGACCGGCACCAGCCAACAGATTTATAGGCATTTCCTCATTTCAGCTCCCAAGGAGAAACGACGACGATTTCGCAGGACTCCCCACAGGCAAAAACACGCTCTCTGACAGAATCACACGGTTAGGAAATTGTTGAGGGATTTTGCTCCTTTGTTTCCACATTTATCCCTCAGCATGGAAAGGAAAAATCAAGCTAAGGTTTCTTACAGAAATCAAACCCCGGGCATTTTGTCACTAGCTACCAAACGGTGAGCCAGAAAATAGAAGCTGTATGAGAATTAAGCGACATCCACAAAACTGTCTCCTTAAGCCCACTGCAGATAGGGCTGCTGGGAGAAGGAGGGGAAAAACAGCTTTACCATGAAAACAGAGAATAACTGCAAAAAGAACAAAGACTTGTATGATGGTCTTAGCCCAGAAAGAAACGGGGAACTGACAAAGATGATTAGGTACCTACTTTTGCAGTCATTTTTGCCAGGAGTTCTTGTAAATCCATGATTCCTTGCACCAGGCTTAAGAAATCACTGCAGGTTGGGCATGCTCGATAAAGGAAGTTTGAAAAGAAAAGGGGAAGGAAGAGAGGGAAAGACATTATAACCCATAAATAAATAAAGTCTATGGCACAGCTAAAATGTCACATGCTGCTTATCTGAACATAAAATGCAGTCTGTTTACATGCATTGTGCCAGCACATGCAAGAACGACAATCCTGAAAATACATATTTTCTTCAAAGTAAATCTTCCACATTAAAAGAAAAAAAATCTGAATTAAATAATAATACTTACTGCGATTGAGATTAGGGCACTGCGTTATATATCCGTTGGGTATAAAGACTACTTTCACATCTTGAATAACACCCTTTGTAAAAGAAGAGAGAACTGGTAATACAGAATACAAACATTCACTTTGACCTGTTTCATAAGTCAGCTGTTGATGGTGTACAAAGGGACCGGTTCAGTCTGCTCATGTGGAATACAGCTCAAGATGATGAAAACACAGCAACGCTTCCTCCCTAGCTTCTTGTGTAATTATCAAGCCATGCTTTTTTTAGTTTTGTGTTTTGCAATCAACAAATGTAATCTGCTTAAGTGTCTCAAAATGGGACTGAACTAGTGAAAAGATGAGTTGAGTAACACCCATTACGTGAGACACTTCACTACAGGAAAATGAAACGCCACCATAGCACTGCTCTTTAGTGATTTAGCCAAAGAAGACTGTAAAAATCTATCATTATACAAAGAACAATATAAAGAGGTAAGCATCCATATTTTGACTGTTCGGTCACGCAGCCTGCTGGCTTTGTATCTCAGCAAACACTTCATGTAATCACACCGTCAGTTAGAATTAAATCTGCTCTCTAACCCAGGCAGATGGAGAGATCCCCTGTATAGGGCTAGAGGTAACCAGGACTCGAAGGCCAGGAGCAGACAGTGCATGTCATGTGAGGCTCAGAGATCAGACCAAGCAGGACAGGAGAAAGTACCAGAAGGTCCAGTACCTGCCTGCAAGTTATCCCTGAGTTGCAAAGGTATCCCTGACAAAAGCAGGGGACTCAAAGGCTCACCAAGTATTCCCTGCACACATCTGCCTTGAGGAACCCTAAACCCATCCCACAGCCTAAAAGTGGTGGAGCTTGCATTCACTCCGTGCAAAGCTCTTCCTGCATTTCTTTTTTTACTGTGTAGCCTGCTTACCCCCCAGTACAGTCCACTAACTTTAATTATGACATGGTCCTTAAGTAGGAGGAGCAAGGGAACACAAGAGACTGCAAGTGCTGCAATTTGCATTTCCCTGGCTGTTCATCAGACAGAGTGACATACCTGTCTCCTCCCAGACACAGAAGAATTTAACGCATTTCCTTTCAAATTAAAGATCATGGCAGTTATTATCTCATTAAATTACTGATTTGTCAGATCACCATAGTTTTTGGTTAAATTGCAGTGAAGCCGTTTTTGCAGACTAAGGGCAGACGCTCAAAATGCTCATTTCAATCCATAAATAAAATATAGGCCATTGTGCTTGAAAGCCTTGCAAATGCAGCAACATTTCACATTTACATATTCACTTTCTAAAACAGCAGAAGGTAATGAGAAGCACAGTTCCTTGCTTACTGCTTTATGATGAAATATTAACTGAAAATATTAATAGACATAATCAGATCACACTGTCTGTCTTGCAAAAGTGTATACATTTATTAACCTTTTCATCTATGAGAATACTGAAACCACCGTAATAATGAGAAGCAATGCTATCAACGGGAAAAGAAACATCCTGAAAGCCATTTTACGTGCCTTCTGTTAGTGGTTATCAGTAAGAAATTAGAAGCTGAGGTACAAAAAACACATCTCAGGGCTTAAGCCTCTCAAGTGAAAGGCTTAACCATGAAATAAATGAGTTTAGAAAGTTTCAGTGTACCATAACACAAAGTTAACAAGGCGTCATCCAGAGAAAAGCAATTCTTTTTTGCATTCTTTTTTACCTCTTCAGTAAACGCACAAAGAATTTTCATTATGTTTATTGCATTATAGCTCTTCTTCTCTACTGTCATTTGGACAGATACGCATTTAAATACAGATAAAAAGGTTTGAGGGGAGGGTTTATCTAAGTTGCTAAAATGTTGTCTTCTGCATTCTCAGGCACCTGAACAGCTGCCTTGGCGCTACATTCACTTCACCTTATTCCTTACAACTACAGGACCAAAATGACGACAGAGGCCTGAGTGTGAGTACGATGATGTGCAGTTAAAATACCAAGCACCTGCTGTACCCCAGAAACAACAGTGGGATTGTAAGATCGTCAAAGCCTTCTAGAGCAGATCTGACAATTACTGTCTTTCAACAAGGATCATTTAGACAGCAGTGCATTAACAAGCTCATTTCTGCAGTAGTATTTGGAGGGAAACTTAAAAGGAAGGGTTCTCCTCAATGACAAAATGAATTTTTGCAAATACTTACAATGACAGCCACCTACTCCATCCTAGAATAAAGGTCTTCCGCATGCCTGGTATCACCATCTTTCTTTCCTTTTGTTTCCCAGTCTCATTGTATGAGTATTCCTTAGCACCAAAACAAATCTTGCTTTTGGGCCACACAAAGAAGCCCAGAGGGTCTATGCATATTTTTCAAAGGAAGTAATTCATGAGATTCCCTTCAAACCAATCAAGCTATCTTAAGTTTGGTCTGCATTACCTCTCACTGGTGATATACTACACCTATTCAGCCTTGTCTGAATTTCAAACATTTGGCCCTAACAGGTGAACTATACAGTGAGAGATCCAAGTTGTAAGGGCTGAGACCTCCACTCCCTCGATTATGCTGTACAGCACTTGATTCCCCAGCAAGCTTACTTGTGGAATAATCACTGAGAGTAAGGACAGGGAACAAAACATAAGGAAAACGGCAGCGACTGACCAGCCACTCTGCCTTAAAAATACTGTATTAGAATACCATATCCTTCCCCTTACTCTTCTGACATACTGAAGAACCATCATTTGAAATTAGCATGAGAACATGGCCCAGAATGTGCTCTAATGCACTTATAGATGTATAATTATAGACTAATGCACTTATAGAATGAAAGAAGGAACAATTAATTAACTAGCTACCATTAAAATAAGAATATTTTTTGCAACATTATAGACGATGCTTAAAACAGAATCCAGTACTTTTTCATACAAACATATATTATCACGGCTCTAACATATACAAAATGCTAATTCTTCTTTAATACTCTTATTTCCCCTGCAGATTTCTGTTTACACTAGGGAAAAACGGATCTATTTATTTTTATGCTAAAATGGCAAAACAAACTGCTCTGAAAAGGAACGGGAGGTCCTGCTAAGCACGTAAATATACAGAAAGGGATGCGTGCTCTTTACAAACTGGCAAAATCCCAAGTTTTTGGTATGAGTAACATACAAAAGAAGGATTCCTGAAACTATAAAGCAGGATTAAAAAATACCACCAATTATATTCCTACCCTGCAGAAAGTTAGAGAAATATTCAAGCACGCATGAAGCAAAGCAAGGCACTTGTTGAGTTTCATTACGATCAATAAAAATGGTCAGCTCATTAACATCTCATTAGCTACCCTGCTGTTTTCAAAGTGTTAACGCGTAGAAATATTAATTTACAATCATACAATATCCCCGAGTTCTGAGGCATCGAATGTCTGCATAAAATGAGAATTTAAGATAAGCAAATCCAAAATGACTTTTTTGCCTATGCAGCTATAAACATATGTTTACCATCTGTGGAATTATGGGAAGCAGCTGAGTTAAAAAAACAACAGCTGTAAAATAAAATAATGCTATCAATTTCTCTTTACAGTGACAGCTCAGCTGCTCAAAGACGAAATGAACTCCAGGTTCAGAGCAACTCTTCGACTGTAATTTAACTTAAAAGACAAGTTAGCTTTTATCTGTGTTTCACAATTGAAATCATTATTTGCTACAACAATCCTACCCTAAATAATTTTAGCATAAAGATCAATTTCCTAGCTTCTCAAAAGGTAGAGACTTTGAGGCAAGGTCTTCAAAAATGCAGCAACTTGTAGAATTCTTTTATGAATTGACCGCTCCAAAGTGAACTGAGTGAGCACTAAATCACCTTGGCAACAAATCCATGCCAATATCAAGGATACGCAGATTGGCCTATCAATACACTATCTAGGCTCTTTTACTGATAGATATTCCATGGCTTGTTAACCAAAACTTGAAGAAATATTGTCAGTTTTTCCGTAGATTGCTTTTGGAGAGAAAGTATTAATATTAAGGTGGAGGAGGTGTTTTTTGTTGGTTGGTTCTGCCATTGAAAATCAATCATAAAATCATATAGGATCACCAAGAGCCAAAAAAAATTAATAATAATAAATGAAATAAATTTTGGCCACAACAACCCCAGGCAACCCTACAGGCTTGGAAAGGAGTAGCTGGAAAGCTGCCTGATGGAAAGGGACCTTGGTGCGCTGATGGACAGTGGGCTGAATATTGAGCCAGCAGTGTGCCCTGGCAGCCAAGAATGCCAACGGCATCCTGGCTTGTATCAGGAATGGTGTGGTGAGCAGGACTAGGGAAGTCATCCTGCCCCTGTACTCGGCATTGGTGAGGCCTCACCTCGAGTACTGTGTTCAGTTTTGGGCACCTCAGTACAAAAAGGATGTGGAGGTACTGGAGCAGGTCCAGAGAAGGGCAACGAGGCTTGTGAAGGGCCTGGAAAATCAGCCCTATGAGGAGATGCTAAGGGAGCTGGGGCTGTTTAGTCTGGGGAAGAGGCTTATGAACCAAACCCAGACATCCATTACCCACTCTGCTGAGACATGTGACGTGCTTATCTGAGAAAAATACAGAGAAATTAAGTTATTCCAGAAACAGAAAATCTACTGTTTTGCAGCAAGGGATACGCATTGCACACAACAACAAGAATCTGCCAAAGACTGCAGGAACGCAGCCTAGAAGACCTCCTCTAATCTGGAAGTCAATGCTGAAAATGGCAACAAGGAAGAGACACCTCAGGCAACTAGCATCATGTGAGGATACCCTGCTAATAAAGTCAAGGAGAGAGAAGTCTCTAAAAACTATTAAGGTCACCACGGACCGGATAGGAGACTACAAGCTCAGCCTTTGCTTTGGGAAACTTTGAAGACTAAAGCCATCAACTCCGATGCTACCAACACAGTATCATTATGTACGCAGGAGCGGCAAGGCAGGGCACAGTGGGTAGGTGAAACCCCAAGTAAGGAAACCAAACAAAAACGGCCAACACTGGGCATTTCAGTCAGTAACTACAGTATTCTACCTTGCGCAAAAAGATTCTTCTCTGTGTTGGACCGGTCTCAAATCCCAGGCCCATGGTTTAAAGTGAAATTCATACAAATCCCAGTTCAGGAACGTAAGATAGCTAATCAGAAATACTTAATTGCCTACTTAGTTTCCTTCTTTGTGTACTATTTCATATCTGCTTACCTTAAAGAAACCGTGCTTCCTGTTTCTCTGTCCAAGCCATAAATTACTCTCAGGTATCAGATTTGTTTCTGGGGGATCAACGATACGTTCATAAATCCTGCAGAGGAAAAGCATTGCCGTTACTAAAGTACTATTTTTTCCTCTTAAAAATTCCTGGTCAAATTCAGTCGGCAACAAAAAACACAAAGCAGAACAAGAACTAACCCCTCCATTAAACACTTAACGTCTATCGCTGATGGTTTTGCAGGTACATTATAACCTTAAAAGCAACAGTTAAATAGAAAGAACTACTATGAAAACCACTAAAACGTGGAGACTCAAGAAAATTGCATTTTCGCCTTGTGCAACTGTGCACAGGTTGAAGTTGAAGAAGCACAATGCCAGAACCCACCCTGCTAGGGAGGACAATAAAATGGGAAACCATCCTATCCTTAGTAGTCTACTTCAAACTCAGCTACCAGTTCCGAGGAAAAAGAACAGACATAAGATCCAACCAGAGAAATAACATCTCGGTATTTCCACACGGGCTCAAATTTTGAATGAACTTCGCAAAAGCCATTTATTCCACCTCATACTCGCATAGCCTTTTAGGCTTTACATTTCTTTTATCCATCCTTGTGCCTAGACCTTTCAGTTTATCCAGTCATCCCATCCACAGCTGCTACAGAACTCATTTGGTTTGCATACGTATCCTCCACGTGTTCTGCCACTACTGCACAGCCAGACTGCTCACATCAGTGGCACAGATCTGATAAAGAATGGGAACTTTTTCTATTTGTTCAAGCTTTATAGGCTGCAAAAAAACTTGCACATGAATGCAGTAATCTCTATCTCAAATTTCTAAAATCAAATCACGGTAAGTTGCTGTAATAACACGTTTTGAAATTCAAGAAGCATCTGGAGTTTTAAAAAGGTCTGATTTTTAGTTGGGTTTTTTTTCTTTATTTACCGCTTTTTTTTAGGAAATCAGTAAAGAACTTGACTCGATACCTTCTTCAGTAAGGCAGACCACTACAATGATGACATCATTACACTGGATTACAAAAAATTCAAGATCGAAGATGTTACTGACTCTAGATTTTCACATAACCACGTTCCACATGTGGGAGTCACAAACTTACTGCTTCACAACAAAACCAGCACGTTTAATAAGGATTACTGAAAGATGATGACACGTATTTCCACTACTGTCTAGCACTCAAAGGGGTGCGTGCTGCTCTGTAATCATACCAGCATGACAGCCAACAGAAAAACTCTAAAAAATGCCATGTCCCATGAAGTATTTATATCTTTGAAGGAGTGATTTGTATTTTTTTTTTTTCTTTAAAACTACAGCTTTAGATTGAACATAAAAAATGAACACCAAGAAAAAAAATGCAAGGCATTCAACACAACCCATTGCACAGTAATTTTGCCATTTAGAGTCCAGGCATTTCTAGCTCAGGCTCACCTAGAATAATCATTAATTTTTGTGTCATGTATTGCCATGCTGTCAAGCTGTTGGAAAATTTATACATTTGCAGGGACCTAAAATGACCTTCAAGTAGGAAAGAACTTCAAGAAAGCTCTACGAAGTTAAGTACAAAGACTCATGGGTGCTACCTGAGTTTGCTGAACCTGGGAAAAAAAATGACATCACTAAAAACAACCACTTCCACCTCTAAGAACAAAACAGATGCATGAAAATTAAGCTTGTTGGTACATTAGTCAGATGATGCATTCTAACAGTCATCATTTTATTGCTCAAATTTGTTATAATTACAATCAATTCTAATTCATCACATTTCATTAGCATCATACATTCCGAAGCTCCAAGAAATGTATGCCTCTACTAGTTAATTACTTGTTACTATCTCTAAAAATTACTACGCTGAGTTGTTTTACCTGTTCAAACGACAAAACAAGACAGTATTCTTTTAAATAATGCTTTGAGAACTATAGGAATTTGATATGCACCATCTTCATCGATGTTTTAAATGCAAGCAGAACCTTTCCGCCATCCCTCATGTAAAATTAAAAACCTACTCAAATGCAAAACTGCTGTAAAATACTGAAGAAAAAAGAATTGAGGTTCTCAAGAAAGACAATCACTGAATTACACTTCCATGATGGGAATTTATAAAGTTAATGTTATAAAGTATAACATCTCCTCTAAATTTGTGAATATTCAAGAATACTTGATTTTCATTTACTCAGGCAGAGTAACTATATCAAAGAATAAAATCACAGAAGTTGGAAAAGATCAATAAGATCACCTAAGCCAACTGTCCACCCACCACAAATACTGTCCACTTACACCATGCCCCTAAGTACCACATCTACCGTTTCCCCATACACCTCCAGGGACAGTGACCGCACCACCTTGCCTGGGCAGCCTGTTCCAATTCCTCACCACTCTTTCTAAGAAGAAATTCTTCCTAATATCCAACCTGAACCTACCCCGGCACAACTTAAGGCCATCACGTTGCACCTTCCAGCTGTTACGTGGGAGAAGAAGCCAATCTCCACCTTGCCACAACCCCCTATCAGGCGAGGGAGGGAAAAGGTCTCCCCTGAGCCTCCTCTTCTCCAGACTAAACCCAGTTATCTCAGCTGCACCCCATAAGACTTGCGCTCCAGACCCTTTACAGCTTTGTTACCCTTCTCTGGGCAGACTCCAGGGCCTCACTGCATTTCTTGTAGCGAGGAGTCCAACACTCAACACAGCACACAAGTTGTGGCCTCACCAGAGCCGAGTACAGGGGAGATGATCAAATCCTGCTGGCTGCGCTATTGCTGATACAAGCCAGGATGCCATTGGCCTACTTGGCTACCTGGGCACACTGCTGGCTCACGTTTAGCCAAGTGTCAATCAACACCCCCAGGTCCTTTCCCTCCACACAGCCTTCCACCCGCTCTGTAGCAACGTATGGTGTTGATGTGACCAAAGTCATATTTGCAGAACCCTACATCAGTCAGTTACACTATATAAAAAACAACTAATCTCCATGGATATGCCCATTAAGTAAGCTGTGATTCAAAAGAAGGCATAAGTAGGTTGGTACTTATTTTCCTAGGTGAAAAGATATCGTGGATCATGCTATTTGGTTCATGAGCCAAGTGAACATGCTTTACTGTTGTTTGCTGTTAAACATCAGCAAGTGTGCAGACAGCCTAATGCTACCACTGTAATACTCTTCATACTCTTGGTAAATGAAAAGGTCAGAAAGTACACATGAATCTATAAGAATAGCAAAAAATCTTTTTGTAGCAAAAAAAAAAAAAAAAAACACCCACACATTTGCAGGGAACAGTGTTTCACCGAGACATTTAGATTGCCCATGTGCGTACATGTCTTACAAACCTATGAAGACCTACTGATTATTCAGGTTATTTTCTACGCTGAGAAAAACCTGTAGAGCAAAAAGATTTTGTAACCCATCTCAAAGCGAAATGACAAAAGTCACTGCCTAAAGGTGAAATTCTATAATAATTATTGTTTGTTAAACAGGAGAAAGCCTTTGCTCCACTCCTCCTCCTCCTCCCTACATTGATTTTCTTGTGGAAGAAAGGAAGTGTTCTTTAGGCTGATAACTGTTGCTGAATAGCAAAAGGCTTTTTGGTTTGTTTGAGGTTGTTTGTTTGGGGTTTTTTTGTTTGTTTTGGGATTTTTTTGTTGTTTTTGTTTTTTACCGCTACACTGATCCATTAAGCTTCTGCTTCATTCACATTTCCATACTTGATTCTTCTTGTGGTGCTCGAAGATATGATTTAGCAGAGGGATGTTAGAGTTAGGGTACTATGGTTAGGCTGCGGTTGGACTTGATGATCTTTGAGGTCCCTTCCAACCTGAGTGATTCTATGATTCTGGGCTGAGGTGTGTCTTCTTCCACAGCTTTACCCACATTTCACCATACTCGGTGTTTGGTATTTGAGTAGCCAAGCTGTATCTAGTACACTTCCAACTTTATCAAGTTAGAAAAGCTCTAGAGCTCCTTGGAGATCAGTTTCTGATACACTTTTCTTTGATACCCAAACAGTACAGCACGCTTCCCAAGAATAGGAATGCTTGGAAAGAGAACTCCAGGGAACAGTGGTCTTTAAAACTGCTGCAGACTGAATAGCTCCTCTAGCACCAGCAATAGGCTATAATCGCAAAATTAATTAAAAAGTAGCATGCCATATCATGAAAGTTCCAAATCCTTTCAGGCCTAAAGTACAAGAAGGTTACTAAAATACAAATACGCGTTCTCCTATTTGCAGGCTAGTTTCAAACCGGAGACATTTCTTTTATTAGTAGTATAATTAGGAAACTAAGAGCTGCGGTCTAATATTTCTGTGGCTGAGGCACAGTGGAAACTTCATTTCTCAGCCTCTTGTCTCTATTCATCTAAAAACAGGCTTATATGATCTGACTGCCACGCTTACTCTCACGAAGCTATAACTTCGCATGTAGCGACCAGGTGTTGAATTCATCATATCCAATTTTAAATGCCTAAAAACTTCACACCTACAGAGAAGCTAGTCCTCTAGGCACTCTCCTGTTAATGAAGAGACATAAGTGCTTCTAGGATATGATTCATCTTACAGTAAATTAATCACCCTCTGCAGGCCCCTCCAATGACTGCACAGGAGCACTTTCTGACACCGGGGTGAGTCATCAAAACAGATTTTTGCAATTCAAAACCTGATCCTCAAAGCTGATGTTCTCCTGCGACCCTTCCTTACCATATATACACACCAGTATTCTCATATCCCTTAAAAAATCAAGGATATGGCTAAGTCATACAAACTAATGCAACGTTATAGCACCCTAAACTTTTCTTAATTTAAAAAAAAAAAAAAGAAAGAAAAAGAAAAGAAAGGAAATAAAAGCAAACCAAGAGAGGGGGAAGTTCCTCCCATGTTTTGCACCAGATTTTCCCCTGATCTATTTCAGAGGAATGCTGACCTCCTTGACCGTTGGTACCATCTCCAACTGAGGCTGCAAACAGCTCAGTACATCCAAAATTGTACATCAGGCCTCGTAACACCACCCACTGCATGGGTCACATTTACAAGTTCGTCCAACGTGTTTCTGGATCCCAACTACATGAAGAAACTACTGATAGGTCTCAGCTTTAAGATACGTCATTGGTATTTGTCTTAGAGTCTATTCTTCTGAAGGGATTAAGAAATGATCTTGAAAAGAAATACAAAGATATCATATGACTCTGCTTCAACCCACTTTCTAAATACTTTCCAATGCAAATGCATCAATACTAACATCATCTCTTTTTAATGGTGTTTACGAACAGGATGCGCTATTTGACAGGCATTCAGTTCTAGAGCAACTTCAACTGAATTATTCATTTCGTTTCCAACATTCTGCTTCAGAAAAATAACCTTCCTGAGGGAAATCCTGATTTCTTAAGTTATCTCATCTGTCATAGGATAGGAGTTCACAACCACTCGAAAGAGGAAAACAGTTCAGGTTAAAACTTCAGGTTTTGAGGGAAGCTTTTAGTTATTAGATTTTGAATGTACAATAGCAACTACAAACTAGTTAAAAAGCGCACCTAACTAAACCTCTACAAGCAACCTCTTTCTCATTCAAGGGATGCAAATTAACTTCTAAGATCACACAGCAACAGGAGGAAACGAAACAAACACAAGGAAAAATAGTTAGAGCAGTTCACTGCTTCGGGGGACTTACTCTCCACACAAAACTTCACAGTTTTCTATCCATGTAAGGCTTATTTTTCTTAAACAGGAAAAAGAAAATAGAAAGATAAGATGACTAGGCTGCTTAGGCTTTTCACTTCCCTACAAAACCATAACAAAAGTACTGATGACTTACAGCAGTGTTGCTTGGGCGTTGGACTAAAACCGGTTATTGTTATTGATTTAAAATAGAGAACCAGCCCCACGAAGGGCAGAAAGCCATCTTTCTCAGAACACTACAGGGTGTCTTTTCCCTGGAAATCCCAAGGTGCCTTCAAACAACTTTACAAACAAGATCAATATAATTTCGATTAGAAATGAACAAAAAGATACATTTTTTTTTCCTGACGATAACAGCCTCCAGAATACCTCAACAGGAGGTTAACAGCCTGTCTACAAGGCTGCAGTGTTTACCTGTCTTCATAAAGGACTCCTGAAACTATGAGAAACTCAGAAAACAGCTGGTCAGAAATTTCCAAGAATTACTTTTTGGGAATTATCCCTGTTTAAAACCGTCAAAGAAAGATTTCCCAGTAACAACAGCACTTCAGACAACCCTGGACTGGTTTCACAGACTTCAGCAGCCTTGCTGCTGTTTTCCTGGTCACTCTCACACCCCACAGTACTCTGAAGGTTTTACAATCATTTGGAAAGACTCCGGATTATTTGCTGTACGGAAACTCAGATCTCAAGTCAGCTTCTGAATAGTTCAGAGGGTTCTCCTCCGCAGCCTGGCACAGGTCCAATGCTTTCCATAAAAGTATCTGCTAAAATTACACTACCATTTTTCAATTCAGCTCCAGTATTACCCTCTGTGACTTCCAGTCCTGAACTCAGACCTCAGCTAAGCATTTCACAAGGGAGAGTTCCTTGATGTTGCGGATCTCTGCTGGTCTGCCCGGCTGGTGCAAGATAATTGTTTTTACAATCTGAAAGGAAGAACCCAAACAATTTGCTTCATGTAGCTGATTCTCCAATTACGACCACCTCCCCTCTGTCCACACGACTCCACCAGCACTCCAGCAAATGAAAAGACAACCTAACCAAGCAACAGGAGACTTCTCCTGAAAAAGATTCACAAAGATTACTGCTTTATTACTTAAAAAAAATTTAAAAAAATCAAAATGCATACAGGACAAGCATGAAAAACTAAATCTGAGAATGGGATAACACACCTGTTCACACACTCGACGAAATGACAAACTCAGCTGAAACTTGCCAGTCTTGGTTTAACATTATTTCCTCTACCATTCTCCATACCCTCTGAGCAGGAGCTACGCAGCCTCCCTGCTGCAGCACTGCCCCACGCCAGGCAGCCAGCTGCTGACTTTGCTGGTACTGCCTGTAAGCAGTTATCCCCTTCCACACGTGGGCAATGGCAGCCAGGAACAGCAACAGATGATGATAATCTGTTTTCTGTAGTATTTTTTCAGCACTTGCATAAATACTTACAACCTTCTCCCCATACTATCAACGCAGTAGACTAAAGAACAATTTAACCAGTTCATCTAGGGTTAAAATAAGAAATTTTCAACGTAGACTATATTGAGACACGCCATCAGTCACATCCATACTATCATTCTGCTGATGTTGAGTATCCAATGAAACACCCCGGCTATTAAGAAAAAAAATTAAAAACAAGAGAAATATATATACATATATATATATATATATATTATTGAGTCCAACAGAACGCATCCTAGCATTTCCTTGCAGCTTAACTATGCTAACTCTGACAATACAGGATGGACAGCAGCTGACATGAAAAGCCAGCTGGAGATCTCTCTTATGCTCAAGAGGTTACTGCTTTTCTGTCAACCAGAAGGATCAGTAGGTGAAAACTAACTCCCAACCCAGAATATCACACATCAGAAGTTGGGTTCACCCGTAATGCACAATTAGAGCACTCTGCCTAAGCAACCAGCTCTGTGACAATTTTTACTACAGATTAAAGAACAGAGAAGCAATCTGGGACAGCAGAAGTTTTCAGCACAAATCGCCCAGCTCTGTAACACTACCAGCATGCCATCTCCTTTTCCAAGGGAAATTGTTACAAAAGTAAAGCAATGAATCTTCTCTTGAAAAGGATGCCTTAATCTTCGGTAACTTATTGTTTTAATCCACAGGTGTCCAACCTTTTGGCTGGCCCAGGCCTCACTGAGTGAAAACAAATGGCCTCAGGGCTGCATATAAGTTGCTCTGAAAGTAATGCCTCCTATTTATTTCCATGAAAACTAGAACCGATACAATATGCACAGCAACAATGTTTGATGGAGCTGCAGGTTGGACATGCCTGTTTTAATCAAAGTCACTGAGTTTGGTTAAGAGAAGTTGAAAACTTCAGGCTGGCAGCTGGAAAACCTAATTTATGAGGATTCAGGGGTACAGGGTTCCCTTCTTTGGATGATGTTGCTTTAATTTATTTATTTCCAATTAATAAGGTCTCACTGCTCACGCATATTTTATTCCTTAGTGCTCTGTCCTAAGGAAAGAAACAGAAAAGATGTCAACTACATGTTTTGCAGATGAAAACATGCCTTCTCCAGTTCCACAACCTGTTTTCTCTGCTTCACCAACCACCCCCATCAAACAGCTAAGAGTATCCATCAAAACCATAGGCTGGATTCATTAAAAAAAAAAAAACAGACACTAACGTTTTTTATTGGAAAGCATTAATTTTCACAGAAAACTGCCTGCTCCCTTTTACACCTGCAGACAAGAGTTGAAACAAAAAAGCCCCGATACTCTCCGCACAGGTGAGCACCTTTGCAGCAGCACGGTTGATGAGAAATAAAACAACCAAAATAAACAAGCAAGCAGCCTTCGGCTTACCTCCCCAGAGCAATTAAATACACAGAAAACAAATATAAACTCAAAATTGTTAAGTTGTCAATAAAAGCATTTTTATACAGTTACTACCATCTCTTAAAACTGTAGCCCCGGTGCTGCTACTTCAGTCATTGGTGACATTACAGACTCTATACAGCTGAAACTAATTCCCATCAAACTGAAAGCAAATGCCAGCTATTACAGGCACTGACAGTCTCCTGGGGTAGAAAATCTCCTGACAACGCAGCCATGCACTGCAGGATCCTTTACCTCTGCTCTCCAAAGAGAACAAATCTGGGAAGGTACCTGGCAGAGCCTATTTCATTACAGAGTAACTCTTTAGGGCCAGTTTATTTAACGACCTTCTGACAGTCGCTCTAGGTTAGCCCACATGCTCATCAGAAAGGCAACCCCTGACAATCTCCTCTTCCCTACGGTAGGAGAGGTAGAGATCCTAAGCATAACTAATGTTTTAAAACAAGATTTGTACACCGCTAGCGGATTCAGCATTGGGGATGGAAGGAGCTGAACAGCACCGCAATTAGTTTCCACGTTGCTTTCAGCATAGGTTTTACTGTGCATCAGCTGGACTATCATAACAAGCGTAGTCTAATTTTTGTCAACTTCCTGAACCTTATCAAAATGCTCCAAATCAAGTGATATTTACAAGCTTTTAGCCTGGACTTCCACATTGCTTCCTGTGTCATCAGCTCCAAACTCTGGCACCGAACTCAGCAACAACTCTCGCTATCCAATTTCACAAAGGAACACCAGAAGGAGTCAGACACAGTAGGAACTGATTTCAAAAGGCCACTATTGTACTTGCACACAAATATCTCCCTCCATACGTACACCTTCCCCACCATCTCACATACACATCATTACAGTAGCAGCAATTACACTGTTTTAAAGATTACCCTTAAAGGCACTAGAGGATTTTTATCAGGCCTCAGGAAGCTTTCCCTAACCCTGCCAAGGTCTGAGAAAACAGAAATCAGCTTTGAGTTGAATCCAAAAGACAATCAAGCACCAAATGGCAAAGCAATTTTACAAATCAGATTGAGGTGGACGGTAAGGCTGCGAAGAATAAAAGCAGATCTGTTTACAACTTAAAAGTTTCTTGTCCGATGCTTTCCGATTATCTGCAGGTTTTAGAGGCCAGAGGCTACATTCCAGTATCTAAGCAAATCCTGTAGCAAATGTATGGGAAGCCTGGATATTTTTCCCAACGCAAATATTTTCAAGGCAATCTCGTGTACAGGCTAAGTTTAAGAGCACCACATTCACATGTCACTCTTCAAGTATGGTCTACCAAATTTATATAGTGTGTTCCAGTTGCCAAAAAAGGAGTAATGCTCCTATGCAAATTTACACACATTTGAAAGTATGTAAAGTTGCTACTTCCTTGAAGAAATTCAATAGTAATCCAAGGGGTGGATTTTCTTCTTTATTTTTTTCTTTTTCTTTAAAAACAAAGAAACAAGAGACGGAGTAGTAAGAAACAAAACACAGAACTATTTCTCTGGACAGACACTCTCCAATCTAACTTCGTGTTACGGTGAACTCTATAAAAGAGCATCTCTGCAGGACGTCGGACGGGTGATGCAATAGTATTCGCCTTCCCTGTGACTTTCAATTAAGTCTGCCAAAGCATCAATTCTCATTGGGCATCCTGAGCTTTGCCAAGAGCCAATGACACCACCATAGCCTAAAATGGTGACATTTACAGGTGAAGCCTACAGTCTTTAACACTGGGTTCTGTACATACATTAAGCTACAGCTTTCCTGACTCTAAAATTACAAAAGCTTCAGGGTTTTGGTAGAGCTCAGAATTACCCCTCATTGACTTGCCCTTCTTTAGGCCGAGCAGGTCATTTTCACATCTTCTGATGCTTACTGTAGCGTCAGCTAGAAATGCTGCTGCCGAGATGAAAAAGATGCAGATTCATTCTTTGAGCCCAGAGATGCAGGGGGTTAAAATATAAAGCAAACTACAACACCAACATGCGCAAAGGTCTCTAATTAACTGAGCTGAGACATCACATCTGAGTCAGGAATCCTCTCTTGTTTTTTTAATTTAAACTTCTACCATTATCTGCCCTCAAGTCAAGCTTTCAAAACTACTCATATTATGTTATTTGCGAGTTGTTATAAACAAGCACAAATGCGTAGCCAAGTGGCATTTAGGTATGGATCTGTGCTGGGTGTAGCCTAGAGGACACTCATAAATGCATGAGACATCTAGCACAAACATCTGTACGCATTTATCTCCTCATACAACAGCATACCTTATTCTATAATCTTATTTATCTATTGCTGCCTGTTACTGTAAAGAAAGTCAACCATGATTCCGTGCAGCTCTCTTGTTCTTGGATGGAATTCCATACAAGACAGACTTTTCGTATTGTCTTCCTTCCACATAGTATTCAAGAAGGCAGACAGCAAAAAAAAACCCACCATCTCATATGGTGCTCTTTCAAGAGCACACTTGCTATTTATTAAAAAAACAACATTGGTCGTGAGTAATCTGTCCCAAAACCCATTATATCAAGAAACAGAAAAGTACACTGCGGAAAGCCAAGAGATAATAACAGATGAACAAATAGTAGTAAGGTAAGTAAATCTGAAGACTGAAATGAAAACAATCATTTCATTCCTAAATGAAATTAAAACTGCTTTAAAAGCACATAATTGCTTTTAGGGTTCAAACAAAAGGATTTAGTAAGCAAGCTTGCTTGAGATGAAGTTTTTACCGTCAATAATTAATGCAGCCGTAGAAAATGGTTGCAGCTTTCTTCTAAAACAGTACCTTATAATTACTTCGGTCAACATTACAGCTTTTCCAGATGTTCCAATGATCCCTTACCTCCCACAACAGTCCCGTAACTTTTTTTTTGTCTACCTGAATGAAACAAGGACTTTAGAAATAAATATCAGCTGTCACTTTGTCCATTCAAGTGCCACAATTCCAAAACCCATGTACTGGACAGATCTTCTCACTGAGGGCAAAAAAAATTATTTGATACTCATTCCAGCACTAGAGTAACTGAAAGTAATCGTTTGTTTTCCTCATTCCCAAAGGCTATTTCAAAGGTCCCAAATTTGACTTTTTTGAGTTTCCCCATCAATCACTAAGTTAGCAATGGCCAGTCTTCAACACATGAGGTCATATCCCAGTGGATGAGATTCTAGGGAAGAGAGAGATTCTAGGTCTGTTGCTTTTTTATTCCTTGAAATCCCAACAATCTGCCTTACTGAAGTCTTCACAACTTCTACAGCAAACAAGTGAAATGATGGGCAGAATACTCCTCAGAAAATAAACAGCATCCAGTTCTGTACATGCAAAAAGAAGCTCTCGCGTTTTTCAGAAGTTTCTAAGTGAAGCAGTGGGTGGAATTCAAAATAAAATGTACATTGCTCATGTGAAATGAAATTAAAAAGCCTCTGACATCTCTCTGTTCAAGTTTTCAGGTAGGCTGAGTGAAGTGGTTCACAACAGAACAGACCGCACACTCATCTATCAGACTTAAATGCAATCCCAGTCAAACATAACATCAGCAAGTGCCTAAACTACACAAGCGCATTTAATACTCCCCAGCCGGCTATCAACCATTACCACATTAGTTCATAATTAACACTGCATTGTTTCAGCTTAATGCTTTATTTTCCTTTTCTTATTTTACTGCAGTCTGCCGTACGTTTAAAATTGTTTTCTTCTTTATCTCCTTTTGCAATGTTATTCTTGGGCAGCAAGCAGACGGCACTTTTAAAGAAATAAAACATATAATGTATTTTCTTACCTGTTGCAGTCCACGTGGAGCAGAAGGTGGGATGCGCTAAGTGACACCGCAATCCTGTGCCACTGTCCATCCGCCAGGCGGTATGGGAACACCTCTGTTCTCGACTTCCCTTTAAACCTGTAGTGATATCTAATCTCATCCCGTAAGCCACTGCTCTCCAGTTCAAAATAGCTGTATTTAAAACATGAAGAAAAAATCAGTTTCATTTTTTTGGTCTATTCATTGCTTCTGTCACTTTCTTCTTAATTCACGGAATTCCTTAAGCAAACACTACACGGAAGGTCACCATTTGAGGATGTTACTCAGCATAAATCGTTCGTTTTCCAAAAAGAGGTAGAGAGACAAGTACTACACATTCAGTACATTATAAAGATAGCGATGCCATTTACACGAAAACAGCTCATGTTCAAAACCATTTGATTGTCCTAGAAACCAAAGTCCTCTTGTTATCCATAGAACAGGCTCTACAAGAAGAAAATGATCGTTATTCTATTCACCAAGATATTTTCTATAAATGCAGGCTTGGTAGGCAATGCCAAAATAAAGGACCATGTGTATCATTACCGATGAACAAACAATAAGCCATTAAGATAAGAAAGCTCCAGGTAATCACTGAATTTGTATTCACTATTTGCAAATCTAGTTTAAAAATTGTTTACTTTTAGGACTCCCCTACATGCAATTGTGCTTAATTCATTTTCTCAGTTTTATTTTTACAGCTGTAATTGTTCAGCTTTACAAGGGAACAAAGCCTCCTGGCTAGATTAGGTGTCTCAACATCTGGCATAAGCAATCAAAGCCTTCACAGAGTTGTCACAAGAGAGCAGTCTTTGGGCAGTACTGCCTTGCTAAAAAAGTAAAGCTATTAATTGATGTCACACTGGCAGGAGGAGCCAGATCTTCTTCTAGGGTGAATTTAGCTCTCAGCGGTAGCAGTGCATTGACAGCATAAATTACTAAACCTCACCTTGGACCTCAGATCACACAGAGTATTTACAGCACATCAAATCAAGTTGCTCTCTTTTTCTTGTAAAATGATGGCCTGCTTATAGAAAGGTGACACAGACCTCCTTTTAAAGTAGGAAAATTCCTTCATCTAAGAACAGATGTTAGGTTTTATAGCTAGTCCTTATGCCAGTCTGCCTCTGCAATGTCACGTTCTCCCAACTGGGCAATGTAACACTGCAGCTGAAAGATGGGTGCTGATTTAGGGCGTTAAAACGGAACAAAACAACTTACCAACCAGACAGTAATAAAGTCTCCTTCCATAAAGCAAAGGTAAAAATCCAAGATAAAATAATAAATACATAGGTACTAATTATCATTTTCACTCGAGTCTTTTAGCCAGCTCAGCTGCGCACGGACCTCATCAGCTGGTGTGGACAAGTATGGACAAGGTGATGTAAGACTTATTTTTATCAGTGAAGCAGAGGCTACTCAGAACCAAGTCTCTCCCAAATAACTCAATTTTTCAGATTTTATGTTCTAATAAAATGAGAGTCGGAGACACGCAGCAGATGACAATAGATCGAGAAGGGGAACAGCAAGACAGTGCTTGACAAAACGAAACTCCATCCCTCCATCATACTGTCTATGCCTTGCAGTTCAGACAGATAAGATTTTTTCCACATAGAACATAAACATTATCAGGTCACCTGAAACAAATAACAAGAGCAAAGCAGATAGAGGCAAAACTAAAACTAAATGAAAGCAGGACAGACAGACATGAATAAAAGACGCGGTACAAAGAGGGAAAAAATAAGAAAGGCTGGTGTTGTGATGGAACCGCCTAGTTTCATACATATAAAAGCAGGAGGAGGGCAAAGGAACAGGGCTTCTCAAACAGAAGAGCAGAATCTTGATTAACTACCATCACCATCCCCTATAAATACCTTAACTCTCATAATAAAAACTTACTCCCCAGATTTCTTATAATTTGATACTTGGTAAAAACACAGTCAACATACGTTGGAAAGTACGAGGGCAAGTATCATCAGTGAACTGAAAGGTTTCGTAACTGCCATCTTCTGTCAAAGCTCAATAGGAACTCATTAAAGAAACTTCCACTCTTGTTCAGATAAGCAGCAGAGAGGAAGAAAAAAATATATCAAAAAATACCAAATAAAGGAAAGAAGAGTAACACATCTTTCTCACACACAAAGTATTTATAGAAATATATTTACATGGTTGACCATAGAAGAGCCTGAGAGCAAGGCCAACTGCATCCCGGGCCACATCAGAAGAGGGGTGGCAGCAAGGAGAAAGGTGATTGTCCCCCTCTGCTGTCCTTATGAGGCCCCATTTGAAGTACTGCATCCAGGCCTTGTGCCCCTGGTATAGGAAGGATGTAAAGCTGTTGCAATTGGTCCAGAGGAGGGTCACAAAGATGATCAAAGGGCTGGTGTACCTCTCCTATGAAGAAGGGTTGAGGAAAGTTGGACTTGTTTAGAATCATAGAACCACCAAGGTTGGAAAAGACCTACAAGATCATCCAGTCCAACCGTTCACCTATCACCAATAGCTCCCACTAAACCACGTCCCTCAACACAACATCCAATCGTTCCTTGAACACCCCCCAGGGTCGGTGACTCCACCACCTCCCTGGGCAGGAGGCTTGCAGAAGACAAGGCTCTGGGAAGACCTCACTGTGGCCTTTCAGTACTTGAAGAGAGCTTACAAGCAGGAGAGGGACCGACTTTTTACAGTCTGATAGTCACAGGACAAGAGAGAAAGGTTTTAAACTAAAAGAGGGGAAATTTAGATTTCAGGAAGAAATTCTTTACTCAGAAGATGATGAGAGACCAGAGCAGGTTGCCTGAAGAAGCTGTGGAAGCCCATCCCTGAAAGCACTTAAGGTCAAATTGGATGGAGCCTGGGAAGCCTGAACTAGAGGTTGGAAGCCCTGCTCATGGCAGAGGGGTTGGAGCTCAATGATTTTCAAGGCCCCTTCCAACCTAAGGCACGCAAGCTAGGACAAGTTACTGCTGTGGGAAGCACATCACTTCCTGCAGTCAGTCTTCACAATGTTGTGCAGTTATGGAGCTAATCACTTACACAATGTTTTGTTTGGTACTGAAAAAGGCAATATTCCAGCTCTGGGAATGGCAGTCAGATATCGCACTTAATCACATCTATGCCACGTTATTTGAACAGCACAGGGAATTGCAAAGCAACACAGCTTCCATCTGATAAGCTTTAGCTTCAACTGTTACTTCTGAACTAAAAACAGCTTGTCGTCTGTCCCCTGACTGATTTTATAAGAAGCAGAAGCGATTTGTTAAAACTTACTGCAATAGACAGTGCTAACTATATACGTACACCTACTGCAATGCCAAGTGCCACAGGACTGTCCATGACACATTTAACCTCTTCCATTGCTGGAAAAGAGGAAGACAGCAGACAAATTCTGCACCTATTTTTCACCACCCTTCATCAAATGCAAATCAGAAGCAGTTACGCTCAAACATCAGCAAACAGCAGTCAACAGAATCCCAACAGTGGAAACTGGCTGGTTAAGCCCAACTCACATCTCTGGTATTTAAAATACAGCAGAGCAGATTAAACCATCACATCTGCATGGATTTTTAATTTATTTTCTTTTCAAGCTGCGCAAATTCAGAGATCTTGTCTAAATAAGCACATGCACAGGGCTATGTATGCAGTTCAGAAGGTACAGCCGTCTTCTCTCAACAAGAGCATAGCTCATTGGCTACCAAGAAAGCAACTTGCAAACACCTTTTCTTTCTTCCTCCAACTAAATTGTAGAGGAAAGCTTGTTCAAAAGCTGCTCACCTTGGAGTTCACATGCCATTGCGCAAGTTTTCATCTACTGTGAATTTACAGGTAAACAAGGGAGGGGGGGAAAATTAACAGAAGCTTCCACACAAGAGGAAAGAAAAATCAACTGGTCTCCAACACGCATCTTCTTCTACATTCTCCTCCTTCTTCTTTAAATATTGGGAAGAAAACACAGGAACAGAACAAGTCAGGGTTCCTTGAAGTACTGCAGCGCCTGGTAAAAATGAGCCGGCCTTCCACACTTGTACCGCCTGAATAAATGCATCAACAGCAAGTGTGAACTTTCAATCTTGCCATGAGATCCACATCAGTAGCCCAAGGGAGACTGCTGAGCATTACAACCAGTTCTGCTGCTGCATAACAGCTGCATGAAGTCTGACTAGAATGGGTCTCAGATATGCGTGTCAGCTCGTTGTTACAGTTAGCCCCCTGCTGCCCTCCTCATCACTTTTTCCAAGAGACATGTCAGAGAGCCACCTATTTGTCAACTTGTTAGCACAAAGTGATGCTTTCTTGTTTTATTTATTTCCCGATGAGTGGGTTTGTTTGGGCTTGGTTTTTTTCCTTTTTAAACAGACAAGATCATTTTGACAGATTAAGTTCTCAGAACACATGTATTCAGAAAGCATGCTGTTCACGGAACACAAATACAAAGCAATGTATGACCTTGGTTGAAATTATTCCACTGCTAGAATTTCCATATTTGCTAAGCATATAAGCTACCACTGACTTCTTTTACACAGGTATAGAACTCAAATGTTGTCTATATATGCGACAGCGGTCCCTCTCATTCAAATCTCAATGCGCAAAAGAGAGAAAAGCCAAAAAGTGTTTCTAAATTCAGATTAATTTTACGCGCATCAAAGAAGTTGGGTTGTTTTAAGGTCATGGAATGTGCTTTACAGATGGATTTATACTATTCCGCAATCAACTTAAGATGCTTTACAACTCTTTTTGACAACTTTTGCAACCCATATCTACCTCGTGTAAGAGTACGGTTAAGAGAGGATAATGATAATGATAGTGTACTGATCTTTACTCTTTTTTGTCTCTCATTTTTGTCATATCGTAGCAAAGATTTACCTGCACATCTGACAGCTCATTTCACTTCCAGATAGTAAGAAAAAGGCTCAGGTTCCTGAAAGCATACTGTAAGTTGGAAATAGACTATACGGATGTAATGACCCCCCAAAGAATGGAGAAGTCAGTACCAACATTAAATAAAAACATGATGCCTGAAGCTGAAAGACCAAAGTATCTTCCTAAGGTGAGTTAGCTTAATCCATTAGATGCATTAAAGAAACATATTCATGTATTCATCACACTTAACACAGCAGCGATCTTAACACGTGACAAAATGACACAGTTCATGCAAAGATGTTATTGCTCTGATGTTGCAGAAGTGGACAGAGGGAAGGATCACACACAAGCCACAACCCCTGCAACAGCTCTGGGATAAAAACGTTCTTATGAACATCTTTAGTGTGCACAGCACTTTCTGTCCTCATCTTAATGATACTAAAACCTATCACAAGAAACTAAAAAGCTGCACAGTGAAGACAGGGCACCATCTGGTAGGGACAATCCCGATTAAGGGCTTTGATAAGAGCTCTAAGAACTAAGGCATAACTACATTTAGCGCTTCAGTCAAGAAATCATCCCCTTTATCACATCCAAACAGACATAAAGCAGAGTAACCATTTTGACTGTACAGCTTCAGATCCCTGATCAAGTGCCAAACAAAGCCGCACAGCCTCTTTCAAGAAGCAGCACCAGCACTTAGGGCAGATGTTCGTAGAGCTACTGAACAGATGTCCCAGGGCAAGGCAGCAGGCACAGACAGCATCCCCGAGAATGTGTACAAACTTAGGGTTGCCATCTAGTCAAAACACTCACGCACCTGCTTAACACTGCGTTCAAATCACATGAGTTCAAGACTGGAATCACCGTTCACCATGCACAAGCTGCAGTAACACTACGACACCAGATCTCTCAACTAGTGAAAAAATAATTGCTGTAGGAGTCAGACTTGTTCAGTGAGGTCGTTGAGCAGCAGACAGTTGACAGCTGAGGCACTTGTTTTGTTGTTTTTTTTGATACCAAAACAAATTCAAGGAAAGTTCGATGACCACTGGATGTAATTAACTAGAAATTCAGAAAGCTTTTACGCCAATTTGTCTCTTTGCACATGTTTACAGATACAGACTTTTCATTTAATAGCATCAGGCCAAGCAGAATATCAGAACACTTAAGGATGTTAATGAAAATAAAAACTACTTCAGAAACATTTCCGGATGTATTCAGAAACAACAGCCAAGGCACCTGAGTCCACTGCCACGCAGACTGCAGGACTTTCAGTCTGCACAGATTCTGTGACGAATCACAGTTCATCACGCTTTTGGCCTAATGCTGTTCCTCACCGTTGACTGAGCATATTGTTATTTTGGTTCTGCCAAGTGGCTCAGCCTGGACAAAAGCATTAAAGAAACTGAGACCGTGTTCCAACGCTCTCCTGATGGGAAGTAAGTCAAGCTGTGAGAATTCATTGGGAACGCTATGCTAAATTCTGCAGCTGAGCTAGTAGGCCTGTACCCAGAACCATCACCACAATCAATGAAGCCATACGGAACAGAAGTGATACCTCTGAAACAAGAGAGGCACCTCACTTCAAACTAAAGTAAACACCTTGCAGTTGTTACCAGAGTTGTCTAAGGATGCCAAACTAGTACAACTGTCAAGGTAACTATCTCAGCTGCTTCCACAGGTGCTATACCCCTAGCTATGAGAAAGTGACAGGATGAAGATTCCAAGTTCTGAAACACTGTCAAACACTAGATTTTGAAGAAATGCTCTTACACACTCAAATGTGCAGATCCAGCTCTCTGCCACATAAACATACTTACAAAACATACAGAGCTACCTTTTGCGGCTAGTTTAAATATGGACAGATTGAGACGGTGCACAACAAAACCATACATAGCAAATCTTCACTTAGGTGGCATTAAAGACTTACTGCTGTTGCAGAGATTACGTACTGATATCAAAGGCTCTGAGCCAAATCAGACTGACATCTGGTAGCACAAAAGGTACAGTGAATAGAAGAAGGATCACCTGCAACACTGAACTTATCTTGCTGGGAAAAAAATCAAGATTAACTTTATACAAAAGCAAATGCAAAAGCTGAATCCCAAATGTTTCACTCTGTGATAATCTACAACTCCTATATAAACAAATCCAAAAGAGGCCAAAACTTAAAACACTTAAACTCTTTCAAATCTTTGAAGTAAGAGCCCAGAAGTTCAATTTCAGCGTGCTGTTGGCTACCTAACCGTAATTCCTTCAAACACCTTTCGCTTCAAATAAAAGGAACAAAGCCTAGTCAATTAACATCTTCCTTCTTCCTGTTCTGACAACACTGAGGACAATGCCTGTCTAAGCCTATTATCAGCCAACCTCGAAACACTTAGCAATAACTACACACAAATGACATTTTCTATAATAAACATTTACCTTCTGTTCTACAAATCTTCCGTGAGGCAACTGGGTATGCAAGATGCAAGGCTTTAAAGCACTCCCGATGCTCAAAATATGCATTTGTGTACCTGCAACAACACAGAGGTCATCCAAATACAAATTTACTTCCTTCCTTGATCATATAAAGAAAAAGAACATGACCCCAGCATCCGCCTGCTGGCTAAAATATAGCTTGAGTCAGAGCCAGTACAAAGCAACTACTTATTTTCACGGTCATGTGTTGTAAAGGCTGAGCTTATGCGTTTCTGTTTCCATTTCCTATGTCTAAACATGTCTTCACTGTAGATGCTACCCACCTGTCTGGAAAAAAAAAAAAAGACACACAGCCTCCCTGTGCACAGGGAACCTAGAAGAGAGTCCATTATTTGAAGAAAGGTGATGACAGCCTTTCAGATGCTTCCACTAAAATACACACAGCTGTGATAATTGGGACCTGTCTGCCACACCAAGTTTCTGCAAGAAGTGCTCACCCAGCCAAGTAATGGGATAAATTTTGATCATATTCCCTCACAACAAGCAGGTGCTGATCTCACAGAAAGGGATGGATACAGCCCAGTACTGCCTTTCCTGATAGGGCTAGTCTCGTTCCGCGGTCTGCTCATTCCAACCTTATCCTTTGCATCTGATTTAGCCTTTTTTTCTTTAGGCTGCAACAAGGCACGTCAATCTGAGGAACTAATCTGATAGAAATGTGACATGAGGGGGGAAAAGAAAAAAAAAAAAAAAAAAGGAAAAAAAGGAATCAATTACTCACATATCACCACCACTCCAAAACTGAATCATCCTGCACTCACACAATTGCTGTATCTATAGCAAGGAACACAATCCAGTTGCACTCTGGATTACTCAAGTGCTCCTCAAAGAGCTCATCACTAAAAGTGCCTCAAACAAGGGTTACTTTCCCCGGCGCTCCAGTGGACCATCTGCAGCCCGTGAGTATTTATATCTAAGGATTTTCTAAAGGACCTGACAATGTTTTTGAAGCTAGCCACAGGACTCTGAGGTAGCATTAGCTGAGGGATCATCGTGGGTAAAGAGGAGCCACAAGAGCCACCAAAATGCCCCCAGCACAGCTATAACCAGTGCAGAGCATATTCCTGTCCAGTCCCACACCTTTCCTCACACTCATCACTGCAGTTCAGCAGATTCCCCAAATCCAGTCTCTAAAATACCTGATTTCAATAAAATGAAAGAGAACAATGTAGCCTTTTAACACGAGTCCTGCCACCTGAGAGCCAAAGCTTGATATCTGCAAATTTCCCTGTGTCCTGTCTTCCCTCTGACCTTGCTCTCCAAGCCAGCAGCTTTCCAGTGATTTCTTGAGTTATGACCAACTCCATTCATTTCTGCCAGAGCCTGCAAAAGTCTCCCTTGCCACTCCATCAAGGCCCAGCCACGTGTCCGCTCCCTGCTCCTCTCCAGACACCCTCAGTCTCTGCCTGCTCTGCACACTTCCTCCTTTCCCTTCTTACCTCCCCACTGCCACCAGCAGCCTCCCGCAGCTGAGAGCCCTTAGGGCAGGCACTGCGCCCCTCTTCCTTCTCGCAGGACAACACCTAGGGCAAAGCACACTAAACTGCAAACTAAATAAAGTAAAAATAAGCATCAGGCATCGCCTCGCCTCATGTCCAACTATGAAAATGACTGCCTATGAATAAAAAGTTGTCTAAGCCTCTCATTAACTAGAAGCGTTACAGTGTTAACGAGCAACCAAAATTCAAAGGACAGTTTGCAGAAAGTTGACTTCAGCCTAAAAGGAGATATTTCAGCGCTTTGCCTATAACTGAGACCCATAAAACAAGCCAATAGAATAGCTCACCATGTTGGAGAAGACTCCTGGGGGACCCACGCATTCTGCTACTGGTTGACCACAACATTTCTTCACTGCCCAAACTCAGTTTTAAAGAGTTCAAACTATCAGCCATCCTGTTCCAACTGCCAACGAGGTCCAATCATTGTGTTTCAACAGCTGGTTATCAAGCAGCATGTTAATGCTTCAGAGCCAGCCTAGTATACATAAAACACCTGCTCTCAGCTGGGAGCCACGAGATGGAAGGTAGCTCCTCGACCAGTAACTCCTTTTTCACAACATTTAAACCAGTGGGAGATATATGGAATATAACCTCCCAGCCTTGTTTTTGTCTGAATTAAAAAGTCAGAAGCAGGAGAGCATAACTCTATTTCCGCCTGCATGTTATTCCAAAAGGTTTTTAGACATGCAGGAGGCAGAGGGTCAAGGGGGGAAAGAGGTCTAAATGCCTCTCATATTTCACGCTACCTGGTGCAGAGGGACAGAAGTAAGGCTGCATCTTTACATTCTCTAAACAGCTTGCCAGTTTAGCAATTCTACGTATAAATATTAATGATGACCTCTACTCTAAAGGAAAAAGGATAGCGGATACATTTGCGGGGTTTTTCCTGCCTTTTGTTTAGAATACTGGGTATCTCAGAAACCACTACACTTATACCCATCTTGCCACGAATCATCTAAAACGTAGCGTGGGCTAAATTCCATCTTCCAGGTTCGTAACTGGGGCCATAAGGCACTTGCACAGGCTTCTTTTGATAAGATAATTTCAGTGCTTGCTTCGATTAGCTTGGTACCTGCTTAGACTTTAAAACAAGCACCGTAACTCCATAACGTACTCCAATTGTTAAACGTGAACATACGGCTTTCTATCTGCTCCTCAACAGTCTCAGAAACTGTTTGTGGTATAGCCTGGGGAAGCATTCAACTTTCTAGAGAGTTCCAGCCAGGTACCCTCCTCCCCATCCGAAACTGATTCGCTAAATATAAAAATCTTTCACTACCAGCCTAACATCTCTACCAACACAGCTGGCTGTTGCAGAGCGAACAGCCAAGTTCTATACTCAATAAACCTATTTTACCACGGCAGCGCAATTAACTTGCAAGCTCCCAACTACCCAGCATGACAAAGTTTCTGAAGGACAGGTCCTAGACGTAGGTTAGTGCTAAAAGAATAAAAACACTTTTCACAAAGATCTAAAAAAGCTTTTAGTGCTTCCTGTAAGACAATCTTAGAAATGCCAATTTCATCTCTTCCTAGTTCTGTCACAGTGGGATCTTCCACTTCTAAACACTCTTGAGAAAGAATGACAACGCACGGGTAGAAAGTGTTAATAATCACGAAGCATAGAAGATAGACCCAGGACAAGCACAGAAATAGTACAATAAAGCAATTGTAGATTCTTTTTTCCCCTTAGTGCTTCTTTAGCAACCAGCAGCAGATGAAACAATAACATCTTTGGGAAGACAAGAGAGAGGAAATAAAGAAAAGACTAAGTACTGCTCCAGATTCAGTGACTTTGAATAGGATGAGAGCTTGAAGAGAAGGTCAATAGGTTTTATTTTACGTCTTGTGAGTAATTTCTGGGTAACAGTTCCACTACTTACTAGTTCATTTTCACTCATTCTGCATTGCCATGTCTAATTTCTCTGCTGTCAACAAAAAATAAAACCAATCGACATCAAGAAAATCTTACTTTGGAGGGCAGCTTGTTACAGAGCAAGTAAAAAACCAACAGGTCACTTGCAAAACCTCAAAGCGAATTTTGCATGATGAGTTGAGGTTGTTACCTCCCACATCATGACCAGACAACAGCTTGGCTGCCAGCTCCCCCCTTATATCACAGAATTATAGAATCATAAAGGTTGGAAAGGACCTCTAGGATCACTGAGCTCAATGGTCAACCCATCCCCACCATGCCCACTAACCACATCCCTCAGGCTACATCTACACCTTTCTTGTTGAACACCTCCAGGGGTGGTGAGTCTCCCCATAACATAAAGACTGTTTCTTCTTTTTCCTTTCAGGTTCCTCCCTGGACCGAATGCTCTCTGATAACTTAGACCAAACAGACCTACAACATCAGCAGTAATTCAAGAGTGGCTATTCCAGTAAATAAACAAACAAAAATGATGTGAGTCACTGATGTGGCCAGTACGCACCCACCATGTCTTATCCATCATTTCCAAGCAACTTAACTCTACATTTTGTACGTTCTTAATATATGCTAAAAAAATAAATGCTTTTCTTTCCCACTCACTGTCCTAATACCATGGTACGATAGGAAAAGCTTATGGCTAATTCGGGGGAAAAATTGTCACATCAAGAGAGAAAATAATCTTACAGCTGTGAGTTGTTTATAAATAGTGCCCTTCCGGGATCAGGCAATCACAGTCAGCTCCTTCGGTGGCAGCCAATATTTCCAACTCTAGCCTGGGTATCTGAGCATCCTTGGCACATTTCTCCAGAGGCTGATCTTGGCCAGTACTGGGAAGAAGCTATCAATATATACCCAATCCAAGGAGTGAAGAGAAAAGGCAATGCTGACTTCCATTTAATTTAAGGGGTTTTGGATCATAGAAGGCCAAAGCAGGTAAGAAGCAAACAGAGAACTCTGAGTTAAACTCTACTAAATCACTTTTGAAACAAGGATTCATAATGTGTGGGTTTTCAAGCATCTCGATGGCCTTTTCCAAGCTTCTTCACGGTTGAAAGACTCAAAGGCTGTGAACGGCCTACAAAAATCTAGATAGAAGGGGCTAGCACAGTTCTCCAACAAATGAAATCATTTCTGCATCTCCGCATCCACAAGTTACATGTTCATCCATCCTTCATTATATTTTGCCCCCTAAACTTCAGAAAAAAATATAACCTGCAGATTTCACCTTCGTATTCCAGATAACTACCACATAGTCTGCACATACCAGACTGTTCAATGAGACTTAATCTGCGTTAATTAATCTTTCAATTTTCCAAGCTGTGTATTAATACATTTGGATCACGAAAACAGAATCTTTATCATCAAGTTGATTCAACAAGATAAAACATTAACTAAAACGTGTTTATCATCTTCTCTGCAGTACAAATCCTGCCCATCAAATTATGATATAAATTAATGGCTAATCTCTAAATGCTGTGAGATATCCATTTAGTGTAACAAAACAGCACTTAGGAACAACTGACTTCAGGGAATGTTGTACTCATATTAGTTTAATACCTTTCCTATTCAATTTCTGTTTATTCATTAAGATTTAAGATCCATTTACCTGCATATTTCTAAGACATCACAGATACCTTGGTTTCAGAGTTCTATGTTATTAATGAAGAATAAACATTAGCATGTATTTGCTGGAGAAAGGCAATATAAGCCATCATTCAACGTGTTACTACCTCATAATTTTTCACTTGTTCCTTAGAGAGATTGTCACCACTACATGACATGATGCAAAACAGCCTTTTCAACTAGTTATGCTGACAAACACAACTTAGCACGTGACTTAGAATAAAACCTATTCCTCAACCACTAAACAAGCGTGCAACAAAAGGTCCCCCACAAAGATACAAACTCATCCAGCAATAACTAACACGGCTGCTGCTTTTATGATTTTATCGTTGACCTGCGTATTGTCAAGTCTCAGATTTTCAATTTTGCTAATTTTGGTACGCCAGCAAGTCAAAAACCACTATGCCATAAGCACACTATTTCCTATTTTCTATGTGAGGGGAGATTCCTTGACTCATGCATAGTCAAAAACTATAGCGGTTAGGAAGCAAGGTACTCCTAATACCTGTTCTCACAGGTCTTAACCACTCTGAAATTCAACAGCGTCTCCTACTAACCTGTTTGTAGGGTGTGTTTTCACAGACACACGAAAGTTGAAAATAGCTTAACGAAGTAAAAGACAGAACACAACCGTATTAATTAGCAAAAGCTTGTTAGGAGCAACAACACTTACAAGGGCTTACTGGTGTGTCAAGGACCTGTGGCACATTTAAGTTCACATATCAGGCTAAAACACAGCAACCTAAGCGGCTGGTATAACATCCAACAACAAGAGAAAGAATCAAGCTGAAGATTCTGCTATTTCATTCATTATAATCTAACCACCGTACTCTTCAACCAGGCACGAGGGTTACAAAGTATTTCCCCCATCCTCACTCACATTATTCATTTCTGTCACCACAGACCTAAGGGTTTTAAAAAGCATTATCCTTATCAAGGCCCAAGTAGTAACTTAAGACATTAGGAAAAGAAACAGCCTATTTTAACAGATACACAACACATCTGGAAAAGACGAATAATTGCAGTAATCCATCTGACTTGCAGAATGTAGCAGCAGCCAGTAGAAACACTGGACACGTCCATTCTGGCTATTACATGGAATTAGGCAGACAAAAACTACTTTGGCTCTTGCACGGAGGTACAAAGATTTAAGCGAGGCTAGCATCCAATCCTTCAACTACACATAGTTTAAAACAGGCAGGTATTAACTCAGAATACTAGAGATAACCTCAGGGCCAAGGACAGCAGCAGTACATTTTATTCAATCAAGATTACTCCTGCACAGTACATCTCTCTACCAGCTGCTGTCTCTGACCACCAAGATAGAGAAGTTAAGTAGCTAAATTCAGTAGAGGCTGTATCAAAAACCCCACATGCCTTGCGCTGTATAATCATCACCACCTGTCTGGTTTGACCTTGGATTGCTGAAAACACGCACGCGTCCCTAAATGTGATGGTGTTCCTGTGTCAATGTCTGTCCTCCCTAAATGTGATGGCGTTCCTGTGACAATGTCTGTCCTCAATGTCCTCTCTCTCAAATAAGAAAAAAAAAAATCCCTTAACATGGCAAGCTGTTCTTATTAACCGTGACTTCAGAGAGCTACAGTCACCTGGAAAAGCTTGGAGAAAATAAAAAGTAATGACAAAAGGAACGACGGGGTGAGAGGAGGTAAAAAGGAAGAGACAGAGATGAATTTTTGTGTAACATACAAAATATATGTATTCTTATAGAGAGAGAACAGCTCCAAAAATGAAAGCAGCAATGAAGCGAGATCAGCATGAAAGCTGAAACGACGGAAGAGTATTATGATTGAGCAACAAAGAATTAGAGTCCTCCTCTTGGTTATCCTTGTTCAGAAGTCTGCTGCTGAACAGGAAAAAAGCCATCACTGATAATTTGGTCAAAAAAAGTCACTGCCTTCTCCTTCACAGACTGGCTCAACAAAAGGTAACAAATAAGGCTAGTAATCCTGTACCACATATACGATTAGCAAAATTCAATACCAACAGGAACTTAAAAGAAACATAGCAAATTGAACTTGAAACAGAAGCAAGCAAAAAAAAAAAAAAAAAAAAGGTATTACTTGTATTAGAACAGAAGGTCAAGCAAGATGCAGAGATCCTTCAAGCCCTAAGAGTTACATATACCTTTTCTTTTTAAGTTACAAATAGTTCAAGTTTGCAAGACACTGTGTGACACAACACGCTCTTTACAGCATCAAAACATCATTGAAATCAATACTGTTTATACCACAAGGTACTTCTTTGTTGTTGTTTTCACAGTAACTGCTATTTGCTGCTGTAACAGCTAATGAAAGAGACCTCTTCATTACCTCCTACACCGACAATAAGAAATGCACACAAGAAATAAGAACATATTGTATTTATGCCAGGAGAAAAAAAAAAAACCACGCATAGCCGGATGGAAGCACAGGTTTGAAGAGCAGCTTAACTGCTGAATCTCAAACAAGCAAGCATGTTATTTGAAGGTATTTTCAAACATAGTGAAGCAGAAAACATGAAACGGAGTTTAACTCCCCTGAAAAAGCAAACTCCAACTGGGCGTGATAAACTAATAGTAGAAACTGCTCTACAATTTCCAAAATACATTTTGTCTACGCCTCATTGGTTTTCATCCTCTTGTTTCTTAAGTTAATTGAGTTACTTTATGGACCAGGACACATAAATAACACACACCTTCTATTTAAATAAAAACAAACACCAGCAAAAAGTAGCAGTTACAACCTAAGACAAGAGGCTTTCACTTACACGTCAGATTTTACATCTACCATTTCAACACGTGGTCACAATGGGCCACCAAGCACTCAGTACTTTTTACATCACGACGACGACAAGAGAGAAAATTTCCTCTTACCTGTGCTCTAACTCCCGGATGGACAGTATAACTCCCGAAGTCGATGCCTTCTGCTGAAGGGTCGCCAGAAACGTGAACTCACTTTTATTCCGAAAGAGCTGAACCAACTTCTCACTCACATGGGGCGGTGCATGGATTTCTCTTTCTACATCTAAGAATTTTATTTTAAAAAAAAAATAAATAAATAAATAATCAAAAGGGGTGAGGGGGGGGGGGGGGGGGGGGAAGGGAGGGAGAGGAACAATGGTCCAGTAAAAATGCTAAGTCAAAGATTCAGATTACATTTTTCGTTTTCAAGATACGCCTACCGCATGCTACCGCTGTATTTCTTCAGTAGGAAAAAAAAACAACAACAAATGGCACCTTGTCAGCATGCCCACCTGTCACTTGGACAAGTTCACAAGTGGTCAGCTACTGATTTTCTGACAGTTTTTAATGGGATGCCGAGCCATTTGTGTCTGCTGTGACCAGATTAAGTTGCTGTAAATAAGGTGTGCTGCAGTCAGATAAATAGGCTCCTAAATACTGAGGAATCTCAAGCGCTGCCTCTCCCAACACAATTCACACCAAGCTCCAATTTCAGCTTTTACCATCAGCTTCGTTTCCGTCTTTCCACCGTACATCAGAGGGAACCTGTCCTTGCTCTGTGTAAAGCAGAGATGTATTATTGCTAATAATGCTATATGGCTGTGCTTCTGCCCAAGAAATAAATACAAGACATGCTTGCAATATGCTATCGTTTCGGGGATTTCTCAGTTTAAGCCAGCAAAGCGTGACAGCTCATGCAATATTTATTATAACTGCGGCGTGACCAGGCAGATCCAGAAATATTTCAGTCTCACTAATCCTGTCCATGTCCGAGCGGCAGCACGCCTTCTCCTATTTCATCGTCTAAGATTCAAATGCACCACCTCCCAACACATTCATTTTTATTTCATCCTTTTATTCACAATATATCATCACTCCCAAAGATGATTAAATGACAAAAAAGGAGAAATCGTGGCATTTCACCTTCCCACCCCTTGTCATGTTGCTCATGCTGGGCCTTTGTCACACATTCATGAGACCCGCGCTGCTTGCAGTTCTTGGGTGTCACAACCAATTAGAAGCCTAGCGAGCCTCCTTTAGAAAAGGTTTACTCTGAAGCCAAAAATGCCAACACGAATTCTCAGCTGGTAGAAAACCATACAACTCTACTGAATCCTGAGAATCTGGCCCAGCATGAGCGCTGTAATACACAAAGGAGTGATGAAATTCACAATTCAGAATTTCACTGCAGGGGAGGGGGAGAGGGGGCGAAGAGGAAAAAAAAGAAAGCATCATTAACTGAGGCTTTGCAAACTGAAAGAGAAGAGGCTGGCTTGAAAACAACCTGAAACTCAGAAACGTTGACTATGGACGGAACGCCACGGACTGAAACCAAACTCTAAGGAAGAAGTATTCAAGCATGTTTTGTAATTGGGTGTCTCAACTTTTGCTGTACAGCTTAAAGCCCTTCAAATGAGCCTCCACACTCAGAATGCATAACACACTCGCACTTTGGAAAGCTCACCTCTGAAAACTACTGCAAATTAGACATCAAAAATCACAACTCATCACTTAAAAAATCTTTGCCAGAGGCTCAAATTCACCCGATAAATAAATATAAGGTCCACCCTATAGCACCCTATTTGCCCGTCCAATACCATCTCCAGTACCACAACAAAGCTTCAAGGAACAGTAGTTTCCACATCCAACACTAAGGGGAATGGAAGAAGAAAGCACAGAGTACAGAAAAGGAGCAGGTTTTGTGTTTACCTACAAGATTTCTTTAGGTCTATCACTACATTCATGCAGCTTACCAACCAAATATTATTCCTGCCCATAAATACTACTAGTCTTTGAAACAGCTAACACAGGAGATGCAACACTAAGTATTCCATATACCGGGAAGCTCTCCAATATTACACCCACCTGCTAAGAATGTCCTCTATTACACTAACTTAATGTGCTTTTCGCTTTTAATGACTGCCAATTTAAAACACGTAGCCCATTTGCGACCTACTGCACAGACAGAAAAATCCAATGGTACCGAATACCAAAGCACAAGTACAATTTGGAGATAAAATTTCCGAACGTTGACACCTAAAGACAGCTATCTCGCTTTGAAGCCTAAGAACCCCCGTATCTCAGCAGTTTTGTTGTTAAAGGTGCTACACTCATCAGAAATAACATATTGCTTATTTGAAGCTCTCAAAACTTGTGTTAAGAGAAAGCATAGGCTGTGCTGTCAGTGGAACACATGCAAAAACTTCACTCGAGTCATATGAAATCCAACACGTTCTCATGGATGGTCCTGGATATAAAAGCCACATCCCCCATGTATATCCACCAACTCTTATACAAATACCAGGCTCCTTAGTCAGATTCATCAGTGAATCAACAACGAACTGACTACTCCAGTTAAAAACGTGCTTGGAAATAACACGTTTTGTTCTAGACCAGTGCATAGTCACAAATACACTAACAACACGTACAGCACATTGCATTAACTCCATTGATCAAAAGCAGTCTCTGCTATAGATGCAAAATCCTGAAATTCCAGATATGTGGGTCCAAATGGCTAGATAACAAACGTTATTTAGGTGCTGCTTTGCAACCCTATTCTAAAGCTACCTATAACAAGGAAGTTATTTAGCTTTGCTTGGCGTAAATCTGCTCATTACCAGGTCAATGAGGTATACCAGTGCACAAGAACATCCTCTCGCTGCACAACCAAAGACAAATCTGCAGGTGTAGAAACATGGCAGATAAACTGCGTGGGTAATAACAAGGGATAGAGAGGGGGTTTCCCAGCAGCACAGCAGTGAGGTAGCAGGTGAGACCCAAGAGCCTGCAACTGGACCTGGGAGCAAAGGAGCCCGTGAAGGCTCACAGGGATCCAGGAGTTCACATCCGTGGGGCAGGGTGCACGTGGCATGCTGTTCCAAAGATCACGTGCCTCCTGGGGGATTGCAGCAAGGAGGCACACAGGGTCACAGGGGACAGCACGGCAGGGCTACATGCTCTCCGGGTACGCCATCAATTCATGTTCTGCATCACTTCTGCAGGAAGCACCACACTAATGAATTGGGAGTACAAGCCACTTAAAGTAAGAGCTTTCTATTTACAAGCTGCTTTTCACTCAAAAAAAAAAAAAAAGAAAAAAAGAAAGAAAGAAAGAAAAAAACATATATACAGCCCCTCACTGCAGGTACCCAAAGGGAAAATAGTTTTTTTTACGCTCCCTATAAAAATAACTGCCTGCTTGTAATGAAATGCCATATTTCCTACATAATATAGAGCCATATAGGCTTATACAGTAATCTCCAGTGAAACATCGCTTCATGCCTGAATGGTAATGCAATCTCAGCAATAAATGAAATAAATAAATAAATACAACTTTCAGATGCCCTTCTATGTGATTATATTTTCTTAATGTGAAATACCGACTGTCTGGAGGGCTTTTTAAATATACTAGAATGCTTCTAAAAGAAAAGAAAGAAAAAAAAACCCTCACAGTCTGAAAGTACAACAGATACGAATCATCTCAGAGCGTGAAGTGAACTTCCTTCAGCCAAACAGAGAAGCACGAGATACCTCTATATTAAGAAGGCAAAGCAGGCAAAGATCTCAGGGTCAATAACGCATGGGACGAAAGGGAAGGGAATGACATGACTGTTTGGACTGGAGTTCAAAGCCTTGAAAAAACTCACACAACTGGTCTTAGAAGATGAATTCCAATCCGTCCAGGAAATCTTCATTCTTCACTAAATGCTCCCATTAGAAAAAATAACTAAAAATGCAGGCCTAAATCATAACGGGGTCTTCTCGCTCTGTCATTAACTACCTTGCTTTCGTACTTGTTCGTTTTGCTTATTTTAGCAGGGAATGCAGAGCACACAGCTTCACTGGTAACTTCAATCATCGCAAAGCTATTTGTTTAAACGTGCTTTCGGGACATCCTTCGCACAATCACGCTGGACAAGCGCGTAGAAATTAATCCTACGACAAGAGAGAATCTGGATCTCGGTGACAGCAATTAAAGAATGGAATGTTGCAGCACACTGGCTTTTACCTTGCTACAGGCAAAATCCAATAAGACCTAAACCTCTCTATAGAGGAAAACACGGAAATAAATAACTTACTCGGCGCTCCATTTTTAAGACTCCAGCTTTTCAAAATGGAACCAAGAGGAGAAGCGGCAGTGTCGAGAAGTTGCCTGGGATGGAAACAGAAGACAGTGCCACAAAACCCTTCTCAGAGAAGGCAAGCGTTCACCAAAGCACAGACTCCTTTCTCCGTCTTGGTCCCACAGACTGTCGTTCAAAGAACTAATAAGACCAAACAGCGCTAGTGCCAGATGCCCCTGCTGCCCATCTGCTCCCACTCCTCTACAGCCATTCCTCAGCCCAGACAAGAGGGTGACAGAACCTCTCCCTTCTCATTCAGCTGCTACCAAATAGGCTCACAGAAGGCATGATGTTTTCCCACGAATACGTCTCTGCTGCTAGGTATTCTCACCAGCACAGAAAAAAAAAGACATTCTAATTGCTTTATTCGCTCTTGCCTTGCTAGCTCCGCTCAGAGTTTGTAATAAACAGTAGGAAATCATGTTCAACAGCACGGCTTTCTAAATTATGATTATTCATTATAAATCACTTTTTACATGTTGCTTCAAACAGCGTTCCTCAAGAATAAGATCCATCTGCAGTGAAATGCTTGGCGATTTTAATATGCAAACCTCCTACAGAGATGATGTCTCATTTTAATTATTCTTTCGGTTTAATGGGTTTTCATTAAATTAGAGGAAGGAGCAATTATCAGGGTGAATAGCTAATGTTACAAAGGTAAGTTCCCATGACTATACAGCAAAGGCAGTTCTGCTAGAGAAGGTAGAAAAACAGTATAATGCAATGTAAACTCTTCTTTTGCACCATGCAAAACCACCCTGGCAGTAAACACTCAGACATCACTGTCATTCTGACGCACGTTCGTCAACTAGTTTTCAGCTAGGTCTTGCCTAACAAAATTAATCTAGCATTCAAAATTATAGATGCATTTCATTCCATTCAGGAAGCTATTGCAAACCCAGCCCTAAAACTCCGGATGCCAGGGAGAGCGGAATTCTGAGCCACTAAAGAAATGAAACCGCTGCTTATCAACTTACCGCTTCCTCCCGGCCAATCCGTTCGTTGACTTAGGGGCTTACTGTCAGGCTCTTCACTACTTGAAAGCTCTCCCAACCTGAGCACTGGCTGGAATGACCACGCTCATGTTAATTAAGTTGTTGTTCAAGAGGCTAAGCCTCGTGTTTGCTTTATCAGCATTTCAACCTGAACCAGGGAAACTGAGCCGCTCTGGGATAAGCGGAGCAGCAGATATCGTGCAAGACTTAGAAATGAATGCACACTGAGAGAGAAAGAAGCCACCTCTGTTTGTCAAGTCCCAGCCCAAGCAGGGGCAACAGAGCGGGCACGGCAGCAGAGAGCTGCAGCAAAGCCTACGTTGCGGGGGCGGCCCCTCTCCTCTACATCTGGGTTTCCCATCTCCAGAGCCCTTCTCATTTCCACCCAGGCAGACAGAACACTGAAGGCAAAAAGCCAGAGTCATTCTTCCCATGACAGAAGCACAAGCAGCAGGCCTGAGTGCACTTACAACACAGCAACCGACACCACCTTCCAGGCATTTGGTGGGTACGGAGCACAAGGAGGAAACTCGAGCGAGCCCAAGGGCTTTGCAACAAGCCTGCTGTCGAGAGCGGCGCTCACCTTGCTGCACGTTGCCTGCTGCTCAGGCAGCTCCTTTTCCTCGTTTGCAATATTTCAAGCAGCTACAGAGCGCAGGCTCGCCTCTTCAAGTATGCTCAGCTTTGTCCTCAAGGGACTCGTGCTGAAATCAACACTATTTACAAATGGATGATCCCTTAAATTAACTGCTTACTCCGGAGCTGGTAGAAATGCTCCAGAAGTTACGCTACCGCTAACAGTGCATCATCTGCTCTTAAATCATGTGAGTTAATCAAATTACATGCCTTGTTAGTTAATTAGTGCAGGAGTCACTGATTATAACTTCTCTTCCACTGTTTATCTATATTCACTAACATATCGCGTCAGTGCGATTGCGATAAAGGCTGCTGTTAGCAAATTTTGAGAATAACAGCAGTTCAAAAGGGTACCGACTGCACTGGCAACACGGTCCCGAGGAACAGTCTGAACAGAGCCAGCAGCCCTGGGTGCCACACTGGTGAGCAGCAGCATTCATTTCCAGGACTCATTACTGACACAGCACAGTCCACTCCAGAGCTCTGCTTCAGAGAACATTAAGCGCCACTGCGACACGGGATAATAAGCCGCTGAAAAATACAGCTTTTGTTCCGGCTTGATACAAAAGCAAACCCAGCCATCTCTTCCCTCCCTTCTACAGAACACCTTCAGGTAAGCTCAGAGTCACAGCCCCTCAAAATTGGAAGCCATCTCAAAGAAAACAAAACAGTAACACACATTGAACTCGGCAAAACACGCTCAAACGTGCTCTTCAGCCACATACAAGAAACCTACATCTAAATAAGGATGTCATCAGAAGGCCGTGAGCGTCTGGAGCCAAAAACCAGATAGAGAGGGTACATTCTGCAAGTAACTACTGATGGCACCCTGGGCTCGCTTCCTCCATTTATAACCCCCCTGTGGCTGCGCAGAGAGCAGCACCCGTCTCCCTGGTGAAGGCCTGTGTCCTTCAGCACGCACATCTGAGCACCAGAACTCAGCAGTTGTCAGCTGATCCTTAAAACAGAGGCCTCTGGCTCAGTTTCTTTGCTTGCAGAGAGAGATTACAGTGCCCAGTCCTACTTCTGGCAGCACACAGACCTGGCTACAGCCACAAGGAGGTTTTGATTTCCAGTCCGGTAAAGCCCTTTGATCACAAGAATAATCCAACTAAAGGCAGTGAAATTATCCCACAAGTTCAAAGTTAGTGTATGACGACACGCTCCTGTGGTCAGAAGCTCCAACGGTGGCACTCTAAACAGTTGCTTAATTATTTTTAAAGCATTTTTGCTCGCTTGCTCCTAAAAATCATACGCTTTTTCGTTTTCTTTATGCAATTTGCAAACAAGTATGTGCCACGAAGTCATTCTCCCTTCTGTTTTCTTGACCTCAGAAAAATCACTCACGTGTTGCTGCTGAAGAAAATTAACTCCGGGCCGTGCGCTTTATTTACTAACCGCACGATAACGGCACGGGGCACAACGTGTTTGTCAAGGTGTCTATCTACTGAAGTACGATTTCTCCCGTCAGCCTCTTTACAATCATGTTTACGTCGAAAATTACGGCCACCCTTCTTTTGTGGAACACACGTGAGCACGCGTTTATACCTTCGCCCCAAATACGTATCAACTCCATCTCTGTGAAGCACCGCACGCGGTCCCTCGGCAAAGAGGCACAACCACGGCTAACGCACTTAAATCATTCCCCACAAGTCCTATATGAATTATTTGAGAGATCTAACAATTTTTCCAAAACCGCCACAATAATAACCTGTTTTATCTTTTTTACACCATAATTATGATTTCGAGCCTCGCTTTTCTTATTTCACCCAAGCACGCCACAACTCATGAATAAAATATGACAACTTTGATAGCATCCATTGCTGTGGGTTCATCCGTAACAGCAAACGTGCTCGGGGTACTAAGCACTCCCTCTTGCTCCACAAGCCTTTGTTTTGGAAAATAAGCTTTTATTTAAATAGAGCTGCCACATGTGTCCCCCTTTTTTGCATTTCTTGCCGTTAGCAATAACACCAGCAATCATGTTTACTTTTTGTTTTAATGACTACATTTTGAAACAATTAGGATGGCATAAAGCTAGAGTAGCAGAATATCCCATCTGAAAGCCGGTACTCGCATGACATCAAAAACCATTAGAAGCACTGCCAGCATCAGAGAACAAAAGGCTAACACGGGGAGAGGAATACTATCATTTAAAAGAAAAAAGAAAGAACACTTAATTCTGTTCTGGTTTTGTAATTAATTACGATGAAGTCAACCTACACAACTTCCCCTGCTTTGCTAAGACTACTACTGTAACTAACACTGCGGAGTCCTGCTTTGACAGCTCCTCAGCAAATTCCCTTAAAAGGAAGGCTGGAGATAAAGGCCAGTGCACGAGGTTTCCAAATCACCAGCATTTCCCAATTTATACTCCAAATGTCACGTTCTAAGCTGCACTGCTTCATCTTTCAAACAGCATGACGAATATCTGTGGAGACCTCCACAGACCAAAAAAAAAAAAAACCATGACACATGCATCAAGCCCACTCTCCTCCCACACACCTTGGCTTGGTTGTTTTCCCTAGTCCCAGGAACAGGCTCTGAAATTCCAACATTGGTACACGCAATGAGCAGAGAGAGAGAGAGAGAGAGAGAAGCAGAGGCAGATCTGCGTGCCGGCTGTAGGCAGCCTTTCATCAGAGAAGCAATGAGTATTTAACCTCCAAGATCCAGTTTCATGCTTGTTGCACTCTCAGGGCATCTACGCTACCCTTGCAGGTTACAAAATGTAAAAGGAAAAGGCAGGAGAAGGAGGCGCAGTGAGAAACACAGCTGCCTTAACAACACCAACTCACCCACTGTAGGAATCATCTGTTCCCACCGCTGCCAACTGGAGAACTCCCAGCTTCAAATGGAGGAGCTACCAGTATGCACAGGGAGAGCACAGGCCCCTAAAGCAATCCCTACAGCTGCAGTCATCCTATATATATATATATATCTATATCCTATATATATATATCATCCTATATATATATATATATATATGTATGTATATATCCTATGTATATAAAACACATAATTTATATATAATAGGATATATATATATCCTACATATATATATATCCTATTAAAAATTATGTATTTATATGTATATTATATATAAAATATAATATATATATATCCTATTTATATTATATATAAAATATATAAATATATATTTCCTATATATAGCAGAGAAGATCAATCAGATATCCAGAAACATTAACAGACAGGGTGGGAGGATGGGGAATGGGAAAAACATAATAAGAGATTTTAGGAAGCCGGAACACCAGCCTTCAGCTGGAGTACGGACTGTGTCGAATGAGTGATTCACAGGCCCCTCTGCTGTCAGGATAACAGAATCAATCCGGCTGTTTTAGCAGGTATGCAGCCTACATAACTACTGATTTAATGAATGCTTTAGTGGACACCAGGTACCAAAATCTTCTGGTCCATTTACTAAAAAAAAAAAAAAAAAACCCCAAAAAAACACCACTAACGCTCTGCATTTTGTATCATTGAATAGGCCACAAAAGGCAAGGCAATCACATGATATTATGCCATAAACCAGCACAGTATGACATGATTACTTCTCACCATTTATGCGGCAAAAATGAAAAATGAGGGGGAAAAAAAAAAACCATCCCCCTCGTGTCATTTATACACCCACACTGCAGGTGGTAAGATTAATCTAGAGTTTGGCATAGAAGAAGTAGGCTGAGGTCTCAAGTAGCTTCTAATTTTTATTCTTGATAGGTAGTTGAAGACAGCAGGGCTTTTCACTGCAGGAAGTTTTCCATGCCCGCCCCTTACATTTAGTCCGTATCTACTTTTGTGTACCTTTTTAAGATACAAAATCTTAAAAAAAATAAACATTATGTGTCTTTTTTTTTTTTCATTTAATTAAGCAGAACAAACAAAGATTCCTATTAAACAGACATAAACATGCTTCCGTTAAAAACTGTTTTGAAAATCTAAAGACCCCTCTCGGGGTTCAGAGCACCCATAAAGGGCCACCAGGCTTCACTGCCTACAGTGAGAACCCAGTGCTTCTGCTCTGTGAGCCATTTTATCAAGCAATGCTCTTATTTTGCTCTCTTTCACCCCAGCATCTGTCCTCCCTCAAGCCGGACCTGCAGCACTGGGCACAGGGCTCTCCACCCAGGGGACTCATCCCAGGACAGAGGCACAACTCCAGCGCTCACCCCACATCACTTCAATTGGGCTATCACTAGCACATATCCACGCTCTGTGAAACATTACATAGTGATACTCTCACTGTAATTCTCATTTTCAAAATAAGTAGTTAATAAAACCTGATTACGTGCAGTATAATACGACTTAAGAATATCAGGTCACTTATATCCTTTGTGGGGGGGGTTGGGAGGGGGGAGACATTTTTGTTGTGTTTCTGTTCTGATGAAGATACAAGAAACTCAAACGGTTATTCTCACGTTATCTAAATTGATTTCCTCTCATTTTAAGGACCTAGCTGCTCACGTGGTGGGGGAAGCATGCCACATTTACCAGCAACGTCAGGAACCGATTCTTCCATTCCCCCTCCCCACCCACTGAAGAGTACAGACTTTTTGCTTTCTTTCTGCTTATCTTCCTTACGGGACTCTGTCAACAGTTTGCCAGAAGCATTCCAGGCTTTTAGCGTACTATAGAAATACTGAAGTGCTTCTCCCACGTCCCTCTGTACTTACCACAGAAGCAATGAAGATAGACAAGGAGAACAATTATTATCTCCCAGCAAAGCAAAAATAACTGCCAAGAGCAGAGGCAACGCGTGCTCTGAATTCTTCCCTCATCATTAAAGACACGATGGGAAACCCAAAAAATGTCAAGTATAACAGAAGGCAGCGTGACAACTTTCAGGATGGAAAAAAAAAAATAGTTGGAAATCAGTCACTATAGTTTTGTATGGCCATGTTTCTGTTTTAGTCTATGCTTTTATTTTATTTTTAGGGGGGGAAGGGGGGGGTAAAAAGGGTATAATGAAAGAGAAACTCTGCGAGGATTTACAAATCGTATTTTCTTGTACGTGGGATACATTTTAGTTTCGGGGCTCCAGGGTAATTCAAATTGAGACAGGAGTGGAAAGAGCCAACGCTGGATGGCTGTACAGAAGTATCTTAAAAAACCATGTCTGGGCTCCAGCAAAGGAAACAGCAGATTGCCTAACTTCAGAGAATGAGAGCACCATTCAATAGTTATGTCTCAAGTAACCGTCCTTTTCTTGACAATTCAGTTCACTCATCTCCACCCAGCTCACTGTACTCAGATTCCAGATCATCTCCCTCTGCTGAAAATGGTCAGTCGAACAGAAAATATAAACCCCTTAAGCTCATTTCTTCGTTGCCAAAAAAAAAAACAACCCTAAATCACTGACACAAAGCACATCAAAACATGAGCCATATGGAAAGAACAAACATAAATAAGAAGTTAGGCAAGTGTCAGTACCGAAGCCACGGAGGAAACTGCTCAGCCCTACCAGGAACACGTGTTACAACACTGTCCTCAATGGCAGGATGACACAGAGGGCCCCTGCCTCAGTCAGAGCACAAAGCGAAGAACAAAGAGAGAACAACACCTGTTAACAAACAAGGATTTTTGTCTTACTTTTATTGTCCAAGGCACACCTTGAACAGTAAATCTACCGTATTTAAATCCTTCTCTGAAGACAGAGCAGACCGTGACCAAGTTAATTATTCCAGCTCAGTATCTGAGACTCTGCAATTAATTAATTCTTTTCACACCACTGCTGTTAGAGGAAAGGGTAACAGTACCTCAGCTTTACAGGTGAGCAACCTAAGCAGAGAAAATTAAGGTTCCAAGTCGCTAATTAAATACACATGATCCAAGTTTTATCCTCTGAGAAACACTTGTTAAAAATTAGCACAAAGCACAGACACCCTACAGCGCTGCCAAACCTGAGCTTCCAATGCTTTTCCCCAGTTTTGCTGTCTTTACTGCAAGCAAACCTTCACCAGAGCCCTACCCACCCAGTCTAAGACTGCAGTGCCTAAGTTTCTCCCTCAGTCCCAGCTGCTCACCTCTCCCCTCCAGGCTGCATTTCCCTGCAGCTCCAATGACCGTCCTCCTCATCCCTGTGCCCAACTCCCCTCAGCTCAGCACCCTCGCACCACCCTCGTCACTGCTTCCTGCCCAGCCACCCCCAATTCCCTCCTTGGCCTCAAGCTCCTCGCCACAGCTGTCTCTCTTCTCTCCCCTCCAACTATCTCCCTGTGAGTCCCAGTTTCCTTGCCTTGCCTGTCACTGTTAATCTCATCCAACTGTTACTCACCACCCATTTCCCAGCATCAATCTGTATCATCCCCTGCCTGTCGGGAGAGCTCATTTATCCCAGCTGCATTACTGGCTCTTTACAGACCCCTACATTTCCAGCTTCGTTCCCCTCCTTTTCAAGCTTTCAGAGAGGTCTGGGGAAGAAGGGTGGAAAGCGTAAGAGCAACTGCAACCTCAAAGAGACTGAGTACCTGCTCACTATTCTGCTGACAGACATGAGCTGGAGAAGCTGTGCTTTCCTTCATCACCCTCAGGCAGGGCCACCAAGGAGCAACAGGCACTTAGATGCTCATACACACCGCCTGGTTTCCCCACAGAACTGCCATGGATCCAGGCAGGCACCCATGAAAGCACATCAGTGAATTTAGCTACTAAAACCTTCTGGCATCTTCACTCTTTGCAGCACTTGACAGAGCAGCTTTCACCCCACAAGCCTCCACACCACACAGCCAAGCCCAGGTGCTGGCCCAGTCCCCAGCCAGCAGAGCCAGCAGCCCCAAAGCTCGGAGTAAATCCTAGAATGCACTATCCTCTGGTGTTAGTCATAGGATTATTACTGTTGGAAATTATCTCAGAGATCCCCAAGTTCAACCCCAACCCACCCCCACCAGCCACATCCCTCAGTGCCACATCCCCACAGTTCTGAAACACCCCCAGGGACTGTGACCCCCTGAGCCTCCAGGCAGCCTTCGCCAGCACCTCACTGCTCTTTCTGAGAATAAATTCCTAATATCCAACCCGAATTGTGGGAAATCTCAGTGGAAAGAGAACAGAAATGATCAAAACTGAGGGCTGAGGAGGCAACAATACTAGAAATGCTCAGGGCAGCAGGCTGGGCTGCCTGCCTGCACCTCAGGCCTGCACAATGCTTTTGCTCACACAAAGGATTTTTATTTTACCGCTGCGCACTTTCTTCTCTCACAGCTACTGCAACTCTGCATTCAGGTAACACAGGAAAAAAAAAAAAGAAAAAAAAGAGGGTAAAAAATGCAAAACCTACCCACTTCTGAACACGGACCCATGCCAGGTGCTGAGGTGCTGGCAGCAGAGACGCTGTGAGGAGAATCTCTGTGAGCAGACAAGCGCCCGCTTCCAGAAGGTTCCACCGCTTCCAGAAGGTACCAACGCCCTCAGGGCAGAATGTCCCTGCAGCACACTCTTGGCATCTCAGGAAATCACGTATGAAAAAAAAAAAAGGGCAAAAACCACAGCTAGGGAGGATGTGTGGGCACCCAGCTGCCAGCTGAGGCCAGTGAGGGGCCGTACCCAACTGATAAAAGCAACTCAATAAAGCTCCTTTCCTTTACCCAAGTACAAGCATCCCTGTGGGAGTCAGGAGGGAAAGAAAGACCTCTGCACCACTGCTGCCCCAAACCTCCCCTACGCGACAGTGGTGAGAGAAGTGCTCTGCTCCTCAGAGCTGAAGGAGGAGCAGGGCTGAGGTGCCTGTGGTGTACCCCTCCCCTGCTTCGCTTTCTGCTGGGTAAAGATGATACCGCTTGCACCTCCTGTTTGCTATAAGCATCCCAGGAGAGACCACAGGAAGCAATGGCCGTGGCTGATAACCTTGTGTTAAGAGCAAGCGACACACTGAACTCCAAAACTCAACTTCGAAGGAGTGGAAAACACCTTCACTCTCTTAGAGAGGAATTAGCAAGTCAAGAAGGGAGCTGTCTAGAAACCAGGATCTGTAACATCCTGAGAGGAAACAGCTACCAGGAATGCGCTGCTTCTGGAAGCACACGGGGAGAGTGCCGGGAGGAACCTCCGCCCTGCAGCCCTGCTCTCCCCTTCCACCTGAAGCAGGACGGCCCTCTCATAGCAGGAACTCAATAAGATTTCCTCTTTTCTCACAAAACAGTGCTCTGTGCCTGAAGATACTCGTTTTTCCTTGCTCCTTGCTTTTCTCCTTCTCTCTTCCTGCCAGAGGAAAATATAGCTGTATAGAAAAGAAGCCAGAAGTAACCAACACAAAGCAGAAAGGAGCATGACTGAACTCCGTGCTGCAGGAGCCACAGAGGCCAGGTGTTTCCCTTATAAATCCAGTGCTTGTTTAACACAAGTAAAGGAAATAAGCAAGAAAGGACTACGTACAGGTAGACCTTCAACAGCACGTGGTGGTGGTCAAAACTACTTCAAGCTGCAGATAGCACATAGAGTGAAAAGACGGTTCCTAATTTAAGGACAAAGTTGAAAAATACTGCCAGATTGGTAGGAAAGGGGAAAAACAAAACCTTAATCAACTTCTTTAGGACATGCTTCGTAAGTAATGACTTTTAGCCTCTATCAAAGAGGTTCAAGAGAGGTGTTGAAGGAAGAAGAATTAGAAAGAAATGAGCATAGCTGACAGGTTGTAAAAGGAATAAAATTTTCCTTCCACAATGAGAACTGAGCACTGAACAAAAGTCGCTGATTAAGGCAATCACAATGTAACTGGCTAAAGATTGGGCTCTCTCTGCCTAGGAAAAAACTGACCAGCTAAGTGCCTCCTCAGGCCTTACGTATAACTAAAGCCTCTCTCTGCCTCTGAACCTTCAGGTTGAGGTTTCTCCCTACGGGGGCAAAACAAGCCCTGTTTCTCTGCTATCTGAAATATAGGATGAGACTGAGCTCCTTCAAGCAGGACACTCGCTGCTTCTTAACATACTAAAACGCATACCATACTCCTGGCAGAGTAACTCCAGTATCATTGTCGCATGTTGCTAAGAGAGTATTCACAAACACCTTTCATGCAGTTTTCGTAAGACACTGTTGTAACGCATTAGGAGGATGATCAACACTTCCAATACATTTCTTTGAGTCCTATTTCCCACCCACTCCCCTAAACTGATCCCCTGAACTCTTCAAACTCGTGGCTGGAGACAAAGAGATGTGGGGTTGGACACCAGGACCGTGAGATCCCATTCCCCAAGAGCGCTCTAGTCATGAGTTTCCCCTCATCTTCTTTTATCCTTTCCTGTTGGAATAAGCACTCTGGAAGCAACAATTATTCCCCCCTACTCTTCCAATTATTAACGATAAATAAGACACTACCATTTCAAGGATAACATGCTGTTCATACAATCGCAACTGTGAGTTAGAAACTAAAATTCACCTAATTTGTGCTGTCAGCTGATTCCTTCATCCCCGCTTCATAGAGAATGGGACTGAAACACCCAAGTAACGGGACTGATCCATCAAAAAACAAACCCAAAAAACCCCAAACCTAGCTGAAATACTCTAATCATCAAAGAAAAAATCCCAATAGGACCACTCAGATGACTGAACTTAATTGCAGGTTTCCGTGCTTTTCTGAATTAGGAACAGATTTGCTTGTCCAAAAGCAACCCGCATCTCTCAATTGCCACTTTGGTTCTGTCACGCTGTCACACAATTTGCAACGGAGTTAAATTTGATTCTTTGCCTGCCTTACGCGGCAATCCCAGTTTCAGCTCTTAGTATCAATGTTCTAAAATCAGAATACTGCACTGGTTACAACTGAGGTCGTTTTGGACTTCAAGGAAATAAAAGTCCTTCTACGTTTCCTCTGTGATACATCAAATCCTGAGGTCAATCCCCACCAATTTCGTAACCAACAGTACTTCTGTAACAGAGCTAACGCCACTGATCAAAAAACTCAAATTAAAACCAGTCATTTCTCTTCCTACTGTGCACTTCTCCTATCACTCCTATTCCTCCTTTTTTATCTCGCTGCCTCTAAATACAACTGAAAGAGCATCCAAAACTCATAAAGCTTTCAGTATCAAAGAGCTTAATTCACACAAACAGAATCTTGCTAGGGAAAACAATTCATGTTTTCACTACAGCGGTATGCAGTCTGGTCTGGGGCAAAATGACTGTTTCTCTACCTCACCGATTTAGACTTTCAGGGATGCACAACATAACACCCCCAGCTTGAGCAGCTCCAGTGAAGTCATTTGAGGAAAAGCATCTTACAAGACAGTAAACTTTCCCTAGGGAGCATTCGTCTAAGCTCGGAAGCCCTATTACATTGCTGTAGGGACACAGCCAAAGTTGGGGGGTGAGGAGCAGGCAAAACTGCCCCTGTGAAAGCCACACATCAGATAACAGACTCACAAAATCGCTTTCTCTTTCCCTAAACCAGGGGATTCTGAGTGGTGAAAGCACAGAAGTGGTCTCCTACTGAGGTGCCCTTATCAGCAATCAGCCTTCCAGGTGTGGTGTGACCTGTCCTGCCTGGACCCCCACGTGCTGACAGGAGAGCAGCAAGTCACAGCACACACCGGCTACTGACACCTGGTAAGAGCTAATCAGAGCAAAGCTCTGCTGAAAGAGAGCGCTAAGTCCAGCAGGATCCAGACATTTTTCAACTAAGCACTAACTTTCAGTCTTTTCTCTCCCCCAGGACTGCCACATTGGCTGGATTTTTGTGAAATTCTGTGGGGAAAGAAAGCATAATTCCTTCCAGCTTCGACTTAGCCATTGCCCACACGTTCCTGTGGGTTCTGTATTAGTTTTAGGGTATGGCAAGATAAAAATGGAAATTAAATATCTTCTGGTTCCAGCCAAAGGACCTGGCACATAGCCTAACTGCAGCTGTAAAGTAAGTCACCTCCATTACTAAATGAGACTTCATACAGCTGCTGACATTTAACACATAACAGATAGGAACAAGAAGGGAAGCAGCCAGCGGGCAGCCTCAGACTTCCATCCTATCCGACAGCAGCAGCAAGAGCCCTCACAGACCTCTCTCGGGAAGGAGCAATATTCCAAAGGTCTTGAGTCTTCTCCTAGCTCAAGGGCTGATGAGCTTGACTGAAGACAGTAACTTCCCATGCCATCTTCCAAGAAGTTCTGTACTACAAGCAATATCCAAGAGCAAGGCTATTCCTGTGTGCATGTAAAAGATTTTTTTGTTGTTGGAGCAATTAGAAAAAGCTTTATTTAGCTAATTACAGACTCTGGACCGTATATTCACTTCGTACCATGAACTTCCGTTCAATCCTTCTGTGAACATCTATTTTTTAATGTCTGCTCACATGAACTTTACAGGCGGTACATTTTTTTATCGTCTTCTCTAAAGTTTGTGAGCTACAGATGCGGTCTTTCGAGACAAACAAACTGAATACACCTAACATTTTCACCATTGCTCTACATTCAGTTATCAAGGGATTCAATTGGTGAGTTTTTTTGGGACGCGTCTCGGTCATCTTCCCTGCAGCTCTGACTACCGGTCTGCAAAATCACACCGTGAGAGCTCATCAGCACAGGTGCAATTAGCTGCACAGAATGGCAGTTGGAAACAATCAAATCATGTAAGTTAGATATATTATAATCAAATAATGTAAGCTAGGCCACCGCAGTCTTTGGAGGAATATCTGTACTTCAGTATCATTCACCCGTAACGCACAAACCCGTAGTCAAGTGTATCAGATGAAAAACTACTGGTAACTTTAAGTGATTAAATTAACACCCATCTTCTGGGCACTGATCTGGCAAAGAGCAACAATTCACTACTCAGCGTAGCATAGAAGATTGGAAATATGACTAACAAGACCTGAGACTGTCTCCAGAAGTGTCTGCTACGCCACCTAAAGCGGCCTTGACCAGGCAAAAAATGAACTTCGATTATTCCAAGTAATAAAAGAAGAGGATCTGTAAAGTCCACAGTATTGCAGACCCAGAAGAAAAACTAAATGAGATCATCTTTGGCCTCTAAGAACATCTACAGAGGAGAGGGAGAGAGAAAAAATTAAGACCCCAACGTACCTGCTTTAATGCATAGTTAAAAGCATAGCAAAGCAAAAAACAAATAGAGGGATTCTCCATAATAGAGACGCTCCTACTCGTGCTTTAATGTTTATTAATCTGAAGTGATATGCGTCCCTCTCATGAGGATGTCTCTTAATCTGGGCTTCTGGTAAAGCTTCCCAATTCATCCTTTATTTCACTCCCTTAAAATAAGAAATAAAAACAAAATTAAAATGTTTCTCCAGCATTATCTTAGAACGTTGGATGAAAAAAAAAAAATCACATTACCGTTCAAAGCGCCCGGTACTCGGTTCTGACAGTTAAACACAATACAGTTCGATTTTCTCCCTTCGGTGGTTCTCTCGGTTGATGAAAGACTTGCTACACGTTACTAACCAGCGTCGAGACGTTAACTGCCTTCTCCTATCTACACAGCTTCAGCTCCGTGCGTCTCTTTTACGCGTACAATGACAGAGAGGAAGTATCCAAGAATACAGCAGTCTATGCCTTAGATAGATAGATATGCCTTGCCTTTTGACATGCTTAGTTGGGAAACAAAAATATTGGGGAGCGTCATAAATCCACTAGAAAAAAAGAAGCTTCCCTATGCACCGCTAACCTTGGTGACCTGGTAGCACACACACACACACACACAAAAATCAAGAACCAACCAAAACTATACGTATTCGAGCAAAAGAAAGTGACACGTAAGAGCACTACTGCAGGAAATGGGGCATTAAAGCTCTTATGAGCTCACACAGAATTGGGGAAAGAGAGTCAAGAACGCATGTCTTACCTTGAAATAAAAACGCTTTGCTGGCATTGTGCAGTCCTGGCACTTGCGTTACCCCGATGGTTGTATTCAAGAGATCCAGTTCCGTGATTATATCAATTTGTAAGTCAGGATCCATTCCAAATCCTACAGCTGTTGGAGGGAAGGGAGGGAGAGAGGGAGACAGAGTTAGATCAATTTTTATTTCAAATCAGATAATGAGAAGCATGGAGAAGAATATCTAGTGTAGGCATTTCCAGTATCTTCACACACACACGGTATACAGTAATTACTTAGAAGACGCAGTAATTCTGCTGCAAGAAAAGGAGATATTCTTTTCCAAATCTTTCAATTAAACTATTTCCTTTTCACAGCTTTTATTATGCGCAACTTAAAACACTACAAAACTGATGCATCAACCCAGCATCCTTTTGAGGCTGAAAAGCAATAAATAAAAGCATAAGCACCTACGCAAAAGGATGAAAGAGATGCGCAGCATACAACTACTGGCTACTGAATTTCCAGGGAGGCAAAAGGGCTGGAAATCCCTCTCACATTTCACACGTAGCTGAGACCAACAGTTCAGGCCCTACAGATCAGTCTAAATATAATCAATTTCCCAACTGGGCAAAATGACCCTGGAGGAGATACGGTACCACGATGAAAGATGCCATAATCACAGAGCCCTGGGTGAGTCACAAAACTGATAAAGCTTATGGAGCACATCTTCTGTATTTAAGCTCAGCCAGCCTCCACAAGGCAAGCCAAAGCCTACCTACAAATAAGAAACGTTCATTTACCTAAACCATCCAATCTGCAATAGCACCTCCTGTAGAAGGATGAATCCAGACCTAAGATTCAGAAAGGCTCAAGAAAATGCCGGACATCCCTTTAATGGATAGGGGAATCGATGAGACTGACAGAAAAGATGCACGTTCAAGCAATTTGAAGTTACTGCATTCAAAAGTTCAGGGCAACTTAATGGCTACGGTACGTTGAATTTTTAAACGTTACCTCCTTTTTCAAGGGATGGCAAGAGGCCAGCCTGACAGCACTATCTTTCTCAGCGTAGCAATAAATACAGCACGAGACCCGTGCCTGAGGCATAGGTCAAACAACCTCACGCAGGATCCAAGCACTTTCCTAATGAAATTTTTTGCTAACGTCATTAGTAATGGGAACAGGTTCTGAGAACAAAAGCCTGACGCAGCCAAAGTCAACGGTAAAACTCTCACCAACTTCCGTGGGGCAAGGACATTACCTGCGAAACACAACCAGATTGATATCCACTGAGCGGACTCCGTGTTCAGGTCTACATTGATTTATTTGGCATTCCAAGATCGTGCTTCTGGATCATTTAAGCAGCAAATCCCCCAGTCTGATTCTTTGAAAGGCTCTAAAAAAAATTACTGAGGTGTACAGAAGGAACAAGAAGTTACATATTCTGCTCATAAATCATCCGTTCCACGGCACTTTCTCCTTTCTTTTGATATTAAAACTCCTGATAACGAGCTGTGCTAATGCAGAGGATGCTATTGCACAGTACTCTGAGCAGTAAAAAACAGGTTTAGATTAAAAAAAAGCTAGTTTTAAAAAGGTCTCTGTCAACCTTACTCTACAATGAAAACAAGATGCAGAGGCGCTGGTAGAACCGAACCTCCACAAGTGCCCATAGAGCAACACGCGGTACGTCCACAGTGCTTTCAATGAGGATGTGGGGATAAATACCGCTTCGTAGAAAGTTTAAATTAGGGGATATGAACCCAGATAAACTTCTCCAAAAGTAAAAGTCTTCCCAGGTAGTCAGCAACATCATCAGGTTTTTAGTACTATCTGTGCCATCACCCATCCCAGAGGCACAGGCACTGCAGGGCTACAACTGCTGCTGCACGCATTGGCAGACCTTGAAACACCTTCTGAGAGAAACCTACAGCAACTCATCCAGCGTGAGCTCTGCATCCTGAGATCCCCCAACACAGATCATACGTTATTATGAGAGGGAGCAGCCTTTCTGATCAAAAATGTAAAAGCAAAGGTTGTTTTAGGAAAAAAAAACCAAAAAAAAAACCCAAAACCAAACAGAATTACTATTTCTTCAAAAGGATTTTTATCTGGGAGAAAAGCCAGGCACTGTAAATTGTGCAAACTAACTTACCAGACAAGCTCTTCTTCCCTACTGAAAGCAGGGTGTGCTGTTCCTTATTTGAAAGGGGTTAGACGTGTCTGGAGCAACGAGAACCTACTACTATGAGGGCAGACCAGCGTAGAGACCAAAACTTGCTCAACGGAAAGGACAAACCATGTCCAGTAAGACAAATCCTGACCCCGTTAAAGCCAGTGAATGCTCCACCACTGACATCAAGAGGGTGAGGAAAGAAACCACATCGAGCATGTATAGACACTCCCATAAATCACCGAAGCTCCGCTGCTCTGTGAAGGCTGTTTATTCCAGCCTGGATACCCGGGGCTCAACAAGTACAGATCACTGCAGCTCCACAGACTTCCATTTATGCCAGGGAGGGATCCTGCGTGACAACTTCAGTGCGCCCCCCTCCCAGCTTTTCAAATGCTTTCAAAAAAGGAGATTATACCTAACGCCACAGCATCCATTTAGCAAAAGACTAACGTTGCTTTAAATACACAGTCATTTTTAGTCATTTTCCTGTGCCGGCTCCCCAGCCTGCAGCAGGCACTCAGAAGCCTAGTTAAATAATTAATAAACAACAAATCAGCAGCTTCAGTATCGTAACTAAGTCTCCTTTTCCCCTGTGGTCTCTCGTGCTCTATCAAAAGGATTCCACAAGCATACCGACTGCATCTAGCACGTTCTGCTGCCTCCCTTCAGCAGAAGGAAGGCTGGAAACACTGCTTCTTTCGGAAGTCAAAATTCACCATCAACCCATAAGTCCTTACCGGAGAGCTGCGCAAAGCTCGATCCTGACCAACGGTGCTTTCAATTCCTATTTAAAGTAATTGGGCCATTTCCCTCACATCAGTGGCTTACACAAGCAAAACTCCGACTAATTCACTCAGGGGGCGGGCACAGAAATCATCTCAGGACCTGGTGGATTTGGCCCAACGCAAATTGAAGGCACTAGAGTAGATTAGAGGATTAAGCCATATAATTATGAGTTATGTCACTAGGAAATCCCTACAAGAAATTAATTCCACCTCACAGCTCCAACAGCTCATCCACTCCGCTTGCACCTTTATCACCAGCGCCCAAGCCCTGGCAATTACACCACGCTCCAGCTAGCTAATGTGCACCATACGATGTGTGCAGCACGTTCGTAATTTCCTTGACCCCGCTGTACGTGGGCTGCCTGGAGACAGTGAAACTTGCAAAGCACAGCCGACGCAGCCCAGCTGCGCCCACACAACCATGTGCAATCATTCAGGTGCTAACTGGAACCTCCACCTGAGGCATTTTGCTCGGCCCTCCCGCAGCTCCAGCAGCAATTGTTGCACACAAAGAACTTTCCGAGCAGCTTTGCAATTCCAAGCAGGAGAGTTTGGGGTCCTATTTAGCACCGCAAGTGCCTGCGTGCGTTGCTGGGGGGAAACGCCGTTAGGAAGGGATGAGCGGCACGCTCTCCCAACTACTCCACGTACCGCCTCTCAAAAGCGATGAATTCCAATAAAAAAAAACACTAAGAACAATTTTTAAAACAGCGCTTCCTTCGCACTTACGCCATCCGCACCGGCAAATTTCCCCGAGGACGCCTACAGACACCAGCGAGAAAACGTTCCCCGGACGAGCTCCCTCCGGTGCAGGGCGGCGCGCGGGGTAAAGGGAGAGAACAAAGCCGCCACCGGGAGCAGGCGCCGGGTCGCGCGGCGCCGGCAGCACTCCGCCGCGGAACGGCATCGAGGCTCCTACGGGCTCCGCCGCGGACAGCTCCGGGCACGGCGCCGCCGGAGCAGCCCTCCCCGCTCCCCTCGGCTCACGGCCACGCGGGGCGCAGCCGCCGCCCCGAAACTTTCCCTCGCCCACCCCAACGCCCGCGGAGCGACCGCGCCCAGCGCTCCCCCGCAGTAAATCCCGGAGCCGGGGCCCGGCCCTCAGCCCCCCGCAAAGTTTCCACCCGCCAGGCTCCGGCCGCGTTCCCCTGGGAGACGGCCCCGTCCCGTCTCTCACCTGCCCCGGCGGCGGCCGCACACGCCCAGAGGAGCAGGAGCGGACCCATCGGCGCGGCGCGGGCGGCGCCCGCCTTGCCTCCCTCCCTGCCGGCGGCTGCTGCGGAGCGGAGCCGAGCCGAACGCAGCCTCCGACGCGCGGAGCGGCAGCGGCGGCTCCGCCCGCTGCCCAGGCACGGCCCCGACGCCCCCGCGGCTGGGGCTTCCCGCCCGCCCCCCGCCGTGACGCGCGAGCCCCCCCGGGCCTCGCGAGCGCCGCCGCGTGGGAGCGGCCGCGTGCGAGCGGCCCCGCGCCCGGACCCCGGTCGCCGCCCCCAGGCTCGGCAAAAGGATGAGCCCCCCCCCCCGCTCCGCCCCGCAGGCCGCGGGAGCACCGAAGCGTAACGTGGATATCCGTACCGTGCCGCGGGCTTCCCGGTGTCCTTCCTCGAGTCGCTTAACCGCTCTCTCCTCCGCGTCCATCAAGCTGAAAAAAGGGAAAGCACTTCGCTATACTTGCAAGTCATCAGTGAAGCTGCTCCAATGGCCGTTCTAAAGAATCTCTTCACCTACTTCTTTCTCTCTAGCCACGAACTCGGCTCACTCACGTAGGAGAAACCGGTTCTACCTCACCTTCCGCCCCCTCTCCCCCCCTCCTTAAATACCTTGATTTAAAGTTGGGTTAGAAATGGTGGGCCCCAGCTGGAGCTCCGGTCCCACCCAAGGCCATCCCAGCTGGTCCTGCCTCGTTTCAGTTCCAATCAAGCCCCAGCTGGTTGGAAGGCGGGTACTCCTCGCTGCCTTTTCACCTCATCAGGCTGTGGTCGGGCTCTGCTTAACACAAAGCTAGGCCAGCTTGCACACGCAAACAAATGTTAAAGCGTACATTTGAGGAAAGCTAGGCTACCACAAACGAAATAAAAAACTAGACTGGACATAAGGAGGAAATATTTTACAGTGAGGGTGGTGAGGCACTGGCAAAGGTTGCCCAGAGATGTAGTGGAAACCCCGAGCCTGGAGACATGCAAGGTCAGGCTGGATGGGGCTCTGCACACCTGATGGAGCTGTGGGTGTCTCTGTTTGTTGCAGGGGGGTTGGACCAGGTGGCCTTTAAGGGTCCCTTCTGACTCAACCGATTCTGTGAAAGAAGAAAATAAAATAATGCAAAAAGCAAACAACAAAAGCTATTCCCATCTTAGGGGGCAATCGTGCTCAGGCGCATTCACAACATCACGATCAGAAGACATAGCATAGCTGCCTAATCATTAATTTAGTAAGATCCCTGAAAGCAGCTGTTGCTGGCTGCTAGCAGGGCGTGCACTCCAGGCAACCCCAGGGTGCTCATCTCAGCAGCGTCTCAGCCATTTACCTCCAGTTTCAGTCAACAGCCTTTGCTCTAACGTAGCTTTGTACATTCTTGCTTTGGTTTAGCATGTCACGCTATCAGCGCTGCTGCTAGCCCTCAGGCATGGAGGGGTGTATTGTGTATACATATGTGTATACGTTACGTAGCCATAGCAACAAGAAAACAAGGCAATGGCACATCCTCAGGTGAAGGCACACCTTTCTATCCCATCTCAGTGCTCCGATAGAAGAGATTTCTTTCTAGGATATACATCTATGCAGCCAATTCGTGGTAGCTTAGTTACATTCGTGCTTAAGAAATAACAAAATCAGGGTCTATCTACACACCAAATCAAATCTAATCCAACTCAAGTTCCACGATAGTTTTCACTTCTAAGCAGAACTGGTGCAGAGCATTTAGTGCTTGCGTAGTTTCAGCTGCTGTTACAAAGATCTGTAAGAAACATTATTAGCTTTAACCTGAATCTGGATTAAATGATATCTTAAAAAAATCACCATGAACACCTCTGTTGTGAACAGATGAACGTGGAACCATGAAGGCTGCAGAAGGCTTCTAAGGTCCCCAAGTCCAACCCCAACACCATGCCCGCTGACCACGTCTCTCAGTGCCACGTTTCCACACTCCTTAAGCACCTCCAGGGACGGTGACTCCACCACTTCCCTTCTCGCCATCCCTGACTCCGTTGTTCAGAGCCCACGGGCAGCACAGCAAATAGCCTGACACATGGCCAGAAGCTATCTGAACAGAGCAGGTTCCATGTCGTGGGTCCTTCCCTAGCCCTGTGCCCAACAACCATGCACCGGCTAAGCGCTGGTTATTTTGCACACACTGTCATTTGTTTATATCGGAGAAGAGTAGAAAAGAAGGACCAAAAAATAACCCTAAATAGCTTTCTCCCCACCAACACTGTCCCCATACCTACTCTAACGGCAACAAATTGCCTTCGTAATAAATAAATATATATATATACATATATATTTGATATTCTGGAATGATCTAGTTAGAAATGTACATAGCCACGCGGCATGACATTCAAATAAGACTTAGAGCTGCGTTCAGGAACATTCGTAGCGATTTTTAAAAGCCTGATGGCACTTGAGCAAGAATGAAGCGTTACTCCTGGCAAGCTAGCTAGATTTCAGCCCGGATCATATTCCTGTGGAAGGCTGTTCTTGCGCTGCCAGTTGGACATTGAACGCTTCTCGATTTTGACCTAAATTATTGTGACGTTGCTAGCTGTGTGGTGTTAAGCTGCTAGTTCTTCCAGCCACAAAGCTTGCGGCATTCTGTCATTTGACGGAGAGCTCCTGACTAAGCCTGGCCTCTCTCAGAGTGGCCGCAATGCTCTTTGCAGCCCCTGGACAACAGACAATTAGAAGTGCTAAGTATTGCTTACAGCGCTGCCAAGCATCAACTCGGTTGCCGGTGGATGTGCAGACACTGGAGAGACAGCAGTGCTCGCACCTGGAGAAACACCTCCTGCTTCACAGAGTAGGAAATCTTCTCGTTTCATTAGCGGTAAGGCTCACATCCCCCAGAGCCTGTTTCCCAAGGGCTGCTTGGTGATTCATACAGGCAAAATTTACTTCGCAGGCAGTAGAGGGCAACAATGTACAACAGCACCTAAGTGTGTTTAAAGAGGATGCTGTTACAGGCACCTGTCCTACCCATTGATACAAAGCTCATCAATACTTGATGTCAGTTCAACAGGTTGAGAGTACCCACAGTTAAGCTGTACAATCACGTCAGCAGCTCCCAAATCCTCCAGCACAAGGCCTGGCAAAGAGGAATCCTTCATCTGCATCAGACGTGGAGTCAGCTGTGGAGTAACACTTCCTGCTTTTTTAATTCCTAAGGGCATGGTTAGATCATGTTAGATCAAGTCAAAATTAGGCTTTGAAACTGATAAATCCATTAGGTTGATACAAGACGTGTCCTCGGGTGTGCATTTTTAAAGCAGCAGAGCCTAGCGTTGACAGCGAAGGACTACCTCTTCTTCCCCAAATCAGTGTGTTGTATCATTGACTTCTATTGTTTGACTTTGGAGATCTGACCCATTCCCTGTGCCTCAGTTTTTCTTCCTAACGAGGAGACCAACGGTATTCAGCTGCCTCTCAGGGCTCCTGCGGTGCTCGCTGGTAACTGCAGCCCTCTCCAAGATGAAATCTGCCTTACGCGCACAAAGAATTCCTGCAGTACTCCATCATTAGGTCCTGCCACCTCCTCTGTCTGCACACACACTGCTCAGAGAAAGGTACATTTTCAGGTAAAAGAAGCATAAACTTTTCCGGGGGGAATTGACTACCAGAACAGCTGGAGCAGCCCACGTGGCTGATGGGTCACCCTCACGATGAGGCTTTGCTTGAAATGGCCATCACGTTCTTGGCAGAGCTCTCGTGTATCATTTGCCACCGTATCTGATGCCGTGTTACGATCAGATATCACACTTGAGCTATTGTATTTTGGGAATGCTTATTAAAAGCTCATTTTCCCCCAAGAGGAATAGGTCAGATTAGTATCATTAATGTCATTAAGTATCGTTAGTACAGCGGTACTGTGGCGCACACTGCTTTGTATTGCACTCACCGCACTGCAGGAATTCAGCTTTAAACAAAAGGTGTGATAACATCAGGAAACGTGGGCTTAGCCTTCACTCTTCTCTCGCCTCTGTCCCCTTCCACCTTCTGTTTGTGCCTCCATCTGATACGGACCTCCATTGTTTGTAACAATTCAACTATCTTTGGGGTGACTTAATTGATGGGATAAAAAGGATTTAAACAAAGCCAGTTGGTCCTCTGATAAGTAATCAATTATTCGACAAGCTCCCAAGCACACAAACAGTTACAAACCCAGCCATTTAATTGATTCTTGTTTCTGCAGCTGTGCAATATCTCCCTTTCCCAAGAGGGCTGTTTCCAGTTGCTGCTCAAGGTTTCTAACAATCAAATGGATCAATTCTGCAGATACCTTAAGGCTGTGTGTTAAGTAAGAATGATGTTTGTAGTCTGTGTTGGGTGGGGGAAGAGAGTAGTAAAGAAAATCTATTCACCAGGAAATGTAAAGTAATTTTGTTTTAAACACTGGACATTTATTTAGAGTCTTTAGAGCCCATACATTATTGAATAATTTTAATTTATCACATCCAAATATAATAGGCAAATATATAATACAATAAATTGCATTTGTAGACATAAATACAAAATTTGAGGTAGGGCCTCAAGAATAATGACTTCTTAAATGAATAACGTTCAGCATTATATTATGCACTACATGAGATACGTATGATGCAACCTTAGGAACATAATACATCTTCTCTGCATACAGCTAATGAAAAAAAAAAAAAGAAATCAGTGACCTGGTTAGGGTACATATCTTTATCCATAGGCAGCAGTACCCCATAGAATGCCTGTAAATATATATATATATATATATATTTATATATGACATTACGCAAGTAATTAAGATTTAACCCATCAGCGATGGGTCTGTAGTAAAGTGCCATAGGACACAGGGAGCAAATTCTCAGCTGGTGTAAATTGTCACAGCTCCAAACAAAAGCTGTGACAATTTATACCACCTAAGCATCTACCTCACAAGGTAATACTACGTAATATAAATGACAGATAACACGTTTTAGTCAATCTACAATTTCCCTAACAATGGAAGATAGCTATAAGGCAAATGGTTACCTGAAGATGCATTTAGGTATAATGGGCAAATAATAATATTGCAAGCGATAAGGTCCAGCCCGGTTCTCGCCTTACGTTAAACCCATCAGGTAAACCTTCCCTCTTTGGCGATAGGCTGCCCGAAGGCAGAAACCACAAATAACCCACCCGCTCCCCTCCAGTCATCAACCTGAGTCCCTCTAGAATATCAAGATCTGGCCATCTTACGAGTATCTGATGTGCAAACAGCTTAGCTACCAACTAACAAACACCAGGCACAGCGGTGTTTGTGGTGAAACAGAGACGCCTGTCGGGGAGGCCTCTTGCCAAAAGCTCTGCAGCCTGCAACCCACACTCCGTACCAGTCTTTGATGGCAAGAAAAAGTGGAGTTGCAGAAGAAGAAAACAAGAAGAAATCAATCTCTGTCATAAATAAGCAATTGCTTTTGTCGCAGGCAGCAAGAAATCATATTATCCATATAACTCTACATATATTCAAAAAAAAAAAAGACCAAAAGGTATCAAACTAAATCAGCATTTTGAGTTTCGTGGTAAGGGATAGCCACAGCGCATTGGAAGCGATGACCTTCAGTGCCAAGGCACACCTAATGCGGACATCAAAGCAGAGCAGAACCTGATAAAAAAAATAATACTTTGACCCAACTGAACGTCATGTAAAGACAATCCAAGCCTCTCAATTAAAGGTCATTTTGTTAAACCCTTTTCTTGGGAACAAAGTGCTGCCACGTCTAGTTGAAACACAACTTTTGAACGTTGCATATTAAAAACACTAGTAGGAAGACCCCAAAGAGTTTGAAGATGGCGAACATTTGCATTGTGATCTTTAATGCATACAACAGCGCATTTCAGCTCATTCAGAAGTTCAATCTCATTTCGAAGAAAATATATGCAACAAAACTAATTCTCATCAAATTTGAACATTTTTACTCACGAGACAGATAGATCTGCAAGTAAGCACATCACATTTTTACTAATATGGCTTTTTCCCCTCTTATTATTATGATTTTTAAATGTTTAAAGATCTTTACCAGTACTTAATTAGTTACTAAATTTCTCCTTAGAAAATTATTAAAGCACATGCAAACTTTTCTAGAACATACTAAACTAAGTGCATTCCCAAACTGCAAGGTTACTTCTCATTTAAAGAGGACACTGCTGGTTAATTTAATCTCAACCTTCAGATTTGGCCAGCGAAATACTTGTTTTTAGAAGCCTAGCATGAGCAATTTCTGCTTTTAATATATAGTGAACATTTCATATCTTTGGCGACTTCTGTACTCTTTTTCTCCACCCCCCCACGTGTTTTTGCATGTCTAGTATTGAAGGTCTAAGCCAAAGACAAAAATCAACTAGAAGAACGTCACTCTCTGTAATCTGTTTTCAAAGTCAGGCCTAATCCTGTGATAACGACTTAACAAGCACAGGAACAGCACAAATTAAAATGGTGCAGATTAATTATAGAATTCACGGAAGGCAATTTTTTGTATGTGTTTCATTTTGGCAATCCAAGCCAAAGGGCAGATATCATCACCTAGCAGTATTCCTTCAAATGATATCTCTTTTATTCTTAATGTAGACAGCAACCAACTTCCTCATACTGAGACAATTTTGTTGCAATTAGTTAATTCCAGTTCCAATGCACATCCCGAGACAAAGATAGGATGTGAAAGGATTCAGAACCATTACGTGATTTGACTGTGGTTTGGTTTTTTCTTTAAGAGGAACAAGCCTAAAAGATCTATTGTTTTTTGTCGCAACAGTAAGAAAAGCAAACTGGACTGGACTCCAAAAATCAAGCCAAGAATCTAGATACTATCGGTAAAGAGAGGCCTAGAGCTTTTTATCCTGACCAAAATGCTTAAGTCTCACTGACTTAGGTTCCTTTCTTCACCCAGAAAAGTGCTCTCAGCCCCAAGCAGATGTAGGGGCCAAACTTCCATTGCATCAGCGTGGCTTCTCACACCTGCCTCTGCCAAGAAAATAAAAGCCAGAAGTAGGAATAGAAACCCCCTTAAGAAATAGCGGGCAAAGCTGAAAAGTAGGGGCACAGCTTTAAGGCAGGGAAGCTGCAGTGGGGTCCCATCCTGCTGCCCCATGAGGCGGGGAGTGGCAGAGCCTGTGGAGCAGAGATTTGGGGGCCAGCACAGACTGTAGCTAAATCCATCCTCAGTGACAGCCCTGATGGCGTTTTCTTGTCCTGCATGAGGATTAAAGGTCTCCAGCAGTGCTTACAACTGGCAACACTAATTGCCCCGTGAAAGAGGAAGTTCAGCAAAATGATTAATATATTTCATATACATATATATATACACACAGAGAGAAAACAAGTTCACACGTAGAAGTGTTACGTCAAGGTTTAGGTTTTGCCTTGTTTTCTTCTACGGGAATGGAACGACACGTCTACTGATCTACGGACACACGGTAACTGAGGATTTACCTGAGACCCTGTAATATGAAGACAGACAGACAGACAAAGAACCGGAGAGAAACAGTCCCCTGAAAGGAAAGAACATTTACTGGCTACTACAGGAGTGTGTGAGGGGAGGGAAAAACAGGCTAAACTACTCTAAGCTCACCATCTCTACACTGGTTGATAAGATATTTATAGGGACATAAAACATCACTAGTACGCACTACGTGAACACTGATCACTCTTAAAAAATATCATATAAGTATGTATAGGATATAACAAGATCATAAAGGTTATTACGTTTTTGCCAATTAGTGAAGATATATTTTTCTCCCTCGTTCTAGTGCATTTACAATAAAATGGGCTAATTTTCTATTCCGTTAAATAAATGTACTCCTAAAAAGCTCTATTTTTTAACTCTGCCCGATAAGTAACAAGTATTTAAGTCTAACATTCCTATTGCCACACAGAACTGATGCCTAAAATGTAATGATTTAGAATGCCCTATCACTTCCCACCCCCAGCCCTCATGTTTTGTACATCTGCTGCTGCATCCCTGAGGATGACTGCAGTGGTTAATTGTTGCTTTTTTGTTGTTCTCTTTCTACGTCATGAAAACATTCTAAATAGGAAAAAAAAAAAGAAAAAAGAAAAAAAAGAAAAAAAAATCCCTATGTAAACTATGTACATTCCAGAGAATACCACTTTGAAGAAGTTATGTGCTATATATATAATATATAGACAACTGGGGTTTTGCCATTCCCCATTGGCTGAAAGAGAAGAATACATCTAAAAGTAGTATAAAGAACGAGAACGAAGGGGGACTCACAAGGCTGAACAGCACATCTAACTCCTAATAAATGTTGCTGAGTGATAACTAGACTACACTTACCACTGTAAGAATACAAAGTTAGGCACAAATTATACGATGGCTTCTTGAGGAGATACTGTAAACGAAAGCAGAGAAACAAGGAAACCGTGTTCAGAGTACTGAAGAGAGTAAAACTGCAATCAGGAGTAACGTATGTGCAGTTGGCCAGGGCAGCCAGGATTCAGATGCATGGTGCAACTGAGTTACATCCAATGGAAATGACAGATAGCAAATTTCAGATAGAATTGTGACGCCCATGCACCTCAGTCCGGCACTATTTCCAAACCACCTCTTGACTCAAATACAATTTGCTCCAATCTCAAATGATATTTTCTTTTTTTCTTTTTTCTTTTTTTCCTAGACTTTGCTTTACTTTCCGATGCAAAAACATCAAATGGACACAGATTGGTGTTTCTGCTCCGATCCCACATGTTGCTTACTGGAATTCTGTTTCAAGGGTCTCTGCTCATTTATTATATAGCAAGTCCTCTGCTCATTTAGATAGCAAGTTAGCATAATTCATACTCATACGAGAACTGTGTGACGACACGGCACGCAACGCTGTCAGTGTAGACAAAGTGACTCCACTCATCATGAGAGCCCCGTGCTGGACTGATAGCAGGGCTGGAGAACCCTCCTATGTTCACTCCCATCCTTCCCTTTGATTACATCGGTAACAGATTCCTAGACCCACCTTTAGCTGTTACAAAGGATCTTTTGTTTACTCCTACACAACCCAACAAAACCTGGGATTTAATCCATTGTGCAACATGCTTTTGCTGTCTCAGCCAAAACATAATACAGCATGGGCATCACCTACCCCTGGAAATGGTCTAGCTAGCTCTCCCCCGTGGCATGCAACAGTAAATGCTACTTCTTTAAGCAACCACTTCCAGGCACTGCAGGGAAGAAAAAAAAAATGGAAGCAAATCAGAAAGAATAGCTGAAAAGGCTGACAATGTTACTGTCACCAAGGTAAGAACCATTAGCATTGGGTCCCCAGTTCTATATCCTTCACTGGCAGTTTAAGTCCCAGGGAGGAGGTTCCCAGTGGATCAATCATATTCATGTAACGTTCACCACGGTGCTTGGCCAAAAACGGACCCCAGTCTGGCTGTGGAGAGCACACCAACTTGAGTCGCTGCAACGTAGGGAAGAGAAAAGAGAGTTTCATTTGGAGTTATGGAGCAAAACAGTGCAGAAGAAAGAAGAGCAGGCTCGTTTGAGGTTTTTGACAATGGCCCTGCAATGCTCCACTGCTTGGAGTTGGTTTTGCACAAAGTTTGCAAGACTAATAGAGGATAAAGTGCTCAGATTTGAATTATTCATTCTCCCTCGCACCGTATGAGGAGAGCTCAGACCTACTGCTACAGATTGCCAGGCTCACTTACTGAAGGACATGTGCGCAATTACTTAGCCCAATCGTCTAAGCAGTGGGTAACTGCATTAAAATAATTGGATTTCTGTTTAGCATATTTCCCCGAAGTATACAAATGACCAACAAGTAGTACATTGCCATGAATGAACCAAGATTTTCATTTTGAGATGACAAAATATCTCGCTTCTATCCTCAGCAAAAAGAAAGAGGAGAACATTAGAGTGGCAAACAACAACAAACTTCTCATCTTTCTGCTGATTTCCTTATTGAATAGATCATACGATTGGCTATTTACAGATAAAAAGGAAAGGAAACATATTTCTGATGACTTAAGAGGGAGCAATTACATGTTTATTACCCAATAAAGTGAATCAGGCCTCTATATCAGTTATTTTAATCTCTGCTTAATTACCAGTTTGCAACACTTACCTCCCAGATCAACCATAATAATTTTATGAAGCAGACCCAATGTTCAGAAAATACTGGGCTAGGGATGAAATAACTTCAGCAAAAGCTCCTTCAAAACATGCCCAACTTCTTGGTATTTCTTTGGGTGAACTACCAGTAGGACAGTAAGTATAGCATCCTACTTTTTCAGGCCACATACTCAGATACAGTACAGGTGTGTTAGAAGATCTGAAGCAGAGCTATTTGTCTCAACAAGAGAAACTTAGAGGTGCTTGTAATTTCACATTAACTCATCTCCAGTAGCAGTTCTCTCTCCTGACCTCTACGCTCCAACATGCACTACGCAAGGGCTGAACAGCCCTTTAGATAAGTGACTTTGCTGCCTGGTGCCAGCTGTGTACTTGGATGCTCTCCCTGGGGCATCTCGCCATTTCATGTTAAATTCCTTTGCTCTTTTTGAAATGTAAAAACGTGATCTTTTCCCACGGGCACGTGTAGTGTGATGTATTAAGAGACCAAGTGAATATTCTACCTTAGTGAATTTTGCTCTCTTCTTCATTGTTTTAGGCGTATAACAGACCCGATGGATTTTTGCAGGAGAGGCAAACTGACAAAACTGCTATAAAAAGGGGAGGCGAGTGTCTGCTCTTTATCCAAGGAGAGAACGGCACAAGCAGTGGCAGCAAGGACAGGGCAGAACTGAGAATGACTGAGAACAGAAGGGGACCACCTCATTTCCAGAGCGGTGTGGGGAAGCAGCAGGTATCTGATTTACAAACTAAAGCCTTAAAAAGCAGCCTAGAAATCAAGTGCCACCGGGTATTTTTTAAGCTCAGATGCCACAGCAGGAGAGTCTATTCAGTCAGCAAAGTAAGTTGAGCTATAGAGCATGAGGTCTTTTTGTCTTCCTTATATTTAGCCTTCACGGATGGGCACAACCTTCTGGAGCACCCCCATGGAATTCAGGTATGACAGCCTACTACTCTGCAACCCGGTATGTTGTGATGGCATCCCCTAGAGCCCACGGGGCTCTTTGCAGTGCAACACATAGCAGTGGTTGGGTGAAGCTTACTGCTTTGACATGCCACAAAGCTGGGATAGCAACTTTCTTCCACTGACACCATTTCCAGGGCTTATGAAATTTGTAACACCTTCTACCTCTCTTAAAAGCCATCACTTCTTAACAATTTTAGGAGCACTTTGTTGAGGAACAGGGAATAGGTCTGCATTTTAAATCAACGGAGCATCTCTTTGCAACACAATGACTAGCTTACCAGCGAGTACATCTTAGCAACGTTAGCCATTCAATATTACAGAAATCTATGTAAAATAAAAAAAGTCAGTCTCCCGCGACCATATTTCTAAGCAGCAAAAAGACAGCAGAGTTACCTCAATAAATTTGCCTGGAGCTAGGTGCATTTTTATCACAAACATCACTGGGATCCAAATAACTGAGCAGGCCAGCATCAGCCACCCAAGCACCATCGACCAGCCAGGGTAGTGGTAAGCTCCGTAGGTCATCGGTTCCCATTGGTAAAAACTGAAGCAGAGAATGAACTGGAAAGAAGGGAGGAAAAAGTCTGAATAAGCAAAAGGAGCTTGCTATGTAGCCAAGGGCAGGTATCTATGCTCGCAGTTGGTTTGCATGGGATACGGATCTAAGCGCATGCTGCGAGGCAGGGGGCTCTCACCAAATGCAACGAACAGGTCAGAGCCTGGACCTAACGAGTTTCATGGAAATCTTGCAAAATCCCACAAAAATCTCCATTTATGCCAGAAGAATTGAAATTGGAATCTTACCCCTAGAGTAACAAGCTTTATTATATGGTCTATTGGCAGTTTTACCTAATGTGATTATGCTAAGTTACTCCGTTTCATTTATGGTATGAATAGCAATGCATCTGCTTAAGTTTGTGCATAATTCAGTAACTTTCGGGAAATGCCTGTGCTTACAATAATTGCACACCGAAGATTTACAGCAGCATAACTAGGTGAAGGTGCATATAAAACGATTGCTTTTATTTCCAGAGATGTTGAGGAGCTGAAAGTTTAATATTAGACTATTCAAATGTATCAAGTATTAGTTTTAAAGAAGCCATAATAGAAGAAGAAGGAAAAAAAAATGTATCGCTTGGTTCTGCTTTGTCCATTTCCTTAGCACAGAAATTGAATTAAGAGTGACCAGTCTCAAATTACTTCTCGCTTTAAGGTCACTAAATATTACAACTGGAGGGAGCAGCAGCAACGCGTGAAAGCCTGAACAGACCTCACTTGCTTTCCAAATTTGCTTTTCATAAGAGACAACATAATTTCATATTCCCTAGCTGTGATGGCTGGCAGCAGCTAAGCACGCAAGTCTGATCAGTAAAGCAACCAAGCAACTTGCAGAAATTGCCTTATAGTTCCCTTCAGAAGTGTATCAATGGTTCTAAAGCAGATCCTGAAAGCAGCCATTGGAAGAAATAGGTGAAAAAGAAAAGAGAACATGTGCGCACAACCTTTTCAACAAGGCCCACGAGGAAGCAAACGGCCACATTGATACAGCCCTAATATTGTTGATTAAAATGGGCTATACCCTTTCAAACTGTTCAAACATGAATGTCCAAACTATGCCCGTATATTGCCACGGTCAAACCACAGCTGCCACCAGGCAGATGAGCCAGATCTACGTGTTTTCCAAGCATGGCAGCCCTATGCTTTGCTGGAGACAGTCAAGAAAATCTCCATGGGAGGGCAGAACACTTCCACCACAAATGATTCCACGAACACCTGAGACATGCCTGTTGGAAAGATGGTTCTCAGCATAGGACGTTTCTTCTCCTCACAACTCAGGGTTCTGTTGAGTTAACTAAAACCAACCAGTCCCTTCACCCATACTCCTCTGTGCTAATACAAACTTCCTCAGTTTTCAGAAGAAATGACCTAATTCCTTAACTAGCATCACCTGAAAGAAGTAACCAACTATGGAAGAAGCCTTCCACCCCCTCTCCATCCCAAAATCAAAGAACTTCCCAACGTTACGCCGAGAGCGTGACTTCGTTCTGGTGCCAAAACGTGGCATGCACTCAAAGAGTGTAATTGTATTTCAGGTAAAATATAAAGGAAATATTGTGTTAGAGGGTCAGACTGTCAAGCAAGCTGCAGCACGTTGAACCCTGGGCTTGGAAAAAGAAGCCCTAAAAACCATGCTTCTAAATGGTAAACTGAAGAACAAGTCCTCTTTTAGACTAAACGGGAGATGCGATGGAGATGCTACTTTGAAGTAACGCTTAAGGCCTATCTAAAAGATATCGGTGTGGCCATGTTCATCTTTAAACGTTACATCGTTACGGGCAGACGGGCAGCAGCGCCTGCAGCCCGGGGGAGGAGGAGGAGGAGAAGGAACAGGAGCAGGAGGAGGAGGAGGCGGCACTCCTATTTCCCGCAGGGCGCTGCCGCCACCTGCTGTCCTGCGCTGCCACCGGCAAGGTGTGCCACGGGGAAGCCCGAGCTCCTTGCCATGGAGAAACACCGAAGGGTGTTATATTTGTTATTAAGGACGTGCATGTTTCAGCCTCTGCAAAAATAGCTCCGTCTTTGCAGAGCGGCTGTCACTGAGATCTCCATGAAACCCTTTCCAAAGGGTATAACATGCTGAAAACACGTTTTTCCCTAACACAGCCTGAGAAGAGAAAGGGATTATGTCACGCTCTCTGTATATATACGCACTCATCAAATACACACACCCAAAACAACCAAACCGTTCTGCCATGCCATGGTGTGCTGTGCAGGGAAAGGCTTCAACAGCACTGCAGGGAGACCCACCAGCCCAACAAGCAACAACAACAAAAACCACAGGGAAAGGCACCAGCAATACTTGCTTACTGTTAGGATAGTTGGGGTCACAAAGGCCCAACAGACTCGCCAGAATTTACTTGGCTGGAATCCAATCATCATTTCTATATCTTCACAAAACCTTTGCAATCCTGCAAGTTGAAAAGGTAAATGCAATTAGGGGGTGAAAGAAACCGGTTTTAATTTGCGATTTAACAGCTTTTGTGATCCTCCTTATGTCCAACCACAGTAATGAATTGTGACACGTCAGCTGAAAATCTCAACTGAAGGATTCTAACCACAAAGTCAAAGTGACACCAATTCCAACGAGCTGTTGGATGCCTGAGGATTAAAAACAAAATCCTGGAGCTTTCGGCAGAGATTAAATCATTTAGAACCTTACAGGTGGACACATGATGAACATGTGCTAATTAACTGCAATTCTGTGCATATTTGTTACATTTTGCAAAAGAAAAAGAAAAAAAAACACAAGAAAACACACCAAAAAAACCCCTTACTAACAAAAATAAACTACCTTAGTTAAGACGTGTCTTTAGGTATGACATGATATGCAGCCAGTAAAACCAGTCAGCTGCACACTTGTATCAGCACAGATAATATCTGAGCCTCTGTATGCTCACTGCGATTGAATTGCCTAACTTTGACACCAGTTATCTCCTGTTATTTCTCAACCAATAGGTAAGTGACGCTTAGAACTATTAGAGAGCACCAGTAAATCTTTCAAGTTCTGTTTAGTGTCATTCAAGTGAACAGTCCTTCAGATTATTGTATCGATTGCATCCAGATGGTCACTTGAGTTAATAAAACGCAGAAGACTGGGAAATGCTAATTGCAGACAATTCCACTTATCTCCTTGGCCATGCCGCCCAACCAAAGTCGGCCTGCATTTCAGCCTGGCTCTGCACTGCTGTACACATCAATGGGCCCTACTCAGTTCCAAGCTGTTTGAGATTTACCCACAAAAAAAAGTAAACAATTCAAGACTTAAACAGGTTACAGCTCCTCTAACAGTGATGAGAAGGAGGAAATCCGGGGTCCTCCATGAAGTGGACATTACAAACTTGGGCCAATTTGATTTGATAAAGCAGGTGACCGTCTCTGCCATTTACATTGTGCAAAGCATCACTCTACACTATTAAGTCTCATTTCTATGGTGTGAGGACAGGGATGGAGCTTAAACATTGCAGGAAAGTCATTCAGCGAAGGAAGAAATTCTCAGAAGAAAAGCAAGGATTTGCTTTATGTTCTCAGTGCCCCTATAGCCAGCCGCTGCAGCTGCTGAACATAAGAAGGGATAATCACCAGGTTTTATCCCCCTAGTTTTGAAGCTTTTCTGCTGTTATTGAGGAGAAATTAATCCATCCACCTGACTTCTAACAATTAAGAATAGATGCCCTAGCATTTAAAAAATAGCAATGACTCAGTGCTCAGTGGCTCAGAGTTCAGCATCTTCTGATGCACCTCCAGGAGAACAGCAGGAGCTAGGGCAGCCCCTAGAGCTGAGCTTAGCAGCGAGCCCAGAGTAAGCCAGCACAGGCAGATAGCAGGTAAGAGAAAAGCTGAAAACTCTGTTATTGCAATAAACAGATAAAAAATCCAGAAACTAAAGAAAGTGATACTGCAAGATCTGTGCCTGTATTACTCATCATGTGCTTCTCCTTTTTGTAACACAAACCTTTGCATGCCTGGACTGAATGGAACGTCCAGGACTGCTCTGTGATAGACCTGAAAGCAAGCAATCCAAGTAGCTGGATGATTAACCCCTCTGCTTTGTTTTCCTGCTTATTCCAGCTCAGTGAACCATCTACAGCAAGCTACTTGGGAGATGCTCAGCAGCAGCCATCCCTGCAGCACGCTGCAGTGGCAACCAAACTGGTTAAACTGGTTGCAGCAACAGAAAACGTAGGCTGAAGCATCCACACATATTAGAGCTAGTCTGAGTGCCCCTACGTTGGCCACACTTGGAACTGCAGTGGAGCTTTAGCTCATTCTGCAGTTACCATAGGATTCGGCCTCCAAAATTTGGGCAAGCTTCACGCAGATTTGACCAGATTTTCTTAAAACTCCAACATATTAAAAAAAAAAAGAAAAGAAAAGAAAAGAAAAGAAAAAGATGAGCTCTTTCTTGGAATTGTAGGCAAAAATTCAGCTTCAGCTGCTTTGAAGTACTTACAGTTCAGGTGCCAATGCATGTAAACACAAGCAGAGGTAACACAGAAGGTGTCTCTCAGCGAACGATAGAAAAGAGGTTCAAATATTAAGGACGCTTTAGTTAATAAAGCACTGATTCAATCTTAGCGCATCTGGTTTATGCATAAACCAGATAGGTTTAGATTAGACATAAGGGAAAATCTTTTTCTCTCAGAGAGTGGTCAGGCACTGCAATGGCTGCCCAGGAAGGTGGTGGAGTCGCCGTCCCTGGCAGTGTTCAAGAGGCGTCTGGATGAGGAGCTACGAGAGATGGTTTAGTAGCTTGTGGTAGCAACGGTAACGGGAGGATGGTTGGACTAGATGATCTTGTAGGTCCTTTCCAACCTTGCGATTCTATGATTAATATCTACAGCTTTAAGTTATTCCTCACCAATCATGCGTCATCATCTAAACAAGTGGAGAACAAAAGTCTATGCTGGCGAGTGAAATAAAAACCTGCGCTTGACAGGATAACGTAGCACGGGTCCTCCTGAAAAAAATAAGTGATTGCAAGGAAATAACCAAGCATGCCTCCTTTTAATTTAAAAATCTCAACAAGCAGAACATGTAACAAGAGCTAAAGAAAGATTTATTTCCTCATAAAAGCACCTGCCACTATTCTGCCAGCCTGCTTGCCATGAAGAGTACAAGTGTACAGAGAAAGGTGTCAGTGGAGTGTAAAACAAGTCATTGTCGGAGCTTGAAAGTATATTATGCCAATTTTAAGCACTGCTTGAAGGAATTTAACAAGGGCAACAGCCTCACTTGTATTTGCAAGATACAAATTTACAAAGATACAAGCCGTATTTAGATTTAATGCAGTACAAGTAGTTACGGTGCATTTAGTGGAGTGAGTGATGAATGTAAAATAAATCCTCCGTTTTTTCATGCTGAGAGTGGAAGATTTCAGTGTTGAAAAGAAAAAAAAAGGTTAATTCGAGGTAGTAATCTTTGAAATTGTCATATGAAAGACACGACTAAACATCTATTGATTAACAATCAGTTGGTACAGAAAGCACAGAGCAAATGATTCGCCATTTGTCAGATCTTTGCCACCTCTGATTACATTAGAGAAATGTGTAGCTAAGAAAAGATCTCCTCTACTCAAATCCATCCTTAGCAGCACTGTAGCTACTCTGTATTATTTTACATTTTCCACAGAAATTAGCATTTTAAGGAATAATGAATGTATTGGGTAAAGCCAAGCAAATCTAACAAAGTGCTGTACTGTGAAGGCAGGCTTGTAGTTCTTCTGCCACTCAGCGTTCAAAGGTGAGATAGAGCTATTTTCTTCCTATTTATCTTCACGCTTATCTAAGAACACACAGAGCAAAGGAATTCCACAGACTGAAGTCGCTTTTGAACTCTTGAAAACCATTCTGTGCAAGGAATTTTTCTCTTGTGTACTGATGGCAATGGCTTACAGGGCACAATCTTGGCACAGGACGTTCCATTCAGTCCAGGCATGCAAAGGTTTGTGTTACAAAAAGGAGAAGCACATGATGAGTAATACAGGCACAGATCTTGCAGTACCACTTTCTTTAGTTTCTGGATTTTTTATCTGTTTATTGCAATAACAGAGTTTTCAGCTTTTCTCTTACCTGCTATCTGCCTGTGCTGGCTTACTCTGGGCTCGCTGCTAAGCTCAGCTCTAGGGGCTGCCCCAGCTCCTGCTGTTCTCCTGGAGGTGCATCAGAAGATGCTGAACTCTGAGCCACTGAGCACTGAGTCATTGCTATTTTTTAAATGCTAGGGCATCCATTCTTAATTGTTAGAAGTCAGGTGGATAGATAGCAAAGAAGGGTTAACATCAAGTGCTTTCAGCATGGCATTTTTCAGGCATGTCCTCGGCAAACGGGCAAGGAGGAAAGGGAAGAAAACAACTAAGAGCTAAACCCAGTGGTAACAGGGAGGACAGAATGTGCAAACCGTGCATGTCTTCATGGAAACTGAAGCATGGAGAAACGACAATTTGCCAGCATTGATTTTCAGCCACAGAGTTCTGCTAAATAATCCCCAGATCAGTCTCTAGGCTTGGCCTCAAGGGGTATCTCAAAGCATTACTCTCGTGTCCTTTGAGAAGATTGTTTGCATGTAAAGCTGATAGAAGTGTACTCAACTACCTAAGTAGATCTAAGTATCCAGTGCACAACACTAGGACCTAAGATCATCCTGCTACGTATACATCTCCAAAAGAAAACCTCAGGACTATTGAAGACTAGCTGATAGAAAATAAATCATTCACTTCTGGCTATGGCAACGGCAGAAACAGCCTTTACCTTGTTTTCTTTGACACCAAGACTCAGCACTCCCTTTGCTTTTGAAGACAAGTCTTAAGTGGCATCAACATGCTCCAGATATAAATTAGAAGCCTGTTATATAGCAAAATCGTCACACGTCCTACTACAGTTATCTTAGATAACACATTCCCAAGAATCAATTTCCTTGAAGTGGGCAAGTTTGGGAACAATCATCAGCTGATATTAACTGTCAGCTACGGAGGCATCAGGGTAACTGCACTACTTTACAATAACTGGTAATCTTTCCCATAACTTAAAGTATGGGTTGATGTAAGCAGTGCTACTATTGTGCATAGGCAATCACTCTGAGTAGCGGCATATCTTCATTCTGTTATAGAGAGAGGCTAAAGGGGAAACTAGATGTGCATACAGAAAATGAATCCTTCAAAAGCTGCTAAACGCAAGTTCGCTCAGAGTCTAGCCTCATAGAGTTGGTGTGTGGATGAACACCAGGAAAACTGTCACTAAATGCTTTGTCTGCTCTTAACATCGGCTAAGAATGCTCCCATGCTCTCAAAACATTGGCTTTAAGCTACTGATAGAAAAAGGACAGTAGGATGTGGTTTTTTTGTTTGGTTTTTTTTTTTAAATATACACATTTAAGGGGATCATAATAATGAAGTCCCGTTATGTTTCCATTCAAAATAACAGTCCTGAATTCTTAGGTTTTTCTTTCTACAAAATAAATAAATACAAATAAATGTTGCACTTTCTTTTGAGAACTTAATGGTAACGTTTACTTTCCTGTGCACTGAAACGCTGCTTTGACATAAGCAACAACAGTATTCTTACCATAAATGTAGGAAACTCCAACAAGCTCAAATATGGCAATGATGACAAGTGAATAAGAAGCTGCGTAAGTGTCCACAAGTTGTAACATATACATTCCACCCTGAAGAAAAAAAACAGAAGAGCCATTACTTGTGGCATACATGCCTCTCTCATGTGCCACAACAGCCCTGTCCTCTAGCTAGCCCTAAGGTAGGAAAAACAGACAGGAGCAGGACACAAGGTTCTTTTCTAAGCAAGCATCCAAATATTGAAGAGACAGACATTCAAGCCACTTTACTATTTCTTCCTTCTAGCTAAAGGAGTAGCAGATCTTCTGCACCACAGACCATCTCAGCTAGAAAAAAAAGCAGAAAGAATGCCTGGAGTCTGGTGACTGAAACACCCTGGGAGGGGGAAGACAGATGTCAGTCCTTTCAGATTAAGGAATGCAACCTGATCTTCAATTGGCACCACCAACTACAACATCCAAAGCAAAATCAACATTGAAACTAGAAATAATAGTGAGTCCAATTCATTCCTCTGGCAGAAAGGATATAATGCCCTGTCCTCGGAGTGAAGCCTGAAGCAATAGACCTCAAGCTAATGAAGGACTGAATCCATCCCAAACTTTGGAACAGCAGAGTCGTGCTGGCAAAGAAGGCAAAGAAATCCAAAGAGGGGAAAAGGGTGGATAAGGGTAACAGAATAACATGGAGTCTGCACACCTCCTCTTGAAACTGTTCAATTTACAATGCTGGAGGAAGTAGTGGAAAACAGCGAGTATTATCCGTGGTGGATGAGAATTTCATTATTAACTCCACAGTTTGCCAGGGCTATCTGTGCATATCTATGTTATCCACGTGAGGGAAGGCATCCCAAACTAACACACAGGTTTAGATGGCATATTAACGTTTGGGGGTTTTGTTTTGTTTTGTTTCTAACCAAATACCTGACTTATATGACTACACGGAGATGTTTGGTTAGGAATTAATTTGAAGAGAGTCAGGTTTCCAGAAAGATTTGAGCAACCAAGTCTCTTAAATGCATCTCAGCCAGAGCGTCCACCCACAAAGCTTTCAAACTCACCTGCTGTCTTCACTCATTAGGCAGAATCCTGCTTCCTATTTTGCAACTGCTTCTTGCAAGAACAGAGAACGGCCACCAGAGGGGGACTGAGGGCAGAGAGTGATGCTCAAGGACAATGTCATTACCTGAGTGATCATAGGAAATCCCATGATGAAAAAGGAAATGCAGCACCCAAGAGTGAACAACGCTTTGTGTGTACGTAAGTATTTGGGGAATTCATCCGAAACAGAGGTCACTATGGTCTCGATAGTGGCAAACTGAAAGGCAAAACAAAGAGATTCGTTTTCATCTGCACAATATACACAAAACAGTCCAACTGCAAAGCGAGACAGAGTGTTCCGAATCCTTGGTGTTAAATGCTCAGGTGCCAGTGCCAAAGCTTGCTCAAAACATTTCAACACTTGATGGCCTTAATTCTTCTCTCTCTTTGTAAGGCAGTACGTGGACCACGCGGAAAGTAGCAAGCACTGCCCTGGTCCTCAGAACACATAAATAGGAAAAGCACCAAGAAAAGAACGGAAAATGAAAGCAGTTTACCATAGTGTCCAATCCAAGTGTCAGAAGCATCAAAAAGAATATGATAGCCCAGAATGGAGAGAGGGGAAGCCTAGTTAAGGCTTCTGGGTAAACAACAAAAGCAATCCCAGGACCTGGAAATGATAAAAATAAGGTTTGTGATAAAATTCATTGCATTAATTTAGTTGACTCTAGGGGAAAAAAAAAAGGGGAGGGGGGGAAGAAGCGAAAAGTGATTTCAAAGTATAATGCTATGTTATCATGCTTGATAAAAGTAAAAAACAATCCAAGTCAGTCTCTGCTGTATACAGAAAGATTTTACTGCTGTAAGGTTGAGTCTCAAATGATTAACTTCCATTTTAGCTCTAAGGTTCAAGGCATTTACACACTGCTACCCTCCAAGCTGCAGAACACACTTGTAACCACTATGCTGATACACTGATCCAAATAAGGATAAACAAAGCCATGTACTATGGCTGTTTCTTTCTCACATACCAGAAAAGACTTTGTTTTAGCAGCATATGAAATAATAATCCACATAGTTGACTCATGAAGCTCCTTCAAGTTCCTTCTGAACAAAGGACACACAAAATTTAACAGCAGCGTGGGCTGCTAAAGACAAGAAAACTCCCAAAGTTTTTCATGTGTTGGAATTTAAATAGTCAAATGACCTTGAACTTTCATTTTAAAATACTAAAGCCTTTCAGTAATGGTGGTATGCTCTTAATCAAACCAGGAGAGTGGAACCAAAAGAGGTTGCCTCTCCCTCTGTGAAAAGGATTTTATTTTTCTTCAGGAACACAAGTTTTTCCTGAAAGAAAGATTCTAACTGAGAATAATATACGGTACTTCAGATTAATATCTTAATGAAAAAAGGGTCCCTTTCCCATTCCAGTCAACAATTTGCATTCAGGTTACTGCATGCTTTGAAGGCAGATTATGTAACATCATGGCTGGCCATCTACTGTCCTAAGTAATACGTCACCTCCAGGGAGATGAACCAGGTGAACCAAGTGTTTTGTTTCCTCTACCATCCCTGCCACCCAGATCCTCTAGCTGTTTCCTCAGCTGTCCCTTCAGAGCTTCCACAGCAGATTCACCTGAGGACAGTGTTCCTTTCAATAAACTGACCGCGCAGTGGTTTGGACTGCAGGGTGCTTGATCTTGATCTAAAATACAAAGTCGAATGAAAACCCGAGGGTTGTCCTTGAATTCTTCCTAACCAACAGCAGTGTTTACATCAGAAACTGATAGATTTGCTCTTACATCATGTCCCTCTCTCATCTCACCGTTGAATTGATGGAATTTACTTCTGTAAAGAGGTTCTTCATCTTACAACCAGAACCTCCATGTGAGAACTATGAAATCCAGACATGCTATCCAGAAGGCACATATGATCACATATACAGTGATAAAACCTGTCTTACTGCCCCGTCCCTAGACTGGACTCAGATGACACCTAGCCAAGACAAGTTCAACACAACTTGGAGATGAAGACTGACCCTCAGCTAAACTCACGCAGTTGTTTCCCTTATCCAATGGTATTCATCCAGAAGGTACGGACTACAATAAAACTTTTCCATTCCTACTCAGCTGACTGGCAGACCGAAAAGAAGAGATGAAGCACCAAAGAATTAATTGACATGGCATTAGCCTGCAAGTGAACCTACTACTTTCTACCAAGAAACAGTTTGCCTGTTGGCCATTCTCTTTGGTTAGGTGAGAAGCACTGCAAAGTCTGTATGATTATGTATATTTCAGTTTCAAGTAGGAAAAAAAAAAAAAGAAACTAAGAGCCTTTTATTTGTCTTCATTGGCAAAGCACCTTTTGTTCCCTTCAGCGTTATTCCCTTCCTTTCGCCTTCAGTAGCAGGTTTCTAACGAGCGATGAGAAATACTGGGGTTCTGAGAAAAGGTCAAGAAAAAAATTAACAATCCATTTTACCGGTGTTTGTTCCATCAACTACAGGATTTCTGCTTCCCATTTAGCTCTGAAGGGGGCATAGCATGGACAGCCTTCCCCCATAGCTCGTGGAGAAGCTACTGAAATACATTATTTCAGTGTTTCAAGATGGCTCTGTGTTGAAGGTTAGTACAATACACTTAGCACCCTCACGCATACACAGAAACAGCTACGGTACAGGTAAACCTGTATGTAAGTTCTTGCATAATGACTTCAGGCTTGTCCTTTTAAAGCAGTTTGAAATGACCCTAAGGTTTGGCTTAGAGTTGAAGTGCTGCACATTTCACAGGAAACAGAGCTGAACTACACTAAGACTTATCCCTTTATGATTCAACCCTGTAAGCTTCTCTCAATAGTACCCCTTCCTACATCCTGCTGCTTCGTATCAAATCACACACGACTGCAGCAATTACTCCATCAGTCACACTCTTCTCATATGCATTCAGCTCTACCAATTAAGATGTTATAGATCCCCATTTTTAATCATCTCTCCTCAGTGTTCGAGGCTTTCTTAATCTGTACCACTATAACACATTCCAGAGGAATTTTTTTTTTATTTCACTGCAGAAGCATCTCCATAATCCCCACAGTTCAGAAGCATAATCCACATCTCAAGCTGTATTTCTTCCACCCCCACACTGCAAAGCCCACTGCTTCCCATCCAAAATCTCCACCATCGGGAACAACTTCTACCAGGATGTAACATGGAAGCAGCAAATAGCAGTTGACTGCTCAGATCATATAAAGGAGACATCTCATTCAAAACGCTTAGAATTTCACCTTGCTGCTTTCTCTTACCAAACGAGCGAGATCTTTACTTCCCAGTAATGAATACTGGACATTTTTCTGTATCAAGGTGCACACAAGTAGATTACTAATCCACTGCAATTAGAAGACACTATTCCCACCTTCACTGCCAATAGAATCATCAATAAAAGAGCTGAAGGCATCACCAGTATTGTGTCCAATTAATGAAATGGCAGCGTACCCTACCTTGGTCTGCCACAGCTTCAATATTCACTTTGAGCTCGTTTGCCATGAAGCCAATAACTGAGAAGATGACAAAGCCCGCAAATATACTTGTGGCACTGTTGGTACATGTGACTATCAATGTGTCCCTGGAAAGAAAACACAAAAAGGGAAGGTTCTGTATGCATTTCAAGGCTCTCACATGACATACGCGTTCTGTAGGAACGCTGGTATTTTTGACACCAGTTTGAGACAACAGAAGTCTTCACACCACATGAAGTCAGCTGTGCAAGTTTTCATGACTCATACGCCATGTAGGAAGCCACAGGCTAAACAGCAGGCTGGATGTTCCTGCTTCAGGCATCTCTAAAGACAGGAGCAGTGATCACAGCTTATAACAGAGTGCTTTAACTCTGCATAACGTGGCCATCTACTCATGGTATTATTATATGTGGACTTCCCACCAGAGCCAAGGCAAGATCATTTCTGTCCTAAATATTACTATACACAACACACCCATTTGTGGAGGATTCTCCACTACTGTCCTCATTTTTTCGTGTTGGAATGGGAATCTCGAGAAATCCGTATCTGAATTCCATGCTATGCTGGGTAGGTACACGTGGTCTGGCAGGAAGAAAGCCATCATTATCCCTGCCCACAGTTAGTGCTTTCCTTATAGGATTTTTATTTCCTCTTCATTATAGGAGTTTGAAATACTTCCCCTTACACTACTAAGACTGAAAAAGAAAGAAATAGTTTGCTCCAAATGTCTTCCAAACGCGGCTATGATTGCTAAAATTGCTTATTTTTACTGCTATTTCTTTGTCAGGAACAGAATTAAATACAAACTGAAAAATCATTAAGAACTTCAAGGATTTGACACGCTTCTGGAAAGGATGACAGAGCTTCACTTAGCAGGAAGGATCACATTAACTATTTGGGCTTATAGAAAAAAATATATACCTTTTTTTTTTTTTTTAACCATTGTGGATTAATATTCTTCCAAAAGCCAGGTTAAGTTTTAAGCAAACATTTAATGTAGGTATCACCAAGAGATTTTATGTACATTTACTCCAGTCCTGGATTATCTAACGATGTTTCAACTGTATATTTAACTGAAAACCAGAATTCCGGTATTCCATTTGCATTAGAAAGTAATGGTTTTAAAAAGTGAAAGGGAAAATAAAAATGTCAAGCTTCATTTCAGCACTCGAGATGTACTGTAAAATTAACCAGATGAGAACTAAGCCTTCCTTAGTCTGTTTCAAGGGAAACAAGGCTGACTCTAAAGACAACACAAAGCATCAGAGAAGCTTTCTGCTAATCTCCCTTGGTTTTGTTTGTTTTTTCCCCTATCTGCAGGTAGTTAATCTTGCACATTTCTTGACAAAACCTATACTATATCACTAAAACAAAATTACTTTTGTGAGGGAAGCGATTAAGTGTTGGAAGCTGAAATAACTTTACGCAATGAGTGTAATTGGGGAAAAAAAGATTTAAGAGAGGTGGGAAGCACAGACAGAAATCGCACGCTAAGCATATGAACAATAACAAACTTCAGCTTATTCTACACCCTGGTTGTTCTTCAGTAGACACTGACAATTGGCATGGTTTCACAAGCACTGCTCACAGTTGTTGGCAGCTTCTCAGATTCCCTTTCAACCTACAACTGCCAACTCTGAAAACGAAGTGTCAATAGGGACTATAATTAAGTGACAATTCATCTTGAGACCTGGATTGGATTAGGACCCTGAGAGAAGAGGCAACAAGATGAAAAGGGGAGGGAACGAAAACAAAACACTTTGGAGCAACAGGCATTTCAAAGCACATTGCTGCACGTTGGAAAATAACAGCATTTTTGAACAAGGTCTCTTTAATAAGTCTGATGGACTCCCACGTACCTGTAGCAGTTATTATGGAATTTGTTGTAAGAAGAGAGAGTAATCAGACCTCCCCACGCTGCAGATAAGGAGAAGAAAATCTGAGTGGCAGCATCCTTCCAAACCTACATGAGACAGACAGGAGAGGAAATCGCATTGGCTTCAGTAAAGTATTAGTGAGATCAATAACACTAAGAATTACTGCTGGGGATTAACACGTAAGTAGCTCAAATAACCTTTGGAGCTGTGGGTGTAAATAGATCAGTATTTACAAATAACATCCTGCCCTGAAATACAGCGCTCATTTTGTTAGGAATGCTCTACTTGTTCAGCCCAACTGAAATTATATTATACCATCTTTGCCGTGTATGAAGGGCACAAGTATTCGGCACGCTATGTTGCTGGGTACGAGTCAGTCTAAATACGTTCAGCAAAGGAAACACAAATCAAGAGGAAAAAATCCGCATTGGGCACTGATGGGACAGCTACGTTATCTTCTTAATAAAAGCAACGAGATTCTGTGATCCTGTATTGTTTGTGAAAGATGTAATGCTACCATCACCAAAGGATTTACAATACTCATTGTTTATAGGGATGAGGACATGAAGACCTGTGAAAGTCACACCGCTATTGACAGAAGGAGGTGCTCATGTGCCATTTCAAGCAATCCAAATCCGTGTGTGGGTTCTCATCTACACAAATACAGAGTAGGTGTATTTTTGTAGCGTGTTTTACTGGTTCAATTAGCAACAAACAGCATCACAGAGATCAGCTGAAATTTAAGTGAGGAAGCAGAGTTGAAGCATCCAGACCAGCCCAGATTTTCTAAAGAGCAAAGCCAGCTACTGAGTCCTTTATTTCTGTACTGCGCTAGATGGAAAACAACACTATTTCTTATCAAGTAGCTACTTTAATGATCGCAGCTGTCCTGTGTAAGCATAAACGCTGTTGAGGGGGGAGGTGTTAGAGTAAGTTGTACGATTTACATGTCAGGTTCACTTTTCAGAACTGTTTAATTTATTCAGTGAGAAAAATGCAAGCATTCTCCGAATTTCTGAAGATATTTACAGAGAAATGCAGCTTGTGTTACCAATTAAAGCTTCACGTCTTTGTTCAAGTCCACGCTGCATCCGCTTGGACAGTAGCATACAAAAATCTCTATCTCCTTTTTAATTCCCCATTTTAAAGGCACCTACTCTGAGATTCAGGTGAGGCATTAAATGCGAAGTAAACACCTTCTACTTATACCTATAGACACTATATAAGGTATGTGCACACAAATAACAAACATCCACAGTAACAACGCTCCCCATACCATGAATGGGATTCCACAGACGGCAATACTGCCTCTGCACACACACAAAATGGTTGCAACAGCCATTAAGTGAGAAATCTGTACGGATTATTCATCCTATCAGTTACAAGCGCAGCAAGCAGCTCACCATAGCATCAATGAGCTTCTCCCACTTGGGCGTGATGAAGTACCAGATCCCAGCTCCAGCCCCAGGTAGTGTCACGCCTCGTATGAGTAGGATGATGAGAACCACGTAAGGGAAGGTTGCTGTGAAGTACACCACCTGGACAGACCAAAAAGATCGTTAGAAGGGATTCTTTGGATCTATAAGAAGAGGAGGAAAGAACTGGAATTGTTATGCTATTACCTTAAAAAATGCAATTACTGGGGATCAGAGAAAATAAACAGGGGATAAGACTAGGACAGAGCTGTAATTCTTTTTACATCCCTTCTTACTGCTGGAAACAGGAATAATATCAACGATAACAACTGGGATTTTACAGGGGAGAAGAAAAAGGAGAAGAGAAAGCCTGGAGAGCAACAGTAATTTAAAGTTAAGTGGACACACCATGTTTGATCTTTACCCAGAGAAAACTAATACAGCTCACTGGAATTCAAATGAGGAATGTCATTCAAATACCACCTAAAGATCCGAGTTTTTTCCTATGTATTTTGCATTTTTCCTTATTTAACTAAGCAAAAAAAAAAACATATCAGTCAGTACCTCTTAATAATTACATATCAGCATGAAAATACTCACGGGCTCAAAGCGGGGGAGAAAAAAAAAGTCAGTGGAATGATCCAGATAGATATAATAATCATTGGGTCTAAACACACAGCAGAGGTTGTGCACTTAATGTCTTCATAATTATCTAGTACAGAGCAGAGCTCTCTCTAGTCAAATCAAATGGCAAAGTTACAAGCCGTTAGGATATACTCTATGCCCAAAAGCATTTAAAATCCTTTTACACTTGAACTTCTGGATCCCACAGGGACTGGAATCTTCTGAGCTGAGGTGACTTTTGAAACTGCTTTTCCAGCTTTGTCCTTGCTGTTTCAATGGGCATTTCGAGAAGTTGCTTTTTGTGCAGTGAATGGAATTCCATTTAACCGTGGTGAGCGATAAAATCTATTTCCATCTAAGCAGTATTCCTGGGAAATACTCTATTGGCATATTTGCACTTGGCTTTTAAAGACGTGTACAGGTAGATCAGATTCCTGTTTTTACTGCATTTAGGAAGCAACTGAAAAACATTACACCAGAGAAACTCTTACCCAGGAGAGCCAGACCATATGGCTATTCCAGATGAGTGTTGTTTCCACACCTCATTTTAGATTTACTTGAGGTTTCTTAAGTAAACCGGAACAGAATTAAGCTAGCCTGATGTATGTCATTCAGGAATTTTTGCCTGCCACACTAGATTTTATGTTAAACTTCGATGCAATTCTGTCATTGAGAGAAGATCTACACAACTTGAGCAGGTTAGTAGTCTCCACATCATACTACAGTAACCCAAGCGTTGAGACCTCCGAAACCGGTTGACTTTACCAGCCTGGTCCCCAGCTCATTCAATAGACAGACCAACACTGCAGCAGTTCACCACAGCGAGCACTTTGCTGACAGCCAGACTCTGAAGCCAGAGCCAGAACTGTTTTGCAGACTGACGGATCTCTGTTGTTACAGTAATTTTCCCTGGTACTCGAGCCGCTGGATTTTTGCTATCCCAGAAAACTTCTTGTTCATCCATTCTATTCTGATGCAGGGCTGTTTTCCTGTTTGCTTGGTTGGTTTGAGGGACGTTAGTTTTTCCCAGTGTACCCTTTGTAAATCAACTACATTTTGCTACAGCTCATCTAATATTCTAATCTGCAAGCAGTGCAGTAGCATTGATGGAAAAGTCTCAAATATAGCATTCAGCGTGATGAAATACACCCAAACCAGCACTGCCACCAAAGACAGGGCAGCGTTTCACTGCTCAGAGGGCTGCCTTGCCAACCAGTGCACCTGTACTTCCCCATCCATGAGAGCACAGCTTCCTCCTTTATGTGGTTGCAGGCTGTGATGTTTGGCCCCAGGCTGGAGATTCAGGATCCAGGGGTGGGAATTACATGGAGGTAAGGGAAGGAAATGTGAGAAGCCAGAGAAGGGGATCTGGGTTAAAGAAAGGAGTAGTTTCAGAAAGTTGCCACCGATATTCAGGACAACAGGATGCATGCTGCCACTGCTCACATCCACCACAGAACTATTCAGGTTCAGTAGCGATCTAAAACTTGTTGTACATCATCTTCATTTACGTCATGACTTCCCTAATTATAATGATGGTTGAGATGTCTGCAGGATTTTTGACGAACACCACACGTAATAGGGAAGGCACTATTTTTGCCATCCGACTGCTAAGTACAGCAAAAGGGCTCATTTTAAACTTAGTGCAGATTAGGGAGCAAAGGCTAACCCAAAATTATCTTTTCAAATCTTATGGCCAGACAACAAGATTTGGAAAGGAACAGGGCACTTGATTACTAGACAGTTGTTGAAACCAGCTCTCGGAGCCTTAAAGGGGGGGCAGGATTCCATCAAAGCAGTGCGCTGCTTTCTTGGAAGCGTGAGATTGCAGATGGTTTTCTTACTTTTCCTGATGACTTGATTCCTTTAGCAAGGGAGGCATACACAATCACCCAGGCTAGGAAAAGAGACAGCGCCAACGGCCACCTAATCTCACCGGGGTATTCAATCCCTGCCGAAATCTTCAATACAAAGTACCTAAAAATAACAATTTAAAAAGAAAAAAAAGTAAACGTAAGAAATACAGGAAAATATACAACTGCGGAGAGTAATTCAGTGCAAAATCCTACAGCATTTTGTTCTGCTTTAGCATCCTCAGTGGTTTCTCTAGAAGGTTCCGGTGAATCTCACCACGTATTATTTTATGTATCTGCATTGCAGTAGGAGATAAAAATGCCAAGCGTGGGCCAACACCCCAGCTGTGCTAAGCACCACAGGAATAGGACAAAAATGATACAATCTTTACAAATGAGCTTTCGTCGTCGTTACACATAAAAACGGGTATCATTTATCGTCCTTAAAGGTGACATTTCCAGTCTCCCAAACAGTTCGTTCCCGCGTTACTGAGTGACTATCTGTGTTACTGCAGATTTTGAAGTAGGCAACATAACATTTCTAAGTAAAGATCTTACTTGAAGTACTCTTCACTTCCGCTGACAAACGTCTTGTTTCCTTCACTGGTGAAGTTAACCATAGTCAAGTTTGGATAGGCACTCATACAGAAAGTAGAGTTCTTGATTTGTATTTTTGGGTGGTCACCAATGATGCATGAATCTGGGGTGGGGGGGAAGAAGAAAAAGGAAAAGAGAAAAATTTACTTGGATTGTTTTACCATTTGTGCATAAAATGACAATGAAAGCATTACTTGAAATTCAGTTGCGTTTGGTTTCTGTAATACTTTGCTTGCAGGGGGCTCTAAGAGTAGTGAGTCTCAATATCCGACAGTTTTCCCCTTAATAGCAAAAAGCCCAAGGCATAAAAAGGGTCTGAACCAAACAAAGTTTGAGGGGAAAGCTTACATCAAGCTCATCACAGGTCTGTCCAGCATAACACCTTCCTTCCTATGTAGATGTGTAGGGACACAGAGCCAGCAATGGAGCATGGGAAAAGGCATAAAGCCATTGCTGGTCAGTGTGGATTTTGGACCAAGAAAGCCCCATCAGCCCCCACTTACCCAATAAAAGTTTGTTTTTGTCTTTACAGTCCGGCGTGTTCCAGGGATTGTTACAGGATGCCCAAGGGAGCACGGGTACAAAGGAGGCGAAAAGGTAGAAAAGAGTGTAGCACAGAATAATATTGTAATATATGGCTATCAGAACGGAGATGATCAACATCGCTATGCCGCAGCCTGAGAGAGAGGGGGAAAAAAAAACAACAGGCAAGAGGGAGTCCAGGCAGGGGGGGCTCCCCAAAACCAGCCCGGGGGGGCTGCTGCGCCGCTCACCTTGCAGGGCGGGGATGGCTTTCCACACCGAGACGGGGCCCTGGCTAGCGAACTGCCCCAGGGAGACCTCCAGAAAGAAGATGGGGATGCCGGCGAGAGCCAGCATCATCAGGTAGGGGATGAGGAAGGCGCCTTGAGGGAGAGAAGGGGGAGAGCAGAGCACAGAGTGAGTCACGGGGGGGCGGCACCGGCCCGGGCAGCGCGCAGCACCGAGAGGGTTCGGCAGCACTGAAAATAGTTCTCTTTGTTTGCGGGTAGCGGTGCCCGAAGCCCCAACGCTTTGCTGCGTTTCCAGCGCTAGCTCAACACGGTAAGAGCGTCGGCTGAGGATTTTAACAGCCCCCCGCTTTTATAAGCGTAGGAGAAAAGAATAATAACAATAATAATTTTAAAACGGCACAACTTTTTAATATATCTATGTTTTAAAGATTAATATCCTCTGAGCCGCTTCCTCCGGCACAAAGCAGCCCTCACGGGGGCGATGCAGCTGTTTAACACCAACCCTGCACCAAGAGCCCCCGTGCCACAGCGCTGCACCGGCAGCCGCAGCGGGTGGGCAACGCGAACGCCCGCCTTCCGCCGGGAGTTTGAATGGAGCCTCTGCGGGCACAGCTTCTGCTAATCAACTTCTTCCTTTAGTGAACCGTTAAACCCCACTTCCAAATCTTCTCCCCTAGAATCACATCCTATAATTCCATTCGGCCGAACAGCGTTTCCGAGGATTATTTTTCAGTTTGTCACCAATTGCCTTAAGACCAATCCTTAAACAGCTCAAAGCAAGACGAACATTGACTCTACTTCCACCTGCGTCCCGGAATCCTCTTCCTCCCCCCCCTCCCCTGGCCCCTTTCCCATCTCCACGTCGGGGACCATCGGGTGAAGGATGCGGCCGTAGTTAGCCCTTCGTTCCCCTCTCTCTCCTGCTTTTTCTTTTTTTTTTTCTTTTTTTAATAGAAAAATACCACATGCCAACGAAATCTCGTTGGAACTTCCCTGCTGACCACCAGCTTTTCAGTAGGAATAATAATAACAGAAAACCCAACCAAACTGAAAGCACAGAGAAGACTTCCACTCAATCGGATGCTGCGGGCAAGCACGAGACTGCCCGGCCCCAGCCTCCTCTCCCCTCGAGTTTCTCCCCACCGAGGGAATGGGGCAGCTCCCAGCTCTGCCACGTACGGTACTGCAGGAAGAGAGACAGGAAAAAGCCATCCTACCTCCCCCATTCTTAAAGGCCAGGTACGGGAACCTCCAGACATTGCCCAGCCCAACTGCATAACCCACCATGGAGAGGATGAAATCCAGCTTGCTGGACCAGTTCCCTCGGGCTTTGTTTTCATCCCCTACATCGTCTTCCTAAAGGGGGGGGGAAAAAAAAAAACAAAAACGAAGGGGGTAGATCGGACAACAGCCACGGTGGCAAACGACCATCGCAATTAGCAGAGAGCTTTTATTTAGCGGGCTGCCCCCAAGAGAAGGGAGGTGGTGGGTGTGGGGCTACGTCCGCGTATGTGTCCCCTGTCCGGCCCCCACCCCGTGCTCCCCCTGGGGCGAAGGGCGCAGGGCTCGGCCCGACATTTCCCTTCCGAGGCTCCAACCCCTGCAATGCGCATCTCTAGCCCTGGGGGGTGGGGAAAAGGGGAGGGGAGGAGGGGACGGATCTGCCCGACTCCGGCCCCCGGAGCGGGACACCCAAAAGGCTGCGGTTCTGGGGTGACCAAGGGTGGGCAAAGGGGGTTCCCGCCCGCCCCTGCAGGCCCAGTCCTTTATCCCGAGGAAACTAAAAATCGTTTTTACGGAACGAAGCCTCCTCCTCTCAGGGTAAAGCCGGCTCCGCGGGCCGGTAGGAACGATGGGGGTGGGCGTGCTCCTTCCCGGCCTCCCACACCTCCAGTGTTAATCCCCTCAGAGCGCAGGGGCAGGATCTGACGTTTTAGGGTCTCGGTTGATTGATTTGGACCTATTTTTGGCTCCGGGGCGTTCAGCCACCAGGGACACGGGTGCGCGGAGAGCACAGCCCGTGAAGGCTGCGGAACCTCCTGCCAGATCCAAGGGATGCCCAAGGACCCCAAATTTCTTTCTCTGCTCTTTCTCCTTTGGCAGACTCAGGCACGAGCACACGGAACTTCTCTCCCACTGGTCCCAGAAAGCGTCTGTGCCTGGAGGGCACGGCTCGTCGAGCACACGGGAACGAGCCGGGAGCTATTGATCGGCGTTTATACCGATACCTCGTTATTAAGGACCACCAGCAGCACAGCACCTTATCTGCTGCCCTCTCTCCCCTTTTCTCCCTCCCCCTCCCCACGGAGCAGCCCCATCCCCCACTTGTCAGGACTGCTCCCATTAGAGCTTCAGCCCCAAACGATCTTTTACTCCCGCGGGGGGGGGGGGGGTGAGAAATCCCGTAAGGATGAACTTACCCCCTCCACTCTGCCGGGAAGAACAGAGGTGTTGCCATCCGTACCCAGTACCACGGTGCTCTGGCTCAAGGTCACCCAGGTGTTTTTGGCATTGTTTTGCTCCAGCGTGCTCTTACCCAGGGCTGGGTTAGCGTCCCCGTCTGTGCTTTGTAAAGCGGCAATTTTGCAGTGAGGGATCACAGCTTGCCCGGCAGCCGCTGCCCCGGCCGCTTGCTTGTACGGAAAGGTCTCAGCAGATTCCCTCCGGAGCATGGAGTTTGCTTGCACCGGGGTGCTGCTGAGCTTGCAGATCCCAACTTTCGTCCTCTCCAAATCATTTGGTTTGGTTTCTTCGGAGAGAAGCGTTTTGTAGTCGTTGGAGAGCGACCGTGGGAGCCTAGCCATGGCGGCAGGGGGTTGCAGCGGGGCGTTCTGCGGCTCGTTTTCGGGGCTGACTCTTGCAACTCCTGCACCTTCATTTGGTCCAGGAGGAACTGTTTCAGGACTGTTCACAACCTGCCTGTTCATATCCCTTTGGCTGGTGTAATCCTGAAATAACAATGTCGCATATTTTATTAAAAGAAAAAGAATTAAATAAATAAACGTTCGGACTGCAGGGATTTTACTGATTTCTTTCCTCAGGCACAAAACGTGCCCGCTAGAAAATCCGGATTAAAAATAATTATAAATAAATAAACAGAAGCTTTGGCTGATTTCGGGGTGTCCCGGTTCCTCCGCTCACTTTCTCTTTCAAGGTTAACACACTGGGGGAGAAAACAGTCAGAAACGATAACGAAACAAACAGAAAAAAAAACAGCGGCTGGAAACCCGCAATTCGACTTTTAGATAAATGTTTCTACAGCACTGCGCCGCCAGACCTCGTTAGGTTTCATATCACGAGTGTAGGATGCTCCCTTCCCTATCACCAGTGTAGAAAGATTCTTTAATTTTACGCCCCATTTCCTTTCTGTCATTCAACAATGCACATTGGCTTTTCTCACTCCCCTTTATTTTTTTTTATACAGGCAATAGACGAGCTGCCCTGTAGGCAGGCAGAGATGTTAAAAAACGAGTGAAATAGTGCTGGTGAGCGTTTCTGAGCCGTCTGCCACCTTCCAAAACCCAACAGCGAGGCAGCGATACAGGCAAATAACCACACCAACACAGAGGAATTATGACCAGTAACTGCTGGTTTTCCTTCTTGTTTTTCTAACAGTTTCTACTCGCAAACCTCTGAATGTTTTTAAACATTCCCTGTAGGCTAAACAGAGCATTGACATTCCCATCCACCTGCCTTTCCTATCAGTCTAAAGTTATATTTTAAATCACATCGTCTCTTCTTTTACCTCAAGAAGCCCGCAGATGATCCCTCTCTTTTCTGTCTGTTAAGAATTATCTTTTAAAAACGTACCCCTTTTCGGACCTACACGCAGCGAGGTTTCACGGAACTACCCGTCGCCCTTTCCGTTGCAAGTTCTCTACACCGTAATCCCATCTCCCGACCCGTAGCGGCAGGGCGGGGGGTGGGGGGGCGAAGGTTCATTCACTGCCCCAGCACTGCACGGACGGCTCCCCCTGTAACCCCTCCAACCCTCCGCCCCGCGCACCCACCGCCCTGCAGCAGCCCTACCCGGCTCTGCGTGAGCCTTCACCCCCTCGGCGGCTCCGCGGGCAGCACGGCGAGCAGCTCCCCCGGCATCGCTCCCCGGCTACGGATGGACAAGCAGCCGAGAACCAACACAAGCATCAAATTCAACCAAGACCCCAAACCCCCCACCCTCCTTCAGTCCTTCTAAAATCCAAAGAAGAGAAATCGAGCGCTTACCATGTCTTAAATAGCAACGGATCGACTCGGTAGAGGTAAAAGCTGCAGTACAGGCAATTGACGGACTGGATTTTGCCCAGTCCAGAGCAAAGCTTCTATACTTCCGCGGGAAAGACCGGGTTTGCGTCAGTGCATAGCAAGGTGCCCTTCGTTTGACATTTTCGTGATAATAAGAGTTTGATAAATCATTATCCTTGGATTCAGGTTTTAAAGGGACAACGAGGAGCCAGAGCGTCGGCTAGCTGTCACTCATGCAGCAGTTGGGATTGCGTGTTCCGTGTGACTCATATGGGGGCTGATTACTAAACCAAATCCAGCAAGAGCACGGAAGAACTTTCTTTCTGGTAATGATGGGAAACATGTGAGAAACACGCAGGACTGCACCTAGAAATGTGCAGGAAGGGGGAAAAACCATCCATTGCTACACTTCTCCCCTTACCCACGATTCTCTCTTTTTTTCCTGCCGTTCTTGTATTTCACGTTATAACCAAATTTAAAGTATCTTATATATATGCAAGTTATACATATACTGCCACATCTATTCATAGAGAAAGGCGTTCACCGTGCATATAGCGTACAAACATTTTAGTTGCCTTCCCTGGACTCTTTGCGCCATCACACAACACCGCATTGCCTATTTTTCACAGTGCATCACGGGGGGAAGCCCTCACCCCTAAATAAGTGAAAACGATACACACTGTAAGTCATCCTCCTTCAGCAAAAACGGTCCTGATAAGACTTAAGAGGGAGCCAAGGTGAAAGCAACCGCAGCCAGGTGAGTGGCGTTCTTCCACACCCATCAAAGCTTTTGTTTGTTTGTTTGTTTGAGAACTGGGGGACGATTCCTCATCTTTCTAAACCACAATCGTTTTCCCAACGAAGTAACCCACCCGTAATCATCTCTCGTGTTATTTGCTACCCGAGGGAGACTTGCTGTGAGCAGGGAAGCTTTACTCACGCTGAAGAAATAAAAACGCGTAGGCAAAACGGGACACTCCCTAAACAACCTTCCCAATTGTTTTAACGTCAGAGGGAGAGCTGCTGTCCCCCCTGCATGCGCTGCGCTAGCGTCAGCTTCTCCCGAGACTATTTGCTGTCTCAGCGTGAGCAACGCGGGGTGCGCACCTACGCTTGGGACAGGCGGGCACCGCGCTGCTCTCCCGAGTACCAAACGCATCCCTCGCACGTCCTTGGTTCCACGGCTCACCACGGGGGGCTGCGGGGGCGGCCCCTGGCCACTGCGGACGGCAGCAAAGAACTCACCTGCGCGAGTTCTTCCATGAGCCACGAAAGCAAAGGAGACCGGGGCTAGGAAAGGCAGCTTTTCACAGGAAAGAGCATCGCATCTCCCAGGCGAAAAAAAGAAATTCTTTCACCCTCCAGCTTTTTTTTTTTTTTTTTTAACAACATAGACCGTGCTGATGCTTAAAACATACTTAAGCATGAGTGCCTGCCATCTCTTACCAAGCTTGTAACTATAGGCATACAGAGGTGTTTTTACGCACATTCATGCGTTGCTTTACGCTCTTCTATTCAGCTGCCTCTTAGGTTTCCCTGTACCAGTGCGTGCGGCGCTGGGGGCACACAGCGCTCAGTTGTGCTGTGCTGGGGGGGGGGGGGAAGGAGGAGGGCGGTCCGGTCGTCAGCGCCGGGAGCACAGCGGGGCAGCCAGCTCGGTGATGCTGCCCGTGTCCCTGCCTTCGTGTCTCTAAGGGCACGGAGCAAACTCGAAGCGACAAGGTACCAGCTCCAAACTTTTCCTAAAACCAGAGGGTTGACTTTTTGTTGGTTTTTTTTTTTTTCGTTGTTGTTGTTGGTTTGTTTTGTTTTCAGATGATTTGATGCAATTAATTCCCTTCTCCATCAGCACTGCAACGGGAGATCGAGGTTCCACTCCCGTTAGGAGGCCCCCGGCCCCCTCACTCGGTTCTCACCGCCTCCCCCGCTCGGGAGGCTCTCACCGAGCTCCGCAGCAAAAGTTCGGAGGGAAACCCGTCGAGCAACACAGCCCAGCCCGGGGCCGCACCTCTCCAAAAAGGGGAGCCCCCCACCTACTCTTACGGAAAAGCCGAATCCCGCCGCGAGCCGGAGGCGAAACCTACCCCGGTTCAGCCCCACACCCCGGGTCGGGCGGACAGCCCGCAGCTCCCAGCCCTGCGCTGAGCCCCGCTCCGGGTGCAGCGGCTGCTCCGACATCTGCCTCCTCCCCCCCACCCTGCCCGCTGCGAAGTTTGCCTCCGTTGGGCGGCGGCAGCCGCAGTGCCGAGCTGCTCCCGTGTCTGCGCACCCGCTCCTTGGCACCGATCCCTGGGGAGTTAACCCGTCCCCGTCCCCAAATTTTGCGGAGATGTTCTCCCTTTGGGCAACACGGCAACGCTGATGTGTTTGCGTGTATTGAATACGCATGCATATATTTAGCAGCAGTGGTCGTAACCGTTGTAATGATTTACCTATAGCGATGCGTAATGCAAAGCCAGAATAGCATTGCATTCCCGCAGCTGTGAGCAACCAAAGTCAGAATAAAACTCTTTTCAGGATCCTGCGAAGTGATACATCTCCGATTTCCTCTTTTTTCGATCCTAACCAGACGTAGATTATTTTTATAGCCTTAATTCAGCTGAACACAGTCTTCCATGCAGAACCCTTCCCAGGCACCCTTCCTTAAGCCAAAGCACCTTATCAGGCTGCAATATTTCCCCTTTCTCAGTTAATTACATCCAAATAATGAAGAGCCTGTAAAAAAAAAAATCTTTAAGGCGATAATTACCTGTTAATTTTCTCCCGCGATATGCCTCAGGCTCATTATTGGCTCTACTATACACTTTTTGATGCGCTCCTCTCCATTCGCTTTAACCCGGATAACTCACTGGACGGCCCCTGGGTTTTCAGCACGTTGCCAAAGTCGGGCATCCTTATTGCAACAAGGAGGCAATTTCCAGAGAGATTTCGCTCCTTCGGCCGAGATCTCTGTAAATAATCGAAGTGAAGAGAAAGGGGGATCAGGTGGGGGGGGAACAGAAGCATCTGGAGGAAATTTCTGCACCACTGGTCAGGCATTGATGCTCCTAACAGCTATTTAACCCATACATGCATGGTTCTTCATTTGTCCAAACACTTCCCCTAACCACAGGCCATCATCTCAATCTAGGGCATAATAGACAAAGGTTTGAGCCCACCAAATCTCTTATTATTATTATATATATAATAACAATATTAATATATAATATTATTATACAATAATAATAATAAAGATACATCAAAATAAAGATACAACAAAAATAAATTAAAAAAAAAAATCACGGGGAAAAAAAGCCAAAAAATGACTGACGTATTAAATGGAAACTAACAAGCAGACATAATTTAGAGCTCTGAATATATTCCCCGGATTACCCAAGTGCAAGCAAGTCAAGGACAGTAGTGTCACAGTGGCCTCCAGCCTTACCCCTAGCCTGGTCACTGCGCTCATCCCTCCGAGCCAGGAAAGAATGACCTGCCCTTGCATCACAAACAAGCTAAAAAACACCTCCGTTGGAACTAATGGTGCTTAACACTGGGATCAGGAGTTTGTGTTAATTACACAGATGCATATTCAGTAGGGTTAGTGCAGAGAATAGACATAATGAAATAAAATAAAGCCTCCTTAAATCACACTGGCTCTGAGCAGGGAAAACTGCAGGAAAAAATAATAATTAAAAACATAACCAGCCCAGAAAGGAGTGCACTGTAGAGCTGTCCAAGTGCTTTGGGATGTCATCAACCAGGTTGTTTTATCTCAGCTTTGACATAAATCTGGGATGGGCAATGGACTCGGCTATCTGAAAAAGCAGTAACTCTCCCAGCTGTGCTATCTCAGTTGCTTGATGTTAAGCGAATACATCACACTCGGGGTTGAATTCCTCATCAGAAATTTGCAAAGAAAAACATCATAAGAAATGGTCCCTAAAAAAAAAAAAAAAAAATGGAGAATGTTGATTTTCTACTCACGAGGACACCACGATCATCCCACAGAAAATACATCAGATTCTAGCCAGTAAGGTCAATTCTAACAGCTTTCGCTCTGTGCTTTCTTTCTTTTTTCTACTTTCAACTGTTAGGTCAAAAACAGTATTGATGAAATGCAGGAGCACTTATCCCTGTGAGGTTATGGGACAATATATTACGTGGTCCAATTTTAAGAAAAAGCACTCAAACACTGATGTAATTGCTTTGGTGTTTGGATCTCGATTGGCATTTGGATCTTTAGAGTTTCTGACTTGGTGGGGAAAAAAAAAGCCTTAAACTCTTTCTGTGTTCTCTCATAGAAGATGCTTAGTTTTCCCTTGTTGACCATGAAAAGGAAAACCTCCCCCAAAAAAGTGATTAGAATCATGGCAATTTTCACACAAAAATAATGAGTCAACTGTGATCCTTGTTTATACGGGGGAAAAAGATCCAACACTTTGATCTATAGGAGTGCCAAATGAAGAAATCCATCTGTTCACCATGTTGATTTACAGTCAGATTTACACCAGGTTGGGATGTAAACCTGAATCAGCAAGTAGTCTGTAAGACACTCCTAAGAGCAGCGAGCTTCCAAGGCTGCAGGTTAAATCTAGTTTTCCTTCATTTTGACTGTAGAAAAGCTATTAGGGGCAGATATTCAGATAGTGCTACTCTATTAAAGATGTAGTACCAACTCCCTGTCCTGAACTCTTACTCGAAACAGATCTATAGGAATATATTAATGTTAACACTTCACCAAATCACATCCTCCTTAGTAGGCTGCCCATGTAAGGCCAGACAGAGCCCCAATCTGGGTCCAAGCCTTGGACGAAAGACAGGTATGCCAGCACTGTGGCAGCTGGGAACTACCCCACGGTTGAGAAACAGAAGACAGGGATATATTACATAGCCACTTTTCAGCTTCATTACACTGTCAGATGGCTCAAAGGGGCTGGCATCGCAGCAGAGAATCTGGCTTACAGCTTGTACACATGCGGCTGTTACTCACAGGCTTCTTCAGCTGTTAGTCAAAGCTACATAAACCTGTCACATCTGCACTTCACTGAGAGCAGACCCACGTTCTCTAATGGCACCGTGCTTTTTTCGGGTCATGCTGAACTAGGCTTGAATTGCAACATACCTTCAATTCTGAAGACATGACTCTAACAATATTAGCAGCAAAAAAATTACTATTCATTCCCTAGGACAATCTGTTCATTGAATTTAGAGAACTAGATTTAAAACAAAGACATGTAATTGCTTAAAAATAACTGCAAAAGTAAGTCAGCTTCTACCAGTCCGCTCTACCTACAAAAATCAGGTTCAACCATTCTCTTGAGTACAAACCTCAAAGTAATTAGGATGACACCACTGTCCTAAGGAATGAGATTCATTGTTTAAATGATCACTTAGTTTATTCCTATGGTTCATCTGGAATTCTGGACAGCTTCAACACTGAGCTCCAAATACACTGAATGCCTCGGTCATATAAAAAACTCAAAGCGATCCATTATCTAGAAGGATGGAAAACTGAAGCCAGATTTGCGCGCCCAATCTATTGATGCTTCTACGCCACATCGCAAAGAACTTAAGACACAGCTAAATAGCATCACGTCTCTTTTCCAACTAAAGAAGTAGACAGAGTAGGAATGGTATATGTAGCAGATGGATAAAACCAGAGAAAAACTTAAGGGTAACATCGCTTCGGAGTTGAGCCCTACCACAGGCTTCAATCTGGGTGAACATGGGCAGCACGCTCCACTCTCTCTCCTCCTGTTCTTTGTTGCAAAAAAAAAAAAAAAAAAAAAAAAAAATCTATGTAAGTAACTTTTAAAGGTATTAGTCATCTCAGCTTTAGGCAAATGCATGACTATAAGCTATTGTTATGCTGGCAGCGAGGATAAGATTGCACAAGTTTAACGAAGCAAGCTCAATCCTCCCCACTCGTCCAAAGAAAATCTTCTTTCATGCCTTAGCAGAAATTGGTATAAAACCCGTTTATGAATCAGTTCTTATTACATACTCTCATGTCTCTAGAAATAATGACAGCCCGTTTCCTTGCAGTGTTTTGAGGGCATCGTGCAATGGTAAATCCACACCATGGTTTCCAAATTGCACCACAGTGCTAGAAAACCCTCCTCAAAACTACAGCTTTTTTTATAGCACGTTGGCATTAAACACCTCCATTCCTAACAGGTCATTCATTTGTTTCTTGTCCTTTGTACAGAACATCAGCTGACCTGACTTTATTGGCATTCTCCCCTCACTGTACCATTTTACACTGACATCAGAGATTAACACCTGATCCAAAAATAGATGGACATCATTAGGAAGCAATCAGAATCAATACAATCAGATTCCTTGGAGATGGGGGGGGAGGGGGGGGGGAACAAAAGAAAATATCTGGTATTCCAACAGCCAATTCTGTACAGATCCCAAGATTAGGTTATGAGTCATCTTGAGTGCAAAGCACAAGACAAAAAAACCTTGAAGTTTGTCCAAGGTAACAGTTGACTAAATTGACCTGTTATATACACTTGCTATCAGCTCAGCAATGCTGTTCAGCTGAAGGACAGAATTCCCACTGACTCAGGCTTGGCTGGTAGACCATTGCCATGCACTTCTGCACAGAAAGGCAACTGAAGGGGACAATGTCTAAAATACCTGGTATTTTCCATGTCAGAGTTATGCATGACAGTGTACTGTGTCTATGGCATCAATGGGAAGATCGCAGACATGAATCAGCAGAAGATAAAGAAGTTATCCTGTAAATCTTTGCTTGTGGTTTGTTTCCCTCCCCCTGTGGGTGTTTTCACGATGTTTTGTGTCTGTTTCTCCATCTTTATTTCTTTCCTTTAAAGTAGCATTTTGTTCTAACAGCAGCAGTGGAAAATAACTCCCAACTCTAGCTACTTTTTATTGTTTGTTTGTTCCCCAAAAGAAAGAGCTTACCTTTTCTAGAACTTCACAAAAGAGCTAACAGATGTTATTTTGTTTCCCTTTTTCTGGTTGTTTCCTTGATGATACCCTTGCTGCACAAGGAAGTAGATATGATTTACTTTCAGCCCCCCTTAGAATCACAGAATCACAAGGTTGGAAAGGACCTACAAGATCATCTAGTCCAACCATCCTCCCATTACCGTTGCTACCACAACCTACTAAACCATCTCTCGTAGCTCCTCATCCAGACGCCTCTTGAACACTGCCAGGGATGGCGACTCCACCACCTCCCTGGGCAGCCATTCCAGTGCCTGACCACTCTCTGAAAGAAAAAGTTTTCCCTTATGTCAAATCTAAACCTCCTGTGGTACAACTTGTGGCCATTTCCTCGGGTCCTGTTTGTTGCCTGGGAGAAGAGGCCAAAGTCCTCCTCATCACAACCTCCCCTCAGGGAGTTGTAGAGTGCAGTGAGGTCTCCCCTGAGCCTCCTCTTCTCCAGGCTAAACAATCCCAGCTCCCTCAGCTGCCCCTCCTAAGACTTGTGCTCCAGAAGCACCTTCCACCAGCTTTGTTGCCCTTCTCTGGGCACGTTCCAGGGCCTCAATGTCCTTCTTGTAGCGAGGGACCCAAAACCGAACACAATACTTGAGAGGTGCAGCCTCACCAGAGCTGAGTACAGGGGGATGATCACCTCCCTGCTCCTGCTGGCCACACTATTCCTAACGCAGGCCAGAATGCTGTTGGCCCTCCTGGCCACACTGTCAGCTCACATTCAGGTGAGCATCAACCAACACCCCCAGGTCCCTTTCCTCTTCACAGTCATCCAGCCACGCAGCCCCAATCCCATAGCACTGCATGGGGTTATTGTGGCCAAAGTGCAGGACCCGGCACTTGACCTTGCGTAGTTTCTAAGCAAACAAGCTACCACATTAAATTCTGCTTTGTTGGAGATTGTGTATATTAAGGACATATGCTAAATATTAGCATCTAAGCATATCTAGATATCCTTACTACAGAATTGGAACTTTTTGGATGATAGGCTTCAATTACAGCGGTTCATTATGTGATACTATGAAGACTTCTTTTTCCCCCACTCCTCCCCTCTCAATATACTGCTTACGATTATTTTCTCTGCTAGCCTTATACTAACCCCCTATTCTCTTCAAGTACGTGTAAAAAAATCAGAGGATAACCTAGAATTCACATACCCGCATATCCTGCCTTGTGGTAATAACCTCTTGTATGATCAAAACCATATTCCCATCCCACCCTTTTATCGCAGCTGGGCAAACTGGCAGAAACTATGTACTTACTCATGTGATGCACTTGGGAGAGATTTTTTGACAGCAGAAATTGATGCTTTCCTGTCAAGGCGTGCTAGTTCTAACACCTCAGCATAGCTGTGGGGTTTGCCCAGGTGAGGAGGTAGAGGGGGGCTGCCGACTCTTCTTTTGATGTCACGATTACCATCACCAAATATAAAACGGCCACAGCACCACTCAAGCTTGGGCATTACACCGTAGTGAGCTATTTGGTCAAAGACCAGAGACAGATCATCCCTGTACAGATGTATGCAATACATCCACTTGGACAAACCAATTACTTCAGTGTCATTGTTCTTGTCTCTGCTATGTCAGAGGAAATTTTTCAGAGTAATAGTTGTTACTTTATAATTGAAACAAAACAAACAGAAACTTCTTGGATCTAGAGCGAGGCACCCATCTTTCCACCCAATCCGCTCATCCTCAAGAAACACATCATTACTCAACTTAGAGCAATGACATTTAGACAGACAAAATTGATTTTTATGTCTGGAGACTTGAACCCAGAGAATTTCATAGAACTTGACCAGACATTTCTTCCTCCAGCTCTCTGCTGGGATTGACAGTTATTAGTGGTTTCACCTCAGGTAAAGAAATGCTTGGTTTGTAGCAGACAGAGGAAAATCCCAAGTATCACATAGCCCTGATGCTGAGGAAGAACAAAGAACCTCCAAAGAAAGTGAAGGAGCATACAAGCACACGCTTCAATGCGATTTTGATGGAGACAGAAACAAAGTCTGGGAGCCTATCATAGAGTCATAGAATCACTCAGGTTGGAAGGGACCTCAAAGATCATCAAGTCCAACCGCAGCCTAACCATAGTACCCTAACAACCCTCTGCTAAATCATATCTCCAAGCACCACATCCAAACGGCTCTTAAACACATCCAGGGACAGTGATTCAACCACCTCCCTGGGGAGCCTATTCCAATGTTTAACCACCCTTTCTGTAAAGAAATGTTTCCTAACGTCCAACCTAAACCTACCTTGGCGCAACTTGAGGCCAGTTCCCCTCGTCCTGTCACCTGTCACCACTGAGACCAGCCCTGCTCTCCCTGTAAGCACCTTCAGGTACTGGAAGAGAGTAATAACGTCTCCCCTCAGCAGCCTCTTCCCCAGACTAAACAGCCCCAGCTCCCTCAGCCTCTCCTCACAGGGCTGATTTTCCAAGCCCCTCACAAGCCTCGTTGCCCTTCTCTGGACCTGCTCCAGTACCTCCATGTCCTTTCTGTACTGAGGTGCCCCAAACTGAACACAGTACTCAAGGTGAGGCCTCACCAGTGCCAAGTACAGGGGCAGGATGACTTCCCTAGTCCTGCTCACCACACCATTCCTGATACAAGCCAGGATGCCATTGGCCTTCTTGGCTGCCAGGGCACACTGCTGGCTCATATTCAGCCCACTGTCCATCAGCACACCAAGGTCCCCTTCCATCAGGCAGCTTTCCAGCCACACCTCCCCAAGCTTGTAGGGTTGCCTGGGGTTGTTGTGGCCAAAATGCTTAGCCCTATTGAAACTCATACCATTAACCTTGGCCCATCGATCCAGTCTATCCTGGCAGCAGCCTTCCTTTCATACGTGTGCGGGGCCTCAGTCTGGGTCTCCCACAGTCTTCGTGGCTGCCGCTTTCCTTCCGTGAGAGCATGGGACCTCTGTCTTGGTCACCTCATTATTTCTGGCAGCAGCTTTCCGTAGGGCCATGGCTAAACAGAATACTTACCAGCTCTGTACCGACAGCCACTCAATTCACAGACCCGACCCTTCCCGTTTGTCGCCTCCTCGAGGCCTTTTAAGGCACAGGGGGCGGGAATGCAGCGCCGTTACCCAGGCAACGCCCACGCGCTGCGTCAGCCGCTCTCGCGAGAGCTGCCGGGCGAGAGCTGGCGGGCTGCTTCGTTGGCTCCGGGGTTCCCTGAGGGAAGGAACCGTCCAAAATCCGTTTGAACCACACGGTCGGTCGCTGCTCGTTCGTCCGGGACGGTTCCGAGGCAGCTAACTTAGGCGATCAAAAATACGTCAGACACAGAGGAAAACAAAAGCCAAACCAACACACAGGCTGGAAACAATTGTGCTGTGCAAGAAGGAGTGGCAAAACGTTTTGCAAGACAGCACCGTTCTTTTCTGAATAGACGTTCTGGGAACTACCAACAGCCCACAGTGTCAGATAGTGGTCAGCAGTGTTCGATCAGGGCACCCAGAATCTCCTCATCTGATTTTTTAACTTAGCAAGGTAATAAAGAACTGTTGCAAACCTCAGACCTTGTGACAAGAGACGACTGGACATAACGCATGGCAAGAAAGTGACATATACCTGCTTGGTATTATCACTAAACACAGAATTTAGAGGGCTTCTACGTGAAGTCACAAAAATATTAACACCTATGGCAAACTTTTACATCCCTTTCAAATCCTAGAAAACCAGAAGGAAGCCAGAGGAAAGCGTGCTAGTGCAAAGCCCAGTCCAGACAGCGTACTACAAAGATTAAGTGTCATCCGTACAATCTACAGCTGGCCTGCCATCAGATTCACACCTAACTCCCTGTAGAAACCCTCCAAGTGACAGCTCATACTTTCTCTTCTGTTTCCGTGCTGTTGATCACGAAAAATAGCTTCTTCGTGTACACTGCAAGTAGCTGCTAGGGAGCAGAAGGAGAAAGAAATCAGACTTGCAGAGGCGTTTGTGGAGCACTGGGAAATGTAAGAGTCTGGTGACGTTTTGATAAACCACATTGAGTTCTAAGGTGACATAATTACTACATCAAGTTCCAGGAGAGTGTTTTTTGTGGTTGGTTTTTATTTGTTTGCTTTTTTTTTTTTTTTAATGTCTCCTATTAACTTTGCCTACCATCTGTGCTCTTGCTATGAGCTTGGCTTACGGACCCCTTTCCTTAATTCAACTTCAGTTCAAAAGAAAAGGTGAACTGCATTTGACCAACTCGACCTAGGATTTTATTCTATACGTAAAGCAGGGAAGAGCAAGCAGAGGAGAGACATTCTGGAAAGAGGCTGTCTCATCATGCACAAAAGCACACAACAAATACATCCAGTCCCCTACCCTTACTCTTTCTCTACACGCAGTCCTGTCATCACCCTACACAAACTCAGCATTCAAGAACCAGTTTTATCATTGTTCCCGTTGGTTGATTCAAACGCTTTTGGCCTTTTCCACCTCCAATTTCGTGATATTCTTATGACCAAATATCCTCTTATGATCACTGTGTTTAGACACGTTGATGAGGATGAGAAGTGAGGTACAGATTTAAGAAGAAACTCTGACTCTTGCTTTATTATATAACTTAATATCAGCAACTCTGATTCTATACCTCTGGACTAAGCTTTGTTGTTCCCTCCGCACAAGCCACATGTGGCAGCCTGCCCTTATCTCATATATAACCATAAATTCTAGACTCATAATTGCCTGTTTCAGTGAATCTCACCACACTTCCACTCTACGGATATCTTTGAATATTTCTGCAGTGCATTAGACACTTAATATTCACCTCAGGTACTGTGTCTCAGTCTCAGCTTGATGCTCAGATCACAACTCAAGTTCAGGTACTGAAATTGATAACGCCCCTATAAATTCAGATAGATTATTATAGCTTTCTCACACTTTTTGTCATAGTCGCAGAGCAAAAAGTTCCACTGGAGAACATTTCATAAGCTCAAATTTCTACACACTGAGAAACCCCTGAGCAGCTTGAAGTTCTGCTGTAACATTAGGTAAGCATAAATCATTCTGAAAGGGAAGGTACTTAGACTCAGCAGTAACATTTAAATTGACTCCATTTTTAATAGAAAGATGCCCCCAAACTCCTACATCAGCACTTACCTTCCCATAGAACAAAGCGCTTCTTTGAAGACCATCCTTGGTAGTAAGAATGTTAACACAGTCTCCTATAAGGTCTGGAAGGTCAGCTGCTTCGCATCGTTATCATAGAATCATATCATAGAACGGTTTGGGTTGGTTTGGCTTAGAGATCACCTAGTTCCAACACCCTGCTGCAGGCAGGGACACCTGCTTCTAGACCAGGTTGCTCACAGCCCCATCCAGCCCGGCCTTGAGTGCTTCCAGGGAGGGGGCATCCACAACCTCTCAGTAATGAGGCTTAGTTATGGATCCCGCCCCTATTGCAGCAGCTGTGTCACTCCCATTCTGGACTGCCTGCCTGCTGCCTCATCATTCTGCCCCATTTTCCCTCAAAAATACAGCAACTTGGGCTTGCTTACTTGCTCCCAAGAACGGAAACAGTTCACAACCTACAAAGGATTTTCCTAATCCAGAATTCGGTAACCAAGCCAGGGTTGCAAGGGAATTCCCTCCACTGTGTTTTCAAACAGATTGGTTAAATATTGCCTAACGCAGAATAAATGCCCGACCAATAAATCAAACAGCGTGACTACGGAAGACTACCTTTTCTTCCTCAAATAACGTAAAGCTGCACATTCCAAGCAGAGTGAATGCAGGTGTGGAAGATCATTTAAAAATACGTGCTTGTCCTTTTCCAAGAGGTCTGTAAGCTCTGGTGCTTTAAAAATATCTCTGGCAACGACCAACCCTGCTGAAAAACACATTGATCAGCAATGGTTTACTAAAAACAAGGCTTTCAGTGCTGGTAATCTATTAGCTGGGCATACTGACTAATGGGAACAACTTCCATTTTGCTTGCAGGGCCATAACAAGATGTATAAACATGTGGAGTTATTGGAAACATTCAAGCACAGAGCGGTCTCAGAGGAGCAATGGCAGAACTCGGGAAAAACAGATAGATTGTGGCAGGCGTATGAAAGAGGAACATTTTATTCAAACCTCATTAAACTCTCCTGTAAGCTTACTGAACGCCTTTTCCCAACTCTGCAGACTACTATGACAATTTCCTGCTGGTAATGAATTCAGATGGCACAGGGAAACAGTGAGATGGTCGTAATAGTTCTACCATTGCTGACTTTTCCTACTAACAGAAGCAGAGATTTCATACGGCAAACAAATAAGCTGACTGTAAGATGGCCTTCCAGGGTTGATTTTGCTAAGACTTTTCTGTTGACAGCTCTTTGCCTTCAATAATGTCTCAATTACTTCAGGAATAATTAACTGTCATATGGATGACTAAATCAGGCATGAAACATCTGATTTGGGGGAAAGAAAAGAAAAAAGAAAACCGTGTGTGTACAATGAAATTCCATCAAAGAATGGTCTGAACCACAATCCTTACTCCACAATAGATTCCTTTGCTAGACATTGCATATAATTCTTTAATGCAAAAGCACAGACCGAAATCTTGAATTAAAATGCACTCTAAAAGGCATCACAAATTCAGACTTCAATATAGCCATTACATCACCTGTCACCTTGCCTGTATTTATGTATTTATTTTAATATAGGTAGATGGGAAATAGCACGATGCCTGTAATGATTAAAGCACAGACCGAGTTACACCTAAGAAATAATTTTCAGGAAACCTGTTTTACAGAAAACAGGCTTAAACAATATACTTGGAATAATAATCATAAAAAAAAACCCCTCTATTTTACCCCAGGAATTTCGGGTGTTATCTCACCTCATTCTTTCTTTCTAAAGCTCTCGGCAGCTTCATAACAACAGCAAATTGTTGTCATACACAGATATCAAAGGAGCGGAAGAGTCCAAAAATGACAAAAAAATATTGACAGCCATTTGCCTTGATTCTCAAAAACGTTGTTCTTCACTGTAGACACCACAAAAGGGTTTTCCTTTAAGCATTTATGGAAGATGAACTCTTGCAAAAAAAATAACTTTCAGCAGAGCAAAAAAATAAAAAGATAAAATTACAGCTGAAGGGTTTGATAGTAAAAGAGATTGACATATTTCCTTAACACTCTTTACTTCTAACATCATAGAATCATAGAATCGAATCATAGAACCACCAAGATTGGAAAAGACCTACAAGATCATCCAGCCCAACCGTTCACCTATCTCCAATAGCTCCCACCGAACCATGTCCCTCAACACAACATCCCGTCGTTCCTTGAACACCCCCAGGGTCGGTGACTCCACCACCTCCCTGGGCAGCCCATTCCAGTGCCTGACCACCCTTTCTGAGAAGTAATATTTCCTAATGTCCAGCCTGAATCTCCCCTGCCGCAGCTTGAAACCATTCCCTCTAGTCCTATCACTAACGGCACGAGAGAAGAGGCCGACCCCCAGCTCACCACAACCTCCCTTCAGGAAGTTTTAGAGAGCAATAAGGTCTCCCCTGAGCCTCCACTTCTCTAGGCTGAACATTCCCAGCTCCTTCAGCCTCTCCTCATCAGGCCTGTGCTCCAGACCCCTCACCAGCTTTGTTGCCCTTCTTTAAACACGTTCCAGGGCCTCGATGTCTTTCTTGCAGTGAGGAGCCCAAAACTGGACGCAGTACTCGAGGCGCGGCCGCACCAGTGCTGAGTACAGGGGGACTCATTAACTTTGCTGGTGCACACATATTCTCATGAAACCATTCTCCTTCCATTCTCCTCAGATGGCAACGTTCCCTGCTGCTCCTTGCTGTTACTGCCAAGAGATGTTGGTCCACTCTAGGAGACAGAGGGGGGGGAAAGAAAAAAAGAGGCCACCGAGCTCCAACTTGGTCGCATGGTGTGATGGCATTGCTACCTGGTAAAATGAAGGTGGTCAAAGTTACATTCAAATCAATTTGCAAGAGCATTACTTCCCTCTCTGGGGACACTGCTTGGTATTTATTATCACCTAAGCCAAATATACTTTAGGGCCCAAATAGATGAAACAGCTGTGAACGCTCTGAACACACAGGTTTCAAAATGAAACAGCAGTCAGAGTAAGGCTTCGTATTAATTTGAGCAGGCAAGCATAGTGCCACTTTAACATGTGAGTTGCAGAGAATTCCTTCTTCTCACATCCAATTTTCCAGTTGAGTAGACTTTGTTTCAACAATGTCCAGTGTTGTGACAGAAGTCAATATTATTAGGAAATTCCCTCCCTGCACTGCTCCTCTTTTTGCATAACCCATCAGATGGTTTAATCAAAGTTCAATTCTACTTACTGAATCCTACTTGTATTTCAGCCTTAATTACCTAAGCCATCATTATCTAGGCTGGAGCAACACTACTTCAAGGGAGCTCTCATTGGTACGTGCCACCCAGGGTCCATAGATTGAGTGCACCTCCTACCAGTAGACCTTGCACACCGCCAACAGTTTTCATTCAAGCACACTGAAACGCACCAGGTAGTTAAAAATAGTTCTTTGTAAAACTAATATTTAGTGAGAACTATTGCTAACAGGAGCACTGGAGAGTGCTAAAGAGGTACTGCAAATTTATAATAATTTGTCTGGACAGTACCAGAGGAACTTTCCCTGTTTTACAGATACATAGGTCATATGATATTTTTATTTAGTAGTGTGAAAACCATCTCCTAACACGGATAAAGCCAGGTGGGAAGACACGAAGAGAAGCCTACATAGCACAGATGACATTCTGGTAATACTGCACTACACCCAAGATGTATTTTCACCCATGGAAATTACCCAAACGTGGACATCTTCTAGGTACTCGAATCACCCATATGATCATTCTTTGTTATTCACTGAACATTACTGTAGCGTAAAGATGTAATCTCTCAGTCAATGCAAGCTGTTTTTGAAAAATCTGCCCATCATTTCTATGTTGGTATTTCTACGTTGGTTCATACATCTATGTTGTAACACATCTCAAGATGCCAGAGTGGTAAGGAGAACAAAAATGGGCATCCTCAATTCTGCCTAGCTTACGTTAGAAGGAAAAAAAAGGAAAAAAAACCCCATTTTATCATCTGCCAACTGAACCCGTGAATGGTTTTATTTGGGCTATAGCCCTCACTTGTGGAAAGGTAACTTCACTTTGCCCGTTTTCCACAGGACGTACCTGTTATCACTGTTTCCACTTTGAGTCGCACCTAAGTGGAAAACAGTATTAACATGCTGAGTAAACTTTATTCCTCTTTAATTTGTTACTGCTGTCATTACGAGTCTTTTATTTTAGTTCAGCTAATTGTTACAGGAACAGAACAGAAACGTTACCTGTAAGCTGATCGCTATATGGTCCAATTCTTTCATTGGGAGAGTCTTTTTCACTTATCATGGTGGAGTCCAGGGAGTACTGCAACATAGATGCATACTTACGCCACAGAAACTGAGTAACACCCTTGCTACTCAGAAAGGCACGTAAAAAAATTTGTATCCATCTTGACATATGAGAGGTAGCCAAGTAAACAAAAATAAGGAACCTGTTGGTGCACATCGAACAACAGATCACTACTTACAGATTCACACACGGAGAAAGGACCATCTTCTGAAATATTCCACCGACTGAACTTAATCTCCACGTTATCAGGACGTGTGTGCTCTTTGCCTCTCCAGTCTATGATAGTAAATAACACCACTAAGAACATTGCTTTTAATTGCGAAGTTAATCATCCACCTGTGAATTTCATACAAGGTCGAATAGGGGAGTAAACTCTTGGAAAGGGTGGATAATGGCAGGACAAAGGGAAATGGTTTTAAGTTGAAGGAGGGAAGATTTAGGTTGGATGTCAGGGGGAAGTTCTTCACTATGAGAGTGGGTGAGGTTCTGGAACAGCTGCCCAGAGAGGCTGTGGATGCCCCGTCCCTGGAGGTTTTCAAGGCCAGGTTGGATGGGGCCCTGGGCAGCCTGGTCTAGTAAAAGGAGAGGTTGGTGGCCCTGCCTGGCACGGGGGTTGGGGATTCATGATCCTTGAGGTCCCTTCCAACCCGAGCCATTCTGTTATTCTGTGAACAAATAGTAAATATTTAAAGTACTTACAGAACCTGGAGACTGAACCATGCACAGGTTCTTTCCCAGTCCAAATAAATAAGCTTTTTAAACATTTTAAACCAAATAAACCCTTCTGCAAACTGTCACGATCATAGCATTAACTGTGAACTATTTCCTGCGTTCTCCCTTGTCTTGTCATGCAATACAATATTTGTCTTCTAACTGGGTATTGCCCTTTACTGGTTTTAAACACCTGTTACAGCCTCATATACAGAAGAGAATAAAGTCTTCGTGACCTTTCTTTGGAAGCCCACACATCAGGAGATGCGCGCAGGACTTGTTGGTTGCCTTCAAAAACCTTTAAATTCCATTGCCGTGCAGTCAATCAGTGTTGTAAAAGCAGGAACGTGTTACACACAAAATCTGATTTCTAAAAAATAAACTGTCATCACCTTCACCTTCATCCAAGCCTTCAGTTTCCACTTTTAACCTTCAACTTCCTTTCCAGTACAGTTGTGGGCTCTTTCTACTTCTTCCAGAAAGTAAGTCATGCTCAGTTTGTGACATCCCACTATGCTTGATAAATACACCATTTTTTTTCTTAAAAAAATAATAAAATAAAAATCAGGGATAAAAAAAACCATTACAAGTCATTATAGGGAACTTCAAGCACTGTTAAATAGATCATAGAAAATTTCCTGGAAGGAAGAAAGTCTTAAAAACAAACAGCCTACTCCTTTTGAAGTTGGCAGGTGTATCTTCCCAACCAGCTTTCTGAATCCTCTCTAGACCTTTATCTATTTGCAGTTGAAGGTTTGCTTTTATCTGCATCACAGAAACTGGAGCTATCTCATTACAGCATGCTCCATCGAAGAGAATTCAGAGGGTCAAACTAAGGTGCGCCTGGAAGAATCCTATTAAAGACCTCAGCATGATGCACACAGAAGAGACATTCGGTAACCAAGGACCAGGAGCATTCGTCTTTCTTGCTTACCTGCTCTCTGATAGGTACAAACAGAATGAGCTTTACACTGTAGCTAAGTAAACATTTAAAAGCATTACAGAAAACAAGGAAGATTAAATAACAAATCACCAAAAGGGAAAAAACCTGTAGTTTGGCATCTACGTGGAAATGGAGCTGTGTGCACCCATAGTCTTTTCAGATGGAGTTATTTACGTTCAAGTGTGCAAACACAAAGATTTCAGGACGCAGATAGGCAGGCAAGAGAACGTAAGCCAATCTTCAGTTTCATCTGAATATTAAAAAACATTTTAAGAATCACCAGTCAATTTAATACATCTGACCTTGGGCTAAATATAACGTAAACTACTTAGGCGTGAATAAAGATTGATAGTCGGGGATTTTTAATTGGGAAAAAGGTTGGATTCATCGTCCTCAATGCTATTCAGGACTCCTGGACTTCATTATGAAAACATGATAAAAATCATACTTTCCTAATCTGAAAAAATCCCCCCAAACCTCAGTTATTAATCGCCAAACAAGCTTCCCTCCCCTCTCCCCACCTAACCCAAACTATTTCCTATTCAGGAAAGTAAGCATAAAAATAATTATGGGTTATTAAAGCTATTCCAATAGGGCGATGTTTTCCTCAATACTGGTGCCTACCACTCCGCTAGCTAAAATAGCCCAAAGCACTTCCTGAGCTATTAACTTGCAAACTAATTACTGAATATCAGAAACGATCAATTTTTCAGGAATCTTGCTTAAAATGCCAGACTAGTCTCCTGAGATGTTGAAACTCACCTATTAGTTTTAACAGCGGACGAAAAGGCTAACCACTTGCAGACATTGATTACACGTTCAATATTAATCGCAGGAAAACAAGAAATAAGCAAGATTAAGCCTTATTAATCAGAAAATACTTAATTGTTCACCCAGCAAATCATGTTGCTGACAGGCTAAGATCTCAAACAGTTGTATTTATGTTCTACTTGTGAACAACAGTAAGAACATTCCGTCCCAGTTCTCAAGATATAAACACCTCTCCCTTACCTTCTTGGCGCTGGGGGATCTCAAGATTTGCACACTAGTTAACATGGAACAAAGCCTTCCCTAACACGTAAATCCTGTTTTCCTGGTACGGGCTTCTCTTGTTATGAAGAGTATTTTTGCAGAAGATACCTTGACTACAAAACATTCACTGGGTATAGTCTTGGTCTATAAACATTGTTATTAGTACATAGTATTCTGAAAACACATAAAGCAAATACTAAGATTTCGGAGCACTTACAGTATATTCATACATATTATGATGTTTACACACGTAAACAGTTCCATGACACTAACACTCGCCATTCCTAGATGAATTTGTAGTTTGGCAAGCAAACCATCTTTTCCAATTGACAGCCACTGATGGTTAGGGGAAAGGCCAACTTTCACCTTACCATCATGTGTTCATCTGCCCTTTACTATACACCAGTTTGTTGGCTTTTTTTTTGGATGGGGAGGAGGGGGATATAAGGAATGTTAAAGTAAATAAGTAAATTAATATCAATGATATCAAATACAACTGGAAGAGTTTCTTGTGGGCTCTTTCTTTTGCATGTGGTATTTTGTTGTGCATGATTGAAACAAATATGACACCACTTTCATATTACTTCATACATCCGATCTCTGGACTGAAATTATGGATCTTTGTATTGTCTTTTTTCTTTATATCCTCCCACCTGCCCATCACAGGCTAAATCACTTCTGTATTTCAGCACATCTTAGCAGCGTTCTGTTAGCAACGATAACTAATTCACAAGTTCCAGGGCCAAACCCTGTATCAACCCTTGTCTGTACCTGACTTACTGCATCAGCATTCTGTTTCTGCCAGAGTTGCAAACCAAACACAGTCTTTGCTGATTCGATCACTATTGCTGATCGCTAAAGCAAAGCTTATGTTTGTACACGATTTTTTTCACCTCTCAAGAATAAACTGCCCATTTGACCCTTCGGTATGCAAGGGGCTGTAGGGAGAATGGAAGCAGTCTTGCAAACAGGACAGAGTTGGGTAAGTCAGAGTCTTCAGACACCAGGAAGCTCCAGTCATCAGAAATAAGGCTTTAAGGTAGCACAAAATATCAGAAATAAGGCTTTAAGGTAGCACAAGAAACACAAGAGGAAGACTGAGCGGTATAAGCAAGACAGCATCCAACCAGCAGTGGGGCTTGCTACATGCATTAAAAATTGCATTTGTACATCTCAGTACGCAGAAAGGAGAGGGAAAAGAGGTAAGAAAAACAATTCTCACAGAATCACAGAATTATCAAGGTTGGAAAAGAGCCAGAAGATCATCTAGTCCAACCATTACCAATACTTCCAAGCTAAATCATATCCCTCAGCGCAACATCCAAACATTTCTTGAACGCTTCTTTCTCAAGGAAAGAGAGGCAGACAAATAAATGCCACGTTTGAATTCCAAATCTAGACAAATACAATCCACAGGACACATTCATTTGGTATTTCTTAGTGAGGAAAAGACAGATTTTGACACATAAGGAGTTGGTACTAAGAAGAGAAATACCATGAGATGAATCAGCTCAATTGATTTCAGCTGGTCTGACAGGCAAGCATCAGTGAAATTCTGCTTCTCTACATTCTCTTTTCATTCTTTTTTGAATACAGGTACACAAAATGCAAGTAATTTATCTGTCTGAAATGTGAATGACAGACAAGTGACTGTACATTTCTAAATTACAGCCAGGATAGTATCTGGGCTGTATCATCATGTCATAGAAGGACCTTAAACAGGATGTACACACAGTACCTTTCTCCTCAGAAGTACAGAAGTATGCAGGGTATTGCAACTCTAGGTCAAAGAGTAAGACCTCCATTTGCACCTCTGACCGCATGCCTTAGGATAAAGGACTATAATCTCAGACTGCATGAATTCTATTCTCAGCAGTTACTTCTCACTTTTCTGCCACCGATTTGTTTACTGGAGTCTCTTCAAAAGGAGTGTTTACTGATCTCATTTCCTAAGCTACTGAATTCTCAGATTTACAATTAGAACAGATAAATAACTGCCCGTGCTCTCCGATAAATCCTGCACGATCCAATTCCTGGGCTGAGAAAAGCCATCTATAATTGATTGGTTCCTTCCACAGGATGCCGTGTGACGCTGCCTACTGGATCAATTTTCACCCGCATGTATTGGAAGTTCTTTGAAACAGCAATGAATTCATCATAGCAGCATCAATCCGTCTTTTAGTCGTGCTACTGTTAACTGTTCTGTTCGTTAACACCATTCACCTCTCCCTCACATCTTGTCCCAAATTTGACCAAAAACAACGGTACAAGAAGAGAACCTTTCAGATTTGATTTTTTTTTTTTTTCAAATCTAAATACCAAACAGTGCTTTAATTCTTAGCAACTGTTACCACTTAGTCTTCCATTTCTGCATTCCAAGTGATATGCATCCAGCCTTACCTGCTTCTGCTGGCTATCTGGACATGCACTGGTCATGCTGTTTCAACAGCTGAACACCTCTTTAGTCCACCTCCTGCTCTTTGCTCCTGGAAGACCTAAGGACCAAATCTCCTCATCTTGGTGCGTTTTTGTTTTGTTCGCTTTTAAATCACAGCATTTTCTCCTTCCTTTTAAAAATTTTCCATTATTCTCCCCTGCTACCAAAGACGGACAACTCTTTGAGGCCTTTATACTGCTCTCCATTTCTGTTCCTTTTCTTCCTTGCTCTCTACCTCAACATTTACACAATCTACACTTCTACAAAATCTGGAGACTCACTGAAAAATTCAAGTTATGAGGAACCTTGCAAGATTAGAGTCCAATACCTCAAATTCAGTCTTGCTCAAAGTATGAAGCTTGACACGCACACGAAACTCTCACAGTAAATTACGTACCAAATCCACATGCAGATACTTAGAGCCTGATTGCCACAGTGCTGTGAATACCCACCCTGTGACAGTTTCATTCACTCTATCAATACATTGCATTTCTACAGCGCCTTGCAACACAGGGCAAAATCAGCACCTCCTACCCTTCCTATTTACTGCCTAACACCGATAACGGTCACAAACTCCATTCATCAGTTCAAAGCTAACTGCTAAAATTTCATCTGCAAGATTAATTTTTACGCATAGTTGAACAGTTTGAGTTTCATTCCAAGCACTTTAACAAAGATAAACAACTTATTTTTGAAAGGAATATACATTACCAAGCAAGAAAAATGGTGGCAGGTCACAGAAACCTATGCATCAACTGTATCACTGTTGTGTATTCACACTTGTCAAATACTACTGTGAAGTAAATCATCCGTCCTTATTTTTTATTCAGTTGTCTCACTTATTTTTTTACAGCAAAGTCTACCTCCAAAACAAAACCCTGAAAACACATAGAATTTGTCAGTTGCGTGCCATCTCACTTCATAAAATACAGGCATCTCAACATCCGTGGAAGTAACGCATTCATTACTAGATGAACACAATAGCCAAGGTGTCAGTACAGGTTTAAATCCTTTTGGTGGCCAAGTCCTCATTTAGGCCATTAAAATGAATTAACCAGACTAAGTGAATACACTGAACGCTCCCACTAAGCTGCACACATGAGCTGAGACCTTGAACATCCAATCAGGACATTTAAGGCTTTAATGGTAATTCATTAGTTTTCACATAGGAAAAAGTCCCCGATCCTCCCAAGCACACAAAACCATTTGGACGCAGATGAGTAAGCTGTGCGTTTCCACAAGAGAGAATGAAACAGAGTTGAAGTGGCACAGAATTCTACAAGGCTGCTTACAATTAAAGATGTGGTAGCGCTGTACTAATTGCCGTTTCCTCCCAATACACATTTCACTGTGTGAAAAAAGTGCTGCCTCGCAAGAGAATTTCAGCTTCCGTAATACAAACTTCCACTCTCTTGCCAAATTGGCATAAGCACTGATAACATTCCACTAACCTTTAATTACAGGAAAAATAAGGAAAAAAGGAATTTCCCATACCACAATGACACAAATTTTGTGGAGTAGATTCCAAGGCAAAGAATTTCTGTTTCTTAGTGCTTAGGAAAAAAAAAACAAAACCAAACACTTTGTAACAGCAGTTCAGAGACAACGAGCAAAACAGTCACCTTTGCTTCTTGAAATTGCTTTTGAATCAACATTCAGCATCAGTATCGGTGTCCAATACAAGCACATTAACAGCTCAGCGTTAAACTACACCAGAGTTTGAACCAAGTGTGTTTAAACATCATGACGCACGCATCAATCTTTGACTTCATATTCAACCTCTGTAACCAGCCAAACCAAATGTACTGTTACAGCAACTGTTCTCAGTGTTTTGCCTAAAGCTGCAACAATATGAATCCCACCCACCCATGCTCCAGTAGGCTGATACAGAAAAAAAACCCACAGTCACAAATAAATGAGCCATCAATGGACAGATCAAAGAATATCCAATTAAACGGGGGAAAAAAAAAAAGGAAACAGGCAACTGCATTATAAACCTGACTCAGATCATTTATTTAGATTAATGTAACTGAAATGTGATACAACTTTTTAATCAAGGAGTTGTAAGAAAAATAAAATCTTTGGTGCTGCAAGCCTGCAGTTGGAATTCCAAATTTATTCCCATTGGGATTTAGCAGCTACTGCTGAGCTACGGTGGCACATCATTTAACTTCTTTTTCCTTATTTAAAAAAAAAAAAAAAAAAAGCACAAAATTTTTCTTATTCTTTAATGGTAACTATTGCCAGCTAGAGGATAAAGTAATATTCAAAGATTGGAATTACTCTGCCTCACAGCAAAACTTGAAACGGATTTTTCCCTCACTCAGCTGTCTCAGCTAACCCAAAACCCAACTTCTCCTTCTTTCCCCTACATTATATGAAACGCAGCAGAATCTCACTTCGTCATTAGCTGCCATACGCAAGTGCAAGAGCATCCAAAAAATACACTCTCTCTCTCAGTTTTAGGTACACTTTTCACACTGCTGTGCGCACACACACACACAAAGTTCCAAGAGTTTACCATCTGTGGCTTTCAGAAACAGCTACCAACAGTTAAATCTAACAGTTAAATTAGATATTTCTCATAGAACTTTCATTGAAGACTGTAGGTCTGCTTTACACCCTTGACCAAAAGGGTTATCAAGAGGGACCGTGGATCTTTTCTGTTTTTGCGGACTGTTATCTTCCCCCTCAAGGCCTCTCCTGCAAGAACAAAGAAAACAAAACATTAACATGCTTCCATTGCTGTATCATATACACTAAGAAGACAGGTGCATTAAGTATGTTCATGCTGCATGAGAAGCTGCTCTCAATTAATCAGAGAGCAGGTTTCCTTTATGTTTCCAAAGCTCTAAGTGTCTACAGTTAAATCAGTTGAGGTGTTGAGTCACACAAATGCTTTACCTCTCAGCTGACCCACCAAGCGCTCAAGCAAGACACTAACTTTGAGGTTAGAGGACCTTAATCTTGTTGGAGGTCTACAAGAATTTATTTAGCGGCTTTCACTCAGCTATTCAAAAGGTCATTTGTGCCTCAGACTTATTGCACGTTAAAAGTTCCCGTGAAAGCTCAGGAATCACAAATGCTGTTTCAATAGCCTGGCTTGAGCCTTATGACCAACGTACAAGTCACACTCCTTTTTATATTTAGGAAACCACACATCAGTCAATATTCTACTAAGTCAATAAAAAACCTCACAATTACAAACGTTGCTTCATATTCTAAGGAAATGCTACCTATAAGGGATTTTTAGTCATATTTTAAATGAGCTTACCAAGCAGGTATCTCAGCTTCACAACGCTTTTGTGAAGATGGCTGCATCTGGATATTAGTAAAAATTAATCCTGATTTTCTTTCAGTCCTTAACAAGGCTCGTAATTTCAGTTACATCAGCAAGCACGTAGGAAATCCACTCAGATATTTCACGCCGTAATTTGCAAAACCCAATGCTCAAGGTCTACAGCATTAAATTCTCGGCTACTCTTCTTTTAGTCCTTGCTCCGTTCACTTCCGTGCCTCAAACCCACCACGCTCATTGTTACTTTCTTAATGTGATTTTAAAAGATCCTGTCTGTGACCTGCTAAGGAGTTGAAGAAAGAATTGCAAAAATGGTTTCATTCTACCACTTACACCAGCCCAGACTGCAGTCCTGCCACATAAAACATTTTAATACAAAGCAATGCAAGAAATGAAGCAGTGATCTAAATACCATTTCAAATAAAATACATCTGCCTTTATAGAACAAAACTCTCAGGTTCTGTTTATATGACAGTTTCTGAAACAAAGCACTTTTCTCAGCTATTTTTTAATGCAGTAACCGCATTCGATCTGCCTTTCTAAACAATCTTTTCCGAGGGCTGAACCAAGCAGCAGCACTGCAACCAAGTAACGGAAAGGTAGTTCCGAACAATTAATCAATGTCACATAGATATAAGATGACTGATGTTTTTTCACCATTGTCCTCTCCTACAAGCTGCCTGGAGGAAGCTGTCTGTGGGACTCAGCTGCATTACCTTGCTCTTATCACGCTTAGCTGAATGCAAGTAAACTACACAGTGCCACTGCAGTTTGATTAGGACAAAACTGAATGCATTACGATCCCCTTCCAGCATTTTTATTAGCCTTTGTTAAGTCCTGAGCTTCGTCCAAAAAGAGAAAACAGAAGAATTCAGGAAAACTGCTGTACAAGCTTGCTAGCACAGAATAGGGAAAAAAAAGATGCATCCCTACCTCTATAGTGACCCACTACCAAGTAACAAATCTCATTACATGCTCTACAGAACACTCTGTACGCACACTAACCCCTAACACTCCTAATCATGTATTTCGGTTCTGACTTTCATCACCACTGAAATCATAAGCAATCACAACCTTTAATCATGTCTGTGCAACCAAACCACCCATACAGCGATTCTGTGAGATAAGGCACTTCTCAGTACAAAGAGCCTCTACCACTAAGTTCTTCAGGTAGAGCAACCAGCATTTTTCAGTTTATAACTTGATTCACCTGATTTGACCGAACCTGAAGCTTTCATACAACCTTCTGCATACATACCCATAATACCTATGTAAAGCTTGAAGTGATCCATGGCAATGAGCTTGTAATGCGAAGATCCTCCCTGCCTTTTAATACAGCTTGGTATCCTCCCACTTTTTAGATTACAAAAAATACGAAATGAGTTAATGAAGGCAGGCAGCAATCAAGATCTTACAGGGTTTTTTTCTTTTCTTTTTGTGGAGGAGTTTAATGAAACTCGGACAAGCATTAATGTGGTACTCAAAGCATTCTTTATTCCGACCCCCCGTTAAAGCTTGAGATCTTCAAAGATCTTAAGCTCTGTCAAAGAAAAAACTCACTGAAATTGTTTCCCAGAGAGCTCTTACTAGAGCTACTGCAGTAGACTTCTGCTAAGACACCTTAACTACCCAACTGCCATTGAGAAGTATCTTTAGAAATCCCTGCTCTAAGGCTGTGACAATCCCCTGCACAGCAACAACCACAGGCTTGTAAGTGGTAGACATACCTGTATCAACAGTTATTTGACACCTCTGTTAAAGTCCTCACATAAGGCTGACACCTTAAACAAAAACTAGTTTTCCTCCCTAATTTAAACAAACTGGAGTCACTATCTTAAGCAACGCTGAGGTCTGGCAAGTGACTGAAAAAAAGCAGGCCTTAAAAGCATCACTTTGGAACAGTTGGCTAGAAAACAGTTTCCATATATCATCCATCTTCTGCAAACGAATAGGAACAATGAAAGGTAGAAATCGTTTTTTTTTGCAGAACAGAGAGCATTTCCCTTAAACTCAATAACTCGTCCTTAATCGCCCCATTCATCCAATTAATCCACAGGCACCTACAGCTGTAGATGAACCGTCACCTTCCCATTTGGCCACGTCACTTACTGAATCACCAAGTCAATCTCCAGCGAGCAGTTTCTGAATCGAGCAGAAATCACTGACTGCCAGTGTTATTCATCTCCTCTGTGACGCTCTTCTTACACAGCCTGTTTAGTTTAAATACTTTTCTGCCTCTTCATTGTTCAGCCTGTTGTGAAACTACCTTAAGGTCCCACGTTTTATTGTCATACGTGAGCCTATTCTTTGGCATACTTCTGAACCGAACCGCTGTTTCAACACCCCAGGTCAAAACTGAAACTAGGCAGATCTAAAGAAATCTACACAGCACGTTGAGTAAGTTAAGACAGCCTAGCACGACTGCCTAACATCTACAACCCACATCCGGCAATGGGGGATTCCTGACGCAGATCAGGCACCAGAAATACTCGTCACAAAGGACTGCGAGTGCCATGCACACAGCTCACCAAGAAGTAGTTTTGACCAACCCAAGTCTTAACAATAACTAGACATCAAATGCAAACATCCTTTCTGGAGATATTACTTGTAAGTAAACAATGACTGTTCTAAAGACACCACAATGAAACCGTAGACAGGCAAAACAAACAATAAAATGCCAATTAGGAACCCAATTACCCCACTGGGATACATAATACTGAAGTATTTCAGTATAACATCTAAACACCCAGACAGACCAACTGCCAGCATTGTTTTTGTGGTGTTTTTTTTTTAAATGTTATTCAGTTTGTAAATTTACAAACAGCTAACCAATTATAGAGACCGGGGAGTTAAAGATAATCAAGGATTTTAGGGGGGGGTTGGTCATGTAAGCCCTTCTATTTTGCTGTGCCAGCCCCTTTTAGCTCCACTGAAAAACAAATCAAGGCTTCATTTCCACTGCAAGGCAATATCAAGAACACAAAATGCCGACAAGATGCTGTTTTATTGCTAATAGAATTTGCTTGCATATAGATATGGGTTTTAACTTAACGCACTGTTACCGAACGGATTCTGTCACCCCTTTAAATAAAAAAAAAAAAAAGCTTACAAAAATGATTTTATTTAGTAAATGCTTGGGACAACCAAACGAAAACGATATCCTGTACATATTTTTCTGCTTCTAAAGATGAAGTAGGAATATCTCAACAAGCAAATAAAGGAAAAGATTCACCTTTGGAACATTTGTAAGAGAAAGCCACGGCTTTGGCATCTGAATTTCGATTTTTAAAGTAAAGACTTCTTCAAGCTATTAAAACAGCTGCTGTGAAAAGCCTTGTACTCTGTAGGGAGTCCATAATATAATACTGCTGTCTGAGAAAACAACAGTTTTCTGGCAATAAAGTATCACGTGGCTTCTTTATTTCCACTGCACGCTACGCAGTTAAAGTCTATCCAACATGCTGATGTTTTTTTTAGGTTTTAATTCATCATCCATCAGCTTCAAGTCTCGCAAGCCAGTCTGTGAAGAGGAAAACTAGTTCTTTAAATACGTAAGCTTGTAAGAGACTTCCTCCACTCCTAAAATAAATCAAATCAGAAATTATCCACTAAAACTATACACAAAGCACTCCATCATATTTACTTATCAAGCCAACACTCAGTAGCAAAGTCAGACGTAATAGGTGTAAGTTTTCTTTGTTCCTGTCTCCATACCTCTGGATCTAGGTTAAGCCTCTCTTATTTCCTCTCTCAGAGGATATGCAAACACTGCACACCTAGCACAGGCTGCAGCAGGAATGGCAGAGCAGGGAGGATGAATTACAAACCCCATCCTTCGGCTTGTAACGGCTTGATTCTGTTACCATTAGAATCAAGACCAAAATGTTCAACCTTATTTTATGGCTGAGAAAATAGATCCACTTATACAACAAATAACTTGGAGTCAAAGAACTGGAAAAAAAATTAAGAGGGCTACCACGGCAGAACAAAAGAATTCTGCCATGGCACGAAGCAGCATTTCTCTGATAAATACACAGCAGGTTCAGATGCCTGTAAGCTCAACTGATTTTGCAGAGCAAATCCAAACACAGTGTTTTATAACCACTTCAGGCTTATCCCCAAAAGCTGTAAAACATCTGATAGAACTCAGGTCAACTTTACTATTTTGGTCAGACTTGGACATCTGAAAGAACCATTTTTCTTTACTGGAAAAGAAAAAAAACAAATAAACATACAAAAACCATGGTGTCTAAAAGACGCATTTCCCAAACAGGAGAACATTTCACATGTGTTTCATACCAACAAATCTCTCTTCCGTGGCCCGTTAATATATTGGAAGCAAGAGTCCCCACTGCACCACAATAAATCAGTCAGTATTTAAACCAAATACTTAAGTAAGCAACTCTGTCTTTAGAACAGCTTTAAAAATTGAAGAGAATTTGAAATTAGACCATGTGGCACATCCTGTGTGTTGGTTCACCCCTTCTGCCTTCCTTAATTGAATAAGGACTACTCTTGGCTATTTTTTAAGCATGCACTTAAAGTAACACGACTTGGAAAAAAGATTTTTGGAAAGCTAAAAGGAGAGGACGACAGTTACTCAGAAATAAAGCAACATTTTTATGTAAGGGAACACTCCGTGCCCTGATGGACTTACATCCTCCATGAACAACACATATCCCACAGAAATTAATAATAGAATTACAAAGGAGAAGGAGATTACGTCCAAGTTTCTCTCAGAACCTTGCACTAAAAATGACAGTTAGCTTAACAAAACGGGTAATCCTAAAGAAGATATAAAATCAGATGGAATGTGTTAATTCTAAAGAAGATATAAAATCAGATGGAATGGATAAAAGGGAAAGGGGGGAGCTTAACGATAAAGAAAAGGAAGCAAGTAGAACGAGAAATGCGGCAGTAGCAAGATTTGTTACTGTTATAATTTAAAGAATAAGAGCTAATAAAGAGAAAGGAAGAAGTTAAGACAAAAGCGATTTTGAAGGTCAACCGGGTTGCGTTCACTGCTTCAAAGCACACCATTTCCGCAGTTGTCTTGAGAAAGTCATGGCAAGCAGACAAGAATTCTACGATCAGACACACCTCCCAATAATTGCAGAAGTTTTCTAAATGTCAAATGATCTATGTAATATTCAATAAGGTGCCTATTCCAACAAATGTCATTGCGTTTCTAAAAAATTCCCTTCACACTCTACGACATTGAAATGTAATGAAACGCAGCACAGAGACCTTAGCCAGCCTCATCTAGAAAGAGAAGCTGAACAGAACACAAGCCAAGCACAAACGCACCCAAGTACTCGCGCATCCCAAGTAGCAACAGGATTTAAGAACATGCAAATATAAATTATTTAAGAACATAAAACCAAGAATGACCCAAATGATTTGCCATGTAACATAGATCGCTGTGCCTTTAGGAAAGGAGCACCTGGTAAAAAGCTCTGATGATAACAAGCTCTCAGTATTCCTCCACAAGACCACTAAGCCTCTCGACTTCAGTTTATTTTGCAGAATCCATATAGGTTTCTGCACACTTCTCCCTCAATACGCCTGGTCTGCTTATAAACTCTTCAGTTTGAGGCCACGTATTACCATGAGTTTATTAGCTGACAGAAGAACCAAACCCCGCTGCCAGATCCGCTCTATCCTGATAGCCTGTAAAAAAAACAAGGCCTTCAACATGAGTAACATTGCTTTGATGCATGCTTCTCTTTCACACAGCTATTCCTTGATGGTAACCGACACACCGCTGTGTTTACAAAGCAAAGAATATTTGACTACTTGCACAGAAAGTTATACTCAAAACTTAATAAACACAGCTAATTAAAACCACTAATTAATATCAGTTTAGTCCTCCAAACTTTACTTCAGCAATTCATTGGCTGAATTTTGGGTTATCCCTGACAACAACAAAAGCCTTTTCACTTGATTCACAACCGAAACGGAGCAAATTACGGCAGTTATCAATGTTATTACAACATTCAGCGTATCCAAATAACATCCTTCATGCTTCAATGGACCACGTTCTTGGTTGTGGGTTCTCTGAAACCATTTTCTCTTTACAGAATAATCCCACAGCTCCAGGTACGAGACTCACTCACGTACTCATGATTCACGTTAACAAGTACAGCAGAGATATCGATATTGCCCACTGCTTTGCTCAAGCAAAACACAAAAACCAACCCTGAAGAGTAGCTGAAGGACTTGATTACTAATCCTTATTAATGCTGACATAATTCTTGAAATGTTTTAGATTTGTATTTAATGAGAATACCAGCGTAGCACAACTGCTGTTGCACAAGGACTGAATTTAAATATACCTGCTTCTACAGCAATTGGTTTCTCCAGAAGAAAAACTGTTTGTTTCCAGTGTGTTTTGGTACACAGGGGACCAGTTGAAAACAAGACCTGTATGGGAAGAGTTCAAGAGTTTGATTAGAGAACAACATTTTTAATATCCGACTACATCAATCAATTACTAAACACACATGCATATGAGTGTTTGCTATGGCAAACCAGACTTGCCGCCAAACTCTTTGACATAGAAAAAGAGCTCAGAAAGTACTTTCTCTTGAAGTTATTTTTAAAATGGACACCACCACATACCTTGTTGTGACAGCCTTTCTCAAAAAATATATCGAAATAACCTGCAATTGCCTGTAGTAAAGAAGATACAAACAAGATGAAGAATGACAAGCAAAAAAAACCCCTATAGTATATATAAAAAAATATGGATGCATAATCTGAATGATAGCTAATTCATTCATCTATTTTTTTCTTTCTAGTCTAAATCCAGAACAGACAACACGGTGGCAAATACATCTTAAAGCAATAAAGCATTTATGTTGAATCACCTGCTTTAACTTTTCAACTAATGGCACTCTAGAGAGGTTTGGAAAGCACAGAAACGAACCGAGGAGACACTAAGGGACCTTCCTGACAAATGAATACCAGATGTTGGAACTGCTGACTCCTCCATCCCTTAAGCAAAAGGTCCTATCGCTCATTCAACGCTGAGAATCTCATTCTCAGTTGAATTATATCCTTGTCTCTAAAATGCCTTTCTCAGTGAAGTTCGAGAAGTTTGACAAAGTTTCACTGAGCCATCAAGACTGCTTTTACTGATGCAGAATCTTTTTTGGATTCCAGTCAGATGTCTAAGCCATAAAAATACCTCTCAATCATTACATCGATACTGTTGGTACGCTTGCAATTAAAACTTGAGATATGATTACTGGATAAGGGAAGATAAGAGGTTGAGATAACAAAAATGCATTAAGAACTGAAGGGAAAAAAAACTGGCTTCCAGAGAAAATGAAATGACTACGTTATGTTTTTGAGCAGAAAGCAAAAACGGCGCCCCAAACTCCAAGGAGACGTATTGCAGCTAGGGTGGACGCAAACAGCTAGGGGCACTTGGCAGCAAGAAGTAACATCTGACATGCTACCCTGAGAACACATCCCCAGATAAACATATTTAGGGGATTAGGTTCAGGCTGAAAGGAGACTTCAGTTACAAGCTAAGAAACCACCCCCCTGCTACCTGCTTGTTTCCTGTGCTCAGGGATGGAGGACTCTGTACGCCTTCTGTAAAGGATCAGGACAAACAACTACTTAATTCCTTGCATTATTAACGTTCTCCCAAACTAAAAAACCTAAAACACTGCCTTTGACTATCTAAGTTGAGAGGTTGTATCGGTGATAATTGACATCATCAGGTCTACCACATGCAGGGTTCCAGGGATTCTACATTGTTTTCTACATTGATTCATTAAATTACTTTTTGCAGCATTCTAAAACGGATCCGTTCCCTTCAATGCTGAAACTGAAATAATTGTTGAACCAGAAAAAAGACTTAAAGAACCTAAGGCTTCCGTTGTGAATACGAAGCCATCGATCCAGGAAGGGTGTATCTCCCGCTATGAAACAAGTTTAACATCAAACCTGCAGAATAATTTAATTTTGGCCCTTAACAGAAATCACTTGGACTCACACCAAAGAAAGAGGGACTACACAGAGCATCTGCATACCTAGGTTTGTTAAGTAGCAAAATAGAAAACATTCTTTTCTCAAATGCTGAACAGCTTCCCATCTTGAATTTTCCTGCAACTACCGAGCCAAAAACAAAGTAACATTTTCTTTCTTGTTTTTATTCTCCATAGATAAGAACTTGTATATATATATATATATATATAACCAAACCAATGTTTGTTGTCATAGGTCTTAGAATTAGGAACTCTATCGAAATCATCTGGAGATGAAAAAAAGTCACTTGAGAGAACAGACTGAGAACAAGAACACAATCCCATTACTTGAAACTGAATGGTGGTGCTTTTGTTTATTTATTTTTACATAAATCACTGATCTAAATAGCTCAAAACCAACAGAATGATCATCGCTAATGGCATTTTCCCTCAAACCTGCACTCATCTTTCCATAAAATCACATTACACTACTAATAAAGATATTAATGCCTAGAGCAGGTTTTATTAAAACACCTCTTGTCTTTGTTTATTGAGAAACATTTCCCCTTATGTATCTTCAAAAACAACTGCACTGTATTTAAAACACCACTTGATTCTCACAGATTTCCCCCAGAGTTGTTCCTCACAGCATAGTCAAAGTCCTGGAAATTCACTACTGAGTTTTATGCTTCTGATAAGCACCTCAGTAATGTGGTACCCAGAGAAGAAATCAGAAAGTCAAAAAAACCCAATGATGCAAAACTAACTGTGACTTTGATTACAATCTTTTCAGGTGCTAATATATCTTCTCTTCCACTTTAATTTCTATTATTTATTAGCAGAGGTTGGTGCTGCGTTACGGAAACGCACAATAAATACGTGCATTTCACTGAAATAATTCAAAGTTCAAAGCATTTTCAGGTGATTTCGCTTTAGAGCATTACCACACATTGCAGGAGCTACAACAGTTATTCACAAACTTCTATTAAATATGCACTACTACAGCTTTGTAACTACTGACTTGGTTTCTTTTGTCTTAAGCACAATGATAACAGTTATTTCTTCCGTTGCAGTTTTGCTTTTGCTCAGCCTTTGACAGATCGCTTACAACTTCACCAGGCGTCAACCATCAAGAACTTGTCTGGCAGAAGCTTTCGAATGTCAGTCTCTTGAATATCACAGAACAAAAATGATGGCTTTTAAACTGGTAATAAATAACTAAACCCCTACCCAGACATACGTTCTAGCCTCAAAGGATGCTAAATATTAGCAATGATGCAGAAATATTATTCCTCCTGTTTTCAAACAGACTGCCATGAAGCAAGCAGAGCCACGAGGACAAAAACCTCTACCTCAGAATAAACCCCTCACAATTAGCCAGGGACCTAAGAAGGTTAACTACAAAGCTAAAGAAATAATTAGGAACAGATTTGCATTACTGAGACACCACAGGCTACCAAAAGTTCACTCAACAATGTAAAAAATATATATATATTCCTGAAATGATTTTAGTATCCAGTAACCTCTCCTCAGTTTCATCCAAGCCAGGTTTCGACAAAGAATTCTCAGAATAGCTTAAGGTCTTCACCCATCACTGAAGGATTCTAAGGTGTTCATGCAAGCCTATGAACTGCAAATGAAGCACTTCCTCTCAACGCGACTCATTACTTCAACAGATTTTCTCCCCTCACAAGTGATTTATCTTGAACCTAATTTTTCTTTCATTCATATAAGGTGTACAAGACACATTAAGATCACAATAGCTTTAAAAGCTGTAATAGGTGTACGTATTCTTCACTTCTATTCTTCAGTTTACAGCCCTGAGCTGAAATGGGAAGAAGAGACCAAATTTTAACTCAGACGTATCTGAACAGTAGGCTTTTCCCATAATGACTGTCTGTTTTGCGCAGCTTTTTAACAGGATAAAACAGATGAGATTGCTTGACTCCTTATGGGAACTCAAAGGCAACCTTACCAATTCACTTAGGAACAAGGAAATTAAAAATTATCATCATCGCTATCACCTACAGTGAGTAATTTATCATTCTTGCTCTTCACTAGTATCATGTTCCGACAGTGAGCGGCTACAACAAACACAATTAGACAGCTGGCCACAGAAATGGGAGATAATGCGCTTTTGATGGAGTTTATCCAAGCATGGAGATGGAACGTTTGTAATCCACGCGGTAGAACTGCTGCTGCCTTTTTATCATAGTAAAAAAGTAAAAAAATACTTGCAACTAAAAAGAATATATATATATATATATATATATTTGAAAAAGGAATACAAATCTGGACATTGCTGAAGAAAAGATTACCAATAACCGAGCAGATCATAAGGCCAAATCCTCCTTTGTAACAGGGTATCGTGGTCTTTCCTTTGAACAGGCATCAGACACTCAAGGTGTGTTTTGCAGCAGTACCCAAAGCCAGACTTCCAACTCACAACTAAAAAAATGTCTTTCCTCACTTGAGATTTAGATGCTAATGCTCACTTTTAGCTTCCAAGTGCAAGACTGAGCATTATGGGACTGAATTGCCTAACATAGGAGGAAAATCTACCTTTAAGTCTAACTCAAAACAATTTTCAAAGCAACTTAATTTCCTTTTTCTCCTGAAGGTTTTAATACATCAGTCACGTCCCGTGCTTCATTACCCTTCTTTCACTCCCTTCCTCCCTCCAACTTCTAATACACATCCCCTGCTCTTTGACAACATCTCCCGGGAGCAATGAAGAGATACTGCCACTTTCTTCCCGAGGGATATTGTTATTCAGCTAGGAAAGATCAAGCACGATGGACTCACAGGGGAAACACTCGCAAACAAAAGAGTAAGTTTGTCAAATTGATTTCTACACCGAGGGTAATCACCATTATATTTTATCTCAAAAGCACACACAGTGATCAACTCAGAATACAATTAATGCAATATTTTCCCAGCAGCATCTACTAACTGATATTAGCCAGATGTCTCATTAAAATCAGCAGTGACAAACCCTAATTCATTACCGCGAAAATACACTTTCGCAGACTAATTAAATTTATTTCTGGCAATTATCTTTGTAAGACTGAAATAAAACCAACGTGCACTCAAAAATGCTTTGAGTCTATCAAATACAACGATTCCAAACAACTGCTTCACGCTTTTATTATCTTCAGCCTTTGAAATCTTACTACTTCTAGGACACCGCTAGGATACCACCAAGAACAGAGTGTTAAGTGGCAAACCATGGGAATAAATATGAATACTTGCTCTGAGGAAAGCTTAGACTCCTCCCACCCCAAAATAACTCCTGAAACAGTAAGCACCACATACAAACAATTCAAAAGAACCAAGTATGAATAAACTAAGAAGAGGTCAATTTCTCTGTTGAGGCTGAAAGTAAACGATTTCAGATAGTACCTACTAAAGGGGAAAAAAAAACAGAGAAGAAACCAAGGTGAAACTTGAGAGATATTAAACATCTCACCACTGAAATCAGAAGGGCTGCCTCTCCTGGAGGTCCTTAGGGTGCACCAAGTCATAATGAAAGTAAATGCACTAATTAGTTGGTAAAGAGACTGCATTATTAGTTTGATTCCTGTCAATTTTTACTACTTAACGTCTGTCACCACAGAAATGGAAACCGGTTGATGGGAAGAAGCAGCAGACTGCCAGCTAAAAGTTAATTTCTTCAATGATTAGCACCACGTTGCAAGCTGCAACCGGCTGAGGCTGTAATTCCTTGCTCTGGATACTTGCTACATTACCCCTCAATGGTGCACGCTCCTGCAAAAACAACTTTAGCAAAAGCAACAATGCTTGCCATGCTGCTGATACATCTCTAAAGAATAATGCCTACTGTGCACCCACTGTACTATCTCGGAATAATGCAATGTGCAAACCCACACGCCATAGTCCAAATAACAGTGCAAACCAGTAACTGATCTACTGTAGGATTCACAAAAGTATTAATATATACCAGTGCACCTAACCTTTTCAGGCATTTGGCTTTTAAAGACAAGCTAAAGTAGCAGTCAAAGTCTTGAGAATAGAATAATGCTGGCCTGCATTTTGCACTGTTGCTGATAGCAGCACTAGGACAGGCTAAGGACAATCAAAAGTGTTTTCACACTCGTACAACAGAGAAAAGGCTGAGAACAAGCTACTTGGAAATGAACTTCAGGTTGGAAACTGAAGAACAAAAGATGCAAAGCACACAAGGACGGATTTTCCAACTGTGATTTCTGTGAAATTTGTTTTGTAAACAGGGGTAATAAGCTTTAAATGCCTGAATTTAAAAATATATATATATATATAGAAAAACCCAGCACAGTTAAGTACAAAAAGCTAGAATTTGAGGGATTACAAACAACTTTCTTTTTCTGCTTCACCAATGGCAGACCACGCCTGACCAATCCGGTGGCCTTCTATGATGCTGTGATGGTGTTGGTGGATGGGGGAAGGGTGATAGATGTCACCTACCTGGACTTCTGCAAAGCCTTTGACATGGTCCCTCACCACATCCTTCTCTCTAAATTGGAGAGGTATGGATATGAAGGACGGACTGTTCATGGTGAATTAGGAATTGGTTGGCTGGATGCAGCCAAAGGGTTGTTATCAATGGTTCGGTGTCAGGGTGGAGGCTGGTCACAAGCGGTGTCCCTCAGGGGTCGGTCTTGGGACCGGTGCTCTTCAGCATCTTCATCGACGACAGACGATGGCATCGAGTGCACCCTCAGCAAGTTTGCAGATGACACGAAGCTGAGTGGTGCAGCCGATACATTGGAAGGAAGGGAAGCCATCCACAGGCACCTGGACAGGCTGAAGAAGTGGGACCACGAAAACCTGATAAAGTTCAATAAGGCCAAGAGCAGGGTGCTGCACTTGGGTGGGGGCAAGCCCAGGTGTTTATACAGACTGGGCAAAGAACCCGTTGAGAGCAGCCCTGCGGAGAAGGACTTGGGGACCCTGGTGGACGAGAAGCTGGACATGAGCCAGCAGTGTGCACTTGCAGCCCAGAAGACCAACTGCGTTCTGGGCTGCATTAAAAAGGAGTGGCCAGCAGGGAGAGGGAGGTGATTGTCCCCCTCTACTCAGCTCTTGCGAGGCCCCACCTGCAGTACTGCGTCCAGGCCTGGGGTCCCCAATACAGGAAGGATGTGGAGCTCTTGGAATGGGTCCAGAGAAAGGCCACTAAGATGATCAGAGGGCTGGAGCCTTCTCCTATGAGGAAAGGTTGAGGGAACTGGGATTGTTTAGCCTGGAGAAGAGAAGGCTCTGGGGAAACCTCACGGTGGCCTTCCAGTACTTGAAGGGAACATAGAAACAGGAGAGGGAACGGCTGTTCACAAAGGCAGATAGTGACAGGACAAAGGGGAATGGTTTTAAACTGAGACAGGGAGGTTTAGGTCAGATATTAGGAGATTTCTCACTCAGAGGGTGGTGACACACTGGAACAGGTTGCCCAAGGAGGCTGTGGATGCCCCATCCCTGGAGGCATTCAAGGCCAGGCTGGCTGTGGCTCCGGGCAGCCTGGTCTAGTGGTTGGTGACCCTGCACATAGCAGGGGGGTTGAAACTGGATGATGAGTGTGGTCCTTTTCAACCCAGGCCATTCTATGGTTCTATGTTTATGATTCTATGTTTATGATTCTGTGTATACACAAAAAGCAGATGCAAACCAGTAAAACATGAAAAGTGATTTTCAAAGGACAAATTGCAATCCTAAAGCACCTCCCGCAAAATTCTCAAGATAAATAATGGACTCGTATTGTTCATTTGCTGCAAGGTTAGGCAACCTGATATGATGGATGAACTGTCAACCCCCACCTAAACTTCTACAATTCATCATAGAAAGAGTGGAAGTTTCTCCGTAAGTGTCAATAAACTTAAATGATGAAGAACAAAATACTTTACAGAGTTCTGACCGGTTTTTAAAACCTGCATTCACTGCAAAATTTCAGACACGCCATTCTTCCACCTGCTCCCTCACCTTCTCCCCAGGAGCCACAAAATTCAGGTATCTGAATTGTATCTGGATTTTCACGTTAGCGATCCATTTGTCAGGAGAACAGAACTGAAACAAAGTTTTTGTAAACGCCTATTGCTAGGGAACAAAATGATTCATGCACCAAATTCACATGCACCCTGCCGTACGGCAACTGTGGTGACAAATGCAGCAGTGTGAAATAACAGGCGGACCCATGCAAAACCAGTTCAACTTGGGCATCCAAGACAACGTTGTGGGTTTGTTTTATTTTTCTTTACACAGAAAAATATTCTGTGTGTCTGTGTCAGAGGAAGCCCACATCTCTGACTCCCATACACACGCAACGTGTAAATTCTCTATCTGTACTTCATCTTTACCCTGACTGCACTGCCTCCATCCCCCATACCTCCTCCTCAGCTGCACATCTAGAAACGTCTCTACAAAGTCTAAGCATCTTTCTAAGTTTAAGCTTCTTGCAAATCCAAATCAACAATATAAAACAAAGTAATTGGAGTCTACTTTTGTCTTACAGGACAGAAAGGACTGCAGGAGGATCAGTACAACTCTGGGCCCATATAACCACCTTCATATCCATACCTCTCTAGTTTAGAGAGAAGGATGTGGTGAGGGACCACATCAAAGGCTTCGCAGAAATCCAGGTAGATGACATCCATCCCCCCTTCCCCCGTCCACTGACGCCATCACTCTATCATAGAAGGCCACCGGATTGGTAAGGCAAGATCTGCCCTTGGTGAAGCCATGCTGGCTGTCTCGAATCACCTCTTTGTCTCATATGTGCCTTAACACAGCTTCTAAAGAGACCTGCTCCACGATCTCGCCAGGCACAGAGATGAGGCTCACCAGCCTGCAGTTCCCCAGGTCTTCCTTTCTCCCTTTCTTAAAAATAGGAGTAATGTTTCCCTTTTTCCAGTCACCGGGGACTTCACCAGACAGCTGTGATTTTTCAAATATGGAGAGCAGCTCGGCAACGACATCAGCCATCTCTTTAAGAACCCCTAGGACGGATTTTATCCAGTCCCATGGGCTTATATATGTACAATTGCTCGGACTCGCTCCACTGTTACAGTGGGACAGGAACTACTCCCCACACCCTCACACAGAGGCTCAGGGTCCTGGCAGACATGGGAAGCCTGACCAACCACCTGGCAAAGACTGAGGCAAAGCACTCATTGAGTACCTCAGCTTTTTCTATGTCTGAGGAAGCCAGCTCCCCATTACCTTTCATCAGAGGGGGAACGGTCCCCTTGGCCTGTCTCCTCCTGCCCATGTGCCTGTAGAACCCCTTCTTGTTATCTTTCACACCCCTCGCCAAGTTGAGTTCCATCTGCGCCCTGCCTATCCTAACCCTATCTCTACACAACAGCACTGCATTCCTCCTAGGCTCCACAACCCTGCTTCCACTTGCTGTACATTATACTTCTCTTCCTCATACTGTACTAAGTCATCATTCTACAGGAGTTTAAACTCTCTCTAGAAAAAGGGCTATGTCATACCTCTGTAATGCAGAAATTGAAGTTTCAAGGCATGGAATAATGAAAATTGAAGGTTAATTTCAGACAGTGCATTAATTAAAGGTTCTATTGACCGTATAAAAAAAACAATTAAAATTGTCTTACTGTACACTTTGTGCTTGTTCTGATTGTTAGGGTGAATTCTGATGAGAATTCTAAGTCAGGAGTAGATGCAGTATTACAGTCAATATGCTGTTGAAAGGAATAAAACAATTCTGTCAGTAACAATACTTAATAGAAACTGAGATACCTCATTGGATGATCTTGACAGGTTGTTCAGTTACTTTCACGTACAGACAGTCTCTAAGGGGCAATATTAACATGGCTTTCTAAAAGTAGGAAGAGCCAACTATACACGCACACTGACCAAGTACCTAAAAATCCCCTCTCCCAGATGTCAAATTGAAGAGACAGTGAGGAGTATTAGTTTGTTACTAGGTACTGTAGCTCACCGCATTCAAGAAAGTTGCTTTTAGGTAATGCTGACAGCTTCCCATAGCTGACATTAAGCATCATTCACAGTCATACATATGGGTATCCTGAGCAGCACCTTGGGCAATCTGGGCCAACGTTCCATCACCCTCTCAGTAAAAACTAATAAATTCATATATTTAAGCGGAATCGCATCCCTGCGTGATAGATTCAGCTCTCTTCACCCTCTTGGTGGTCCATCGCTAGACTTCAAGCACACCCAGCTTGCCTGGGCACTGAGGAGCCAGGACTGGGCCTGGTGCTCTACCATCAGGCTCTCCCCAGGACTGAGGAGAAGATTCGGCTTCCCTCCCTTGATTTGCTGGCAGCAGCCTTCTAGTGCAGACTGCAAGGCTGTCATCTGACAGCCTTTGCTGCAAGAGGGTATGGTGCTGGTCAGCTCAGGCCTAATCAGGACACCCAATTGCATTTCTGCAAAGCTGCTTTTCAGCCAGTAGGTCCCAGTCTGCACTGGTGTAGGGGTTATTCCTTCCCACTGCAGAACTTTGCACTGTCCTCTGTTGAACTGCACAGGACTCCCACTGGCTCCTTCCTGCAGCTTACAAAGGCCCTGGTGAACAGCAGCACAACCATGGGAGCATCAGAACGTGAAGTAGGTGTGACGGAGGAGAAGGAATACAGGAAGCAAAGAACAGCTTCTGTGTATTCAAACAGGCACAGAACAACAGCATCCAGGATGATGATACTGTCAGATCCAATTGCAACCTGCATTTCAAAGTCTTCATTTATTTTTTTTAATATAAGTATCAAATACTAGAAGTTAAAAAAACACCTGTTTTCAGTTAATAAAAAAAAAAAATCCATCACAAGTAGCACCGTAAGAATTTCCTTAGTTTATATACTCGGCTAACATGCTTTATCCAGGAATGCCATATCCTGTTGACACAAAGCATTTCATACATTATTAGCCCATTTTTCTTTATGTTGCATTGTCTTTCTTTAGGGAATATTTTTCCTCCTGAAAATTACATTATGAACCATTCAAAACAAGAACTAGCTAGTATGAGAAAGCACATTGAGATACTGTCCGTAATAAGCTCATGATGAATTGGAACATTTTTAATCCTTCCCTCAAAAATACCATCTATTTGTTCTGTGGAATGGCTATTGATTACAACAATTTACCTATAAGGCCGCTGTTGCTCAACTCATTAATTTTACAATTTTGTACTGTAATTCCAAGCAATCCAGCACACGCACTGACTTGAGTCTATTTTAAAAACCATGATTGTTACTGAAATAAGTAAGCACAAAACCACTAAGCAGAACCATTACGTTAAATGCTGTACAATGGGAAAGTTTGCTAAGCCCATGCAACTGTGCTGGCCAGTGACTGCTCGTAATTGCATATAAATTAAAAGGGACACGTATACTGACTGTGAACGTAGATTGGTAAAAACAAGCTCAGTTAACAAAATCTAAGACAACTGTAATGACCACCAACTACAAGGAAAGAACCCTAAAGTTAAAAAATAAAACAAAAACGAAGAGATGTATAAGAAGGTAAAAATTACTTATTCCCAGGTATTTATACAATCTGGGAGAAACCCTTGAGAGCAGCCCAGCAGAGAAGGACTCGGGGACCCTGGTGGATGAGAAGCTGGACATTAGCCAGCAACGTACGCTTGCAGCCCAGAAGGCCAACTATATCCTGGGCTCCATTAGAAAAGGAGTGGCCAGAAGGGAGAGGGAGGTGATTGTCCCCCTCTACTCAGCTCAAAAGTACGTTGGATTTTTTTTGTTTGTTTTTAGTTTCCACTTCAGTTATGCAACTTATAACTTACTGAAATGCAAGTAAATTCCATTTTTGATAGAGGAAAACATCATGGTTAGATGGTTCTACCCTACAAGACCTCTTTATGGTCTTGTTTAAAAGCTGAAAGAAGAACAATAAATACAGTCATACAGTCTTAACATCAAGAACCTTATAGCATTTATATCATCTTTGATATCCCAAAGTGCGTCTACATACCTATTCTTTTCCCCACAAATAATAAACTGAAACTTCTAATCTGACTACTAAATATTAAGAAGGATTGGGTACAGTACCTTAATGATGCTGGTTTCAGATATAAGAGTGCTTGGATCCAGCACCTCCACAACAGCTTCTGGAATTACAGCTTTCTTCATGCAAGACATGTCAAAGCCATATACATCCTCCCAGAAAAGTAGCTTTTCTTTATGTTTATTCATATCTCCTACAGCTATTAGACTAATGGTGCAAATGTCAGGATAAACTGTAACGACAACAAACAGATGAGTGAAACTTCATTTTTAGGCATGCATAATTCCTTTTCTAAGTGATTAACATTTAAAAAGACAACAACTTTTTTCAGTTCTTAGGCAAGACTTTTTCTACTGCTTTCTCTTATGATTATGTCCACAGAGGAGACTAGACACTTTCCCCACGCTATACTGGTAACAGTATTTACACCTCAGGAGAAGGTCTCTTTCAGTTGAATCCCATTGCCAGGATGCAAGTGGAAATTTTCATGTTTGACGAAAAGATTTTAGAACATCCCATTCTGGCTTCTATACAGAGACCGCCCTGAAACATACATAATAATTCCTAGATAGATGCCCAAAGGAAAATTCAGATGAGAAATCTGCAGTAACAAGAAAAGGCCTTATTTTCAGAGAAGAGCAAATACTCAGGTACCTTATTGTGTTCAGCTGATATACGCTTTACAATCTAAAAATGACTTCCAGGTACCCAAAAATAAGAGAAACTACTTCTATCTGTATCCAAACAGTATGACAGGAACCCAAGTGACAGAAGACAACCTCCTCACCCATTCTTCCCCCCAGTTTTAGGTGGATACCCATCATTCTTGCATTATCTTCACATTTGTGCTCTCCTTCTTGCAAGAATGTTTTCAGAACACCCGTGTATTCACAGCTTTTCCAAACAGTAGTGGAAAGCCGATATCTGCCATTTTAAGAGCTTCCTACAGGAAAGATAATCAATTCCTTACCCACTACTGATTGGAAAAGACAGACAGAGCAGCTGCTATAAATATGGCTGTCTGCAGTGTTACCGAATACTAAGAGAAGCTCATTTTAAAGCTTGTATTAAGTTAGGCTTCTTTCCACAAACAAAATTCCCATTTCCCGTTAGAGCTTTAAAGGTTTCCACATCACACAAGTTAATTTTTTTTTTTTTTATCTGGCTTTAGAGCAAAATGCTTCTTATTAAGCACCTGATTTCTTATTTTTATTTCTTACTGATACATCGATGTGACAGTGTTAATGAAACTAAAGCTAAGTTTCTCTTTTCCTCGCCAAAAAAAATAATCTAGTGAACTGTAAAATTAATTCCGTCTTCAGCTCTGCTTGAAATTGTAGCTTATCCAAATGAGCATGGGGGGAAAGCACTGGTCAGAAAGGCAGTACTTACTTTGCCTTGTAAAATATTGAGGATAGAAATAGTAAACTGGAATTATCCTGTTACACTGTGAGAGTATGTTTCACCTACCAGAAAAAAAATCTTTTACACGTTATCAAGATGGCTGTTCTTTAAAGAAGCTATTTTTCATATGGAGAGATTAAAATAGAGCAAACAATCACACGTACATTTTGATCTGCTAGCTTATGCAAAATATGGGCGCTGTCATTTTTCTCAAATGCTGACTAAAACAGAATAATAAATCAAAATCAGCAAGCTTAAACTAGAATGGCATTGGTAAACTACCATCCTCACCTGCAGAGGAGAGCTGAAAACAGAAGGTTGTTCCATGAACAGCCTACAGTTAACTGAGCAGTAAGAAGGCAATTCGATGAGTATCAAAACAGGGAGACGTTCAAACTGCCTTGTTTGAAACGAGTCATTTGATTCGGCACACCTGACAGCTGTCACACATGCCCAAAAAAAAATCAACATCTGGTTGTAGAAGCATCTGAATGTAGCTTCTAGAACTATCAATAAGGGATTCATACTTCTCAAAGCTTTCACACTGCTGCTTACTAGTGTGAGAACTGCATTGCATGCTTTATCTCCAAGCATTCCAAAGCTCTAAGAGCAACCACGGACACTCCAAAAATTAAAAGACAGCATGACACCACAACATTAAGTGACCACAGGATGCAAGGAATGCAGTGAGAGCATACAAAAGGGGTGAAAAAGGACCCAGATACTGAGAAAATAATTGTAAAGATGTAGAGAAACCACATACAAAAATGACAGTGAAAAATGATGACCTGTTCTATAACATTCCTTCCTTAGACTGGCTCACATTTCCAGCACGTTCTGTTAAGGCAAAAGGCTTACTAAGCCTATCAAGTGTGAAATATTTCAGTGGGACCATGATCAGATTTTATTCAATCTCTCTATCTGCACGACAAATCCTTCAATCAGCAGTGGAACTTCTTTGATCACATCAAGTGCAAGCAAAAAAAAAAAGAAAAGCAAAGAGGTAAACACCGCTGCCTGAGCCTAATTTAATTGATAGGTTTTGTTTATTCCATCAACAGAATAACAACAGCAGTAGACTAAGCCTGTTCTGACTTCAGAAAAATAAATCCGAGCTCCATAAAGAAGACATGGATAAAAGACTACAGTGATACATCAAGTGCTAAATTTGCAATCCCAGTCACATCCATAAGCACACGCTGTATTCAAGTTTGATTGGGAATGTACACGTTATCCAAGTATCAGCCTAAATCATGCAAAAGCAGTAGTTTTGTCAAGGTTTTAAAAACACCTGCTTCAAGCTGCGTTTCAACCATTATCCCTGATCCTCCAAAAGTCTCCTGCTTTTCCTGCAGCTTTCTAACACCTTCCTGTGCAGTCTTGACAGAGCTGTCATTTTCTCTCCTGATGGAGGCTATGATTCGATAATTATTCCTTCTCAAAGATGAGCTGACCAAAATGCTGACTGGACAAAAGCACATGCTCCACAATGCTCTCAGATTCATCGCTTCAACATCTGTGTCCTTCTCGACTCAGTGCCTTGAAGTCATCTGTCACTACTAGCAGCTCACGTGGTGAGCGGTACACAATGGGAAATCCTTTGTCCCTTAGCAATGCCTCGCAAATTTCAGGACACTGAAGGGTAAGACAGTAGTCCCCTGACATGCAGAAATCCTTCCAAGTGCTTACACCATCTTTTTTTATATGAACAAGCAAACAGCATCATATTCTGAACTATACCTTCCTTGCCTATGTCACTCCTAACTGACGTGCACTGTGCTCAAGTACATGGAAAAAATATGCACTCAAGCAAATAAACAGCTTTAGAGAACGAACAGATGGGTCACAGGCAGCAAGAATTTTATGTTCCCAAATAAAGCTGTACTGTACGCATTACCCTAGACAGTTTGGCATAATCCTTCTCAGTACGCCAATAGGCTAAACTGAAATAACCATGATATGACTGACTGGACGCACATCTGGGAATTTGGATTCTCTTCCTGCCTCAGTCACTGAAGGATTTGGCCAAATCACAGTAGCTCCTACTGCTTTTCTCAGCTTGCAAACAGGCCCTATAAATAACCGCTTTGGCTCAATAACGCTAAGAGGCTTCAGACAGAATTAATCGTTACGGCAGAGCTCAGGAGTTTCTCCGTTAAGACGTTAAGTTCAGGATGAGCTCTCTGTTTCAGCTCATTCAAATCTGGGTGCGCCCACACTGCTGCTGCTGTACATCTATGCTGCAGAAGCACCAGTTTTGTTAAGCTGATGGTTGAGCAATTTCAGCACGCATCTTGGGCACAGCCATTCACCTGCTATGCAAACTGGCAGAGCAGTAACAGTAAGCATCTAAAGGAAACAGCATTTCTGTTTAAAACCTGACAGTACCAGTCTGGTACTGGAATACCGTACACCTAGCCAAAAGAGTCAGCTGAGAACCCAAGATCATTCTGAGACCACAAAGGTTAAGTGTGCTACAAAACCATCACACCCTCCCTCTCTCAAAGGGAAACTGTTGAAGCTCAAGCCACTAGCAAATATGCCAACAATACAGAAAGATCCGAGAGAACAAGATGCTATTACAGTTTCTACAGAGGTCAACAATTTCTGGCTCTATTCAGAAGGCTGTGGAAGTACTGGCTAAGCATAATGTGCTTCCTTACTATTTTAGAAGATGCCCTCAAATTTAATAATTACTCCGTGATGTGAAATGATTGGCAAATACCTACACAGAGCACATCACAACTGCACTCCATATCTGGCTGAAAGGAAAAATGCTTTTATTCTGTGCCAAGTTGTTCAAGTGGCTTCTATTTTAACCACACGAACATTCATCTCAACCAAACGCTAAACAACCGCATAAAAAAACCGCTTCTCTTCTTCTGCACACTGTAGCATACAAAAGCTCACTGCAACCAAAGCGAAGCACTGCAGTGAGCCCTGTTACACAGTCATTAATCCAATCATTAAGGCAGCGTAGTGAAACTAACTATGCGCATGGTTAGCACAACAGGGGGAAAAAAAAAAACCCAGACTGATGACTACGATTGAAAAGGTCAATATGAAATACAATACTGACAAAGGAATCAACCGAAAAGAGCAAAGCATACGTAGAACACAAGATTGCACCGCATGCGTACTAAATACTTAGGGGCATTGAAACATTGCTTAAGATGATGCTATCTAATTTACTTAAAAGGATAAAAGAACTCTTTTTCAAAAAGAAATATTTTTCTTCTGTCACTTCCCCACCTCTCCAAGCAAGAAGTATATTCCTGCTGGCACAGGATAACCATTCTGAACAGAAACAAAGGAACTCCATTCCTGGATTCATGATTTTGAGCGTATGAAACCACGTCTTCCCCACCCTCCCACTGTCCTAGAAAGCACCCTATCCACTCATCCTTTAATTCATCATCATGAATTCTTCATCTTAGATGTACCTTACTCAAACGGGACTACATCTTAAAGAATCAAACTGTAGTTTTGTAGAAAGCGATATTTAGAGAAAGGAAAACAGATGCAAGCTTTTCTCATTGTTGCTGTTTAGCTTCATGTATTTTGAAAGGTTTTAAACCCAGTGGCCTAATTCAATTAAAAGACTCGTACATCTGTATTTGTCCAGATAGGCAACATTCATTCTTCAAATCAGAGTATCTGAGGAAAAAAAAACAACTATGAGCATTCCTCATTTAAGTATTATAGCTTGAGGTTACCATCCAAATCCTTCAATTAAGGAAAATAATACCTCAAAACATAAAAATGTACTCTTAAAATGAAGTTTATTTGCCAGTGTGTTTTTTCCTTCCCCATCTGCAGGGGTATGTGTGGAAAGAAGTAGGGAGGAAAAAACGTAGGCTGTGTTTAAGAATAAATAACCCCCTTCAAATCTTAAAAACACCATTAACGTGAGACCTTGATACCCCACCTAATGCTCTTCTACTATCCACACAGTAAATTAATGCCTTGAAGCTCGTGCTAATGGAAACATTTTTCATTTAGACTGGCAACTTTCTCATTCATGCATAGCTTATTCCGAGTCTCTGAGTTAATTTAGTTTTCCCTCAGAGCTAAATTTATTAGAAGAATTATGCACACCAACCTGAGCCTCCCTCTGCCAGGTACCTGTCCTTTGCATAGATGACAGAATCCAGCATAGACTCAAAGAGAAGGAAATAACCCTGTATGCACACAAGGGAAAGAATTTTACAAGTCATTACAGTTCTCGTTTAGCATATTTAATAAGTATACAGACAGACTTAGCAACGCAGTTTAAGATCTTTACGTGTCCACGCTCCCTGCTAAGAACCAACACCTAGAGAATTTCTCAATAGCGCCATTACTTACACATACCTTAACATCTAATAAATCAACAAACCGTAGGCAATAAATACCCACCTACGCCAATTACTTGAGTTCCAAAATGTCAAATTCACCTTAAATCCCACATGAAAAGCTTTAAGTATTATTTTATAGTAATAACTCACAACAAGAAATTCCTTTCCTAATGAGAACAGCCAGCAGCATTCAAACTACCGCAACCTGGGAAATTATTGAAACACAAAAGGAATGCATCCTCCGCCTCTTGACATTCGCAGCCTAATGGCACCCTGTCCCAGACTGGGCAATGCTCAGAAAGATAGGTGGAGATGAATCACACTGCAAAGACACAGATTCTCTGAATGGTCTACGTCATATAGCAACACCTGAACTTAAAATGATCTCAGGATAAAATTCCTGAGCACGACACGCGCTTCGTTTTTTGGCGCTACAGTTCATTTCAGAGCAGGCTGTAGTCTACAGTATAGACTAAAGCAGACAGCGCCACTCTAGTTCAAGCAGAGCGGCTTACTGTAAATGATCCAGATTTTCAGTCAGGCATTTTCTGAACACGCGAGACAGAGAAAAGCGTTACATACAATTAATACTTCAATTAAAACAGCAAACTGCAACTACTTCTAAGTCAATTCCAATTTTCAAAGAGACGTACAGCCAGAAGTTTTACTACCATCCTATCTCCAAGTCGGAATACGATCCCTGCTGAACAGTGCAACCCATTTCATTCACATCCTTATGACATCCAATAAACTCAGACAAATCCAACCGGGACGCACTTGGCTTTTTCACTTCAAGCAAAATCCTTATTTTTGCTCATAACACAGCTGCTTGATTTGTACAGATTGACTGACAACAGGGAAGAACAAAAAAAGTCAGTGGAAAGTCCAGATTCCAGACTTGCAGTCCCACAAGCCCAAACATCAGGAACCAAACAAACCTGTGAAGACTGTTTTCCCCTCATATTTCCTACAGTTCTGTACTTCTTCAGCCACTGTTGTTTTTGCTTTTTTGTTCAGTCAAAGAACAGTTGGAAAACTACAGGAATGTCCTTTTCTCATCCTGTTCCTTCTGAGGACAGAGCTCCACTGGATGCTTTTCATCCAAATGCTGCCCTCTCTTCCAATTCATTACCTAACTTTTACAAAACCCTTAGAGTAAAGCCCAGAATGAACATTGCTGCTTTGTGAGCAACATGATCTTTCGTAAGCTTTGCAAAATGGTTGGAAAGGCCAGGAGCTCCTACTGCATCAGACTATTTTATGCTTCCAGCAAGCCGAAAGCACAGACTGGAACCACAGATCTCTTCTTGCAGTTCTAAAAATACAATGCATTTGGCTCACAGGAATTCTTTTCAGATGCTTTGAAATGAAAATGTGACCTCAAGGACAAATCTTACGAACAGTTAACACCAGCAGTCAGTGAGTTACAAAGCAACATCTTCACGGATACACTCTTTGCTTATCTCTTCCCATCTGAAATGTACATTATCTACAATATCTGGAAGATGCACCTTCCAATGAGCGATACAATGAAATTCTCACAGCCCTTCTCCCAAACCCTTCCACTCTGGCACTGCTGTTGTTTTTCCCCCCTTATCCGCAGTTCCATATAGCAGCCTTGCAAATTGCATAAACGGCCAGTGGTACCGAATCAAGTCATTTATTACTTACACCAAAACATTTTGCTCTGTGTGCTGTGTTCATCTGCAGTGTAATTTAGAATGTAATTTCACAGGCTGCTGCCTCACCTGTAGGGGTGCGATCTGGATAGAGAACTGTACCTGTTTTCTCCCCATGATGCTGTGGGGCAACATTCTTGCTTCCGTGTCTCAACCTCAAAAATGCTCAGTGTCCTATGTTTTTTTCCTTCAGTATATAATCGCATCCTCAAGATTAATGAGTACAAAGATGTCTAGGATACAAAGCTGTGAGCAGAATACTAACAATTTTATCTTGCTACTGGCTGAGCTAAATAGGCATAAAAGATGTCTTATATGTCCCTTATATCCATACCTTGCATTTTGTAACAGGACTGTAAAACAGTCCCAGAACTCTGACAGCTTAGTATCCTGTATTGTTACATTTCCTTTATTATTTAAATAGATCACATCATCCTAGGGTTTATTTTCATTTTAAATTCAATACTTCAGAAGTATAAGCAGCTTTTTCATTGGTGAAATCCAGATATATCCAAAAAGTGGTATTAGCATGCTTAGAACAGCAGAAATGACTAGAACTTTTACTACAGCAGAGAAAAAAACACACGCAGCAAACACAGAACCGAGAAACAATATTTACCTACTCGACTAAGAGTTGCTGTTTTCCTTCTTTTCTCAAAGATGAACTTTATTACTTTCTGTAATATAAGTGCAACTGGTCTCGTATTCCACATTCTGCGAGACTCAACACTGCATACGTGATAAGATGAAAGGCGCCTACCAAACCACTGCCTCAGAAACCTGTCAGTGTAAAACGAGTTCTCTTTTTTTTCTTTAAGTAAGTTTTTAACTACAAGGGTTCTATCAGACCGCAGAATGCAACAAGCTACAGAAGGCACACAGAACACATCAGTCAGTGGATTCCAGTATACAAAATGAAATGTCATCTTGCATGAACAGACACACACAACTGATGGAGTCCGCTCCACTTTGTTAAAACCACCTTTCGTTCTACAGGAAGCTGTGGCACGTTTAAATGGGAAGCAGCAGCTACGTGGGATCTCTTCCGCGTGACCTGCTGCAGCATCATTACCCTCGTACTGCCTTCGCCCTCACAGTCATCTTTACTGTATGATTTAATTAAAAAACAAAAGCAAAAAACAAACAACAATACAACCTGTTGTATCCTTAAACTCATGCAAGACGAGCAAGAACACCAAAAGGGCAGATCTGAAGTGTGCAAAGTGACATTCGCTATTAGCGTGAGAAAATAAAAGAAAATGCTCTTTCAAAACAAAAAGGATAAGAAAAAACACACCAAAAAAACCCCAACACCGCAGAGAAATTAAAGCACTCAGCCACTTAATACGCTTCGTACACAGCATTAAAAACAGTAATACCTGGTGTAAATTTGGAAACTATATTTTACCGCTTTAAGGGAGCGGAACACCTCTACTAATGCACTCTCAAATATTAACAGCATAGACTATCAAGACTACAAAAACACTAGCGAGTGTTAAAAAAAAAAAACAAACAAAAACCCAAGTGCCATCACTGCGTATCTACATAGAAATAGGGGAAAGGAGCAAGGAGCTCCTGGATTGCTGCCAGTATTTCAGGCACATTCACTTTCCAATACTTTTCCCAAGATCTGGGCCACCTCTACTCACAAATCACATTAGTAACATTTCAAAATGACTCGAGACAGAAGCAAAAAGTGGGTTATAATCTGCCTGAGCAACGAGAGCATCAGATTCTGTTCTTGGTTCATTTTAAGAATCGATTTCTCTCCCAGTTTTTCCACTCTTTAAGACGATACTGCGTGTTTAGTATCATACAGCACTACATAAACCAGCAATTCATGAGAATGCAGTGTTCTGACATTGTATTTGAGACAAGCATCTCAGACGGCTGTCCGGAACAATCAAACCCCCTACAGTTAAGAACTTTTTGTTTCAAAGAAAAATTGCTGTTCCCACTGATGTTTTCTTGCTAGTTCATACAGACGGTCCAAATAAAGAACTGAAAACATAACACATTGAGATCCTTTTTGCTTCCATGCTTAGCACGTGTAAGATCTTGAAGCAAGCGGTCAGTCAATTTTCAAGCGCTTCTATTCTCATATTAACACAAAATATTTCACACTGCTCTGAAACAGAGAATGAAAAGAAAAAGCCAATTCACACAGTTGTGAAAACAGGGAACATGAGAAAGCCAGACAAAGAGGAATCTTCATTTGCATCTAGGCAACCCAACACTCCTCTCTGGACAGTGCTGGAGCTGCCTTTGCTTCATATCCAGCTATCAATCTTACTCTCACAGCATTGTCCTCTTTATCTCTGTATTGCAGCAACCTATAAAAACACCAACATCCCTAAACGTTTAGAATACCTCATTAAGTCAAGTACACATTTATATAATTGTAACATTAAAAGGTAAATTAGTGCCAAAATGGGAAACACAGAACATTCATTACTTGATTTCTTACACAAAGTGTTTTACATAGTCCTCTATTTCACCTTAGAGGAACCCACTTACAACATGCCTTAGGTTCTGGAGCGCCCAAATCATCTTCAAAAATCAAAGTCTGGGCTCCAGAACAAAAAAAAACGTGCTTAAGAACATGATTCTGGCACATTTTAAGGAGTTTCTGGTCAGAAGTTTCCTCAAAAGTGCTATTATTGTTCCTAGTGAAGTCACTACGCTGTCAGAAATCACCAATAATAACACACTAGTTTTTACTTTAGTACTACCAATAGCTTGAATCTTCATTGAAACAAGTGATGCCCGCGTTAAATTCAGCTCATGCTTTACACAACATGCTTTACACTGCTTCACAGCAGTGGAACAAAAAATACTTAAGCATTTTCATGTGCTGACAAGCTATAAGAACAATTTATTTTCACCTTTATCTGGAAATTAAATACATATGGATGCATAGTGAACATGCCCAAAGGCATGTTAAATTCAAATCCAAACCGTGGCGATTATTAAGAAAAAACAAGAACATTAAGAGCTTTTTCAAGGTCTGTGACATAGGAAACAGTATTGTGGAAGTACATAAAGTCTGACTGTTTCCTACCACACTTTTGACAATGAACAGACTAAGCTACTGTGTAATTCAGCCTGACCCTGGGTCTTCTCAAACAGATTTCTTTATTAGTATCAGTGTAAGGCAGCAAGCACAACCGTGCTTGAAAGAAAGCACGTGAAAGAATAATAACAGCCCAGCACCTGCAATCAAACGCATTCCAGGAAATAACCAACAGGAAATGCACTAAGCAGCATATAAATGACCCATTATCATCACCATGCACTTCTACAATCAGTTATTTCATTCTTATACTAAAAACTCTGCAATCGGCAGCAATGCTGTTTTCAAGTTCTCTCTATTTGTAGATTTCCCAGCATATACACTCCTCTAATTCACTTTTCCTGCACCGTCAGGACAGTCTTGAGTCACCCTCACAGACTTAAAGGTATTTTATCTAGCAAAATGATCTAAGCTACATAACTAACACAAAACATCTCAAGTATTATCATAAGAGCAGCTGTAATATCATTGTTCAGGAATACAGAATGCTTCTGTAGATTTGCACACTCAACTACGTAGCACCAACTTACTGGCTACATCCAAAACAGTTTAACTGTACTTACAGAACCTTGACCTGAAGTAACATGAATAAGAGAGACGAAGAATTTTATTTGAATACCCCATAATTCAACCTGTCATCTCACCTCCTAGGTTATGAAAAACACTGCTACAAGCACAACGTCTCGTTGGTTTAAAAAGTAATCCTCGAAGAATCATTTTTCAGACTTTTATAATGAAAGAACGCATCTTTTTCCTAAGAACAACAATGCTTTGAAAAGAACATTCATAAGCCTTACCATCCATTCAGATATAATTACATCCACTTTCTCCAAAGGCAGATCTACTTCTTCAATTCTTCCTTTGATTAACGTAATGGTATTTTCAAGTTTATTTAATCTGCAAGTCATAACATAATCCAGTTAGTTTATATTTCCATTAGATGGCGTCAACAAAGATATACTGATGTCTCTACTCCATGTTTCTTCCCTCCTCCCCCAAAAAAGGACTAGGAGGCAATATTATTCTCATTAGTTATACTTATAACTAACATTACTATAGGTTTCCAAAAACCTCAGCACATAAAGTGTCAGGCAAAGGAGGCAGACAGCAGAACTGTGTACCTCCAACATCCCGTGCATGCAAATGCACAGACTTCAGAACCCAGAAGAAGAGAGAAGAAGCCAATGTACGATGATACCCCTTTTTATTTAGAGCTGCTTGTTTCTAGTTCTTTCTTTGACCCTTGTAGGGTGAGTCTGGAGTGATTAGAGCCTATTCATCACACTGGGACAGAAATCAAAATTACCTTCGTATGAAGCTCTTCTGCACAACTGCGCTGTTTTGATTTGGTTTAATTTGAGGAAGACAACTGCAAAGTCACCGAGAACATTCCAGTGTAGATCAATATTGCAGTTACTCCATGATGAAGGTGTTGTCCTTACTGGGATTTTTGCCCAAGTTATCCACAATGTTTAATAACTAGAGTAACCAGTATTACCTCACACGCAAGTAATGACACATACATTCTGCATAAGGAGGAAGGTATTTTTGAATCAAAAACTGCATGACAGTTAAACTGCTAGGTACCTATAGCTATTGTTACAGAGAGCAAAAAAGAATTCCCAAAGAAATTGATCTATCCGCTGCAGTTCCCATCTGTGCCCTTTCCCCCCACAGCCTGACATCTTACTCTCTCATATTGTCTGATGTCTGACTCTCAATGCAAATTAGTAATCACATTACAAATTCCATCTAGAAGACAATAGGAGAAAGATAAGAAAAAAAAGGAAGGGAAGGGTCAGAAGGCTGCTTGAACACGTGGGCTGTAGGAAACATCAATTAAATTCTCCACGTGTGACAGCCTCCCCTTAGAAGAGTAGCAGTTCACCACTATTATTACAATGCTCAGCATCTACTTATGCTTTCTTTTTCACAGATGCTTCAAATAAAAAAACATTATCAACCTCAGCTATCAACAATACATATTTTAATGTACATTTCCCACGCTTCAAGCACGAAAATCCTTAAGTGCTCAGGCTTCATTGCTTTATTTTTACACAAACTCACAGCCTCCCATATTATCCCACAAAGGTAAATTAGTGAAACATGGAATGGATAAATAAACTATTAAATGAGAGGAAAGCCATCCAGACCATGAGATTCAAAAGAGTTAAGTACTACAAAGTCTAAGTGACAGCCATGTATCAGAGGTGTCCGTTAAGATTCAGTACTAGATCTGATACCAATTGAGCAACCTAGACGATGGGACAGAATGCACCCTTATAAGATTTCTGGATGAACCTCAACTGAGGAAAGCAGATGATAAATTACAGGGTAGAGACTGTAGAAATGAGCTGATAGGAATCTCAGCTTTGCAAAGGCAAAGACCACCTCAGCTGGCATAATCCCACAAAGACAGACAGACTGGGTCTAGAAGGTTGAAAATAAACTCTGCTTTCATTTCTCCACCCTGTTCTAACGAGGGGCGCTGGTGAACAAGTTGAACATCAGCAACCAGCATGCCCTTGTAGAAGTAACAACCAGCTGTGTCATATACATAAGATGGTAGCAGCAGCTCAAGGAACGATCATTTCCTACTATTTGACACTTACGAAAATACATCTGGAGTGCAGCATCCAGATGGGAGACCTGCAGTACAAACCAGTGATATACGGGATCAAGTCTTTTGATGGTCCACCCGGATGACCAGGGGTTGGAGCACATAATGGTCAGGGAGAGACTGAGAAGTGGGTTTCCTTATCAGCTTTAAGAAGGAAAGCATAAAAGGTGGGTACCCGATGCCTGCCCCTGCTTAACGTGAGGTTGAAGAGAAGACAAAGCAAACCTCTAATATCAAACGGACTGGATGAGAGGCAGTGGACAAAAGCTGCAACCACAGAAATTCCAATTTGATATTTAAAAAAAAAAAATAAGAGTGAGGATAGTCAAATAAGACATTTGCCAGAGAAGTTCAGACCCTGACCAATCGACATCTGAGCCGCCTGCCGCAGTAGAACCTGAACTGAATGGCGGCTAGACCAGATGTCCTCCAGGGGTCCCTTCCACTCTATATAATTCTGTGACAGTTTACATGGTACACACTGTATTTGTAGTTTTCACTGAAACATCTTTTCTCAGCAACCCCACAAATAGCACGCTAGTATAGTACAGTTAAAATGGATTTTTGTTCCCTCCCCTCAAACTATAGAAAACAACAGAGTACAACGGTAATCACCAACTACTGCAAAAAAACAGAGCATGATATGTTTCCAAGGAGATAAAATGAGGTAGCAGACTTCTCTTACTCTCCATGAAGAGGGAGTCCCTTAAATATACTAACATAGAAAAATCTTTCTAGAGGAAGGTTAATACCATATAATCAGAAAATCTGGCACATTTCAGGTCTCTGTTGGTGGCGTTAAAACTGGTAAAAATAGCTAATATGTAACAGGTTGCACAGGGAGGTGGTGGAATCACTGTTCCTTGAGGTGTTCAAGAACCATTACAGGTTGTACTAAGGGACATGGTTTAGTGGGGAAATACTGGTGGTAGGCAGATGGTTGGGTTGGATGACCTTGGAGGTGTTTTCCAACCCTGGTCAGTCTATGATTCTATACCAAACTTTTCTTTTTTTAAATCCATCCCAGTTCCAACAGGAAGATCTAAACATATATGCTTATATTTAAACAGACACAGTAAAGCAAAGTTTTCAATCTTCTGTAATCTAGAAGATTAGCTTACATAAATTAAAACCTATTTGAATCTTCAGATCAAAGGACTTCAGTAAAAGACATACCAAGTGATATGTGATCATTAATTAGGAAAAATATTTTAATAGCTTTTTACAGCAATATTTACCATACATGTTTTCCAGAGCTTTCCTACCTAATGATGTCCATGGCTTGAAAAATGATTTCAGATTGGTCTACTCCAATTACTTTCTTTGCACCTGCTTTGGCAGCAAACATGGAGAGTATTCCAGTTCCACAGCCAACATCCAAAACAACCTGAAATGAGTAAGCAACATATTTTTGCTTCCATTTATTTCTTTGGCTCTGATTTTTCTACATGTCCTTCTACATCAGAGAGATAACGCATTCTAATGGAAGAAAAAAAAAGGGAAGCATCGGATCTTCCTATTACATTCAGATATCCAAGTCAAATCACAACTGTGACTTGAGATCTTCTAGAGGATCCTCTGCCTTTTACAGATGGGTAATAAGGCAGACCAGCTCCCACTGCTGATGAGATCATTTGCACAAGAAAAATCATTCCAAATAATTACTTAGGAAACAACTAAAAAGTTAGATGAACAGGAGAAAGAGGAAATGAGAGCCTGAAGAACTAATATTAGTGAATCATTCTAACAACTGAATTTAGCACATTCAAACTTTGAAGTTTCTCCTTAAGTCTACTGAAAAACTTCAATTCTTTCCAGTAGCTTAATTCCAACCATAGCACAAGAAGACAGTGCATACATAAACATACACAAAGCCAAAAGCCTTTATATTTTAAGTAGATCTGTTAAGGAATTCCAACAAGTGTAAAAAACACAAATTAATTCTCCTACATTACTCAACGTGAAGAGCATCTGAAGTCGCTGAAAACTCATATCTATTTGCGTAAGAAAAGATGTCTCAACCACAGACTGCTCAACACTGAGAATGCATTTCCTCAACATTCTTATTGTATCAATATTTATCTTCCTATGCCCTTCTATGTTCTTCTTCTCCAAAGTAAATTCACACCACAGTTCCTGTCTTACACGTTCAGATTTCTGACTTTAAATCATAATTCTATGCTTCTGCGTTTCATTCTTCCCTTCAACTGCAAAAACTCAATATGATACTTAAGAGGCACATGTGCTTCAAAAGGAGAATACAAAAAGAAAACACCTCATCATTCATAACACTGGTGTGCGTTACCTACCAAAACTACTAGAAACAGTAATCAAAAAGATTACTGATAATCAAAAAGAGGCTGGCAACAAAACTTGCAGATATAGTTCTACTTGAACTCCGCAGCTTTCTTCCAAAGGGAGTCTATGCTGTGACCCATCTGCGACAAGTTACACACGAGGAGCAAAGACTACAGAAGCGCCCAGGCCGAAATCTTCAAGATTTCAGGGAGGAGTATAAAGAGAATAGAATGTTCCTGCAGCTGTTGAAATCTCATGCCCCCAGAATCATCTGTTCTAGCACTTGACCATGGTAGTTAACAGAACTGCTGAGCCATGATAGCTGCAAGTCAGAGCCAAAAAATAAACCTCTGCAAAAGAACACTCTTGACACACAGTTGCATGGAAAAGAGCAATCACCGTAAATAGGGGGGGAAAAAAAAAATCAAAATGGACAACATTTGGACAGCTGCCCTGGTCACTTAAAAACCCAGATGGAACTCATCTAGACTTAGGCAGGGGATGGGGATGGAGAACAAGGCAAGGGAGCGAATACGTACAAGCTGGAACACATCTGAGGAAGGGAAAGACAAGCAGAATGATCACCAATTAGCCTAAGGACACGGGTCTGCAGCCAACACATTCTTGCAGTGATCACATATGGCCTCTCACCAGGGATCTGGAACAGCTGGACTGGTGATTTGACTGCACCACAACACACTGCAGTATCACATTCTTCTCTGCAGCTGAATCAAAACTGATATTCTTGTTTTCATTAAAAAAAAAAAAAAGTAATTCAAATTTGGAAAAAAACAGGATTTCAGCTAATTTGGTCATTTAAATTAATTCTATCTATGAATTCTTAGTAGAAGGGATGTTTAAAAACTCGTTTTTCTCCTCCATACAGCACCGATGACATATATAGATACTCTGTTTTCATCCAGTCCACACAACTGCACCTCTTAGGAACGCTTCAGATTAGTAATAAAAAGTTTAGATAAGCTCTTTTAATAAACTACTCTCAAAGCTGTCTTTTCAGAAAGGACAAACGCATCACCACATATCTTCTAAAGGGAAGTGCTATATATGATTCCTACAGATACAACAAGAGTCTTGGAAACACCGTATCAGACTGTTCCTTTTATTCACTTGCTTAATAATCGTAAACAAACTTTTAAGAGAAATCAGCCTGTTTTCTCAAGGTGGATGTTTCACTCTTAAATATGATTTTGAGAGCATCATACAACACATAAATTAACCAAAGCACGTGAACACTTCCTTAAGCAAAAAAAAGGGCAACAGATTTTATTTCTGTAAAAAAACCAAAACATATTTTCCATAACATTACACCAAGTGACAACTGCATCAGCATTTAGCCCGTTACAGAGTGGGGCACTGGTCACCTGGATACAAGCTAATTGGGAACTCAGAGACCAACCGTCCCCTGTGAAAATCCAGTTACAAATTCAAGGTTCATCTATGAAACTTAACTACACAAGAGAAAGCCTTGTTTCTATGTTGAATCTTTCCACCCTGTTGGATGAGCCATCAAGCTATCTGATTGCTGACAACTTTCAACAAACTGGCAGTATCACGTTGTATAGTTGTAATTATACAAGGCGTAATAGATGGATAGTCAGAGGTTATATAGGAATAACTCACCAACGCTGAGGCTCACAGTTAAGATGGATGCTCGCCACAAGTAACTCCACACAGGAGCAATCTCCAAAAGAGATGCTGCCTTACAGGTGGTCAGCCCTTAAATGGGATCTAGGAGAGGTGGAGTCAAGCTCCACCCCTGCAGGGAGCACAGCTGAATTACCTTCACCTGTGCTCCCACAGCTGACCCGTTATTGCCTCAGATGGTTAATCAGAGGTTCAGGCTGTGATTAACAGTTTCCCCATGCACACGTTTTAAAGACACTTTTGCCTGCTGCCATTGTAATGAGAAGCTTAGCCATGTTTAGTAGAAACAGGCTTATGACATGAGCTGAAGCAAAAATAACATCTTCTCCCACTGCAGTTGCCAAAAGAAATCTGATGCAAGAAATATAAAGGGGAACTATCAGATGGGCTCACCTTCATTCCCTCCACAACTATTCTCAAGCCTTGCTGATTAACAAAATATCAATCAAAATTCAAATAAAAATCGGAAATCATGTGCTTCCATAAACTTGCCAGATGAAAAACCTTAAGTAGCAAGTGGATGAAAGCTACTCCAGAACAGAAGCCTGTGCAGCCTAACTCACAAGACGCCAAACTCATCAGAAACAGCCAAGCAAAATACAGAAGACAAGCAGGTTACAACTGCAGTGGGGTCATAACCCGCAGTAGGATCATCAAGATGGGCCTCTTTTTTTTTACTCATGGCAAGTGAAATACCAGCTGCCGATTCCACGTCCCTTAGTAATAACCTAGTCTGGATACATGAAACAACAATCAACAAGTCAGCTGCGTGTGAATTCTTCCCCGGTTCTAATTACTCAATGTTCCTAGGATGTCTTTACTGAAATCAGACAGAGATTGAAATCCACTTAAATTCTGGTTGAGCCCCTCTAGGCTGGATTCTGCTTAATATACGAGACAAGAAAGGCTCAACCTAACCCTGCCGACATAATTAATGAACATCCTGACACGGCACACACAACAATGACAATAGCAATCAACACTTCTGTTATCAGCACTATCCACCCTCCAGCAGCTGAATAACGTTCTATCACCTAATAAAAGCTGCGTCTATTAAATCAAATCTTGTCAGTGCAATAGTCCATTTCCAAAGCCTCAAAGTAGCTGGTCTGTACCATTTCTACCACTTCAAGGAACAAAAACCAAAAAAACCCCAAATTACTGAATGTATTTAAACTGTTTTACGTACCTTGTCCTTGAAGATATGTGGATTTTGATATATGAAGTCACGATAGCTTTCTGTACGCACTTTATCCTATGATTTAAAGCAAAAGAAAAACCAAAAACACTATGTTTACTTGGCTTATTTGTATAGAAGATAGCGTTCAAACATGCTGAGCAACTGGCTTATAACCTGATGTACAGATATTTTGTGGCTACTATACTTATAAGGATTCTACAACAATGAAGTTCTGTGCTACAATCCTTTAAAATTTATTGCTTAAGCAAATCAAGTCAGCTGAACTTCTAGAAGCGGAGGGGAAAAAAACAAAACCAAACACCACCACACACACACACAAAAAAAGACAACTTACACCATACTGACCTTCCATGTTTGATTTTTGGACGCCCTAAAGTTCCTAATAAGCACCTAACTAAACATTTATAGTAACTTAGCGTATGAAAACTAGTGGCGTAGCTCAATCCGCCAGCACGGTGATATATTAATCTATTTAATATGCATCAGCCAGTACACAAATTTACAGCTAAGAGTCAGTATTGGAATTGCTGTTTTAAGTCAAATGTTACAGAGATGCGGAAGAAAACCTTACGGAAGTTACCTTTATCTAGGAAATAAGGTCTACAAATACTACTGAAGTAGAAAAATAATCAAGATTACATTCTTCTACTACGGCAGATAATTTTTAGGAAAAAATATATATAAATAACATGAATTTTCTCTAGTGAGGAGGAAAAAAAAGTGTTTTACTAGGAAAAAAAGATAAGGTGAGAACAAAGGGCGCATTCATAACAATGATTTAGACAAACTAAGCTATTCTCAGTCTTGAAAACCCTAAAATCCAGGTAAAGTTAAAAAACATCACCTCACATACAGCCCAAACAGTGTAGAAAACTGTACTTTAAAAGTACACAACAACTATGAATAAAAAAGTGAATCTTTAAAAATTATATTCGATTACCATAACGCTACAAGGAGAGCAACTATTTTTAGTAGTTCACTTCTATCACAGTATTTGCTGAAACAACCAAAAAATAAAGGTTCAACATTGATCAATAATGCAGTCAGCTGGAAAGCTTTCAGCTTTACATCCTGCCCACTCACATAGCCTCAGCACTGCCCCAGCTTAATCAATACAACGCTAGCTCCTGCCTCTCCTATATGCACTCCTGCTTGAGTAAGCCACAGTCATTCACTTTCAGGTCTCTCTGCTTATGAATTACTTTCATTCACTGTCACCATGTCACACTTGGTTTTTTTTGCTGTTGTTTTGTTTTTAAATGAAAAGGTAAGGAACTTCACTAACATCACACTCAAGACGTTCTCAAGAAAAAAATCAAAGAAACAGGGAAACGACTAGCCATTTCACTGCTGTAAGGCAGCAGATCTCCCTCCCGTATTTGAAATACGTGCAGTAAAAGACACGAGCTTCATGCTGTCACTACTAGGCACAAAGAAAATAAGGTTTCAAAACAGAACGTTGCCAGACAAAACGCAGACGGCCTCCTCTCCTCAAACTTGAAATGTAGCAAGTTACTCACTGATTTAAATAAGGTTGATGCATAAAAATCCAAGTAAACATCAGGCACACAGCAAAACACTCCATTCATATACATGGTAAAAAAATAATAATAATAATAATAAAAAAAAACCCAATGTTTTCCTGTTTAGAAAAGAAGTCAGAATTCTCAAAGGCATCCTGACAAACATTCCCTGAAATCAACAGAATATGTTTTTTTAAAATCAATCTTCTGCAGAGATGCAAAATTACTACGAACTTCAGTAGCAAACAAAGGCTTCTTCATCCATTCCCCGTGAGATCTCAAACACTTCTTTTTAATTTTTAATACAACCGACTGCCAAACCCGACTCCTATCATTTATCTTCAAGATTTTGAACGTATTTCTCTAGCTTATGCATTCTGGAGAACATTCCTCTACCTCTGCAGAAGTGCTTTGTTCTTCCACAATACTCCCTCCCCCTCATCATCTACCTCCTACTCACACTATTCTTAATACAGACTCATGAGTGTTTCTACAATGGGGCCACTAAGTGATTTGCAACACAGAAGGATACGTGCACCACCTGTGAGGACCGAGTCACTTTACAAGTTCATATTTTATCCGCACAGGTAAGAAAGGACTTTATTTATTTCTGCCACAAAACAAGAAATCTGCTTACAACACCCGTAGCTATGACTTTTTCTCTGGAAGGAAGCATTAAGGGACGTTGATTTGCATGCCAATTATAACATTATTTTCTGTTTCGAAGTTAAAAGGTCATTACAGGTTTCCCTTGGAACATTTCAGACTATTTTCTATCACCTCTATTATATAAGAGGTGCACGTAATTTTTCCAGCTGTTCAGTGTTCTATTAATCAATACGTTGGACGGGGCACAAATACCTACAATTTCTGTTTACTTAATGCAGAAAACTTAATACAGAAAACTACAATATTTCATACTGGAGTTTGCCTTACAAATTTCAACTGTTTGGAAAATACAAACTTAGAAAAATTCATTGTCTGTAGCACATTATCTCGTCTCTCCTTCAAGCCTACATGAAAAGCTGCTTCTGCCAAGGTAGAGCTGCGGTATGGAAACTGCAGCATTGCAAAACATGTATCTGTAGTGAATGTTTTTATGTACCTAGTGCTTCCTGCGCAGTAAACAGAATTTACAGAAAGGGAATAAAACTGAAAACAGCAACTCAACCAATCTCCATGGGAAAAAAATGTTTTGCATAGGAAGGGTTAAAAATGCAGCTGCTCTGCGGTATATTTACAGGCACACGGCCCACTTCATTCCATCTTTCCTCTTTAGTCCTACTAAGATGCAGTCTTAGAGATCACTTTCTAACCTTTAGCATCTCTTCATGTATCCCATAATGCCCATAGGAGCTGAAGTAAACGCCATCCTCATCCTCATGAAGGTCTGCAATGGTGTTAGACAACGAGCTGCTTCCGACATCTGCGTTCATCACGAAATCCTGTGCAAATTGCCTGTAATCAATTTGAAATATACTCTTGAGACGTGCTTATGAGACCACGACCGGGAGGCGGGGACAGAGGCTTGAAAGAGACGAGGAATCCAGACTGCCCAGGGGCTTCTGCAACAATGGGCCTGGCATAGGCTTTAAATGTGCACAGTCTCCCTCTGCTGGCGCCTGGAGGCCGCTGCAATACGATCCACCACTTGGCGCATTACCCTTCAGCATTTCCCTCCCGCTTTAAGCAGTAAATATCAGCACTGAAACACTCACTGTATTTATCTACGTGCCAGCCACAATTTGTATTTCACTTCCATTTTTATGTAGGAATTATCTGTTCTGCACCTGCTAGTCTAGTGCAAAAGCCAGTACCACAAGTGGTAAATGTCTACAGGGCAACAACATAGGTCACGTTGTGTCATGTAGATATGGACTCAGCGAACGAACAGCACTTAAGAACTACGCAGCATACATCACTGAATAAGTGGTGGACAGCTGAAGAAAGAACTTTAAAACTGAAAAATTAGGGTGGAACCAACTTCATCATAAACAACTGCAGAGCCTGGCAAGCCCGGAGAACCATTTCTACAGATATTACTTCATACTCATTTAGCAGACATCTCCATATTCTCCCACTCAGAAGGCAACAATCTCTAAGGAGTTGCATGACTGCTCCTGAGCAGTCATTAAAACACCTAACATTTTTTTCCCCAGTTTTAGAGAGAAAAATCTGCATAACGCAATCACGTCGCAGCCGAGACAAAATACGGTTGCACAGCCTCCCAGGAAGTCTCTGCAGACAGGTAAAGCATGAGAAAGCTCATTCACCTAGCTTTTTTACTCCAGAAGTTCAAGTCAGCAAATCAGCCTTCTAAATACTGGCATAAACCAATTTCAATGACCAAAGACGAGAGAAAAAACAGGTTGCTGTAGCTTCAGGTCCCTTACACTAATTTCCACTTCACATTTGACTTCTGAGCTACTTTAATTGCACTGAGGGAAGTGCGACGTTGTCTCCCTGAAAGGAAACACCTGTAGACTGTCATAAATAACAGTACAAACCAGTATCACTACAAATTACAGCACGTAGGCTACTCCAATGCAGCTGGTTAATCTATAATTTCAAAGCAGGCTGCTTCATCACATCCACATCCGGCTATTTTTCCTGCTGGTTGATCCCTTCTGAATTGGAAAAACATGCTCTGAGAAAGAGCAATTAAAGGGTCCCACTTCTACCAACGGATAGCTCGACGAACAAACCTAACATACGTGAGGCTGAATGAAGCTTAGAGAGCTGAAAAGATATTGAGAGTGAAGACCTGAAATTCTTAGAACAAAACTGCCTATTTTGTCATAGTTGTTGGGATTTGAAGAAGCGTATGAATTAAGTTCGGTCAATTCGGTTTTTCAGTGCCTGATGACAGCGGTTATTATCTTGAAATGATATCTCCATATGGCATTTAAGCTTGTGTGATCTCAAAAGAAACTTAAATTCCTGTTTTGAACACATGCGCCTCGTTAACCTGCATTCCGAAGACCTCGAGATTTACAAGCATCACGTACAGCTACCGAAGGAACTGGATTCCACTTCAAAAAAAAAACCAAACAAACCTGTTCCACCTTGTCTAAAACACACCAGATAAAAAAAGCCTCAGCTCAAGCACTTACCTCATTTTCTGAAGATCATCTTGCGCTCGAGCCAAGGCTGCTTCTGCAAGTCTTGCTCTGTGTTCCGCCTGTTTTAACTGTTGAAGGAGCACCGTGGTATCATTTAAACCATTAGAACACGAAATATCTGTGGGTTCACATAGATCTTCTGTATCTGTTGAAACAGAGAGGGGAAAAAAACCCAAAAACCTGCTTATAAACATAATACGTTACCAGTGCTGCTATTTCTGCCTTTGGACAGTTTGCAAACGTAGTCATCGTCAGCAAGAAACATCACTGCATTTCAGAGAGCTAACTGCAGAAACTCAGTAAGAGCAAGATGCTAAAAGTGAACTCCAAGTCAGCAAAACAAATAAACCCTGAGCTGAGCTTTCTTTAAACAGCTGTCAACGGTTAAGAAAATAACGCTACTACATATCCGGATGTAGTAAGAAGCAACTGCCAGCTTGTCAGACAAAAGATTTCATTAGCAAAAACAAATAACTAAAACATATCTATGTTTATTCCATTTAGCGATAGCAGGCCAACTATTTGTTCCTCAAGGACAAAGAGACACTTAAAATGCAATTAGGAGACGTTCACATAATCCGTAACTCTTAGCAATCGCAAAGGCAGTTGAAAGAACCACACACCTCTGATGTCTGTAGCTTGCGTGAAGAGCGCACGCTGCACAGGAGTATATCCACTGAAATGTAAACTAAATGCAAATCTAAACTAAATGCATCCGTGCTACCACCGGCAGGACTTGTTTAGAAACAGACAGACTGTACAGAGTGGGAAAACTCCAGTAGAATTTAAATATTTTATAGTTTAGGTAAAAGAAAGATGCACAATCGAGTGCCAAATAAGACAGTAGGAGGAGTAAGATCAGAAGTCAAACTGAATTCCCTAAGGATTTTAGCAAACACGTTGTCAGAACCTCTACAAAGCACAACTCTTACCTTACGCTTCCTTCATCCAAAGGCAAAGGCAACACAACAAATTGCTTGCTCCTTTCTTCTACTGCGGATTTTTTATTCAAATCACCTAGTTTTAAGTGCCTCCGTTTAGGAAGTTTGTAAATCTCATAGAAGTCTCACTGAATGTAGGTGGAATACCCCTTTGATCTGCTTCATTACTACACATGGCAACTACGAACACGTTTAATGTCAGCGAACGCAGATAATAAACCAGGCTACAGAAATCCCAGCCATTAGAAACTAACAGACAACGTGTGGTAGAAATATCAGAGAGTGATGTAACGCCCTGACCTAAACTACTACATGGACTTTCTTAAGCGCACTCAAGTTAATTTCAGCACAGCAATGGCCACTTTGTATGATGCAAGTTCTGCAGATGTCACATTTACCCCCAAGACACGATACACTCACACTGAAATACAATTATTTACCAAACTGAAGCAGGAGATCATCTTCTAGCTCTGGTTTCAGATATTCCTCTCCATCCCAAGGCAGTGGGCTGCTGAGTGAATTCAAATACGCTGGCATAGGTTTCTAGAGGAAAGCAGAAGAGCACGTAGGCTGAGTTCCTTTGAAAACGCTAACCCTTCAAGTCCATTCAAGAAAATAAGGCAAAGGTCTTTTCTTCCACCCATTAAAATAAATGCGGCATTACCAAAGCAGTTTTACGGCAAGGGCTGAGAAAGAAACAGTTTTAAAGCTTAAGTAGGAAGAACAGTAAAGAAATTAAGTTCTGTCTTCCATCCTGGCTCTGACAACACGTACCCAAAATAGCATACTGACACTACAACCACGGTGAGCAGAGAACAACATAAAAATATACCTAGAGGCCAGTTTGGTGGCAAAACCCAGGTAGATACAGGATGATGGAACCCAGCACAAAGCACAGCAGACTGACAGGTAGTGAAAGATATCTTTAGGACTGCACTGCTGCCAGGAATCAAGTTTACTCAGGTGTTCACCTATGTCAGGCTCACAGCTTACAAAAGGGCTAATCTGTGAGACATCAGTTTCCTAACCCCGCAGCAGAGTTCTGCCTGGCCCTCATTCCCACGAAAGCCTCTTCTTCACCATCACACTTGGTGACCAAGAAACTTCAGTCACTGAGGGGCGATCCCAGTACTAGAGCCAGGCCTCAAAGTCAGAGGCCGAGATGAAGTAACAAAACAGCATGACAGAGCATAGCATGAGCTTTCTGCAAGCATAAAACTCATCTCACAGAAACAATACAAGTCACATTAAATAAACGCGTTTAAAATTAAAACAACTTTATAGTTAAAATGCTCACACCCTGAATAAACCAATCAATGGCTGTTCCATTCTTACTTCTAGCAATATCATCCTAGCTTCCATACAGCTATTTTTAATAGGAACACTGAAAGCATCGTGTCTTGATTTCCCATTCTCCAGCCATCAGCTACAGAAATATTACATGGTACACTTACCTTCAGCCTGACAAAGTTTATTAGTTTAACATATCCATAAAAATCAAGTCCTGGAAAGAAAAAAAACAGAAAACAAAACCAAAGACAGCTCGTGTTACTGAAAATCCGCATGTTTTACAGTGATACGATTAGTAATTACTTGTTCAATTGGCCAGCTTCCCCCTTAGGGTGTACGTTACCTAGTACAGTCTTCCTATCTTAGATATGCCACCTACAATTCTGCTCTTTTTAGATCCAAACCATGAAATTCTCATCCTGGGTACAGATACTTTTACCACATGTCAAGAACAGAAAACACGCAAACTCATCTCACTAGCACGTATTTCCTTCATCTAGCAAGCACTGTACATTAGAACAGCCATATTTAACTCCTACCAAGTCACCTTGCTGATATTTTAGGCTGCAGTGCTCCTTTGTTACAATTTTCAGCTTTCTGAAAACAAACAGGCAAGTTGATCCTACTAACCAAGAACACACGCTTATACTGATTCAAAACCGCCGCCTAACTAAAAAAGATCAAGTTACTGTAATTACGTACTTTCCTCAAGAGCAGAGAGGATCCCACGTAAACCCAAAGGACCTTCTACTGGGTTTTAAACTGAAAGCAGACCAGGTGTTAGAATTTCACATGCAGATTTCCAAACGCTTCATGTAGTTCCCAACGCTTCTCTCCCATTTTTAATACACGCTCCAAAAATAGCGTTTCTCCAATCCTCTTTCCCTTTCCTCTGTTGCCTAGTTTTCCTCTACCAGCAATAAGATGAGAATTTGAGGTTCAGCGGTTCAGCACTTTAACTCTTCCAAAGCACCATCCCCTAACTTCACGTGCATCCTCCTCTACGTTCCTTCTTTCAGTCACCGTCTTGGCCTAAATACGTGAAACCCATTAACATCAAGCTGATCTTCGCAATTTGTTTTAAACAGACACCGATCCACAGGTATCAAAGAGAAGTCAGGGTCAGTACCTACCGTGTTTTCTGACCACATCACGGACATTAAACTCATGCTCTGCGTTACAGTGACAGAACACATCTTCGGGGCCGCAGAACCACCTGCAAGCAGAGAGTTCCTAAGTACAGAGCGCTCAAGAGCCACTACCTGGGAGCTGTACTGCACAGAGCGTACAACGCTGCTTTCTGACACGTTGGACTTAGCACGGCAGAGCCGAGGACACAACGAGAAGGCCTGGGAGCCCCACCTGCTGCACGCACAGCCTCTTTTCCTCTAGCAGAAGGCCCCACCACGCTTACCACTTCCCTTAGGAGAGGCCCGGCCCTGAGGGCCGCTCACCTGTCGCAGAAAAGGCAGCGGGCACGCAGCCCCTCGCCTGCTCCCTGCTCCTCCTCTTCCTCTTCCCAGGCCTCCTCGCCGTCGGACAGCTCAGCCATCTCGTCGTCCCGCGCGGGTCCTGTGGGCACGGAGCAGCGACCTTTACTGACGGTGAATATAAAGGAGCGGGGGGGGGGGGGAATGAAAGGGAGAGAGCCGAGAACCCCCACCTGGGCGAACGGCTCCCTTCACCCGCGAGCCCATTCCCGCGCAGCGCCTCACGCGCGCCGCTTCCGGGCCGGCAGCACGCCCCGCCCCGCGCGTCAGCGGGACACAGAGCGGAGACGGGGCGGGACAGCGCGCACCCTGGCGGCGCCCTCCGGAAGTGAAAAGCTGCAGCGCCGCCGGCCGTTATTTTTCAAACGCTCGAGCGCGGCCGGACCGCCGCGCGCCTCTGAGCCGAGATAGGATGGCGATCAGGCGCCACCTTGCGGGCCGAAGTGGGAAGCGCCTGCAGCGAGCAGCCGGCGGCTGGGCGTGGGGCTGCGCAAACAGCGTCCGCGTGACGGGAGGCTTCGGGAACGGGAACCGCATCTCCAAGCTGGCCTTTAAATAAAAGTTTAGCGAGAGGTTTTCAGGGTCAAATGCAGAAAAATAAAGCGAAATACGAAAAATAAGATAAAATCAACCTGCGGCGTCTGAGGGTCTGGAGGAGCTGCAGTTTGTGTTGTAAGTGAAGGCTTTGCGCCTGTCAGCAGCTCCAAGTGTACCGATCCGCATTAGTGCCAGTAGAAATATTTCCAAACATAATGGAATTCCTGCTTTGCTTTCCTTCTAAAGCTAACAAGACGTCTAAATACCGTACCCACTCAACAGATTGGAACTGCCTCGATTTTGCAGTTGCAGGCAAACCCGAAGGGACATGAGAAAATCCAGGCACAGAAACTGATTTTGGATCTGAATGATCCAGAATGACAGGTATTAAAAAGGAAAGCCGTTTCCGCAGCTATTGAATCAGCGTCCTTCACTGATTCTGATTTTAGACTCCGCACCCATTCAGCGTTACTCCTTGTATGCAGGGCAACGTACAGCACTGATTCTGCAAGGGCTGCTTCGCGGCGTAAAGCGATGCTCCTGGCAAAATTTGTTTTCCTGGCAAAGTGATTCATCACTGCTCCTCGACTAGAAAGCAGCGCAAAATGCTGTTTTAAAGGCACTGCATACCCCCCCCAAAGTGCGGAAGAAACCGAGGCAAGCCAGATGCTGCTACCTCTCCTCCCAGAGTAGGATCCGATCCTAAGAAAGAAACCAAAGTGTCGCGGAGTGATAAAACACGCTTTTCCCCTCCTCTGACTCAAGCAGCTCATCACAGAAATAGATCCAACAGCCACCGTTGCTCAAGTAGTCCCCGGCTGATAGCAGCAAGGCAGGAACAGCAGCGTCTTTGTGCTTTCCTGAAATTCTCCCCCACCGAAGGGGCAAGGGGTCACTGATTGCATAGTCTTTGCTCCATTGCACGCCCTCAGCTATTGTTGAGCCCCCCTCGGAAAGCGACGGACTGAATGTGCCGCCCAGCCTTGGAACTGAATCTTTTTTATTGATTTATTTTAAATTGCTTGAAGTAAGATTCTCAATAAATGTAAAGCACCTGTTCGTCCAGAACAATGTCTGTAACTCGCCGCGTGAAGACTGTATGAAGTCCTGCATCTGAAGCACGCAGCTTACACCAGAACCTCTTGGAATATGATCATCTTTGTTACCGTCTCCTAATCCTTATAAAAGGATTTGCATGGTACAGGAAGATTTACAATGTAATGGATTACTATTCCATAATCTGGGCCAAGGGGAAGAAACTTCAAATATTTACGATTTTTTTTTGGGGGGGGGCTGCATTTCAAACTAATTTTTTTTTTTTTTCAGCTCTAGAAAGACAACAACTGGGGAGGCCGCCCCAGGGCGTTCACACACCAAATGCAGTGTCATCATATTGCTTGTAGGCCACGTCAATTTATTCTCTACCCACGTCACCACCAGGCTTGTTGTTATTCAAAAGCACAGCAAGGATGTTACTAGAAACTGCTTAGAAAGCGAGCGAAACATTTCTGAGCAAACCATGATTAGACTGCAATCGCTTTACCTTGTGTGATGTACGCTGGGGAAAAATAAGGCAGAGAAAACGTTTAAAAAAAAAAAAAGATAGTAAACCCGATTGCTTCCTAGTCAGTTGCATAGGTCTAAGTTTACATAGCAGTTACATTCTTCAGTTTTAACCACTCAAGGTCTCCAGCAGAACAGTTAACACAGAACCATGAAGCTCAAGACTGAAAATAATTGTTCAAAAGCACTGCTTATGTGGAAAGGCCCAAACATCTGAGAAGTCATCCCACGCTCCTTTGATACTAAACCCATCCTGCTACGTGTACATGCCAGGAATGATACTCCCAAAATCACACGTACGATGACAAGCACTATTTTATATTCAGCCCTCCCCTCCCAGTTTGTTGGGCTTTCTATTAATGATGCAAACTCTTTGGAGCAAGCAGTCTTTGATCTACAAGCAGATACTGGCTTTTCCGATATATCTTTATGATGTCTAGCAACAAGGAGGTTCTTACAACGTTGTCAGTGCCCAACATCACACAGCAATGAAAAGCACAGGAGCAACAGCAGCAATCGATGAGACAGAAAGAGGTCCAGAAATCTCATGCTTTGCAGAGGGGCGTCGCTGCCAGTAAAGCATCATTAATGCCAGCGACCTCCTTACACCTTTATTACCTCTCAGCTGAAGGGTGAATTTAGACTCCGTTAATTAAGAGCAAAGAAAAATTCATATGAAGCATAAAACAGAAAATTCTAGTTCCAGGTAGCATACAGTGGGAAACAAGATGTGATATAGTGAATAGTAATAATAAAAAAACCTCTTTATCCTCAGGGAAAGCCAGTAGTATTGAAAGCGGGATCACAATCTGCATTTACATACTCAATTAGTTTTTGGATCCCACATGTGGGACTCAGTATGTTGCACAGATCATTTTCACCAGCCACTCCCCTTTCTTTCCCTATTTTATCTGCTTTTACAGTCAAGCAGCATTTCTCAACCTGTCAGAAAATCAAAGGCAATACAGGGCATCTCTTCCTACCCATCACACAGTCCTTCTGCAACTCAAGTGACAGCATTCATCCTTACATTTGAATACTGTCTCAAGGCACAGTTAGGTAAGGATGATCCAACGCATTTGTTTTGCTACCAGGCAGGGAGCCCTGCCATCTCCAGCATCCATTCCTCTGAACACTCGGTACGCTGACTCATCTTGCTAACTTGGTGGATGTATACACCCACCAACCTGTGCTTGCGGAGGTAGCAAAGGGCAGTTGCTGCATTTAGGGGCAAACCTACAGTGCTGAAGAAGGAAATGAAAAAATAAATTAAAGGAGCATTGATATTAAGAGAACCCAGAGCTTAGTGAGCTGAGCGCCTAGATTTCCACAGCTTGCTGTCTTTAAAAGCTCACCTGAGAGGCAAGGAGAGGAAGAGTGTGAAATTTTGTAGGTTACAGAATAAATAATAGGGAGCAATGTAATCCAGTTGTGTATCCCATGTCTTCAAGATATACAGCGCAAGTGATCTGCCTTTTATGTGTGGCAACTCAGCTCAGGCCATTCTCTCTGTTACGGCAGATGCAACAAAAACACAATTAATTCTTTCTCCAGCTCCACTCTCCCTAACGTGTGGCTACCCCAGCAGCATGGTGAGCAATCCTGATGATCACGAGAGGCTTCAGTGTTAGAGAGAGAAAAAAATAAGAAAGTAGAATCAAGCGCAGGATTAGATCCACCGACACTGCTTTTCTTGCAAAATCATTTTTGCTTTTTGAACAAGGACGTAAGAGAGTACAGCTCACACCACATTCTTTTATAAGTAAGTTTCATAGCTAACTGGACTGGATGCGGTTGGTTATTTGCAGCAGGAATGTGCTGTTTTACTTTCCATATCTAGAAAAACGACCGTGACTTTTACAGTGTTTTGACAGTACACTGATGGGGAATGTTTTAGGAGTTCAAGGTTTCTCTCTTTGAAAGCACTTTGTGGGAGAAGGTACCAAAAAGCCTGGGAAAAGTATTTTCTCAGACGATCGAGCTACCCTAAAGGCTTCTCTGAAGAAAGGCACAATTCCTTAAACCTGCCCAAATAGTGTAAGTAAACAGTAGCACAATGTGAAGTGCCATCAAAAGATCTGAAAAATAAAAACGAAGCAAGGAAACGGAGCTATCTGCTACTAATCAAATATATTAAGCAGCATTAATCCAGTATTTAGATTTTTGTGCCAGCTTTTTCCAAGCTTCAGCTTGTCTTTTGACAGGTTCTTGCCTCATTTTCAGCTCGTTTCACTGAACAAACCTACCAAGAAAATGGAAATATCCTCCAGTAAAACGGCAAGTTCTTCTGATAAATATTAATTTCCACCTTTTTTATAAAGGTGCTTGTTTGAGGTTTTATAAGTAGTAGCTATGTGTGTTAAATCTCCCATTCTTCGCATCAGCTTCTTTTAAAAAAAAAGCAAATCAGCCAATCAGAAGTGCCTAGACTGACGCTGTCTCCCTCGGCTAATCCAAGGCCAGCAGAGGGATAATTTGATTAAACTGAGACCCTAATTTATTTAGCTTTAGTTCTGGATCAACCTCTCCTTAATAGAGTGCTGTCGTCTCCAATTGTTTGATGAAAATTAAAGTGACATAAATACCATGGGACTTTTTCAATCTGATTAGTCAGCTAACTTGCATCAATACTACCCCAGCCATCAGGCGCTGGCGTCCTTCCTTTCACCGGCCTCGCTAACAACTGACAAGTTCTCCTTGAAGAACGGGCACCCACGCTGCCACTCAGACCCCCACACTTAACCCATCATCCGTCCTCAATGGGTCTTGTTTGACAAGGTGCCCACACCTTTTTCCATTGCTGTTCATCGGACAAAGCTAAATATTGTTTTATTAGCAATCAATAGCCTGTTAATCCCAAACGATTTCACAAATCCACTGAGCTCCCAAGCTGATTATAAACGTTTGGTGGGGGTTTTTTTGTTGTTGTTGTTGTTGTTTTTTTTAAGCTGCTAAATTTCAGATGGATTTTCTCCTCTCCTGACCCTCCCGCTCTGATATGGGACGTTGGAGCTGGTAAGCAAAGCCACAAAAAAAAAGAAAAAAAGAAAAAACAATTGGGTCTGTCGTTTTAATGTTGCCTTGAACTGAACATTTAGAAAGTTTTGTCAAAGTTTTGCAGTTTAAATTTGATCAAACCTACACCTTGTGGTGTTCATCAACAGATTTCCTTGCTCCTCTACTGTCTAGCCTTTTGTTTGAAACTTAAGAATAAGAAAGCTTCTGTGCCTTCCTCCTGCTTTTGCAGCAACATAGTAAATTCTTGCTTAGTCTATGGGCTGATGGAATAAGGAGTGAGAGATGGAAATAAGCTTTTTTGATTTACAATATCTAAAATGGTAACAAAGCTGAACACTGCCCCACTGAATGATTGCACTGTTCATGTCCAAGTCAGACAGAATGCTTGGGCAGTCCTGATTCACTCTGACAATCCTTTGTTTGAATTTTGGGTCATGCATGTGTCTTCCGCGAGGCACAAGGGGGAGCAGCACCACAAACACATTTCCTCTTGGATTCACCCATCCTTGCTTGTTTTACTGTTTGCCTGCCTTCACCCCAGAAATGCCCATCGGGACAGCTGGTAACACAGCGATGGCCCACCGACCATGGTGCACATCACCAAACCATGGCAGATGGGCTCTGCTGGGAGGCACGCACTGGGCATATGAACCTCCTGGAAGTAGATTCTGAGTTTTGAGGCCTGGGGACTTAGGTTGGCACATTTGGTTTGTCCTCTGCACATTTCTGTTGTTTCTGTAGGACACGCTCCCTACGACAACAGGAAAAGGGGAACCATTGCAAGATAACACCTCAGCGGGTCCAGAGGAAGGCCGCAAGGATACTCAGGGAGCTGGAGCACCTGCCCTATGAAGACATGCTAAGGAAGCTGGAGCCTCGAGAAGAGAAGGCTCTGGAGGAGATCTCACTGCAACCTTCTAGTATTTATAGAGAGATAGAAAGCAGGACAGAGACTGACTTTTTATGCACTCTGATAATGACAGGACAAGGGAAATGGTTTTAAACTAAAACAGGAGAAATTTAGCTTAGATGTTAGGTGGAAATTCTTTACTCAGAGGGTGGTTGGGCACTGAAACAGGCCGCTCAGATTGTGGATGCCCCATCCCTGGAGGTGCCAAGGGTCAGGCTGGATGGGGTCTTGGACAGCCCGATCTGCTGGGGGCCACCAGCCCGTAGCAAGAGTTGTGCCTGGGGGGGCTTTAAGGTCACTTCCAACCTGAGCCAGCCTGATTCTACAATTCTATGAATGACTGTGCGTACTTTGCCCAAAATAAATCTTGGAATAGGCAGACTCTGCTCTTCAGTGCAAGAAAACCAGTTAAAGGTTAGTTGTCTTCTTCCTGGACCTGAAAGATGCAGCTATGATTTGACTGAAAAAACAAAATGGACTAAGCATATGTTTTATGCCCTCTGTGCAAGGCTTTAACACACCTAAATTTCGTATTATTTAGGAAGTGAAAAATTGTTTTGGCTGACAAGTTCCTCTGGGATATCTACTGAAACAGAACAGTTTTTCCACATCATCAGCCATGTAACAAAATACCAGTTCTAAAACGGATTATAAAAGTAGTGTTTCAAGAGGCAGCGTTTCAAATTAGTAACTACCAGAAGTGCTCCTCCATACCTAAGCACAATTAATGTGAATGCAGTTGCTCAGAGAATAACATTAAGATAGCTCCAAAGAGGACTGCACAGTACCTGTTTTAAATGGCTTTCACGTATACTCAGGTCTCTCCTGGGCTTATCTCAAGCTCTTTTTCTAATATACTTGCATTTGGACAAATATCCTGTCAAAAAAGAAAACCAAAGAACAGCAATCAGAAGAGTGGAACATACTATCCGAAGGCACACCTACCTATTTTCAGAAAGGTTGACATTTAACATCTCAGATACTTTGAACGAGGCATGCAAGTTTGTGACAAGAGAAATAAAACAGAGGGTGTTATTTTTTTTCCCCCTCTTTCTTTCGGCTGCTGCACATAAATGACCCTCTTTCTGTTTGCCCGGGGTAAAAATGGGCCTGCAGTGTTGAAAAAGTTCTCTCCAGTTTTATATTCTTAAGAACAAACAACAAAGACTAACACACCAGGGACAGTTTGTTGTTCAGTTATTGATCAAAATACACGACCTAAAAGACCTTCACTGTTTTGTTTTAAAGGCAACGTTTTCTATGGGAAAGAAAAGAAAAGAAATGTATAAATTTACTGGTGAAAACAGAAGATACAGCCCTGCAAATACAGTTGTTGTTTTTAACCTAAATGCTAGCTTATTGCCATGATTTTATGTTAAGATTGTAATAGGTTCCATCTACCAAAGCGTTTTTATCCATTGCATAGTACTGGAAAGCAGTATTGTGGTTGTGAAGTGAATTCCCCACGATCCCCATTTAACTTTGTTGTTTGGATCTGCAGAGCATTTGGCGGACACAAAGAAGCTAAATGAAAGTCTCCAACCCAGGTGCACAGCAAATACATCCCAGCAGCAGAAATTAGGCTCTGAACCAACAGCAGCTTCTTCAGACAGCTTCAGACCACAAATGTGCTGCAGATGGTGAACCCAAGGAACCAGACTGAATCTTAGCTGGTGGATAACTTAGTGTGGCACAGATGTAAGGCCTTACGTGTCTCACTTCTGTTTATTGATCTGCCCCTAACAAATTACTTACTAATGTAAACGTAATGTTTTCTGGTGCCAGGCTGAGAACACTGTTACTCGAGAGTTCTTCCACAGAGGAATAATCCAGAGGAAGAATCCCTGTTACAAACTGTCACTACTTAAAGCAATTTCCCTGTTGTTTCGTCACTTAGTGCTAGGAGTCACCTGCCTCCTCAAACCAACCACCGGTGTTCATTGATGCCCACAATGGCACAAACTCAGGTCATCCTACTTGTTTATTGGAAATCTGATCAGTGGCCAAGTCACACATCTGGAAGCCAGGGCAGATGCTGAGCAGCTGTTGTCCAAGTTACACAGGCAGGAAAGTCTTCCTGCTTTGCTCAAGCTGTCCAGCCCCATGCTTCGTTTGGCAATACTCAGAGCACAGAGGATACTGCGGCTATGTAGTTTTCCTATTAATTGGCCAGATATTTTTGTTACTTAACCACTTAGACACTACTCGGTTTGCTTAATGGCCACCTGATTTGTGTGCCTAAGTTCTGCCTTCTGAACTCTAAAAGCCCCAAACAGAACAATGTGACACTCAGAGAAGCTGAAGATCAAATCCGGACCCAGACCCAGGGCAGAACTACACTGAGCCAGCAGTGAATGCAATTCCCAAGCGGATTCATCTGGATGTATAGTAATTCAATAAAACTAAAACTGAGTCTCAGCAGTTTTAAAAGTAATGGCTTATTTTGCCCTTCAGCTTCCATGCTTTGATATACAACAATAAATAATTCTATTCATGTTATTTTCACTTTTGCCCCCTAGAGAAAAATCTGTGATGGCAGAAGCGCAAAAGACTCTGCCTTTGATAAGCAGCAGAATGAGAATTGCCACTTTGTGTAACCATTATGGTGAACTGGGTACAGTGCTATTTAGCTACTCATACGTGGCTATTCTATCCCAGTTCTACGCCCCCTCATCCCAGCAGCCTGTTCTGTTGGCTCCTTACTCATGTGTTCAATCTCCTGTTTCCCGATTTCAGTACTTACTTATTTCTGCTTTGCTACATATAAATCTCCGTGCTTGCCTTCTAGGAAACCCTTCTCACGTGGTAGAGATGTTACCAAAATATACTGGAGGAGGAATGAGAGCCCTGCTCAACACGCAGCTTGAGCTGCTTAAAGCAGAATGGGTGTGACCCTCCAGTGAACCCCTGATTTGTATACAGCAGCAGAGGGCACTAGATAACAAGCAACAATTTTCTGTGTATGGGCGTAGATTTTCCCATTCTATCTCAGAAACTGTTTGACTCCTTGCCCAGCGGGCAGCTGGAGCTGCAGCACACACACAGGGCAGAGGGCAGGGCAGGGGAAGGGGTTCCTGGCACACCTGGGTGCCAAAACCCAGTGGCTCACTCTGCTACCAGCATTTCACAGCCTCACGCAGCTCTGCCCAGAGCTACAACGAGGGAAACGATTAGCCTCGGGACCACTTAATTAATGCAGCCACACCTGATTCTGTGAATGCTACAGCTTTGGCCATACCGTGTGGTTTGTCAGGTCTGACAAAGGTCGCATAGATGCTGTGCGGGCACCTCCCTTTGTGTTGGACATTCTGCGTTACAGAGGTTTCAGCCTGAACTTTCACCGCTTTTTGGAAATCTCTGAATCTGCTGAATTGTACAGAGTTGTCCGGATACCTGAAGTCTACACACGCGACTTCACTATAGCAGCCTGAATTTACTGCCCGTCAAAGCAGAGCACCTTCAAAAACTTACAGATTTTTTTTTTTATGAGGCGAATTCAAAATTGGAAAATGAGATTTGGAGCTAGCACTCCAAACAGTCAGATTTGACTCTAAGCATTTTCTGCGTGGAGCGGGTGAAACGGAGAGCATGGTATGCCCAGAGCAGATTAAATGGGTTTGGATATATAGAATCACAGAATCATTAAGATTGGAAAAGACCTCTAAGATCACCAAGTCCAACCATCATCCTATCACCACCATGCCTACTACATAGGTCTCCTCTCCAGGGGCCAGACGCAGGAAGCCTTGTGTACTTACTGCTAGCATACCTTGTGCAACACTAGTCGCCTCCTCTGCACTATGAAAGCGTTTCTTGGGCGAATGCTTCTCATTCCCACAGAAAGCCTTCATCATCGGAGGACGCTGGGGGGCATTGCAGCTCTAACTTGGATCCAAAAGCCGTCGGGCAGACGATCTGCTCAAGGGAGAGCAAGCTTCTTGTTTCTACCTTTTCCCTCCTCATTGCACGCAGCAGCCCGCACGTAGTTACACCCTTTAAATCAGAGATTCTTCCTCAGCAGCCTCTGCATTTGCAGCAAATCTCTATAATGCCAAAGGGGGGGGGGGGGGGGGAAATAGAAGAAGAACGAATGGAAGAAAAAAGACAAGGGCAGCCTCTTTTTTCCTAAGTGTAATGAAGTGGCTCTGTTGGTGCCACTGGGAACCAAGTCCTGGAAAGTGCTTATCACACACAATCACTCTGCAGTGCTACATCACAAGTGCTCAGGGCCCCAAAGCAGTCCAAGCGCGTCTGAAATCGATCTCTCAGCTGTTCCTAGTAGCAGCCCTGCAGGATGGAGCTCTTCAGGCTTCCATTGGAGCGCAGCAGCAGGGGTGCTGCAGGGGCCTTGGACCTGCAGCCTGGTGAGGTGACAGGGAAACCCATCAGCTCCTTTTCTCACATTGGTCTTTTTCAACATCTTAAATACTACTGAATAACTTGTGATAGGCAGAGCCTATCTTAAGAACGTGACAAAAAAAGGCAGTGCTAAAAGGATGCCAGTGTGCTGATTTTTTATTTATTTTTTTTTAAATATTTTTGGAATAACAATTAATTGCCAATAGAATTCAGTGCTTCGTGGAAACAAAGACTAAAAACTCTTCCCACAATTTGATGTCACCTTGAACAAGGAGATAAAAGATTCCACTACTCGTCAAAAAGCCATAACTGCAATATGTAAGCCAGGGGTGTCCAACCTTTCAGCTTGCCACGTTGAGTGAGGAAGAGCTGTCTCGGACCACATGTAACACAGGTAATATAGTTAATGTATATATGTAACAAAACTTATTTTAAAAGACTTGTTTTAAATTAAAATAGCAACAACAACAACAAAAAAGAGGTCAACAAAAACGTAAAACTAGCAGGTTGGACGTATATGATGCAAACCGTGCCAAAAAAGAGAAGCAGATCAGGAACCGTCAGTCCAGATGGCTTTAAAGTGGGGAATAAGTAGAGATGACCATCTGAAAAACAAAGTGCTTACATTTTCTTTATAGCGCTTTTGGGCAGATTTGTTCTGCTCTGCTCTGATGGGCCAGCTGGAGAGTTCAAATTTCCTCTGTAAAATATATTTAACTGTCCTCTGTCACATTTATTTTAGTTTATCCATTTTACGGTGTTCCTTCCAACCAAGCACTCCAGTGAAAAGACATTTTGTAAAGTAAATGACTGATACTACCCAAACAAAGTAATTATTGAAGTAACTGGGTAGTTTGGGGCAATAAGGATTGCCTCACTTGCTGCAAAAAATTCAGTGTTAAGCACTTTTTTTTCCCCCCCAAGAACACTGCAGCAAAGTAAACCACTTACTGCTAACAAAAGTCTGTTGTTCACAGGATATTGACTTTAACCAGGCTCTGTGGGAGACCCTGCTGATGGACTGCAGAACCTGAAGAACGCGGTGGGTTTGAAAACTCTGCTTCTGGCCCGGGTCCTGGCACATCCCACAGAGCTGGGAAACACTTGGAGGCCTCAGCATCCATGAGATGTGCGGTATGTTATCAACAGTACAGGCACACAGAGTGCTGCGCTGCTGCACAGTGCTCACGCACTCTCTGGAGCCCCATCAGCACAGAAAAGGTTTGTGCTGAAATAGTTCTTAGGATGAAGTTTTCACTAAATTCTGGAGATCGTCCATTTGCCATATTTCTGTGGTTTCACCCTTTTTGTGTATTATGTTCCTTGGGATTGCATATACTCATAAGAGAGAGAGATTTTAGAAATGATTAGCAATATTTGCAGTCATTATTTTTAATTGTTGCTCTATGAGCTAACATTTACATAAGCTACATTATATCTTAATATTTCTGCATTTACATTACGTGTATTTCTAATTTCAGCTCTACTAAGTAGTTGGACTGAAGGGCTATCAAAAAATCACACAGCCACGCGGCTCCTCCATTCATCTTCAGCCCAAAGCAACATTATGATTCTTTAATGGCAAAGACAAATTAATGGAGTACCTTTCCAGGTAGTTATCCAAACCAGGAAAAAGAAACAAAAATGGAAGGCATAGCACCAGGGTAGGGCAGAGGAGCCTCTCTTACAGGCACAGATGATGTAAACCTTAGGCCTGAACCTGGGACCAGAACCAAAGCCCAGCTTCTGCCGGATTCCAGTCAGGCACAGCACTCTGATGAGGTGCCTTGGTAGGAACTTTCCACTGGGGACACTTTCTTATCAAGTCCCAATCCACAAATTAAATCTATTTGAAAATAAAAAGATGATACCACAGCGCGTCTCTCTTCTTCTTCTGCAGGTATATTTACCAGTGAATGCATATGAAAAAAAACCCAAACAAACAAAAACCAAAACACACCAAAAAAAAAAAAACCAAACAAGAAAACTTGAAACTGGGAAGATGCAGTTCAAAAGGAAAGATTTTAAGAAACAACGAGGAAGCATTGATGGAGCTGATGCTGTGGAACTCAGCAGCACTGGCATACAAGTAGAGTGTAACTCTCTCAACTTCCTCATTTATAACAGGTTTGCAGTGTGCAAATCTAACCAAATAAACAGAGAAGACAGCGAAAAATTATAAATAAGTTTTTAAAAGGAAGGAATCATAGTAGTAGCTTAAAAGACTGCTATTCCTCAGTGGGATGCTAGCAGTCTTTAATCTGCATTCGCACCACTATAAATGCTATTTGCCACTGCAATCTGCGCTCCTAATTAATGTGCTACAGTAGCTACTTACACAGCCAACACCTTTGCAATTAATAAGTATTAACCTATAAAACTCTGTAATTCCTTTGAATTTTGACTAAAGCCATCTTGTTGGTGTCAATTTAAACATGATACAAACACACAGAGCAAAAAGCGCACAGCAAAGTACCTGAAATTCAGTTTGCTCTGTATGATACTTAAGCAGCAAATTGCATTTTCACAATTCTCAGGGAAAGCAGGCGACAGTTCTTAGCTTTTCTCCACAGACAGCGAGCAAAACAGTTTGTAAATGAATTGTGATCAACTTCACAAAAAGTCTTCATGAACATTGGCCTCAGCTGCAGCTTTCTATAAAAGGATTTTCTGTTCTTCCGCCTTAATACAGTTGACAGCAGGAAGAAACATTTTCGCTCTTATTCGGTTGGTTCTGGACAACTTTAAAGATGGCACGATGGCAGAATCAGATGATTCTCAAGTATATTCATTCAACATGCTTTTATTGTGACCATGTTTTTGTGTATAGGAAGACTCGTTTATTCGTGAAATTAAATAGCCAAAACCTTCATGATGGTGCAGTGAACGAGCTGCTCTAAGTAACGGCCCGCAGGTACGTTCCTGAGCTGTGTAAAACATTCAGAAAGTCAAGTAGTACCGAAGACTAGAAAAGAATGCGAGTTTTTACGAGGGCTTCATTAACTCATATGTTTTTTTTTTAGTTTCTTGTCATTCTATTCCAATAATCGTAATAATACTTTTAATTGCTAATCAAATCGGAAAACCGTTGCCTTTTTAGTAATAGAGAAACGTGACAACTCATCTTCCATTCCCTCCCTGCTTCACCAGACTAATCCTGCTTTCATTCGTGATCATTGTGAAATCCTTCCTGATACATAGGAAGGTGTCAGAAGAAACAAACCAACACAGGTGCTCTATTTTAAAAGCGTTTATGTAAGGGGTTATTCACAATGACAGACTTGTTATTTCCTTTCGGTGTTTCGGGAAGAACATTCCTGAAGCAGCCATGCTCTCCCATCACCTTCAGGAGGCTGCATGGACGACTGGGATGGTTTGTAAACAATAACTGTCAAGAATATTGAAGCAATGAGATCACTGCCCGGCAGACAAACTGTTTCGAAAACTAAGATCCAAGATACATAACCAGCTCAGCCAGAAGATACGGCCAAGATAAAGGGATGGCTGTACAGAAATATACCCTGAAATCCTATAATCCGTTTGTCCATAACTATTTCCAGTCATCAGAATCAAGAGCAAACAAACAAAGCAATCTGACCTTAGCAGAAAAGATAAATTGAACTGCAAACAACTCCAGCATCCCCCCTCTCTCATCAACATACTCAGAAAGCCCCCCGCAGCCCGCTTGGGAGAGCAGTGGGCGCAGCCAGCACCATCTCCGCAAACACAGCCCCGCGACCCACAGCCCCAGCCAGGGGATGAAAGCAAGTGCCATATCAATTTCATTTCCATTCATCATTGTTAAGCTGCACTTTAAGAAAGTTTCATTGCCCATAAATGCTCAAATCATAAGCAGCTGCACATGATATCATTTAGAGTGCGGTTGCGTAACGCGCATTTCCCCGGAGCTTTGTCCTTAAGCTGCAGCCTGACAGGCATCAGCCAGAACCAGCCTGCTCTTTAAAAAGAGCCTTGCGCAGTGTTTCTACGTTTAGCAGCTGAACCAAACTTCACAAAAGCGGCCGAAAAGAATTGGTAAAAGGTTGGGATAGATTGACTGTTTCCAAATTGGAATACTAATGATGATCTTTAATGAAGCCTGACAGTACAATCTGCTTCTTATTGTTCCCTAAGTGCTGGCTACTGATCATATTCACTGGCTTTAGGTGACGGGGACAGACAGGGACAAATGGGCCCCACTGGTGAGCCGGATTGGGCACAGCTGATCTTTCAACACGGATTAAATTAATTAAAATGATTCTCGCATCAGAAGAATCAATCTTTTTATTTGTTATCATCATAGCGGTTATTAATTTTGAATGATGTCTAATTGGTGCCGCTGCTGTTTGGGTCAGCTGGCTCAGTAATCTTCTTAGCGAGCAGTAAAGAATACATAATTTTAGCAGCTCTGGCAGGAAGCGGGGGAGCTGTGGGGGGGGGGGGGGGGGGGGGAAGAAAAAATCACCGACTTATTTAAATACCTTTAATAACGTGGAAGAACAATAGAGAAGGCAGGCAAAATACCTGCAAGACCCAAATGGTGAAGTGCTCTTAACACACTGCCAAATCGAGACCCAGCCACAGCCACTTTCTCACAAGGGCGTCCTCAGGGAAATGTTTCGTTATAGCGTTGATAATGATTACAAGCAGAAATCCTTCCTTACATTTTCTGGGCAAAGACAGCACCTATGTGCACAGTGTGCTCCAGCTGCAGGAGGCACCTAGCCCAGCCATTCCAGCCTTTGGCTCTACCTGAACCAAAGATGCAGCCAATGCACTCACGCAACCAGTCTTCTGAAATCAATGACCATGACCAGAAGCATGGTATCAGGAGGATCTGTTCTCCTCTGCAAATTTTCAAGGTAGCTAAGCACTTTAAATGCCAGTGGGAGTTTAGGAGAAAATACAGAAGGATCTGGATGTCGACTGGAGTTGCCCATCTCTACTGCGCAGAAGTTTGGGCTGGATGTGTTATCTTCACAGCTGTGTGTTCAAGTGATTTTAAATGCTTAAAATCATCCCTGCAAGTGGATGTAGGGCTTATTACTTCTTGTTTAAATTAAACAGAATAAGAGAAGGCCAAGTCTTGTGCCTTATGCTGGGAGACAGATCCTACTGAGGTTAGTATACAGCAGCTTTGGACAGAGCTGGTGTACCATGTGGTTTTTCCACTTGTGAAAGATTAATATATAGCTGCCAGGAATGATCTAAAATCTTGGATGATATTCACAGACTCACAGAACAGCTTTGGTTGGAAGGGACCTGGCAGATCATCTAGTTCCAATTCCACAGATTAAAGCTCTGGAGACTTCTATTGAACCAAGTCTTATCTGAATCTCACTCGAATACGAACAATAGGTATTATTACTTAATTTTCATTTTCTCACACAATGCCTTAGTCCTGAGAATTTTATTACTTCATTAAAGCTGTTTTTAGCGTCCATCTTTTCATCTCTGAATCCTGCTCAGGATCACTGTTCGTGTTTTCCTATCCAGCAGAGGAGCTAGCCATGCTGCCTGCAACGCCCAACCACTTCAAGACCCAGAAGATCCAGAAGCACGAACAAAAGCAAAAGAGAAAACTCGCATCTCAGACCAGAAAGGAGATCCAGCAGCTGAACTCACTGACTAAACAACGTGACTATTTTCTGACCACCCAATTTATCAGCTCTTCTTCAAAACAGGACAATATAATCCTGAGAATTTCTGTTGTTTCAGGGTTCTTCCAAATGATCTCCAGTGCCGGATGAGACACTGCTTCAAATAATGCAAAATCAGAAGCCTCCAACAAGTTTCTTTTTCCTTTGAGTCAGATCTGATTGTAAAATCACCACTTAATTTACAAGCTCTAAAAAAACCACCAAACCTGACAGATTCCAAGATGCATAACTACATCAAAGGAAAGCAACATGGGAAGAGAGAACCAGTGTGTACATTGAAAACAAAGCTCAAATAGAGCCAAGCTGAACTATTTGCAGAGAAAGCTCTCATCTCTTCTAGCAACCATGATTTCCACACAACCTATTTGGATACTGTCAGATTTTTGTAAAGAAAACTCATCACCTAATGGTGGTTTTTAGTTTATGTGTTGACAGGCTTTCTGGAATTCCACATCTCCACATTCTTTTTGTTCCCCTAAATACTTTCCCTGCTGGAAAATGCACTGATTCCAAACAACTATAATGGCTAAGTCCTCCAGCAAATGTCTTAAGTACCTGATTTTGAATAACACCTTGTCCAAGGAATTGGTCAGTTGTTAACCTTTAACCCTATGTACCACCATGCAGGAGGAATCCGCTTAAAATTCTCATTGTAAAGATACACAAGAAGCAGCATTACAGCTATTTGACCTCAGGATTTTCTGAAGGTAACTTTTGCACATAACTTTCTCACATCTTTTTGCAATTACAAATAATTCTTTAAACAACTTTTCACAGTGCATTTGTTTTCTATTTTGCGTTCTCATTTAGCAGTGTGACAAGCGATAATTGCTCCAAAAAATATAAAGTAACAAAAAAAAAAAAGAGGATTCAGAAAGGCCTAAGAAAGAAGCCATATTTACTTTCCCTGGGACAGAGGGCAAACTCTCTATGACAACAGATCTTTCAGATTAATGGAGTTATCCCAAGTGGCCAGAATAGTTCACTGGGAAAGGTGAAGAGTCAGGTATAGTCCTGCTTCAGGCATGCACTGAAAAGCAGCCAAATAATGCAGACAGATGCAGTTACATTTTGATGTGATACAAAACAAACACGTGGAGCAAATGTACCAAATGTAAAAGCTACAGGCAGATGATAAAACTTGCATAGAAAAACCCAAACAATTAGATCTCCACACTATGTGAATCTTTCTTTTAATTAGAAAAACAGTCAGCCTTATCCATTACCTTGCATGTAGGCTGTGGTAGCTAAGGTACCCAAAGGAGCAGCAAGACCTACGTAAACAAAGTTCCAGCACATGATGCAGAGGTAAGGCTTTCCCCTGGTCATTCTTATCAGAAAAAAAACCATCAATGTTACAGTATATTTTGGTCTCAGTTTAAGTGTATTTCCAACAACTCTGTTGAAACTGGGAAATTCTGCTCCTGCCAAGCTTGCTGGAAATTTTGCTGCTGACATGAGCGGTGCTAGAGAGTCATCATTAGGACTGCTTCTCAAGCAGAGAACTCCCTTTGCATGTAGAAGTGATTCAGTGGTAAATACACACCAGTGAATGCTGAACAAATGCGATTCATCTAATTCCCAACGTGCATTGGAAAGAAGTATTACTTCCAGGGTGACCAAGGAGAGACCTGTTAGCTAACTCATTTACTGCAAGATATCGCTGTGTGTTCAGTAAAGAAGATGATCTACACTTATATACCTCAACACCTATTGAGACCTATAGCCCATGCAGTTTTTTATACTGGAATACAGGTGCTTTCTGACACAACACATCCAGTTTTGCACAGTATATTGGTTCAGTTTCATAACCAAATCGAGGAGTAGTCTTTTCCTTGGATAGGGTGTACATTCTCCTCAGAGGATGAAAAGTAATCATCCTTGTGTTTAAAATAAACAAAGAAACACACTACACTTCTATTGTATGCTTCTGCACCATTAGAATTATTTCACTCCCGTGCATAGCAACTACTACCAACTTCGTAGCACCATCAGAACAGGATTTTTTCCCTGAAGTTTCCACAATACTTCTGATCTGTTCTGTACAAGCAGACTTTTTTTTTTCCCCTGCCATGTCTTTTGCACTGTTTAGCCCCATTGCATTTTGTGAATTCAAGTAAAACAGTCGTCAGCATTCAGAGGTACAGTTCTTTCACTGAACTACCCATTGCAAGAAAAATCTTTCCTTCTTGTTCTGAAGGGCTCCTTAACGTTTCTGAGGATTCACGTGCTCTGTGACCATTCGGGAATTCTGGATACTGGGATTTTTAGTAGGTCCAAACCAGGTACATAGTGGAAGCCTTTTCTCAATTGGCCATTCCAGTTTACTGATCAGGAGGGCAAGAAAACATTAAGAAGTGCCATAAAAGCAGATGATCGCTTATCTAGAAGGCTTGGGTCCAAGAAACAGATCTAAACATACAGATTTTGGACAAGTCAACATTTGCCTAATTTTCAAACGTCTTAATGTTTAAAGGGACACAAAGAGTTCAGATGCAGAACCTTCCTCTAAAGATACACATTTAGGTAGGGTCAACCAGAGCAAACAGGGGAACAATAGATACGTATGCATTAAATCTAAGAGGCTTTGTGTATTTACATTTGCAGAATCACTTTTTAACTTTCTTTAAACCTTTGTCTCAATCTCCCCACATATGATGATGATAATTCCAGCTCAGTAGTTTTGAAGATGAACTCCAAGTTATTCACTCACTGAAGGCTACCTGAATATCAAGCTTCTCCTAGGACAGCTCAACAGCCTAGCGAGGTTCCTGAGTTTTAGGTAATATTTAAATGAAGCACTGAGTAATTAGAGATACTGTTGTAAGATTTCTGACAAAACCTTAAAACGTGCCTTAAAGATTTACTTTGAAATACCTATTTTCATCAGCTGACTGGAGAAAAAAAACATGCTATCAGTCACTGGGCATCTTCTTTTTAGCCAATTTTGGCACTTTAAGTGATGCGCTTGGAGATTTCTACTGTTCTGGGTCTTCCATACACAGAAACAGCTACGCTTCTATACCTCTTTGTTCACGGAGCCTAGATCTTTGAAATCACGTGCTAATCCTACCTTAACTTCTACTGTAGACTTGTGTATAATGGCACCAAATTCCTTTGAGCAAATACTGAAAATCGCTATGGAACCTGAGCACGTGGCATGCTCTAGTGTGTGATCACCTTACTGATGTCACTCTGTTTTATTCACAGCACCCACACTGGAAAATTTTGCCGCAGTTGATGTGGAGAACAAATGAACTGTAAAGTAGAATTCCTCGTATAATGAAAGAACGTTTCAAAGAAAAACTGCAAGGTGAGGAAAACTAAAAAGCAGAGTGTTGCTCTGAACCACCAAACCATCCAGAGCCCCGAAAAGATCGCTCATCCCTAGAAGCAGTGGATTTTGTTCTTGCCGTACGCTTTGAGGCTGCCCGTTCTTTCACAAAAGACAGTTGGCTAGTCGTGACCGAGAGAAAATATATGTTAATCATATTGCTGTGCTCTGCACTTGCTTCAAAAGTATGCAATCAGTCCATATAAATGTTAAGCAGCCATTAATTAAACTCCCCCTTTGCCCTCCCACAGCAATTTCCCAGGCAGTAGGGGCGGAGGATCAATCCCCATTTCAGTCATGTGCTGCCGTGTATGGCTAAATACCAAACCAACAGGATTTATTAACTTCATACCAAAGAGCAAGGCGTTCATGTCAGACCCACCACAGCACTAAGAGATCTCCTGACGAGCCACTAACACTGCTACAAACGGCAGGGCCGCGAGCGCAATCACAGCGTGAATGGCCCGACATCAGCCAGCGCCTAATAACCAGTTTACTAACACCTGTATTAGTACTGTATCACGGTGGGGAGGACCGCTGTAAGACAAGCCGTAATCCCATAAGCTCGGCATTTGCATATCCCTCATTAGCTGATTAAAACCTGAAGGAGGCAGGTTTTTGCAGCCGGTGGGTCCATTCCGACACTCCGTCTGCCTGGGTGGCTCGATAATGAAGTAACGGTGGTGAATGTGAGGTTTATGTGTATGGAAGGGATTAAGAGCATTAGAGTTTGTGTGAACCGATGTTGTCATATTCTCTCTACTGGATCACAGTAATTGGATGGGAGGAGCAAGAGTGGATCCATTAGTTTTGTCTGTTTGCCCAGGAGCTGGGTGCTAGAGATTCAATTTTGCTTCCTTTTGCTCCTTTGCCTTTGTGAAGCATGTCTGCTTTGTCTGGGTGAGCTCTTAGCACCTCTGTACACTGCCTGCACTAAGGCGATTCAGCCACAAAGAAGAAACCTCGGCGACAGCCAGCAGAAAATGCAGCCTGGGCTCAAGTACTACTTGAGGGCAGCACAATCCTGCCCAGCCCAATCCTGGGAGAGAAAGCGGGAGATAATTGGAATCTATAAACACCTCTGGAGTCTTTTTATTATTTTATTAGTTCTCCACATTTGGGCTTAACAAACCTCCTCATCAAAGAGGCCGTGAGCTCCTTACAAGAAAACTGAATGGCTTTAAATTTCACTGACTTAAGGAGCAATTGTTGAGAGTATTTGCTGGGCTTGCATAATTCCAAAGCAAGAAAAATCCATTTCCTACATTATTTGTACAGCTGGAGTAATCACTCCGTGTGACTGATGATGCAAGATAAAATAAATGCAAGACTGTCTCTCCCATAGTGCCAACAATGCACCTTCGGCGACAGCAATAAGAAAACGCACCGAACGGTTCCAAAAAGCACAATGCCAAAGGCAGTCTTAACAGAATGCGAAGCTACAAGTTGAACACAACGGGCACCGATTAGAAACACGATGTTTTGGGGGGTAATATTTTCCATCATGACCGTGTCACTCCATCAGCTATTTAGAAAATGCTCTCTTCTGATCTGGATAGCTTAACATTTGAAAAAATCACTGTGTAAATGAAGGTGTAGGGCACAGGAAGGATGGGAACACTCCGATACAATAGCAATAATTGAAAAACACATCTAAAAAATGCATTTTTTCCCCCTTAGTTTGTTTTTTTTGTTTGTTTTGTTCTAATATTGTATTGTACCTGAAGCTTAACATGGTCATTCCGTTCATTAGACCTTCCTGAATTTTGGTAGTAAGATCTATCTTTGTTGCATATGGTTTATTTGTGCTTTTATCCTAAGCGGACGCATCTGATCGCAAGATAAGTGTTTTAGACATATGAGAAAATGGAAAATATTCTGGCCTTTAGTGATAAACAAATCTGAGAGCAGCCAAAAGCAGGGCGGCAGTGCAGCATTAAGGAACATTGCATGATTTGTTCTTGTGTTACCAAGATCTGCTCATCGAACAGTTTTACCAGCAAGAAACTGGAATGACACAGACCCTATTTATTCAGCAGTGTTTCAACCTCACTCCATATATGATCAATTTAATTGCAAGCATTTAAAGTGCAATTTTTTAGTTGTTATGCTGTGATCATTTGTTGCCTTTTTACCAGGATTTTACAAAGCAAGGAGAATACACTGTGTTTCTTACCACAGCCAAAGTGGAATGTTTGACTTAAAGGCAGTCCAGCATTTACTCCCTGATCCTGTACCTGAGTTATATGGGCTTAATTAGTGCCTTCAGCAGGCCGTGAGCTGCCCTGATGAGGCTGCTCAGGGCTGTAAGAACAGTAACTCTGCGTCTTCCTTCCCCAGGCACAGGCACAATCAACCTGCTTGGAGCCCCTGAAATCCAAACAGGAATGGCAGCTCTCCTGCCACACTTCTCCCTTCTGGCTGCCACACAACTTTGGATAGAAGTGAACTTGAGCAAGCTGTCTATGACCTTGCAGGAATTTCAGAAAACTACACAAGGCAGCAGCTGGCCATGCAAGCGACCGCTTGCCTCTCCCAAAGACAAAGCCCTTCATTTCCTTTCTCCCTTCTCCTTCCTTTTCGCAGCAGGGCACCCGCTGCCAGCCACTTCCACTGTGGCAGATCTGACAGCTTCAGTTTTGCCTTGGGGGTAACGCTGCCTCCTATAATACCCGACCCCATGGCTATGAGAAATCAGGTCACTGCCACACTGTGTGGATGATTAATGAAAGAGCAGCGGTTGCCAAACTGCTGCTGAAAGGACAACATGCATTTGTCTAAATATTATGTTTCCAGAGACTCAAGTTGAGCCAGGACTAGAGACAGAGAGAAATGAGGTTGTGTTGGGGTGAGCTGCAGGCATTTCAACAGCTCTTCAGGCGTTCTGCTCCACATCTCTACTGGAGAAATCCAGGAAGGTCCCAGCTTCAAAAGCCAAGTAGGCAGAAATTCCCATCACATCTCTCATTCCTCCAAGCAAAGTTTACTTTTAATTCAGATTACTGGGTTTATAACATAGCCCCAGCTAGCACAGTCCCACGACCTTGGATCCCAGGAGTTCAATTCATATATTCTTCAGCTCTATGGCTTCTGTCCCATGTGGTCCACTCCTGTGGTCTCAGCTTTCATAGCCTCCCTGTCCTCCCATTCCATGGCTTCATCTCCAACAGTCTCCAAACCTCTGTCCCTCAGTCCCAATAGCTTCTAGTCCTGTGCATCCTAGACCCATGGCCTCCAACCTGCAACCTCCAGCTTTCACAGCCTCTGGTCTCATGGCCTCCTATTCATGTCAGTGTTACTCCCAGAGCTTCCAATCTCCTGGTCCCATGGCCTCAGCTCCTGTAGCATCAAGCCACGAGACTTCTGTTCCAGCTAGTCCACCTCCAGGCAAAACAGCTAACTAAAGTTTAGGCAAACAATGTCCCCCCTGAAAATTTGGATATGAACAAGAGAAAAAGCTCAGCTCATAAAAAAAGAGCTCTCACAGAACCACAGAGAGCTGGCAGCGCTCACCACGGACACCTGTGATCTCACTACAGCCCAAAACCAACTAACTGCAGCTCATTTCAGCTCTCACACCAACGCACCCCCTGAGCTGCACTCCCCTTGCTTCTGCCTCTCTTCAGGCCAACTACTTTTTTCTTTTTGCTAAGTATTCATAATGAATTTGAAGCAGCTTATGATTATTATTAAGGGTCACACACTTTGTTCATGGGACACATCTTGCTGCCAAGCTAACTTTATGTGGAAAAAGACCCGTGGTCTTCTAAAATGACTGCAATAAGCTGTAAGAGAAGGCTGCCAAATGAATCATGCTGTCACTGCACTGTGGTAAATTCCAGAGCACATAATAATGCTCCCAGTTGTTTGTTTGAATCATCCAGTGATGCACATTTAACTGATGTACCAACACTAATGGACCATGCCATTCTCAGAGCTAGAAGTATTAAATATCTCATAAAAATAAACAGCTTTATTGCTGGGCTCGTGAATGATAACCCCACAGATGAAAATCATTAATCAAAGAATGTACCAAGGTAATTACCAAACCAGGGATCTGCTTTATGGAGTTTGTGGTTTTGCAGTTATATTATGTTTTTCCTACACAAAGCAGACAGTGGTGGCCTGCTGCTGAAAGCACACTGTGCCATCAAGGATCCAGTCCTAATGAATCACAGAATCACCAAGGTTGGAGAAGACTCCCAAGATCACCCACTCCAACCATCCACCTACCACTAATATTGCCCACTAAACCACATCCCTCAGCGCCACTTCTCCATGGCTCTTGAACACCTCCAGGGACAGAGACTCCCCCACCTCCCTGGGCAGCCCATTTCAGTGCGCCACCCCTCTTCCAGAGAACTCTTCCTGATATTCAACCTGAACCTCCCCTGACACAACTTGAGGCCAATCCCTTTCATCCTATCGCTGTTACCCAGGAAAAGAGGCTGACCCCCACATTGCCACAACCTCCCGTCAGACAGATGTAGACAGCGACGAGGTCTCCCCTGAGCCTCCGCTTCTCCAAAATGAACCATCCCAGTTCCTTCAGCCACTCCCTGCAAGACCTGTGCTCCAGACCCCTCACCAGCATCATTGCCTATCACTGAACAAGCTCCTGGGCCTTTGACGTGTTTCTTGTAGTGAGGGGTTTAACACTGAACTCAGCACTCAAGGTGCAACTTCACCACACAGTCACCTCCTGTCCCCACTGGCCACACTGTTTCTGATACAAACCAGGATGCTGTTGGCCTTCTTGGCAACCTGGGCACACTGCTGGCTCATGTTCAGCCAAGCTTCAAGCAACAACCCCAGGTCCTTTTCCTCCACACAACTCTCAGCCAACCTGACCCAAGGCTGTAGTGCTGCCTGGCATTGTCATGGCCAAAGTGCAGGACCCGGCACTTGGTCTTGTTGAACTTCATAGAATCACAGAATCATAGAATTGTTCGGGTTGGAAAAGACCCTAGTCCTGCTTACCACACAAGTCCTGATACAAGCCAGGATGCCATTGGCCTTCCTCATCCCATTGGCCTCAGCCCAGCGATCCAGCAGTAAAAATAATGGTACTCAGCCAATCCATGTTCCTCACAGCGCTGTCAGTACACTTCCCACACAGAAGAACTTCCCATCACATTTTTTTTTTTTTTTTAAGGACAAAAGCAGACATCTCAACCCTGCTGATTTGAAAGGACAAAAAAAAAAACCCAAAACCCTCCTCATTGCACTCGCTGCATGTTTATGCTTAATAGGGCCTAATTCTGAAATCAGAAGATTCTGACTCACACAGAGCTGTTGTGTTTTTACCTGTTTAATTCACCCCACAGCATGAAAGAAGCCCTCCTTTAGACATTTTTCAATCCTGGGCTTTGCCAGAGAGTATATTCCTTTTGAGTAATGACAGAATGAAGCACAGAATGAAGGCACGGGGCTGCACTTCTCCCCTCTTCAAAATCTTTATGTACAAAGCCTAAAACCAGTTTTAAAAGTGGAAACATTTTGCATTCATTTCTTTGCTTATATGCTCAATTTGCACAAGTTTTGACAATTCGTTTCCTGTTTCTAGTCAGCACCACCATTCCATTTGCAAGCGCTGATGTGACACGGTACAAGGGCTCAACACCACCACAAGAAGCCATTCATATCCTTCACTCTCTACCCTTTTTCTTTCGTGCCTCCTCCCTTTTCACTCACGCTCCCCAAGAATAACATTAAAAACGCAAGTGGAGAAGTATTATTACACTCCCCAACCTAGGCAGGTCTCCAAGCACAGCTGAGCCCAATGGTTCTGGGCAGCAAGGAATGCATGGCAGAAAAAAAGCTCCTCTCTCATCAAGGGAAAAGGAAAAATTAGCTGGAAAAGGACAAGGGATCAACATCGAGAACGTCCAGAACTATAAACTTCCATGGATGTCAGAGAAAAAGCTTATTCAGCTTTCCTTCACTACTGCACATACCCAGGTATCCCTAGCGTGGCTCACAGCTCACATCTAAAATGGGCAGAAGGTTCATTTTCCAGGTTATCTTTATCTGCCGCCCTTATCCTGGAATTCTTATGATCCGTAAAACCTGTGGAAATTAAGGGATCCTGCACCGCCTTTAAACAGCAGCACTGGCATCCACATCATCTGATGTGGCAAAGAGTGATAGCACTATTGGGAGCAAAGGAAAATTCCTCATCTGAGCTAGCCAGCATCTCTACAGGCTAGCATTTTATTTTGATGAGTGGTTCACAGGAACAGGCAGGGTGGCCGGAGCCATATGTTGGACACGAAATGCTGGGAGGTCTCTGGAGGGTACCTCCATGTTCCCAGTGCTGAGAGCCACCCGATGTGGACAGCTGTCTCCACGCAGCTGTGCTGGCCTCTCTGCCCGCAGGAAATGTGTTCCCACTGCTCAAGCACCCACAGCTGCTCAGGATCAGCTGCAGAGGACACTCAGTGAGAACCATTTCAGCTCTGAAAGGAAAATCAAAGCGTCAGTTCAGGATGACGCTGGAGAGAACAGCTGAGACTCAGCTTCGCTTCCAAGTCGTCTCCAAGTCACTGTGTCGGATTCAATTCTCTTTTTGAGCTGTTTCTCCCTGCCCCTTTAGTAACAGTCCCTACCAATGAACGCCGCATTTTTTCCCTAACCTAGTGAAAAAGAAGAGCCTTTTATATAACTTGCTAACAGAGAAATGAATTGCCCTGCCGTACCACTACAATTCAGTGTTCATGTCCTGGGATATACTGGCGTACAGCACCTTAAAAACCCTTCACAGTAGCACTACTTTCAATTTCAGCATCACACAACAAATACACAAAGAAAATTATGCCAAAGTTTGGAGCTGAAGCCACAAGACCTCTATGATCTACTCAACGAACCGCAGCCAAGAGAGTCTAATAAAGTCTGGCAATCAACCATTTAAGCAGAGTTAAAATGTATTTAATCATATTAGGATAACACAAGCAGAAAAGACGGCTACATTGGTCAACTTAGTTTGTGGTAAGATGTCCATTGTAATAGGACTCTCCTGAGAGGTTCAGAGTTAATTCTGCATGAGCTTGGGATCACCCTGTGAGGCCACAACTTAATATCAGCCAGGTATCAGGCTGCTCACGGACCTTTGTGTCGGTGGCTTCTTTTGTTGGCATCAACTGAAACATTTTCTGGGGCACAGACCTCTGCTACATAAAACCACACAATTTTTCAGCACCTACTGAAATGAATGCTTTTTTTTCTTGTTTATTTTATTTTATTTTTTACCTTGAAGGTGAATAAACATTGTAGGTTGATTTTAATAGCTTCTCAGTAAGCTACAGACACGCTTTGAAGTCTAAGCCTGAAGTCAAGACCTTGACGATGCAAGGCAGGAGGACAGAACAAGAGGAGTGCCCTTGAGACAAAGAGCAATACAGCCTGTTAAAACAGGCCCATGGGTTGGGATTACGTAACTGTCAATCAGCTGATAGTCTCTGTCAGAACTTCATTACCCCCTGACTATGCTTTCTCTTATATAGGGAAGACAGGAGATGCAGAGGTCACTGACTCACCTCCAGACACAACCTCTGCTCTTCCCCTTCCCCAGCCAAACACCAAACTGAGGTGACAGACTGGGGAGTTCTTCTGTGCCTGCAGGCACTTCCCTGCATCTCCCTAAAGCACAATTAACCAACGCTGAGGGAAAAAATGAAAAGAACAACAACAACAACAAAAAAGGCTTTTTTGGGGAGCAACACACGGATCTGAAAAGTTTGAGTTTAGCTGAACACACAGTTGCATTATTTAACACACGTTCACCCCCTTGTCCTGTCTGCTCTGTCCCCACCATTTACTGCTAAACAGGTCCCTTATCTTTATTGATCACTTAATTTATCTTTTCTTAACTCCCCTTGCTCCGTCTGGTGCCGTGTGTCCAAGGTATTGAGGCTAAACATCCGTCTGTTCATACTGTCATGACTGGTTTGCCTTTGAAAGAATAGGGGGAGCAGGTGGTGTGACTAAGTAGACCCTCGACAGAATAGGGGCACCATTGCTGTGTCCTGTCCCAACCTGCCAGCGATTCCCCACCCTCCCAACTGTTCCACATTAAAGCAGTCAACTGTGGCTTTACAGTCCAAGTTTTACACAACTGTTTTACAAACCAGGAAGAATTTCTTTTGTTGAAAACCTTTTGTTAGGCAGCACAGAATGGGGGGGGAGAGGGGGGTGGCGGGATAGAAGGAGTGGAGAAAGCCCGTTTCTGAGACCGAGTGCATTTTAATGTGTATGTAGATATAAACTACGTGGTGTGCCAAGCTGCTGGGCCCGTTCTGGATTACCAAGCTGCTTTTAAGCTCTCTTTCAAAGCCCTTGCACAATGTATCTTTCAACATTTTGCCTTTTACTATTTACAGAAGTGTGTTTTTGGTACAATGTTTGGTTTCTTAGGGCAAGTGACCTAATAAAAATCAGCCCCTGTAAGTTATATGGTTTGGGCTTTTTTTCCTGATTACGTGTAGAATATCAATTTTTCAGTATTGCAAAATGATTGCAAATGATTGGAAATCCATCTAAGTGGGTGAATAGCCCTGAAGAAAAGTCCAGACGACCATTCCAGTGGCTCCATCTTCCTGCAGGCTCCATGCTGCTTCTGATCCCATACTGCATCAATCCTCACAGGGCTTGGTAGTGCTTATTTCAGGGCAGATTTAGGAAAGCACTCAAACATGTGGGTTCCTCTAAGAAAACACCCCTGAAATGGCTCATGAGAGACAGAAAACTGAGGAGCTCACAAAACTGAGCCCAGAAAGAGCAAATATACATTACAGCTGCAAAACTAATCCAGCATCACTGCCAGAGCGCTACAAATAGTTGCAAACAAAAGCTAAACTTGCCAAATTCTTCTGATTTGCTTTCTTTTTTTTTTTTTCCTCCCTGTGAGAATTCATCAACGAGACCATTCACAAATTTCTCAGACAGAAGATTTGGGCATTTTCCACGTTTTCAATGGGAAACTACAAATGTATGCGTATTCCCATTTGCACCTGGATCTTTTTCGCCCAGGCAACTACATACTGAAAGCTCTATTCCAGGTGAAATTGCAGAACGAGGGACAGAATTTTAATAAGATGATTACTAAATTTAAATCTCCAGTCAACTGTTCAAATCCTCCAGTTGTACAGGAAAAAAAATACAATAATAAGACAAGCTTTGTCTTATTTCCTTTGGAGGCTCGGCAACCTCTCGTCACCCTGCCCCTCACCATCAGACTGCAAAGGAAAGACAAAAGCTGAGACCCTGCTCCTGTAGGAGTCCAATATCACCCAAACTGCCGAGTCCTGAGGCAACCACAGAAATCAAGGACTGTTGCCTCAAGGAGGAAGGATCCACTTTTCCTACAAGGCTGTTGGGAAAAGACTGAATAGTCATCCTACAAAAAGCTTGGTTTGCTGCTAGGAGCCTGACCCTCTCAAACACATAAGTTTCTCAGTTTAGGGTTATCTTTCTTCCTCTTCTTGATTTTAAAAAATAATGAAGTACAAAAAAATAATAACAGAGCTAGAATGAAATGCTTCGAAATAAATATGTGTTATATTTTTAATATAAATCTATTTAAAAAGAGAATGCAGAAAAGAGGAAGGTTGTATTCAGAGAAGCCCTGTCATATTTTACCCTTCACTAACTTAGTGGCTAGGACACGCAGAAGACTCAGTTTCAAACCTCCCTCTTCTCAGAAGGACCTGAAGGTCTAAAATAAGTACTAAAACCACCAAGCACTATGATGACATGGATGGTTTCTTACTGCCAGTCGCACATATTAATGCGACTCTATTATGCATTAAGGAGTCAATGCTCCTTTGAATCTCACATCAGAAGTATCTTTTCTCTGAGACCAGAGGCTCTTCAATTCTTCTTTCCTTAGTCCTCAGTGAAACACCACCTACAGGAAAGCAGGGAAGTTCCCCTCCCCTCTCTGCTGTTTTATAACGTGGTGCTTAGGCCATCACCATTGCATAGAAGAAAGACAAGGATTTGATTTTTCCCATATCGTACTGAAAAACATTGAGGGGAAAAAAAAAGTGTCCAAAAACCTGAGTAAATATCCTATCATACAGTGCTGGATATAAAGAGATTGCTATGGCTTATTTTCAGTCAAAGCTGTTTCTCAAATGCAGCAAGGATTTCAAATAGTTTCTTTACAACCGAGAATATTTTTGGACTAAATGGCCTCCAGAGGTCCCTTCCAACTCTAAGGATTCTATGATTTTACAGCAAAATCGGTGGACAGTGATACATCACAAAAAGTCTACCCAGTCCTAAAAAACACTGCCACAGAGATGAGGATAAGCATCACCAAAGACAAAACATCAGCGTGGAGGCTGAGAAAGAGGATACCTACCTGTCTGTAGTCTTACAACATTTAAAAAGTGGGTGTAAGAAACAGGTGCCAAGTCCACAGTCACTCTATTTTATCTACTTTTGCACATTAGTTATGTCCCTAGCATCTCATTGCATACAGCTTCCTTGAACAGTTACTCAATCAGGTAAAAAGTAATCCTTGTATTTCACCTTGTATTATGGAACTAAGGACAGACAGACAGACAACAGACTAGCTAGACAGAGCGAGTGTGAAACTAGACATAGATGACACAGCGTTCCTGGCAACTTGCAACGTGAGTGCGAACTAGATCCCAAATTATCTAATGAGATCTGAAATGAGTCTCAGAATCTTTCCAGCCCTTGATGGACATTTGTCTGCATCACAAAAGCCACAAAACCTTCTGGCACCCAAGTTAGAGTTGATGTTTTCAGAGAGGCTTCTTGCTGGCAAGGCACAGATGTCGTAGGTCAGAATAAACTGTGCTGGCAGATTCGCTGCACACAAGGTTAAATGGCAACTGGCAATGCTGTCTAGAATCAGTGCTTCCTTTCTAAGAAAATCTGAATTAAGCTAGTGAACCATCCCAGCCTATCGATGAGAGAAACATGGTTTTCCAAGGCAGTCAGCTATATGCACCTATTTAGTCAGAGGCAAGAACAAGTTCCCTCCACGAGTATACGCAGCCCTCAAAACGTTTTATGTGGATTTTGCTGCTCCTGTGAAACTGCTGTCTCTCGGTTCATACATCAAACTTGATATAACTTGATTAAAAGCGATATACTGAGAGGCTTAATATGTAAAATGCCTTAATTTTACTTTCCAAATGGCTGAACAAAATTAAAGGGGGAGAAAAAAAAAAATAACATTTTCAACTTATCCCAATGGAAATGTAATATTTATGTAACTGCGTATAATCACTTAAAGTATAATTTAATACATCCCTTTAACAACCCACAAATTATCACTTGACAACTAGAAATAATAGCTCTTTTTGTTAAAAAGAGAAAGCATGTGAAGACTAAAGGTTAAACAGGTCTTTTCATCATGATAAATCACTGGTTAATGAGCCTGGTATTGTTGGGTATTATACTTGCTCACTTTAATGCCATTACCTTCTGGTTGTAAAGCTGACACTACTAATGATCTTCATTCTTTGAACTTTTCCACAATATTGACTGGTCGCATAGAGCAGATGTTACTTGGATTTGACTGCAAAGTGGCAATTCTTCTGAAGCCTGCAGCAGCCCTAAAAAGAGCGATACACAATGTATTTTGATATCTCTAAGTCAAAAGAGACTCTTCTCTAAGAGTTTGCTATTGCTTTTGCAGTTTCTCTGTGTCATGCAAAAATCAGACAGGGTAAACATCCTCTGTCTATTATTTCTTTTATTTTCTGCAGTTCCTTAAAAAGTTCTTAAACTTGCAATCATTAAGCGAGCCAAGGCAAGAAAGTTGGCATCTACCCTCTATTACTTGTGCTTGCTGTGATGCTGGTCCAGCAAACAACCTCTCAGTTCCGTGTTTCACATTTCTCCTTGGTCTTGACTGAGGGACTTGGAGGTCAACGGGAGTGTATCAGTCGGCCAAGTGCTCACAGCAGGATGCAGAAGTCCCGCAAACACATAGCAGAGCCCAGTTCTGCCCCAGCAGGTGGGTCAGGAGCAGGTCCTTAACACTGAGGGCTGTCTTAATTTCTCCCACCGTCCTCAGAGCGTGATGGAAGCAAATGGTAACCAAACGTGGGATGGCTAAGTTTAGTTTAGACCTGATGCAGCGTGGAAGCTTCGTTCCTTTCTGAACAACATCGAAACGTTAGCAAGACAGGGGTAATTTTCTCTCAATTTGCATAAAATTTTTATCAGAAAGATACTGATGAGACACTGAACAGAAACAGGGACTAGCAAACTCGCCATCCCAGAAAGTCAAAACTCCAACTGTTACACCCTGGGTGCACAAGGCTTTTGTACAGCTTGGCGCAGCAGCAAGCACAAGAGCTGTATAGCCTGGCTGATGGAAAGGCCATATTCTGCCCTTTCTGCAATGCTATACTCTTACTTAAAAGGATTCTTTTGTACCTGTACGTAAGTAAGGGTTCATTTTTGTGTTTCTTCCAGTGAGAGGTGGGGGAGAATAAGGATGTGATGGGTTTTATGAATACAGTCTGGTTACAGAATCAAGTTTCGTGTGAGGCAAAATAAAAGTAGGGGCAATTTCTCTAAAGAAAAACAAACAAAAACCCTAAGGCATCCCTACTAAAAAATCCAAACTCCACAAGGCAGTGTGCGTGTACTGCTAGCAGTTCACTGCTATGTACAAAACTCTTCATTTCTTAAGTGATTCATGGAAGTCTAACACTGAAGGTTTAATCCTTTACCTGCATGGGGAGGTCAAGGAAAATTTCAGTAATATTAACTTCGTGATATAAATGTAAATTTGAAATTCCTTGCTTCGCACCTCTGCTTCTGTTTCAATTCAGTTGGATTGGGAAAAAATAAGTGCAGAAAAGTAAGGTGCGAAGTGCAGCCCATTTTTTCATGTCTACAAAGTGTTTACCAACTTGTTGATAAAGTAATAAATACTGATTACTGCCTCGAAAAAAAGAAAGCCCTTGGAGTACTGATTGTGGACCGCACACAAACGCTCCATGTATTTTAAGATTAAATTCTATCCAGATCCAGTCTATTTCGTGATGCCAGTATTGCAGACTTCTCTCTCTCAGTGTCACGTTCTCAGACAGCCATTATTTTTGCTATTTGTGATATTTTTTTCTGGATGAGAAGCAAGACACCTTTGGACATTCAGAAATAGTTTAGTACCATGCCATCAAAGCACTTTTGCATTATTTGGGCTGCTAAAAATCACTGATGGCAAACGCTTCCACACAAGCTAATGCAAATTATCCAAGCAAGGCTTTGTTAGACAAACCGTATTTAGCACAGGGGCAGACCCATTCTGAGTATCAGTTCCACAGAGAGAGGGGGTAACTTCTTTAATCAAAGGTAATGCCTCATCCCACGTTTCTCCTCTACATCCTAAGTGACTCCACAGTTCCATTTATGTGTCTGGATGGTGAAAACCAGAACCGTGCATTGAGTAATTCCACTGAAGCTGTCTATCTCAGCATCAGAGTTTGCTCTCTCCACAAAAACCCACTTTCACAGAAACCTCATTCTCTTATCATCAGATCTTTGATCTGAATGTGTCTGACTTCATTCTTGTTCCAATCCAACACAACTAGCCCAGTTCCCTCTTAGCTTGCCCCCCCCGAATGAATCTCCAATTAAAGTAGTATGCTAATCAAAATATAACAAGTAATACCTTAATTTACCTATTTTATTTCACTATTTCTTGAACAAGCAGATGTTTAATTGCACAGAATTATAGATACATAAAATAGAAAAAAAATGTTCAGTATGCAACATAGCATATGATCCCATGCGCAGTTCGTTTAACATATTTTCACGTGTCTTACACAGGGGACAACTATAGAAGTCCAGAAAAGCTCTGGTACGGCAGCAGAACTGGTGGAAAATAGGGGCAGATGATCCAGCAGAAACGTTTCCCCAGAGCACACATGCACATATTCACACAGCCTCCTCCTCTGCCTGCCACCCCCTATTACTTGACCATATTCACCCCCAAAGGCCCTTTGCCTTTGACCTCCCTCTGCCACTGCCTCTGATTTCGTATTTGTTTTCTGAGGACTTATTATCAATCACTTTTAAGCTCCTTTAAACAGGACTTTTAACCCAGACAAGTGAAACTACGAGGTCCACTCAGAGAAGAAGTTACTGGTAACAAATCCGTTTCTGTCCCTTAAGATACTAAAGCCAAAAGAAAAAGAAAAATGAAAAAGAAAAATAAAGAAGTCACACGTGTTCCAGATGCCAGAACTTGCATTAGATTTGAAGCACCTTGTAGCATCACCTACTTGGATAACCCCCAAACCAAAACTTCTCCATAGAAGAGTTCAAGTGCTGGTGTCAACTAATTTCTCTTGTACCCAAATGTTGCATTTTATTTCTGCTGATTAGCATAAA